>OV884056.1:127451344-128744108 GCA_930367215.1 Pollenia angustigena | reverse complement strand
CTAGATTTGCAATATCAGAAAGCCAATATTATAAATATTATAAGTCATTGGGGCCCTGTTTCCTGGCTGCTGGCGATTATAACGCTAAACATACCTTTTGGGGTTCACGACTTATAACACCAAAGGGTCGTGTTTTGTATAATACAATCTCTAAAATGAATTTAAATGTCGTCGCGAGCGGACAACCAACATATTGGCCTGCTGATCCGCAAAAAATTCCAGATGTCATCGATTTCGGAGTGGTTAAAAACATCCCCACAGAAACGATTCAAGTTGAACCTTCGTTAGAATTATCCTCTGATCACACACCTACAATAGTTACTATAACAAACACCAATAGAATCGTATCTCCCTCTGGTTACATAGCGACAACAGCTACACAAATAAACTGGTTAAAATATAAAAAATATCTCAGTACCCATTGCACAGAAAATATTCCGCTTAGCACACCGGAAAATGTGGATCTCTCTATTGTCAATTTTGACAGTTATCTTAAACTAGCTGTTCAACATTCCAGCAAAACCCTCAAAAAAACCAATTATAACAAAATATATTTTGCAGATGTCGAGCGCCTCTTGAATGAAAAAAGGAGAGTGCGAAGAGAATGGCAATTGCAAAGATCCCCTCAACTTAAAAATGAATTAAAAGAGTGTACAAAAAGGCTAAGAAAATTACTGAAGACTCAGAAAACGGCTTCCGTAGAAAAATATCTTAAGGACTTGGATGCAACTCCACAATCAGGCTACTCATTATGGCGGGCAGCTAGAAACCTCAAAAGACCAGTTATCTCGAAACCACCATTAAGAAACTTGAATGGAAGTTGGGCAAGAAATGATAATGAAAAAGGAAACCTGTTTGTAAATCATTTGAAAAACGTATTTACCCAAAATATACCTGACGATACAGCGCACGAGTTGCCGCCTGTTAATGTTAGAGCAGCTATCCCCCTAAGATTTGAGATAAGGGAATAAGAAAGGGCTATTTGTGAATTAAACACCAAGAAGGCACCTGGTATTGATAAAATCAGTAACAAAATGCTTTTGGAGCTACCTCGCATAGCAAAGAAAATTATTCTTTATATTTTTAATGCTATTTTACGACTTGAATACTACCCTCAAGAATGGAAGGTCTCCTTAATAACGATGATACCAAAGCCAGGAAAAGATCACACAAAAGTTGAGTCATATAGGCCTATTAGCTTATTATCTAATATATCAAAGCTGTTTGAGAAGCTCTTAGCGTCAAAATTAACCCCAATTTTAAATGACAGTGGGTGTATACCCAATCATCAATTCGGCTTCAGAAGAGAGCATAGCACAATTGAACAAACCCATCGGATAGTAAACGCCATAAGAAAAGCCTTTAAAGAAAGAAAATATTGCTCCGCTCTTTTCATAGATGTTTCTCAAGCTTTTGACAAAGTCTGGCATGTAGGCTTGTTACATAAGTTGAAGCTAAACCTACCGGTTAATACACACAAGCTGTTAGAAAGCTACCTGGTCGGTCGAAAATTTATTATTAAAGAAGGCGATTTTTTAAGTTCTCCTCAGCCAATTGAAGCTGGAGTCCCTCAGGGAAGCATCCTGTGCCCACTTTTTTACCTTATATATACCTCGGACATGCCAACAAATAATCACACCCTAACCTCAACTTTTGCTGATGATACAGCTTTTCTAAGCGTACACGAGAACAGTCGTGAAGCATCTCGATACCTGCAGAATCATATATTTCAACTAGAACTGTGGTTTAAGCAATGGAGAATAAAGGTCAATGAGCAAAAATGCGTACATATAACATTTACCTTGCGTCGGGAAACATGTCCCCCTATTAAAATCAATAATCAACTAGTGCCTCAACAATCGCATGTCAAATATCTCGGTATTCATCTAGATCGGCGTTTAACATGGAAATGCCATATAGATGCAAAATTAACCCAAATGAAACTAAAAGCAATTCAAATTAACTGGCTTATTGGAAGAAATTCTGTTCTTAGTCTCGACTGCAAACTACTACTTTACAACGCTATTTTAAAGCCAATATGGTGCTACGGTATTCAACTATGGGGCACTGCCTCGGCTTCAAATATCGAAAAAATTCAAAGGCGCCAAAATAAACTTCTTCGAATAATTACAGCTGCCCCTTGGTATGTTAAAAACTCAAATATCCACAAGGATCTCAATGTGCCCCTGGTAAGGACTATTATAACGAAGTATGCGGTAAAATATTTGAAAAGGCTAGAGTTGCACCCAAATCCACTAGCACGAAATATTTTAAATGATAGCGGCCACTCTCGCCTAAGAAGAAGAGACACTGCAGCACTTACCCATTAAGATGAGCGATAAACACCTACATATGTGAACAGAACCCGTGATGAAGAAAATTTTTGTCTGGCACTGGCAGGACATAAAATAAAGCATTAGGTTAAGATTTGATTAATTATTGTTAGTTCATATTTAATATATGAAGATTCAATAAATAAATAATGAAAAAAAAAAAAAAAAACATTTCTTTGTTTTTTTCTTCAATTGAGTTGCACATTTCTGTATTTTTATTTTGTTGTTCATTTATTGTTTTGTATAAATTTTTAATTTCTTTTACATTTGAATCACAGTATTTTTGAGCTTCATCTAATTTTTTTAATCTCTCATCATATCTTTTTTCAATAGCCTCAAGAAGTTTTTTAATTTCATGTTCGTTTTGTTTTAAAGTTGCCTTAAATTCTCCTTTGTATACAGCCAAGTTTTCTTTGTTCTTTCTTACATTTTCTTGTACATCTCCAATTGCCATATCGATATTCTGTATATATTGGAGACAATCATCACATAAGAAACGGATGAAGCCACTAGAATCCAATATTCCTCGAGAATATTGATCAAGTTCTGAACACTTTTTCGCACAATGGTAAACTTTTTTGCAAATTCCTTCACACATTATACCAGTTTCACCGCGTATTGTAGTTTTACATTGATGGCATTCAGCCATATTTGCACTCTTAGATTTTTATTTTATTTTTAAACACAATCTAATAGTTTATTTATATAAATTCACTATGATAATATGCAAGTGTTTTTTAGTTATGATTTTTTTATAGTCCTATCTATTTTTAAAATCATTAAATATTTATTTTTTGTTAATTTTGTGGAGTTGGTTTTTTTTCCGTTGTATTAGCTTCTCTCTCTCTCTCTAAATAAAATTTTCATCAAATAATTTTTCAGATTTAATCGTTAGATCGAACGAACAAAAACAATTATTTGAGTTATTCGAACAAAGCTGAAAGGCGAATAATTGACAACTCTACCTTTTATTCATTAACACTATATAAATAATAATTTAAATGTTTGACATTCTATAAATCTAACATGAATGAAGGTATCATAATGAATTTTGGCAGTTATGTAGACTAAAAAGTTCTTAAAACAGTGGACTGAAAAACATCCCCATTTTTGATTAAGAAATACCCAAATTCCCAATCCCGGATAACGGCTTCAATTTTTTTTTTTTTTTTTGGTTAAGAAAAGGCAATACAATTTACCACTCGATATTGATCAGAATTTTCTAGAAAATAATGGACATATTAGAAAACATAACTGTTCTAATTGCATAAAAATCGGTGTGTTGAATTATTAGAATTTTTTAATCAAATTAATTTTTTGTTTGTTTGAAAAATTTGTTTTGCAATAGGGCATATGGGAGTAAAAATGTCAAACTGACTAAAAATTGCTTCTACAAGCATACTCATAATGTTTTCTTTCGAAAAATATAAACATTTTTATATATTTCTGGAGAAAATATTTTTTTATCAGCGAAAGAACAAATTAGTAGTCGTATTACCTTTATATGCATATACTTACATTCGCCTCCTATATACCACTATATCTTTTACATGCATAGGCATGTTATAATACCTATGATCATTTTGTGAATAGGTTTCTACATTATCAACTCTACAACAGGTTCAACTAGAACCAGTTCCACTAGAATACTTTTTAGATTAAAAAGATAAATAAGTGTAAATTTTTAAATGTTTATTTTCTTTTTATTTAAATAACAATTTTTTGCTTAAATAACAATAAGAAATGTTTCGAATAATTTTACACGAACTAAAAAAGTGTTCTATAGGCTGGTCCAAACAGGTACAAAAGTGCATTTGGATTTAAAGTGGATACTTTTATCTTCCTACAGCTAGTAATATCTCTTTAACCCCTTTTGACCCTCATAAATTCTATTCTTCTGAACTTCAATTTGACTAAAATATAGAACCTGAAAAAATATTTAATAACACAGCAGGTATAATCGGTACAGTAATACAACATAACATTGTTTAAAGACTGCTTTACTTCCAATATAAAAAATTTTAAACCCACTATTGATAACAGTTTGACATAAAATATAATCCACCCGATTAAAAAACTAGAAAAATCGTTATAAAATCAAGCCAAAACCCCGTTTTATCTGAATATCTCAAAAGGCAAAAGAGATAACCTGAACATTTAAGCATATTTTTTGTAGCTCAGCTTAAGTTTAATTGTTTTTGCAATCCATAAATATATTTTTGGTGAATTTTTTTAAAGTTTGAATTTCCGAGGTTATCAATTTTCGAGGTCCGCAAGTCACTCTCCCGACCCTCCATGGACCCGCGTTATTTTAATTCAGCTCAAAAGCTACCCCACCATGACAGTTTAAAATTTCAATCAAATATGTTCAGCCGTTCATAAGAAGCAAAATAATTTTCAAAACAAAACGTTCGTAAGCCATTGTGGTATATTTCAGTCATATGAGCAGCTTAAATAAAAAGAGCAAAACAAATGTTGCGAGTAATTTCATTAAAATGAAAAGAGTGTTTAACAGACAGTTACAAACAGTTGCACAAGTATATATGGGGTTAAAGAAGACACTTTCAGCTTTCTGATGGTACTAAAATCTCTTTAACCCCTTTTGACCCTAACAAGTTATACTCCTCCAAAATTCGGATTTAACTAACACATCATAACAAATAACACATCAGGTATAAATGATACAGTGATGTTATTAACCATTTCTTAAAGACTACTATCCAACTAATATAACAAAAAAAATTTCGACCAATTATTGATAACGGTTTGCGAGAAATCATAATTTAGTTCTGATCAAATTTACAAAAAATATTTTTTTTCTAAAACAACATAAAATATTTGTTTCCAGCGGCATGCCCAGCCACAATTACCAATATTTTAATCTAGTTTTTTGGATACCTTAGTTCTAATATGTTTGCTATCGAATGGCATTAACATTTTTGAAATCGGCGATGACAAAAAATTGGACTTTTGGCCGATGAAATTCAATTTTCAGCCACAGTGCGGCGGAATGTACACATTTCACAATTCTATTTCGGCAGCCCCTGACCTGACCGATATGCCCTGTAGTTCCATATGTGTATCCGGTATGCTCTGGCCAGGCGAAATAGAACTGTACTGCACTGAGTTGTGGACGATAAAATCGATGCCTTCACCGCCGCTTCGTGTGCGATCCACCCTCAAAATATTGTAATTATTACAACTCTGTAGTCGGCAGCTGGGTGTTAGTTTCGTCTCTTGGATCGCTGCGATCATGACCTTGTGCAGCTGCATAAATTTCCGTGATCTTATTTTGGAGGCCTTTACAATTAAACTGCATTAATATTGTCACTTCAGGAATATTAGCAGCAATTTGTGGCGTGAGTGTAGTGTGTTTGACTAGTCGCTGTTATCATACCTTCTGTATGCAACACGAGCTTCACCCTTTGTTGTAGCAACAATTTTCACACACACCAAACTCATTGTTGGGAATAATGTATTGTAAATGGCATTGTATTAGTATAGTATATTTTTAAGTACTAAGATTTAAGTAATTTTAAGCAAGAATCATTCATTGTACAAAAAAGAAAGAGAACAGTCGCACAAGCGGCTGTTCGACATAGTAAATAAAAGTAAATTATTTTAAAGTAAAAATAATTCCAAAACTGTGTTTCAACGTTTTTCAATGGTGATCCTGCCACTAAAAAAAGCATAAACGTTCCATGGAATTTATTCCTTCATTTTGCCGGTAATATTGATGATAAATTAGAAGAAACTGGTCGGCTTAGGACCAGTGCCAATACAGTGCTAGAATAAAATAAAAAATTTGGTCGGCCAAGGACCAACCAACATAGATAAATCTCTAAAAATGGAATCGCTTATAATCTGGTAACTAACAAGGACCAACCAACATAGATATATCTCTAAAATTGGAATCGCTTATAATCTGGTAACTAACATAATTTGAATTATGAAGCCCTCATCCTTTCTATGGAATGTTTGGATTCTGGCTGCTGAAGTTTATAGTAATAATCCATATTTTATAAAACATTTATTACATATTACTACACTAAATTCAAATAATTAAGTTATACAATACATAATCATTTGATTTAATTAATTTTCAATTCCTTAAATTAATCTTTATTAACATATTTAAAACTTGATGAGTTTTAACGAAACTTATTTTGTTTGTTTCTACATCCCTTTAACACAATTAAATAAAAAAAAAAAATATATATAAAATTAAAGTAAAAAACCTTTTTCGAACTAAAATTTTTTTTAAATTCAAGTAAATCAATTTAAAAAAAAAAAAAAATTTTTAAATAAATGAAACATATGTTATTTAGTATTACTTGACCTTTTTATTATAATTATTTAAAATTGATTAAGCTTGAGGTCTTTTTATAAAAAATGATATTATATATAATTATTTCTCAATATTTCGCTAACCTTTGGTTAGCATCTTCAGGAAATTAACAAAATTTATATATAAAAATAATAAAAAACAATAACAAAATTAGGAAACAATTTTTCAAATTCAAAAACCTATGTCATAAAAATTTTCAAAAGCCATAATAACAAAAAATTAATACATATCGTGACCTAAGTATAATTATTCGCAGACACAGAATATATAGCGAATAATTATAGGAATTTAGTTATTAAGAGATAGAAGATTAGATATAAAATAAATATATCTATCGTAGCCTTGGAACAAGAGGGTTTAATTTGCACCTAAATTGCATGAAAATTAGGACTTTCTTGTACTTAGGTCACGATAGAATAAATCTATAATTTAATCACTTTTAACCCTTATCTTTAAATTAAACTCAAATGCTCGTTATACGATTTAATTCATGAGCTGAGTCCTCTTTAATAACCTTAGCCTTATAGCTAAACATACCTTATCGTCTCAGTTTAAGTGTACTACTGTTTAATTTTATTAATCCTGTGCTCTCTGCTATGAACGAATTCGGGAAGTTAACATTAATATTGCTATAGTCGTGAGATCTATAACAAAATTGTTCTCTATAACACTACGTGACAATCTGAATATGAAGTCAGAATTGTCAAAAGTAGAACAGTTTTTGAGATATTCCAAAATAACCGTTATTTGTGTTTTTAAAAAAGATGCTGTGACTGTTCTACTTTTGACAATTCTGACTTCATATTCGGATTCAGTGGAAAATTTTACATAATGATTAGCTGTCAGATTCATTTGGTCACGACTTTGTTGAAATTTTGTCACGTAGTGTTATTATAGGTAAATCAAACCCTTATAGAATCCCTTTTTGATTGTCTATATTAATAATTAAACCCTTCTACCTATTATCTTTCGTAATAAGCTAATAAACTTATTAATTTTTTACAAAACTCTTTTAAAACGGGCGGTACGGATTCAAAGGTTGAAAAACCTAACGCTAATGTTGTAAATGAAATTGTAGTAAAAATTTAATTCCCAGCTGTCTATTTTATAATCATCATATGTCTAATAGCTATGCAGGTCTTAGTTACTCTCTATCAATTACACAAAAGATCGTTGAGAAAGTCTTATACAAGAGCAGCAGCCTTAGCTACTAATTTAGACAAAGTCTAACTCAAAATTTTTTTTGTTGTGCGATAATCGCAAAGGTAGAGAAAAAGATTCTTATATGCTAAGAACTTACTCTTAAACTAAGATTGAAAAATGCTAATCTGATTTACCCTCTTATGTAAATTGTTTAACATATTCTTAGTTTATGGAATGGGAAACAATTGTATTTAAAGCTAAAGTAATAAGAGAGGAATTCCTTAAATCCCATAAATGCTTAAACGTTGACAGGGATACAAAACCGGAAACTGTCAATAAGCATATAAACATTCTCCAAAATCAGTTAGAAAAACTTAGAATACTACTAAATTCAAATTATAGCAGATTAACAAAAGCACATCAAACCTCTGCTGAAACCTTTTATTCTGACCTACGTCAAAAATTAATTTCCGTAAGTTATAGGAAAAATATTAAAGTTTTCGATCCACACTCTCTTCCCATCGTTTACCCGAAATAGAACAAATACAAAAATCCACCATGCCTCAAACACTCATAGAATTTTTAAATACTGCCTCAAGGTTAATCCCAGATTTCGATGGAAATTCTGAAAACCTACAGAGCTTTATCGATGCTATTAACCTAGTAGATTCGATAAAGGAGACTCACGAGTCAGTAGCTGTTAACCTTATTAAAACAAAACTAAAAGGAACAGCAAGAAATTTCTTCAGAATTTACTTTATCTGAAATAATTTCCAAACTTAAAACAAGAGTAAAAGGGGAATCCGTTGATGTTATTAACGCAAAGCTAATGAGAGTTAGACAAAGTAATAAAAACGTTAATTCCTATGCCAAAGAGATGGAGCAATTAACGAAAAAACTCGAAACTGCCTATATTAGAGATGGATTACCTCATGAAATAGCTAGTAAATATGCTACCCGCTCAGCCGTAACGGCGATAATCAAAAATGCTTCTAACGACAGACTCAAACTGATTATGGAATCAGGAACATTCAGTAGCATGAATGAAGTACTAACTAAATTTATAAGCAGTTGTACTGAAGTATATGGTCAAGAAAATTCAATTCTTACCTATGGTTTCACACGCCAAGGCTACAATAACAATAACGGTAACCAAGGCAGAAACGCAAATAGAAATTTCCCTACAAATAGAAACCCCAATTTCAACCAAAATAGAAATAACAATTTCAATCAAAATAGAAACCGCAATGAGTCCTATCGCAATAACAATAATATTAATAATAATTCTGGTTCCTATTGTAATAATTACGATAACAGAAACCGCAATACAAACCGTAACAATTTTCAAAACAGATATATAAACCTAACTGCAGAAGACAACTCGGGAAACGGGCAACCCTCCCTAAGTACTCATAGAATCTAAAACATACAATATCAGTTTAAATTTATGTAGCTATTTGCGCTGTAGAACTACTCTAAATGCTACTACTTCAAATTTTTTTATAGACACTGGTGCTGATATTTCAATTATCAAGAGCAATCAGGTCTTAAATGAACCTTTAAACGTCAATATTAGAAAAAAATTAAATGGCATTGGTCAAGGAATAATAGCAACTTTAGGTAGCGTAAAGTCCGAATTAAAAATAGACAAATATCTAATAAAACATATTTTCCATGTAGTTAAAGATGACTTCAAAATACAAGCAGATGAAATAATTGGAATGGACTTCATACGAAAGTATAATTGTATTTTACAATATTTCAATGATAAAGATTTAATGATTATTCGATCAAATGAAATTGATCACGACATTGGAATACCACTTAGAAACGGTCCTTCCATAAATTCAATATCACTTCCTGCCAGATCTGAAGTTATAAGATCAATCAATACCTTTTGAATCATCATAACAAACTGTTTTGATACCTTATCAAACAATTCAGGACGGCGTTTATGTCGCAAATACAATCACTTCGAAATCAAACCCTCTAGTAAAAATTATTAATACCACTGATTAAGATTTAATAATCTCTGATATTAAACTTGTTACAGAAAATCTTAACGATTACAAAATTGCAAAACAAAATTTTATGTCTGCCAACTCCAAAGAAAAAATGGTAAGACTTTCCAGGAACTTTCCACCTTTCGTTGAAAAAGATAATCATTTTTATAAGCAAAAGCTTAAAGTAAATAATACACAACCCACTAACATCAAAAATTACAGAATACCTCACTCCCAAAAAGAGGAAGTAAACAACCAGGTTGAGAAGCTTATTAAATATAATATTATTGAACCATCAATTTCAGATCACAATAGCCCCATCCTTTTAGTACCAAAGAAACCTTTACACGGTACCACTCAAAAGAGATGGAGATTAGTAGTAGACTACAGAGCAGTTAACAAAAATTTTGTAGCTGATAAATTTCCGTTGGCTCGAATAGACGAAATTCTTGATCAATTAGGTAGATCTAAATTCTTCTCTTGTCTTGACCTGATGTCAGCTTTTCACCAAATAGAACTTGAAGAAGAATCTAGAGATATTACATCCTTTTCTACAGAAAAAGGATCTTTCAGATTTAAAAGGTTGCAGATAAAAGATTTGAAAGAGTAACTGGTTGTTCCAAGGAACATATGCTACGAAATTTAAAAAACGTATTTGAATTGTGCAGGAAACATAATCTGAAACTACACCCAGATAAATGTTCATTTTTCTGTACACAAGCTACATTTTTAGGCCATTAATGTACTGTTCAAGGTATATTGCCTGATGACAGCAAATTTTCGATAGTTCAAAACTATCCAACACCATAACATGGTGATGAAGCTAAACGCTTCGTAGCCTTTTGTAATTATTACCGAAGGTTCATACCAAATTTTGCCGAATCATCCAGACATATCACTAGATTGTCGAAAAAAATGTACCTTTTGAATGGAATGAAGACTGTGAAAAATCATTTCAATACCTCAAAAATCAATTACTAAGTCCGAAAATTTTACAATACCCTGATTTTTCTAAAGAGTTTTTTATTACTACAGACGCAAGCAAACACGCTTGTGGTGCTGTCCTTAGTCAAGAAAAACAAGGTTTACTAATGTCAATTTCATACGCTTCTAGATCTTTCACTAAATGTGAAAGTTACAAATCTACCATAGAGCAGGAACTAACTGCAATACATTGGGCTGTAAAATATTTGAGACCATACATTTACGGAAAAAAGTTTGTGATCAAAAGTGATCACAGACCACTCACCTACCAATTTTCATTAAAGAAACCCTCCTCAAAGCTCACGCGTATGAGACTTGACCTCGAGGAATACGACTTTGTAGTCGAGTATATTAGGGGTCAGGAAAATACAGTGGCAGTCGCGCTGTCATAAGGGAAAGGAAGTTCTTTCCGATTTTAAGTTGACGGACTTCATTATAAATAGAAAAGTCGGCCAAGGGCACCTCTTTCTAAAGCTTGCAAAAATAGCTAATAATATTGGTCTAACAACGTTGCTACTCTCACTAGATGACAGTATGCTATTTTACCTAGGAACAGATATTGAAACCTTTAAAAGTAAAGGTAATATAATCTTGCAAGATTCTAATTTAAATATTGTGCTCGTTACGAAACTTACTAAAGTTTCTTCTGATTCTGAAAAACTGAGAATAATGCGTAAATATCATGATGATCCCATTACTGGTGGATATCCAGGCATAACTCGAATGATTAAAAAAATAAGACTTCAATATCATTGGAAAGGCATGACTAGAGACATAGCCAAATATGTCAAACATTGCCTTCAATGCCAAACCAACAAAACCACGGTTAAAGGCAAGGAATCCTTCGTTTTAACGCCTACTCCTTTAAAAGCTTTTCAAAGAGTGATAATCGACACTATAGGACCTCTTCCTCGGTCAGATTCACAGAATGAATACGCTGTGACAATAATGTGCGATTTAACAAAATACTTAGTGGCTATCCCAATTATAAATAAATCAGCCAGAAATGTTGCGAAAGCAATTATGGAAGGTTTTATTTTAATATATAAAATATAGAAACGGAGCAAGGTACTGAATATATAAATCAAGTACTAACGGAGCTATGCAAACTGATGAAGATAGAGAAATTAAACTCTACAGCCTACCATCATGAGACGTTCGGTACTGTTGAGAGATCTCACAGAACATTCAACGAGTATTTAATATCTTATGTTCATCAGACAAATCCGATTGGTATAATTGGTTAAAATTTTTTGTATATTGTTATAATACAACTCCATCTACAGCTCATGGATATTTTCCATTTGAATTAATCTATGGAAAACTCCCCAGAGAGCTAGATTTTACCAACACTAATAGCAAAGACCCAATATATAACGTTGATGCATATGAAAAGGAAGTCAAATTCAGACTCCAAGTAGCACAACGTAGAGCCGCTAGTCTCATTGAAAATGCTAAACTTCTAAGACAGAGGTTCTCCAATTCATATCCAACCACACTCTATGTAAATGACTCTGTTCTAGTCCGCAATGAAGCAGGACATAAACTGGATGCGGTCTACAAAGGCCCCTTCACAGTAAAAGAAATTGACCCCTTAAATAATGTCACATTGATGGACACTAATGGTAAACAGTTCACTGTCCATAAGAACAGAGTCAAAAGCCTCCATAATGAAGAATTTTCCCCTAGTAATGTGTCGTTTCTCAGTTAGAACGTCTAAAAACAAATTTTTTTTATATATTTCTTATTCACTTATAGTAAACTAATAATTTTTTTAGAGTAAATTAATTTATATAATTCCTTTTCTTTTCTGCTCGATTTGGAGCATAATAAATAGGTTAGGACCTTTAGTTATTTTATTTTTTTACCCCTTTTAACTTTTAATTCTATATACATAATTATGTATAATTATTAAAATAAAGATTTTATAAACAAGTGTTATATTAATTTGTTTATTTTATATACTTTTATATACAAAATATTAAAAATAGTCCTTATTGTAATTTAAATTCAGAAGATTTATTCGTCACTTACAAGAAAATATTTTTTTCCCCCATTTATCAATCGTTACCCTTTGAAATGAAAACTGGAAAACCTTTTTTTTTGTTTTCTAATTCTTCAAAAACGGGGAAGGAAATGTATAGGCCATAGGAACTGGACAACATAGCCCCTACTAAAAAAAATATGTAACCAAAAAATTTTGTAATATATAAAAGAATAATCAATTATTCGTATTGATTATTCTTTTCCGAAAAAGGGATGTGTAGTGTGTTTGCCTAGTCGCTGTTATCATACCTTCTTTATGTAACACGAGCTTCACACTTTGTTGTAGCAACAATGTCCACACACATCAAACTCATTGTTGGGAGTATGCTGACAAGCACATTCCCAATAATGTATTGTAAGTGGCATTGAACAAAGTAACATATTTATGATACACATGTGTTTTTTTAAGAAGATTTAAGTTTTATTCAAAATTAAATTAGAAAGAAATCTAAATTATGCAAAAGTAGAGAAAAAATAGAAATAATTATTGACGATCCGGGCACTTTGTTATCGTGACAAAGTGCGTATCACATACCTTCTTACCGCAAAGGGAGCAAAACTTTCGGGTGACGCGTTGCCTTTTCTCAGCGCTTTTCTTTGATGCGCGATGTTCCTGGATTCGCTTGCAATTGTGGCTGTGGCTAATCCGATGAAAGGCTCCTAATGTGCAGCATCGCATTTCGAACATGAGGCCAACGATTGACGTAGCTAATCTATTTTGATAATAATTGATTGAATTGGAGTGGTCATAAAATTCGCCAGTGAAATAAGGAAGATACGACGAGATTATCTGGTCCCATACGTTTCGGAATACAGCTCGTATGCAGCCAATCCAGACAATTCCACCATGTTAAAAAACATAGTTATTGGCCACCGATGCAATTTCCACTTGCACATGTAATTGCCAAGCTTTTGGTCTATTGTATCCACCCAGCTTTCGTACTATTATATTCCATTATTACTTCTGGTCTGCAAGTTTCTGCATCAATGGCATTGTTGGAATTCATCGAGGATAAAACATAGACATTAGACTGGTCGCAATTTTTTTTTTTTTTTAAGTTTACATGTTTGTTTTGAAATTCTTATATTTGGCCCGTGTAGTGCCTAGGATGCCTCAAGACCAACTCCAGTCATACATTTTACCCTTCTTGAGGCATCCTAGGCACTACACGGGCCAAATATAAGAATTTCAATTATACAAATATGGCGGTTTAATAAAATTCTTAAATTAATTAAAATTTTTCGTCTTTTGTGAATACATAAAATCAAAAGTTGTGAACAGATATTAATCATTTATAGCTTGTTTTGTTTGCAATATTGTTTTTTATATGACTCTATAAAATTGGAAGCATAGCTCCATTTTTCAATTTTTTATGAATTTTTAAAAACAAAAATTCCGAAATTTTAATAAAAAAATTATTTTTTTTTCCAGAAAAAAAAATTATGTTTCTAAAACGACTGCGCATATAAAAAAACGTTTTACCTTTCTTAAAGTAAATTTTATTGCGGAATTTCGGTTTTTTTTAGTTTTTCAATAAGCTAAAGCGTTTTTGAGTTACGCGAACATATGTTGTGCAACCTCCTTAATTTTCGAAATAACGGTATATCTCGAAAACCAAAGCCAATATGAAGAAAAAAGTTTTAACTTTCTTAAAGTAAATTTTATTGCCGAATTTCGGTTTTTTTTAGTTTTTCAATAAGCTAAAGCGTTTTTGAGTTGCGCGAACATATGTTGTGCAACATCCTTAATTTTCGAAATAACGGTATATCTCGAAAACTAAAGCTAACCTAAAAAAACGGCTAGCACCACTGGATTCAGCGACCCCGAATTAGTTAAAATTAGTTAAAAATCTTTCGTTCGTATCATACTAAAATATTAAACTGCAAATACTTTAATCTATCTATACAATATATAATTTCTTAGTATGTAAGGATGTTTGCATGTATGTCCTATTCTTTACGCAACTTTCTGAAGCCATCTGATGACATTGGAAGCTGAAATTTGGCATACTTAAAGTATTTTCTCTGCGGAAGATCGTAACGAAGCCAGATTTTCGATTTTCGGTCTTTAAGACCGGCTTTTCATCTAGTATCTGATTGAATAGATGTTTTTTTTTATCATATGGGGAACTTTGGGCCCCACTTGGCACGACTAGGCACCGTCGGATTGAGCTGAAAAATTGGGACTTGATTTCTTACACCAAACCTCATATTTAAAGCAGCGCAAACATTTAAATTTAAAAAAAAAAAAAAAAAATCCCATACAAGATGCGACCAGTCTAATAGACATTTTTTTTTTTTTTGCTTTGGGCAGTAAGCGACCAATGTCACGTCTTGGCGAAAGGCAAACACAGATTTGCCCACCTTTCTGTCAGTATAATGCGTTTCTATGAAAGACATCACTTGTTCTTGCGCATCGTGCTTATGACACTCAACTTTATGTGAGCCAATTGATGAATCATGTTTAATCCGATGAAAAAGTTATCCATAGTGATGATTCGACCAGAGCCCCAATATGGTTTGACCAATTCTTTCACTACCATCGGTTGACCAGGCTGGTACCATTCTCCCCATCATTCATATCATCGTCATCGTCTTCCAATTCTTCGTCCGACTCTGCTCCATTTGGAACCCAATCGATATCTTCAATGTCATTATTGCAATCGCTGCTACTATCGCTCTCGTTTGCTAGAAGTTCCTCTTATTCCGTTTAAGTCAATCTTATTTAAAATACACTTTCACATATAAAGAACACGATACACACCTGGTTACATCGATCTTGCCATACCGGTTATACCGAATAGAGCTACCGCCACAAGGCAATACTACATTACTGTACAAATGAATAAACAAAAAATCAAACAAGAAATCAAACCTGCGTTGTTTAACATTGCTGGGCCCAGCGTCAGGCTCGTTGGAGTTCAAAAACTGGTGGATCCACGAAATTCCGTGTACATGTTTCTTATTTTTTTTTTCACATTAAAAACGATATACGTGTTTTCTCTGAGCTTTAAAAAATAACTGTTACATTCTATTTTTGCATCTTTCCACGCATATTCGTACATTACATATGGGTTTACAAATGTAAACCAGTCCGCCGAAATAGGTAAAAGTAAACAGTCGGCTTTTTGAGGGTTAAATTATAAGGAATTGCAAAAATTCGGTAAAAATTGTTATGTTAGCGGAAATTCCCACAAATATGAAAACAGCGCATATTTATTTAAAATCGTTAAAGCTCGTTCATTAGACAGGAAAAAATCACTTATATCGCATGATTAGAAGTCTACCACTTATTTTTTGTGTAAAAAAGAAAACACTATTAGTGATTTCCATAAGCTGCATCTTAAATTTAATATTTTTAATGATATTTTTATATATACATATATATTTCCAAAAAACAAATTTTTTAATATTATTTTGGCAAAATGTATGTAAATAACGTGAATTTTAAAAATGTTAATGTGACTTTTATTTGTCAAAATTTTTGTTTGGTGTTTTTTTAAATAACGACGAATTTAAAAACAAACAATGACAAATATTTTGCCGTTAAGATAACTTAAATACCTGACGTTAAGATAGAACATAGCAGTAAACGTTATTGTTAAAAAAGTTACTGAATAAAATTTACGTTAACTTTTTTGTTAAATTTTTTTAACAATTTAAATTATGTTAAAATTTAATAGAGAATCGCACTACTGAACTAATGCCTTTTTTTGAACATGTTCCTTAAAATACTTGTTTAATTTAAATATTAACAGGATTATTACAATAATACAAAAAATAAAGAAAGCATCTAACTTAATGGTAGTCCCGAAGTCCATGTTTTGTTGGCTTCTTCTTTCTTCGATTCTTGGTTTTCCATTTAGTTTTCTTATTTGCATTTACAGTTGCCTCTTGTGCTCGCACTTTGTCAATCCTATTAACCGCAACAATACTTGCCTCTTCTTCTTGATTTGCTGCTTTGCTCCTCCTCTTATTGTTCCCCTCACGTTGTTTTGTCTGGGAATCTCCTACTTGGTTCTTCTTCTTATGTTCTTCAATTTTAATAGGTTTGGGACCACTATTTTTTGGTGCGGGTATGTTTTTAGAATAGTCCTCTATATGTTGTCCTTCTGGCACATACTCTTTACTGTAGTATTTTGAAAATATTAACCCATTTCGTCCCAGCTATTTTTTTCGAGTAACTTTATAAATCTTGGTGCTTAATAGATAATTTGGGACTAGAAAACACGAATCTGAAGTCCAATTTTTTTAGATTTTTTGTTTTTGAGAAAAATGGTGTTCGATTAATCGAACATTGGGCACTATTTAGCATTTTTATTTTATTGCTCCTATAGATTGTAAATATAGAAAACCTAAATTTTTTATAAACTGAAACTAATTAATTTTATTTTATTAAAGAAAAATAGAACAAAGCATTTATTAAAATTAAAAATATACAATTGAACCTCGATTGATAATAAAAAAATGGTTAATAGATAAATCGGGTAATTCATCGTGAAGTTTAAATTATAATGTAAAATAAAACACTCAAATTTGAAAGTAAACTTGAAATGTTTATTATCGGTTAAAAGAATAATTTATGGCATCAACTGTATGAAAATATATCATGGAAATGTTGGCCATGACTATGTCTGAGGTGGCCCATTCGGAAGGTCCAATTTCGAGCAACTCATTCGAGCATAGCGGCTGGTATCTCGCGAATAACACGAGTAATGTTAGCTTCCAAAGCGTCAATCGTAGCTGACTTATTCCTGAAGATATTTTAAGATCTATGTGGAAAATTAACTATAGCAAAACATGAAATTATGTGCTCACCAAAATGCATGGCTCGTAGCGCCGTCTTGTTGAAACAAGATCTCACCGCGACTATGCGCTTGATTTTCAGGTTGCTATACTGGTGCTGTTTCATTAATATTTTGGCGAAAGTAAGGTAATTGCCTAAGATATTTTCAAGGCGTTTGACAGAGTGTGGTGTGGTGCACTCTTGTCAAAATTTATTGCATTTGGTGTCGGTGAGAATTTTTCTCGATTTATATTGAATTTTGTCAGAGATCGCACTATACGAGTTGTTTCAGATAGGGTTTCGCCAAACGATTTCAAAATTTATTCGCCGAAAGGCTCCGTTCTCTCTCCTACTATTTCTATTTTTATTTTTCTAAATGACCTCCTATGTCAAACTTCCAACCCTATCTACTCTTTTGCAAATGACCGCAACCTTTGCCATTTATTCATTTTATTATAGACCAAGAGTATCCGATGTTTGTGCTATGCTTCAGAACATGAATGATACAAGAGCCCATCCTTTTGTGGTCGATTGGCCTGTAAGTTGTACAATGCTTTACAGGGAAAATTCGGTTTTGGCCGTATGTGGAATAACCTTCCTGCTGAAGTCTTCTTTCTCACTGTCAACATGAATAAATTCAAGATAAATGTTCACAGGCACTACTACCTCTGCTCTCCTTTCCATAACCAATTTTCCTAGTTCCAACCCAATGCAATGCGTTAGTAGGGGTCATCCCCTGAGTGCTGGTCCTAACAAAAAAAAAAAATTATGGTGCGAGGTTACCATTGATGGTAACATTTTCCTCAATTTGAAAAAAATTTGGACCAATGATTACACTCTCAGCTACAGCTGTAGTAGGCCGATTATGCGCACCGTAAGTTCCTCAAATCGCACGAAAAACATTTCTCACACAACGCTGCTTGTTCAGCAAAAACAGAATAAATTTATTTCCGTTTATTCAAATGCGTGAAAAGTGGTAATTGATGATTCAGTTAGCCTATCAGAGAAAAAGCAAAAGTGCTAAATAGTGCCCAGTGTTCGAAAAATCGAACACTGCTTTTAAAAGTCAAATAACAAAAACACAATTGAAAAACACGGAAATGTTTTTGCTGTTGTTGAAAGTTTAATCGTTTTTCAATGGAACTATATTTTCACTTTTTTAATTTTTTTATATTTTTAATAAAGTTTTCAGTTTTTAAAATTATGCTAAAGTTAATGTTTTTCTTCCCCCTTGTTATACAAGGGAGGAGTGAAGTGGGTAAGAACTTTTATTTGTATATTTGTAGCTAACCACTTACAATATATAATTGTTTAAACAAATTAGTTCATTGTCTTACCTAAAAAGAGTAAAAAAATTAAAAAACGCGTAAAATTTACAGTTCGAAAAATCGAACATTAGGACGACATGGGTTAATTCTATTTCTTCTTTCGAAAGGGGAATGACATTAAGGTCTGAATGGGTCAACAGTATGTGTTATGAATAAGTAGTCGCAGGATATCTAGGCAGATAGCTCAGTTTTAGGATTTTTGAGAAGATTCTTGTTCAAAGGTGCTGAAGAAAACACCTTACAACATGTAAAGTATGCTTATTATAGAAGATCTTTGGTTGTTAGTAAGAAATAATCTGATTTTTATTTCCAAATCTTACAACTTTTTATACTAAATTACATTATTTACAATTCTTAATTCTTGTAGTGTGACCTCAGTTATTATTCTTTGTATTGACAACGATTTATGATTATTACTCACCATTTGAGTAACCAATCCAAGTACGGAATAACAAACAATTTGTAAGCAATAACAAACAAACTGACCAAATTGCAATGTGATCTTCTTTCGATCTACTATTCATGTTATTCCGTACTTGGGTTGGTTACCCAAATGGTGAGTAATAATCATAAATCATTATTCGTTGTCAATACAAAGAATAATAACTAAGGTCACACTACATTCTACTTGATTTTGATTGGTCACTTTTTGACCCAATTTTCATTCAATCTTTATTTTTAATGTTTACTTAAAACATTACTCAACGTACTATTTCAAGTGCATTGCCTTTTTCCTAAATGCTTGCATTTGTGTTTTGAATTATTATCCACCGCAATATTCCAAATGCAATGCATTTAGTTAATTTGCTATTGACATATTTTCAATTGTTTTTAAGTGCAATGCCTTTTGCTTGCACTCATAAATGTTGTTTTATTTGCAGACTAGTACCCATGTTCTGTAACTTTAGTGAGTACTTCTCGCATCGAAAAGATTTGAAACAAAATATTCCATCGTTTATCGAAATGCCAGAAAAAAGTGTGTCCGTAACTCATGTCGAAAACTATCAAAAAATATTACGTCGTAACGTTATAAATGTCATAATATAACACTCAGAGCCGATGTGAAATTGCAGACGTTGAGAGCGCCAGGCAGTGTTGCCAAAACTTGGTGACCAAAAATGGCTAAATTTACGGAAAAAAATGGCTAAAAAATGGCTAAAAATGGGCTAAAAAATGGCTAAAAGCTTTTTTTTTAATAAAATCACATAAAAATTCAATAACAAAAAATAATTAAACTATTTAAAGTTGTTTATGATGAAATTGTGAGTTAAGATTAATTTGTTTAATAAGAATAAACGTAAATTAATATTAAAATAAATTAATATTAAAGAATTAAATCATCGAAAAATTCGATGTCGTTATTGTTCATCTCATAGGAATCACTCATTAGTTTCAAATAATCATAAGTCTTAAATAATTTGAAGGTAAATCATTATTACGACAACATTTACCCAACCTTTTGAGTCCAGTACCCATGTTCTGTAACTTTAGTGAGAACTTCTTGCATCGAAAAGATGTGAAACAAAATATTCCATCGTTTCTCGAAAAGTGAGAGAAATGTGTGTCTGTAACTCATGTCGAAAACTATCAAAAGAGATTACGTCGTTACGTATAAATGTCATAATATTGCACTCGAAGCCGATGTGACATTGCAGACGTTCAGAACGCCAGTAGCACATATCGTTGACGGCGACCAAAATTTACCAAAAATTTAAAATTTTTCAACGACGGCGGCGAAAATACAACCGTCGGCTATACCAAATTGTGTAAAAAGCAACTTTAATGTTTGTTGTTTGCAAATGATCTTTGAAGACATTCGTATATTTTATTAAAATGTTAAAATCAAAATTATAAAACAATGAAAAATGTGCCATGAACAAAATAATATTATTATTATTCTTTGCATTTTGCATTTTTAATTGTTTTTTAGTGTGCAAAGTTTTTCTCGCCCCAATTTTATTCGTGAGTTTATTTGACAGTTCAAAGCGGGAACTTTTCTCACCAAAATGTTACAGACACACTTTTTCTGTAAATTGGCGAGTAATTTCCTTACGTGACAGCTTGTACTCGCCAAAAAAGTTACAGACACAGTTAAGTGAGAAAAACAGCTGTTTGTTTCAATTTATGGCTTTTTTGTTTCATTTCACACATTTCAATCGAAAACTTTCTCGACGCGAGAGTTACAGAACATGGGCACAGATCTACAATCAAAAACAAGTTAGAAAGTATAGTCGGTTAAACCAGACTTTATGATGCCCTACAATTTGTACCAAATTTTATCAAATAATCTCTAAATTGCGACCTGTACTTTGCGCACAAGGTTTACATGGACAGCCAGCCAGCCGGGCAAACATCGTTAATTCGACTCAGAAAGAGATTCCAAGCCAATCGGTTTACGTAAAGGTGGGCTAACGACCAATATTTTAGGATGTTACAGACATCAGCACAAACGCATAGTACGATCTCCACTGTTGTGGTGGTGGTATAAATATTATATTGTTATGGTCAAAATATTTACCTAATTGATAAAATCGAATTAACGGTTGCTTAATGTAACCTATTTCTCAAATTACTTTTATCGATGTTTACTTGGCTAAGCACCCTCTCTACTTCAGCATTACACCATGGAAGTGAGAGAAACCTTATAGTCAATTCTGAAATTTCTTAAACAATTGTTACCGCCTTCATCCCTTTATTGAAATACTTGCAACCAGAAAGAAAAAGCGATGTTTGTGTGAATCCATTTTATAAATTTAATAGTGGAATACTGTTCCTTTATTTTGAAAGATGTTTCAGCGTCATAGTTTATAGCGATTTTCAACATTTTTAAAAGTTGTGTTTTAAATTTAAGGAGTTTTAATTGTTCAAAATGTTTATTTTACTTTTATAATTTTTATAATAAAATAAAAATTATTCTTTTAAAAGAAAAACGGCAAAAAAATTTTATGGCTAAACAAGTCGAAAAATGGCTAATGGCTAAATTCATTTTTTAATGGCTAAACAGGGTGAAAAATGGCTAAATCTAGCCACTAAATGGCTAAATTGGCAACACTGGCGCCAGGCACACGGCTATCAAAATTTACTAAAATTGTAACATTTTCAACGACGGCTCCGAAAATGCAGCCATCGGCTACACCAAATAATGTAAAGTGCCACTTTAATGTTTCTTAATTGCAAATGAGCTTTGAAAAAATTCATATATTTTATAAAAATGTTAAAAGCAAAATAATTGAACAATGAAAAAATCTGTATGCATTTTGCATTTTTGTTTGTAATTTCTGGAATATTGATCTAAGACCCTATAAAGTATATATATTCTGGGTCCTTATGAGGAGAGAACTTGATTTAACCATATGATGTCCCTCTACCCCCCCCCCCCCCCTTTCAATTGTTTACATATACTAGCATAACGCCCAATATGATTTTCGTTATCACCCTTCTTTATTATTTCATCTACATATTTAACGAAAATATTTTTACAAATAGAAACTAGGAATTTTTGTGTTTTTTTTGCTACTTAAAAACTCGCCAAAAAATATAAAAGAAAACAAACAAACACACATATGTACATGGCATAAACTATTTTGGTGAATATATTTCCCAACTTTGCCATTGTGGTGAACAAAAACATCAGAAGTAATCACAACTCAACTTTGTTGAATTTTGTGAACAGTAAACGTGCCATATTTCATTTTAATGATATTCGATTAACGTCCCTTCATGGTTCAGTTGTCTAGAGGGTGTGTTAGAAACTGAGAGTTCCCTGGTTCGAATCTTGGTTTTTTAAAAAGAAAATTTTTTTTTAATATTTTTATTTTTTTTATGTTCTAAAAACGATTTAAAAAAATAATTTACCAGTTTTCGCTTTTTAAATTTTATTTATAATGAAGTTTTAAGTATTGTAAATATGTATGTATAGGTATGTAAAATTTATTTAGTTTTTGTCTAGTTGCTCTGTATTCTGCTCGCACAATGGTGAAGGGTATATAAGATTCGGCATAGCCGAATATAGCACTCTTACTTGTTAGTGTTAAAATTGTTTCACGATCCATTTGTTTCGTGAGTTTATTTGACAGTTCAAAGCGGAAACTTTTCTCACAAAAATGTTACAGACACACTTTTTCTGTAAATTGGCGAGTAATTTCCTTACGCTAAAAAGGGTACAGACACAGTTTAGTGAGAAAAACCGCTGTTTGTTTCAATGTATGTCATTTTTGTTTCATTTCACTTATTTCAATCGAAAAGTTTCTCGACGCGAGAGTTATAGAACACACACATCCCAGTAAACTGAATATTTAAGAGATCCCAAAGATTATTTCGATTCGATTCGATCTCCTAAAGTACATTCAAATTTTTTATCAAATAACGAATTTATATTACTTCGAACAGCACTGGTAAAAATAGAGCTTAGAGGAGAACTATTTACGGTTAGATCGTTGATAGACCCGTGTTCTTAAAGAACTTTTTTGTCAGAAAGGGTCAGAAATCTTCTCCAAATACCCTATAAAAGTCCAATGTAGAAATTATTGGAATAGGCGGCCAAGCAAAGAATGCATTATTACCCTTTTTGCCAAGCGCTGTAATTTAAAATTCAGTGTTTACGCCATTTTCCATCCGAAAGTCAGAATATCCTTCGAACTGCCGAATTCGGAACAACTAAAAAATCTCGATCTAGCAGATCCCAACTTCTACAACTCTTCCCCAATAGACGTTATTCTCGGAAATGACTCGGAACACTTCATTAACGTTCAAGGAATAAAGAAAAATATCTGCGGCCAAGCATGGGTGCAACACAGGCCACACATTTACAACAACAGTAATTCCTTCTAAAAACTCTTTGCTCAATGACACTTTAAGGCGATTTTGGGAACAAGAAGAAATTCCGTCTCAGGCCAATGTCAGAAGATGAATTTTGCGAAAAATTTTACAACTAAACCACCACAAGGGATGAAAGCGGAAGATACGTTGTAAGACTTATATTCAAAAAAGAATTCCCCAACTCTAAATTTTTTTGGCTCTTCTTGAATCTTAGCACTTGTTCAAAACACTCGTATTAATCGATCACTATCTTATACACCGGAACTCGAAAATGAATATAATAATGTTCTAGAGGAATAATTATCCTTAATCCATATGGAACCAACCTCTTTCCGCGAAATTATCACCTTTATTGTGTTTGGCGTATTTAAAATACGCCTACGACTGTTTGGTAATAGATTAAAGGAAAAAAGTTCACGTTCTCTTTACTCTATTACCAAACTGTCGTAGGCGTTTTTAAAATATGCCAAACACAATAAGGGTGAATGTCTAATACCAAATATTTCTCACTGCGCTGTTGTTCGCCTAGACACAGAAAACTACTAAAGTAATAATAGTTGTCAATTTCTCACGCAAAACCAAATCTGGATACTCACTAAGCGATATTTTATGCACTGGTCCTACATTGCAGACCGATCTCATGACTGTAAATCTCAAGTAGCGAAGTTATGAATACGTTTTTTGTGATGACAAACAAAAACTGCATCGACAATTTTGGTATCAAGAGCATCTTACTAGTCAAATCAAAGACTACCAACTCAATGGTTAACCTAGAGACAAAGGAGATGTTTGATCGACCACTTCCAATGTAAGCAAGCAAAGAGAATTGACGCTAATTTTACTTAAAGTATACTTAATTGTATAAAATTAAAAAATAAAAAGTAATTTTTTATTAAAAACAAATAAGCAACTTATTCTTTTTGAAAACAAGACATAAGCCTTTTATATGGTGTCAGAAGTAAAATATTTGTGAAGGAAATTCAGGTGTTTCAACAAGTAAAGGTGTAAGATAAATTGATCCAGAAAAATCTGTCGTTGGAGTGATGACGGGAATAAAGTGTCAGTGGGAATAATTATAAGCATTACTAATTTACTCGGAACAAGTGCTTGTTTAGCGAATTTTACAGAATACATGTGTACACGAGTGATCATTTACCAGCAGAATTGCACTGCTTTAATTTTCCAAATGAGTGGCCAAACTGAAACCGGAGTTTTATGGTGTACATGATAGCCAGTGGTAAGTCAAATGAACAGAAAAGGCTTAAATAGCCCATTTTATCTGGCTGATTGGCACGTGCGGTGCAAACATCTATAATACTTTATTTCCAAATAATGGGACTGAACAGTCTTTGCTAGGCACTTCGGAGGAGATATAGCAACACATCGCACGTCGGAGGATGTTGTGACGGCCAGTGTGGTTGATTTACATTCAGCGGGTTTTTTACGTTGCAAAAATTAAGTGTATCCATCTCTGAGTAGCATCACTGTTCAAGTGCGAGAAAATACAACCCTAAAACATACGAACGGAATACGACTCTAGCCAATTCGCCTTGATATTGGGATTTCTGAATTCAGCGTGGGTATACACAGAATCTAGAAAAAAGTCTTTATAGCAAAGGCGGTGAACAGAGCAGGTGGAAATAATCTTAGTCGGGAAAATTATTACGAAGGAAATTAGAAAACGTGGGCTTAAGAGAATAACTAGGTGAGTATTAGTGTTGAGACTTATAGGATTTGAAAATTTCTAATAAGTTTGTTACAACTAGGGGAGGATAAGGAAAAAACTGACAAGTAGGGCTAACCAGTGCTCATCTACAATAAATTACGGAAAAAAATTGAATACAACTTGGCTAAAACATCGGAGCGGTGACCGGAACACATAAGTCAACTAACGCCAGCTGTATTGAGCTGCTAGACCTCCAAAGGAAATAACTTTTTAGTTACCTGAATAACTGCCAACGTTATACATTGCCAATTTTATACCTGTTTGAGTAACTTTTCCAACCTTATAACTACCTGAAGAAATTTACATATTACAATTTTATATCTACTTGTGTCAACTCTATAACCTTATATTTACCTGCCTGAATAAATTGTACAACTTTATATCTACCTGTAATAATTTCGCAACATTATACCTGCCGGAAGTAACTTTACAATTATAACCTTAAAACTACCTGAAGACATTTAGACATAATACCTACCGGAAGTGATTTCACAACGTTATACCTACCTGAGTCAACTTTACCAATTCATACCTGAAACAACTTTACCAATTAATATTTACCTGAAGAAACTTTACAACTTTATATTAACTTTACCAATTCATATATACCTGAAATAATTTCACAACTATATACTTACCTGTGTCAACTTTAACAATTTATATCTACCTGAAATAACTTCGCTACTTTACACTTACTGAGTCAACTTTACCAATTCATATCTACCTGAAATAACTTTACAACTTTATACCCCTGGGAAGATAACAGGTAATCTCTTTATTGTAATAAAATAGTTCGACTCTTGAGGATGAAATAAAAATATGCTTCAACACTTGTAACCCTCGTATTTACTTAACTTTTTTTTACCGGATAATTTTAAAAATAATAGTAATTTAACGGCCATGTTTTTTTGTAATAATTAGGCGGGTATACTATTGAGCATATTAAGTATATTTATTACAGTTACCTCTACCTACATATGGGTGCGCATATAATCTTGCAATTGTGTTTGAATTTTTAAGTAAATAATAAAATTACCGAATAAATGTTACTGCTAATTGACTGGCCAGGAATTTGATTAAGCTTAGGGTCTTATTTAGTTACTAGTTTAAAATAACTAGATTGGATCAAGTTAACCCGTAATAACAGGGTCAATGAAATTTAAATGTGAACTTAAATTTTAAATTTTAATTTAACCGCGTTTATTTGGATAAGATTGCATACCAACAAAATAGTGTACGTTTCTATATCCTATTACTTTTTAAAGTTAAATTATTTTTACACTAATGACTACTGGAAAAAAAGAAGGAAAACCCAAACAGATGACTTTAATTCTTACTCCAATATTGCTATACTTATTTCTGAATCTACCGCTAAGGGAACAATTAAACTGAGATCTTAAACAACCCCTAAAACTGGACATACTTAAATTAATATTACACATATATATATTGAATTACCACTAAAATTATAATAAGACTTATATCTTAATCTACTTCTAGAACTAGTAACCTTAAATTAACGTATTAATTAAATATACTTATTTTTATCTTTAGTTGCAACTGAAATCATTAATACTAATATTATTACTATCCTTATATTTTAATCTACAACTAGAATAAGTAATCTTAAATTAACATTAATCTTTATCGTAAATTACAACTAAAATCCTTAATCTTCAATTAACGTTATACTCACGTCTTAAATTACAACCAAAATTATTAATACCAAGATTATTGTTATGCCTTTTTAGTAAGCTACTTCTTAAATTATATTTACTTAATTAGGATTACTCTTATACCGTAAATTACTACTAAGATCATTAATACTAAAATAGATACATACTACGTATACTTATAATATTACTACTCTTATACTTATTACCAACAACAATTAACTTTAATCATTATCCTTATAAAGATTATATTAAGCATAATTTCAGCCTATTTTCTATAATTTGATAGGTACCTAAATAAATTAACAAGTTATTTAATGATTTAAGACCTAAATAAGTTAGATAGAATAAATAAATCATTAAGAGCCACTTTTTGGGTTAGAGATTAGCGATTAAATTAACTTTTATCTCCATATTTACTTTTTGAGTTGTATTTTTTTACTTTTTTTTGCTTGTTAAGCGGCCAACGGTGGTGGTTTAAACCTAAACTTAGGGCCATTATTATAACTTGGCGTTAGCTGTTATCCGACAGTTAACAGAAGCTTTTTGACAGATAGCACATTATTATCTGTCAATTTAATCTTAACTTTAGCTAACTTCAAGTTGTAATAATGGCCCTTAAACTGTCAACATACATATGTTTAACATAAAGAACTTGCAAAAATATAAACAAAAAATACATTTGAAAACATTGCTTAGCACTTTTATATAATTTTTCCATTCTATATTTTTTCTGTAACATATTTTTTCTTTAAACGCAAAAAATTTCTACCTTGTAAACAATATTAAATTCGCGCATTTTCTTCTTCTTTGAAAACATCCATATTGATTGATAAAAAGATATTTGCAAAAAATGTTGCCATTTATTTGTGCTCAGTATGGTAGCGCTACATGGTTTAAGCCACCACCCAAAAATATCAAATTCAATTGATACTAGATTAACTTAATTCTCAGATTAGCTAATTATAGAATAAAATTGACTTTAATCTCAAACCCAAAAAGTGGCTCTAAATAAATAAGGCACTAAATTTCATTACTAACTACATAAATAGTCATTACTGACTCCATAACGGTCATTACTGACTACCTAAGTGGTCATTACTGTCAAATAAATGGTCATTACTGACCAAATAAGTCGTCATTACTGATTAAAAATTTAATATGGATGGTCGTATGAGTGACTGCAACTAGTTTTTAATTGTAATTTGAATTTGAGGACTTAAATTTAAAACTTAAAATTTAAAACTTGAACTGGATTAGGATTCAATTATGGCCCAAAACGCGAAATTTAAATCCCAATTCAAAAATTAAAGTTGCATTCAAATTAAAATACTTGAAATCAAACTAAATCTAAGTACATTATCGTGAATTAAAGGCAAATACTTAAAATAAATGTCGAACAACATACCTAGACTAAATTTGGCTTTAAAAATAATTAAATCGGATTTTGACACATTAAATAAATTTGAACTCGCAAACAAAGTTTTTGCTTAAAAGCTTAAGTCTGGAACTGGGTCTCAAATTAAATTGGGGATCCTTAAGTTGAATCTTGGTTAAAATACTGTAACTAAAGGCTAACATCAAGGCTTAATTTAAATTTAAGTTTAGTCAAATAAACTAAATTTGATTTCGAAGGCCTAAATATAATTTAAAACTTCAATTAAATTTCATCAGCTATTCTAGGTTTAAAAGTTTAAATTTTTGAACTTAATGCGTGGTTTAAATTGTTTTTCTTAGGTGCAATTTTCATTTTGAGAGTATGATCTGATGTGTTATGGGGAGTACTAGATCTAGTTTAACGGGTGTAAACCAAAATGAAATTGCCATACTTGAACCAATTTGTTGTTCTTAGGTGCAATTTTGATTTTGAGAGTATGATCTGAAGTGTTATGGGGAGTACTAGATCTAGTTTAACGGGTGTAAACCAAAATGAAATTGCCATACGTGAACCAAAAGTTTAATCCGAACATTTAAACGGAATTTAAATAATTAAAAAGAAATTTTAATATTTAAACTAAATTTTTTTTTTTTTTTTTTTTTTTTTTTGTCATTATTTGTTTATTGAATCTTCATATATTAAATATGAACTAACAATAATTAATCAAATCTTAACCTAATACGTTATTTTATCTCCTGCCAGTGCCAGACAAAATTTTCTTCATCACGGGTTATGTTCACTTTTATAGGTGTTTATCGCTCATCTAATTGGGTAAGTGCTGCAGTGTCTCTTCTTCTTAAGCGAGTGTGGCAGCCATGATTTAAAATATTTCGAGCTAGTGGATTTGGGTGTTGTTCAAGCCTTTTTAAATATTTTATTGCAAATTTTGTAATCATAGATTTCACTAATGGCACATTGAGATCCTTATGAATGTTTGAGTTTTTAACATACCAGGGAGCGGCTGTGATTATTCGAAGAAGTTTATTTTGGCGCCTTTGAATTTTGTCGATATTAGAGGCCGAGGCAGTGCCCCATAGTTGAATACCGTAGCACCAGATAGGCTTTAAGATAGAGTTGTAAAGTAGAAGCTTGCAATCGAGACTAAGGACAGAATTTCTTCCAATAAGCCAATGAATTTGAATGGCTTTTAGTTTCATTTGAGTTAATTTTGCCTCTATATGGCATTTCCACGTTAATCGCCGATCCAGATGTATACCGAGATATTTAACATGCGAATGTTGAGGAATTATTTGATTATTGATTGTAATAGGGGGGCAAGATTCCCGGCGCAAAGTGAATGTTATATGTACACATTTTTGCTCATTGACCATTATCCTCCATTGTCTTAACCATATTTCTAGTTGAAATATATGATGCTGTAAGTAACGCGGTGCTTCATAACGATTTTCGTTGACGCTTAGAAAAGCTGTATCGTCTGCAAATGTTGAAGTTTATGTGTAGTTGCTTGTTGGCATGTCCGAAGTATAAATTAAGTATAATAGGGGGCCCAGGATGCTGCCTTGTGGGACTCCAGCGGCAATGGGCTGAGGTGAACTTAAAAAATTTCCTTCTTTAATAATAAATTGACGACCGACTAAGTAGCTTTCTAGCAGCTTGTGTGTGTTTGCTGGTAAATTTTGCTTCAATTTGTGTAATAAGCCTTCATGCCAGACTTTGTCAAAAGCTTGCGAAACATCGATGAAGAGTGCTGAGCAATATTTCTTTTCTTCAAATGCTTTTCTTATGAAATTTACTATTCGATGAGTCTGCTCGATTGTGCTGTGTTTTCTTCTAAATCCGAACTGATGGTTTGGAATACATCTATTTTCACTTAAAATTGGTGTTAATTTTGAAACTAATAATTTCTCAAACAGCTTTGACATATTTGATAATAAGCTAATAGGTCTATAAGACTCAACTTTTGTATGATCTTTACCTGGCTTTGGTATCATGGTAACTAAGGAAACCTTCCATTTTTCAGGATAGTATTCAAGGCGTAAAGTAGCATTAAAAATAAAAAGAATAATTTTCTTTGCTATGCGAGGTAGCTCCAAAAGCATTTTATTACTGATTTTATCAATACCAGGTGCCTTCTTAGTGTTTAAGTCACAAATAGCCTTTTCGATTTCTCTTATCTCGAATCTGAGGGGAATAGCTGCTCTAGCATCAACAGGTGGTAACTCGACCGCAATATTGTGAGATATATTTGGTGTAAATACGTTTTTCAAATGATATACAAACAGGTTTCCTTTTTCATTATCATTTCTTGCCCAGCTACCATTCAAGTTTCTTAATGGTGGCTTAGATATAACTGGCCTTTTTAGATTTCTAGCTGCACGCCATAATGAGTAGTCAGATTGTGGAGTTGCATCAAGTTCCTTAAGATATTTTTCTAGAGAAGCCGTTTTCTGATTCTGTAGCATCTTTCTTAGCCTTTTTGTGCATTCTTTTAATAAAATCTTAAGTTGCGGGGATCTGTAAAGTTGCCACTCTCTTCGAACTCTCCTTTTTTCAGTCAAGAGCCGCTCGACATCTGAAGAATATATTTTATTATTTTTAATTTTTTTGGGGGTACCGCTGGAGTGTTGAACAGCTAGTTTAAGATAACTGTCAAAGTTAACAAGAGAGAGATCCACATTCTCCGGTGTACTAAGCGGAATATTTTCTGTGCAATGGGCACTGAGAAATTTTTTATATTTTAACCAATTTATTTGTGTGGCTGGCGTCGCTAAGTAACCTGACGGAAATACAATTCTATTTGGGTTCGATATAGTAACAATTGTAGGTGTGTGGTCGGATGATAATTCTAAGGACCACGCCAAAGTCGATAACATCTGGAATTTTTTGCTGATCAGTAGGCCAATATGTTGGTTGCCCGCTCGCGACCACATTTAAACCCATTTTAGAGATTGTGTTAAACAAAACACGACCTTTTGGTGTTATAAGTCGTGACCCCCAGAAGGTATGTTTAGCGTTATAATCGCCAGCGGCCAGAAAACAGGGTCCTAATGATTTATAATATTTATAATATTGGCCTTCTGATATGGAAAATCTAGGTGGAGAGTATAAAGAAGAAATTACTATGTTTCGATTTAGCTCCTCAACACAAATAGTCGTTGCTTGCAGATAGTCTTCACGGTGATCACACATAATGTAGTGTTTGACTCGAGTTTTTATTAAGATGGCAGAACCTCCACAAGCTCTATCTCGAGGGTCCTTGGTATCATATAGTATATAACCATTGATTTTAAACGTATTTCTTGAGGTCAAATTAGTTTCAGAAATCATCATGACATCAATTTGTTTATTTTTAAGAAAGTATTCTAATTCATTTTTATGTTGGCGGATGCCGTTTGCGTTCCAAAAACAAATTTTTAAACAGTTCATGGTTTGTTAAGTACACCTTGCAATAACATCGATTGCATTCTAAGCATTTCCTGCATCATATTACCCATTGTGTTCGTAAAATTATTTACTGTTTGCACTAATGTTTCCATGGTTTTTTCTAAACGACTTAAATTAGAAACCGGAGTTTCATCATTACTTGGCGAGGCACCTTGCATTGGCTGATGGTTTGATTTTAGGACGTTAGCGTAAGAGGTTCTGTTATTACTGGGCTGGGGGGCTTGAATTGCATTTGTGTTTACCTGATTTGCAACCTGCATTTGAGGGGTATTTGTTTTCGGTCCAACCGTCTGCTTGACAATATTATATACTGGGCATCCTCTATAATTGGCAGTGTGATTACCGCCACAGTTGCTACATTTTTTTACGTTGGGGTCGGTTTTAGACTTATCGCAAGAAACTGTACCGTGTAGTTCACCACATACTACGCAGACAGGGGGTAAGTAGCAGTATGCCTTGGTATTGCCAAATTCTTGGCATTTTAAGCACTGAACAGGTCCATTTTTTTTGTGCGGCTCTTCTATAGTTATTCTTCTGTAGAGAATATATTTTAAATTGTAAATAGGATGTGTTTCGTTTTTTTTAAGTTTTACGTCACCGGGTTCAAACTCCACTCGAAAAAGTGGTTGGGGAATTTTTTCTCTATTTTAAATATTTACTACATGTTTTACCTTGAAGCCTTTTTGTTCTAGGAATGTTTTAACCTCTTCTGGGTCCACACATGAGTCAATACCCTTAATCACTACCTGTAGACCTTTACTGCTTTTCAGTTGGTAGGTATAAAAGTTTTTTTTAAGCGTTTCAAAGTTGTTTACTATTTTGCGAAAATCATTCTCATTATTGACTTGTATTTTTGTCTCGTTTATACTTCCACGCTTTATAGCCGCTACGTAAAACGAATTTTCACCTATCACCGATATCAAACTCTTTATGAGCTCATTTGAATTTTGCTCCCTTAGATATATCGGGGGAGGCTTGGATGGTTTAATGACGTTTGGTGCTTCAGAGGATTCATCCTCCAGAATTGCAAAACGATTTTGAGTATTTATTTTATCAAAAGATGGTACTTTTGAGGCCGAAGCAACTGCTGCAGAGGTAGGGCTGCGTCCCCGTTTAAGCACTGTTATGTACCTGTCCATACCAACTTGTACGTAGGCTTTTGACAACTTTTTACAGGGGGGTTTTCCATTGCATTTGTGTTTGAGTTCATGGTATCATTTCCCACTAAATTTGTTTTTGACGTCATGGCAATACTTGCTGGGCTGGCAACACTTGTCACCAAATCTAGTTGTAGTTTTTTTAATGAGTCACTATCCACTGTTTTCGTAAACACCGAGGGTGATGGGAACGTGTTCGAATAATTGGCTTAGCCGTTAAATAGTTTATATTGTTTTGTTTTGTTTTATTTATTTCTACATTATTTTCGTTTGCCTGAACTAAAACGTAAACGTTTTTTTCATTTTGTCTTAGTGTTGTTTCACTGTTCGTACTCATGCAAAGAGTTGTTTTTGTTTTTCACCGTTTTGCTTTGCTTTAATATTTTTATTATTTATTGTATTTTACAACAACAAAAAAAACAAGAAATTTAAATTTAAATGTTTTTGTTCAGAATATGTATACACATGTATGAACATTCATACGTACATACATATATATTTTTACTGTTTTATTTTATTTAATTTTATCGTTTTAAATTGTTCACTATTATGTTAAGTAATTTAAATAACAAAATATATTATTTTTTTTTAAGCGTCCATTCGCTGCTTATATTTATGTATTACAAAATCAAATGTGATTAATTAATAGTTCAAATAGTATGCGGGGCTAAAAATACACGTCTGTATCACAACAAAGCACAAACCGAACATGAACAACTAAATTTAAATATTTAAACTGAATTTAAGGATTAGAACCAACTTTAAATATTTCAACTAAGAGTTATTGAAATTCTGGTCAAAGTGAAATTGCCATACGTGAACCAAAAGTTGAATCCGAACATTTAAACGGAATTTAAATAATTAAAAAGAAATTTTAATATTTAAACTAAATTTAAATATCAAAAAAGTAATTTCAATTTTTGGGAATACAAAATTTTAATTTCAAAAGATTTTGTTATTCGTGCTTAATTCCCAGTTTTTATTATTGATAAAAACACTTGAAATTTATTGTTGATGGGATAAGCTATTCCTATGCATTTCACTGGTTGCTTAGGCCAGATCATCAGGAAACTTCATCCATAAAGGTTTTAGACAAACTAAAGATATTAAACCAAATAAAACTGTTAAACGTATAAGAATTATAGCAACAGTTCTACTTGTAACAATATCAAAGTTTAAACAAAACACATCAACAATAAACAACAGTGGGTTCATCTCATCTTACATTTCCCCACCACAATTAGTTGAAATTCTCTCAACATTAATTGTAGTTGTAAGTAGGTTAAGAAAAACAAAATGAAAAAAACAACAACTTACAAAAGATGTTGTCAATTAAGTGTTTTTTAGGCCGTGCACTGCCTGTTTATTATCAAAAAAGTAATTTCAATTTTTGGGAATACAAAATTTTAATTTCAAAAGATTTTGTTATTCGTGCTTAATTCCCAGTTTTTATTATTGATAAAAACACTTGAAATTTATTGTTGATGGGATAAGCTATTCCTATGCATTTCACTGGTTGCTTAGGCCAGATCATCAGGAAACTTCATCCATAAAGGTTTTAGACAAACTAAAGATATTAAACCAAATAAAACTGTTAAACGTATAAGAATTATAGCAACAGTTCTACTTGTAACAATATCAAAGTTTAAACAAAACACATCAACAATAAACAACAGTGGGTTCATCTCATCTTACATTTCCCCACCACAATTAGTTGAAATTCTCTCAACATTAATTGTAGTTGTAAGTAGGTTAAGAAAAACAAAATGAAAAAAACAACAACTTACAAAAGATGTTGTCAATTAAGTGTTTTTTAGGCCGTGCACTGCCTGTTTATTATCAAAAAAGTAATTTCAATTTTTGGGAATACAAAATTTTAATTTCAAAAGATTTTGTTATTCGTGCTTAATTCCCAGTTTTTATTATTGATAAAAAAACTTGAAATTTATTGTTGATGGGATAAGCTATTCCTATGCATTTCACTGGTTGCTTAGGCCAGATCATCAGGAAACTTCATCCATAAAGGTTTTAGACAAACTAAAGATATTAAACCAAATAAAACTGTTAAACGTATAAGAATTATAGCAACAGTTCTACTTGTAACAATATCAAAGTTTAAACAAAACACATCAACAATAAACAACAGTGGGTTCATCTCATCTTACATTTCCCCACCACAATAAGTTGAAATTCTCTCAACATTAATTGTAGTTGTAAGTAGGTTAAGAAAAACAAAATGAAAAAAACAACAACTTACAAAAGATGTTGTCAATTAAGTGTTTTTTAGGCCGTGCACTGCCTGTTTATTATCAAAAAAGTAATTTCAATTTTTGGGAATACAAAATTTTAATTTCAAAAGATTTTGTTATTCGTGCTTAATTCCCAGTTTTTATTATTGATAAAAACACTTGAAATTTATTGTTGATGGGATAAGCTATTCCTATGCATTTCACTGGTTGCTTAGGCCAGATCATCAGGAAACTTTATCCATAAAGGTTTTAGACAAACTAAAGATATTAAACCAAATAAAACTGTTAAACGTATAAGAATTATAGCAACAGTTCTACTTGTAACAATATCAAAGTTTAAACAAAACACATCAACAATAAACAACAGTGGGTTCATCTCATCTTACATTTCCCCACCACAATTAGTTGAAATTCTCTCAACATTAATTGTAGTTGTAAGTAGGTTAAGAAAAACAAAATGTAAAAAACAACAACTTACAAAAGATGTTGTCAATTAAGTGTTTTTTAGGCCGTGCACTGCCTGTTTATTATCAAAAAAGTAATTTCAATTTTTGGGAATACAAAATTTTAATTTCAAAAGATTTTGTTATTCGTGCTTAATTCCCAGTTTTTATTATTGATAAAAACACTTGAAATTTATTGTTGATGGGATAAGCTATTCCTATGCATTTCACTGGTTGCTTAGGCCAGATCATCAGGAAACTTCATCCATAAAGGTTTTAGACAAACTAAAGATATTAAGCCAAATAAAACTGTTAAACGTATAAGAATTATAGCAACAGTTCTACTTGTAACAATATCAAAGTTTAAACAAAACACATCAACAATAAACAACAGTGGGTTCATCTCATCTTACATTGCCCCACCACAATTAGTTGAAATTCTCTCAACATTAATTGTAGTTGTAAGTAGGTTAAGAAAAACAAAATGAAAAAAACAACAACTTACAAAAGATGTTGTCAATTAAGTGTTTTTTAGGCCGTGCACTGCCTGTTTATTATCAAAAAAGTAATTTCAATTTTTGGGAATACACGAATAACAAAATCTTTTGAAATTAAATTTTTGTATTCCCAAAAATTGAAATTACTTTTTTGATAATAAACAGGCAGTGCACGGCCTAAAAACCACTTAATTGACAACATCTTTTGTAAGTTGTTGTTTTTTTCATTTTGTTTTTCTTAACCTACTTACAACTACAATTAATGTTGAGAGAATTTCAACTAATTGTGGTGGGGAAATGTAAGATGAGATGAACCCACTGTTGTTTATTGTTGATGTGTTTTGTTTAAACTTTGATATTGTTACAAGTAGAACTGTTGCTATAATTCTTATACGTTTAACAGTTTTATTTGGTTTAATATCTTTAGTTTGTCTAAAACCTTTATGGATGAAGTTTCCTGATGATCTGGCCTAAGCAACCAGTGAAATGCATAGGAATAGCTTATCCCATCAACAATAAATTTCAAGTGTTTTTATCAATAATAAAAACTGGGAATTAAGCACGAATAACAAAATCTTTTGAAATTAAAATTTTGTATTCCCAAAAATTGAAATTACTTTTTTGATAATAAACAGGCAGTGCACGGCCTAAAAAACACTTAATTGACAACATCTTTTGTAAGTTGTTGTTTTTTTCATTTTGTTTTTCTTAACCTACTTACAACTACAATTAATGTTGAGAGAATTTCAACTAATTGTGGTGGGGAAATGTAAGATGAGATGAACCCACTGTTGTTTATTGTTGATGTGTTTTGTTTAAACTTTGATATTGTTACTAATAGAACTGTTGCTATAACTCTTATACGTTTAACAGTTTTATTTGGTTTAATATCTTTAGTTTGTCTAAAACCTTTATGGATGAAGTTTCCTGATGATCTGGCCTAAGCAACCAGTGAAATGCATAGGAATCGCTTATCCCATCAACAATAAATTTCAAGTGTTTTTATCAATAATAAAAACTGGGAATTAAGCACGAATAACAAAATCTTTTGAAATTAAAATTTTGTATTCCCAAAAATTGAAATTACTTTTTTGATAATAAACAGGCAGTGCACGGCCTAAAAAACACTTAATTGACAACATCTTTTGTAAGTTGTTGTTTTTTTCATTTTGTTTTTCTTAACCTACTTACAACTACAATTAATGTTGAGAGAATTTCAACTAATTGTGGGGGGGAAATGTAAGATGAGATGAACCCACTGTTGTTTATTGTTGATGTGTTTTGTTTAAACTTTGATATTGTTACAAGTAGAACTGTTGCTATAATTCTTATACGTTTAACAGTTTTATTTGGTTTAATATCTTTAGTTTGTCTAAAACCTTTATGGATGAAGTTTCCTGCACTGAAAGAATTTTCTTCGCAATACTAACGAATTTTGACATTAATCCCATGAAAAATTGCATTATAAAGGAACCTATGCAGCGCTTCGTTGGATCAATGAAACCTGTTTCATTAAAAGGACTTAATGAAACATTACATCAGATCCATGAATATTATTTATTGGATTAATACTTTCAATAAAGTAAAATTTTTTTATTTTTTTTATTTTTTTTAATTACTTTTTTTTCTTTTTTCTTATTTTATTTTACTTTATTTTATTTTATTTTTTATTTTTTTTCTGTCTCTGGTGGGATTCGAACATGCAACCTCGGTGCTGATAGACTAGCTCACTACCAGCTAGTCTACAGGGGCAGTGTAGTTTTTGTATGAAAAAACTATGTTTTGTTCTCAATTAAGAGCGTAAATATGAGATTAAATTGTCCATAATAACAATAACAACGTTGATTGAAAGTGGATTGAAAGTTTTTGTTTCATTACTATAATGACATTTTTATTGTCATAATGAAAATTTAAATTTATTTTTTTTTTTTTTTTTTTTTTTTTTTTTCATTATTTATTTATTGAATCTTCACATATTAAATATGAACTAACAATAATTAATCAAATCTTAACCTAATATTATTTTTTGTCCTGCCAGTGCCAGACAAAAATTTTGTTCATCGCGGGTTCTGTTCACTTTTATAGGTGTTTATCGCTCATCTAATTGGACAAGTGCCGCAGTGTCTCTTCTTCTTAAGCGAGTGTGGCCGCTATCATTTAAAATATTTCGTGCTAGTGGGTTCGGGTGCAATTCGAGCCTTTTTAAGTATTTTACTGCATATTTCGTAATCATAGTTTTAACTAATGGAACATTGAGATCCTTGTGAATATTTGAGTTTTTAACATACCAAGGGGCAGCTGTGATTATTCGAAGTAATTTATTTTGGCGCCTTTGAATTTTTTCGATATTAGAGGCCGAGGCAGTGCCCCATAACTGAATACCATAGCACCAGATTGGCTTTAAGATGGAGTTGTAAAGAAGAAGTTTGCAGTCGAGACTAAGGACAGAGTTTCTTCCAATAAGCCAATGAATTTGGATGGCTTTTAGTTTCATTTGAGTTAATTTTGCCTCTATATGGCTTTTCCACGTTAAACGGCGATCTAGATGAATACCGAGGTATTTTACATGCGAATTTTGAGGTATTATTTGATTATTGATTTTAATAGGGGGGCATGATTCCCGACGCAAGGTGAATGTTATATGTACGCATTTTTGCTCATTGACCTCTATCCTCCATTGCTTTAACCATAGTTCGAGTTGAAATATATGATCCTGTAGGTATCGAGATGCTTCTTGACGGTTTTCGTGCACGCTCAAAAAAGCTGTATCATCAGCAAATGTTGAAGTTTGTGTGTAGTTGTTTGTTGGCATATCCGAGGTATATATTAAGTATAAAAGTGGGCCCAGGATGCTTCCCTGAGGGACTCCAGCGTCAATTTGCTGAGGAGAGCTTAAATAATCACCTTCTTTAATAATAAACTTTCGACCGACTAAGTAGCTTTCTAACAGCTTGTGTATGTTTACTGGTAAGTTTAGCTTCAATTTATGTAATAAGCCTTCATGCCAGACTTTATCGAAAGCTTGAGAAACATCGATGAAGAGAGCGGAACAATATTTTTTTTCTTCAAAGGCTTTTCTTATTGCGTTTACTATACGATGGGTTTGCTCAATTGTGCTGTGTTCTCTTCTAAAGCCGAATTGGTGGTTAGGAATACATCTATTATCATTTAAAATTGGGGTTAATTTTGACGCTAAAAGCTTCTCAAACAGCTTTGATATATTAGAAAGTAAGCTTATAGGCCTATATGACTCAACTTTTGTGTGATCCTTTCCAGGTTTAGGTATCATGGTGACTAAGGAGACCTTCCACTTTTGAGGATAGTATTCAAGGCGTAAAATAGCATTAAAAATTAAAAGAATAATTTTCTTTGCTATGCTGGGTAGCTCCAAAAGCATTTTGTTGCTGATCTTGTCAAAACCAGGAGCCTTTTTGGGGTTTAAATCACAAATAGCCTTTTCGATTTCTCTTATCTCAAATCTTAGCGGAACAGCTGCTCTAGCAGCAACAGGTGGTAACTCGACCGCAATATCGTGAGATATATTTGGGGTAAATACGTTTTTTAAATGATTGACAAACAGATTTCCTTTTTCAATATCATTTCTTGCCCAACTTCCATTAAAGTTTCTTAATGGTGGTTTAGAGACAACTGGCCTTTTGAGATTTCTAGCTGCACGCCATAATGAGTAGTCTGATTGTGGGGTTGCATCAAGTTCCTTAAGATATTTTTCCAGAGAAGCCGTTTTCTTAGTCTGCAGTAACTTTCTTAGTCTTTTTGTACACTCTTTAAGTAAGTTCTTAAGTTGAGGGGATCTGTGCAATTGCCACTCTCTTCGAGCCCTCCTTTTTTCAGACAAAAGATGCTCGACATCTGTGGAATATATTTTAATAGTTTTTGTTTTTTTGGGGGCAATATTGGAATGTTGAACAGCTAGTTTCAGAAAACTGTCAAAATTGTCAATAGAGCGATCTACATTATCCGGTGTACTGAGCGGAATATTTTCTGTGCAATGGGTACTGAGATATTTTTTATATTTCAACCAATTAATTTGCGTAGCTGTCGTCGGAGGTACAATTCTATTGGGGTTCATTATAGTAACAATTGTAGGTGTGTGGTCGGAAGATAAATCTAGGGAGGCTTCAACTTGAATCGTTTCTATGGGAATGTTTTTAACCACGCCGAAATCTATGACATCTGGAATTTTTTGAAGATCAGTGGGCCAATATGTTGGTTGTCCGCTCGCTACCACATTTAAATCCATTTTAGAAATTATGTTAAATAAAACACGACCCTTTGGTGTTATAAGTCGCGACCCCCAGAGGGTATGTTTAGCGTTATAATCGCCAGCGGCTAGGAAACACGGTCCTAATGATTTAAAATATTTACAATATTGGTCCTCCGATATTGAAAATCTAGGCGGGGAGTATAACGATGAAATTATTAGGTTTCTATTTAATTCCTCAACGCAAATGTTCGTTGCCTGGAGATAATCTTCACGATGATCACACATTAGGTAGTGTTTGACTCGGGCCTTTATTAAAATGGCAGAACCTCCACAAGCTCTATCTCGAGGGTCCTTGGTATCATATAGTATATAACCATTTATTTTAAACGTACTTCTTGAGGTCAAATGAGTTTCAGAAATCATCATGACATCAATTTGTTTATTTTTAAGAAAGTATTCTAATTCATTTTTATGTTGGCGGATGCCGTTTGCGTTCCAAAAACAAATTTTTAAACAGTTCATGGTTTGTTAAGTACAGCTTGCAATAACATCGATTGCATTCTAAGCATTTCCTGCATCATATTACCCATTGTGTTCGTAAAATTATTTACTGTTTGCACTAATGTTTCCATGGTTTTTTCTAAACGACTTAAATTAGAAAATTGAGTTTCATCATTACTTGGCGATGCACCTTGCATTGGCTCATGGTTTGATTTTAGGACGTTAGCGTAAGAGGTTCTGTTATTACTAGGCTGGGGGGCTTGAATTGCATTTGTGTTAACCTGATTTGTTACCTGCATTTGAGGGGGATTAGTTTTCGGTCCGACCGACTGCTTGACGATAGTATATACAGGGCATCCTCTATAATTGGCAGTGTGATTACCGCCACAGTTGCTACATTTTTTTACGTTGGGGTCGGTTTTAGACTTGTCGCAAAGAACTGTTCCATGTAATTCACCACATACTACGCAAACAGGGGGTAAGTAGCAGTATGCCTTAGTATGGCCAAATTCCTGGCAGTTTAGACATTGAACAGGACCATTTCTTTTGTGAGGCTCCTCAATAGTTACCCTTCTGTACAGAATATATTTCAAATTATAAATTGGATGCGTTTCATTTTTTTTGAGCTTAACGTCGCCGGGTTCAAGCTCCACTCGAAATAGTGGTTGGGGATTTTTTTCCCTATTTTTGATATTTGTTACGTTTTTGATTTTAAAGCCCTTCTCTTCCAAAAAAGCTTTAATTTCCCCTGGGTCTACGCATGAGTCTATGCCCTTGACTACTACCTGAAGACCTTTACTGCTCTTCAGTTGATACGTATAAAAGTTTTTATTCAGAGTCTCAAATCTTGTAATTACCTTTCGAAAATCATCCTCGTGATTCACCTGTATTTTAGTCTCGTTAATGATACCGCGCTTTATTGCAGCTACATAAAAGGAATTTTCACCTATCACCGAAATTAAACTTTTTATTAACTCATTAGAGTTTTGCTCTCTAAGGTATATCGGGGGTGGCTTAGACGATTTAATGACGTTTGGTGCTTCAGAGGATTCATCCTCCAGAATCGCGAAACGATTTTGTGTATTTATTTTATCAAAAGATGGTACTTTTGAGGCCGAAGCAACTGCTGCAGAGGTAGGGCTGCGTCCCCGTTTAAGCACTGTTATATACCTGTCCATACCAACTTGTACTGTAGGCTTTTGACAACTTTTTACAGGGGGGTTTTCCATTGCATTTGTGTTTAAGTTCATGGTATCATTGCCCACTAAATTTGTTTTTGACGTCACGGCAATACTTGCTGGCCTGGCAACACTTGTCACCAAATCTTGTTGTAGTTTTTTTAATGAGTCACTATCCACCGTTTGTGTAAATACCGAGGGTGAGAGGGAACGTGTTCGAGTAATTGGCTTAGCCGTTAGGTAGTTAATATTGTTTTGTTTTGTTTTATTTATTTCTGCATTATTTTCATTTGCATTAACTAAAACGTAAACGTTTCTTTCATTTTGTCTTAGTGTTGTTTCACTCTTTGTACTCATGCAAAGAGTTGTTTTTGTTTTTCACCGTTTTGCTTTGCTTTAATATTTTTATTATTTATTGTATTTTACAACAACAAAAGAAAAACCAGAATTTAAATGTTTTGTTCAGAATATGTATACACATGTATGAACATTCATACGTACATATATATTTTTACTGATTTATTTTATTTAATTTGATCGTTTTAAATTGTTCACTATTATGTTAAATAATTTAATTAACAAAATATATTATTTTGTTTTTTTTTTTTTAAGCGTCCATTCGCTGCTTAGATTACAAAATCAAATGTGATTAATTAATAGTTCAAATCGTATGCGGGGCTAAAATACACGTCTGTATCACAACAAAGCACAAACCGATTGAATTTAAATTTATGAAGGCAATTATTGAAATATGTTGCTTTTATAAAAAAAATTTTTGATTTCATAAATTTAATGGCATACATGTAACATTAGATGTATGAAATTATTAAATCTTACATTTTTTAAATAACAATTAAACATTTTTTTAAGGAAACTATAATTTTGTATTAATTTATGAATATAGTTATGTTTGTTTATTGATTTTTTGTGTTCCCAATTAAAATTTTTTGTTTTACTTAGACAAACTTAAGTTTTCATATATCCAATGAAAATTTTTAACGTAATTACGAAATCTAATGAAGCGATTTTAACGAAAATACTTCATCAAACCTATGAAATTCCATTTAGACAATGAAAATTTTCATTTACCCAAGGAAAACTTTTGTATGAAAATGATTCATTAAATATATGAAGCATTTTTCTTTCAGTGTGATGATCTGGCCTAAGCAACCAGTGAAATGCATAGGAATAGCTTATCCCATCAACAATAAATTTCAAGTGTTTTTATCAATAATAAAAACTGGGAATTAAGCACGAATAACAAAATCTTTTGAAATTAAAATTTTGTATTCCCAAAAATTGAAATTACTTTTTTGATAATAAACAGGCAGTGCACGGCCTAAAAAACACTTAATTGACAACATCTTTTGTAAGTTGTTGTTTTTTTCATTTTGTTTTTCTTAACCTACTTACAACTACAATTAATGTTGAGAGAATTTCAACTAATTGTGGTGGGGAAATGTAAGATGAGATGAACCCACTGTTGTTTATTGTTGATGTGTTTTGTTTAAACTTTGATATTGTTACAAGTAAAACTGTTGCTATAATTCTTATACGTTTAACAGTTTTATTTGGTTTAATATCTTTAGTTTGTCTAAAACCTTTATGGATGAAGTTTCCTGATGATCTGGCCTAAGCAACCAGTGAAATGCATAGGAATAGCTTATCCCATCAACAATAAATTTCAAGTGTTTTTATCAATAATAAAAACTGGGAATTAAGCACGAATAACAAAATCTTTTGAAACTAAATTTAAATATTTAAACTGAATTTAAGGATTAGAACCAACTTTAAATATTTCAACTAAAAGTTATTGAAATTCTGGTCAAAGTTGCCAGTTAATTTTTTCTCGAATTTTCTTCTGTGGTTCAAAGTTGCCAGTTAACTTTTTCTTGAATTTTTTTTTCTTTTTGTCCAGAGTTGCCATTACGTATATAAAAAAAAACTTGAAAATTATTTATATAAAATAATAATTAAACCCTAAAAGACTTGATTTTTTTTAAATTTAACAAAATAAATAAAAAAAAACATTTATTAAAAAAAGAAAAATTTGATTTCTTTTACTTTTAATTGCGAAAACAAACCGAGTATACATACCATTTGATACTAACAATGTTTTTTTGTTATTTTGATATTATTGGAAAATTTATTAATTATAATAAATTATTAATTAATGATTAAACACTAAATTTTAAAAGTCAAGTATTTGGGGATTTAGGCCAATGCATATGTATTTATAAATTTATTCTTTTTATATGTTACTACTTCTAATTACACTGTAATAATTGTTGCACTTAAGTATAAGAGAAAAGTAAATAAATATGTATTCTAATTTTTTTTTTTTAAATGCTAGAAAACAAATAACAATGTTTTGATTTATTTAGAATTTGGTTGAAATGGTAATTCACGATTTGGGGCATTACTCCCAAACAATTCTATTTCAGGCAATGAGTAGTGCCATGGATGACAATACGTTGTCATATGGGGTGGGCTGCCTGTCCAGGACGTTGACATCTGGTCCTGAAGACTCGTGTTCGGTCATGTCAAGAACTGCGGTAAAATTTTTCTAATTATCAATCAACGGTCGTTTTTGTTCATTGTTTTATGTTTTATTTCGCTTCGGTTTTTCATCTACATCTTTCGTTTTTGGCACGAATAAAATTGTGTATGTGGGAATAGATGGACACCCTCTATTTCCGGCGAGCTTCAGCCCAAACACCAGCGTGCCATTGTCCATCGCGAAGCGAAAGTGAGCTTTTCATTTACGTCGAAAATCTCTCACAAAAATTTTTTCACTCAAGTCCACATCACAATGTACTTAAGAACTTTGATGAACACAACGAACAATTGCTATGGAATCTTATAAATTTAATATGATCACGCAAAAGGAACGGCAAACTTTTTCAGAATTTGAAAACGGGTTACGCGCGCAAATGCGGCATTGCGAGTTCATATGTAACTGTGGGACGGTATACGAGGATCGTATGTTGCGTGATCGCATCGTCATTGGGGTTCATGACAAAAAACTGCCGTTAAAACTGCTGGACGGTCGAGATGAAGAACTGGGACGAGTCTTTGATATGTGTAAAGCGTATGAAACAACAAATGCCAATAAGGATATACTGGACTGTAAGCAAGCAATGAGAAACCTGAATCGGCTGTTGGAGAAATCTACAGATTTTGCTTTAACTGCGGCGGTTCCTGGAAAGGTGTGATGGCGACTTGTTTTATTAATAATTTACGAAAGTTCAGTTTACATTTTCATAACATTTTACTTATATTTCGTTTCGGGTGTAGGAAAATTCTTATTAATTTTCATATTTTAAAATTTTAATTGTGATAGACTTTGAATTTAAAAATTTTCTTATTTTGAAAAATAGCTTCTTAGTGAGTCGGCCGAAAATAAAAATAAATTCAGTTTAATTTTATTAAATTGCGAACAACTGTAAGAAGATTTGACAGATATTCATTCCTTTTATTTTCCGGGGAAATTTTTTTTTTTGGAATTTTAAGTCTTGAATATTTGTTTGGTACCTAACAGTTGACAAGAATTTTGGCATTTCAAGAAGTGAAGAGAAGTAAAGTTTTAATTACCCACAATTGCAAGAACTTTAAAGTGTGGATAAGCAGGGGAAAATTGGCTTCCTATAAAGGGAAATTTTGCATAATCATCACCTCTTACGTATAATTAAACAATGTGGTTAAATTAAGCCAGTGTTAGAGGCAAATTTCAACTGTCTATGCTCATAAAGGAAAACATCCCACTGGTGGTTTATTTTAACCCCTTAAATAAGTGCTCAGAGACAAACTTAACTATAGTGAGAACTTTCTCTGGCACCCTTTTTGTTCAGTAGGGTGACTAGAGGTGACAAAGTTTTTTTTTAATCGAATAAGTCTCTTGAAAATGACACCGTAATTGTTGATACAAATTGCAAACCAATGGCTTTAAGTTCTTCTCAAATTGTGGCTGTAAATAGCCTACATTAAACTTCAATTTTACTGACCTTTCAATTTTAGAAGTAAAAAGAAAAAAAAATCGATATACTTAATTAATTTTTATGAGCTATTACTTAGATTCTATCTCATCTAAACTTAAATATAGTACTTATTAGTATTGTGGTTATTTTATTGAACTATTTATGGTTTTTAATCCAAATTTTTAATATTTTTAATTAGGCTTAAGTTCATTAAATTTAATTTTCATTAAATTATTTTTATGAAGAAAGGAATTTTACAACATGAAAATCAATTAAAATTTACTGATAATTTTTCATTCTTGACTCAATCTGGGCTCGAACCCAGGTGTTTACGGACAGGTTACCCTGACATGTTTCGATTGCAACCACTCAATCTCCTCAGAGGGCTTGCCGTTTAACACTCGCAGCCATCGACGACTGCTGACGTCATTAGTCAAACATCAATCCTTAAACCAAATTGTATTTAACCTTTGGTAGATCGAAATTTGCTTTGAATGATTATCTTTTTTTTTAATTTACTTTAACATGTTGTTCCTTTACTTCTGTTTTTTCGTACTTTGGTCAAGAATTCTTCTTGAAGTTCAAAGTACATATTTTTTGTTTTTCATTTTTATTTTGTCTTTCTTTTTTCTTGTTGACCTTTTCAGCACAACTTGAAGGACAAATGCAAACATAGAGCTCGTGCCTTAGCTTTAACAATTATTAGTATTGTGGTTATTTTATTGAACTATTTATGGTTTTTAATCCAAATTTTTAATATTTTTAATTAGGCTTAAGTTCATTAAATTTAATTTTCATTAAATTATTTTTATGAAGAAAGGAATTTTACAACATGAAAATCAATTAAAATTTACTGATAATTTTTCATTCTTGACTCAATCTGGGCTCGAACCCAGGTGTTTACGGACAGGTTACCCTGACATGTTTCGATTGCAACCACTCAATCTCCTCAGAGGGCTTGCCGTTTAACACTCGCAGCCATCGACGACTGCTGACGTCATTAGTCAAACATCAATCCTTAAACCAATTGTATGTTTGACTAATGACGTCAGCAGTCGTCGATGGCTGCGAGTGTTAAACGGCAAGCCCTCTGAGGAGATTGAGTGGTTGCAATCGAAACATGTCAGGGTAACCTGTCCGTAAACACCTGGGTTCGAGCCCAGATTGAGTCAAGAATGAAAAATTATCAGTAAATTTTAATTGATTTTCATGTTGTAAAATTCCTTTCTTCATAAAAATAATTTAATGAAAATTAAATTTAATGAACTTAAGCCTAATTAAAAATATTAAAAATTTGGATTAAAAACCATAAATAGTTCAATAAAATAACCACAATACTAATAATTGTTAAAGCTAAGGCACGAGCTCTATGTTTTCATTTGTCCTTCAAGTTGTGCTGAAAAGGTCAACAAGCAAAAAGAAAGACAAAATAAAAATGAAAAACAAAAAATATGTACTTTGAACTTCAAGAAGAATTCTTGACAAAAGTACGAAAAAACAGAAGTAAAGGAACAACATGTTAAAGTAAATTAAAAAAAAGATAATCATTCAAAGCAAATTTCGATCTACCAAAGGTTAAATACAATTTGGTTTAAGGATTGATGTTTGACTAATGACGTCAGCAGTCGTCGATGGCTGCGAGTGTTAAACGGCAAGCCCTCTGAGGAGATTGAGTGGTTGCAATCGAAACATGTCAGGGTAACCTGTCCGTAAACACCTGGGTTCGAGCCCAGATTGAGTCAAGAATGAAAAATTATCAGTAAATTTTAATTGATTTTCATGTTGTAAAATTCCTTTCTTCATAAAAATAATTTAATGAAAATTAAATTTAATGAACTTAAGCCTAATTAAAAATATTAAAAATTTGGATTAAAAACCATAAATAGTTCAATAAAATAACCACAATACTAATAATTGTTAAAGCTAAGGCACGAGCTCTATGTTTGCATTTGTCCTTCAAGTTGTGCTGAAAAGGTCAACAAGAAAAAAGAAAGACAAAATAAAAATGAAAAACAAAAAATATGTACTTTGAACTTCAAGAAGAATTCTTGACAAAAGTACGAAAAAACAGAAGTAAAGCAACAACATGTTAAAGTAAATTAAAAAAAAGATAATCATTCAAAGCAAATTTCGATCTACCAAAGGTTAAATACAATTTGGTTTAAGGATTGATGTTTGACTAATGACGTCAGCAGTCGTCGATGGCTGCGAGTGTTAAACGGCAAGCCCTCTGAGGAGATTGAGTGGTTGCAATCGAAACATGTCAGGGTAACCTGTCCGTAAACACCTGGGTTCGAGCCCAGATTGAGTCAAGAATGAAAAATTATCAGTAAATTTTAATTGATTTTCATGTTGTAAAATTCCTTTCTTCATAAAAATAATTTAATGAAAATTAAATTTAATGAACTTAAGCCTAATTAAAAATATTAAAAATTTAAATATAGTACATTTACAATTTTTTTTGTATAAGACGTAATAAAACAACTTTATACCTAACATCACACATATTTGAGACTATTCAAAATATTCACCTATAACACCCCCTTTTAGAGACACATGTAATTTTTTTTTAAACCAAAAACTTTTAAACATATATTAAACAATAATTAGTATTGTGGTTATTTTGTTGAACTATTCATGGTTTTTAATCTAAAATTTTTATATTTTTAATTAGGCTAAAGTCCATTAAATTTAATTTTCAATTAATGATTTTTATGAAGAAAGGAATTTTACAACATGAAATTAATTAAAATTCATTGATAATTTTTCATTCTTGACCGAAGCTGGGCTCGAACCACAGAATACACAGAACTGTCACGAGACGCAAAATTTTGCGTTTTTTTTTTTGTCTCTTTCAAAGAAAGCTGCCCTTTTGCATTTCTCTTTTCATCATCTTCTATGCCGCAATACAATGAACACAAATTTATTTAGTTAAGATTTATTTACAAAACTGTTGTAAAAATTTACTTTTAAGTTCACCACAACACGAGTAAATAATATTTAAGTAAGTAAATAACATTATAAAACAAAACAATATTACTAAATACACTTTTTTTTGCACAAAAAAAAAACGTTTGTTTAACTAATGCATTTGTTTAACGTGGTTTGTGTTTTTTTATTTTTGTTTTGATCACGCCATTTGTGTTGATTGTTGCGGCCTGTTTTTACACCTTACCACTTCACTACCAAAAAAACCTTTCTGTCACTTTCTTCGAAAGCTACCCCCGCAACTGATTTGGGCCTTTTTCAAACATCACTTTTTACAGTTCTGTGTATTCTGTGGCTCGAAGCCAGGCGGTTTTTACGGACAGGTTACCCCTACATGTTTCGATTGCAACCACTCAATCTCTTCAGAGGGGTTTGCCGTTTAACACTCGCAGCCATCGACGACTGCTGACGTCAATAGTCAAACATCAATCCTTAAACCAAATTGTATTTAACCCTTGATAGATCGAAATTTGCTTTGAATGATTATCTATTTTAATTTATTTTACGTGTTATTCCTTACTTCTGTTTTTTCCGTACTTTTGTCAAGAATTCTTCTTAAAGACCAAGTACATTTTTTGTTTTTGTTTTTAATTTTTTGTCTTTGTTTTTCTTGTTGACCTTTTTCAGCACAACTTGAAGGACAAATGCAAAACATAGAGCCCGTGCCTTAGCCTTAACAATTATTAATATTGTGGTTATTTTGTTAAACTATTTATGGTTTTTAATCCAAATTTTTTAAATTTTTAATTAGGCTAAAGTTCATCAAATTTAATTTTCATTAAATTATTTTTATGAAGAAAGGAATTTTACAACATGAAATTAATTAAAATTTATTGATAATTTTTCATTCTTGGCCGAAAAAGGTCAACAAGAAAAAGAAAGACAAAAAATTAAAAACAAAAAATTTACTTGGCCTTAAAGAAGAATTCTTGACAAAAGTACGAAAAAACCGAAGTAAGGAATAACATGTAAAATAAATTAAAATAGATAATCATTCAAAGCAAATTTCGATCTACCAAGGGTTAAATACAATTTGGTTTAAGGATTGATGTTTGACTATTGACGTCAGCAGTCGTCGATGGCTGCGAGTGTTTAACGGCAAACCCCTCTGCAGAGATTGAGTGGTTGCAATCGAAACATGTAGGGATAACCTGTCCGTAAAAACGCATGGGTTCGAGCCCAGCTTCGGTCAAGAATGAAAAATGATCAATAAATTTTAATTAATTTCATGTTGTTAAATTCCTTTCTTCATAAAAATAATTTAATGAAAATTAAATTTGATGAACTTTAGCCTAATTAAAAATAACATATATTAAACATATGGTCATATGCCTAAAAATAATAACATGAAAAAATACGACTCTTGTGAACAACCCCGCATAATTCAGTGTGCTATTTTAAATTTAAATCAACTGATTTAAAACAAATACAAAAAATAAATATTTACCTTAAATTTTTTTTGTCATTATTTTTTATTGAATGTTCATATATTAAATATGAACTAACAATAATTAATCAAATCTTAACCTAATACGTTATTTTATATCCTGTTCAGTTTAGGTGTTTATCGCTCATCTAATTGGGTAAGTGCTGCAGTGTCTCTTCTTCTTAAGCGAGTGTGGCCGCCATGACTTAAAATATTTCGAGCTAGTGGATTTGGGATTTGTTCAAGCCTTTTTAAATATTTTATTGCATATTTTGTAATCATAGTTTGAACTAATGGCACATTGAGATCCTTATGAATGTTTGAGTTTTTAACATACCAGGGAGCGGCTGTGATTATTCGAAGAAGTTTATTTTGGCGCCTTTGAATTTTGTCAATATTAGAGGCCGAGGCAGTGCCCCATAGTTGAATACCGTAGCACCAGATAGGCTTTAAGATAGAGTTGTAAAGTAGAAGCTTGCAATCGAGACTAAGGGCAGAATTTCTTCCAATAAGCCAATGAATTTGAATGGCTTTTAGTTTCATTTGAGTTAATTTTGCCTCTTTTTTTTTTTTTTTTTTTTTTTTTACTGTTAGGACCAGCACTCAGGGGATGACCCGTACTAATGCATTGCATTGTGTTGGAACTAGGAAAATAGGTTGTGGGAAGGAGGATAGAGGGAGTAGTGTTTGTGAACATTCGATTTGAACTTAATCATGTTGTAAGTGAGAGGGAAGACTTCTGCAGGAAGGTTATTTCACATACGAACTGTGCGGGAAAAAAATGAATTCTCTCTGTAATGCGTTGTACGATTCACCTGCCAATCGACCACATAAGGATGGGCTCTTGAGAAAAAACGTGTATTACGAACAAACGTACGGGTTTCGGGAACCAGATCCCTAATTTCGTCAGAACACATCCCATTGTAGTAACGATAAAACAGACAAATCCAACCCACATTGCGACGGTGCTCGAGGGAGTCAATAGAATTGGATACCCTACTGTCACCAATGAGAACCTTCGCCCTCTCCTGCACGCGGTCGAGAAGCTCTAAAATAGACTTTGAAGCACCGGCCCACACATGAGAGTTGTATTTCATACGCGGTCGGATATAGGTGGTATAAATAGTAAGGAGATCAGATGGAGTGAAGTATATCTTACACCGTCTTAGAAAACCGAGGCACTTGAATGCTTCTTTCGACACCTTGAATATATGTTCTGTCCATCGGACATCACATTGTATCCTCATGCCCAGAACATCAAGAGATTCTGATTCCTCAATAATTATACCACCCATCTATACAGATGAGGCACCTTGATTTGTCGCGCGTTTATGCGTCAGCACGCAACATTGGGTTTTTCGGGCATTAAAATCGACCCTATTCGCACGACCCCATTCCGAGATTATGTCAAGGTCTCGGCCAAGCGTATCATTCATATTCTGCCTCATAGCAGCGACATCGGATACGCTTGGTCTACATTCGAATGAGAACGAGTTGCAAAGGTTGCTGTCATCTGCAAAAGAGTAGATAGGATTGTAAGTTTGACAAAGGAGGTCGTTTAGAAAGATAAGAAATAGAGTAGGAGAAAGAACGGAGCCTTGCGGCACCCCTGAATGAATCTTGAACTCGATTGACGAAACCCCATCTATAACAACTCGTATAGTGCGATCTCTGAGAAAACTCGATATAAATCGAGAGAAATTATCACCTCTATATGGCATTTACACGTTAATCGCCGATCCAGATGTATACCGAGATATTTTACATGCGAATGTTGAGGAATTATTTGATTATTGATTGTAATATGGGGGCAAGATTCCCGGCGCAAAGTGAATGTTATATGTACGCATTTTTGCTCATAGACCATTATCCTCCATTGTCTTAACCATATTTCTAGTTGAAATATATGATGCTGTAAGTAACGCGATGCTTCATAACGATTTTCGTGGACGCTTAGAACAGCTGTATCGTCTGCAAATGTTGAAGTTTGTGTGTAGTTGCTTGTTGGCATGTCCGAAGTATAAATTAAGTATAATAGGGGGCCCAGGATGCTGCCTTGTGGCACTCCAGCGGCAATGGGCTGAGGTGATCTTAAGAAATTTCCTTCTTTAATAATAAATTGACGACCGACTTAGTAGCTTTCTAGCAGCTTGTGTGTGTTTGCTGGTAAATTTTGCTTCAATTTATGCAATAAGCCTTCATGCCAGACTTTATCAAAAGCTTGCGAAACACCGACGAAGAGGGCTGAGCAGTATTTATTTTCTTCAAATGCTTTTCTTATGACATTTACTATTCGATGAGTCTGTTCGATTGTGCTGTGTTTTCTTCTTAATCCGAACTGATGGTTTGGAATACATCTATTTTCACCTAAAATCGGTGTTAATTTTGAAACTAATAATTTCTCAAACAGCTTTGACATATTTGATAATAAGCTAATAGGCCTATTAGACTCAAATTTGTATGATCTTTACCTGGCTTTGGTATCATGGTAACTAAGGAAACCTTCCATTTTTGAGGATAGTATTCAAGACGTAAAATAGCATTAAAAATAAAAAGAATAATTTTCTTTGCTATGCGAGGTAGCTCCAAAAGCATTTTATTACTAATTTTATCAATACCAGCTGCCTTCTTAGTGTTTAAGTCACAAATAGCCTTTTCGATTTCTCTTATCTCAAATCTGAGGGGAATAGCTGCTCTAGCAGCAACAGGTGGTAAGTCGACCGCAATATTGTGAGATATATTTGGTGTAAATACAGATTTCCTTTTTCAATATCGTTTCTTGCCCATCTACCGTTCAAGTTTCTTAATGGTGGCTTAGATATAGCTGGCCTTTTTAGATTTCTAGCTGCACGCCATAATGAGTAGTCAGATTGTGGAGTTGCATCAAGTTCCAAAAGATATTTTTCTAGATGGGCCGTTTTCTGATTATGCAGTAACTTTCTATTTATGCACTCTTTTAATAAAATCTTATGTTGCGGGGATCTGTAAAGTTGAATATATTTTATTTGTAATTTTTTTGGGGGTAACGCTGGAATGTTGAACAGCTAGTTTAAGATAACTGTCAAAGTTAACAATAGAGAGATCCACATTCTCCGGTGTACTGAGAAATTTTTTATATTTTAACCAATTTATTTTTGTGGCTGAAGTCGCTAAGTAACCTGACGGAAATACAATTCTATTTGGGTTCGATATAGTAACAATTGTAAGTGTGTGGTCGGATGATAATTCTAAGGTAGCTTCAACATGAATCGTTTCTGTGGGGATGTTTTTAACCACGCCAAAGTCGATAACATCTGGAATTTTTTGCTGATCAGTAGGCCAATATGTTGGTTGCCCGCTCGCGACCTCATTTAAACCCATTTTAAAGATTGTGTTAAACAAAACACGACCTTTTGGTGTTATAAGTCGTGACCCCCAGAAGGTATGTTTAGCATTATAATCGCCAGCGGCCAGGAAACATGGTCACACAAATAGTCGTTGCTTGCAGATAGTCTTCACGGTGATCACACATAAGGTAGTTGGTAAGTTCCGCAGGAATTGAATTGTACACACTTATTCGTTTGAAATATAAAATAGAACTCATTTTATTTACTAATATTTTTTCCTTAAATACTAAAATTCTTATTACTAAAACAATAACAATATTCCTACCTACTAGATTTTATAAATTACAATAACACATACATGCAGCCTAAATAAACAAAAGATTAAACTATCGTTATAAACGCATTACTGTTTATTACAACAATAGGTGCTTAAAACTCTGTTTACAACAGCAAAGAAAAAGGATCGCTCACATGTATGTATTTATTATTATTTAAATGTGCGTACCACATGTTGAGTTTAAAGTAACATTCTGGCGACCTTGCAAGATTGTAATCTTGTTTATGATGTGTGTACACCAGATCTTATTTTAAACTCAACAGTAGTGTTCGACTCGGGTTTTTATCAAAATGGCAGAACCTCCACAAGCTATATATTAATTTTAAATGTGTTTCTTGAGGTCAGATGAGTTTCAGAAACCATCATAACAACAATTTGTTTATTTTTAAGAAAGTATTCTAGTTCATTTTTATGTTGGCGGATGCCGTTTGCGTTCCAAAAACAAATTTTTAAACAGTTCATGGTTTGTTAAGACTAGACACCTTGGATTGGCATAAAAAGAAACTCTTGTCAAAGTGTCTGGACGTGTCTTGTTTGAGCTCCGCTTCGCTTGTTAATATTTGCAATATCCTTTGTGAAAAATTTAAAAATTTATCAACATTAAAATAAACAAAACCATAAACACAAAATCGTAAGAAACTTAGTAATTGCAAAAATCAAAGTTGTAAGCAAATCTTTAAACTTTATTTTACAAAATAAAAATCTAAAACCTAATTAAAACAAACAACAACAAAAAACTGTAACCCAATTGTAAAACAAATCCAAAATAAACAACATTAAACAAAACATACAAAACCTGTTCCGAGACAACAACAAATTATTATTAAATTATTATCAACAAAAACCTTAAAAGAAAACAAATTAAAATGAATACACGAAGTGAATTGACCCTTAAGACATTAAGAGAGGCAAAGCAATGTTCAACTCCTGAAAATTCTCCACAAATTCTAAGATTAACAAGTGATGATAAAGCTTTCATTAGAGAGTTAATAAAAGAGAGTGAAAACATTACTTCGCAAGTCATCAAAAGATCAATAAAAGAAAGTGAAGAAAAACATTTTGATTTTATAAACCGTCTAATAAAAGAGAGTGAAACTCGAATTCTCTCTGTAATTGAGGACAAAATAAACAATATACAGGTTCAAGTAAATAATATTACTTAAAGAGTGAACGACTTGGAAACTAAGATTTTAAAAGTGTACAAAATGCAAGATGAAATAATTGATATAAAGAGAAAAATATTAAGACAAGAAAACTCGGTTGTTGCTGGCGGTATACGAATTAGTGGTGTACCCTACTATGAAAATGAAGACCTTGTTAAGATTTTTAGTAACATATGTAATTCTTTACAAATAACTACACCTAAAATAGAAAGCATTTATAGACTCAAAAAAATATATAAAAATAATAAACCGTATGAACCAAATGATGAAGTAATAGCTGTGAAATTACAGTCACCATATGAAAAAAACTTTGTTCTCAAGTCTATTTCGAAATATCGACGCGATAATAAAACAACGCTATGCTTAAGAAATGCCGGGTTCGACAGTAGTCAACCCATTTATGTGAATGAAAACCTGACACCACATAATCACCAGATATTTAAGGCAGCATTACGTCTAAAAAAAGATAAAAAAGTACAATCTGTTTACACACTGAGAGGCCTGGTCTATGTGAGAAAACATGACACTAATGATCCGATTTTGATTGAATTCCTTGAAGAAATGGATCGACTTTTTCGTTAGAGGGTCCTGGAGAACTGTTGACACATTTACAATTTTATTAACTCTGTCCTTTTGCATCTTATCTTGCTTTCTGTTTTATTCAATTTTTTTTATGACATATATAATGTTCTACATACTTATAACTATTTGGTTGAAATTTGTAATTAATAACTGTAGATTGTTCATGTTATTACACAAAACTATTATAAAATTTTTTACATTCAAATATGCTATACCTTATTGCGTTGCACTGAAAATATATAATGACAGCTTTAAATATTGATCAACTTGGTTCCAGAGACGGTAATCATAATATGCTTCGTATATTGACAAAACAAAATTTAGGCTTCAATATTTGTCACATAAATGCTCAAAGCCTCTATCGCAAGATTGATGAATTCCGTTATCTTTTTGGAGAGTCTGGTATTGATGCTATATGTATCTCTGAAACGTGGTTCACTGATGCTCATAATGATAAACTTGTTGAATTGATGAATTATCAACTTTTTAGAAGTGACCGTCGTGGTCATGCTGGTGGAGTGGCTATTTATATAAAAAATAATATTTCATGCAAGCTTCTTCGCACTTTTAATGCAGAAAATGATGTTGAATACATATTAGTGGAGTTAAATTCGTACGGTGAAAAATTGCTACTAGGATGTGTATACAGACCCAGTAATAACATAAGATTGGATTCGATTGTAGCTGAGTTGGAACAATTATCTGTTGCCTACACAAATATTATAATATCTGGGGACTTTAATGCCAACTTAATGTCAAATTCCGGATCACATCTTTCTTCAGTAATGACGACTCTCAACCTATTTCCAGTAAATAGCATAAGACCCGCACATTTCGCAGCAACGACTGCCTCCTTATTGGACCTTTTTTTGGTTGCTGATAATCGTAAAATAATACATTATGATCAGTTGTCAGCACCCGTTTTTTCTAAGCATGACCTTATATTTTTGTCTTATAAATTTAAAGTCGCAAGACAAGAACATACATTTACCTTTCGGGACTATAACAACATCAATATGGCATCTCTCCAAGAAGATCTTTCCTATGCCAACTGGGATGGAATATATTACCTTTCGTCTGTGAGTGAGCAAGTCGAGTATCTAAATGGTCTTGTTCTTCCTATATTTAACAAACACGTTCCCCTTAAACATAAAAATTCAAATGGTCGGATGAGTCCTTGGTTTACATCAGAGACTAAACTGTTAATAGAGCGTCGTGACTTACTTTATAATCAGTGGAAACGCTAAAGAACACCAGATTTACTAAATCATTATCGTTTGGCAAGAAGAGCAGTTGTATTTAAAATAAGACATGATAAACTTACATACTATGGTAATAAATTTCAGACCGCAGTGAACACTAAACAAAAATGGAAGCAAATTCGTGAAATTGGTATAGTTGGTACACGCGCTAATGTAAGTTTGATTGATGTTAATGCATTGAATCAAAAATTTACTAATATTCTACAACCACCGGTACAACTTGATTTTTATGACGATATTGCTTTAAGTGATTCTGTAAACCAGTTTAGCTTTCAATGTTTTAACTTAGAAGACACTGCTGAAGGGTTTTTAGCCGTTAAGTCCAATTCTGTCGGTCTAGATGACATTCAACCTCGTTTTATTAAACTTATTTTACCATGGATAATTCGTCACGTAAACCACATTTTTAATACGGCAGTCACCACAAGTACTTTTCCATCTGGGTGGAAGTGTGCGAAAATTATTCCAATACCTAAAGATGGTAAGGAATACAGGCCAATTGCCATTCTTCCTTTCCTTTCTAAAGTTTTCGAACGCCTCCTACATAAGCAAATCTCAAAACACATATACGATAATAATCTTTTAACGGACCGTCAATCTGGTTTTAGACCTCAGCATAGCTGTACTACAGCCTTAACCGAAGTTGTTGAAAACATCCGAAGTAGTTTGGATGATAACAAGATAGCGTTATTGATTCTACTCGACCACTCTAAGGCCTTTGACACCGTTGAACACAAGATGTTAACTATGAAACTTGGAAGAATGTTTAACTTTTCAGAAACTGCAACAAAATTAGTTGCTTCATATCTCGGTGATAGATCGCAGATAGTTGCCAATAATGGTACCTTTTCTAGGCCTTTGAGTACATTGAGAGGTGTTCCCCAGGGATCTATTCTTGGCCCACTTTTGTACTCGTTATATGCTAATGACCTTCCCTTGCAAATAAAATACTCGTGTATACAAATGTATGCGGACGATGTCCAACTTTATTTGAGCTGTCACAGAACATCAATTCGTCATGTAGTGAATAAACTTAACCACGATCTGTACATGATTTTTCAATGGGCTTCCGCAAATGGATTACGACTAAATCCAAGCAAGTCAAAATGTCTTATAATCGGTGCGAGGTCTAACACTGACATAATAAATGACATTAATGTTAATATTGATGGTACTCGAATCGAACTAGTACATACAGTAAAAAACCTGGGTGTTACTTTTAATCGTACGCTTAGTTGGTCAGATCATATTAACCAAGTATGTGGCAGAACATATGCCATGCTTAGAAGCCTTTGGTGTAGTCAACATTTTACTCCACAGAGGATAAGAATGATGCTAGCCAAATCGTATTTAATACCAACACTTTTATATTGCTGCGAAGTCTTTGCCGCTTGCAATGCCACTGACAAACGTAAGCTTGTTACAACATTTAATAACATCACGCGTTACATTTTCGGCTTACAGAGATTTGATCATGTATCTCCATATTCCAAACTTGTTTTTGGCATGCGCTTTGATGACTACCTCAAGTTTAAAAGTTAAGCCTTTTTGCATAAAGTAATAGTAACAAAACAGCCTAAATATCTATACAACAAGTTAACATTCACCTCATCCTCAAGAAACAATAGCATCCGCACCTTTAGATTTCGCAAGAGTGCTTCTTATAACCAATTTTATATATCCACAATATACCTCTGGAACCATCTTCCCACTGATATACAACTCACCCGCAACGCATTAAAATTCAAAAAATTGTTAATAACCCACTTTGCTAATAACCAGAACATTTAGGACCTAGATATAAGTTTTTTTTTTAAATTTTTGTGTTTAATTATTTTTATTTCTTAAATCATAAATAATTTAAATGTTAAATGTTTATTTATAATGTTAAATGTTAAGTTTAAAAATTGTTTTTGCAAACCATGCCCTATAACGTATCTGATTCTAATGCTGTAATTTAGAAGATATTATATTTTGTTGTGTTAGAAAAGCAAATAATAAATACAAATACAAATACATGTATACATACATACATGTATGAACATTCATACGTATATATTTTTACTTTTTTATTTTATTTAATTTTATCGTTTTAATTGTTCACTACTATGTTAAATAATTTAAATAACAAAATATATTATTTATTTTTAAGCGTCCATTCGCTGCTGATATATGTCAAAATCAAATGTGATTAATTAATAGTTCAAATCGTATGCGGGGTTAAAAATACACGTATGTATCACAACAAAGCACAAAGAGTACTGATTTACCTTAAATAAAAATATTTTTCAACTCTAACCCATGAATTAAAAAATAAAATTAGATCTTACCTGACAACTTTTTTTGAATTTTTCGGACGCAAATCACAAATAAAGAAACTGCAGAGTTCTAAGCCGATTTTATATGACGCCAAAAGTGATTTTTTGCAAAAATTGCATGTTAAATTCGGATGTTAGCCGGATATAATTATACCATCAACGGCGACGGCTTACAAAAACTAATGCGGCTTGGCTCTGCTGCTTATCGCATGTCTTTTCTGATTAGTTACACAATAAACATAGCAAGCAAGGTTCTGTTATTTTAAGACAGTTTTTGTTTACAAAGCAACAACAATCACCCTTATTGTGTTTGGCGTATTTAAAATACGCCTACGATTGTTTGGTAATAGATTAAAGAGAACGTGAACTTATTTCCTTTAGTCTATTACCAAGCAGTCGTTGGCGTATTTTAAATACGCCAAACACAATAAGGGATAATATTTTTAAACCATTGTAAAATGTTAGAACATTACGACATGAAAGCATACCTTGTGAATACCCCAATAGTGTAACTGTGATTTGGCTATGACCAAATACAAACCCCGTCTAGCTTAAACCACAAATACACCCTCTGCTTGTATACATTCGGCGATAAACTTACTGAGCAGCATTTCATCTGCCATCAGGCGCCTTCTGACTGCATTGGAACGTGTAAATAAGTAAGATGATTGTTTTAATTTCCGCCAAAATTCCAAACACCATACACACAAGTTACTTAGATTTAATTAATTTTTTTTTTAACTGTTCTTGATTAACAATTTTGCATAAAATTTAATGAAAATATCTTCACTGATTTATAAATTTCAATAATTTCAATAAATTTTAAATTAATCACATTTTATTTTGAAATATACATAAAGAGCGAATAGACGCTAAAAATAAATGATATATTTTGTTATTAAAATTACATATTTACAATAAAAGTGAACAATTAAAAAGAAAAAAAAAAATAAATAAAGAAAAATACACAGTTAAACGGTGAAAAAACAAAAACAATTTATTGCATGAACAAAAACAATGAAACAATAAAGCTAAATAAAAGATACGTTTATGTGACAGTGCATGCTAACGAAGGCAATGCTGTAATAAATAAAACAATAGTAACTACCTAACGGCTAAACCAATTGCTCGTACACGTTCCCTTTCGCCCTCTATCTTTACAAAGACGTTTGATGGTGATACGTTAAAAAATATAAACCTCTCACTTGCAAGTGTTGCCACAACGGTAAACACAATCTTAGTGACAAATGGTACCAAGAACGCAAACACAGATGCAATGCAAACATCTCAAGTAAAAAGTGGTCAAAAGCCTCAAGTACAAGTTGGTACGGACAGGAACATAACAGTGCTTAAACGGGGTCGCAGCCCTACCTCTGCAGCAGTTGATTCGGCGTCAAAAGTACCATCTTTTGACAAAATAAACTCTCGAAATCGTTTTGCAATTCTGGAAAATGAATCCTCGGAAGCACTAGACGTCATAAAATCTTCTAATCCACCCCCGATATATCTAAGGGAGCAAAACTCAAGTGAGTAAATAAAGCGCATGATTTCGGTAATAGGTGAAAATTCGTTTTACAAAGCTGCAATCAAGCGTGGAAATATAAACGAGACAAAAATACAGGTTAATCATGAGAATGATTTTCGAAAATTAACTAACAAATTCGAAGCCCTTAAAAAAAGCTTTTACACATATCAACTGAAGAGCCGCAAAAGTCTTCATAAAGGGCATAGACTCATGCGTGGACCCAGATCAAATTAAAACTTTTTTGGAAGAGAAGGTTTTAAACTAAAAAACTTTTCAAATATTAAAAATAGGGAAAAAATCCCCAACCATTATTACGGGTGGAGTTAGAACCTGGCGACATTAAGCTTAAAAAGATTAAGCAAATGCTATTTGCAATTTAAAATATATTCTATACAGAAGTATAACTATAAAGGAGACGCACAAAATAAATGGTCCCCCCCCCTCTTCGCGTCGTATGTGGAGAAATACATTGTACAGTTCAGTGCGATAAGTCTAAAAATGACACCAATGTAAAAAAATGTAGCAACTGTGGCGGTTATCACACTGCCAATAATAGAGGATGCCCTGTATATAATATCGTTAAGCAGTCGGCTGGATCGAAAACTAATCCCCCACAAATGCAGGTACCAAATCAAATAAACACTAATGACATTCAGGCTTCGCAGCCTAGTAATAACAGAACCTCTTATGCTAACGTCCTAAAATCAAACCATGTGTCAATGCAAGGTGCTTCGCCAAGTAATGATGAAACTCCAGTTTCTAATTTAAGTCGTCTAGAAAAAGCCATGGAAACATTAGTGCTAACAGTAAATAATTTTACAAACACAATGGGTAATATGTTATAGGAAATTCTAAGAATGCAATCGATGTTATTGCACGCTGTTCTTAACAAACCATGAACTGTTTAAAACGCAAACGGCATCCGCCAACATAAAAAAGAATTAGAATACTTTCTTAAAAACAAACAAATTGATTTAATGATGGTTTCTGAAACTCATTTAACCTCAAGAAATACGTTTAAAATAAATGTTTATACACTATATGATACCAAGGACCCTCGAGAAAGAGCTTGTGCAGGTTCAGCCATTTTAATTAAAACCCGATTCAAACACTATCTTATGTGTGATCATCGTAAGATTATCTCCAAGCAACGAACATTTGCGTTGAGGAATTAAATAGAAACCTAGTAATTTCATATTTTCAATATCAGAAAGCCAATACTGGTAATATTATAAATCACTAGGACCCTGTTTCCTGGCTGCTGGCGATTATAACGCTTAACATAGCTTCTGGTATGTCAAAGGGTCGTGTTTTATTTAACACAATTTCTAAATTGGATTTAAATGTGGTAGTGAGCGGTCAACCAACATATTGGCCTACTGATCATCAAAAAATTCCAGATGTCATCGACTTCGGCGTGGTTAAAAACATCCCTATAGAAACGATTCATGTTGAAGCTTCCTTAGAATTATCTTCCGACCACACACCTACAATTGTTACTATGATGAATTCCAATAGAATTGTATCTCCGACTGGTCGCTTAGCGAAGACAGCTACGCAAATTAATTGGTTAAAATATAGAAAACACCTCAGTACCCATTGCATAGAAAATATTCCGCTTAGTACACCGGAGAATGTAGATCGCTCTTTTATTAATTTTGACAGTTTTCTAAATCTAGCTGTTCAACATCATTAAACTCAATTTTAAATGACAATGGGTGTATACCTAACCATCAATTCGGTTCAGAAGATAACATAGCACAATTGAACAAACCAATCGGATAGAAAACGCAATAAGAAAAGCCTTTGAAGAAAGAAAATATTGCTCCGCTCTCTTCATCGATGTTTCTCAAGCTTTTGATAAAGTCTGGCATGTAGGCTTGTTACATAAATTGAAGATAAACCTACCGGTTAACACACACAAGCTGTTAGAAAGCTACTTGGTCGATCGAAAATTTATTATTAAAGAAGGTGATTTTTTAAGTTCTCCTCAGCCAATTGAAGTTGGAGTCCCTCAGGGAAGCATCCTGGGCCCACTATTTTACCTCATATATACCTCGGACATGACAACAAACAATTACACCCTAACCTTAACTTTTGCTGATGATACAGCTTTTCTTAGCGTACAGGAGAACAGTCAAGAAGCATCTCGATACCTGCAGGATCATATATTTCAACTAGAACTGTGGTTAAAACAATGGAGAATAAAGGTCAATGAGCAAAAATGCGTACATATTACAATCACCTTGCATCGGGAAACATGTCCCCCTATTAAAATCAATAATCAACTAGTGCCTCAACAATCGCATGACAAATATTTCGGTATTCATCTAGATCGGCATTTAACATGGAACTGCCATATAGAAGCAAAATTAACCCAAATAAAAATAAAAGCAATTCAAATTAACTTGCTTATTGGAAGAAATTATGTTCTTAGTCTCGATTGCAAACTAATACTTTAGAACTCTATCTTAAAGCCAATATGGTGCTACGGCACTGGCTCGGCCTCAAATATCGAAAAAATTCAAAGGCGTCAAAATAAACTTCTTCGTATAATCACAGCTGCGCCTTGGTATGTTAAAAACTCAAGCATCCACAAGGATCTCAATGTGCTACTGGTAAGGACTATTATAACGAATTATGCGGTAAAATATTTTAAAAGGCTAGAGTTGCACCCAAATCCACTAGCTCGAAATATTTTAAATGATAGCGGTCCCAATTGCGTAAGTGCCGATTCACACACGTCAAGCTTGACTCGTCAAGTCTTGAATTTTTAGGAGAGAGGGGAAAAGAAATGGCATCCTCTTTTCCCTTCTCTCCTAAAACCTCAAGACTTGACGAGTCAAACTTGATGTGTGTGAACCGGCACTAAGGAGAAGAGACACTGCAGCACTAGCCCATTAAGATGAGCGATAAACACATATATAAATGTGAACAGAACCAGTGATGAAGAAAATTTTTGTCTTGCACTGGCAGGACATAAAATAAAGAATTAGGATAAGATTTGATTAATTATTGCTAGTTCATATTTAATATATGAAGATTCAATAAATAAATAAGGAAAAAAATATATTAGGCTGACAACGGATAATTAGCATACTGTCAGCATCGTGGGCGGGATAGGTCATAGGGTAGTGTATTCCACATCAAGCTACCTTACACTCAGTAACCACTTCTTTCTTCTCCCTCTTACTCTGTAGATCATTTATTTTATTCATGCTACCTAAAGTAAAGTTTCCGGTTTCGGTTCAAAAGAATATTTCTACTAATATATCACGGGCACATTACACAATCCTCCCGATCCGACGAGCACAGCCGAATCTAATAGGTAGCCTCGTTCCCAAACTTAGTAAACCCTAACACAGCATCGTTATCGGAGATTTTTGGCGCCCAAAGTGGGGCCTCTGCTTTCGTAAGTTTTAGATTTTTAGTGCAATTGACATCTAGATGCTGTGGTCTCTTTGAATCTTTTTATGGTGGTGATTTGCTTAGCTTTTATACCCTTCACCTCAGGTGGAAAAGGGTATATATAAGTTTGTCATTCCGTTTGTAATTTCTGCAATATTGATCTAAGACCCTATAAAGTATATATATTCTGGGTCCTTATGAGGAGAGAACTTGATTTAACCATGTCCGTCCGTCTGTCCGTCTTACGTTTTATATGTGTTTTCCGGAGACTCCAGACATGATAGCGGCTAGGTTGTTTTACATTTATGTCACGTATAGTCCACCATTTCGTGCTATTAAAATTCAGCAAGATCGGTTCACAAATGGCTGAGATATGATCAAAAAACCACGACTGCCTCTAATTTTTTCCAAAAATCCCTTGTTGTTGTGTTTTTATTGCTTTTTTCTGTATATCTGGAGAACGGCAAGAGCCAAAGTTTCAAAATTAGGTACACACATTTAGGTTGTCAATACACACCAACCTACAAAATGTGGGCGGGATTGGAGAAGTGCGCGTGGTACCTCCCGTACAAAAAAAAATTAAAAATTTTATAAAAACCTAAATTTTAGGGCTGTCATATGACCTATGGATATGACTTATATACCAAAATATTTTATAAAAAACTCGGGAAAATCGGTTCAGATACAAAAAAATTATGACCAAAATTAAATTTTTTTTTAATACCCACTTTCGGGAACCAAAGGTCTCCTCGAGTCCAAGCTTTATAACTCAAGTAAATGGTAAATTTCTTCTTAAACACGTCGGTATATAAATCTGTCAAATCGGTTAAAAAATGGCTGAGTTATAATCAAAATACTGAAATCCCAAAAATGACTCTTTTTTTATAATTAAGACTAGATGACCCGTGCGAATATTTCGCACCGTAATTTTTATCAATGAAAATATTAATTTTTCAATTTCTAATTATTTTTCGTCATTAGTGTTAGAAATAAGCTTTAAAATGAGATATCATTCATTAAATTTGATGCGGTGGTATGGGAGATATTTGCAACCGACAAAAAAAAGTGCTTTAGAAATAATATTTATGATGATTGTTTTTTATACCCTTCACCGAGGGTCCCACACCCTAAAAAGTATATATATTCTGGGTCCTTATGCAAAGCGAAGTTCAAATCCGTTGTCGTGTTGTAAGTATTGTAAATATGTATGTATATGTATATGTAGAAATTATTTAGTTGCTCTCTATTCTACTCGCACAATGGTGAAGGGTATATAAGATTCGGCACAGCGGAATATAACACTCTTACATGTTTATTTATCTTTTCTTTACATTTTTCTTTAGTTTAATAACTTGGATCTGAGGACGTAATTGGTCATTATTAGTAAAGTTACCGATTCCCGGTTTTCATTTGATAGGACTCAAGTTATCAGGGCTTGGGTTTGAACTTGAGAAGTTGTTTTGGTCAGTTTCGGAACAATACTCGTTCGACTCATTCTCTCCTCTCATTCTCTTCCTAGTCTTTGATCTTTTGGTTTGAAAAAAAATAGAAACTGGGAATTATTTCCTTTCGAAGGTAACTTTATATTATATTCAAAATTTTTTATTTTTCGAATTTATTCTATGAGCTAAATTTCAGTTATGTATTTTATAAAGCTTTTTTTGTAATAGTCCTATTCCTTCAATTTTTCAGAAATTACTTTATACACTACCAGATTATTATATAGTATCTTCCTGTTACATTTTACCTTATCTTTCCTTTGGACAGCAATGAAGTATATTGATTTTTTTGTTTTTCATTACATATTTATTTATTGAATCTTCATATATTAAATATGAACTAACAATAATTAATCAAATCTTAACCTAATACGTTATTTTATGTCCTGCCAGTGCCAGACAAAAATTTTCTTCATCACGGGTTCTGTTCACTTATATAGGTGTTTATCGCTCATCTAATTGGATAAGTGCTGCAGTGTCTCTTCTTCTTAAGCGAGTGTGGCCGCTATCATTTAAAATATTTCGTGCTAGTGGGTTCGGGTGCAATTCGAGCCTTTTTAAGTATTTTACTGCCTATTTCGTAATCATAGTTTTAACTAATGGAACATTGAGATCCTTGTGAATATTTGAGTTTTTAACATACCAAGGGGCAGCTGTGATTATTCGAAGTAGTTTATTTTGGCGGCTTTGAAGTTTTTCGATATTAGAGGCCGAGGCAGTGCCCCATAACTGAATACCATAGCACCAGATTGGCTTTAAGACGGAGTTGTAAAGAGGAAGTTTGCAGTCGAGACTAAGGACAGAGTTTCTTCCAATAAGCCAATGAATTTGGATGGCTTTTAGTTTCATTTGAGTTAATTTTGCCTCTATATGGCTTTTCCACGTTAAACGGCGATCTAGATGAATACCGAGGTATTTTACATGCGAATTTTGAGGTATTATTTGATTATTGATTTTAATAGGGGGGCATGATTCCCGACGCAAGGTGAATGTTATATGTACGCATTTTTGTTCATTGACCTCTATCCTCCATTGCTTTAACCATAGTTCGAGTTGAAATATATGATCTTGTAGGTATCGAGATGCTTCTTGACTGTTTTCGTGCACGCTTAGAAAAGCTGTATCATCAGCAAATGTTGAAGTTTGGGTGTAGTTGTTTGTTGGCATATCCGAGGTATATATTAAGTATAAAAGTGGGCCCAGGATACTTCCCTGAGGGACTCCAGCGTCAATTTGCTGAGGAGAGTTTAAATAATCACCTTCTTTAATAAAAAACTTTCGACCGACTTAGTAGCTTTCTAACAGCTTGCGTGTGTTAACTGGTAAGTTTAGCTTCAATTTATGTAATAAGCCTTCATGCCAGACTTTATCAAAAGCTTGAGAAATATCGATGAAGAGAGCGGAACAATATTTTCTTTCTTCAAAGGCTTTTCTTATTGCGTTTACTATACGATGGGTTTGCTTAATTGTGCTGTGTTCTCTTCTAAAGCCGAATTGGTGGTTAGGAATACAACTATTTTCATTTAAAATTGGGGTTCATTTTGACGCTAACAGCTTCTCAAACAGCTTTGATATATTAGAAAGTAAGCTTATGGGCCTATATGACTCAACTTTTGTGTGATCCTTTCCAGGTTTAGGTATCATGGTGACTAAGGAGACCTTCCACTTTTGAGGATAGTATTCAAGGCGTAAAATAGCATTAAAAATTAAAAGAATAATTTTCTTTGCTATGCTGGGTAGCTCCAAAAGCATTTTGTTGCTGATCTTATCAAAACCAGGAAACTTCTTGGGGCTTAAATCACAAATAGCCTTTTCGATTTCTCTTTACTCAAATCTTAGGGGAACAGCTTCTCTAGCTGCAACAGGTGGTAACTCGGCCGCAATATCTTGAGATATATTTGGGGTGAATAATTTTTTAAATGATTGACAAACAGATTTCCTTTTTCAACATCATTTCTTGCCCAAATTCCATTCAAGTTTCTTAATGGTGGTTTAGAGACAACTGGCCTTTTGAGAATTCTAGTTGCACGCCATAATGAGTAGTCTGATTGTGGGGTTGCATCAAGTTCCTTAAGATATTTTTCCAGAGAAGCCGTTTTCTGAGTCTGCAGTAACTTTCTTAGTCTTTTTTACACTCTTAAAGTAAGTTCTTAAGTTGAGGGGATCTGTGCAATTCCCACTATCTTCGAGCCCTCCTTTTTTCAGACAAAAGATGCTCGAAATCTGTGGAATATATTTTAATAGTTTTTGTTTTTTGGGGGCAATATTGGAATGTTCAACAGCTAGTTTCAGAAAACAGTAATATTGTCAATAGAGCGATCTACATAATACGGAATACTGAGCGGAATATTTTCTGTGCAATGGGTATTGAGATATTTTTTATATTTTAACCAATTAATTTGCGTAGCTGTAGTCGCTAGGTAACCAGTTGGATGTACAATACTATTGGGGTTCATTATAGTAACAATTGTAGGTGTGTGGTCGGGAGATAATTCTAAGGAAGCTTCAACATGAATCGTTTCTATGGGAATGTTTTTAACCACGCCGAAATCGATGACATCTGGAATTTTTTGATGATCAGTGGGCCAATATATTGGTTGTCCGCTCGCTACCACATTTAAATCCATTTTGGAAATTGTGTTAAATAAAATACGACCCTTTGGTGTTATAAGTCGCGACCCCCAGAAGGTATGCTTAGCGTTATAATCGCCAGCGGCTAGGAAACACGGTGCTAATTGTTAGAATCTTCTTTATAAGATATCCGCGTTAATAAAAATATTATATTATTATTTTATACAACATTTTATTTAACGATTAAAATATATATTTATGTTGATGAAAATTTTTGAAACGAATGAAAAAATATTTGAAAAGTAGCAAGTTAGAGTGCTATATTCGGCTGTGCCGAATCTTTGATACCCTCCACCGACACTTCGAATGTTTTAGGAGTAAATATCTGTATGATGTCTATTTATTATTAAAATCTTTGTAAAAACAGACATCTGCATTAAAATTTGTTGCGGTTTAGACCTATATAAAATTATTGATCGACAATCAGAATCAATTTTAAAAAGTTTGAGTAGAATATCAGTTTAGGATGAACTTAAATGATCTTCAAGAGAACAAATTATATAAAAGCCATGGTAAGCTATGAACCAATCATCCCAAATTCTGCAGAACGATTTCTGGTATTAAAAAACATAAATTTCAATACAGCGGTGCAATTAGTTTAAGCGTTTGCAGTAAATTTCAGAAGGTTGCTAAAATGGAATCTAAGGAAAATTATGGACCGTATATCACAAAATTGCATAACATTTTTTCTGGCCATATGAAGCTAAACTGGAAGAAAGTTTACCGCGTATTTAATTATTTTACCAGAGTGGGCTTTATATGAGACCTATGGTAAGTTATGCACCGATCTTCACCAAATTTCACAGTGTCATTTCTAGTTCTATAAAACTGTGATGTATCAAATTTTGTTATGATAGCGTTATTTTTTACGTTTTTAGGCGTACTAAGCTGTTTTCAGGGAGTAAGGTTATATGGGGCCTAGGGTAAATTATGAACTGATCTTCACGAAATTTCACAGTCTTATTTCTAGTCCTGTAAAACTTAAATGTTCCAAATTTTGTTATGATAGCATTATTTTTTACGTATTTAGGTTTACTAAGCTGTTTTTCGGGAGTAAGGTTTATATGGGGCCTATGGTAAATGATGGACCGTGCTTCACAAAATTTTAAAGTCTTATTTCTCGTTCAATAAAACTGTGATGTACCAAATTTTGTTATGCTAGCATTCTTTTTTACGTTTTTAGGCGTACTAAGCTGTTTTCCGGGAGTAAGGTTTATATGGGGCCTATGGTAAATTATGGACCGATCTTCACGAAATTTCACAGTCTTATTTTTAGTTCTAAAAAATTATGATGTACCAAATTTTGTTATGATAGCATTATTTTTTACGGATTTAGGCGTACTAAACTGTTTTCTGGAAGTAGGTTTTATATGGGGCCTATGATAAATTATGGACCGATCTTCACGAAACTTAATAGTTTCATTTCTAGTCCTATTTAACTGTGACGTGCCAAAATTTGTTATGATAGCATTGTTAGTTAGGCTTACTATACTGTTTTCCAGGAGTAGGGCTTATATGGGGCCAAGAGTAAATCATGGACGGATCTTCAAGAAATTTTACAGCGTGATTTCCAGTTAAATAAAACGAACTGTTGCGAAATCTTATATCATTATGTGCATTTTTCCACCATTTATGCTAGTTTTTGTAACAAAATTATCAATTTTTTTTAGGTGGTGGTTCCACATTTTGATTCATAGCTCAGATCCTATTGAACCGATTTTGCTGGATTTCAATCCCAAACTGCTTAGGATAACTACAAGCAATTTGACACCAAGTTTGTTTATTTCTTTTGAGTTTTTCGAAAGTGAGCGTGTTTTCAACAGACGGACAGACGGACAGACAGACGGACTTGGCTAAATCGACTTAAAATTACTCAAGGACCCATAATATATATACTTTATAGGGTCTGAGATGAATAATAAAAAAGTTTCACACGGAATGACAAACTTAATATACCCTCTTCACAACTAATTGTGGTGGAGGGTATAAAAACATAAAATATTCATGTTGTTTAGGAAAAATATTTAACAAGTAATTTTTCAACACTCTTCCTCAACATTGATATTCTAACAACTCGAATTATTTTAAATTTAATAAACTAACAAATTGTAAATGCTTTGTTTTTGGTAAATTCTTTGTAAAAATGTCAGCAATCATACTTTCTGTTGGACAATATTTTAATTCTACTGATTTAGATTCAACGACATCTCTTATATGGTGATACTTAATATCAATGTGTTTACTTCTGTTATGAAACACTGGATTGACGGCCAACTTCAATGCACCTTGATTGTCTACATTTAAAGTTACACTTTCATCCTCCAAAAAACCAAGCTCTTGCAACAATCTTCTTAAATAGACTGCTTCTTTTGATGCATTAGACATCGACATGTATTCAGCTTCGGTACTACTGAGTGCAGTTGTGGGTTGCTTCTTTGATTCCCACGAAATAGTACTTTTACCGAGATAAAAGACAAATCCGGAGTACGATCTTCTGTCTACAGTACAACCTCCCCAATCAGCGTCTGCATAACCTTCTAGATTCTTGTTACCACACGAAAAAATTAATTTTAAATTTTGCGTACCCTTTAAGTACCGTAGCACACCTTTAGCAGCTTCCCAATGCTCAACATGTGGATTGGAATTTCGTTGTGCTAATTTTGAAACAGAATGTATTATATCTGGCCTTGTTGTTAATGCCAAATACAATAAAGCTCCAATCAGTGATTGATAAGACGTTTTATTAACTCTCTTGCTGCAATTATTTTCATTACAGGTGATTTGAAAACCAGAGTTTAATGGTGTAGAAACAGATTTACAATTTTCCATTCCATACTCTTGTAATATTTCTTTGATATATAATTCTTGACTTAACTTGATGTCACCAGTTTCTCCATCACGCTGAACTTCCATCCCCAAAAAATGTTCTAGTAATCCTTTATCAGTTATTTAAAATTCAAGATTCAATTGGGATTTAATTTTTAGAATTTCGTTTTTGTGATTGCAACCAATGATAATATCATCCACATAAACAGCAATTATAATTAAATTATCATTTCTTATCATTTTGTATAAGCACGGTTCATTTTTGCATCTTTCAAAACCAATATTACATAGCACAGTATTAAATTTTGAATTCCATTTTCTTCCTGCTTGTTTAAGTCCATAAAGTGATTTGTGAAGTTGTAAAACCTTGTTTGGATGTAACTCATCGTTAAATCCTTCAGGTTGTTGCATGTAGATTTCATCATGAAGTTCTCCATTTAAGTATGCTGTGACTACATCTATTTGGTGTAAATGCATTTTATGTTCTACAGCTAAAGCCAATAACATTATTATTGTTGCATACCTAACTACAGGCGAGAATGTTTCGTTATAGTCAATGCCATACCTTTGACTGCAACCTTTTGCAACGAGACGTGCTTTGTGACATATAACTTCACCTTTTTGATTTTTCTTCAAAGCATAAACCCATTTGCACTTAATTGCTTTATGCCCACTTGGAAGTTCTGATAAGGACCATGTTCCTTTTTGTCGCAAAGACGATATTTCCTTTAACATTGCATCTTGCCACTTAACATAGTTTTTACTAGATAATGCATCTTTATAAGTTTTAGGAACTTGCTCCTCCACCACATTATTTAGTAAATTGTTCACTTTTCTTGGACGTCCCGGTTTGCCGTTACGAATAATTCTTGGCCTACCACTACCACGCTTAGGGTTGTCATTACTTGCTTCATCAGACAATTGCTCTAATGGAGATGTAAACCCATTTAAATCATCCATGTCAAAAAAATTTTCAGAACCAGATTCTTCACTATGAACTTCTGAGTTATTATTTGTTTCGTTAACCTCAGTTACTTTTTCAGTTCCAGCAACTTTATAAGTATTAATTATATCATTAAACGATATAAATTCTTCACCAGTACTATTTTTATCCATTCCGGGAAAAGTGTTCATCAAATAGTACATCACGTCGTTCAATTACGTCATTTGTTTCCTTATTATACAGTCTATAAGCTTTGGACACAAGCGAATAGCCAACCATTATTAACAATGATCCTTTTTTATCAAACTTGCCTTTTGGTTTTTTATTTAAAGCCACTGCACTTGAACCAAATACTTTTAGATGCTTCACGTTCGGCTTTCTACCAGTCCAAACTTCATAAGGAGTTTTATTGTCTAAACTTCTTGATGGACATCTATTTCTCAAATATGCTGCCGTTGTTATAGCTTCAGCCCACAATTTATGATCGAGTCCAGAATCAATTAATAAACATCGTGCCATTTCTACTAGTGTTCGGTTATATCTTTCAGCTACTCCATTTTGTTGAGGTGTATATGGAACTGTAAGTTGTCTCTGAATACCACAATCTTCTAAATATTGGTTAAATACGTTGTTGATATATTCTCCACCATTATCACTTCTAAGAACCCTTATCTGACGACCGGTTTGACGTTCCACCATGTTTTTAAAAGTTTTAAATTTTTCAAATGCTTCACTTTTTCTTTTCAGAAAGTATATCCAAATCCTTCTTGACTTATCATCTATAAATGAAATAAAATATTTTGAACCGCCAACTGATTCCACGTTCATTGGACCACATAGATCTGAATGAATAATATCAAGGACTTCATCAGATTTTCTTTCACTTTGTTTTGGAAATGATGCGCTATGAATTTTACCGACCATACAGGTTTTACAACAATCTATATTTTCATTTTTTAATATTAATCCATTAACCATTTCTTTGTTGTACAATTCTTTTAAACTTTGGTAATTGAGGTGGCCAAACCTTCTATGCCAAATTTGGTTATTATTACTTACATTATTTAATTGTTCTTGTGATTCTTTAGCTTCAAACACAGATAGATTGTTTTCTCTTTTTGCATGCATGAGTAAATTTCCAGTTTTATTAAATAGAAAAGCTCCCTTTTGATTAAACTTTATTGTTCCACCATACTGTACGACTTTGCTTACGGAAATAAAATTTCCTTGTAAGTTTGGGGAATACAATACATCTTTAAAAACAATGTCAGTGCCATTAATTTTTATTGTTACAACTCCCTTTCCCTTTGCAGATATTGAATTCTTGTCTGCCAACGTAATAGTGTCATTACAATTTTCCAATGTTGTAAAGAACTTGCGATCAGAACACATATGGCTTGTGGCTCCACTGTCTATATACCAGGCTGACGAGTTTGTATTACTTTTGGCCATAGCAATTAAAGAAAATGATTTGTATTCACTTTTTAATTTACATTTATTTGCGTAGTGACCTTTCTTTCCACATATAAAGCAATTACCTTTAATAACTTTTGTATTTGACTGATTTTTATGATTTTTATTATTATTGTTGTTTGATTTTTCTTTCTTTACTGCACCAAATGCTTGTTGATGATTTGCCACTTCGTGTTCTTGATTATTTCTCCGCTCTGCCTCTTCTAAAAGCTTGAGGCTTACCACAGATAATGAAGGCAAAGTATTTCTTGTTTCTATAATCATCACAAAATTTTCATAATCCTTTGGAAGACTTGAGAGAAGTATTATTACCAGTAATTCATCTTGTATTTGAATTCCAATTTCACTTAATTTTTCAACAATATCAGAAAATGTGTTCAAATACTCCACCATGTTCTTGCTTTCCTTCATATTTAAAATCAAAAGCCTTTTGTATAAACTCACTTTTTGTAAAGGACCATTTGGTTTGTAAATTTCTTTGAATTTATTCCAGGCATCGTGAGATGTACCGCAATTTTTAATGTAATTGATTTGAGATGTTTTTATACTTAACATAATTGTCGCTAATGCCTTCTCATCGATGGTATCCCATTCTTTTTTCTTTTCGGCATCCCATGATGAGATTATCTTTTCTTCACCGTTTACAAATTTCCAATAACCGCAATGAATTAGCACACTCTTTATTTGCACACTCCAGGTTTCGAAATTCTTTTTATCCAATTTTTCAATTTGGTAAAGGGATGATGAAGATGCCATTTTGTGTTTTGATGATTCGTTTTTCAAATAATAAAATCTTGAATAAAATTTTCACCACACTTATAATTCCGCTCTGGGCCCATAACCTGTTAGAATCTTCTTTATAAGATATCCGCGCTAATAAAAATATTATATTATTATTTTATACAAAATTTTATTTAACGATTAAAATATATATTTATGTTGATGAAAATTTTTGAAACGAATGAAAAAATATTTGAAAAGTAAAAACATAAAATATTCATGTTGTTGAGGAAAAATATTTAACAAGTAATTTTTCAACACTAATGATGTAAAATATTTATAATATTGGCCCTCTGATATTGATCTAGGCGGGGGGTATAACGATGAAATTACTACGTTTCTATTTATTTCCTCAACGCAAATGTTCGTTGCTTGGAGATAATCTTCACGATGATCACACATTAGGTAGTGTTTGACTTGGGTTTTTATTAAAATGGCAGAACCTCCACAAGTATATAACCATTGATTTTAAACGTATTTCTTGTGGTCAAATGAGTTTCAGATATCATCATGACTTCAATTTGTTTATTTTTAAGAAAGTATTCTAATTAATTTATATGTTGGCGGATGCCGTTTGCGTTCCAAAAACAAATTTTTAAAGAGTTCACAGTTTGTTAAGTACAGCTTGCAATATCATCGATTGCATTCTAAAAATTTCCTGCATCATATTACCCATTGTGTTCGTAAAGTTATTCACTGTTTGCACTAATGTTTCCATGTTTTTTTCTAAACGACTTAAATTAGAAACTGGAGTTTCATCATTACTTGGCGTGGCACCTTGCATTAGCTCATGGTTTGATTTTAGGACGTTAGCGTAAGAAGTTCTGTTATTACTAGGCTGGGGGGCTTGAATTGCATTTGTGTTTACTTGATTTGCAACCTGCATTTGAGGGTATTTGTTTTCGGTCCAACCGTCTGCTTGACGATATTTTATACAGGGCATCCTCTATAATTGGCAGTGTGATTACCGCCACAGTTGCTACATTTTTTTAAGTTGGGGTCGGTTTTAGACTAAGCGTAAGAAACTGTACCGTGTAGTTCACCACACACTACGCAGACAGGGGGTAAGTAGCAGTATGCCTTGGTATGGCCAAATTCTTGGCAGTTTAAGCATTTTTTGTGTGCGGCTCCTCAATTGTGATTTTTCTTTATAGAATATATTTCAAACTATAAATGGGATGCGTTTCGTTTTTTTTTAATTTAATGTCGCCGGGCTCTAATTCTACTCGAAAAAGTGGTTATGGATTTTGGTCCCTATTTCTAATATTTACCACATGTTTTATCTTGAAGCCTTTTTCTTCCAAGAAAGTTTTGATTTCCTCTGGGTCTACGCATGAATCAATTCCCTAAATCACCACCTGGAGACCTTTACTTCTCTTGAGTTGGTATGTGTAAAAACTTGTTTTAAGTGCCTCAAATTTGTTAATTATTTTGCGAAAATCATACTACATCGCGGCAACATAAAGAGAATTTTTAGTTATGCTCCCTAAGATATATCGGGGGAGGCTAGGACGATTTTATAACGTTTGGTGCTTCAGAGGATTCATCCTCCAGAATTGCAAAGCGATTTTGGGAATTTATTTTATCAAAAGATGGCACTTTTGATGACGAAGCAACAGCTGAAGAGGTAGGGCTGCGACCCCGTTTAAGGACTGTTATATACCTGTCCATACCAACTTGGACTTGAGGCTTTTGACAACTTTTTATAGGGGGGTTTTCCACTGCATTTGTGTTTTAGTTCATGGTATCATTTCCCACTAAATTTGTTTTTGACGTCACGACAATACTTGCTGGCTGACTTGTCACCAGGTCTAGTTTTAGTTTTTTTAAGAGTCACTATCCACCGTTTGTGTAAATACCGAGGGTGAGAGGGAACGTGTACGGGTAATTGGCTTAGCCGTTAGGTAGTTAATATTGTTTTGTTTTGTTTTATTTATTTCTTTATTATTTTCATTTGCATGAACTAAAACGTAAAAGTTTCTTTAATTATACCCTTCACCTCAGGTGGAAAAGAGTATATATAAGTTTGTCATTCCGTTTGTAATTTCTGCAATATTAATCTAAGACCCTATAAAGTATATATATTATGGGTCCTTATGAGGAGAGAACTTGATTTAACAATGTCCGTCCATCTGTCCATCCGTCCGTCTGTCCGTCTTAGGTTTGATATGTTTTCCGGAGACTTCAGACATGATAGCTGCTAGGTTGTTTTACATTTATGTCACGTATATTCTACAATTTCGTGCTATTACAATTCAGCAAGATCGGTCCACAAATGGCTGAGATATGATCAAAAAACCACGACTGCCTCTAATTTTTTCCAAAAATCCCTGGTTGTTGTTGTCTTTTTATTGCTTTTTTCTGTATATCTGGAGAACGGCAGGAGCCAAAGTTTCAAAATTAGGTACACACATTAAGGTTGTCAATACACACCACCCTACAAAATGCGGGCGGGATTGGAGAAGTGGGCGTGGTACCTCCCGTACAAAAAAAATTAAAAATTGTATAAAAACCTAAATTTTAGGGCTGTCATATGACCTATGGATATGACTTATATACCAAAATATTTTATAAAAAACTCGGGAAAATCGGTTCAGATACAAAAAAATTATGACCAAAATTAAATTTTTTTTTAATACCCACTTTCGGGAACCAAAGGTCTCCTCGAGTCCAAGCTTTATAACTCAGGTAAATGGTAAATTTCTTCTTAAACACGTCGGTATATAAATCTGTCAAATCGGTTAAAAAATGGCTGAGCTATAATCAAAATACTGAAATCCCAAAAATTACTCTTTTTTTATACCCTTCACCACAGGTGTAAAAGGGTATTTATAAGTTTGTCATAACGTTTGTAATTTCCACAATATTGATTTTAGACCCCATAAAGTATATATATTCTGGGTCCATATGAGAAGAGAAGTTGATTTAACGATGTCCGTCTGTCCGTCTTACGTTTAATATGTTTTATCCGGATAATCCAGACATGATAGCGGCTAGGTTGTTTTGCATTTATGTTACATACAGTCCACCATTTCTTGCTATTGAAATTCAGCAAGATCGGTCCACAAATGGCTTAGATATGACCAAAAAACCACGACTGCCTCTAATTTTTCCAAAAAAATCCCTTGTGGTTGTTGTTTTTTTGTTTTTATTTGAACGAGTTGAATTTTAAGCATAAGAAACATGTACACATGCTTGTACATGATTGTTCGCTTTAATTGAAAAATACATACCTACATATTAAACTAATAATATGACGGAGTATATTATACTATAATTCTTTATTTTTAACAACGTTAATAGCTCAATGGTCTGGGCGGTTGCCCAAGAAGGTTTGTTTGTTATATTGCCGGGGTTCAAATCTCCGCATCTCCACCTTTTCCAAACAAAAAATTTTTTATCTTTTTTTATAAACATTTCTATAAACGATTTTAAAATTATTCAGCGATTTTTGATTTTTTCATTTTATTGACAATATAAATATGAATCGTTCGCCTTACATGTGAAACAAAAACCATATTTTACAATTTGTATGTAGTAGTATGTAGAATGTACGAATATGCAAAAGTTATTTATGTGTATTGGTAGGCATTGTTTTCATGATTGTTGTTTTTTTTCAGTTTTAGAGACGGATTGTTGCTATGTTTTGATCATCTCTTCTTAGTCTTAATTTACACGTTTCATCTTTTGATGCTCAACTTCTTTTCAATTCCCTTTTAAAGATGCCAACATAATCACACGCAGCAATCGGTTTCAACTTTTTTCGGTTCAAAACAACAACAATTTCATTAACAGCGAATCAAAGAGAAAAAGAAAAGAAAAAAATTACATGCAGCCATTGCTGGCATATACCAACGAATAAAAACACAAAGCGTACTGACCGAGTACAGGCATCTCTGTACTAACCACCTTTCTTCTTTCTTCTCTCACCTAAAAACATAAGAGTTGAGCATCAAAAGATGAAACGTGTGAAAGTAGACTTACATTTCAATTCAAAAATCTTACACGTGTTGCCATATTATTTTTAAAAAATCTTATTATTTCTAAAAAAAAATCCCATTTGTTATTTGAAAACAAAACATTCAACAATAAGTATTTGCGTACGTAAATGTTTAATTTAATCAAAAAGCTAGAAACATTTAAGTTTGGATAATTTTATTGACGAACCCAATGACATAGAAACAGATCTTAAAATTTGTTCACAGCTTACTCTGATATTAGGCAAGGCAAAGAAATGCAAAAAATTATTTTGAAAACGCTACAAATAATTCTTAAAGTTGTTCATTATATTGTTTTAAATTCTTATACATTTAAGTGACTCATTTTAAACAAAATTAAAATAAATGGTAATATTTAAACAAGTATTTAGGTAGATTTGATATAGCATCAGATATAAATACCACAATTGGTTAACCTTGAAATTGGAAGGCCCTCTAATAAAAACAAAATACAAACGGTTTTATAGCTATTTCGATTTAAAAGAATTTACAGACATATTTAGACCAGATTATTTTTTTTATATTTTAAAAAAACAGTCATCATTAATTGCGTAAAACTTAGTTTATAACAATTTATTTTAGTTTTAATCGCTAAGACTATTCCATTCAACTTTAAAAATTAATCAAAAGAAGCTTAAAACATTTTTCTAAAAAGCTAATAAAATGCCAAATGGAAATTTCACAGCTAAATCTAAGTTTTTGGTGCTGAATTTACTTTCAAAAATAAAAAATTCCCACACTACTTAAAAGTCTTCATTAAAAATCGCCCAAACATGCAGGGTTATCGTCTTTTAAAAAAATAAAATGAAATTTTTTTTACAATAAAATAAGAATTATCCATTTCCATACGAAATTTCATTTTGAATACAACTATTTTTTTTAGTCAAAATTTATTATAATTTATTATAATACATAAAAAACTTAAGTTATATCAATACCTATTCTTCAATTTTTAAAATAATTCTAAAAAAGCTAGAAACATTTAATTAAAATGCTTAAAAAAATGCGAAGCGCTTAATGAAAGTATTTTAGCTAAATTAAAATTTTTAATCTAAGTTAAGCTGCAAAATTGCCAAAATGGTCACACTGCTTAAAAACCATACAAACAAGCAGGGTTATCCACTTTTAAAAAAAATTGTATTAAGGGAATATTAGAAATGCCCTCATCATCTAATTTTACGACTACATAACGAACAGTGATCTAGTGTCGTCAAAATATTAAAAGCAATCTTTGCCTTTTTATTGTTGACATTGATAACATATTAGTCACTTTTTTAGACAATTTATACAAAAATATATTCATATATACCTACACAGAAAAAATTATTGCCGAATTATTTTCAAACAAACGCTTGTTAAAAATTTTTTTAATTTCTACAAATTTTTTTACTGATTCAATTAAAATTTTTGTTTGATTTTTATTTAACCAACAAAAATGTTGACAACCATTCAAAAATATAATACACCGTTATTGGTTTCAAGTTTTCATAATTTTGTATGAAATATTTAACGCTTTTTAATGTTGTCGTCTTTTTCATTTTTTTTATTTGATCGTAAGCAACACTTCCTAATGTGAAATATAAGAACTACAACAAAAAACACATACAGTCTATTTTTGGACACTTAAAAAAGTACAACAGTAAGAAAGATGAAGAGGTTTGATGTAAAAAAAAAAACAAAAAAATAGCAGGTAAAAAAACGTTTCACTCTTTTTAAACAACAGAAACAACAACAACATTATAAGAAACAAAATAAATTTTTGGTTGGTTTCAAAGTTGGTTAAAAAAAAACCAAAATCCCGTATTCAATTTTTTCAAACTGTTTGCTTAAATACATCAAATACAAAAATATAATGATGACGAAAAACATATCGAGTCGGTCTGTCGCCGTTTTTGGGCTACATTTCTTCTTCATTACCAAAGGAAAGGATACAGCAACAGTGAGTGATGACGAAAAACATTGTGTGTATAAAAAAAAGACTTCGTTCAAAAATTATTCCAACAAAAAAATGTGTCTCGAAGCCAGCCGGCCGCTCTGCTCTCTCTGCCATCATCTTGTAATACAGTGCCTGCTTGTGTGCGCATCATTGCTTGTGCAAAAACCTTTTTTTTTTTTGATTTTGAAATTTAGTATATGAATTTCAGTAAACTTTTTGTTTGATTCAGTTAAATTATTTGTTTGAAAAAATCAGTGTTTTTTTTCAATAAACAAAATGCAAATAAATTGTTTGAATATGCGAATATGTTTTTAGGACCGATTTCTGTGTATATACGGGCATGTTCTGAAATCACACCTGTGACTTTGTGGTGTTTTGAAAGTCATACCGTTGTTGTGTTTCTTGGTGTGCTTTCTGCAATTGAAGATCACACAAAAACGGGACGCTAAAATATCACACGTGTGATTTTAGTAGGCACATGTGATTTCAAATCACGTGATTTGAGTTAAAGTGATTTTCAGAACAGGCCTGATAATATCTTCTGCACAAAAGCGATTTAAAAGCATACACAATTTAAGCAATTTCTTGGTATCTTTATGTTGTATTATTGATAAATAAAAAATATTTAAATTGGCTTGCGACTTTTATTAACCAAAACGACAGTTTACGTTTCAAAACGGTTAATGGTAACCCTGTAAAATAGTTGTTTGTTGGTTTTTTTGTGGTTTTTTTCATTTAAAATACTTGCGGTAAACTTCTTTTTTTTTTTATTTAATGTTACCTTCTGTATTATACACAAACAACCAACACATACATACTTTAATTTACTATTAATAACACAGTAACACAGCCAATCTGGGGGGTGAGAAATTCCAAGTCAGAGTGATGGTACTAGGTCAGTATAGTAAAACCCTCAAAGGGTTTGGCGTTCGTATGTGTCAGTTTTTTTTTTATGACATTTTAAATTGTTTCCTTATCTTGATGTTTTTTTTGGCTTAACATAACTCGAGAACCACTTGTCCGATTTTGCTAAAACAAACTCAAAAAAATTTAGAATTACAATTTCTTTAATCCGTTCATATAACGTTTTTCTTTATAATCAACAGTTTTGCCGGTAAAAATAAATTTGTGGAGAATTATAATTGATAAGTGCAAAAAAATTTTCAAGCCTGGATGTATGCAGCAGATTTTATCACAAACCTGCACTGCAATTTTTATGACTTTTTTTAAGCGATCGGTGAAAATCGTCGGACTTTTGTTTGTTATTTGAAAGAATACACCCACATTCAGTGATGCCAACAATAGGGGATTTCCCCTTTTCTAGGGATTTTTTGAGTTTGTTTTAGCAAAATCGGACAAGTGGTTCTCGAGTTATGTTAAACAAAAAAACATCAAGATAAGGAAAAAATTTAAAATGTCATTAAAAAAAAACTGACACATACGAACGCCAAACCCTTTGAGGGTTTTACTATACTGACCTAGTACCATCACCCTGACTTGGAATTTCTCACCCCCCAGACAATAATCCCAAAAATGTTCCATAGTGTAATTATTGATATCACATACTCAAAACAACAACGGCTTTACATGCGGTTCGATGGTCGAACGGTCTAACCGGTCTGCCTCCTAACAATTTCTTATTGGTTTACTGGTTCGAATCCCATTCATTCCATTTTTTTTTTTTTTGTTTTTTAAAAATTCGTTTTATCTAAAAAGAAATTGGTCAGTTTTTCACTTTTTAAAATTTTTAACATATATTTATGAACTTCATATACGTATATTTTATACATATTTACGCCTTTTAATTTACCCTTTTTATACCCTTATTTTTATTGATTTCATTTTTTTTTTTACTTATTTTATTTTTTTATAATTATTTTTTTATTTTATAGGTAACTAGCTTAACCCGGTGCGCTTCGCTACACTGCTTTAACCACTTCTTCAGTTGAGAGATATTTAATATATGCGTCCTATGGAATGTTTTTTCCCCTGCGCATTCCCGCTTTATTTTTATTTTCAAAAGTGTAGTATACAATAGGAGTGACTTCTACTATGTTTGAACATTCTTACTTTAACAGTTCTTAAGATATGCGATATTTAACATTGGCGTCCTATGGGGGTTTCGATTTTGGGGCTCAGATGATCCTACTACCAAAAGTTCAACAAATTGCTTGCAGCGGCTCTTATTAATAATGCTATCTATGAGTGGTACTGCTCCTCCTCTGGCTACCCCGCCCATTTCTATATTGACATTTATAGTTTACCATAATAGAAGCTTTAACCACGTTTGAAGACTCTGCCTTCAATAGTTCTTAAGTTGAGCGATATTGAATATATGCATCCTATGGAAGATATTTCCCTCTGCGCATACCCGCTTTATTTCTGTTTTCAAAAGTGTAGTATACCATAACTGTGACTTCTACAAAGTTTGAACATTCTTACTATAACAGTTTTTAAGATATCCGATATTAAACATTGGCATCCTATGGGGGGTAACACTTCCCCCGCTGCTATTTTGCTTCAATTTTGGGGCTCATAAGATCCTACTACCAAAAGTTCAACAAATTGCTTGCAGCGGCTCTTCATTACATTTCTATCTATGAGGGGAACTGCTTCTCCTCTGTCTACCCCGCCCATTACTATATTGAAATTTAAAGTTTGCCATAATAGTAGTTTTAACTACGTTTGAAGACCCTCCCTTTAATAGTTCTTCAGTTGAGCGATATTTAATGTATGGATCCTATGGGAGGTATTTCCCCCCCTGCGCCTATCCGCTTTATTTTTATTTTCAATAGTGTAGTATACCATATGAGTGACTTCTACAAAGTTTGAACATTCTCACTATAACAGTTCTTAAGATATGCGATATTAAACATTGGCGTCCTATGGGGAAAACCACTTCCCCCGCTGCTACTTTATTTCAATTTTGGGACTCTGAAGATCCTACTACCAAAATTTCAACAAAATGCGTGCAGTGGCTCTTATTAATATTTCTATCTATGAGGGGTACTGCTCCTCCCCTGTCTCTCCCGCCCATTTTTATATTGAAAATTTATAGTTTACTATAATAGTAGCTTAACCCACGTTTGAAGACTCTCCCTTTAATAGTTCTTCAGTTGAGCGATATTTAATATATGCATCCTATGGGAGGTATTTCCCCCCCTGCACCTACCCGCTTTATTTTTATTTTCAAAAGTGTAGTATACCATAAGAGTGACTTCTAGAAAGTTTGAACATTCTCACTATAACAGTTCTTAAGATATGCGATGTTAAACATTGGCGTCCTATGGGGGATTCAAATACCCCCGCTGCTATTTTATTTCAATTTCGGGGCTCAGAAGATCCTACTACAAAAAGTTCAGCAAAGTGCGTCCAGCGGCTCTTAAGATATACGATAATAAATATTGGCATCCTATGGGGGGTACCAATTCCCCTGCCCCTATCGAAAAAATAAGTAGCCTATTTTATTTTTAGGGCTCACGTGATGTTACTGTAAAAATTTCAAGAAAATCGGTTCAGTAGTTTCGGAGTCTATAAGCCAACAAACAAACAAACAAACACACATACAAACATTTTTCATTTTTATATATATAGATTCGTTTACATACATAAGTTTGTCATTCTGTTTGTTATTTCTACAATATTGATCTCAGACCATATAAAGTGTATGTATATATATTGGGTGCTTATGAGGAGAAAAGTGGATTTAACGATGTCCGTCTGTCAGTCCGTTTGTCAATTTTTATAGAAACTTAATTTTTAGGCCTGCCATATATATGACCTATGGATACGCCTTATTTATTAAAACATCGGAAATCTTTAGTAAAACATGTTCTCTGCAAAAGTCGGAAAAATCGATTCAGCTACAAAAAACTTATGACCTAAATAGGTATACCTACATTTTTTTTTTCAAATAATGCGGGATCCATAGGTCTTTCCGAGTCCGAATTTTATAAACCAAGTAAATCACAAAAGTGATTTCAAAGCATACACAATTTAAGAAATTGTTTGTTTTGTTTATGTTGCGTTATTGATAAATAAAAATCATTAAAATATGTTTGCGACTTTTATTAACCAAAACGGCCGTTTTTGTGCCTTTACGTTTAAAAATATGTAAAATAGTTGTGTGTTTTTTTTTGTTTGTTATTGGTTTTTTTTCATTGAAAATATTCGTGGTGAATTTCTTTCCTTAACATTATATACCTCCTGCATTATACAAAAACAACAAACATATACTTCATTTTACGATTAATTTAATTGATATCAAGTACTCATATCAACAACAGTTGTTTATGTGGCTCGATGGCCGAATGGTCTAGCCGCCAGTCTGGTTTTAACAATTTTGTGTTAGCTTTGAGGGTTCGAGTCCCACTCATTACTATTTTTTTTTTTTTGGTTTTTAAAACTAAAAAGAAATTGAATGGTTTTTGACTTTTTAAAATTTGTTAAATATATTTATAAATTTTATATACCTACATATATTTTATACATATTTACGCCTTTTAATTTACCCTCTTTTTTATTTTATTTTTATACCCTTTTTTAATTAATTTTGTTTATAGGTATTTTTCTCTTTTTATAGGTAATTAATTTTGTTTAAATAGTTCCGTTTCATATCTTAAAGATCGGAGCAAATTTTTTTTAATTCTTATTTAAATATTCAATTACCTATTCAAAGAATTGAATTTTTGAATTTTGAATTTTTTTTTACTTATTTAGCACGCCAATGCTACAAGACCATTGCATATGTAACAATTTACCTATATAAAATATGTTGTCATCGTTTGCTTTGGGTTTCTTCTTTTTTATTCAAAAGATGTCATCACGAAAACATTTTATAAAGGCAAATCGTCGTGCCAAAATTATCTTGACGTAGGTTTATCATAAGAAAAATATTTTGGGAATTTGAATACCTATGTACCTATTTACAATAGCGGTTTTTAACCTTGTGTTAAGTGTAAATGTCCGTTGTACTTAATTCGATTTTATACTTCAAAGTGTCTTTTTGGTATTTATTGTAAAGTAATGAATTTGCTAAAAAAGAGAGAGAGAGATAGAAAAAATAAGATTAACAAAGTCTGCAAGGGTATTTTACTACCAATACTGAATACCGCTTATTTCTATAAAACGTCTGCAAGGGAAGACGATTTGAAGACTTAAACTTTGGCAAAACTGGAAACAGACTTATCTCAATTTTTTTAAACTGTGAAAAACTACGGCACGACGAAATTAAATGTGGGGTTAGCTCAAAATAGATTTATTTACATCCAAAGAACGCTATTTATGTAAGTTTCTGTTCTTATCGCACCATGGTGAAAGGTATTTAAGATTCGGCATAGCCAAATATAGCACTCTTACTTGTTTTATAATTAAGATTGTTTTTTATACCCTGCACCGAAGGTCCTACACCCTATAAAGTATATATATTCTGGGTCCTTATGCAAAGCGAAGCTCAAATCCGGTTGTCGTGTCTTCTTACCCCCCCCCCCCACCCTTCGCAGTTGTTTACATATACTAGCATAATGCCCAAGTTGATTTTCGTTATCACCCTTCTTTATTATTTCATATATTTAACCAAATAATTTTAACGAATATAAACGAAAAACGATTTAAAAAAAATATTTAGCAGTTATCGCTTTTTAAATTTCATTTATAACGAAGTTGTAAGTATTGTAAATATGTATGTATATGTAAAAATTATTTAGTTGCTCTCTATTCTACTCGCACAATAGTGAAGGGTATATAAGCACAGCGGAATATAGCACTCTTACTTGTTTTATCTTAGTGTTGTTTCACTGTTCGTACTCATGGAAAGAGTTGCTTTTTGTTTTTCACCGTTTTGCTTTGCTTTTAATATTTTTATTATTTATTGTATTACAACAACACAAAAAAAAATAAGAAATTTAAACTTAAATGTTTTTGTTTAGAATATGTATACATACATACATGTATGAACATTCATACGTATATATTTTTACTATTTAATTTAATTTTATCGTTTTAATTGTTCACTATTATGTTAAATAATTTAAATAACAAAATATAACATTAATTTTTAAGCGTCCATTCGCTGCTGATATTACAAAATCAAATGTGATTAATTAATAGTTCAAATCGTATGCGGGGTTAAAAATACACGTCAGTATCACAACAAAGCACAAACCGAACTCTCGAAGTATATTGTATGTACAGAAAAATTTACAATTATTAGACACCAGCAGAATGTAATGCATTTTCTGGCCCGCTACGGCCTTCGTCAGCATTCTTTGTGTCACACTGGATAGTGATGCTTTATAAATTTAATGTATTTAACTCAACAATTTTAACAATTACAAACTGGGAATTATTTCCTTTCGGAGGTAACTTTATATTATATTCAACATTTTTTATTTTTCAAATTTATTCTATGAGCTAAATTTCAGTTATGAAGAATATTGTATGTACAGAAAAATTTACAATTATTAGACACCACCAGAATGTAATGCATTTTCCGGCCCGCTACGGCCGTCGCACAGAGGAGTATTTGGCCTGAAAAGCTGCCCAAAAAGGCAAAACTGAATTTTAAGAAATCTTAAGAACTAAGTACGCAGCTCGACAGACAACAATATTTTACATTATATTGTAAATTTTGAAGGCTTTTAGTTGCGATTTGTAGCTCTGAGACCCTGCTAAAGTCAGGAAAGTGAAGAAAATTATATGAGATTTAAATGATTTTTTTCGGTTTCTGGATGTTTATATGATATTTTTTAGAGGCTAAACGAATAATATTCATGTTGAAACAATTCGTTCAAAAGCTAAAAAAACAAATTATACACTTTTTTTTTTGCAAAAAAAGGAAAAGAAGAGGTTTTTAAAGGTGAGGTTAGCATGTCTACGAATTATTTTTGATACCACAATAAAATTTGGAATCTCTAATTTTAGATTTTTTTAAATTTTCACATTTCTTCTATTTTGCTCTTATACCTTTATATCGTCATAAACTTTTATGTATTTTGAATTATTGATTTCAACTGTTATTCACATCACTTTTAACACTTCACAATATTAATACCTGCCTATATGTATTTATAAATTGCAAAAATTCTTAATTATCCAAAATAGTTTTAAGGGAATGTCCCACACATCCCCATAAAAGATATTTTTATATACCTGCTCTAAAAAACAAAAAAAAGTTTACAAAAAATAAATATAGGCACATAAAAAATACATGGGCACAGGTATCAGGCTACCATCCAATTAAGGCATAAAAGCATGCGCTTGAAAATACTTATAAAGGGTTATTGCACCCATTTTTTATCAAAACCGTTTTGTAACTTCGAGAGTCAACAATGAACAAGTTTACACAAGATTACAGCTATTCCAAATAGTGAAAAAATCTAATGCTGGAACCATGGACGAGAAATTGGATTTTTTGGTCAGAAAATTGAGCGAAATTTCAAAATGTCAAGGGGATGGGGACATATTAGCACTGAAGCAGTGTTTGAAAAATTTCAAAAATTGTTTCAAAAGAAATTGGCTTTCGGCACAACGAAAAGAGGACCGCTTTTTAAGCACAAACGCTAAATGGCTGGAAGGAACTGTAACAATACCAGTAGTTGGCAGTTCGTCTTCAGGGCGACCACGAAAAGAATTTAATGAAGCTAGTGATAGAACAAAGCGGAGAAAAACTGAAGAAGTTCGTCACCAATTAACAACAGAGGAGATCACATTTGCTGCATCCATGAGTCAAAGAGCAGCGGGACATAATGATGCGGCTAAATTAATAATGGATATAACGAGATCCCCAAGAAAAGCAAGAATTTGCAAGCGATCATTAACAACTTCTGAAGTCAACCCTGTGAATAAACTTTCAGCGGAAGGAGCTTTAGCACTCTTTGTAAATGCAGAGCTCACGAAAAAGCAATATGAATTTTTATACAATGCCAATAAAAATGTGTATCCATGTTACTCGTTACTAAAAAATGCAAAAAAAAATTGTTATCCCAATGAAGATGCCATAACCTTTACGGAAACATTAGCGGAAGTGAAGCTCCAAGCTCTCCTCGACCATACAGCAACACGTTTATGTATATACCTTGAAGAGGTTTTGCAGCAGTTAGACTATGAAGAGCTAAATTTCTTGGAACTTATAACCAAATGGGGCTGTGACGCATCGCACCAATCATGTTATAAGCAGAAATTCGAAAACGAAGATGTTAGTGACGCTAATATATTCCAAAGCAGTTGTGTACCAATTAAACTAATCACAAATACTAATGGAAAAATTAAAACGATATGGCGAAATCAAACACCATCCTCAACTAGGCTGTGTAGACCAATCCGCATCCGTTTTGTGCAGGAAACAACTGACATCACGAAGCAAGAAATAGGACACATAAATAATCAAATTGAATTTTTAAAGAAAAGCGAAGTACCGTGTAGTGGAAAAATTGCACAAATTAAACACACGATGGTAATGACAATGGTCGACGGAAAAGTATGCAATGCTGCAACGGACACAAAATCGACAATGAGGTGTTACATTTGCGGTCAAACTTCGAAAGATTTTAACACGTTGCAGAAGAATGTTCGTCTGAACTGTGATGCCTTGAGTTTTGGATTATCAACTTTACATGCACGCATACGCTTTTTAGAATCGATACTTCATCTCTCATATAAACTGCCAATTAAAAAGTGGCAAGCAAGGAGCGATGAAGATAAAGCAATTGTTAAAGAGAGGAAGATATTCATCCAAAAAAGACTTAAAGACGAGATAGGAATACTTGTAGATGTTCCAAAACCAGGATACGGTAGCACTTATGATGGCAACACATCAAGAAGATTTTTTTCAGACCCAGCAACTGCATCGAAAATCACTGGAATAAATGAAGAATTAATCAACGCCTGAAAATAATATTGGAAGCAATAACTAGCGGACACCGGATTAATATTGAGAAATTTGAGGAATATGCACATAAAACTGCCGAAATATATGTGCAACTTTACAACTGGCACCCCATGAGTCCTACGATGCACAAGATTCTTATTAATAGCGGTAGTGTTATAAAGCAAGCAATCTTGCCAATTGGACAATTGTCATAAGAAGCTGCCGAGGCCAGAAATAAGCACTTACGATTATATCGCACGAATTATTCGAGGAAATTCAGCAGAAGCGATACAAATCGAGATGTCTTGAATAGGTTATTTCTGAGCAGTGACCCTTTTATAAGCTGCAGTATGCAAAGAGAACGGAATAATAAAAAAGCTTTTTCATCAGAAACCATCACACTTCTTCTTCCTGACACCGATGATGCAGCTAATGAGGATACACATACGACATAATAATTAGTAAGGAAATTTTATTAGTTTAACTTTTCGCTTATAAAGTATTAAATAATATAAAATAAATATAATAAAGCCTTTTTTCATAAAAAAATACTGTTTTATAAGAGCCTTACAATTTTCAAATTTTTTTTTTAATTAGACTGTAAATCATATGTATGTATGTACATACAGTCTGTCAAGAATGAGTTTAAACCTTTAAAATCAACATTTGTTAATTGAGTTTTGCGATTTATACCAACTTTTATTCCTTAGGAATGTGGCTTTTAGAAAAATCTTAAAAATTTAAACTTTTTGGTTCTTAAATTTTTTTATTGCATTTTGAAAACAAAAATTTTTACGCATTTTGCATGTAAATTTTTTTTCGCCATTAAATTTTTAATAACTTCAAAATAGTAATAGCTATAAAATAAATGTGTATGGTTAGTTTAAGCAGTTGCATCTTCTGATCCTCCTGCTTTTAAAATCGGAGAACACGTTTTCAAGTTATGGCAAAATATATAAGGCAACCCAACGATTTAGGGGGTGAAGTATGCCACGCCTTTAAAAGAAAATCCTTACGTACTAGAGAAAAACGGAAAACAGATTTGAATTAAGGGCATAAAAATCCATATAGTCCACATACTTTTATTTCTAGGGTAGAGAAAAATTTTTAAATCAATTAAAATGGATAGTCATTCAGGAAAGCAAATTTCGATCTACCAAATGTTGAAAATACAATTTGGTTTAAGGATTGATGTTTGACTAGTGACGTCAGCAGTCGTCGATGGCTGCGAGTGTAAGACGGCAAATCCATCTGAGGAGATCGAGTGGTTGCGATCGAAACATGTCATGGTAACCTGCCGGCCAGGGTTCGAGCCCAAGCCACGTCAAGAATGAAAGATTATCAATAACAATTTAAATTGATTTTCATGTTGTAAAAATTCCTTTCTTCATAAAAATAATTTAATAAAAATTAAATTTCATGAACTTAAGCCTAATTAAAAATATTAAAAATTTGGATAAAAACCATAAATAGTTCAACAAAATAACCACAATACTAATTATTGTTAAAGCTAAGGCACGAGCTCTATGTGTACATTTGTCCTTCAAGTTGTGCTGAAAAAGGTCAACAGAAAAGAGAAAGACAAAGTGAAAAAACAAAAAAATGTACTTGGACTTCAAGAAAAATTCTTGACGAAAGTACGAAAAAACAGAAGTAAAGGAAAAAACATGTAAAATCAATTAAAATGGATAGTCATTCAGGAAAGCAAATTTCGATCTACCAAATGTTGAAAGTACAATTTGGTTTAAGGATTGATGTTTGACTAGTGACGTCAGCAGTCGTCGATGGCTGCGAGTGTAAGACGGCAAATCCATCTGAGGAGATCGAGTGGTTGCGATCGAAACATGTCATGGTAACCTGCCGGCCAGGGTTCGAGCCCGAGCCACGTCAAGAATGAAAGATTATCAATAACAATTTAAATTGATTTTCATGTTGTAAAAATTCCTTTCTTCATAAAAATAATTTAATAAAAATTAAATTTCATGAACTTAAGCCTAATTAAAAATATTAAAAATTTGGATAAAAACCATAAATAGTTCAACAAAATAACCACAATACTAATTATTGTTAAAGCTAAGGCACGAGCTCTATGTGTACATTTGTCCTTCAAGTTGTGCTGAAAAAGGTCAACAGAAAAGAGAAAGACAAAGTGAAAAAACAAAAAAATGTACTTGGACTTCAAGAAAAATTCTTGACGAAAGTACGAAAAAACAGAAGTAAAGGAAAAAACATGTAAAATCAATTAAAATGGATAGTCATTCAGGAAAGCAAATTTCGATCTACCAAATGTTGAAAATACAATTTGGTTTAAGGATTGATGTTTGACTAGTGACGTCAGCAGTCGTCGATGGCTGCGAGTGTAAGACGGCAAATCCATCTGAGGAGATCGAGTGGTTGCGATCGAAACATGTCATGGTAACCTGCCGGCCAGGGTTCGAGCCCGAGCCACGTCAAGAATGAAAGATTATCAATAACAATTTAAATTGATTTTCATGTTGTAAAAATTCCTTTCTTCATAAAAATAATTTAATAAAAATTAAATTTCATGAACTTAAGCCTAATTAAAAATATTAAAAATTTGGATAAAAACCATAAATAGTTCAACAAAATAACCACAATACTAATTAAAATTTTTTTGTTGCGCAGTGTACTTTTGTTGCGCAGTGTAATTTTTTCAAAATCTGCCACTAGACTTTTTATATCATACTACACCTAAAACTATCAAAAAACTAAAACTTTTAATTCAAAAAACACGTTTAATAATTTTGGCCAGCTTTTCAGGCCAAATACTCCTCTGTGCGTCGTCAGCATTCTTTGTGTCACACTGGATAGTTATACTTTATAAATTGAATGTATTTAACTCAACAGTTTTAAAAATAGAAACTGGGAATTATTTCCTTTCGAAGGTAACTTAATATAATATTCAAAATTTTTTTATTTTTCGAATTTATTGTATGAGCTAAATTTCAGTTATGTATTTTATAAACCTTTTTTGTAATAGTCATATCCCTTCAATTTTCCAAAAAAGCTGTCCACAGGAAAGCTAATGTAAAATGTAACAAGAATATACAATACAATAGTCATTTCTGAAAAATTGAAGGAAAAGGACTATTACAAAAATGCATTAAATAATACATAACTGAAATTTAGCTCATAGAATAAATTCGAAAAAATAAAAAATATTGAATCTTTTCGTTTGGTAACTTTTCTCTTGCTTAAAACTTCAGTTTTCTAGTTGGCTTTTCCGGATGTGTGGACGTAAAGTAAATGATTATAGATTTTTACTTTCCTAACGGTTAATCATTCCCTCATTTCAAAACTTTGTCTCACTTTAATCTTGGACTTCATTCTTGAGGTGTTCAAATAATCCTTGAACATGTACTTACATCGCTGATAAGGAATAAAATACATTTAATCTACAGTTTAAATTTAAGCCTAAGTAAACAAACATTAATGTGTTTTCTCCAAATCACTTCAGTTAACCAAACTTCATGTACTTTCCACTAATTACTTAATAAGTAAAGAAACAAACATAATTACCAACATCTGCAGTAATGATGTTGGTTTTCTCAAATTGTAATAGGTTTCAGTTTAAATGTGTGATAAAACAAACGCGTGTGCGTCGACACGCAGGTAAACAACCCTCATTGTTTTTTCGTGGCTGAAAAAGCGACTATTAAAAAAAATATATATAGAAGCGTAAGTCGTGGCTTAAACAGCAACAATCAGAAAAAAAAGAAAAACTTCCAAAAGCCAGAAAGTTTTACATTCAAAATAAAATGACACAAAGACAACAGTTGTACGAATGCCAGAAGGAAATAAGCGATGAAGTTGCTGCCATTTTATAAAATTAGAGGGCAGTTCGGTAAGGAGTTCATCAATTATTCAATATAAAACACAAATTGAGAACCTGGAAGCTAAATTGAGGAGCAATGACGACAATCTTCTCAAAATGAGGTCGACGTCAGAAGACTACTTTGAAAAAAATTACTTGATGATGGTAATGCAAATCATTGAGCGTTGCAATATAGCAGCACAAAAATATGTAGAAACTCCCAAGGAAGATACATCATCTTTAACGCGGGATGAAATAAAAGAAATGTTGCAGCAGCAATTTCAACAATTTCTTGAAATTCAAAGTATCCAAAGAGAAGATAAAAGCTTCATACAAGATTCGAAACAGCTGGAAAATAATTCAGAAGTTAGAATAATTTCCAAAGAGAAAATTATAAGTAACTTGCTCATACGGTTTGAAGGGAAATTCAGAAACTTGAAGAAGACTTAGCTGACCTAGAAGAAAAAAAAAATATTAATATTGGAACAAAAAAAAGTGTATGGGAGAAGAAAATGGTGAACATTAAAAATATTCACCATGAGCTGGTAGTTAGTCACAACGTTGAGGAAGATATTGATGAAGAATTGGAGATAATTTACAGACGGTATGAGGAAGCATTATGTAACTTATTAATAAAAATGTCTGTTTCAAAGGAAGCAAAAAAGACAGTGGTTAAGAAGCAATTAGATTACCAAATTTTAATGGCGAAATTGAGGAATGGCTATCAATTAAAAATATGTTCAATCAATTCATACATATGAGTAAACTTCCAGCTATAGAAAAATTGGTGAGGCTAAAAAATCATGTAAAAGGGGAAGCCTTAAAATTAATTCAAAATCTTTCGATTACTGAGAATATGAAGAAGACTGGGAAAATTTAAACCAACGGTATGATAATAAAAGAATATTGTTCATTTGGATTGGATAAAATATTAGGTCAACCAAATACAAATATAAATTCGGCTAGTAACTTAAGACATTTGCTAAGTATTACAAATGAAAGTATTCAAGCATTGAAGGCAATGGACGTTCAATTAGAGAATGCTGATCCAATTATTGCCAGAATTATTTAAAAACAAGTAAGAGTGCTATATTCGGCAGTGCCGAATCTTATATAACCTTCACCATTGTGCGAGCAACTAGACAAAAACTAAATATTTAATTTTTTTTTTTTTTTTTATTTATTATTATTACTTACAAAATATAATTATTGTAACTAACATAAAAATAGACAGGAGTACTAGCTGCTGTGGCTTTCAACTCCGAAATGGTATTAAAGTTATATCAGGTGTTGTAAATTGTTTTCTAAAACAAATTCCCAAATTAATTTTATATTTATCTCACAGGTTTTTTTTAAGAAATCAGTAGGCCGGTTTAGTCCAAATATGTATTGTCTGGATAAGCTGTACTTTGGACACTCATCTAGTACATGTAAAACGTTAAGTTTTGTGTGGCCGAGTGTACACATTGGGGTTGATAATTTTTCCAGTAGATGTTTGTGGGAGAAGTTGCAGTGACCAATTCTGAGCCGGACGATGGTTGACGTTATACTTCTGGGGCAGGTTTTTGGGTAGTTAGTTTTTTTGCCTTCTGGATGAAACATTTTGTAGTTGTGGTTGTAGTCTGACCATTTTTTATGATGTAAGGAGTTAAAATGGGATAGAATAGCGTTGGCTATGTCACGACTTTCTCATGTTTGGAATTCAAGTAGTGGTCTAATTTTTGCTGTAGAAGCCGCAGTATCTGCATACTCGTTGCCGGCAATGCCAACTTGCGAAGTAACCCACATAAGTTTTGTTCTATTTGAGGTTTTACCAAGAATATGTCGGATGTCGTTTATTAATGGGAAATCATATTTCGAGCTTTGTATGGCGTTTATGGATGATAGACTATCTGTACAGATAATATACTTTTCCAGGCTAAGTGCAGCGAACTCCACCGGAAGAAATATGGCAAATGCCTCAGCAGTAAAATTGCAACAGTGGTTAGAAATATATCCAGTTTTTATAAGTTGATTATCAGCTTGCACTATACCGAAAGTTGTGGAGTCGTTAGACTTGGAGCCATCAGTGAATAACAAATTCCAGTTTTTGTTGACATATGGTTCCACAATACTACTAAATGTTTGATTATACACTAAAGGTGGAGTAGTAGATTTAGGAAGTTGGATCATAGATAGGATGAATGAAGATTCTTTAACTGACCAGGGTGGACCCAGTAATGGTTTAACAAGTATAGGGTTTGTCATAATATTTAGGTCACGAGAAAAGTTTACACATCTGTCGATAACAGACTCAAGTCTTTTGTGTTGGATGGATTTTTTTACTTCTTCAAACAGAATTTTATTGCGACAGATAAAGAGTTTGGGCATTAGTTTGTGTGTCAAAAATGAGACTCTGTCTGCAATTGATGGAAATACAGATTCGGCTAAGTTATTGGTGATTGGCCTTGTACCAAAGGCGCCGATGCTACTTCGTATTGCCGCATGGTAGAATTAATTTGATATGGGAAGGAACGCACCAGCCATAGATGGGAAGAGCATAGTTCATTTTATAGAGTACTAGTGATCGTGTTATGCTCAGCATTGTGTTAACATGTATTCTGGCATTCTTTGACGTAAGGTATTTTATAATATTTAATCGTGAGTTTAGGTTCTTTCGTAGTTCCGAGCAATGTTTCTGGAATGTAAGACGTTTGTCAAAAATTACACCTAACATACGGAGGTGATCCACTCGCTTTATACTAACATTGTTGAATTCTATATCATTCGCGTTACAGTTTTGTTTGTTACACATGTGTAATAAATTGCACTTTTCTAATGAAAGTTTCGCACCAGATGATTGACACCAATTATTTATATCTCTAAGAACATTCAAAAAATTTTCTTTTGCTTTATTTTTATCTTTTAGTTTTGTAAATATTACAGCATACATAGCATGTTCGATGTGTTTGTGTTTCGAGATAATTTTGCTGAACATGTTGAAGGCAATAATAAATAGGGCCACTGACAAGGGTGATCCTTTTTGCCGATTTTCCATTCTTCTAGCTGCTGAAGTATCACATGAACACCAATGCAATCAAATGCTCTCTCAAAGTCAGTTGCGAGGATGTTAACATGATTTTTGCTTGACAGCGATCTGGAGAAAAAATGTTGAAGGCTTATAAGGACGTCGTCGGTACCCGGCTTTTTCATGAAAGCAACTTGGTTTGCTGATATGTAATTATTGGTTTTTAAATACCACATTAATCTTTTTGCAATAATTATTTCAAATATTTTGCTTTAACATGGTAAGAGGGAAATTGGTCTGTAACCAGATACCGAAAACTGGTCTTTGTATGGTTTTGGAATTGGGATTATGGTTGCAATTTTCCAATACTGCGGATATGTGTGTGTTGAAAAAATATTGTTGTAGGTAGAAAGAATGTATTTTTTTGCAAATAGAGGCAGATTCTTTAGCATAGGGTATGATATACGATCATCACCTGGAGTTTTGCCTTTGGTTGAGAATAATGCATCTTCAAACTCTACCATAGATATGGGTATCTCGACTTTATTGGCGTGGGTGTTAAAAAATTGGGGGTTATAAATATGATTGGATGTGTTTTGTTTATTCTTTTGAAAACTTGCGGGAAAATTTATGTCTTCAGATAAATAAGACCAGTGTTTAGCAAAACAGTTGGCAATGTCAGTTGGAGATGTCAGCATGTTATTTTCAAATTTGGTATGTTTTATTGTGTTACAAGATTTGTTATTTACTAGGATCTTAATGTCATTCCAAATACGTTTTGGCGAAGAGTTGGGGTTGATGTTGGAGGTGAATTTTTGCATGCAGGCGGCTTTGCTATTTTTTACAGCTCTTCTCAACGTAGCATTGTATTTTTTATATAAGATCAAAGTATTATCACTTCTTGTCCTTTTAAAAGCATGCCACAGACATTGCTTTTGTTTTCTAAGATGTTCGAGATCGGAATTTCACCACACAGTGTTGTACCGATGTGAAAACCCATTTGTTTGCGGTATGCTTACATTTGCTGCGGTTCTGATAGATCTTTTTATTAGTGCAGCTTGTTGGTTAACATTAATATGTTCGATTTTAGGAAAGTATGTGGAACAATGACTCTGGTATAAAGTCCAATTGGCAGCGTCAGTTTTGTATATTGGTATTCGTTTGAGAGAAGTCCCGCCAGTTTTTGGTAGGTTTATTATTATAGGGTAGTGGTCGCTACCATGTAAATCACTAATAGTGTTCCACGAACAGATAGGTGCGATCTGTGGTGTGCATAAAGATATATCGACATGTGAAAATGTATTATGTTTGCTGAAGTGCGTTGGATTTCCATTATTAAGAATAATACGATCTTCGTTAACAATAAAATTTTCAAGAATTTTTCCACGGGAATTAGATTCTATAGAGCCCCAGAGAGTGCTCCACGAATTGAAGTCCCCGGTCCAGAGCAGTGATGTATTTATTTTTCGGAAGATATTTCTTAAATCAGCTTCGGAGAAGTTTTGATGCGGGTGGATGTATGTATTTATTAGAGTAAATTTAAAGTTAAAGTCTATTTCAATAGCAATAGAAGCCGTGTTAGTATCTTGATAAATTAATTTATGGGGTATAATTCTCTTCACCAGAATAGCAAGTCCTTGTTTAGCTGTGAGGTTGTTCGGTAGGTTATGAAAAAAACCGTTGCATTGTTTTGGGTTTATTATGTTGTTATTTCCGTAAGGTGCCCTAACGGAATATAACAAATCCTTACGTAAATCCAAACGGGATTCATGGAGGAATTTTTGCAGTAGTGTCGCGGGCCTTCCTAGCGCGGCAAGACTTCACAGGGTAATGACCAAGGGACACTCAAATGGAGTGGGTCTGGTGGAGAGGACAGATGGTTCCTTCACGACAAACCGCAGGGAGACTTTGGAAACATTGCTGAGGGTACACTTTCCGGGCTCGACTGTTGTGGATGATACTGGACACACGAATGTCGAGGCGGCAATCCCGGGGACTCGCCGGGCTAATGGGTTAGCCGGTAGGATCTTCGATGATGATAGGGTACGGTGGGCAGTTGGCTCGTTCGGCCCATTCAAGTCACCAGGAGGTGACGGAATCTTCCCTGTATTGTTACAGAAGAGTCTTGACATGATAATAGGGCCTCTGATTGGTCTTTTTAGGGCAAGCTTCACCTGGGGATACATTCCGACCACTTGGCGTACGGTCAGGGTTGTATTTATTCCCAAAGCTGGCAACAGGCCGCTGGAGAAGCCGAAATCCTATAGACCTATCAGCCTTACTTCATTTTTGCTCAAGACTGTTGAGCGGCTACTGGACCTGCACATCAGGGAAAAACTGCAAGCTTCCACACCACTGCACCGAACGCAGTTTGCTTACCAAAAGGGTAAGTCAACTGAGGTGGCTTTGCACCATTTGGTTGCGCAGATAGAAAAAGCACAACGTAATGGGGAGATCGCATTGTGTGCATTTCTTGACGTGGAGGGTGCCTTTGACAACACGAGCTACGGTTCTGTCACGGATGCTCTGGCGCGGAAGCGGATAGACGAACTCAAGGTCAACTGGATCGGGGCTATGTTGAGGGGAAGGAAAATCACCGCCTCCTGGAATGACACTAGTGTCAGCATCAGTGCTGTTAAGGGCTGTTCACAGGGGGGGGGGGGGTGCTATCACCTTTATTATGGTGCCTGGTGATTGATGATCTGCTGGTCAAGCTCGAGGGATATGGCCTTCGGGCCATTGGCTATGCGGACGACCTGGCAATAGTGGTGACTGGAAAATGCGAGAGCACCATCACGGGGGTGATGCAGGGTGCTCTCAATAGGGTTCTTGGATGGTGCCATGAAAGGGGGTTGAGTATCAACCCTAACAAGGCGGTCGTGATACCGTTCACGAGGAGGTACAACTACAGGCTTGAGAAGCTGGTAGTGGACGGAATTGAGGTTGAGTATTCCAATGAGGTCAAATATCTGGGAATTGTTCTGGACAGACGGCTCAACTGGAACTTGCACTTGGATCAAACCCTCGGGAAGGCGGTAAGGGCCTTCTGGGCATGCAAGGGCTTCTTTGGGAGAACTTGGGTGAGTCCAAGTATGGTGAAATGGCTATACTTTATGATGGTCAGACCGATAATTACTTACGGATCATTGGTATGGTGGCCTAAGATTCGGCAAGAGACTGCAATGAGGAAATGCAACAGGCTGCAGCGGATGGTGTGTCTGGTTTTGACGGGGGTGATGCGCACATGTTCCACGGCAGCACTTGAAGTTATAGTGGGCATATTGCCACTACACATCCATATAAGGAAGACTGCTATGTCCGGTCTCCTTAGGATCAAGCTGACATCGGGACTTGCTGAGGTCCAGGGGCATGCTAGCTTGATGGACATGGCTCCGGGTCTATCTGTCTTTACAAGGGCAGACATAATGACCACAGAACTGGTCTTGAACAGAAGGTTCAGGGCAATCCTTCCGGACGAAAGGTCCTGGAGTGTTGGGAATCCATGTCGGGGAAACCATGAATTGCACTGGTATTCTGACGGGTCAAAATCGGAGCACGGAGTGGGTGCAGGGGTTTTTGGACCTAATACACGACTCTCGATGGCAATGGGCGAATCACCGAGTGTTTTTCAGGCCGAAATTTGCGCCATTGATGTGTGTTGCAGCAACATTCTTGATAGGGGAATGGTTGGCGGCAGTGATGTGATTTTCACTGATAGCCAAGCGGCCATTAAAGCACTCTCTTCTTGGAGAATGTCCTCGAGGCTGGTGGCGGAGTGCCGTGGAAAGCTACAGGAGCTGGGGACAAGGGGCAGATTGACGCTCTGCTGGGTGCCGGGGCACTCAGGGATCCCGGGTAATAAAATGGCTGATGAGCTGGCCAGGGCTGGTTCTAACGCGCGGATGATAGGTCCCGAGCCCTTCTGTGGACTAAGTTGGCCAGGGGTACAGTCCGTCATGGAGGACTGGGCTCTGGGCGAACATAGGGGATACTGGGTATCGCTTCCGGGAATGCGTCAGGCAAGAAGATTTATCTCTCCCGGGAAAGTAATGAGGACGAATGGTCTCGGCAGACGAGATCTGCGACTGCTGGTGGCCTATTTGACTGGTCACCACACGATCAAATACCACCTTTATCGGATGGGCCTGGCTGAGGATCAGGAATGCAGACTATGTCTAGACGGGGACGAGACGACGGAGCATGTACTGTGTGTCTACCCGGCGCTGCCATGGGCCAGGAGGAGGCACTTGGGGCATGGTATAATGTGTGCGTCCCAAATCGGTAATATATCGGCAAAGGCCCTGGTTGTGTTCCTATGGGAAGCAGAGGGTCTTTTGGCCAGTTAAGGGGAGTGGGTACAATAGACCTAACCTGGTCGCGGTACCTGTCACTGTGGGGAAACCTCCCCGCTCTATCGTGAAAAAAAAGGTATGTGTGTTTCTTGTATTGAAATGATGTCTGGGTTGTGGTCTTTTATTAAAAGTTGTAATTCATGGTAATTGTTAATTAAACCATTAATATTCCACTGTATAATTTTAAAATCCATTTTTGCGGAATAGTGTATAGATTATTCGTTGTCTACAAACATTATTTCTTCTTGTTCATTGAAGCTGTTATTGTGGGATGTTGTATTTGTAGATTTAGGTAAATCTAAATTGCTATTTTGTGGTTAAGAGTTTCTTTAATTATTTTTAAATTTTTTGTTGTTAGGTTGTTTGCGAGAGTTTTAGTCATGGAGCGAGTTATTACTGATGATATTGTTTTGTCATTACTGTTGTTTGTGTCTTTCCTTTTTTTACGTTACTGCAGTTTACCGTAACGTTGTTTGTTGTTTCAGATTTTATATTTTGTGTTGATGTATTTTTGCCAGTATCAAGTGCAATGTTATTTATTACATTATCATTGGTTGTTGTTTTAGTAATAATTGTTTTTTGGTTTATATTGTTTTTGCCTATGATATCAGAGTATGTTTGTGTTAACGGTTCAGCTGATATTTGTTATTTGTATTTTTCTTTTGCAGCTTTTAAAGAACATTTGTATTTTGTTTTTATTTTTAGTATATCTTTTTGTTGTTTGAATACTTTGCATTCTTTAGAAGATGATGGGTGCTCATCAGAACAGTTAGCGCAAAAAGTACGTGAACATTCGTCTGGTATGTGAAGTGGAAGGGCACACGATTCGCACAATGGGGCATTTTTGCACCATTTTTTCGTGTGGCCGAGTAACTGGCAATTTTTACATCGCATTGGGTTTGGATAGAATTGTCGTACCTTAACTTTATGCCATGATATGTCCAGTTTTTCGGGAATGCAGTATCTATCAAATGTAAGGAGAATTACACCACATGGTTTCATAACACCGTCGGCATTTTTTTTCTGGTATTTATAAATGTCAATTACTCCTTGTGAGCTCAGTTCATCGTTTAAGTATTGAACATAAATGGTGCCTTTAGTGGAGTTTAAATTAGTGTGATATTTGCATTCGATATTACTTATTCCTGGCAGAGTTTTAGTTGTTAATAATTTTTCTGCGTTAGATTTGTTACCGATGAGTAGTAGGAGCACTGTTGCCAAATCTCGCTAATTTTAGCGATTTTGCACTCTTAATCGCGGGAAAAAGTACGTTTTAGCGGAAAGCGGGAAATCTAGCGATTTTCAAACATCTCTCAGCGGCTAATTTTCGCTACAAAAACCTCTCAAATTTTAAATTTACAGATTTTATACTTTTTCTTATTAAGTTTTTTTCTTGTTTTTCTGGCTTAAAACTACTTGTTAAGTTTCAAGGTTTTACATACTTTAGTGAACTGAAGATTGTATGCGACATTTTTTTTCGATTTTGAGTTATTATTTTGTTAGGGCTGTATGTGACGATTTACAACTTTAAGTTGCTAAAAATTTTGAAACAAAAGGTAAGGTTTTGATCTAAACTGTCTCGATATATCCCAAGCAATATAATTCACTAACTTTCATCTAACAAATTTTATCTTAATGTTTTTTATAAAGGCAAAGGTATACCCTCCAGCACAACTAGTTGTGATATACTAAGTTTGTCATTCAGGGTCAAACTGTTTAATATTCATCTAAGACCCCGTAAAGTATATATATTCTGGGACCTTGAGCTATTCAAACTCCATTTAGCCATGTCCGTTTGTTGAAAAAAGATAATATTGAAATCAAATTGTTTCTAGTTCTCCTTCGCAGTTTGGGATTGAAATCCAACAAAATCGCTTCAGTAGGAAAAGAGATATGTATCAAAATGTGAAACAGCCACCCTAAAAAATTTATCATTTTGCTACAAAAACTAGCATAACTACTAGCGGAATGCATATATTGATATAAGATTTTGCACAAATTCATTGTATATGACTAAAAATCATACTGTCAAATTTCGTGAAGATCGGACCATAATTTACCATAGGCCTCATAAAAAGCCCACTATCGAAAAACACTTTAATACGCCTAAAACGGTAACAAATAGTGCTTTTCTTATACATTTTGGTCTGTCACAAATTTTTATTACAATAAATTACACTGTCAACTTTCGTGCCGATCGGTCCATAACTTACCGTTGAAACCATATAAAGCCTTCTCTCGGAAAAACCCTAGTAAAACCGTAACGCTCTTAATCTGTGCTCTATTATAATAAAATTTGGTCAGCCATAGTTTCATAAGACTCTAAATTGCTTTTTCAAATCTCGTGAAGGTCGGCCTAATTTACCACAGGCCCCATATAAAGACCACTCCGGGAATTTTCTAACTGTATGTGTAGAGTCTCAAAATTTGACACAACCGAACACATCACCATAAACTTTTTTTTGGGAATAAAAGAGATAGGGAAGTTGGAAACATAAGTATGTAACATAATTTGAGAGAGTCGTATACATTTGAAAAAGCACCATATAGGTATCAAGATTTATATAAAACTTAAAAATATTTAGGGTTTAGCGGTATTCTTAAGATAATTCCCGCTAAATTAAATATTTAGCGGTTTTGAAGTTCGATTTGGCGGGAAGTGTTCAAAAATAGTTGGCAACAGTGAGTAGGAGGTTGCCGTCTCTTTACTCGGATACAGATAGGATGTCGGAACAAATTAGACAGGAATGTTGTTCAGTTTCTAACTTAACACACCCCCAAGATTACTGAACCATGAAGGAACGTTAATTGAATATCATTAAAATGAAATATGGCACGTTTACTGTTCACAAAATTCAACACAGCTGAGTTGTAATTACTTTTGATGTTTTTGTTCACCGCAATAGCAAAGTTGTAAACCATATTCACCAAAATAGTTTGTGCCATGTATGTTTGTTTGTTTGTTTTCGTTTATCAAAATTTCCTAGTTTCTATTTGTTAAAATTATTTCGTTAAATAAAATGAAATATTAAAGAAGGGTGATAACGAAAATCATATTGGGCATTATGCTAGTATATGTAAACAATTGAAAGGGGGGGGGGGGGGGCAGAGGGACATCACATGGTTAAATCAAGTTCTCTCCTCATAAGGACCCAGAATATATATACTTTATAGGGTCTTAGATCAATATTGTAGAAATTACAAACGGAATGACAAACTTATATAAACCCTTTTCCACCTGAGGAGAAGGGTATAAAAAGAGTAATCTTTGGGATTTCAGTATTGTGATTATAACTCAGCCACTTTGTAACCGATTTGACAGATTTATATACCGACGTGGTTAAGAAGAAATTTGCCAGTTAGTTGGGTTATAAATCTTGGACTCGGGAAGATCTATGGTTCCCGAAAGTGGTTATTTAAAAAAAAAGTTATTGGTTTGGTCATAACTTTTTCATATCTGAACCGATTTTTCCGAGTTTTTCAGAAAATATTTTTTACTAAAGATTTCCGATCTTTTGATATGCAAGGGCTATCCACAATTTTCCACTTCTCCGGTCCCGCCCACATTTTGGGGGTTGAGTTTGGTTTTTGGTTCTTTCTTGGTTGATAAATAAAACACTTTGAGTTTTGTTGTTTTTGTATTTTTATTTATTTTAATTTATTTTAAATTCACCTTTGTTTGTTTAAGGTTTTTTATTTAATGTTTTATTTTAATTTTCAAGTTTGTTTAATGATGTTTTTAGAGTTTTTCGTTCACAGTTTTTTTCTTACTTTAAATGTTTCTTTTTGTTTTTTCACAAGTTTTTATTTTGTTTTAATGTTCTTTGTACAAAGGTCGCAACTAGAGTGAGTGCCATTGCGGAAAAAAAGATCTTACAAGCTAAGTATTTTGTGAAGAAAATAAGATGAAAGCATAACGTGATAACTAAAAACCATTTAAGGAATGTTAGGGAATACCGGGTGTTTTGATTAACATGGCTCATCATTAAACATTCCGGCCCCCATGACTTGGTGCAGGTTTACTATGGCTGTGGAATGGGTCCGGAGAACAAATACCCCAAGGCAGACATTTCGGCCACGACTTGACCGACCTCCGTTTCAATGGCTCCGTCGCGTCGTATGATTGAATATACGTCACTGCCAATCTCGATCTCTGCGGGAGTGTTTGCTTGCGGGTCTATGTCAGCCAGTTTTGATGCGGAAAAGTCTTCGGTTGGGTCAGCAGTAGTGCTGGGAAACTATCGATAGTCTGAAAATATCGAAAATATCGATAGGAAAAATATTAATATCGATATTTTTATTATTTAAAATACACCTATGAAGACATGTTACAGCAGCTATAAACACACAGTTTTTCGCCGCAAATTTGTAGTTGCTATTATTAATTCGCTCTGAATTACAGCAATGAATACAAACAACAAGAATGGCAAGTGGTATGAGTTGCTTAGCAGTGCTTTTTACTGCTAATTAAAGGCCTTTAAGTCGAAATTTGTACATGTTTATATAGGGACTAAAATGTCAAATATTCTTGTATTGTTGTAAGAAAAAATCCAAATCCAAATGCAATTGCAAATATAGGACAAAACAATGAACGACCATTAGAGGATAAGTCCGTTAGATTGATTACCTTTTTGGGTTTAGAATTTAGAAAATTTTTTAAAGTTGCAATGGAATATCTTATAGTCCCTGTTACTTCGGTTCCTTCAGAAACGTACTTATCAATTTTCAAAAAACTGCCATCTAAAATAACGTGCGTATATAAAAACGTAGCCTTATCAAAAAATAATTAAAGTTTTCCTGCACAAGTACCAACATTCAGTCGATAATAATATCGATAGTGAAATCTGAACTATCGATTACTATCGATAGTATCCCAGCACTAGTCAGCAGTAATGGGTCTAGAGTATGGTTTTCTCGGAAGTTCTTTGGTAACAAGAGTTGTGACTTCAGCAGACCATTTATTTTTCTCGTTGTACGATCTCATCATAAAATTGGCAAAAGTGTGGTTGTTCTTCAGCATAGATAGTCTTGAGTTTATACTTGGCGACAAACGATTCGGATACTCTAGATACCGTCGAGGAGCAATTAATTATAGCCCTAGTGCTGATCCAGGTGTCGAGGCTTTCTTGACAAATCCGGACAGAGGCAGTAGGAATAAAAACGAGGTTCCAATTGAAGGGGGGCGTGTCGGGGTCTTCATGTTTTGGGTCTGCGGTTGAACTAATCTCAGGGGTGGTGTGTTCAGTTTGAGTTGAACGTTGTGTTTTCGGCAATTGCTTTGCGCCATGAAGTAGGGTGTTATGACGATCGTGACAGATATGGCATCCTGAGGCACTTTTGCACTTTTGTTTGTGGGAGCGTGCCAAACAGTTGGTGCAGTATTTTTTGACCACAATAAGCTCATAGCGTTCAGTTGGGTTGTTTTTAAGGAACTTTTGGAAGGTACTTATGGGGTGATCTTGTAGACAAACGCCTCACGAAAATTGCCAGTGTTTGGATCTATGGGATTCTTGCGATGCCATATCACTATTTTTGTAATGGGCCTGATTATGATCACATTTTTGGTCTGGATATCAACCACTCTACAGTTCTGGTCTGTTCCAGTATACGTCTTCGTAATTCGACCCATTTGCCATTCGTTGGGTGGTAAGTTGTTGTTTTTGATGACGACTAAGTCGTTGACTTTAACGTTGTCCCTCTGAGACTTCCGCTTGTACATGCGATGCTGTTCGGTCAGGTATTCGGATTTCCATATTTTACAAAATGAGTGGTAGATGACCTTTAGGCGTTTCCAGCGGTTGATGAGGGTCAGGTTTTCGCTGCTTGCATCAGATTCGGCTGGGCTCAATAATGGAGTTCCAATAAGAAAGTGTCCAGGGGTCAATGGGTTAAGGTCATTTGGGTCATCGCTAGCAGGACTTAAGGGTCTAGAGTTTAAACACGATTCTATGCGGGTGAGAATTGTTGGCAATTCTCAAATGTGAATTTCATATCTGGTATCATTTTCTTTAGGTGGGTTTTGAATGATTTTACACCGGCTTCCCAGAGTCGGCCCATGTGTGGGGCACCAGGGGGTTTAAATTTGCAAATGATATTTTGATGGCTATAGTTGTGTGTAACTTGGGATTGAAGAGTTTTCATAAATTCTAGACGATCTTTTTTGATGAGTTCTGCTGCTCCGACAAAGTTTGTGCCGTTGTCCGAATATATGATTGCTGGACATCCACGTCTTCCAATAAAACGGGAAAAGGCAGCTAAGAATGCTTGGGTCGATAAATCACTTACTGGTTCTAGGTGTACAGCTTTTGTGGCAAAGCATACAAAGATGCAGACATACCCTTTTGTGATAAGGCAGCGTAATCGACTCCAGTTGTGGTAAAAGGGCGAGAAAGTGTTGTGCGCTCTGGTGGTAGGGAAGCCATTATTTGACTCAGTGTGTGTTTTTTGTACAAAACACAAGTTTTACAATTATTAATCACCATTTTTACTAAGGGTCTTAAACGAAAAATCAAAAATTCCGTGCGAAGTACTCGGATCATAACTTGGTTTCGACCATGAATAGTAATTTTATGAGTGAACTCGGTCAGCAATCTAGTGAACTTAGAGTTGTACGGAAACAAAATTGGATGTCGTTCGTTATATGTGAGCGCTGGTGATTGAACCAGACGTTCGTTGGCGGATGACGCCTAGTTGGTCCATGAACGGGTTGAGAGTCAAAATGCTGCTAGAAGACGAAATCCTCTGTCTGAGCTTCAACTGCTTATATTCTTCTGGGAAATGTTGTTTTTGTTTTCTTCTGGTGTAACTTCGTTTGAAGATATCCGAAGTCGGGTTCTGTTTACACCAGTATTTCTCCAGAAACGTAGGACATAAGCTAATACTCTATAAGCGCGCGACAAATTGGAGAAACGGTTCAATGGATCCTCCTGAGTAGTAGTAGTTAACGTCCTTACAGTTTTTGCTTCAAATTTGTTGTCATCTGGACTTTTGGATTTTGGCCATTTATCTTTGGGTAATTTTAGCTATGAAGGTCCAAGTCACCACAAGTTGTGGGTTTCTAATTCTTGGGGCGTACATCCCCGGCTGGCGATATCTGCAGGGGTTTCTATTGATTCGATATGTTGCCAATAACTATTGCCGACTTTATCTACAATTTCTGAGACACGATTTCCAACGAAAGTGTTCCACGTGCAGGGGGGTTTCTTTAACCAGGCCAGTACTATTGTTGAGTCGGTCCAAAAATATGTGTCGATTTGCGTAACTTGAAGATTTGGCAGAATTCCTGAGGCTAAATTTGCCAGTAAAACGGATCCACAAAGCTCCAAACATGGTAGCGATATTTGTTTAATGGGAGCAACACGAGTCTTAGAGGCCAGTAAATATGTAAATGTAGAATTTTCAGACTGTATTCGGACGTAAAGAGTAGCAGAATAAGCATTTTCTGAGGCGTCGATAAAGCCATATATTTCCACATTTAAATCAGGGCTGTACTGGATCCAACGAGGAATTTTCAGGGCATTTATTGCAGGGCAGTTTTTGACGAATTTCTGCCATTTGAGGCAAGTCAAGGGTTTTAGGTTGTTATCCCAGTCGACTTTATCTAACCAAATCTGTTGCATGATTAACTTGGCATCAACAATTACTGGAGCTATCCATCCGCAAGTGTCAAAGAATTTGGCAATTGTAGATAGAACTTCCCTTTTTGTGTAATTTTCTTTCAATTCAACACCTGGGGCAGTGAATGTAAAAGAGTCTGAGGAAATGTTCCATTTTTTGCCGAGTGTCTTGGTTCCGGCGTTCTCGGATACGTATAACCAATCGAGCGGTAGTAGGGTCTCATTTGGCAAATCTTGAATAACTCGTGGATTATTTGAGGTCCATTTCATCAGATCAAAACCGGCAGATTTTAGAACAGTTGTAAGTTCTATTCGTGATTTGATGGCATCGTTTAATGTGTGGCCACCAGCTAAGACGTCATCTACGTACATCTTGTGTTGTAAGATGTTTGACGCAAGGGGGTGAGTTGTCCCGATATCTTCGGCTAGTTGAAGAAGGGTTCTTATGGCAAGAAAGGGTGCGCAATTGACTCCAAACGTCACTGTGAGGAGTTCGTAATCCTTAATAGGATCAGTCTCGGATTTTCTAAACAATATCCTTGTTTGTGTAGGGTCAATGAGTATCTGGCGATACATTTTTGTGATATCTGCGTTGTACACAAAACGGAAGAATCTCCACTTCAATATTATGAGCACTAAGTCTTGTTGAAGTATGGGTCCTGGATACCAAATGTCATTCAAACTTCTCTTATTTGAAGACGGGTTCGATGCGTTGAAAACTACTCTAGTCTTCGAAGTCAACTTTTCGGGTTTAATTACTGTGTGATGTGGCAGGTAATAATTTGGGTATTTATTAATTTCCAGGGGAGAAATTTTGCTCATATGTCCTAGCTCAAGGTATTCTACAAAAACTTGGTCGAATTGTGTCTTAAGTTCTGGCTTTTGGCTAAGCATGCGCTCCTTTCTTAAAAATTGGGCCATGGCAATATTTCTAGGTACGCCTATTTCTTCGCCATTTTTAAAGGATAGGGTAACAATATATCTACCCGAATCACTTCTACGGGTTGTAGACTTGTAGTGATTTTCACAAAGCGTGTCCTAGGTGAAGTTGTTGTACAAATTGGTACGCCCACAATCCAGCCAAATACTGTTTTTTTTTGCCAAAAGGGATCTAATGGACCGCATCGGTGTTTCCATACTATATATTGAGGGGCCTAAGTCGAGGCCTATTAGTAGATCGATGGGTCGGCTTTGATGAAAGTGTGGGTCTGCAAGTTCTAGTTTTGCAGCCTCTGCAAATTGTACTGCGTTTAACGTTTGGGGCGGTAAATTGGATGGAAGGGTCTTCAAAACTGGTGCCCATACCTCTTACTTAATGTGTCCACCCTGGAGCAAAGGTTAAACAAACAGGCTTTGGTCGAAGTTTCAGAAACTGTCTGATTCAAGCCGGAAACGTGCACTATATTACGTTTTGTAGGTAAGTTTAATCGGGTTTTCAACTTGCCCGATATAAACGTGGATTGGGATCCAGGGTCGATGATTGCTCTTGCCTGGTATCTTGCGCCTCTAGTTTCGACTTGTACTATTGCAGTAAATAACAATGTTTCTTTGTCTACTAGTTGTGTCGAGGACTGATTGTTTCCCCGCAGGGTCAAAGAAGTCAGGTTAGGAATACCTGATCTGGAAGTGAACTGTATGTATTGGGCTTGCGCTGCAGCACTTGTACTAGCTTGCTCGTCAGCGTTATTTGGTGGTAAACTTATAGGCTGGGTCACCGTTGCCTTGTGCAGCAAAGTGTTATGTTTTTGTTTGCACAGCCTACAACTATATCTGCTTGAGCAGTCCTTGACACCATGATTTATTGACAAACAATTAAAACATGAATTTGTGACCTTTACTATGTGAATTCGGTCATCCACATTATTTTCCAAAAAGTTAGGGCAGGATCGTAATGGGTGGGGCTCTTTACAATGTTGGCAATTGTGTGTAGAGTCTTTTTGTCCCCCCTTTGATGGAAAACGTTTCTGAGTTTTCGACTCGTTATTGGTTTGAGTCGCGTTTGTTTGAAAACTGTGAACCTGTTTTTGTTTAGTGAACGGTTTGGAACTTTCCTTTTTTTGTTGATAGGGTTTAGGTTGTGTGATGGCCGCTATTGACTCTAAAGTCTTAGAGTGGTAAGACAAAAAGTGTTAAATTGTTCCCACGATGGAACCTTTGTTATTTCTTGAAGAGAGTTTTCAAATTCCTTCAAAAGTGTTCGGAGGAGCTTGGTCGAGCAAAGATATACAAGAAAAGGGTCCCAAGTGCCAGTTTCTACCCTTAAAGCATTTAAAGCTTATATGCAGCCATTAACGGTTCGTTGTAGTGTCTGAATAGATTGGCCTGCATTTTCGGTAACTTTCGGAAGGTCAAATAAAATTTTCAATTGTTCGTTGACCTGAATTCGATTGTTCTCGTATTGAAGAACAAGATTTTTCCAGGCTATATCGAAGCCTTCGTTGGTTAATGGGGCATTCGAAACTATGTTCCTAGCGTCTCCTCCAGTTTTTTGAAGCAAATGAAATAACTTTTCAATTTTACTAAGTCGTGAATTATTTAAATATAGGGCAGTAAAAAGGTCTCGTAAGGTTGGCCATGTCCCAAAATCACCTAAAAACGTATCTATGTCGTAAGGTGGCAGCCGAATAGACGAAACGTCGCTGTTTCCTAAAATTGGGGTTTCGCGTAAAGTGAGGCCAAACAAGTTTTGTATGCAGCCAGGGCCTTTTTGTACCGATCGCGAAGTTTCTGCCTGCCTATCGGTTGTTCGCCCGATTCCGGTTTCTTGTCCCTACACTCTTCATAAGCCCTTTTGATTTGCTGCCAAAGTGAGTGAGTTCTACACGAAGAAATTCTAAACTATGAATGTCCTCACCTGCCTTTGATTCTGTATACTCGCTTTCAAAATCTAAAAGGTCATTTGTACAATTAACAAATTTATCAAGTGCCATTATTAATTTTTGGATTAAGCAGAATCGTGAAAAAAAAACTTTTTTTAAATTGGGTCAAAAAAGTACCTGCTTGCGATTAAACAACAACAAGTATCGAAAAAATTATAATATTTAAAATAATTAAAGAGTCCCACAAAGCGATTTGTTGCTCCGGTATTTATTTAAAATGTGATGGGGGTGGTAACCCTGTTGCTTCTCTTCGTTCTTAAAAAAAATGCAGCGTAAAAAATATTAAGAGTAACACAACAAGCAAGAGAATTTATTTCTTGTTGTTTGTTGTTTTGTATACTTTGACTTACTTGTTGTTGTTGGGTCTTTTTTTTTTCTTTTCGGTGTCACTGCTTGTAGATTAATTGCTGCTACTGCGCCAAAGAATTTGGGTCCCGTTAGCTTGTTCACTATTAAACTTTGTTTTTTGGAAACACTTTTAATTTGCTTAATTTTTATTTTTTAATTTTTCAATAATAACTTTACTTTTGTTTTTTTATAACTATTGTTTACAACACTTTTTGCTTCGGTTCGAAGTGACCAAATGGCTGAGGGTTGATTCTGTGTTTTGGTTCTTTTTTGGTTGGTAAATAAAACACTTTGAGTTTTGTTATTTTTGTATTTTTATTTATTTTAAATTCACTTTTGTTTGTTTAAGGTTTTTTATTTATTGTTTTATTTTAATTTTCAAGTTTGTTTAATGATGTTTTTAGAGTTTTTCGTTCACAGTTTTTTTCTTACTTTAAATGTTTATTTTTGCTTTTTCACAAGTTTTTATTTTGTTTTAATGTTCTTTGTACAAAGGTCGCAACTAGAGTGAGTGTCATTGCGGAAAAAATATCTTACAAGCTACATAAGTATTTTGGGAAGAAAATAAGATGAAAGCATAACGTGATAACTAAAAACCATTTAAGGAATGTTAGGGAATACCGGGTGTTTTGATTAACATGGCTCATCATTAATAAAAGTAATAAAAATACCACAACAACAAGGGACTTTTGGAAAAACTTAGAGGTAGTCGTGGTTTTTTGCTCATATCTCAGCCATTTGTATACCGATCTTTGTGAATTTCAATAGCAAACAATTCCGGACCATATGTGACATAAATGTATAATAACCTGGCCCCCATCATATATGGGGTCTTCGGAAAATCCATTTCAACGGTCAGACGGACATGGTTAAATCAAGTTCTCTCCTCATAAGGACCCAGAATATATATACTTTATAGGGTCTTAGATCAATATTGTAGAAATTACAAACGGAATGACAAACTTATATATACCGTTTTCACCTGAGGTGAAGGGTATACAAATTAGACAAAGAATGTCTAGTTTTATATGAGCAAAGTATAAAAAAATCGAAAGATATTCATAAGTTAAAAGATGTAATGAAATTTATTGAGCTGCAATGTGAGGCCTTAGAAGCATCTTTAAGCAAGAAGTATAATAGCATAGATTCGGGTAATAACAAAAAACAACAATTCCGAACATCAATGCTTTTAACAGAAAATGGGTACTGTAGCTACTGTAAGAAAAGTGGTCATAGAATGCGAAAATGTACCAAATTTCGAAGTTAACAGTCGAGGAAAGAAATACTTGGGTGAGAATCGCAAAAATTTGCAACGTATGTTTAAATCATAAAATGGATAAAATATACTTCCAGAAAATTAAGTGTCAGCACTGTGACAAAATGCATCATACTATTTTACATATTAAGAATAAACAAGCAATTAAGACATCTGCAAACCAAACAACAATTTCAATAAATAAAATCCTTTAAAGGATTTATGCTCCAGTAGATGTGTTACTTGCTACTGTATAAGTTAAGGTAAAATCAAAACATGGTGAATATACATATATTATTAAGAGACTTAATCGTTCACAAGTAACCACTATGCCAGAGGAGGCTTCTCAAATATTGGCGTTACCACGAATTAAATGTAAGACTGAAATGTATGGTCTAGGTTGGTGTATCCAAAGCCAAAACAAAATTAAAATTGAAACCCCGATTTTTAAGTGATAGTTTTGTGGAAACAGATGCGCTCATTTTACCACAACTTACGGGAGCACAGCCAAACCAAGCATTCAAATTCGATATAAGCGAATGGAATAATTATGTATTGGCAGATCCAGCTTTAAATAAATCGGATGGTATAGACATCATTATTGGCATGGACATTATAACCAATATTAGAGAAGAAGGCATGTAAAAAAAAGAAGGCATATTGGCGCAATCCACTATTTTTGGATGGATTTTATCCGGTATCGTTAATAAAAGGCATAATTAATGGAAGGTTTTGGTAGCTACTTCAAACTTAGAATATTACTGGGAGCTCAAGGAGGTAACTTCGGATGCTACCAATTATGAAGAAGATAAAGAATGCCAAAATCTCTGTAATGAAACCACTGTAGTAGATAAAGATAATAGGATAGTAGTGAACCTACCTATTAGGAAAGAAAACAATCAGCTTAGAGACTACAGGAAGCAAGCCGTCGCAAGACGCCTTTTACTAGAAAGAAAATTAGACGCTAATACCAAATTGCGAGAAAATTATTACAAATTTATGCGATAATATTTACAACTAGGCCAAATGGAGCTGGTCAGTGAACCGGGTAACGGTAAATATTATTTACCCCATCAAGCGGATATTAGAAAAGAGAGCTTAACGAAATTAAGAGTTGTTTTCGATGCGTCGGCAAAATCATCAAATGGAAACAGCCTAAATGACATAATGTATACTGGACCTAGACTACAAAGTGATATATTCGATATCCTTACGAAATGGAGGTTGTGGAAATATGTACGTCATCAGTGCCGACGTAAAAAATGTACCGGCAAATAAAGGTCGCACAAAAACATCAGCCTTATCAACATGTTTGGTGAGAGAGAGTAAAAAAAAGAACGTATTAAGGAACATAAACTAACAACGGTTACTTATGGAACACCATCCGCCCAATTTTTAACTATAAGCGCACTGGGTTATATTGCTGATAATTGCAAGAACAGAGAAATAAGTAATATTATTAAAGATGATTTCTACATGGATGACCTTATGACAGGAGCTGATGCAATCGCTGAATGCAAACTTTATCATCACGAAATACAAAACCATCTTGCACGTTTTAGCTTCATATTAAGAAAATGGTCATCGAATGATTGGAACATAATTGAACGGGGATACAGTTCCAGAGAAGATGTAATTATTCAAATAAGGGACGATGAGACTATCAAAACATTTTGGATCCGGTAGTGGACGATTTCTGATTAACTTTCCGACCGATAAATTAACAAAAAGACAAGCTCTTGCGGAGGTTGCTAGAATTTTCGATCCTTTGCGATGGTTATCACCGGTTACTGTTGTTGCCAAATTGTTTGTCCAAAAGTTGTGGCTGTTAGATTGCAAATGGGATGAGCCTCTATCCGATGAAGTAAAAAAATAATGGCAACAATTTACAGATGATCTACCTAATCTTCACGAAATCCGAGTACCGCGATGGTTGCAGATAAAAACAAGTCAACAATTTGAGCTCATGGGTTTGCTGATGCTTTGGAAAGAGCTTATGCAGCAGTGGTATATCTAAAAAATGGTGCATCAATTACACTTGTGGCATCTAAAACTAAAGTAAATCCTATAAAAAAATAAGAAAACGTTGCCGAAGCTTGAATAGCGTGCAGCAAACTTGTTATCAAAAGTGCTGTTTAAGGTATCAAATGTGTTGAAAAAACAACACTCGATCTATACCTGGAGTGGTTCAACAATTACCTTGACTTGGATAGCAAACAGAAAAAATAAAGAAAAGTTGGTGAGAAACCGGGTGGCGAAGATATTAAATCTTGTTTTTAAACGCCAAATGGAAGTATGGTTGCAGCAAAGAGATGTGGCATCTGGAGGAATTAGTGCCTACAAACTGAACAAACAATCGTTATGTTGGAATGGGCCAGAATGGTTGATTCTTTCGTCAGAGGAGTGACCGAAGAAGAGAGAAGAAAAAACTGTACTTGCTGCCATTACTCAGAAGACAAAATTTAATCCTTTAAAGGATTTATGCAATAAATATTCACGTTTTACTAAACTTTAAAGAGTAGTGGCATATATCTTCAGATTTATAAATAAACTACATAAGAAAACACAATTTTCACAATATTTATCTGCGGACGAACTAATAATAGCGGAGAAGGAAGTACTACGTTGCCACCAAGAAGCTGAGTTTAACAAAGACATAATAGAATTTTGAAAAAGTAGGCGAAGTTTTTACTTAGTATAGAATGCTGTTGGTTATATGGCAAATTTGATTTTTGTAATCTACCTCCAACACGAAGTAACCCATCTTTATCTATAAAGGGAAACAAACTGGCTCGTTTGCTGCTTCTGTTTACGGTGCCATTTCTTTTTAACTCATTATTTTGTAGCTTTCTTCTATAACTACATCTATAACAACTTCCATAACTACTTTTTTCTGGATGTATGCAGGTTAAAAAAAATAATGACCTTGTAAAATTCAATGGTTCTTTCAGTAGAATTGTAAGTAGTGCTCTTATGTTTTTCTGATTACTCAACACATTATTTTGTAGGCGAAGTTTTTACTGGGTAATTTTGAGAAAATCTTTCCTAACATTGGTACTTATTGAAAAGGCTCATTACTCAACACTACATGGCGGTAATCGTTTAGTTGAAGCGACATTAAGAAGGAAAGATTGGATAATAGAAAATAAGAGCTGTATTAAGAAATATATAAGAGGCTGTCCAAGATGCCTCCGCTACAACCAAGAAAATTCGAAGCAATTAATGGGTAATCTTCCAGAACAGCGAGTAACAATATCTGTTCGATTTCAACATGTTGGTGTAGATTATGCTGGGCCTATTCAATTAAGGTTTTCAATAGGCAGGGGTCAGAAATCGTTTAAAGCCTATGTAGCAGTTTTTGTGAGTATGACAACAAAAGCCATCCACCAAGAAGCAGTCAGTGATCTAACGGAAGCATTTCTAGCAGCATTAAAAATATTTTTTGGAAGAAGAGGTGTTAGTTCCGATATTTATTCTGATAATGGAATAAAGCTCCTCACTTTGGAGGAATTTGGGAAGCTGGTGTGAAATCAGTTAAAATTCATTTAAAAAGAACAATTGGTGAAACTAAACTTACGTATGAGGAAATGAGTACTTTGCTTATACAAATCAAAGCAATATTGAATTCCAGACCTCTAGTTGAATTAAGTAATAATGATGCTACTCAAATAGATGTGTTTATTCCAGGACATTTTCTAATTGGAAGCCCGTTGAATGACTGCCCTGAACATAATGAGGAAACAAATGTATGCTCATTGAATAGGTGGAAATTAAGCAAAAAATTAAGAAAAGACTTTTGGAATAGATGAAAAGAGGAATATCCTACCACTTTGCAACAACGAAATAAATGGAAGAGTTCCTATGAGAGTTTAAGAACAGGTACTATTGCTCAAATAAAAGATGAAAATACTCACCCTGCTAGTTGGCCGCTTGCGAGAATTACTGAAACACATTGCGGTAAAGATGGGAAAGTAATGGTGTTTTCTTTTCTGACAAAATGTATGCTACCATTCGCGCGGGTTTTTGTTCTATTCTAAAAATATATGCAAAAATGTGATAAGTTGTCGTTTTCCTTTCTAAATAAGTTGCAACAATAAATGGCAAATTTGTTCCATTTCTTACCCGCAGTTATAATTGAGTGTGAGATAATTACCTTTTTTGAATCTGCGTAAAGTACTTTTTTGTGCAAGCAAGTATTTTTTTTATTAAGTTTTTCTTATGATTTCGTACAATTTGCGTTATATTGTGATTTTTAGTTATATTTTGGTGGATAAAAAACTTTTTGTTTTTCGTTTGTTTTACTTTTATTTAATAACTAGCTGACCCGACAGACGTTGTCCTGTCCAAATTAGGAAAAATGTTTGCGTTCGATTTTTAAAATCCGTTAAAAAGAAACGAACATTTGAAAGAAAAATTAGTCAAATCGATTGAACCGTTTTCTGATTTTAGGTATATCAAAAAAAGTGGGCGTAAAGTGGGCGGGGCAAAATTTTATTTCCGTAAAAACCTAAGTTGGACCATGGCGATGACTTTAAAGAAAAAATCGTCCAAATCGGTCCAGCCGTTCTCAAGTAATGCGCTTAATAGAAAAAGTGGCCGTTAAAGTAGGCGTGGTAATTTTTTCTTTCGATGTAAACTTAAAATGGATTAATACGAAAATTTGAAAGAAAAATTTGTCAAATCGATGGAGCCGTTTTCTTATTATAGGTAATTCAAAAAAAGTGGGCGGGGCAAATTTTTCTTTTCGTATAAATCAAAGTTGGACCATGGCGATAATTTTTAAGAAAAAATCGTCCAAATTATATAGATGTCATTGGTGGTCCAATATGAAAATTGGATTTTGCCACGCCCCTCCGCCCGCAGACCGAAAATCAAAAATCAGACTTCACAGTGTCAGCCGCCTTAATATTCTGAAGATTCCCTGAAAATTTCATCAAAATCGGCGCAGACGTTTTGGAGTCTATACGTTACATACATACACATACACACATACATACACACATTCTATTTTATATATGAGCCGTTTATTTTGAAAGTGGCGTAAGTCCTTTTGTTTTTAAGTCGAGATATTTAAGGGTTTGCGTTTTAACACGTTTAAAAATATGAATGCTAACTTTCGAGAAGATTCACTTGTATTTGATATATCATGATACTGATATTTTTCTCAGTATTTATTATTATTATTATTTTTATACCCACACCACAATAGTGGAGAGGGTATTATGCATTTGTGCTGATGTGTGTAACGCCTTGAAATACGAACTAACGATGTCCGTCCGGCTGGCTGGCAGTCCATGTAACCTTGTGCGCAAAGTACAGGTCGCAATTTTGGAGATAATTTGATAAAATTTGGGTCATAGGTTCTTATTGGCATAAGGACCAAACCTATTGAAAATGGGCCGAATCGTAGGTCTCCGAGAGAAGATAGGGGGAAATTTATTCCTCTCAGAAACTATCAAACCGATTTTAATGAAATTTAAAACATAGATAGAACCATATCTATATGGACACAAAATTTATAAATTTTTAAAAAAATCGGACCACGAGGGGAGATAGGGGCAATTTCTTTCCTCAAACCGATTTTAATGAAATTTAAAACATGGATAGATCCATGTCTATAGGGACACATTAGCTATGCAGTTTTTAAAAAATAGGACCACAAGGGAGGCAGGGGGCAATTTCTGCCTCTCCCAAACTTTCAAACCGATTTTCATGAAGTTTATAAACATAGATAAATCCATATTTACATGGACACATAAGCATGATGTGTTTTTAATACTGTGGTGTAAGGTATCATTTGGTCGGGCTTCACCGACTATACTTTCTTACTTGTTATTATTATTTATTATTTATTATTAACTCAATTTTTTTGAAAAAGTGACTTATGCCACTTTCAAAATAAAATATTTTTTTGACGCAAAATTTTTAACAACAGCTGACATTAATTATTGAAAATCAGTGCTGTTAACGCTTATGGAATTCAAAGAAAATTTAATGTTGAAAATTAATACAAGCGTGGTGAATATCGCTTTTAGTACAAACTTTGCACTAAATATTTAACACGCTAAATACACATTAGTGTTAAGTGTAAAACGTAGCTATTATTTTGTTCCATTGTAATTTAGAAAAATGTATCACTTTGTAAGGGTACGTGTAACCTGTTAAATATATTACAATAATATAATGCATTATTATTTTTTAGAAAAGAAAACACCTAAGAGTGGTTACATTGAGGCTTCAGATTAATACTCTTAAGAGGCCTATTAACAAATTGTGCCCATTAGTTACCACAGATGCAAAGGAAAAGGAAGAATTCGAACAAGGTAAAGCAGAGTTGGACTAAGATATTTCCGCAGCTATTGTTGCTTTGGTTATTTCTGATGAAACCAGTTAGAAGTCTGCCTACTGGAGTTAACGATGTCGAGCCAATTTCAATTTAACCAAATACCGCTATTTACCTAATTAAAGTTGGACAATTAAATTCAATCAATTCAAGATGGGATCTTGTGATATACTACGACTTATCGTTATACTTTGAAGAGCTTCTTAGAATTGAGAAGCTTATGGCAAATGTGAAAATGGTGTGCCCAAAATTTGAGGTGTATGAAGAATCATGTCAGATGGGCATGTCAGCAATGGAAAGGAGGTACATGTTGCTTAAGCAAAAACACGAGTTCTTCAGCAGTAATTATCGAAAGAAGAGAGCACCATTTGAGTTTGTTGGGGGAATATACCACATTCTTTTTGGAATGATGGGCGCAAATGATCGCGAAGAGCTTGAAGCCAATATGAAACACATATTCAATAATCAGGAGGATCTAAATAAACTTATTAAACAGCAAACATCCATATTTAATTCAACCTTGAACGTTTTATGAAAACTGATGATGTAAACGAAAACTTCAAAAAAATGAACAATCAAATGCGATATTTCTACGCAGGAGTCAAAGATGAGACAAAGGCGGAGCAACTGACGTTGTTCTTTTCAATGTTCTCAATGCAATTGAATTTAATGATCGACGAGTGCCAAGAAATACAAGCTTCAGTGATAGCTATGCTGATTGACGTTAATCATGGCCATATAAATACCAATTTACTGACACCATCTCAGCTCAATGAAGAATTAACAATAATAGAAATGGATCTTGTCATACCTGGGAAGGTAACCGGTACCGAGCTAAAGGAAGTATATCATGGAATGAAAGCAAAGTGAATAACAGAAAGCTAGTGGTTCAGGTCGAAATTCCTTTGATTCAAGCACATAATTCTGAGATATACGAACTGATAAAACTACCCGTCAATGTTAATGGCACCGCAGTTATACCAAGAGTAAAAGATGACCATATAGTATATAATTTTGCTACTAACATGTACTATCTGTTGGCATAAGCCAAATTGAGCAGCTGCGAGAAAAGCCTGCAAGGACAGTATAACTGCATCGGGACTATGCCTTGGAAACCAGCCATTGAACGCTCTTGTGAAGTGTCGTTAAAACAATCGCAGGATGCAGAATGCACATTTGAAGCAGCTCCAAGAAACGCAATTTGGAAGAAGTTATCCATTGAAAACAAATGGATCTTTCAGTTTTTGAAAGCATGATGTTAACGGTAGATTGTGGTGAAGGTAATCGAAGTTGGGTTACATTGCCAAGGAAGGGAATACTAGGATTATAATTTGGTTGTACAGCAACTTACGAAGGTATATCCATGACAGCATGACTTTCATACCACATCTGGGCATATATCACTTATTTCCATTGTTTTAATTTTTATTGGTTTTGTAATTAAGAAAAAATGTTGTAGCTCTAAGAAAAATGTAACAGTAAAATTTCCCACTCCACTGCCCCTTCGTAATCAAATGTAATTAGTTAGTGGTGGAATTTGGAGTTTGTGGCCGGCAGAATGTTCAAATAATCCTTGAACATGTATTTACATAGCTGATAAGGAAGAAAATACATTTAATCTACAGTTAATAACACTGCTTTACAAATTTTTAATTTTTAAAAGTACCAAGAACGCCACATGCCTAGATAAGTTAATTGGTACCTCCTGAACACGAAAACCGCTGTAATTTTTTTCCTAAGTACCGTTATTTAGATAACGGTACTTTTCTGTTTTTCGGTGTATGGTCCCACTCAAACCCTTGTGGAGCCCAACCGAAAAGTCCGATCGAAATAAATGGCACATCGGTGGAAAGGTAATTGATATGCTACAAATTTCTATCTGATAAGAAATGGCTGAGTAATGGCACCTCAAAGTTCAAAATTTGCCAATTTACGTTATATTAAATATCTGGAATGTTTTATTTTTCAACCAAATAGTATATTTAATTACCAACATTTTAAGCGTAATTTGAAAAAAATGGGATGAAAAATAAAGTTTTTATTAAGGATTTTGTGGAACGGCAATACTTTGAGGTGCCATTACTCAGCCATTTCTTATCAGATAGAAATTTGTAGCATATCAACGGAAAAGGCATTCAATTACCTTTCCAAAGATATGCCATTTATTTTTGGTTGGGCTCCACAAGGGTTTGAGTGGGACCATACACCGAAAAACACAAAAGTACCGTTAAAAGTAAACAAACATTAATGTGTTTTCTCCAAATCATTTCAGTACTTTCCACTAATTACTTAATAAGTAAAGAAACAACCATAATTACCAACATCTGCAGTAATGATGTTGGTTTTCACAAATTGTAATAGATAATTAGGGTTTAAATGTGTGATAAAACATACGTATGTGCGTTGACACGCAGGTAAACACTTTATTTTTCTACCTACATTAGTTTAAGATTTGTTAAGTTAGCTCTTAAGGTTTTTCATTTGTAAATAAAATTCAGTGTCTTACAAACATTCAACGACAATTGTTTAAATTATTATAACAAATTGTACATTAGGCTTCTGTCAAAACTTTCCATTTAAGGTGAGCAACAAACAACTTTGCTTTTATTCAGTGGTTATGTTTCTTTTTAATTATTAATTTTGTTAGCTGCTTCTTCCGAGTAGTACTAAACATAAATATCGTATTAACTAGTGTATTTGAAAATTTACTGAATATTTCAGACAGTTATTTGTTTTTTTTGCTTGATTCCAATTAATTGACTTTACTGTTAAATTTTTCCTTGACTTGTAGCAATGTTTGTGGTTCGTAGCTGTGAAGACATTTCTGCTAACGTGGGACAGGGGCGGCTGACACAACCATGACGTTAAATGAAGCCGTGACAAATTTCGAATTCCCTTTACCGAAAATGATTTATGCGAGATTATCCAACGCAATTTAAGACCTGAAGTAACAACAAACATCTCGAAATTACTCGGTTATCCCAATTGAGACGTTCAGTACGAAACATTTATTAGGGATTTTTCTTCACTTCGAGCAAACGTTCTTTTCAGAAACAGTTGTCCGAGATCGTATTAACCGACAGCCGAATAACCGACAACGTTGACGAGAATGATTTTGGAATTTTTTGTGGGATTAAATCGGGGAAATATTGGAATTGTGACAACGTTGGTCACAGTTTCACAGATTGTTTAGAACCGAGGACAGTTTTCTGTTACGGTTGTGGGGCTACGAATGTATGTATATAAGCCCAACTGTCTGTCAAAGCGGGGAAACGAGACAAGAGATGATCGTGCGACGAAGGGCGGACATCCGAATACCAATTGACACGTAACGTTTCTTCAGACGTTAGATCCACTAAAAGTGGATCTAATTTGCCAAAATTGCACCCTCTTCAACGACCTTACCACATTCGCCTTGGAGAATATAATCGTATTAGTGCAAGAATTTTCAACAAGTCATATACGAAATCTAAGCCAACCCGTCCCTCTAGAAGGATTCGCGAATTTTATAAGCGTAGAAAACATTTGCGAACTAACGTTGTTTCGTCTTAAGTGAAAAAAGAAGATGATAAAAGACCCTACATTAGACTTAAGATTCTTAATAAGAATAATTTGGCGTTAATGGATAGTGGCGCGAATGTAAATGTCATCGGTAGTGAGCTTGGTGCTGAAATACTAAATTTTCACCATTTTAGACGTGGTTTGGGTAACGTCATAGCAGCAGACGGACAGCGACAGCAAGTTCTAGGTACCATGACGTTAGATATAACGTACAGTGGTTAAAAGAAATCAATTGATTTCTTGGTAATACCTTATATTACCCAGGATGTGAGAAATTTGGGATCCAGATCGTTCCTATGATAACCATCAATGCTATAGTTTCCGACGTAGATTCGAAAACAATACCGTTATCTCTATCCCAGACACAACAAAAAGTTATTAATTATTACCCGAATTCTGACCGCGATGGTTTAGGATGCATTACATTGCTAGAATACAATATCGATATTGGCAGTTCCTCTTCTATCAAACAGAGGTACTGCCCTATTTTACCAGCCAGGGAAAAACTTTTATGTGGTAAAGTGGACAGCATGCTACAACTTGGTGTGATTGAAGAATGCCCAACGTCACATTGGTCTTTTCCAGGGGTTTTGATTGTTAAACCTGGGAAAGTGAGGTCTTACTTGGAAAGTCGTAAATTGAATACTGTGACTAAAAAAGACTCTTACCCGAAACCGAACATAGACGGACTTATTTCGAGATTTCCTCCAATTTACTATGTTTCAAAAGTGGATCTCTTTCGAGCCAGCTCTTGACGAGTACGGACGTGTATCAGTGAGTAAGAAAAATAAAAAAAATAAAAAAAATCGAAGTGAAAAAAAAAATATTTGTAATAGGTGAAAAAAAAATATTTGTAATAGCTGAAAAAAAGAACAGTAACTAAGGTGCCCGAAGAGATTTGTGAATGAGCCTCACAAATACTCCCAATAAGGAGAGTAGGCCCAGCACAAATAGCAGAAATGCGTATATTGTGGTAAGCTCCCCGAGCGTGAGCAATGAAAACATTCGATACCCAGAATTAAATAAAAATTATTTAAGTGCAAAAATTGCCAGCGCAACTGGTTTTCCATACAGCAATTTAAGTGCAAGTGTGCCCAACCTGAGCAAGTGTGTTGATCCGACCGTAAATGTGGTTCAAAGTGTGAAGTCGTCTGACCAGAGGAATAATAACGAAAAACCTGGAACATCACGTTTTGCATTAACAAATACAGGAGCTGTGCCCAAAAGTACTAAAGTGCAAACAGGCATGGACGGATATATTACAATAACTAAGAGACAGGCTAGCCCTAGATCCACCCAACAGGAACGCATGGCCGAACAATACAAAGGCTCTAACGTAGTCTCTTTGCCAACAAATGGTAACAGATTCTCTGTACTATCCATACCTGACGATGAAGAAGCAGAACCAGCACATGGAACAGCCACTAAAGAAGTTAAACCGCCACCTATCTATCTGCGGGAGCAAACATCAAATAGCATAGTCAATATGTTGATTCAACTGGTAGGTAAGAATAATTTCTACGTCGTTTCTATACGACGCGGGCAAATTCAAGAAACCAAAATTCAAGCCAGTACAGAAACGAACTTTCGTATTATATCAAGACACCTGGACGCAGAAAATAAAAGTTACTATACATATCAATTAAAAAGTGCTAAGGCATTGATTATTGTCATAAAAGGCATAAATAGTTCTGTTCCTACAGAGGAAATAAAATCTGCCATAGAGCTAGAGGGGTATGAGGTAAAATCTGTTCATAACATTTTGAACAGGAATAAAGTTCCTCAACCAATGCACCGCGTTGAAATATCGTTTGATTCATCGGTTCTCAAAACCAAAAATTCAGTTCATCGATGAACTGAATGGGATCCCATATACAACTTGCGCTACCTACTCAACAGAAGAATAACTGTTGAGGAGCCATTAAAATGAAAGGGTCCCTCCCAATGCACGAACTGTCAGGAATATGGTCATACAAAATCATATTGTAAATTGCCTCACGTATGTGTGGTTTGTGGCGACGCTCATAAAACCGCCGAATGTAATCGTTCTAAAGCTGACCCGAATGTTAAGAAATGCAGCAACTGTGGCGAAAATCACACGGCAAACTATAGGGGTTGTAGAGTCTTCTTGCATTTAAAAAAACCTGCTTTAGTTCAAAAATATACTCACTCCCAATATGGTCCGTCACATGCGCCCAGCCAAGCCGCTGGCTCTATTGCTAGTACTTCAGAAACAAACAATCAAAACCAATCATATTCCCAAGTCTTAAAAGGAAACCCTAATGCGAAAAATCCCCCGAGTACTTCTAACGCAAAGCAACCTCCAAGCGCTAATGTTCCTAGGGAAGGTCTACAAATGCCTTCTGGAAATATGCCTACCTCAATTGAAAATTTAATTCAAACTATGAATAACTTCATGGCCACTATGCAGAACAGTTTCAGGAAACGATGCGAAACCAGAACATGCTCCTGCAAGTTATACTCAACAAAAAATGAACCAGTTAAAAATATGTTTCTGGAATGCAAACGGGTTATCCCAACATAAACACGAAGTTGCAAACTTTCTTCATATGCATGAAATCGCCGTACTTCTTGACTCTGAAACACACTTTACTCATAAAAACTGCTTTAGGGTAAATGGATACCTTACGTATGACACAAAACATCCCAACGGACGAGCTTGTGGTGGCACAGCCATAATTGTGCACAAACACATCAGACACTTACCATTGCCAGAGTTCGAAGAAGATTGTATCCAGGCCACATCTATAAATCTTACTGATTTCAATCTAACGTTAACATCCGTTTATTGTCCCCCGAGGCACAAAATTGTAAACGATAAATTTCTCAACTTCTTCTCCACATTGGGCCAGAAATTCATTGCTGCTGGCGACTACAACGCTAAACATACATATTGGGGCTCCAGACTTATTAGTCCTAGAGGTAATCAGCTATATAATACCGTAACTGCAAATAACTTTGATGTGGTATCGAGTGGTGAGCCTACCTATTGGCCAACCGACTTCAACAAGCTACCAGACCTTATTGACTTTGCTGTAATCAAAAACATCAAGCGCGATCAGGTACTAGTTAGTTCCTCCTATGATCTTTCGTCTGATCATTCACCTTCAATCCTCATTTTAAAATGTAACTCTGACGCTGCAGCTGCAAACTTTAAAGTAAAAGTATAAAATGTATGTGAGCTCTCACCTATCACAGTGCATTCCCCTAAAAAATTCATCTGACATCCAAATTGCTGTCGACCGATTTACAGAAGTCTTGGATACTGCAGCAAGAAATGCAACCCCAATCAAGCGGACAATTAAACGTGCTCCTTACAATACATCGACGGATATAGAGACCCTTATCAGAGAAAAAATGAAGTTAAGAAGACAATGGCAAAACAGTCGTTCCCCAACCACAAAGGCCCAACTACAATTATGCCTGACCACTCTTTGCAACAAATCGAGGCAGAACCACGAGTCTGCAATATAAGGCTATCTAAACAGCCTAGACGCCACAAAAAACTCCAATTATAGCTTATGGAAGGCTGTTCGGCATATGAAATGCCCTATAACCCAAGAATCTCCATTAAGACTGGAAAACCGCACTTGAGCCAAAAACACACATGAAAAATTAAACGCTTTCGCGGGCCACCTTGAGAGAGTTTTCACACCACATGATGCACATACTTCTTCCTGTCGTCCAATCATTCCTGATAAGGCAAACCACCCATTAAAATTTAACATAACTCAAGTAAAATCTGCAATAGAAAAAGTGAATATTAGAAAATCTCCCGGACCTGACCGCATAACAGGGTCAATGATCAGAAACCTACCATCGTCTGCTTCCAGAATCTTGCTGCTCATTTTAAACGCCATATTAAGGGTCGGATACTTCCCATCCTCATGGAAGAGGTCTATAATTGTTATGATTCCCAAGCCAGGAAAATATGCTAGCCAGGTTGCGTCGTACAGACCGATAAGCTTATTGTCAATCCTATCAATATTCGTTTTAAGTATAACTCCTCATCTAAATGAACACGACATCATCCCGGTTCACCAGTTCGGATTCAGAGCGAAACATGGTACAATAGAACAAGTGCATAGAATTGTAACCCTTATTAGATCGGCGTTTGAGAAAAAGCAATACTGCTCAGCACTGTTTATAGAAATTTCCCAAGCATTTGACAAAGTTTGGCATGATGGGCTACTCATCAAAATAACACGAATGCTTCCTCAAAACACTCACAAGCTTCTGGAGAGCTATCTAACAGGCAGAACATTCATAGTAAGGTCGCAAGATAAATACTCCCCCCTCAAGAAAATTACTGCTGGTGTTCCCCTAGCCAGCATATTAGGACCGCTTCTATATATAATATACACAGCGGATATGCCAACAAACCTGAGCACGCATACTTCTACATTTGCAGACGACACAGCATTTATTAGCGTTAACCATGACCCAAAAGTCGCATCGCAAAATCTGCAGTCCCACATCAATGAACTAGAGGCCTGGCTAGAAAAATGGAGAATAAAGGTTAACCCGGCTAAATGTGCTCACTTAACTTTCACGCTCAGAAGACAAACGTGCCCAGCTGTAAAAATAAATAACATTACTGTTCCGGTAGAAAACCATGTTAAGTACTTGGGAATTTTGTAACGACACGATTTTCGCTGGTTGCTGGGGTAGACTCAGCGGCGTCCATGGTCGCTCAATTCTTCACTCTCAGTCGAAACACTCTTAGCTTAACACGTTATAAAATCCTTTATTTGGGCTTTCTTTATGGTTTGCCGGCGTAGTGGTGATGGTGCTGGCTCCTGGTTCGGCAGCAGAGAAAACAGTAGACACGTTAGCGCAGCGCGCGTGTGTGTGTGCGTGAGAGCGTGTCTTGACGCGCTCTCTCTCGTACTCGCGAGCGTACGCTCTGATGGTAGCCAATACCAATATCGTGAGGTTCACCACTCCCGATAGTACTATACGGTCTGCCCTCAGAGGTTAATGGCAGGTCGTAACTAATATTGACGTGAGGTTCACCGCTCCCGACAATATTAACACACCCCTCCCGTATAGCTAACTAATGCAGTCCACAATATTATTGTGAGGTTCACCTCTCACCCTAATATTGTTTAGTGTCAAGACTGAGTTATTTAATCTCTACTATAGACGTGGCACCACTATCGTTAGTAGATCTTAACTCACCCAAGTCTGTCAACTGACTGACCTCTTATCCATCGATGTGCGGCCTTTTATACTCATGGCGTCGTACACACACAAGCAACACACACACACACGCCAGCCGACAGCACAGAACAGCTGTCGCTATTCAGTGTTGTATACCCGTGGTATATACCACCGACTATGACAACCAGGTGGCGCCAGCTCCCTCACCACATATCCGTTAATTTCAAACTGACTTACAAATAATACTTACTACAAAATAATTAACTCAAACAAAAATCCAAATTTAATACAAAACAAAATAACTAAATAAAACTTACTACAAACAAATAAATACATACAATTCAATATTATACTTAAACTAAAAACATTGGTGCGACTAAAACGAACCCTGGTGACTTTGGTCGTCACACAGCCTCCTCCCCTCCGAATTATTTCAGGGCCGCAGCCAGGTTATATTAGGGATGCGGCCTGGCGCCATTACGATCCGATACCGTTGACCCTTGTGCGTCCGTACAAACCTGGTACGAGTTAGGCCGCTGGGGTTAGAATTGACCTGCCTGGCCTCACGACGGATAGGGCTTGGCAGCTGCGACAGCCTTATATGGCGGGGGCTGGTGGGGATTGGTGGAGTGTAGGATCGCCCAGAGGGCGTTGGCATTGCCCCGGCCGCCGTTTTTAGGGTAAATCCGGATGGTGTGGATGATCCGTTGGACACTGCTGTAGCGGAGGACGATGTTGACGTGGATGAGGGTGATGACGCAGTTGATGATGTACTGGTAACGGACGAGGGTGATGCTGGAGTCGTTGACCCATGGGTGGCGGAGGCGGGTGATGACGCCACCTCTGGTGCGTTTGTTGTGGGTGAGGGTTGATACAACATTGTGGGTGATGCTACCCGTGCCCTTGTTCGTGGGGAGAATTCGAACTTTACCCCGTCTGCGTGCAGTGGACTAGGTGGCTGGGAATAATACTTCGCCATATACTCCCGCCCGGGGGTCCTGGGAATACCTGGCTCCGGTTGGACTCGGAAAATTGGGGAACACACTCCTTGCAGCCGATGTGGATTCAGGCGGTGGCCCAATCTCTGGTGAGAAGTTAATTCCCGGCACCAGTAATTTCATTCGCCACACCCTCTCGTAACAACGAAAACCCATATACCGATACTGATGATCGTCCACTTCCCACGACCCCAGTCCTTGCCGACGTTTAGGTGTAGGTGGACGGAAACTCTCACTTTCCCAGTCTAAGGATGACGAGGAGTGCAAGGAGGGTGGTGAGGGGGTTGGTGTAGGCCGTATAGCAATGGTAGTATCTTCAAATCCAAAAAACGCTCGCTGTATCTCTTCAATAACGTCGTCCTTCCAGGCTGGTAGATTATCTACCCCCGGCATCTTGTACTCTTCCTCAGGGTCGACCCAGACTGGCGGGGGTGGGACATCGGAGTCGGAGTCCAAGTCAATTACTTCGGAGAGTTTGTCGACCTGGGCAGCGGTTGGCTTGGTATACTGGGCCCGTGGAGGGGTGGACATATGGTTGAGAAATACCTGTTCCTGTTGCTGCGTTTGGGGTATCGGTGGTTTTGACTTGGCTCGGGCTGATTGACGCGTTGCCCCTCGTTGTCCCCGTGTTCTGTTGCGTCCAGTACTTGTGCTTGGTATGTCGTCCTCGTGCAGAAAAATCGTTCGCCGTTGTTTTGCCGCTTCTTGTTCCATGTTCTTACGGAATCGCTTACGGGTTTCTTCAAACTTTTTATCCATCTTGCGTATGGTTACCTCGGTTTTTCTGCTGGGTTTTGTCTGGAAGGTTTAAAGAATATAGTGGCTTTAGTCTGTAGGTAAATAATATTGTTTTAATTCACTAAGGTGCGCTGTGCGCACATTACTACTTTCTACTCCCGTAATCTCTACAATAACGGGTGAGACGTGTCCCTTAACAATATAGGGACCTGCGTATTTGGGTGCTAGTTTAGCCGAAAAGTTATCTACCGCTCGGGATAGGGGGTGTTGTCTAACTAGAACTTGTTCGCCTACTGCCGGGTGCCACCTTCGACGTCGTAGGTCGTAGTGACGTTTTTGTCTGACTGAAGCCGCTTTCAGGTTCTTACGCACGATACTGAACACTTCGTTGAGCTCCCGATCTCGTTCGTCCAGCGGTAAATTCCGAGCTCCGGTGCCAAGAGTTACTTCATCGTAGAGTGCCCTCGGGAGGCGGGGTTCCCGCCCTTGCGTTAGGTAGGCTGGGGTGTATCCCGTGGATTCTGACTTACTAGTGTTGATGGCTAACATGATTTCGGGTAACAGGTCGTCCCAGGTGTTATGATGTTGGCCTGAAAACTTCGCGATTATATTCTTGATAGTCCGATTTGCCCTCTCTGTCGGATTTTCTTGTGGCGTGTATGGTGGGGTAAACTGTTGTTTCACTCCTAGATCCCGTAAACTCTTCTTTACCACGTTGGACGTAAACTGCGATCCATTATCTGTCAGCAGTACCTTTGGTACCCCATAACGCGACAGAATTCGTTCTCGCAGCGCTCTTACCACCCCTTCCGCAGTTGCTTTCCGGAGGGGAACCAGTTCTACCCATTTGGAGAAATTATCAAAAAATACGAGTAGCACCGTGTTGCCATGTTTAGTTCTTGGGAGGGGACCGACAAAATCTGCACAAACTAGGGCCCAAGGTTCCTCTGGCCTGCGTGTCAACATTTCCCCGGCTGGGGCTTGTTGTGAGACATGTGAGGGACGCACAGTTTCCATGGGATGTCATCTTTATCATGCTTAGTGGCACTGAAATGTCTGTACAGGTGACCGTTGTTGATGGTGAAGTCTGGGTAGCTCTCCGGGTCTTGACACACCTGTGCCATGCGTTGCTCGAGCCAGTGATTGGGCTTCTTCGGTTCCGTCTGCATCAGATGAATCTCTGTCGCCGGCTGTCGTGAGAGGGCGTCGGCCACTGTATTAAGTTTACCACTTCGGTACTTAATTGTAAATTTATACTGTTGTAATTCTAGGGCCCATCTGGCTAGTCTTCCGGTAGGATTCTCTATGGAGTTCAACCATTTGAGGGCCAAGTGGTCGGTGAGGATGGTGAACTCATACCCCTCTAAATAGGGCCGCATTTTCCGGACACCCCAAATCACGGCCAAACATTCTTTTTCTGTGGCCGAATAATTTTTTTCGGCTTGATTGAGGTGTCTACTCGCGTATGCAATGACGTGTTCGGTACCTTCACATTCTTGCGTTAGTACCGTTCCCAGACCATAATCACTGGCATCCGTTTGAAGGGTAAATGGCATATTAAAATCGGGACAGGCTAGTACTGGTGCCTCGGTCAGCTTACTCTTTAGAGTCGTGAAGGCCCGTTGTTGCTCTTCGCCCCACTTCCAATGTTTTCCCTTTTTTAACAAACTCGTCAGCGGTTGTGAGACTTCGGCGAAATTTGGTATAAACCTGCGGTACCAGGAGGTGATGCCCAGGAAACGACGTATCTCTTTCACATTTTGGGGTAACGGCATGTTAATAATTGCGGCCACTTTATCGGGATCCGTCTTGAGTAACGATGTGGCCCAGGTATTTCGTTTCCTTCTTGAAAAACTCACATTTCTCAAAGTTGATTTTCAGATTTGCGGCCCGTAATCGTTTGAAAACCTGCCGTAGGTTATCCATGTGTTCTTCAAATGTTCTCCCGATGACGATGATATCATCGAGATAGGCAAAAGCATGGGGCTCCATGTCTGGTCCAATAACGCTATCGAGAACACGTTGGAAAGTGGCCGGAGCGGAGTGTAGGCCAAAAGGCATGACCCGCCATTGATACAAACCCCGGCCAGTGACGGCAAAGGCGGTATATTTCTTACTTTGTTCCTCCATCGGTATTTGCCAGTAGCCGTCCTTCAAATCTATACTACTTATGTATTTGGCATGCCGTAAACGATCCAAAATAGTATCAATGCGTGGTAGGGGGTATGCGTCTGGTACTGATCTAGCATTCAGTTGCCGGAAGTCCATGCAGGTACGCCAGGTCCCATTCTTTTTCCTTACCAGGGTTATCGGAAAACTATAGGGGCTAAACGAGGGTTCGATACATCCTTTCTCCAGTAATTTATTCACCTCCTCGTCGATTATCTCCTGCATGGCGGGATTGCGGGGTGCATATCGGATTTTTACGGGACGGTCATCCTTCATCACGATTCTATGGGCAGCGATCGTGGATAGCCCAGTAACCTTTCTGCACTCAGCAAGCTCTGTTTCGAGAAACTGATCGATTTGTTGCTGCCGATAACTTTCTCCGTCCCCCTGTATGGATATTATACCTATTTTACTGTTACTGGGATTGCTTACCTTTTTACGGGTGTTGATCTTTAATCCCGCACACTGGATGGTTGTGTGGAAAGTGTGTAGAAAATCCGCACCTAGTATGACGTCCTCCGTGGCTTCACTCATTACCAAAAATTCGGCTGGGAGTGTCTTGTTGCCAAACTGGACGTTGTAGGTAACAGCCCGAGTGATATGTTTCCTTGAACCGTCAGCTAGGAACACTTCAATATCGGCGACTTTCTGTTTGGGCTGAATTATCACTCTTTCAAGGATTTCGGGCGTTATAAAGCTCCTGGTTGCCCCTGTGTCAATAATGCCTGAGAAATATTGGCTTTCTATTCCTATGGTCGCCTTTAACTTTTTCCCCTCCCAGTAGAGCCGGGTTGTGGGACATACAGAGGTAGAGGTTATGTGGTGCTGTCGCCTAGCGCCTCGTTTCATTGATTGGTGCGATTTAGTGGTAATGGAGCGGTGATGCTCCCCTCGCGTACTGTGATGGTTGGCGGGAATACATTCGAGGTCGGCGGCCATGCGTATAAGGTCTTCCAGGGTGTTAAAGTCTCTTCTTCGAATATACCATTGGTAATCCGGGTGTGAGTTTCTAAATATTCGTTCCACCTTTTGTTCCTCACTCATATTGGCATGCCGCATTAAATCTTGGAGGGCCAAAACAAAGTCTTTAAAATTTTCGCGCGGACGCTGGACCCTTTTCCGGATTTCATCCTCAAGCTTCTCAAAATATCGAGGGGGCAGAAAGAATTCCAAAAAATCATTTTTGAACATGGCCCATTGGTTCCACCCCTTGTGGTTGTTCCGCCACCATACTAGAGCCTTCTCTTGCAGCAACTCGGACATGACGGGCAAAACATCGCTCACTGAGATGTCATACATGACAACCAATTCCTCAACTCGTTCGATAAACCCCAACGGATTGTTACCACCATTTTAGGTTAAACCCCACTTGCGGATCACCTCTACTATTATCACACGACTTTCTCTTTTGCCGATGGGAAAAGCGTTGCATTTCGATGGCTGTAGTGTTTCTTCTGTCGACGTAGAGCTTTCGTGTTGTTCCTTTACCAGGCCAGGTATGCTTAGAGAAATCGCCGGCGACGTTGGCAACGTCAGCCCGTGTTGTGCTTGCAGTCGCAGCAGCTCTGCTAAGGTTTCCTCTGCTTGTTCAGCCGCTACAAATTTTGCCAGCCGCTTGCGCATCTCATCAACGGTGCCGATAGTGCTTTGTTGGAACTGATGAAGGTAGTTAATTAGCTCGTCTCGCTTTAGATAGTAAATCCACGTGGCTTTTATTGTGTTTGCCTGTTTTGTAGGCTTTGGACTACATTGCTGCTGCTGTTGTGGTTGGACCTCATGTCCCTGCTCGGGCGCCATTGTAACGACACGATTTCCGCTGGTTGCTGGGGTAGACTCAGCGGCGTCCATGGTCGCTCAATTCTTCACTCTCAGTCGAAACACTCTTAGCTTAACACGTTATAAAATCCTTTATTTGGGCTTTCTTTATGGTTTGCCGGCGTAGTGGTGATGGTGCTGGCTCCTGGTTCGGCAGCAGAGAAAACAGTAGACACGTTAGCGCAGCGCGCGTGTGTGTGTGCGTGAGAGCGTGTCTTGACGCGCTCTCTCTCGTAATCGCGAGCGTACGCTCTGATGGTAGCCAATACCAATATCGTGAGGTTCACCACTCCCGATAGTACTATACGGACTGCCCTCAGAGGTTAATGGCAGGTCGTAACTAATATTGACGTGAGGTTCACCGCTCCCGACAATATTAACACACCCCTCCCGTATAGCTAACTAATGCAGTCCACAATATTATTGTGAGGTTCACCTCTCACCCTAATATTGTTTAGTGTCAAGACTGAGTTATTTAATCTCTACTATAGACGTGGCACCACTATCGTTAGTAGATCTTAACTCACCCAAGTCTGTCAACTGACTGACCTCTTATCCATCGATGTGCGGCCTTTTATACTCATGGCGTCGTACACACACAAGCAACACACACACACACGCTAGCCGACAGCACAGAACAGCTGTCGCTATTCAGTGTTGTATACCCGTGGTATATACCACCGACTATGACAACCAGGTGGCGCCAGCTCCCTCACCACATATCCGTTAATTTCAAACTGACTTACAAATAATACTTACTACAAAATAATTAACTCAAACAAAAATCCAAATTTAATACAAAACAAAATAACTAAATAAAACTTACTACAAACAAATAAATACATACAATTCAATATTATACTTAAACTAAAAACATTGGTGCGACTAAAACGAACCCTGGTGACTTTGGTCGTCACAATTTATATAGATAGACGCTTGACCTGGTCGCGTCATATTGAAGCGAAAATAACGGCTATGAAACTTAAAGCAGCTCAACTACATTGGCTTCTCGGTCGAAACTCAAACTTGTCCTTAGACAACAAAATTCTCTTATATAAGTCCATCATAAAACCAATATGGACATATGGCATCCAATTATGGGGTACTGCATGCGCATCTAACATCCAAAAGCTTCAAAGAATACAGTCTGGAATATTACGACAAATTGTCTGCGCCCCATGGTATATACGAAATGATATTATCCACAGAGATCTTAACATCCCCACTATCCAGGAGGAAATTACAAAATATTCAATAAGTTACATCGATAAACTAATGGCCCATCCTAACTACCTCGCTCGGGGTCTGCTTCAGTTCGAAGGTCACCAGAGGCTAAAAAGAACCGATACTTTGAGCCTAACTAGAAGACATTTTTAAAATTTGAATACAGCAGTTAGTGGTTACACTGGTAACAACTAAAAAACAACAAGTAGAATTAAGATTTGCATACATATTGTAAATTTCGCTAAGAAAGATTCAATAATAAAAAAAAAAAAAAAGGATGCCTTTTGGCAAATTAAATTGGAAGAACATTCGCGACAGAAGAGTGCATTCACAATCCTTAATCGGCCCTTGTACCAATACACAAGAAAGCCGTTTGGGTTGTGTAACGCACCACAAACGATGTGCGGACTAATGGAGCGTATCAAACTATATATACATTCTTCTTCTGACACATGGCACAATTGCAGGAGGTGGCCACACAACTTCGCCAAGCCAAATTTACAATAAATGTTAAGAAGAGCTCATTTTGTTACGCAAAGTTCAGTATCTAGGATACATTGTAGGGGAAGGATCGTTAAGAGTGGATCCAGGAAAGGTGAAGGCAATATTATTGTTTTATTGAAGATTACGCGACTGTGACTGTGACTTTTTCGCTTACCGAGCTTTTGTCAGAGCGTAAAACTTTTGTATGGACAGTCGATGGCCAGAGGTCATTTGACAGCGTCAAAACAAAATTAACGTCAGCTCCCGTTTTGTTGCACGCCGATTTCGAAAAGCCGTTTGTTTTTCAATGCGACGCCAGTACTAATGGTATCGGCGCCGTGTTGGCACAGGTCGACATCGATGGCATCGAAAGACAAATTGCATTCATGTCTCAAAAGCTTAATAAAGCCCAAAGGAATTATTCCATCAATGAGCTTGAGTGTTTGGCTGTTATTTTGGCCATTAGGAAGTTTCGGTCCTATATTAAGAGTCACGAGTTTAAGGTCATAACTGACCACGCCAGTCTCTAGTGGCTTATGCGCCAGAACGACCTTGCCGGACGTTTAGACAGCTGGGCGCTTAAACTACAAGGTTTTGATTTCACCATCGAACACCAAAAATGGAGCGAAAATGTTGTGCCAGTTGCGTTATCCCGAGCATTCGAAGAAGACGATAGCATAGCTGCAATAGACATAGAAACCTTGCCATCTATTGACATGAATTCTCCAGCTTTTGATATCGTGGAGAACGCCCGTTTGAGAATGGAATTTGCGAAGTAGAAAATTCCGGATTATCGCGAAGAACAAGATTCACGTCAGGTAACTCCGATGAGTCTGACTTATGAAAATTGCTTGTACCTGATGAGCTACGTAAGGATGTCATTTACACAGCACATGATATACCGGACGCGGGTCATGGAGATATAACTAAGGCTGTAAAAAGAATCAGAAAATTCTTCTTCTGGCCAAAATTAGTGTCCGAAGTCAAGGAATACGTCCTCAACTGCGAATTGCAAAGAACATCAAAACACCAACCTGTGTCTTAAACCAGCTTTGGGTCAGATGGTTAAAACCGAAAGGCCATTCCAACGTCTTTATATGGACTTCATAGGACCATTTCCACGTACCAAATCCGGTAATATTAGCATCCAAATAATTCTTGACCATAATTAGTATTGAGGTTATTTTGTTGAACTATTTATGGTTTTTAATCCAAATTTTTTAATATTTTTAATTAAGCTAAGTTCATCAAATTTAATTTTCATTCGGTTTGTGCTTTGTTGTGATACAGACGTGTATTTTTAACCCCGCATACGATTAGAACTATTAATTAATCATATTGATTTTGACATACATATATCAGCAGCGAATGGACGCTTAAAATAAATAATATATTTTGTTATTTAAATTATTTAACATAATTGTGAACAATTAAAACGATAAAATAAAATAAAAAAGTAAAAATATATACAAAAGTACGAATGTTCATACATGTATGTATGTAGGTATATATATTCTGAACAAAAACATTTAAGTTTAAATTTCTTATTTTTCGCGTTGTTGTAATACAATAAATAATAAAAATATTAAAAGCAAAGCAAAACGGTGAAAAACAAAAACAACTCTGCATGAGTACGAACAGTGAAACAACACTAAGACAAAATGAAAGAAACGTTTACGTTTTAGTTAATGCAAATGAAAATAATGCAGAAATAAATAAAACAAAACAAAACAATATAAGCTACTTAACCGCTAAGCCAATTACTCGAACACGTTCTCTATCACCCTCGGTGTTTACAAAATCAGTCGATAGTGACTCATTAAAAAAACTACAACTAGATTTGGTGACAAGTGTTGCCAGGCCAGCAAGTATTGCCGTGACGTCAAAAACAAATTTTGTGGGATATGATACCATGAACTCAAACACAAATGCAATGGAAAACCCTCCTGTAAAAAGTTGTCAAAAGCCTACAGTACAAGTTGGTATGGACAGGTACATAACAGTGCTTAAACGGGGACGCAGCCCTACCTCTGCAGCAGTTGCTTCCGCCTCAAAAGTACCATCTTTTGATAAAATAAATTCTCAAAATCGTTTTGCAATTCTGGAGGATGAATCCTCTGAAGCACCAAACGTCATTAAATCATCCAAGCCTCCCCCGATATATCTTAGGGAGCAAAATTCAAAAGAGCTCATAAAGAGTTTGATATCGGTGATAGGTGAAAATTCGTTTTACGTAGCGGCCATCAAGCGTGGAAGTATAAATGAGACAAAAATACAAGTCAATCATGAGAATGATTTTCACAAATTAGTAAACAACTTTGAAACACTTAAAAAAAACTTTTATACCTACCAACTGAAAAGCAGTAAAGGTCTACAGGTAGTGATTAAGGGTATTGACTCATGTGTGGACCTAGAAGAGGTTAAAACATTCCTAGAAGAAAAAGGCTTCAAGGTAAAACATGCAGGGTTTAAAAGCACCCATCAGCTGGCTGCTTTTTATTTTTGCTTTTGCCACTGCTTTTGAAATTTTTAATTTTTTTTACAATAGCCAATGGATTGTTTTTCGTTTGTGCAAAAAAGCAAATCTCCTATTTTGAATATTTTTATTTTCTGAAAATTGCTTTTTTACCAGCCAGCGACAAAAATGGACAACCACATAAAAAGCAAAAGCTAAAAAAAATTATTTCGCCTTTTGCTTTTTTACGTTTTCCTGAAAGAAGAGCTAGTTAAAAAAGACAAACCAAAAAAAAAATCTAAAATTCAAAGAACAAAAATTCTTCTCTGGCTGGTAATAACAAAAAGCCGATTCAATAAAATGAAAAGCAGCTGAAGTGTGTGCTAAAAGCAGTCTGAGCAGAGCTATTAGCTCTGCAAAAAGGCAGATTACAACGAAAAAATACTGATCAGTGTACAAGCAACATGGTTTTTTTTCCTGGTGGTGAGGAAAAATAAATTTTTGCCTTTCTTCAGTAATGGTGTAGTAATGTTGTTGTTGCTCGACAGTTTGCATGACTATAGCACGAAATGTGTGTGTGTGTATTTTGGTTTTTTAAATATTTTTAGTAAAGGCAACCAGCCAAAGTGTCTGTTGGAATTTTTATTGTATAGAAACAAAAACAAATTCTTGTTGAATTTGTTTTGCATGAAAAATATCACTTGTCGTCGTCGATCATGTGCCTTTCAGCAACCTTTGCGCTGCTTTTATCTCCTATTTTGCGGCTATTAGCATGCAGTGGTTTTTGATTTGGCGGCTGTTTGACAGAATCTTTTTGTTTCATTCTCTTTCCTACATATTTTTTCCGTTGCCGTTGCTTTTTGAGTTCCATCAAATAAGAAATTTTTGCTATTGTTAAAAAGCAATAGTTGGAAAAAGCCAGTGTCCATTAAAAGGTTACTTTTCAAAAAAAGTGTGTTTATTTTGCTGCTGCTTTTCAAAAGTGTCGGCTTTTTTAGCAGTGGAACTTGTCGGCTTTTTTTTTTGATTTTTTTTTTAATAGGAAAAAGGCAAAATTTGGCTGCTTTTGCTAATATGGCGATAGCATTTTAAACCCTGAAAACATGTAGTAAATATTAAAAATAGAGAAAAAATTCCCCAACCACTTTTTCGAGTGGAGTTTGAACCAGGCGACGTAAAACTTAAAAAAAAACGAAACACATCCTATTTACAATTTAAAATATATTCTCTACAGAAGAATAAATATAGAAGAGCCGCACAAAATAAATGGACCTGTTCAGTGCTTAAACTGCCAAGAATTTGGCCATACCAAAGCATACTGCTACTTTCCCCCTGTCTGCGTAGTATGTGGTGAACTACACGGTACAGTTTCTTGCGATTAGTCTAAAAACGACCCCAACGTAAAAAAATGTAGCAACTGTGGCGGTAATCACACTGCCAATTATAGTTAAGTTGTTTATATTGTTTTGTTTTGTTTTATTTATTTCTGCATTATTTTCATTTGCATTAACTAAAACGTAAACGTTTCTTTCATTTTGTCTTAGTGTTGTTTCACTGTTCGTACTCATGCAGAGTTGTTTTTGTTTTTCACCGTTTTGCTTTGCTTTTAATATTTTTATTATTTATTGTATTACAACAACGCGAAAAATAAGAAATTTAAACTTAAATGTTTTTGTTCAGGATATATATACCTACATACATACATGTATGAACATTCGTACTTTTGTATATATTTTTACTTTTTTATTTTATTTTATCGTTTTAATTGTTCACAATTATGTTAAATAATTTAAATAACAAAATATATTATTTATTTTAAGCGTCCATTCGCTGGTGATATATGTATGTCAAAATCAATATGATTAATTAATAGTTCTAATCGTATGCGGGGTTAAAAATACACGTCTGTATCACAACAAAGCACAAACCGAATGAAAATTAAATTTGATGAACTTAGCTTAATTAAAAATATTAAAAAATTTGGATTAAAAACCATAAATAGTTCAACAAAATAACCTCAATACTAATTATGGTCAAGAATTATTTGGATGCTAATATTACCGGATTTGGTACGTGGAAATGGTCCTATGAAGTCCATATAAAGACGTTGGAATGGCCTTTCGGTTTTAACCATCTGACCCAAAGGTGGTTTAACACACAGGTTGGTGTTTTGATGTTCTTTGCAATTCGCAGTTGAGGACGTATTCCTTGACTTCGGACACTAATGTGCTGTTTACACAACACAAGTGACTAAACGTGTAGTAAAATTTATGTGGAAAACATTAAAAAACCTGAGTGCTTTTCATATAAATTTTACTACACGTTCAGTCACTTGTGTTGTGAAAACAGCACATAATTTTGGCCAGAAGAAGAATTTTCTGATTCTTTTTACAGCCTTAGTTATATCTCCATGACCCGCATCCGGTATATCGTGACTCTTAATATAGGGGCCAAAATAAGGACATCCTCCGAAGGTTGGCTATATGCGGCGCATAGCTAAGAACTTAAGCTTCATTTTGGAATACAACTTATTTCAAACTTAAGATTTTTTTAGAACAAAGTTTGAAAAATTAAATTTCTATTGAACTTTACTCATTTTTTCTTTTTGCTAAGGGGCCAAAATAAGACCATCCTCCGAAGGTTGGCTATATGTGGCGTATAGCTAAGAACTTAAGCTTCATTTTGGTATACAACTTATTTCATACTTAAGTTTTTTTTAGAACAATGTTTGAAAAATTAAATTTCTATTGAACTTCACTAATTTTTTTGTTTTGGCTAAGGGGCCAAAATAAGGACATCTTCCGAAGGTTGGCTATATGCGGCGTATAGCTAAGAACTTAAGCTTCATTTTGGAATACAACCTTTTTCAAACTTAAGATTTTCTTAGAACAAAGTTTGAAAAATTAAATTTCTATTGAAGTTCACTCATTTTTTCTTTTGGCTAAGGGGCCAAAATAAGGACATCCTCCGAAGGTTGGCTATATGCGGCGCATAGCTAAGAACTTAAGCTTCATTTTGGAATACAACTTATTTCAAACTTAAGATTTTTTTAGAACAAAGTTTGAAAAATTAAATTTCTATTGAACTTTACTAATTTTTTCTTTTTGCTAAGGGACCAAAATAAGGACATCCTCCGAAGGTTGGCTATATGCGGCGTATAGCTAAGAACTTAAGCTTCATTTTGGTATACAACTTATTTCAAACTTAAGTTTTTTTTAGAACAAAGTTTGACAAATTAAATTTCTATTGAACTTCACTCATTTTTTCTTTGGCTAAGGGGCCAAAATCAGGAAGCTTGGCTATATGTGGCGTATAGCTAAGAACTTAAGCTTCATTTTGGTATACAACTTATTTCAAACTTAAGTTTTTTTTAGAACAAAGTTTGACAAATTAAATTTCTATTGAACTTCACTCATTTTTTCTTTGGCTAAGGGGCCAAAATCAGGAAGCTTGGCTATATGTGGCGTATAGCTAAGAACTTAAGCTTCATTTTGGTATACAACTTATTTCAAACTTAAGATTTTTTTAGAACAAAGTTTGAAAAATTAAATTTCTATTGAACTTCACTAATTTTTTCTTTTGGCTAAGGGGCCAAAATAAGGACATCCTCCGAAGGTTGGCTATTTGCCGCGTATAGCTTACAACTTAAGCTTCATTGTGGTATACAATTTATTTCAAACTTAAGCTTTTTTAGAACAAAGTTTGAAAAATTAAATTTCTTTTGAACTTCACTCATATTTTCTTTTGGCTGCAGGGCCAAAATAAGGATATCCTCCGAAGGTTAGCTATATGTGGCGTATAGCTAAGAACTTAAGCTTCATTTTGGTATACAACTTATTTCATACTTAAGTTTTTTTTAGAACAAAGTTTGAAAAATTAAATTTCTATTGAACTTCACTCATTTTTTTGTTTTGGCTAAGTGGCCAAAATAAGGACATCTTCCGAAGGTTGGCTATATGCGGCGTATAGCTAAGAACTTAAGCTTCATTTTGGAATACAACCTTTTTCAAACTTAAGATTTTCTTAGAACAAAGTATGAAAAATTAAATTTCTATTGAAGTTCACTCAATTTTTCTTTTGGCTAAGGGGCCAAAATAAAGACATCCTCCGAGGGTTGGCTATATGCGGCGTATAGCTAAGAACTTAAGCTTCATTTTGGAATACAACTTATTTCAAACTTAAGTTTTTTTTAGAACAAAGTTTGAAAAATTAAATTTCTATTGAACTTTACTCATTTTTTCTTTTTGCTAAGGGGCCAAAATAAGACCATCCTCCGAAGGTTGGCTATATGTGGCGTATAGCTAAGAACTTAAGCTTCATTTTGGTATACAACTTATTTCAAACTTAAGTTTTTTTTAAAACAAAGTTTGAAAAATTAAATTTCTATTGAACTTCACTAATTTTTTTCTTTTGGCTAAGGGGCCAAAATAAGGACATCCTCCGAAGGTTGGCTATATGCGGCGTATAGCTAAGAACTTAAGCTTCATTTTGGTATACAACTTATTTCAAACTTAAGTTTTTTTTAGAAAAAAGTTTGAAAAATTAAATTTCTATTGAACTTCACTCATTTTTTCTTTTGGCTAAGGGGCCAAAATAAGGACATCCTCCGAAGGTTGGCTATATGTGGCGTATAGCTAAGAACTTAAGCTTCATTTTGGTATACAACTTATTTCAAACTTAAGTTTTTTTTAGAAAAATTAAATTTCTATTTGGCTTTGGTATCATGGTAACTAAGGAAACCTTCCACTTCTTTTTATTTTTAATGATATTTTACGCCTTGAATACTATCCTCAAAAATGGAAGGTTTCCTTAGTTACCATGATACCAAAGCCAAATAGAAATTTAATTTTTCTAAAAAAAACTTAAGTTTGAAATAAGTTGTATACCAAAATGAATCTTAAGTTCTTAGCTATACGCCACATATAGCCAACCTTCGGAGGATGTCCTTATTTTGGCACCTTAGCCAAAAGAAAAAATGAGTGAAGTTCAATAGAAATTTAATTTTTCGAACTTTTTTCTAAAAAAAACTTAGTTTGAAATAAGTTGTATACTAAAATGAAGCTTAAGTTCTTAGCTATACGCCGCATATAGCCAACCTTCGGAGGATGTCCTTATTTTGGCCCCTTAGCCAAAAGAAAAAAATTAGTGAAGTTCAATAGAAATTTAATTTTGCAAACTTTGTTTTAAAAAAAAACTTAAGTTTGAAATAAGTTGTATACCAAAATGAAGCTTAAGTTCTTAGCTATACGCCACATATAGCCAACCTTCGGAGGATGGTCTTATTTTGGCCCCTTAGCAAAAAGAAAAAATGAGTAAAGTTCAATAGAAATTTAATTTTTCAAACTTTGTTCTAAAAAAATCTTAAGTTTGAAATAAGTTGTATTCCAAAATGAAGCTTAAGTTCTTAGCTATACGCCGCATATAGCCAACCTTCGGAGGATGTCCTTATTTTGGCCCCTTAGCCAAAAGAAAAAAAAAGTGAACTTCAATAGAAATTTAATTTTTCAAGCTTTGTTCTAAGAAAATCTTAAGTTTGAAAAAGGTTGTATTCCAAAATGAAGCTTAAGTTCTTAGCTATACGCCGCATATAGCCAACCTTCGGAGGATGGTCTTATTTTGGCCCCTTAGCAAAAAGAAAAAATGAGTAAAGTTCAATAGAAATTTAATTTTTCAAACTTTGTTCTAAAAAAATCTTAAGTTTGAAATAAGTTGTATTCCAAAATAAAGCTTAAGTTCTTAGCTATGCGCCGCATATAGCCAACCTTCGGAGGATGTCCTTATTTTGGCCCCTTAGCCAAAAGAAAAAATGAGTGAACTTCAATAGAAATTTAATTTTTCAAACTTTGTTCTAAGAAAATCTTAAGTTTGAAAAAGGTTGTATTCCAAAATGAAGCTTAAGTTCTTAGCTATACGCCGCATATAGCCAGCCTTCGGAAGATGTCCTTATTTTGGCCCCTTAGCCAAAACAAAAAAATGAGTGAAGTTCAATAGAAATTTAATTTTTCAAACTTTGTTCTAAAAAAAACTTAAGTATGAAAGAAGTTGTATTCCAAAATGAAGCTTAAGTTCTTAGCTATACGCCGCATATAGCCAACCTTCGGAAGATGTCCTTATTTTGGCTCCTTAGCCAAAACAAAAAAATTAGTGAAGTTCAATAGAAATTTAATTTTTCAAACATTGTTCTAAAAAAAACTTAAGTATGAAATAAGTTGTATACCAAAATAAAGCTTAAGTTCTTAGCTATACGCCGCATATAGCCAACCTTCGGAAGATGTCCTTATTTTGGCTCCTTAGCCAAAACAAAAAAATTAGTGAAGTTCAATAGAAATTTAATTTTTCAAACATTGTTCTAAAAAAAACTTAAGTATGAAATAAGTTGTATACCAAAATGAAGCTTAAGTTCTTAGCTATACGCCGCATATAGCCAACCTTCGGAGGATGTCCTTATTTTGGCCCCTTAGCCAAAAGAAAAAATTAGTGAACTTCAATAGAAATTTAATTTTTCAAACTTTGTTTTAAAAAAAAACTTAAGTTTGAAATAAGTTGTATACCAAAATGAAGCTTAAGTTCTTAGCTATACGCCACATATAGCCAACCTTCGGAGGATGGTCTTATTTTGGCCCCTTAGCAAAAAGAAAAAATGAGTAAAGTTCAATAGAAATTTAATTTTTCAAACTTTGTTCTAAAAAAATCTTAAGTTTGAAATAAGTTGTATTCCAAAATGAAGCTTAAGTTCTTAGCTATACGCGCGCATATAGCCAACCTTCGGAGGATGTCCTTATTTTGGCCCCTTAGTCAAAAGAAAAAATGAGTGAACTTCAATAGAAATTTAATTTTTCAAACTTTGTTCTTAGAAAATCTTAAGTTTGAAAAAGGTTGTATTCCAAAATGAAGCTTAAGTTCTTAGCTATACGCCGCATATAGCCAACCTTCGGAAGATGTCCTTATTTTGGCCACTTAGCCAAAACAAAAAAATGAGTGAAGTTCAGTAGAAATTTAATTTTTCAAACTTTGTTCTAAAAAAAACTTAAGTATGAAATAAGTTGTATACCAAAATGAAGCTTAAGTTCTTAGCTATACGCCACATATAGCTAACCTTCGGAGGATATCCTTATTTTGGCCCTGCAGCCAAAAGAAAATATGAGTGAAGTTCACTAGAAATTTCATTTTTCAAACTTTGTTCTAAAAAAAACTTAAGTTTGAAATAAGTTGTATACCAAAATGAAGCTTAAGTTCTTAGCTATACGCCGCATATAGCCAACCTTCGGAGGATGTCCTAATTTGGGCCCCTTAGCCAAAAGAAAAAATGAGTGGAGTTCAATAGAAATTTAATTTTTCAAACTTTTTTCTAAAAAAAACTTAAGTTTGAAATAAGTTGTATACCAAAATGAAGCTTAAGTTCTTAGCTATACGCCACATATAGCCAACCTTCGGAGGATGTCCTTATTTTGGCCCCTTAGCCAAAAGAAAAAATGAGTGAACTTCAATAGAAATTTAATTTTTCAAACTTTGTTCTAAGAATATCTTAAGTTTGAAAAAGGTTGTATTCCAAAATGAAGCTTAAGTTCTTAGCTATACGCCGCATATAGCCAACCTTCGGAAGATGTCCTTATTTTGGCCCCTTAGCCAAAATAAAAAAATGAGTGAAGTTCAATAGAAATTTAATTTTTCAAACTTTGTTCTAAAAAAAACTTAAGTATGAAATAAGTTGTATACCAAAATGAAGCTTAAGTTCTTAGCTATACGCCACATATAGCTAACCTTCGGAGGATATCCTTATTTTGGCCCTGCAGCCAAAAGAAAATATGAGTGAAGTTAAAAAGAAATTTCATTTTTCAAACTTTGTTCTTAAAAAGCTTAAGTTTGAAATAAATTGTATACCAAAATGAAGCTTAAGTTGTTAGCTATACGCGGCAAATAGCCAACCTTCGGAGGATGTCCTTATTTTGGCCCCTTAGCCAAAAGAAAAAATGAGTGAAGTTCAATAGAAATTTAATTTTTCAAACTTTGTTTTAAAAAAAACTTAAGTTTGAAATAAGTTGTATACCAAAATGAAGCTTAAGTTCTTAGCAATACGCCGCATATAGCCAACCTTCGGAAGATGTCCTTATTTTGGCCCCTTAGCCAAAACAAAAAAATGAGTGAAGTTCAATAGAAATTTAATTTTTCAAACTTTGTTCTAAAAAAAACTTAAGTTTGAAATAAATTGTATACCAAAATGAAGCTTAAGTTGTGAGCTATACGCGGCAAATAGCCAACCTTCGGAGGATGTCCTTATTTTGGCCCCTTAGCCAAAACAAAAAAATGAGTGAAGTTCAATAGAAATTTAATTTTTCAAACTTTGTTCTAAAAAAAACTTAAGTATGAAATAAGTTGTATACCAAAATGAAGCTTAAGTTCTTAGCAATACGCCGCATATAGCCAACCTTCGGAAGATGTCCTTATTTTGGCCCCTTAGCCAAAACAAAAAAATGAGTGAAGTTCAATAGAAATTTAATTTTTCAAACTTTGTTCTAAAAAAAACTTAAGTATGAAATAAGTTGTATACCAAAATGAAGCTTAAGTTCTTAGCTATACGCCAGATATAGCCAACCTTCGGAGGATGTCCTTTTTTTGGGCCCTTAGCCAAAAGAAAAAATGAGCGAAGTTCAATAGAAATTTAACTTTTCAAACTTTGTTCTAAAAAAACCTTAAGTTTGTAATAAATTGTATACCAAAATGAAGCTTAAGTTCTTAGCTATACGCCACATATAGCCAACCTTCGGAGGATGTCCTGATTTTGGCCCCTTAGCCAAAAGAAAAAATGAGTGAAGTTCAATAGAAATTTAATTTTTCAAACTTTGTTCTAAACAAATCTTAAGTTTGAAATAAGTTGTATTCCAAAATGAAGCTTAAGTTCTTAGCTATACGCCACATATAGCCAACCTTCGGAGGATGTCCTGATTTTGGCCCCTTAGCCAAAAGAAAAAATGAGTGAAGTTCAATAGAAATTTAATTTTTCAAACTTTGTTCTAAACAAATCTTAAGTTTGAAATAAGTTGTATTCCAAAATGAAGCTTAAGTTCTTAGCTATACGCCACATATAGCCAACCTTCGGAGGATGGTCTTATTTTGGCCCCTTAGCCAAAAGAAAAAATGAGTAAAGTTCAATAGAAATTTAATTTTTCACACTTTGTTCTAAAAAAATCTTAAGTTTGAAATAAGTTGTATACCAAAATGAAGCTTAAGTTCTTAGCTATACGCCACATATAGCCAACCTTCGGAGGATGTCCTTATTTTGGCCCTGCAGCCAAAAGAAAATATGAGTGAAGTTCAAAAGAAATTTAATTTTTCAAACTTTTTTCTAAAAAAAGTTAATTTTGAAATAAATTGTATACCAAAATGAAGCTTAAGTTGTTAGCTATACGCGGCAAATAGCCAACCTTCGGAGGATGTCCTTATTTTGGCCCCTTAGCCAAAACAAAAAAATGAGTGAAGTTCAATAGAAATTTAATTTTTCAAACTTTGTTCTAAAAAAAACTTAAGTTTGAAATAAATTGTATACCAAAATGAAGCTTAAGTTGTTAGCTATACGCGGCAAATAGCCAACCTTCGGAGGATGTCCTTATTTTGGCCCCTTAGCCAAAACAAAAAAATGAGTGAAGTTCAATAGAAATTTAATTTTTCAAACTTTGTTCTAAAAAAAACTTAAGTATGAAATAAGTTGTATACCAAAATGAAGCTTAAGTTCTTAGCAATACGCCGCATATAGCCAACCTTCGGAAGATGTCCTTATTTTGGCCCCTTAGCCAAAACAAAAAAATGAGTGAAGTTCAATAGAAATTTAATTTTTCAAACTTTGTTCTAAAAAAAACTTAAGTATGAAATAAGTTGTATACCAAAATGAAGCTTAAGTTCTTAGCTATACGCCACATATAGCCAACCTTCGGAGGATGTCCTTATTTTGGCCCTGCAGCCAAAAGAAAATATGAGTGAAGTTCAAAAGAAATTTAATTTTTCAAACTTTTTTCTAAAAAAACTTAATTTTGAAATAAATTGTATACCAAAATGAAGCTTAAGTTGTTAGCTATACGCGGCAAATAGCCAACCTTCGGAGGATGTCCTTATTTTGGCCCCTTAGCCAAAACAAAAAAATGAGTGAAGTTCAATAGAAATTTAATTTTTCAAACTTTGTTCTAAAAAAAACTTAAGTTTGAAATAAATTATGTACCAAAATGAAGCTTAAGTTCTTAGCTATACGCGGCAAATAGCCAACCTTCGGAGGATGTCCTTATTTTGGCCCCTTAGCCAAAAGAAAAAATGAGTGAAGTTCAATAGAAATTTAATTTTTCAAACTTTGTTCTAAACAAATCTTAAGTTTGAAATAAGTTGTATTCCAAAATGAAGCTTAAGTTCTTAGCTATACGCCACATATAGCCAACCTTCGGAGGATGGTCTTATTTTGGCCCCTTAGCCAAAAGAAAAAATGAGTAAAGTTCAATAGAAATTTAATTTTTCACACTTTGTTCTAAAAAAATCTTAAGTTTGAAATAAGTTGTATACCAAAATGAAGCTTAAGTTCTTAGCTATACGCCACATATAGCCAACCTTCGGAGGATGTCCTTATTTTGGCCCTGCAGCCAAAAGAAAATATGAGTGAAGTTCAAAAGAAATTTAATTTTTCAAACTTTTTTCTAAAAAAAGTTAATTTTGAAATAAATTGTATACCAAAATGAAGCTTAAGTTGTTAGCTATACGCGGCAAATAGCCAACCTTCGGAGGATGTCCTTATTTTGGCCCCTTAGCCAAAACAAAAAAATGAGTGAAGTTCAATAGAAATTTAATTTTTCAAACTTTGTTCTAAAAAAAACTTAAGTTTGAAATAAATTGTATACCAAAATGAAGCTTAAGTTGTTAGCTATACGCGGCAAATAGCCAACCTTCGGAGGATGTCCTTATTTTGGCCCCTTAGCCAAAACAAAAAAATGAGTGAAGTTCAATAGAAATTTAATTTTTCAAACTTTGTTCTAAAAAAAACTTAAGTATGAAATAAGTTGTATACCAAAATGAAGCTTAAGTTCTTAGCAATACGCCGCATATAGCCAACCTTCGGAAGATGTCCTTATTTTGGCCCCTTAGCCAAAACAAAAAAATGAGTGAAGTTCAATAGAAATTTAATTTTTCAAACTTTGTTCTAAAAAAAACTTAAGTATGAAATAAGTTGTATACCAAAATGAAGCTTAAGTTCTTAGCTATACGCCACATATAGCCAACCTTCGGAGGATGTCCTTATTTTGGCCCTGCAGCCAAAAGAAAATATGAGTGAAGTTCAAAAGAAATTTAATTTTTCAAACTTTTTTCTAAAAAAACTTAATTTTGAAATAAATTGTATACCAAAATGAAGCTTAAGTTGTTAGCTATACGCGGCAAATAGCCAACCTTCGGAGGATGTCCTTATTTTGGCCCCTTAGCCAAAACAAAAAAATGAGTGAAGTTCAATAGAAATTTAATTTTTCAAACTTTGTTCTAAAAAAAACTTAAGTTTGAAATAAATTATGTACCAAAATGAAGCTTAAGTTGTTAGCTATACGCGGCAAATAGCCAACCTTCGGAGGATGTCCTTATTTTGGCCCCTTAGCCAAAACAAAAAAATGAGTGAAGTTCAATAGAAATTTAATTTTTCAAACTTTGTTCTAAAAAAAACTTAAGTATGAAATAAGTTGTATACCAAAATGAAGCTTAAGTTCTTAGCAATACGCCGCATATAGCCAACCTTCGGAAGATGTCCTTATTTTGGCCCCTTAGCCAAAACAAAAAAATGAGTGAAGTTCAATAGAAATTTAATTTTTCAAACTTTGTTCTAAAAAAAACTTAAGTATGAAATAAGTTGTATACCAAAATGAAGCTTAAGTTCTTAGCTATACGCCAGATATAGCCAACCTTCGGAGGATGTCCTTATTTTGGGCCCTTAGCCAAAAGAAAAAATGAGCGAAGTTCAATAGAAATTTAACTTTTCAAACTTTGTTCTAAAAAAACCTTAAGTTTGAAATAAATTGTATACCAAAATGAAGCTTAAGTTCTTAGCTATACGCCACATATAGCCAACCTTCGGAGGATGTCCTGATTTTGGCCCCTTAGCCAAAAGAAAAAATGAGTGAAGTTCAATAGAAATTTAATTTTTCAAACTTTGTTCTAAACAAATCTTAAGTTTGAAATAAGTTGTATTCCAAAATGAAGCTTAAGTTCTTAGCTATACGCCACATATAGCCAACCTTCGGAGGATGTCCTGATTTTGGCCCCTTAGCCAAAAGAAAAAATGAGTGAAGTTCAATAGAAATTTAATTTTTCAAACTTTGTTCTAAACAAATCTAAGTTTGAAATAAGTTGTATTCCAAAATGAAGCTTAAGTTCTTAGCTATACGCCACATATAGCCAACCTTCGGAGGATGGTCTTATTTTGGCCCCTTAGCCAAAAGAAAAAATGAGTAAAGTTCAATAGAAATTTAATTTTTCACACTTTGTTCTAAAAAAATCTTAAGTTTGAAATAAGTTGTATTCCAAAATGAAGCTTAAGTTCTTAGCTATACGCCGCATATAGCCAACCTTCGGAGGATGTCCTTATTTTGGCCCCTTAGCCAAAAGAAAAAATGAGTGAACTTCAATAGAAATTTAATTTTTCAAACTTTGTTCTCAACAAATCTTAAGTTTGAAATAAGTTGTATTCCAAAATGAAGCTTAAGTTCCTAGCTATACGCCGCATATAGCCAACCTTCGGAAGATGTCCTTATTTTGGCCCCTTAGCCAAAACAAAAAAATGAGTGAAGTTCAATAGAAATTTAATTTTTCAAACTTTGTTCTAAAAAAAACTTAAGCATGAAATAAGTTGTATACCAAAATGAAGCTTAAGTTCTTAGCTATACGCCACATATAGCCAACCTTCGGAGGATGTCCTTATTTTGGCCCTGCAGCCAAAAGAAAATATGAGTGAAGTTCAAAAGAAATTTAATTTTTCAAACTTTGTTCTAAAATAACTTAATTTTGAAATAAATTGTATACCAAAATGAAGCTTAAGTTGTTGGCTATGCGCGGCAAATAGCCAACCTTCGGAGGATGTCCTTATTTTGGCCCCTTAGCCAAAAGAAAAAATGAGTGAAGTTCAATAAAAATTTAATTTTTCAAACTTTGTTCTAAAAAAAACTTAAGTTTGAAATAAGTTGTATACCAAAATGAAGCTTAAGTTCTTAGCTATACGCCAGATATAGCCAACCTTCGGAGGATGTCCTTATTTTGGCCCCTTAGCCAAAAGAAAAAATGAGTGAAGTTCAATAGAAATTTAATTTTTTAAACTTTGTCTTAAAAAAAACTTAAGTTGGCAATAAGTTGTATACCAAAATGAAGCTTAAGTTCTTAGCTATACGCCGCATATAGCCAACCTTCGGAGGAAGTCCTTATTTTGGCCCCTTAGCCAAAAGAAAAAATGAGTGAAGTTCAATAGAAATTTAATTTTTTAAACTTTGTTCTAAAAAAAACTTAAGTTTGAAATAAGTTGTATACGAAAATGAAGCTTAAAATCTTACCTATACGCCACATATAGCCAACTTTCGGAGTATGTCCTTATTTTGGCCCCTTAGCCAAAAGAAAAAATGAGTGAAGTTCAATAGAAATTTAATTTTTCAAACTTTGTTCTAAAAAAACTTAAGTTTGAAATAAGTTGTATACCAAAATGAAGCTTAAGTTCTTAGCTATACGCCGCATATAGCCAACCTTCGGAGGATGTCCTTATTTTGGCCCCTTAGCCAAAAGAAAAAATGAGCGAAGTTCAATAGAAATTTAATTTTTCAAACTTTGTTCTAAAAAAACCTTAAGTTTGAAATAAATTGTATACCAAAATAAAGCTTAAGTTCTTAGCTATACGCCGCATATAGCCAACCTTCGGAGGATGTCCTTATTTTGGCGCCTTAGCCAAAAGAAAAAATGAGTGAAGTTCAATAGAAATTTCATTTTTCAAACTTTGTTCTAAAAAAAATTTAAGTTTGAAATAAGTTGTATACCAAAATGAAGCTTAAGTTCTTAGCTATACGCCGCATATAGCCAACCTTCGGAGGATGTCCTTATTTTGGCCCCTTAGCCAAAGGAAAAAAATGAGTGAAGTTCAATAGAAATTTAATTTTTCAAACTTTGTTCTAAAAAAAACTTAAGTTTGAAATAAGTTTTATACCAAAATGAAGCTTAAGTTCTTAGCTATACGCCACATATAGCCAACCTTCGGAGGATGTCCTTATTTTGGCCCCTTGGCCAAAAGAAAAAATGAGCGAAGTTCAATAGAAATTTAATTTTTCAAACTTTGTTCTAAAAAAACCTTAAGTTTAAAATAAATTGTATACCAAAATGAAGCTTAAGTTCTTAGCTATACGCCGCATATAGCCAACCTTCGGAGGATGTCCTTATTTTGGCCCCTTAGCCAAAAGAAAAAATCAGTGAAGTTCAATAGAAATTTAATTTTTTAAACTTTGTTCTAAAAAAACTTAAGTTTGAAATAAGTTGCATACCAAAATGAAGCTTAAGTTCTTAGCTATACGCCGCATATAGCCAACCTTCGGAGGATGTCCTTATTTTGGCCCCTTAGCCAAAGGAAAAAAATTAGTGAAGTTCAATAGAAAATTAATTTTTCAAACTTTGTTCTAAAAAAAACTTAAGTTTGAAATAGGTTGTAACAAAAATGAAGCTTAAGTTCTTAGGTATACGCCACATATAGCCAACCTTCGGAGGATGTCGTTATTTTGGCCCCTTAGCCAAAAGAAAAAATGAGTGAAGTTCAATATAAATTTAATTTTTCAAACTTTGTTCTAAAGAAAACTTAAGTTTGAAATAAGTTGTATACCAAAATTAAGCTTAAGTTCTTAGCTATACGCCGCATACAGCCAACCTTCTGAGGATGTCCTTATTTTGGCCCCTTAGCCAAAAGAAACAAATGAGTATAGTTCACTAAAAATTTAATTTTTCAAACTTTGTTCTAAAAAAAAACTTAAGTTTGAAATAAGTTGTATACCAAAATGAAGCTTAAGTTCTTAGCTATACGCCGCATATAGCCAACCTTCGGAGGATGTCCTTATTTTGCCCCTAAGCCAAAAGAAAAAATGAGTGAAGTTCAATAGAAATTTAATTTTTCAAACTTTGTTCTAAAAAAAACTTAAGTTTGAAATAAGTTGTATACCAAAATGAATATTAAGTTTGAAATAAGTTGTATACCAAAATGAAGCTTATGTGCTTAGCTATACGCCGCATATAGCCAACCTTCGCAGGATGTCCTTATTTTGGCCCCTTAGCCAAAAGAAAAAAATGAGTGAAGTTCAATAGAAATTTATGAGTGAAATTTAATAGAAATTAATTTTTTTTTTTTAACTTAAAATATATATCTTTAAGGAATCCAACAGAAACATTTGTAAACTAATTTAGGTAGGTAGGTATGTAGAAAAGCCGGTGTGAAGTATCCTTCACACTTGCACCCAGAGACCAATATGGTCCATTGTGACGCCTTAATTAGAGATAGCCATGAAGGTAGAAAGCAGGTTAAATAAAGAGCGAAAGCATAATACAGATCCAAAAGATAGGTAGAAAAGACAGGAAAGAAAAGAAGGAAAACGAAGGTAAAGGACCAACCCCGAGATAAATCCCACCCAAACCAAATCCGCCCTACGTGCGGTTAGCCTCCGGTCTCCCCTCGCGCAGCCAGGCCATCCCCATTACGAATCCTATCAGATTCTCGAGTCCGCAACTCGAAACATCCCCTAATTCGCCCAGGAATCTACTGCCCATCCACCTCAGCCTACTACCCTGCAACCTGGGACATTGGCACAGAAAGTGCTCAACTGTCTCCAACTCCTCAGGGTCCTCGCACAACCTGCATATATCCGACAAGTCGGATCCCATCCACACCGCCATCCTGCGTATCATACAGTGGCCCGTGATCATTCCTATCATAGTCCTAACGCAGACCCTGCTCCTGCCCAGCAGCGACACCGAATCGGACTTCCTAAGCACCGGCCACAGTGTCCGTGATACTCGACAGTCCGTTCGGCCCCCAGGCCCGGTTGGCCACGCCCATTGTCCACTCCTTAATTCTACCAAAATAGAAGCCCAATGGAGGCTTAACCGCCTCCACACAGTCAGGATCCTCCATCTCTGAGCCCTGTCTTGCCAACTCATCAGCAACCTCATTGCCGCCTATGTCGCAATGACCCGGCACCCAGCACAACCTTAGCAAATACTCCCCTAAGGCTCCCCTCAGAGCCCTCCTACAATCATCAACCAGCCTAGAGTTCACATAACAGCTCCTTACGGCCATAAGAGCCGCCTGGCTGTCCACATATATAGTGACCTCCGAGCCCCTATCAATGTTGTCCCTTACTAGTTCCACGGCCCTCCAGACCCCCAGAACCTCCACCTGAGAAACACTGCAGTCGTCAGGGAGCCTATATGACCTTCTTATGTTCAGATCCTCAATGTAGACCCCTGCACCCGTGCCCCTCATCTTCAAGCAATCAGTGAAAATAGTAAATCCACCAAATAATCTGCTCCTACCCGACCATCTCTCCCTAGAGGGCATTATTACCTCCGCCAACCGACCAAAATCCACCTTGGTGCCCACATAATCAGTGTATTCCGGCGGTCCCAGGCAATAGCCACCAGCCTCAATCTCACCCAAGATCCGTGAGTGACCCTGAGTGTCATTCCTCGTCAGTCCCAACTCCCTCAGTCTAAGAATGCTCCTAGCCGCCATTCCCATCACACACTGCTCAATAGGCAGAAGATGTAGAATGACATCCAGAGCAGCCTGAGGAGTACTTCTCATGGCACCTGTCATGCAAATTGAAGCACACCTCTGAGCCTTAGAAAGAAGGTTCCTACGACTTACCAATCTCAATGACTCCCACCAAACACAACATCCATACGTAAGATTGGGTCTAACCACCGAAGTGTACAGCCATCCCACCACTGACGGCCGGAGTCCCCAGCTCCTACCTGTCGATGATCTGCAAGCATAGCAGGCATTGAGACCCCTTTTGAGTCTCTCCTGAGTATTCCTACCCCATGACAGCTTGCTGTCCAGAAAAACCCCAGATACTTAGCACTATCAGATAGTCCAAGCTCCACTCCTCCCAGTACCGGCAGTCTAAACTCCTCCACCTTGTGCCTCCTAGTGAAAAGAACCAACTCCGTCTTCTCCGCATTAACTCCCAGTCCCTTATCACTTGCCCATGCCGCCAGTTCGCCCAGCGCCTCTTGCATGATGTCGCTAATTGTCGGCAGAAACTTGGCCGACACCAATATCACCACATCATCCGCGTAGTCCACGACTTTCTGACCCATTCTGTCAAAACGTCTCAGAATGACATTGACGGCCAAGAGCCACAATAAGGGAGAGAGAACTCCCCCCTGTGGGGTCCCCCTAGTCACCGATTTCCTTAAGCGTTCGTTTCCCCAGTCCGAGTGAATAACTCTGCTGCTAAGCATCATAGTTATCCATTCGACCAAGAACGACGGAACCCTCAGGTCAACCAGTGCCTGCCCTATAGTCTCTATCCTCAAATTGTTAAAGGTGTGTATTCCCTGGTTCGCAAACCCCGCTCCACATAACCGACCACATCATGCAACGCACTCTCAACAGATCTACCTTTAAGGTAGGCGTGTTGAGCGCCGCTGATGATGCCGGCGTCAATCTTCGTCCTCAGATGTAGATCAATCAGTCTTTCCAACGTCTTCAAGAGCAAAGACGACAAGCTGATTGGTCTAAAATCCTTGGGTTTAGAGTGACCGGTTCTACCCGCCTTGGGAATAAAAACTACCCTAACCTCCCTCCACCTCCTAGGAATGTACCCGTTCGGCACACATATCCTAAACAGTTCCACCAACAGCAGGAGTGATGATTTCCCGATATTCTGTAACATCGCCGGAAATATACCATCTGGCCCCGCCGATTTGTGGAACCCAAAGGTATTTACCGCCCATGTTACCTTATCCAAGGTAATCATATCTCCCACCGTCTCCCTTTCCTCACCGCCTGAGCCCGAACCAGAGAAGGGGTCACCACATACAGCCTGTTCCCCAGACCCAGGATCCACACACCCCGGAAAGTGAGTCTCCATAAGCAGACAGAGAGATTCAGAGCCAGATTCCGCCCATGAGCCGTCCGATCTCTGAATAAATCCAGGGACTACAGGGTCCTTAGAAAAAATTCTTCTGAACTTAGACATCTTAATCTTAAACTTAATCCACGATTCCCTTTTCGCCCTTCTTATATCTCCCTTATACCTCCCGTAACTCAACCTGAAGTTACTCCAATTTTCATTCCTGCGCGTATACTTCGCCCTATTGAACAGCCTTCTGACGATGGAGCTTTGAGTTTTCAACTCGTCTGTCCACCATCTTGGTTGTGTACGCCTGCCCGGAAAATTTAACGGACAGGATCGCTCATAGCTACTGGTCAAAACCCCCGTGAAGGTGTTTACCAGTTGCTCCACACTGGCCGGAGTCGACCCCCAGTTCCGTGTAACCCTAAGGTTCCGTTGCATTAGTCCCGAAAACGAGCCCCAATCCGTCCTTCTCGGATTCCTATATGGACGCCTTTTCGACCTCTCAAACATTAGACAAAAGGACAGACGACTATGGTCAGAGAAGGAAAAATCCAAAGCCACCCTCCAGTCCTCTACTAATTCCCTACAGTTCGTCAATGTTATATCTATCACTGCCTCTCTATCCTTAGTTCTGAACTTTGGCGTATTCCCCCTGTTACAGATAAAAAGATCTTTTGTTGATGTCGGCACTACCCCATTGGGAATGGTGTGCATTGGCGTCACATCCGAGTACCAGCCTCGAGCCGCTTCTGCCCGAGTGCTCCACCAACTCTCGCATTTTTTCACCAGGTGGATCGGCAGCTTCATATGGCAAGTATGCCGATGCTAGTGCCAGGACCATTTTGTCCTTGGCTTCTCCTGTCACAACCGTGAGGTCTCCATTACTGAAAGAATGAGAAATCATAAATTTATGTTCAGTTCTCGCCAGTATACGTCCGTACCTTCTCATCAGAGCGGGATAAGAACAAGGTATACCCCGTGATCCTTAATCCAACTACCAGGTTTTTGTTAATCCAGGGCTCTTGGATTAAAGCCACGTCCACATTGTTATCAATGAGGTGGGTTACTAATTCGGTTGAGGCCGCTTCACAGTGGTGCTAGTTTATCTGCACCACTTTCAGCCTCTTAGGGTTTATCATTTTTAGGAAACCCGAATATAGCAACCCCTCCCATTGATTTCAGTTTTCTCAGAGATTCCCGGTCTACTGCGAACCAGAAAACTCTTCCTTGGTTCTCCTTACAACCCAGTGAAGATATCATCTTCCACTGGCCTGTAAAGAGTCCATTGTTCTGATTGGCCAGTAACCCCAGTATGACCTCCACCGGTTTTATAGGTGGAGGAATCCATACAGTGACCACCGGCCTTGTTGGCAACTCAGACGCGAGTATAACGTCTAATCTGGCTTCAGGATAAGCGCTGCCACACCTGCCGATTGCAGCCTTTACAAACTCAAAGGTTTTTAGATTGCCGCAACTGACAGTTTTGACTAGGGTTCCCAACTTTTTTTGTGTCAATTAAAGTACATTGATTATTAAAGGTTAGGAAAAAAAGTACACAGTATAAATATAAAGTACAATTAATTTCTTTTTATTGTTATATTTAAAAACGTTTTTTTATTGCTTTTCGCAAGATTTATCAAAAAATTACACTGTGCTAGAATTTGACACTTTTTTTTGAGACAAGCCGGGCAACTGGCGCTTTAACTTAATAATAATTCGGGTACGCTGAATCCAATACCGGTTCAGTTTACTGAAATTACTAAAAAAAACATTAAAATTTCCTTTAAAAGTTAAAAGTTTTTACAGCGCAGTCGTTTTAGAAACATCTTTTTTTTTTTTGTTTTTGCAACAAAAAGGATTTTTTAGCAACATTTCGAAATTTTTGTTTGTTAAAAATCTATAACAAATTACAGATATGCTTCTAATTTTTTCCAGACATATAAAAAACAAAGCTCCAAACAAAACAAGCTTTATATTATAAATGATTAAAATCTGTTTAGAACTTTCGATATTATGCACAAAAGTCGAAAAATTTTAATTAATTTAAATATTTCATAAAACGCAAAATTTGTATGTCAGTCCTCTTAAGAAGTGGTGATAGGGACAAGTATATCACGAGAAATTGTTAAGGCGACTCCTTGGCTGTTATGGTACGTTTTCTTCAATATATTTCTAGTCTGTATTAAATATTTTGTATGGGAGCCCCCTTAAGGAATGGACAGTCACTTTTGTTCTCGCAATCTAAAAGCGGGCAGTAATTTGAAAGAGTTTTGCACTCGTGTTTTAAAAACAGGCAGTTATTGTACTCAAACAAAACAAGCAAGTGAAAAAGTGCTGTCAGATTATTTTTGTCGAAAAATCGTCCTGATAATATAAAAAAAACATCAACAAATGGCCCTGACTAATATTAATCAGTTGTTCTTTAGTTTTTCTAAAAAAAAAACTTGTACAATAAGTATTATACTTTTATGACTAATAAAACCCTGACTAATATAACCTGAATCTGTTTTGAATTCTAGATAAATATAATCATGCGAAATAAAGTATTTTCGCGTACTTTATTATTCTCATAAAGTATAGAGTACAATTACTCGAAATAACGTCCAATACTTTATCATAAAGTACGGTTGGCAAGCCTAGTTTTGACACCTCTTATCCAGTCAGCCCCTTTGAACGATACTTCGTCCGGCCTTCCTTTGACGCTAAAGATTTCGTCAAGTAGTTTGTTTTCTAGCACCTGCCATTTCTCGACACTGATCCTTCCATCAGGATCCATACGATCAATGACAGCTGCTAGAATACCGTCCTTACCCGGCGACTCCCTTAGCTTCTTTGACGTAGAGGGTTGGTCCTCTCTGGAGCCAGTCCTCTTAGTGATCTCCTTTCGAGGATCCTTCCTTTTGGCCGCTGGGGATTTCTGGTCGTCACCAGACCTAACTCTCTTAAATACCCCCTCATTGGGAGCCTTAGCAGAGCTCTGTCGGTGATCACCCAATGTTGGCTGGTATTTCTCAGTAATCCCCTTTGTGACCTCCCTTTGGGGGGACTGTCGGAGATTATCAAGACTTTACCAGTCCTCATCGCGCAGCTAGTAGAGGGTGGTACAGAATCAGGCTTGGTTCCCTTATCCGTGACCGTACTGTCGCGGTTTAGAGGACCAGGTGTTGGTTATGTACCCCCTTTCTGACTACCAGTTCCTTTGTTGGAGGATTCATCAGCAGAGGTTACTGAGGGTTCGTTATCCTTACTGACAACATTTGAGCCCTCAGCAGCCCTTGCTGTGTATCCCGCAGGATAGGGAATGCCTAGGATATCACCGACAGATTCGTGTAGTGAGGAGTCTTTCTTAGCTATATTTTCTAGAAAGGCTAAGGAGGCCTTTACACCACTCTTGGCTTTTTCAAGACTCGTTCGGCCTTCTGATGTGACCTGTTCTGTCGCATCCTGCCGAACAATGGGTTTTGATGCACCCACTACTCCGCTCCCTATCTCGAGTGTGACCTCAGGAGCCGATGGCCCGGCCCTATGGTCCTGATGATGAGCTGAAATCATTGTAATTTCATGCTCATCATCAGATCGAGTCTCTCCGAGACCCCTGTTCGAGGCGGGGAACCGACTGGGGGGTCGTTCGTTCCGCTTGTCTCTGTCAGTTCTGTCAATAACTGACCTTTTTGCTCAAGAATATCTCTGTAGATACTCAGCCAATCGGTGTCTGGATCTGACACCGAAACTGCCGAGTTGTCAGAGATATGCCCTGCATCGACTCTTAGAGTCGCGTCCTTGGTTTTTTCTTTAATTTCGTCCAGTTTTTTGGTCCCACGAGTAAGCCGTAAAGAAAAGGACCGTCTCGCGCAGTGACGGCTTGCACGGACTAGGCCAAAGTTACAACTGACCCTTGCCATCGGCGCCAGAGGGAAGCTGTTAGCGACCAGTTTCTTTAACCACTAACCAGCCATTCAGGTCCTCGGCATTGCTATCAACCACCTTGACCTTAAAAGTGGGGGATATGGGAGATAAAGGGGGGTTGATAGGAACATAGGTAATGGGATAGGGGATGTGAGGATGGATAACCCTTAGTTGTGCTGGCCTTATAGCATATACCTTCCAACTTGTACCGGCTAGAATTTGCCGATTCAAGTTGCAAGACATTCACTACAGCCAGCATTTAAGCCACCACATCGCGGAAGATAGTTATCCAGGTGGTGGACCTAATTTAAATATATTAGTTTTTCTAATAGTTTGTCGCAACATTTTAATTATTGACTATTTTATAAATAACATTTCCGGTTTTACTTTGTTATCTTGTTAAAAGCCGAAATACTCTCCCATACACCAAAAACAAGAAGAAGATATTATTCTCTATAAAATGGCTAAAGTTGCCATATCTATTCACAATATTTCGCAATTTTAACTTGGCCGCACCTAAGTTTAGTTCTGCTCAGCCAGAAATACTCTATTTTAATGAGGAGAAGAGAGACATGTTTTGTTGCTCTCTTTATTTTGAGTGAAACAAGATTTACTTTGTTAACTACTCTGTTATGTTCACGGAGATTCTTAATTTTATTTTTCGAATGAAATTTTTTATTTTAATTTTTTTTTAATATATTAATGTACGTATATTTATCGAATTTAAATTTTTTTTTTTTTTTTAATAAAATTTTAAGTTTATAAATCTTGCATTTTATTTCTATATACTACCATATAGGCATTATTACAGGAAAAAAACACTTAAACCTAATCTAAAATGCTTAATTCAGAGAAGTTAGTCAGAAGTCCTAAATTTGGACCCAGGGCCAAAAAAGTAAAATGAGTGAATTGGCTAGAAATACTTTTTTGAAAACTTTGTTCTACAAAAAACTAGCGCCCAAAATGAAATGTATGTCAAATTGTAGCTAAGGTGGCCCGCTACAACGCCCAATTCACAGAAATTAGTCAGAAGTCCTAAATTTGGACCCAAGGCCAAAAAAGTAAAATGAGTGAATTGGCTAGAAATACTTTTTTGAAAACTTTGTTCTACAAAAAACTAGCGCGAAAAAAGGTAAGGTGGCCCGCTACAACGCCCAGTTCACAGAAGTTAGTCAGAAGTCCTAAATTTGGACCCAGGGCCAAAAAAAGAAAAATGAGTGAATTGGCTAGAAATAGTTTTTTGAAAACTTTGTTCTACAAAAAACTAGCGCCCAAAATGAAATGTATGTCAAATTGTAGCTAAGGTGGCCCGCTACAACGCCCAATTCATAGAAGTTAGTCAGAAGTCCTAAATTTGGCCCCAGGGCCAAAAAAGTAAAATGAGTGAATTGTTCTCAAAATGAAATGTATATCAAATTGTAGCTAAGGTGGCCCGCTACAACGCCCAATTCACAGAAGTTAGTCAGAAGTCCTAAATTTGGCCCCAGGGCCAAATAGGTAAAATGAGTGAAGTTCAATAGAAATTTATGAGTGAAGTTTAATAGAAATTTATTTTTTTTTAAACTTAAAATATATATTTTTAAGGAATACAACACAATCATTTGTAAACTAATTTAAATATATTAGTTTTTCTAATAGTTTGTCGCAATATTTTAATTATTTATTATTTTATAAATAACATTTCCGGATTTACTTTGTTATCTTGTTAAAAGCCGAAATACTCTCCCATACACCGAAAACAAGAAGAAGATATTATTCTCTATAAAATGGCAAAAGTTGCCGTATCTATTCACAATATTTCGCTATTTTAACTTGGCCGCACCTAAGTTTAGTTCTGATCGGCCAGAAATACTCAATTTTAATGAGGAGAAGAGATACATATTTTGTTGCTCTCTTTCTTTTGAGTGAAACAAGATTTACTTTGTTAACTACTTTGTTATGTTCACGGAGATAAATTAAGAGTTTAAAAAATGGGATATTCATCAATGTAGTATTGGCCACATTTGGTTTTAAGATGGTGTAGGTGGTTGTGGAGACGGTATTGGTGGTTGAGCTGCCGTTACATTCGGTATTGGTGGATGTGAAGATGGATGTGGTTGGTAAACAATAGAATGTTGATAAGCAAATGGTGGCTGTTGCTGGTGGCTTCCTGGGTTTTGAACATATTGTGGTTGCTGTTGAATATAATGTTGATTTTGTTCAACCGGATAGGGCGCTATAAAGTACTGTTGGTTGAAATTAGCTGGTACGGTGTGTTGATGTTTTTTTTATTTTTATAAATGCCTTTAAAGGGCAACCGCAATTTGGGCATTTACATTGAGCATTCTGGAAATAAAAAATAGTTATAAATATATACATACGTATATACATACATACATAAGCATGTACATAAAAAATACTGTTAAAAATTTAAAACCTTACTTACCATTTTAACAATTCGAGGTTTAGCATTAGTTTGAACAGAAAGACAATGGCACGCGTTTTCCTAAAAGTAACGCTATTTGTTATCTTTATATTAATAATGCCAGATCTTTGCGCAATGATCATAAAATAGCCAGATGATTATATTTGGAGCTAACTGCCTGTTTGTAGAACGCGAGCACAAAAATGACTCGCTTAACATGGTGCTGGTTCACACACGTCAAGTTTGACTCTTCAAGTCTGGATCTTTTAGAAATGGCATTTCTTTTCCCCTCTCTCCTAAAAACTCAAGACTTGACGAGTCAAACTTGACGGGTGTGAACCGGCACTTACATTTAAAACAAAAACAAATTTTGAAATTTTGTTTTAAATGTAAGTTGAACGAGTCACTTTTGCGCTCGCGTTCTACAAACAGGCAGTAATAAATGTTTTATGTTTCTAACCCTGCGGCCACACAGTCAAGTTGTTCTTGATAGTCTTTTACATATACTGCTTGTCAAAATTTACATAAATTGCAAGCTGTGACGTAGGCTGCATTCAATTTTTGAGCAATTTACTTTCAAGATGTCATCAAGAAAACAATTTATAAAGATAAACGAAAAATTTGCTCACTAACCTTGAAATCAGCTGTTTTCTTGAACGTAAAATGAAACACTCACTGGCAAGAGAACTTATCTATATTTTAAATAAACAACATTATTGACTAGTGTTAATGAATCTAAGATAACTTTGATTCCATATAGTATAAGTATACAAAGAGTTCGTGCCATTTATAAGATAAGCAACAGCTTCAATAAACATTGCAATCAAAAACAATTTCTTGTGTTTGTGTTCACAATTACCTACTTCTAAGCAAATTGACGGGTACCTATTTTATACAACTAAAATTTATGTCCAGCTCTTGACGAGTACCGACGTGTATCAGTGAGTAACAAAAAAAAAAAAATAAAAAAAATAATAAAAAAATTGGAAGTGAAAAAAAATATTTGCCGTGGGTGAAAAAAAAAATATTTGTAATAGGTGAAAAAAAAAGAACAATAACTAGTGTGCCCGAAGAGATTTGTGAATGAGCCTCACAAATACTCCCAATAAGGAGATAAGGCCCAGCACAAATAGCAGAAATGCTTATATTGTGGTAAGCTCCCCGAGCGTGAGCAATGAAAACATTCGATAACCAGAATTAAACAAAAATTATTTAAGTGCAAAAATTGCCAGCGCAACTGGTTTTCCATACAGCAATTTGAGTTCAAGTGTGCCCAACCTGAGCAAGTGTGTTGATCCGACCGTAAATGTGGTTCAAAGTGTGAAGTCGTCTGACCAGAGGAATAATAATAATATGAAAAAAAATATTTGCCGTGGGTGAAAAAAAAAATATTTGTAATAGGTGAAAAAAAAGAACAATAACTATTGTGCCCGAAGAGATTTGTGAATGAGCCTCACAAATACTCCCAATAAGGAGATAAGGCCCAGCACACGTCGTTACGTCGTTTCTATACGACGCGGGAACATTCAAGAGACCAAAATTCAAGCCAGTACAGAAACGTACTTTCGTATTATATCAAGACACCTGGACGCAGAAAATAAAAGTTACTATACATACCAATTAAAAAGTGCTAAGGGATTGATTATTGTCATAAAAGGCATAGATAGTTCTGTTCCTACAGAGGATATAAAATCTGCCGTAGAGCAAGAGGGGTATGAGGTAAAATCTGTGCATAATATTTTGAACAGGAATAAAGTTCCTCAACCACTGCACCGCATTGAGATATCGTTTGATTCATCGGTTCTCAAAACCAAAAATTCAGTTCATCCCATATACAACTTGCGCTACCTACTCAACAGAAGAATAATTGTTGAGGAGCCAATAAAACGAAAGGGTCCCTCCCAATGCACAAACTGTCAGGAATATGGGCATACAAAATCATATTGTAAATTGCCTCACGTATGTGTGGTTTGTGGCGACGCTCATAAAACCGCCGAATGTAATCGTTCTAAAGCTGACCCGAATGTTAAGAAATGCAACAACTGTGGCGAAAATCACACGGCAAACTATAGGGGTTGTAAAGTCTTCTTGCATTTAATTAAACCTGCTTTAGTTCAAAAATATACTCACTTCCAATATGGTCCGTCACATGCGCCCAGCCAAGCCGCTGGCTCAATTGCTAGTACTACACAAACAAACAAACAAAACCAATCATATGCCCAAGTCCTAAAAGGAAACCCTAATGCAAAAAATCCCCCGTGTAGTTCCAACGCAAAACAACCTCCGTACGCTAATGTTCCTAGGGAAGGTCTACAAATGCCTACCTCAATTTAAAATTTAATTCAAACTATGAATAACTTCATGGCCACTATGCAGAACATGTTTCAGGAAATGATGCGAAACCAGAACATGCTCCTGCAAGTTCTACTCAACAAAAAATTAACCAGTTAAAAATATGTTTCTGGAATGCAAACGGGTTATCCTAACATAAACACGAAGTTGCAAACTTTCTTTATAGGCATGAAATCGACGTACTTCTTGTCTCTGAAACACACTTTACTCATAAAAACTGCTTTAGGGTAAATGGTTACCTTACGTATGACACAAAACATCCCAGCGGACGAGCTTGTGGTGGCACAGCCATAATTGTGCACAAACACATCAGACACTTACCATTGCCAGAGTTCGAAGAAGATTGTATCCAGGCCACATCTATAAATCTTACTGATTTCAAACTAACGTTAACATCCGTTTATTGTCCCCCGAGGCACAAAATTGTAAACGATAAATTTCTCAACTTCTTCTCCACATTGGGCCAGAAATTCATTGCTGCTGGCGACTACAACGCTAAACATACATATTGGGGTTCCAGACTTATTAGTCCTAGAGGTAATCAGCTATATAATACCGTAACTGCAAATAACTTGGATGTGGTATCGAGTGGTGAGCCTACCCTGCGGGAAATTTGTGTCAATTGGTCCCACAGACTGGTCCTGGGAGTTGTGAAAAAAGAACAGGTACAAAAAGAAAGAACTCATGACCAGTGAAAGGAGAACCAATCATGTAACTGGTTTATGAAGAACAAAAAGGTAGAAAAAGTAATGAATTACAGTAGTCTTCACCGGTGGTGTGATACATTTTTTTTGGGAATTTCTAAAATTTGGATCTTGAATTTAATTCTAGGACTTGTTTTATTGAAATAATACTACATCGTATTGTAATAATACTACATTTTAGTAACTGTCACTAAACATGTCCATTGAGAATAGATTTGTGACTGGTCCAATGGTGGCAATTGACCCCCTCCAATGACAACCCCATGTAAAAGTGATAGGTCTTATTCATAGAAAGTGTTAAAACTAGAACCGGTCTCTCCCACCAAAGACCTATCACAGGACTACTTTGGTGTCAGTTCGCTTCCCCCTATTGGCCAACCGACTTCAACAAGCTACCAGACCTTATTGGCTTTGCTGTAATCAAAAACATCAAGCGCGATCAGGTACTAGTTAGTTCCTCCTATGATCTTTCGTCTGATCATTCACCTTCAATCCTCATTTTTAAAGGTAACTCTGACGCCGCAGCTGCAAACTGTATTTCCTATCCAAACAGAAACACAAATTGGTTAAAGTATAAAATGTATGTGAGCTCTCACCTATCACAGTGCATTCCCCTAAAAAATTCATCTGACATCCAAATAGCTGTCGACCGATTTACAGAAGTCTTGGATGCTGCAGCAAGAAATGCAAGCCCAATCAAGCGGACAATTAAACGTGCTCCTTACAATACATCAACGGAAATAGAGACCCTTATCAGAGAAAAAAGGAAGTTAAGAAGACAATGGCAAAACAGTCGTTCCCCAACCACTAAGGCCCAACTACAATTATGCCTGACAACTCTTCGCAACAAATTGAGACAGAACCACGAGTCTGCAATAGAAGGCTATCTAAACAGCCTAGATGCCACAATTTATAGCTTATGGAAGGCTGTACGGCATATGAAATGCCTTTTAAAAAAAACCGCACATGGGCCAAAAACACAGATGAAAAATTAAACGCTTTCGCGGGCCACCTTGAGAAAGTTTTCACGAAACATAATACACATACTTGTTCCTGTCGTCCAATCATTCCTGATAAGGTAAACCATCCATTAAAATTTAACATTACTCAAGTAAAATCTGCAATAGAAAAAGTGAATATTAGAAAATCTACCGGACTTGACCGTATCACAAGGTCAATGATAATAAACTTACCATCGTCTGCTTCCAGATTCTTGCTACTCATTTTTAACGCTATATTAAGAGTCGGATACTTCCCATCCTCATGGAAGAGGTCTATAATTGTTATGATTCCCAAGCCAGGAAAAGATGCTAGCCAGGTTGCGTCGTACAGACCGATAAGCTTATGATCAATCCTATCGAAGCTTTTCGAAAAAATATTCATTTTAAGTATAACTCCTCATCTAAATGAACACGACATTATCCCGGATCACCGGTTCGGATTCAGAGCGAAACATGGTACAATAGAACAAGTGCATAGAATTGTCACCCTTATTAGATCGGCGTTTGAGAAAAAGCAATACTGCTCAGCCCTGTTTATAGACATTTCCCAAGCATTTGACAAAGTTTGGCATGATGGGCTACTCATCAAAATAACACGAATGCTTCCTCAAAACACTCACAAGCTTCTGGAGAGCTATCTAACAGGCAGAACATTCATAGTAAGGTCGCAAGATAAATACTCCCCCCTCAAGAAAATTTCTGCTGGTGTTCCCCAAGGCAGCATATTAGGACCGCTTCTATATATAATATACACAGCGGATATGCCAACAAACCTGAGCACGCATACCTCTACATTTGCAGACGACACAGCATTTATTAGCGTTAACCATGACCCAAAAGTCGCATCGCAAAATCTGCAGTCCCACATCAATGAACTAGAGGCCTGGCTAGAAAAATGGAGAATAAAGGTTAACCCGGCTAAATGTGCTCACTTAACTTTCACGCTCAGAAGACAAACGTGCCCAGCAGTAAAAATAAATAACATCACTGTTCCGTTAGAAAACCATGTTAAGTACTTGGGAATTCATATAGATAGACGCTTGACCTGGTCTCGTCATATTGAAGCGAAAATAGCGGCTATGAAACTTAAAGCAGCTCAACTACATTGGCTTCTCGGTGGAAACTCAAACTTGTCTTTAGACAACAAAATTCTTCTATACAAGTCCATCATAAAACCAATATGGACATATGGCATCCAATTATGGGGTACTGCATGCGCATCTAACATCCAAAAGCTTCAAAGAAGACAGTCTAGAATATTACGACAAATTGTCTGCGCCCCATGGTATATACGTAATGATATTATCCACAGAGATCTCAACGTCCCCACTATCCAGGAGGAAATTAAAAAATATTCAACAAGCTACATCGGTAAACTAATGGTCCACCCTAACTACCTCGCTCGGGGTTTGCTTCAGTTCGAAGGTCACCAGAGGCTAAAAAGAACCGATACTTTGAGCCTAACTAGAAGACAGTATTAAAATTTGAATACAGCAGTTAGTGGTTACACTGGTAACAACTAATAAACAACAAGTAGTTCAGTTCGGTTTGTGCTTTGTTGTGATACAGACGTGTATTTTAGCCCCGCATACGATTTGAACTATTAATTAATCACATTTGATTTTGTAATCTAAGCAGCGAATGGACGCTTAAAAAAAAACAAAATAATATATTTTGTTAATTAAATTATTTAACATTATAGTGAACAATTTAAAACGATCAAATTAAATAAAATAAATCAGTAAAAATATATATGTACGTATGAATGTTCATACATGTGTATACATATTCTGAACAAAACATTCAAATTCTGGTTTTTCTTTTGTTGTTGTAAAATACAATAAATAATAAAAATATTAAAGCAAAGCAAAACGGTGAAAAACAAAAACAACTCTTTGCATGAGTACAAACAGTGAAACAACACTAAGACAAAATGAAAGAAACGTTTACGTTTTAGTTAATGCAAATGAAAATAATGCAGAAATAAATAAAACAAAACAAAACAATATTAACTACCTAACGGCTAAGCCAATTATTCGAACACGTTCCCTCTCACCCTCGGTATTTACACAAACGGTGGATAGTGACTCATTAAAAAAACTACAACAAGATTTGGTGACAAGTGTTGCCAGGCCAGCAAGTATTGCCGTGACGTCAAAAACAAATTTAGTGGGCAATGATACCATGAACTTAAACGCAAATGCAATGGAAAACCCCCCTGTAAAAAGTTGTCAAAAACCTACAGTACAAGTTGGTATGGACAGGTATATAACAGTGCTTAAACGGGGACGCAGCCCTACCTCTGCAGCAGTTGCTTCGGCCTCAAAAGTACCATCTTTTGATAAAATAAATACACAAAATCGTTTCGCGATTCTGGAGGATGAATCCTCTGAAGCACCAAACGTCATTAAATCGTCTAAGCCACCCCCGATATACCTTAGAGAGCAAAACTCTAATGAGTTAATAAAAAGTTTAATTTCGGTGATAGGTGAAAATTCCTTTTATGTAGCTGCAATAAAGCGCGGTATCATTAACGAGACTAAAATACAGGTGAATCACGAGGATGATTTTCGAAAGGTAATTACAAGATTTGAGACTCTGAATAAAAACTTTTATACGTATCAACTGAAGAGCAGTAAAGGTCTTCAGGTAGTAATCAAGGGCATAGACTCATGCGTAGACCCAGGGGAAATTAAAGCTTTTTTGGAAGAGAAGGGCTTTAAAATCAAAAACGTAACAAATATCAAAAATAGGGAAAAAAATCCCCAACCACTATTTCGAGTGGAGCTTGAACCCGGCGACGTTAAGCTCAAAAAAAATTAAACGCATCCAATTTATAATTTGAAATATATTCTGTACAGAAGGGTAACTATTGAGGAGCCGCACAAAAGAAATGGTCCTGTTCAATGTCTAAACTGCCAGGAATTTGGCCATACTAAGGCATACTGCTACTCACCCCCTGTTTGCGTAGTATGTGGTGAATTACATGGAACAGTTCTTTGCGACAAGTCTAAAACCGACCCCAACGTAAAAAAATGTAGCAACTGTGGCGGTAATCACACTGCCAATTATAGAGGATGCCCTGTATATACTATCGTCAAGCAGTCGGTCGGACCGAAAACTAATCCCCCTCAAATGCAGGTAACAAATCAGGTTAACACAAATGCAATTCAAGCCCCCCAGCCTAGTAATAACAGAACCTCTTACGCTAACGTCCTAAAATCAAACCATGAGCCAATGCAAGGTGCCTCGCCAAGTAATGATGAAACTCAATTTTCTAATTTAAGTCGTTTAGAAAAAACCATGGAAACATTAGTGCAAACAGTAAATAATTTTACGAACACAATGGGTAATATGATGCAGGAAATGCTTAGAATGCAATCGATGTTATTGCAAGCTGTACTTAACAAACCATGAACTGTTTAAAAATTTGTTTTTGGAACGCAAACGGCATCCGCCAACATAAAAATGAATTAGAATACTTTCTTAAAAATAAACAAATTGATGTCATGATGATTTCTGAAACTCATTTGACCTCAAGAAGTACGTTTAAAATAAATGGTTATATACTATATGATACCAAGGACCCTCGAGATAGAGCTTACGACTTATAACACCAAAGGGTCGTGTTTTATTTAACATAATTTCTAAAATGGATTTAAATGTGGTAGCGAGCGGACAACCAACATATTGGCCCACTGATCTTCAAAAAATTCCAGATGTCATAGATTTCGGCGTGATTAAAAACATTCCCATAGAAACGATTCAAGTTGAAGCCTCCCTAGATTTATCTTCCGACCACACACCTACAATTGTTACTATAATGAACCCCAATAGAATTGTACCTCCGACGACAGCTACGCAAATTAATTGGTTGAAATATAAAAAATATCTCATTACCCATTGCACAGAAAATATTCCGCTCAGTACACCGGATTATGTAGATCGCTCTATTGACAATTTTGACAGTTTTCTGAAACTAGCTGTTCAACATTCCAATATTGCCCCCAAAAAAACAAAAACTATTAAAATATATTCCACAGATGTCGAGCATCTTTTGTCTGAAAAAAGGAGGACTCGAAGAGAGTGGCAATTGCACAGATCCCCTCAACTTAAGAACTTACTTAAAGAGTGTACAAAAAGACTAAGAAAGTTACTGCAGACTAAGAAAACGGCTTCTCTGGAAAAATATCTTGAGGAACTTGATGCAACCCCACAATCAAACTACTCATTATGGCGCGCAGCTAGAAATCTCAAAAGGCCAGTTGTCTCTAAACCACCATTAAGAAACTTGAATGGAAGTTGGGCAAGAAATGATGTTGAAAAAGGAAATCTGTTTGTCAATCATTTAATAAACGTATTTACCCCAAATACATCTCACGATATTGCGGTCGAGTTACCACCTGTTGCTGCTAGAGCAGCTGTTCCGCTAAGATTTGAGATAAGAGAAATCAAAAAGGCTATTTGTGATTTAAACCCCAAGAAGGCTCCTGGTTTTGACAGGATCAGCAACAAAATGCTATTGGAGCTACCCAGCATAGCAAAGAAAATTATTCTTTTAATTTTTAATGCAATTTTACGCCTTGGATACTATCCTCAAAAGTGGAAGGTCTCCTTAGTCACCATGATACCTAAACCTGGAAAGGATCACACAAAAGTTGAGTCATATAGGCCTATAAGCTTACTTTCTAATATATCAAAGCTGTTTGAGAAGCTGTTAGCGTCAAAATTATCCCCAATTTTAAATGATAATAGATGTATTCCTAACCACCAATTCGGCTTTAGAAGAGAACACAGCACAATTGAGCAAACCCATCGTATAGTAAACGCAATTAGAAAAGCCTTTGAAGAAAAAAAATATTGTTCCGCTCTCTTCATCGATGTTTCTCAAGCTTTCGATAAAGTCTGGCATGAAGGCTTATTACATAAATTGAAGCTAAACTTACCAGTAAACATACACAAGCTGTTAGAAAGCTACTTAATCGGTCGAAAGTTTATTATTAAAGAAGGTGATTATTTAAGCTCTCCTCAGCAAATTGACGCTGGAGTCACTCAGGGAAGCATCCTGGGCCCACTTTTATACTTAATATATACCTCGGATATGCCAACAAACAACTATACACAAACTTCAACATTTGCTGATGATACAGCTTTTTTGAGCGTGCACGAAAACCGTCAAGAAGCATCTCGATACCTACAGGATCATATATTTCAACTCGAACTATGGTTAAAGCAATGGAGGATAGAGGTCAATGAGCAAAAATGCGTACATATAACATTCACCTTGCGTCGGGAATCATGCCCCCCTATTAAAATCAATAATCAAATAATACCTCAAAATTCGCATGTAAAATACCTCGGTATTCATCTAGATCGCCGTTTAACGTGGAAAAGCCATATAGAGGCAAAATTAACTCAAATGAAACTAAAAGCCATCCAAATTCATTGGCTTATTGGAAGAAACTCTGTCCTTAGTCTCGACTGCAAACTTCTTCTTTACAACTCCATCTTAAAGCCAATCTGGTGCTATGGTATTCAGTTATGGGGCACTGCCTCGGCCTCTAATATCGAAAAAATTCAAAGGCGCCAAAATAAACTACTTCGAATAATCACAGCTGCCCCTTGGTATGTTAAAAACTGAAATATTCACAAGGATCTCAATGTTCCATTAGTTAAAACTATGATTACGAAATATGCAGTAAAATACTTAAAAAGGCTCGAATTGCACCCGAACCCACTAGCACGAAATATTTTAAATGATAGCGGCCACACTCGCTTAAGAAGAAGAGACACTGCGGCACTTGTCCAATTAGATTTGCGATAAACACCTTTAAAAGTGAACAGAACCCGCGATGAACAAAATTTTTGTCTGGTACTGGCAGGACAAAAAATAATATTAGGTTAAGATTTGATTAATTATTGTTAGTTCATATTTAATATATGAAGATTCAATAAATAAATAATGAAGAAAAAAAAAACAAGTAGAATTAAGATTTGAATACATATTGTAAATTTCGATAAGAAAGATTCAATAATAAAAAATAAATTAAAAAAAAAAAAAAAAATGTATTGCCGCGCTAATTGTAGAATTAATAAGTTGTGTTAAAACTTATTTTGTTAGTTACCAAGCGTCTGTGCCATCTCACGCAACGAAAACCAGAAGCAGACGTAAAAAGAAGTATTGCGTGTAACAATATACAGAAGATTATGCAACGAATTGCAGTTATTGACGGCACCGGTATGACTGGACAATGCGTAGTCGATTATGCATTACAAAAAGGTAACGCAGCTAAACATATCTTATTTCATTAATTTAATTTACAGTAAAACTGGGTATTCTATAGGACTTAAAGTTCGACTCTTGTATCGTACCGAAAAACCGTTCCAGAACGTTTTAAGGGCAAAGTAGATATGGTGCAGGGAAATGTTACAAATTATGATGATTGCCTTAAAATTGTAGAGGGCGTGGATGCTGTCTGCATTATTTTGGGTACTCGCAACAAATTGGAAGCTACAACAGAGCTTTCCAATGGTACAGCTAATCTTATAAAAGCAATGAAGGCTTTAAATGTGACAAAGTTTTCCATTGTTATGTCTTCATTTTTATTACGTCCTCTATCCGAGGTACCAGCGATGTTTCATCGACTTAATGATGAACATCAACGTATGCTGGATTTGACAAAAGCATCTGATTTGGACTATGTTTCAATACTTCCTCCTCGTATAGCAGATGAACCATCAGCTGCATTTACTGTGCTGCATGATTTTATTTAATACATACATATCGCACTGGTTCCTCTAAAGGGGTTAACTCAAAATTTATAAATTTTCAGTAAGGACAAAAAACTGTTTTCTTTTTATATGTACTCTTATACTACAAAAGGGGGGGGGGGGGATACAATTGTACTTTTTTTTTGTCAAAACACTAGAGAAATTGATTTAAGATTTTTACAGTGCGTAGATATAACCATATTGAACAATCATAACAAAAGAATATAGTTTGCTCTTTCCAATATTAACTGTTTCTTTCTATCCATTCTATGTCAATTCAATGAATAAAAAATGTAGTGTCATAAGGGCTTTAACTAGATTTGTTCCCAAATATTTCCCGAGTTACGTGTCTTTAAGTTTTAGAAATATTGATCGTTATATGTATGTATCTTCAATATTTGTTGTTCATTTGGGGCAATATCCTTAACCCATTAACAGCGTAATAAAAAAAAAAAATTTAAATTATATGTAAGAAAAATTAGTTTTTAGTTTGAAATATTCTTAACTAACTGCCTGTTTTTCAAAATAAAACAAACATTTTCGCTTGGGAATTTGCAAATAATGATATTTAAACCTTTAATTTCAGGAGACGATAGTGCAAAATTTTGAGTGTTTCTACAAAACAGGAAGAAGGTAATACAATCGAAATAAAGCAGCAGAATACAATAATTTTCTGTATTTTTTTAATAAATATAATAAAAGTTAATCCTATTTCGTTTTATTTAAAAAGTAATTTATAAACATAAAAAGGGGTTTCTAAGTCATGCCTACATATGTTTCTTTGTCCAGTGCCCATGTTCTGTAACTCTCGCGTCGAGAAAGTTTTCGATTGAAATGTGTGAAATGAAACAAAAATGCCATAAATTGAAATAAACAGCTGTTTTTCTCACTTTACTGTGTCTGTAACTTTTTTTGGCGAGTACAAGCTGTCACGTAAGGAAATTACTCGCCAATTTACAGAAAAAGAGTGTTTGCAACATTTTGGTGAGAAAAGTTCCCGCTTTGAACTGTCAAATAAACTCACGAATAAAAATGGGGCGAGAAAAAATTTTAACACTAAAAAACAACTAAAAATGCAAAGAATAATAATAATAACATTTTGTTCTTAGCACATTTTTCATTGTTTTATTGTTTTGCTTTTAAAATTTTTATAAAAAATACGAATGTCTTCAAAGCTTGTTTGCAAATAACAAATATAAAAGTCGCTCTTTACACAATTTGATATAGCCGACGGTTGTATTTTCGCCGCCGTCGTTGAAAAATTTTCAATTTTAGTTAATTTTGGTAGCCGTCAACGATATGTGATACTGGGGTTCTGAACGTCTGCAATGTCACATCGGCTTCGAGTGCAATATTATGACATTTATAACGTAACGCCGTAATCTCTTTTGATAGTTTTCGACAAGTGTTACAGACACACATTTTTCTCACTTTTCGAGAAACGCTGGAATATTTTGTTTCACATCTTTTCGATGCAAGAAGTTCTCACAAAAGTTACAGAACATGGGTACAGATCACTAAAGTGTGTTTAACTGGCGTACCAAAAAGCATTTAATGGTTAAAGCTATACTTTTAATCTAAATCCTAAAAATAAATTCGTATGATTAATATAAACAATGAAAATAAAATTTTTTTATTTAACAACTTTAACGTAACATTTGGTCATACAACTTAATCGAATTGTGCAACAAGTCGTAACGTGTAGGAGACGCATAAGAATATGCTATACATATATATATAATACAACGCCATGCCATACATATATATATATACATATATATATATGTATATATATACATATATATATATATATATATATATATGTCATGGCGATGTGTTGGGGTCTGTTTTTCGATATACGGCTTTTTAAGGTCATTTGTATACTTTGGGTACCGGTCCCAAATAAATCATAGGTCTAAAGCTTGCTTTGGGGACCGACATAATTTCAGGAGATTTTTTAAAAAAAAATTTTTTTTTTTTAATTTTTATTGATTATGAATTGACTATTGCTTATTTACTACGATTACATATCCTTTTATTAATAGACACTCAAGAAATGTATAATTTTCACATTTTTAGTTAAAATATTAAAATATTTTCGAAAAAAAAAATTATATTTTGAGGTCCATATCAACACTGTATTACCATAACCACTGTATTAGCAAACCGACATAGTTTTGTATAACTTTAGGGTAGTTGAACTGTCAAACTTGTATTATAAATTTACATAACAAAAGTACTCAAATTTTTTATACATTAATTGGGGGAAAAAATAGTACCAAAAAGGGGAATTACGGGAAATTTCTAATTTTACTAAAATGTTTGGTTCTGCAGCTGGTATTTTTTTAATTATCGTTAATGTTGGACCTTAAAACATAAGATTCAACATGCAATATCCTGAGTCGATAAGAATCTATGACGGAACTTTTTGGTACTTTTTTGTTCTTTAACTGGTACTTTTTGAATTTCCGTTAGTATTGGACCTAGTGGATGACAGTCAGTAAGAGTGTACTTTTTGGAACTTTTTTATGCGTTAACTGGTACTTTTTGAATATCCGTAAGCATTGTACCTAGAAACATTAAATTAAACATGCAAGGTCCTGAGTGAGAATCTGTAAGAGGGCTTTTAGGTACTTTTTGTTCATTAACTGTTACTTTTTGAATTTCCGTCAGTATTGGACCTAGAAACATAAAATTAAACATGCAAGATCCTGTGTAAATGAGAATCTGTTAGAGGTATCTTTTCGGTACTTTTTTATTCGTTAACTGGTACTTTTTGAATTTTCGTTTGTATTGGACCTAGAAACATAAAATTAAACATGCAAGGTCTTGAGTGAATGGGAATCTGTATGAGGGCTTTTTGGTACTTTTTTTCTTTAACTGGTACTTTTTGAATTTTCATTAATATTGAACCTAGAATCATAAAGTTCAACATGCAAGGTCTTGAGTAAATAACAATCTGTTGGAGGGATATTTTTGGTACTTTTTCGTTTTTTAACTGGTACTTTTTTTAAATTTTCGCTAAGATTGGTCTTATGAACATAAAATTAAACCTGCATGGTCCTGAGAGAATGAGAATCTCTAAAAGCGCTTATTGGTACTTTTTAGATCTTAAACAAGTACTTTTTAAATATCCGTTAATATTGGACTTAGAAACATTAAATTCAAGATGCAATGCCCGGAGTGGATAAGGATCTATAAGCGGGAAGTTTTTGGTACTTTTATGTTCTTTAGCTGGTACTTTTTGAATTTCCGTTAGTATTTGGCTTAGAAACATAAAATTAAACATGCAAGGTCCTGAGTGAATGAGAATCTGTAAGAGGGCTTTTTGGTACGTTTTTTGTTCTTTAACTGGTACTTTTTGAATTTCCATTAATATTGAGCCTAGAATCCTAAAATTCATCATGCAATGTCCTGAGTTGATGAGAATCTATAAGAGGGAAGTTTTTGTTACTTTTTAATTCATAAACTGGTACTTTTTGAATATCCGTTAGTATTGGACCTAGAAAGATAAAATTAAACATGCAATGTCCTGAGTGAATGAGAATCTATAATAGGGAACGTTTTGGTACTTAGTAATTCATTAACTGGTACTTTTTGAATTTCCGTTAGTATTGGACCTAGAAAGATAAAATTAATATGCACGGTGCTGAGTGAATAATAATGAATAATTTAAATAATAATTGAATTTAGCTATAAATCGTTAAAACCACCCTTTTTAAATAAAATTATCGAAATATAATGAAACAAACAATAAAAAATCGCAAAACTTTTTAAATAATAATTGAATTTAGCTATAAACGGCTAAAAGCACATTTTTTATATAAAATTATTGAAATATGATAAAACAAACAATAAAAAATAAATATTTTTTTTAAAAAATAAGTGAATTTTTTATTGTGTGTTTCATTATATTTCAATAATTTTATTTAAAAAAGGGTGGTTTTTGGTGATTTATAGCTAAATTCAATTATTATTTAAAAAATTTAGCGATTTTTTATTGTGTGTTTCATTATATTTCAATAATTTTATTTAAAAAATTGTGGTTTTTGGCGATTTATAGCAAAATTCAATTATTATTTAAAAAATTTAGCGATTGTTTATTGTTTTTTCCTTATATTTTTATTGTTTTTTCATTATATATCAATAATTTTATTTAAAAAAGGGTGGTTTTTGGTGATTTATAGCTAAATTCAATTATTATTTTAAAAATTAGCGATTTTTTATTGTTTGTTTCATTATATTTCAATAATTTTATTTAAAAAAGGATGATTTTTGGTGATTTATAGCTAAATTCAATTATTATTAAAAAAATTTAGCGATTTTTTATTGTGTGTTTCATTATATTTCAATAATTTTATTTAAAAAATTGTGGTTTTTGGCGATTTATAGCAAAATTCAATTATTATTTAAAAAATTTAGCGATTGTTTATTGTTTTTTCCTTATATTTTTATTGTTTTTTCATTACATTTCAATAATTTTATTTAAACAAGTGTGGTTTTTGGTGATTTATAGCTAAATTCAATTATTATTTTAAAAATTTAGCGATTTTTTATTGTTTGTTTCATTATATTTTAATAATTTTATTTAAAAAAGGGTGATTTTTGGTGATTTATAGCTAAATTCAATTATTATTTAAAAAATTTAACGATTTTTTATTGTTTTTTCATTATTTTAATAATTTTATTTAAAAAAGGGTGGCTTTTGGTGATTTATAGCTAAATTCAATAATTTTTTAAAAAATTTAGCGATTTTTTATTGTGTGTTTCATTATATTTCAATAATTTTATTTAAAAAATTGTGGTCTTTGACGATTTATAGCTAAATTCAATTATTATTTAAAAAAAATAGCGATTGTTTATTGTTTTTTCATTATATTTTTATTGTTTTTTCTTTATATTTCAATAATTTTATTTAAAAAAGGGTAGTTTTTGGTGCTTTATAGCTAAATTCAATTATTATTTAAAAAATTTAGCGATTTTTTATTGTTTTTTCATTATATTTTTTTTGTTTTTTCATTATATTTCAATAATTTTATTTAAAAAAGGGTAGTTTTTGGTGATTTATAGCAAAATTCAATTATTATTTTAAAAAATTTGCGATTTTTTATTGTGCGTTTCATTATATTTCAATAATTTTATTTAAAAAATTGTGGTTTTTGTCGATTTATAGCAAAATTTAATTATTATTTAAAAATTTAGCGATTGTTTATTGTTTTTTCATTATATTTTTTTTGTTTTTTCATTATATTTCAATAATTTTATTTAAAAAAGGGTGGTTTTTGGTGCTTTATAGTTAAATTCAATTATTATTTAAAAAATTTAGGGATTTTTTAATGTTTTTTCATTATATTTCAATAATTTTATTAAAAAATGGTGGCTTTTGGTGATTTATAGCTAAATTCAATTATTATTTAAAAAATTTAGCGATTTTTTATTGTGTGTCTCATTATATTTCAATAATTTTATTTAAAAAATTGTGGTTTTTGGCGATTTATAGCAAAATTCAATTATTATTTAAAAAATTTAGCGATTGTTTATTGTTTTTTCATTATATTTTTTTTTGTTTTTTCATTATATTTCAATAATTTTATTTAAAAAATGGTGGTTTTTGGTGCTTTATAGCTAAATTCAAATTTTATTTAAAAAATTTAGCGATTGTTATTGTTTTTTCATTATATTTCAATAATTTTATTAAAAAAAGGGTGGCTTTTGGTGATTTATAGCTAAATTCAATTATTATTTAAAAAATTTAGCGATTTTTTATTGTGTGTTTCATTATATTTCAATAATTTTATTTAAAAAATTGTGGTTTTGGCGATTTATAGCAAAATTCAATTATTATTTAAAAAAATTAGCGATTGTTTATTGTTTTTTTCATTATATTTGTTTTGTTTTTTCATTATATTTCAATAATTTTATTTAAAAAAGGGTGGTTTTTGGTGCTTTATAGCTAAATTCAATTATTATTTAAAAAATTTAGGGATTTTTTATTGTTTTTTCATTATATTTCAATAATTTTATTTAAAAAAGGGTGGTTTTTGGTGATTTATAGCAAAATTCAATTATTATTTAAAAAAAATTGCGATTTTTTATTGTGTGTTTCATTATATTTCAATAATTTTATTTAAAAAATTGTGGTTTTTGGCGATTTATAGCAAAATTCAATTATTATTTAAAAAATTTAGCGATTGTTTATTGTTTTTTCCTTATATTTTTATTGTTTTTTCATTATATTTCAATAATTTTATTTAAACAAGGGTGGTTTTTGGTGATTTTTAGCTAAATTCAATTATTATTTAAAAAATTTAGCTATTGTTTATTGTTTGTTTCATTATATTTTAATAATTTTATTTAAAAAATTGTGGTTTTTGGCGATTTATAGCAAAATTCAATTATTATTTAAAAAATTTAGCGATTGTTTATTGTTTTTTCATTATATTTCAATAATTTTATTTAAAAAATTGTGGTTTTTGGCGATTTATAGCAAAATTCAATTATTATTTAAAAAATTTAGCGATTGTTTATTGTTTTTTCCTTATATTTTTATTGTTTTTTCATTATATTTCAATAATTTTATTTAAAAAATTTAGCGATTTTTTATTGTTTTTTCATTATATTTCAATCATTTTATTTAAAAAAGGGTGGTTTTTGGTGCTTTATAGCTAAATTCAATTATTATTTAAAAAATTTAGGGATTTTTTATTGTTTTTTCATTATATTTCAATAATTTTATTTAAAAAAGGGTGGTTTTTGTTGATTTATAGCAAAATTCAATTATTATTTAAAAAAATTTGCGATTTTTTATTGTGTGTTTCATTATATTTCAATAATTTTATTTAAAAAATTGTGGTTTTTGGCGATTTATAGCAAAATTCAATTATTGTTTAAAAAATTTAGCGATTGTTTATTGTTTTTTCCTTATATTTTTATTGTTTTTTCATTATATTTCAATAATTTTATTTAAAAAATTTAGCGATTTTTTATTGTTTTTTTCATTATATTTCAATCATTTTATTTAAAAAATGGTGGTTTTTGGCGATTTATAGCAAAATTCAATTATTAGTTAAGCAATTTAGCGATTTTTATTGTTTTTTCAATATATTTCAATAATTTTATTTAAACATGAGTGGTTTTAGCCGATTTATAGCTAAATTCAATTATTATTTAAAAAATTTAGGGATTTTTTATTGTTTTTTCATTATATTTCAATAATTTTATTTAAAAAAGGGTGCTTTTTGTTGATTTATAGCAAAATTCAATTATTATTTAAAAAAATTTGCGATTTTTTATTGTGTGTTTCATTATATTTCAATAATTTTATTTAAAAAATTGTGGTTTTTGGCGATTTATAGCAAAATTCAATTATTGTTTAAAAAATTTAGCGATTGTTTATTGTTTTTTCCTTATATTTTTATTGTTTTTTCATTATATTTCAATAATTTTATTTAAAAAATTTAGCGATTTTTTATTGTTTTTTCATTATATTTCAATCATTTTATTTAAAAAAGGGTGGTTTTTGGCGATTTATAGCTAAATTCAATTATTATTTGAAAAATGTAGCGATGTTTTATTGTTTTTTCATTATATTTCAATAATTTTATTTAATAACGGGTGGTTTTTAGCGATTTATAGCTAACTTCAATTATTAGTTAAGCAATTTAGCGATTTTTATTGTTTTTTCAATATATTTCAATAATTTTATTTAAAAATGAGTGGTTTTAGCCGATTTATAGCTAAATTCAATTATTATTTAAAAAATTTAGGGATTTTTTATTGTTTTTTCATTATATTTCAATAATTTTATTTAAAAAGGGTGGTTTTTGTTGATTTATAGCAAAATTCAATTATTATTTAAAAAAATTTGCGATTTTTTATTGTGTGTTTCATTATATTTCAATAATTTTATTTAAAAAATTGTGGTTTTTGGCGATTTATAGCAAAATTCAATTATAATTTAAAAAATTTAGCGATTGTTTATTGTTTTTTCCTTATATTTTTATTGTTTTTTCATTATATTTCAATAATTTTATTTAATAACGGGTGGTGTTTAGCGATTTATAGCTAAATTCAATTATTATTTGAAAAATGTAGCGATGTTTTATTGTTTTTCCATTATATTTCAATAATTTTATTTAATAACGGGTGGTTTTTAGCGATTTATAGCTAAATTCAATTATTAGTTAAGCAATTTAGCGATTTTTATTGTTTTTTCAATATATTTCAATAATTTTATTTAAAAATGAGTGGTTTTAGCCGTTTTATAGCTAAATTCAATTATTATTTAAAAAATTTAGGGATTTTTTATTGTTTTTTCATTATATTTCAATAATTTTATTTAAAAAATTGTGGTTTTTGGCGATTTATAGCAAAATTCAATTATTATTTAAAAAATTTAGCGATTGTTTATTGTTTTTTCCTTATATTTTTATTGTTTTTTCATTATATTTCAATAATTTTATTTAAACAAGGGTGGTTTTTGGTGATTTATAGCAAAATTCATTTATTATTTAAAAAATTTAGCGATTGTTTATTGTTTTTTCATTATATTTCAATAATTTTATTTAAAAAAGGGTAGTTTTTGGTGCTTTATAGCTAAATTCAATTATTATTTAAAAAATTTAGCGATTTTTTATTGTTTTTTCATTATATTTCAATAATTTTATTAAAAAAAGGGTGGCTTTTGGTGATTTATAGCTAAATTCAATTATTATTTAAAAAATTTAGCGATTGTTTATTGTTTTTTCATTATATTTTTTTTGTTTTTTCATTATATTTCAATAAATTTATTTAAAAAAGGGTGGTTTTTGGTGCTTAATAGCTAAATTCAATTATTATTTAAAAAATTTAGGGATTTTTTATTGTTTTTTCATTATATTTCAATAATTTTATTTAAAAAAGGGTGGTTTTTGTTGATTTATAGCAAAATTCAATTATTATTTAAAAAAATTTGCGATTTTTTATTGTGTGTTTCATTATATTTCAATAATTTTATTTAAAAAATTTAGCGATTTTTTATTGTTTTTTTCATTATATTTCAATCATTTTATTTAAAAAATGGTGGTTTTTGGCGATTTGTAGCTAAATTCAATTATTATTTGAAAAATGTAGCGATGTTTTATTGTTTTTTCAATATATTTCAATAATTTTATTTAATAACGGGTGGTTTTTAGCGATTTATAGCTAAATTCAATTATTAGTTAAGCAATTTAGCGATTTTTATTGTTTTTTCAATATATTTCAATAATTTTATTTAAAAATTAGTGGTTTTAGCCGATTTATAGCTAAATTCAATTATTATTTAAAAAATTTAGGGATTTTTTATTGTTTTTTCATTATATTTCAATAATTTTATTTAAAAAAGGGTGGTTTTTGTTGATTTATAGCAAAATTCAATTATTATTTAAAAAAATTTGCGATTTTTTATTGTGTGTTTCATTATATTTCAATAATTTTATTTAAAAAATTGTGGTTTTTGGCGATTTATAGCAAAATTCAATTATTATTTAAAAAATTTAGCGATTGTTTATTGTTTTTTCATTATATTTTTTTTGTTTTTTCATTATATTTCAATAAATTTATTTAAAAAAGGGTGGTTTTTGGTGCTTTATAGCTAAATTCAATTATTATTTAAAAAATTTAGGGATTTTGTATTGTTTTTTCATTATATTTCAATAATTTTATTTAAAAAAGGGTGGTTTTTGTTGATTTATAGCAAAATTCAATTATTATTTAAAAAAATTTGCGATTTTTTATTGTGTGTTTCATTATATTTCAATAATAATTTCAAAAGATTTTGTTATTCGTGCTTAATTCCCAGTTTTTATTATTGATAAAAACACTTGAAATTTATTGTTGATGGGATAAGCTATTCCTATGCATTTCACTGGTTGCATAGGCCAGATCATCAGGAAACTTCATCCATAAAGGTTTTAGACAAACTAAAGATATTAAACCAAATAAGTGTTTTTTAGGCCGTGCACTGCCTGTTTATTATCAAAAAGTAATTTCAAAAAGTTTTGTTTAAACTTTGATATTGTTACAAGTAGAACTGTTGCTATAATTCTTATACGTTTAACAGTTTTATTTGGTTTAATATCTTTAGTTTGTCTAAAACCTTTATGGATGAAGTTTCCTGATGATCTGGCCTAAGCAACCAGTGAAATGCATAGGAATAGCTTATCCCATCAACAATAAATTTCAAGTGTTTTTATCAATAATAAAAACTGGGAATTAAGCACGAATAACAAAATCTTTTGAAATTAAAATTTTGTATTCCCAAAAATTGAAATTACTTTTTGATAATAAACAGGCAGTGCACGGCCTAAAAAACACTTAATTGACAACATCTTTTGTAAGTTGTTGTTTTTTTTTTCATTTTGTTTTTCTTAACCTACTTACAACTACAATTAATGTTGAGAGAATTTCAACTAATTGTAGTGGGGAAATGTAAGATGAGATGAACCCACTGTTGTTTATTGTTGATGTGTTTTGTTTAAACTTTGATATTGTTACAAGTAGAACTGTTGCTATAATTCTTATACGTTTAACAGTTTTATTTGGTTTAATATCTTTAGTTTGTCTAAAACCTTTATGGATGAAGTTTCCTGATGATCTGGCCTAAGCAACCAGTGAAATGCATAGGAATAGCTAATCCCATCAACAATAAATTTCAAGTGTTTTTATCAATAATAAAAACTGGAAATTAAGCACGAATAACAAAATCTTTTGAAATTAAAATTTTGTATTCCCAAAAATTGAAATTACTTTTTGATAATATTTCAATAATTTTATTTAAAAAATTGTGGTTTTTGGCGATTTATTGCAAAATTCAATTATTATTTAAAAAATTTAGCGATTGTTTATTGTTTTTTCCTTATATTTTTATTGTTTTTTCATTATATTTCCATAATTTTATTTAAAAAATTTAGCGATTTTTTATTGTTTTTTCATTATATTTCAATAATTTTATTTAAAAAAGGGTGGTTTTTGGCGATTTATAGCTAAATTCAATTATTATTTGAAAAATGTAGCGATTTTTTATTGTTTTTTCATTATATTTCAATAATTTTATTTAAAAAATTTAGCGATTTTTTATTGTTTTTTCATTATATTTCAATAATTTTATTTAAAAAAGGGTGGTTTTTGGCGATTTATAGCTAAATTCAATTAATTTTTGAAAAATGTAGCGATGTTTTATGGTTTTTTCATTATATTTCAATAATTGTATTTAATAACGGGTGGTTTTTAGCGATTTATAGCTAAATTCAATTATTAGTTAAGCAATTTAGCGATTTTTATTGTTTTTTCAATATATTTCAATAATTTTATTTAAAAATGAGTGGTTTTAGCCGATTTATAGCTAAATTCAATTATTATTTAAAAAATTTAGGGATTTGTTATTGTTTTTTCATTATATTTCAATAATTTTATTTAAAAAAGGGTGGTTTTTGTTGATTTATAGCAAAATTCAATTATTATTTAAAAAAATTTGCGATTTTTTATTGTGTGTTTCATTATATTTCAATAATTTTATTTAAAAAATTGTGGTTTTTGGCGATTTATAGCAAAATTCAATTATAATTTAAAAAATTTAGCGATTGTTTATTGGTTTTTCCTTATATTTTTATTGTTTTTTCATTATATTTCAATAATTTTATTTAAAAAATTTAGCGATTTTTTATTGTTTTTTCATTATATTTCAATAATTTTATTTAAAAAAGGGTGGTTTTTGGCGATTTATAGCTAAATTCAATTATTATTTGAAAAATGTAGCGATTTTTTATTGTTTTTTCATAATATTTCAAAAATTTTATTTAAAAATTTAGCGATTTTTTATTGTTTTTTCATTATATTTCAATCATTTTATTTAAAAAAGGGTGGTTTTTGGCGATTTATAGCTAAATTCAATTATTATTTGAAAAATGTAGCGATGTTTTATTGTTTTTTCATTATATTTCAATAATTTTATTTAATAACGGGTGGTTTTTAGCGATTTATAGCTAAATTCAATTATTAGTTAAGCAATTTAGCGATTTTTATTGTTTTTTCAATATATTTCAATAATTTTATTTAAAAATGAGTGGTTTTAGCCGTTTTATAGCTAAATTCAATTATTATTTAAAAAATTTAGGGATTTTTTATTGTTTTTTCATTATATTTCAATAATTTTATTTAAAAAATTGTGGTTTTTGGCGATTTATAGCAAAATTCAATTATTATTTAAAAAATTTAGCGATTGTTTATTGTTTTTTCCTTATATTTTTATTGTTTTTTGATTTCAATAATTTTATTTAAACAAGGGTGGTTTTTGGTGATTTATAGCTAAATTCAATTATTATTTTAAAAATTTAGCGATTTTTTATTGTTTGTTTCATTATATTTTAATAATTTTATTTAAAAAATTGTGGTTTTTGGCGATTTATAGCAAAATTCATTTATTATTTAAAAAATTTAGCGATTGTTTATTGTTTTTTCATTATATTTCAATAATTTTATTTAAAAAAGTGTAGTTTTTGGTGCTTTATAGCTAAATTCAATTATTATTTAAAAAATTTGGCGATTTTTTATTGTTTTTTCATTATATTTCAATAATTTTATTTAAAAAATTGTGGTTTTTGGCGATTTATAGCAAAATTCAATTATTATTTAAAAAATTTAGCGATTGTTTATTGTTTTTTCCTTATATTTTTATTGTTTTTTCATTATATTTCAATAATTTTATTTAAACAAGGGTGGTTTTTGGTGATTTATAGCTAAATTCAATTATTATTTTAAAAATTTATCGATTTTTTATTGTTTGTTTCATTATATTTTAATAATTTTATTTAAAAAATTGTGGTTTTTAGCGATTTATAGCAAAATTCAATTATTATTTAAAAAATTTAGCGATTGTTTATTGTTTTTTCATTATATTTCAATAATTTTATTTAAAAAAGGGTGGTTTTTAGCGATTTATAGCTAAATTCAATTATTATTTAAAAAATTTAGCGTTTTTTATTGTTTTTTCATTATATAACAATAATTTTATTTAAAAATGGTTGGTTTTAGGCGATTTATAGCTAAATTCAACTATTATTTAAAAAATTTAGCAATTTTTTATTGTTTGTTTTATTATATTTCAATAATTTTAATTAAAAAAGGGTGGTTTTAGCGATTTATAGCTAAATTCAATTATTATTTTATAAATATATTTAAAAAAGGGTGGTTTTTAGCGATTTATAGCTAAATTGAATTATTATTTAAAAAAAATTTAGCGATTTTTTATTGTTTTTTCATTATATTTCAATAATTTTATTTAAAAAAGTGTGGTTTTTGGCGATTTATAGCTAAATTCAATTATTATTTAAAAAATTTTGCGATTTTTATTGTTTTTTCATTATATTTCAATAACTTTATTTTAAAAATGGGTGGTTTTTAGCGATTTATAGCTAAATTCAATTATTATTTAAAAAATTTAGCGATTTTTATTGTTTTTTCATTATATTTCAATAATTTTATTTAAAAAAGTGTGGTTTTTGGCGATTTATAGCTAAATTCAATTATTATTTAAAAAATTTTGCGATTTTTATTGTTTTTTCATTATATTTCATTATATTTCAATAATTTTATTTAAAACTGGTGGTTTTTAGCGATTTATAGCTAAATTCAATTATTAGTTAAACAATTTAGCGATTTTTTATTGCTTTTTCATTATATTTCAATAACTTTATTTAAAAAAGGGTGGTTTTTAGCGATTTGTAGCTAAATTCAATTATTATTTAAAAAATTTTGCGATTTTTATTGTTTTTTCATTACATTTCAATAATTTTATTTAAAAAAGCGTGGTTTTGGACGATTTATAGCTAAATTCAATTATTATTTAAAAAATTTTGCGATTTTTATTGTTTTTTCATTATATTTCAATAACTTTATTTTAAAAAAGGGTGGTTTTTAGCGATTTATAGCTAAATTCAATTATTATTTAAAAAATTTAGCGATTTTTATTGTTTTTTCATTATATTTCAATAATTTTATTTAAAAAAGTGTGGTTTTTGGCGATTTATAGCTAAATTCAATTATTATTTAAAAAATTTTGCGATTTTTATTGTTTTTTCATTATATTTCAATAATTTTATTTTAAAAAAGGGTGGTTTTTAGCGATTTATAGCTAAATTCAATTATTATTTAAAAAATTTAGCGGTTTTTATTGTTTTTTCATTATATTTCAATAATTTTATTTAAAAAAGTGTGGTTTTTGGCGATTTATAGCTAAATTCAATTATTATTTAAAAAATTTTGCGATTTTTATTGTTTTTTCATTATATTTCAATAATTTTATTTAAAACTGGTGGTTTTTAGCGATTTATAGCTAAATTCAATTACTAGATAACCAATTTAGCGATTTTTTATTGTTTTTTCATTATATATTAATAATTTTATTTAAAACTGGTGGTTTTTAGCGATTTATAGCTAAATTCAATTATTAGTTAAACAATTTAGCGATTTTTTATTGTTTTATAGCTAAATTCAATTACTAGTTAAACAATTTAGCGATTTTTTATTGTTTTTTCATTATATTTCAATAATTTTATTTAATAACGGGTGGTTTTTAGCGATTTATAGCTAAATTCAATTATTATTTAAAAAATTTTTGCGATTTTTATTGTTTTTTCATTATATTTCAATAATTTTATTTAATAACGTGTGGTTTTTAGCGATTTATAGCTAAATTCAATTACTAGTTAAACAATTTAGCGATTTTTTATTGTTTTTTCATTATTTTTCAATAATTTTATTTAAAAAAGGGTGGTTTTTGGCGATTTATATTATTATTTAAAAAATTTAAGCGATTTTTTATTGTTTGTTTTATTATATTTCAATAATTTTAATTAAAAAAGGGTGGTTTTAGCGATTTATAGCTAAATTGAATTATTATTTAAAAAATGTAGCGATTTTTTATTGTTTTTTCATTATATTTCAATAATTGTATTTAAAAAAGGGTGGTTTTTAGCGATTTATAGCTAAATTCAATTATTAGTTAAACAATTTAGCGATTTTTTAGATTTTTTATTGTTTTTTCATTAAATTTCAATAATTTTATTTAATAACGGGTGGTTTTTGGCGATTTATATCTAAATTAAATTATTATTTAAAAAATTTAGCGATTTTTTCATTATATTTCAATAATTTTTTTTAAAAAGGGTAGTTTTGGCGATTTATAGCTAATTTCAATTCTTATTTAAAACATTTAGCGATTTTTTATTGTTTGTTTCATTATATTTCAATAACTTATAGCTAAATTCAATTATTATTTAAATAATTTAGTGATTTTGTATTGTTTTTAATTTTTTTTTTCATTCATCATTTTTTAAATAAAATTATTGAAATATAATGAAAAAACAATAAAAAATCGCTGAATTTTTTAAATAATAATTGAAGTTAGCTATAAATCGCCAACAACCACCCTTTTTTAAATAAAATTATTGAAATATAATGAAAAAATCGCAAAATTTTTTAAATAATAATATAAATCGCCAAAAACCACCCTTTTATAAATAAAATTATTGAAATGTAATGAAAAAACAATAAAAAATCGTTAAATTTTTTAAATAATAATTGAATTTAGCTATAAATCGTCAAAAACCACCCGTTATTAAATAAAATTATTGAAACATAATGAAAAAACAATAAAAAATCGCTAAATTTTTTAAATAATAATTGAATTTTGCTATAAATCGCCAAAAACCACAATTTTTAAATAAAAAAAAAAAATAATGAAAAAACAATTAAAAATCGCTGCATTTTTTAAATAATAATTAAATTTTACTATAAATCGCTAAAACCCCACCCTTTTTTAAATAAAATTATTGTTATTATAAACAATAAAAAATCGCAAAATTTTTTTTAATAATAATTCAATTTAGCTATAAATCGCTAAAAACCACCCTTTTTTAAATATATTTATAAAAAAATAACTGAATTTAGCTATAAATCGCTAAAACCACCCTTTTTTAATTAAAATTATTGAAATATAATAAAACAAACAATAAAAAATCGCTACATTTTTTAAATAATAATTGAATTTAGCTATTAGTCGCCTAAAACCAACCATTTTTAAATAAAATTATTGTTATATAATGAAAAAACAATAAAACATCGCTAAATTTTTTAAATAATTGAATTTAGCTATGAATCGCCTAAAACCAACCATTTTTTAAATAAAATTATTGAAATATAATGAAAAAACAATAAAAAATCGCAAAATTTTTTAAATAATAATTCAATTTAGCTATAAATCGCCAAAAACCAACCTTTTTTAAATAAAATTATTGAAATATAATGAAAAAACAATAAAAAATCGCTAAATTTTTTTTAAAATCATAATTCAATTTAGCTATAAATCGCTAAAAACCACCCTTTTTTAATTAAAATTATTGAAATATAATAAAACAAACTATAAAAAATCGCTAAATTTTTTAAATAATAATTGAATTTAGCTATAAGTCGCCTAAAACCAACCATTTTTAAATAAAATTATTGTTATATAATGAAAAAACAATAAAACATCGCTAAATTTTTTAAATAATTGAATTTAGCTATAAATCGCTAAAAACCACCCTTTTTTAAATATATTTATAAAATAATAACTGAAATTAGCTATAAATCGCTAAAACCACCCTTTTTTAATTAAAATTATTGAAATATAATAAAACAAACTATAAAAAATCGCTAAATTTTTTAAATAATAATTGAATTTAGCTATAAGTCGCCAAAAACTGCCCTTTTTTAAATAAAGTTATTGAAATATAATGAAAAAACAATAAAAATCGCAAAATTTTTTAAATAATAATTGAATTTAGCTATAAGTCGCCAAAAACTACCCTTTTTAAATAAAGTTATTGAAATATAATGAAAAAACAATAAAAAATCGCAAAATTTTTAAAAAAATAATTGAATTTAGCTATAAATCGCCTAAAACCACTCATTTTTAAATAAAATTATTGAAATATATTGAAACAACAATAAAAATCGCTAAATTGCTTAACTAATAATTGAATTTAGCTATAAATCGCTAAAAACCACCCGTTATTAAATAAAACTAGGATCGCCCGGTGGCCGAAATTCGACCACTTCACATTTACTTTTGAGAGAACCTGTGCGTTGTACAATAAAATCGTACACATTTTAAGAGAACGGCTAAATTCACTATTCACCTATCTTTGTACGTGTGTCTATAGGATAAATTAAAATGCTTTTTAAACACTTTTATTCCAAAAATTTAGAAAAAAAAATATATTGTGCATATCCCCGTAATTTATTTATAAGATTTTCATGAAATGTTATCAAAGTAAAAAATATAAACACAGATCTTCGTTAAAAGTCATTAAAAAAGTTTCCGACTTTTATTTTTCTAAACGACGTTTTTGCGCGACTTCATTTTTTAAAATGGCTAAGGTAACCCTGTCCTAATACGTTTATACATGTGTGTTTGCAAGTGCAAAATGAAAACAAAAACATTTTGGGAGAACAACATAGAGCATAACCGTCGTTTATACATTTGTGTACATGTGTGTTTGCAAGTATAATGCAAGAAAAAAACACATTTTGGGAGAATAACAAAACACACAACTTCTTTTTATACATGTATGTGCGTGTGTTTCCAAACAAATTTAAAACACTTTTAAAACCATTTAATCCTCAAAATTTAGAAAAAAAATGTATATTGTGCATTTCTACACAAAAATACCTTTAAAACGATATATGTTTCATTAAAATCGGTGGACGTTAAGATACTTAAAAATCAACGATAAAAAAATTGCTTCCGTATTTATATTAAAAAATAAAATTATTGAAATATAATGAAAAAACAATAAAAAATCGCTAAATTGTATAACTAGTAATTGAATTTAGCTATAAATCGCCAAAAACCACCCTTTTTTAAATAAAATTATTGAAATATAATGAAAAAACAATAAAAAATCGCTACATTTTTCAAATAATAATTGAATTTAGCTATAAAACGCCAAAAACCACCATTTTTTTAATAAAATTATTGAAATATAATGAAACACACAATAAAAAATTGCAAATTTTTTTAAATAATAATTGAATTTTGCTATAAATCACCAAAAACCACCCTTTTTTAAATAAAATTATTGAAATATAATGAAAAAACAATAAAAAATCGCTACATTTTTCAAATAATAATTGAATTTAGCTATAAAACGCCAAAAACCACCCTTTTTTAAATAAAATTATTGAAATATAATGAAAAAACAATAAAAAATCGCTAAATTTTTTAAATAAAATTATTGAAATATAATGAAAAAACAATAAAAAATCGCTACATTTTTCAAAAAATAATTGAATTTAGCTATAAATCGCCAAAAACCACCCTTTTTTAAATAAAATTATTGAAATATAATGAAAAAACAATAAAAAATCGCTAAATTTTTTAAATAAAATTATTGAAATATAATGAAAAAACAATAAAAAATCGCTACATTTTTCAAATAATAATTGAATTTAGCTATAAATCGCCAAAAACCACCCTTTTTTAAATAAAATTATTGAAATATAATTAAAAAACAATAAAAAAAATCGCAAAATTTTTTAAAAAATAATTGAATTTAGCTATAAATCGCCTAAAACCACTCATTTTTAAATAAAATTATTGAAATATAATGAAAAAACAATAAAAATCGATAAATTGTTTAACTAGTAATTAAATTTAGCTATAAATCGCCCAAAACCACGCTTTTTTAAATAAAATTATTGAAATATAATGAAACACACAATAAAAAATCGCTAATTTTTTTTAAATAATAATTGAATTTAGCTATAAATCGCTAAAAACCACCCCTTATTTAATAAAATTATTGAAATATAATGAAAAAACAATAAAAAATCGCTAAATTTTTTTAAATAATAATTGAATTTAGCTATAAATCGCCAAAAACCACCCGTTTTAAATAAAATTATTGAAATATAATGAAAAAACAATAAAAAATCGGTAAATTGTTTAACTAGTAATTGAATTTAGCTATAAATCGCCCAAAACCACGCTTTTTTAAATAAAATTATTGAAATATAATGAAACACACAATAAAAAATCGCAAATTTTTTTTAAATAATAATTGAATTTAGCTATAAATCGCCAAAAACCACCCGTTTTAAATAAAATTATTGAAATATAATGAAAAAACAATAAAAAATCGCTAAATTGTTTAACTAGTAATTGAATTTAGCTATAAATCGCCCAAAACCACGCTTTTTTAAATAAAATTATTGAAATATAATGAAAAAACAATAAAAACCCGCTACATTTTTTAAATAATAATTGAATTTAGCTATGAATCGCCAAAAACCACCCTTTTTTAAATAAAATTATTGAAATATAATGAAAAAACAATAAAAATCGCTAAATTTTTTTAAATAATAATTGAATTTAGCTATAAATCGCTAAAAACCACCAGTTTTAAATAAAATTATTGATATATAATGAGAAAACAATAAAAAATCGCTAAATTGTTTAACTAGTAATTGAATTTAGCTATAAATCGCCCAAAACCACGTTTTTTTAAATAAAATTATTGAAATGTAATGAAAAAACAATAAAAATCGCAAAATTTTTTTTAAATAATAATTGAATTTAGCTATAACTCGCCAAAAACCACCCTTTTAAAATAAAATTATTGAAATATAATGAAAAAACAATAAAAATCGCTAAATTTTTTAAATAATAATTGAATTTAGCTACAAATCGCTAAAAACCACCCTTTTTTAAATAAAATTATTGAAATATAATGAAAAAACAATAAAAAATCGCTAAATTTTTTAAATAAAATTATTGAAATATAATGAAAAAACAATAAAAATATAAGGAAAAAACAATAAACAATCGCTAAATTTTTTAAATAATAATTGAATTTTGCAATAAATCGCCAAAAACCACAATTTTTTAAATAAAATTATTGAAATATAATGAAACACACAATAAAAAATCGCAAATTTTTTTAAATAATAATTGAATTTTGCTATAAATCAACAAAAACCACCCTTTTTTAAATAAAATTATTGAAATATAATGAAAAAACAATAAAAAATCCCTAAATTTTTTAAATAATAATTGAATTTAGCTATAAAGCACCAAAAACCACCCTTTTTTAAATAAATTTATTGAAATATAATGAAAAAACAAAAAAAATATAATGAAAAAACAATAAAAAATCGCTAAATTGTTTAACTAGTAATTGAATTTAGCTATAAATCGCCCAAAACCACGCTTTTTTAAATAAAATTATTGAAATGTAATGAAAAAACAATAAAAATCGCAAAATTTTTTTTAAATAATAATTGAATTTAGCTATAACTCGCCAAAAACCACCCTTTTTAAATAAAATTATTGAAATATAATGAAAAAACAATAAAAATCGCTAAATTTTTTAAATAATAATTGAATTTAGCTACAAATCGCTAAAAACCACCCTTTTTTAAATAAAATTATTGAAATATAATGAAAAAACAATAAAAAATCGCTAAATTTTTTAAATAAAATTATTGAAATATAATGAAAAAACAATAAAAAATCGCTAAATTGCTTAACTAATAATTGAATTTAGCTATAAATCGCTAAAAACCACCCGTTATTAAATAAAATTATTGAAATATAATGAAAAAACAATAAAAAATCGGTAAATTGTTTAACTAGTAATTGAATATAGCTATAAATCGCCAAAAACCACCCTTTTTTAAATAAAATTATTGAAATATAATGGAAAAACAATAAAAAATCGCTACATTTTTTAAATAATAATTGAATTTAGCTATAAATCGCCTAAAACCACCCTTTTTTTAATAAAATTATTGAAATATAATGAAAAAACAATAAAAAATCGCTAAATTGCTTTACTAATAATTGAATTTAGCTATAAATCGCTAAAAACCACCCGTTATTAAATAAAATTATTGAAATATAATGAAAAAACAATAAAAAATCGCTAAATTGTTTAACTAGTAATTGAATTTGGCTATAAATCGCCAAAAACCACCCTTTTTTAAATAAAATTATTGAAATATAATGAAAAAACAATAAAAAATCGCTAAATTTTTTAAATAAAATTATTGAAATATAATGAAAAAAACAATAAAAAATCGCTACATTTTTCAAATAATAATTGAATTTAGCTATAAATCGCCAAAAACCACCCTTTTTTAAATAAAATTATTGAAATATAATGAAAAAACAATAAAAAATCGCAAAATTTTTTAAATAAAATTATTGAAATATAATGAAAAAACAATAAAAAATCGCTACATTTTTCAAATAATAATTGAATTTAGCTATAAATCGCCAAAAACCACCCTTTTTTAAATAAAATTATTGAAATATAATGAAAAAACAATAAAAAATCGCTACATTTTTTAAATAAAATTATTGAAATATAATGAAAAAACAATAAAAAATCGCTAAATTGCTTAACTAATAATTGAATTTAGCTATAAATCGCTAAAAACCACCCGTTATTAAATAAAATTATTGAAATATAATGAAAAAACAATAAAAAATCGGTAAATTGTTTAACTAGTAATTGAATATAGCTATAAATCGCCAAAAACCACCCTTTTTTAAACAAAATTATTGAAATATAATGGAAAAACAATAAAAAATCGCTACATTTTTTAAATAATAATTGAATTTAGCTATAAATCGCCTAAAACCACCCTTTTTTTAATAAAATTATTGAAATATAATGAAAAAACAATAAAAAATCGCTAAATTGCTTTACTAATAATTGAATTTAGCTATAAATCGCTAAAAACCACCCGTTATTAAATAAAATTATTGAAATATAATGAAAAAACAATAAAAAATCGCTAAATTGTTTAACTAGTAATTGAATTTGGCTATAAATCGCCAAAAACCACCCTTTTTTAAATAAAATTATTGAAATATAATGAAAAAACAATAAAAAATCGCTAAATTTTTTAAATAAAATTATTGAAATATAATGAAAAAACAATAAAAAATCGCTACATTTTTCAAATAATAATTGAATTTAGCTATAAATCGCCAAAAACCACCCTTTTTTAAATAAAATTATTGAAATATAATGAAAAAACAATAAAAAATCGCAAAATTTTTTAAATAAAATTATTGAAATATAATGAAAAAACAATAAAAAATCGCTACATTTTTCAAATAATAATTGAATTTAGCTATAAATCGCCAAAAACCACCCTTTTTTAAATAAAATTATTGAAATATAATGAAAAAACAATAAAAAATCGCTACATTTTTTAAATAAAATTATTGAAATATAATGAAAAAACAATAAAAAATCGCTACATTTTTCAAATAATAATTGAATTTAGCTATAAATCGCCAAAAACCACCCTTTTTTAAATAAAATTATTGAAATATAATGAAAAAACAATAAATAATCGCTACATTTTTTAAATAAAATTATTGAAATATAATGAAAAAACAATAAAAAATCGCTACATTTTTCAAATAATAATTGAATTTAGCTATAAATCGCCAAAAACCACCCTTTTTTAAATAAAATTATTGAAATATAATGAAAAAACAATAAAAAATCGCTACATTTTTTAAATAAAATTATTGAAATATAATGAAAAAACATTAAAAATCGCTAAATTTTTTTAAATAATAATTGAATTTAGCTATAAATCGCTAAAAACCACCCGTTATTAAATACAATTATTGAAATATAATGAAAAAACAATAAAAAATCGCTAAATTGTTTAACTAGTAATTGAATTTAGCTATAAAACAATAAAAAATCGCTAAATTGTTTAACTAATAATTGAATTTAGCTATAAATCGCTAAAAACCACCAGTTTTAAATAAAATTATTGATATATAATGAAAAAACAATAAAAAATCGCTAAATTGTTTAACTAGTAATTGAATTTAGCTATAAATCGCCCAAAACCACGCTTTTTTAAATAAAATTATTGAAATGTAATGAAAAAACAATAAAAATCGCAAAATTTTTTTTAAATAATAATTGAATTTAGCTATAACTCGCCAAAAACCACCCTTTTTAAATAAAATTATTGAAATATAATGAAAAAACAATAAAAATCGCAAAATTTTTTAAATAATAATTGAATTTAGCTACAAATCGCTAAAAACCACCCTTTTTTAAATAAAATTATTGAAATATAATGAAAAAACAATGAAAAATCGCTAAATTTTTTAAATAAAATTATTGAAATATAATGAAAAAACAATAAAAATATAAGGAAAAAACAATAAACAATCGCTAAATTTTTTAAATAACAATTGAATTTTGCAATAAATCGCCAAAAACCACAATTTTTTAAATAAAATTATTGAAATATAATGAAACACACAATAAAAAATCGCAAATTTTTTTAAATAATAATTGAATTTTGCTATAAATCAACAAAAACCACCCTTTTTTAAATAAAATTATTGAAATATAATGAAAAAACAATAAAAAAATCCCTAAATTTTTTAAATAATAATTGAATTTAGCTATAAAGCACCAAAAACCACCCTTTTTTAAATAAATTTATTGAAATATAATGAAAAAACAAAAAAAATATAATGAAAAAACAATAAAAAATCGCTAAATTGTTTAACTAGTAATTGAATTTAGCTATAAATCGCCCAAAACCACGCTTTTTTAAATAAAATTATTGAAATGTAATGAAAAAACAATAAAAACCGCAAAATTTTTTTTAAATAATAATTGAATTTAGCTATAACTCGCCAAAAACCACCCTTTTTAAATAAAATTATTGAAATATAATGAAAAAACAATAAAAATCGCTAAATTTTTTAAATAATAATTGAATTTAGCTACAAATCGCTAAAAACCACCCTTTTTTAAATAAAATTATTGAAATATAATGAAAAAACAATAAAAAATCGCTAAATTTTTTAAATAAAATTATTGAAAGATAATGAAAAAACAATAAAAATATAAGGAAAAAACAATAAACAATCGCAAAATTTTTTAAATAATAATTGAATTTTGCAATAAATCGCCAAAAACCACAATTTTTTAAATAAAATTATTGAAATATAATGAAACACACAATAAAAAATCGCAAATTTTTTTAAATAATAATTGAATTTTGCTATAAATCAACAAAAACCACCCTTTTTTAAATAAAATTATTGAAATATAATGAAAAAACAATAAAAAATCCCTAAATTTTTTCAATAATAATTGAATTTAGCTATAAAGCACCAAAAACCACCCTTTTTTAAATAAATTTATTGAAATATAATGAAAAACAATAAAAAATCACTAAATTTTTTAAATAAAATTATTTAAATATAATGAAAAAACAATAAAAAATCGCTAAATTGCTTAACTAATAATTGAATTTAGCTATAAATCGCTAAAAACCACCCGTTATTAAATAAAATTATTGAAATATAATGAAAAAACAATAAAAAATCGGTAAATTGTTTAACTAGTAATTGAATTTGGCTATAAATCCCCAAAAACCACCCTTTTTTAAATAAAATTATTGAAATATAATGGAAAAACAATAAAAAATCGCTACATTTTTTAAATAATAATTGAATTTAGCTATAAATCGCCTAAAACCACCCTTTTTTTAATAAAATTATTGAAATATAATGAAAAAACAATAAAAAATCGCTAAATTGCTTTACTAATAATTGAATTTAGCTATAAATCGCTAAAAACCACCCGTTATTAAATAAAATTATTGAAATATAATGAAAAAACAATAAAAAATCGCTAAATTGTTTAACTAGTAATTGAATTTGGCTATAAATCGCCAAAAACCACCCTTTTTTAAATAAAATTATTGAAATATAATGAAAAAACAATAAAAAATCGCTAAATTTTTTAAATAAAATTATTGAAATATAATGAAAAAACAATAAAAAATCGCTACATTTTTCAAATAATAATTGAATTTAGCTATAAATCGCCAAAAACCACCCTTTTTTAAATAAAATTATTGAAATATAATGAAAAAACAATAAAAAATCGCTAAATTTTTTAAATAAAATTATTGAAATATAATGAAAAAACAATAAAAAATCGCTACATTTTTCAAATAATAATTGAATTTAGCTATAAATCGCCAAAAACCACCCTTTTTTAAATAAAATTATTGAAATATAATGAAAAAACAATAAAAAATCGCTACATTTTTTTTAAGTAAAATTATTGAAATATAATGAAAAAACAATAAAAAATCGCTACATTTTTCAAATAATAATTGAATTTAGCTATAAATCGCCAAAAACCACCCTTTTTTAAATAAAATTATTGAAATATAATGAAAAAACAATAAATAATCGCTACATTTTTTAAATAAAATTATTGAACTATAATGAAAAAACAATAAAAAATCGCTACATTTTTCAAATAATAATTGAATTTAGCTATAAATCGCCAAAAACCACCCTTTTTTAAATAAAATTATTGAAATATAATGAAAAAACAATAAAAAATCGCTACATTTTTTAAATAAAATTATTGAAATATAATGAAAAAACAATAAAAAATCGCTACATTTTTCAAATACTAATTGAATTTAGCTATAAATCGCCAAAAACCACCCTTTTTTAAATAAAGTTATTGAAATATAATGAAAAAACAATAAAAAATCGCAAACTTTTTAAAAAAATAATTGAATTTAGCTATAAATCGCCTTAAACCACTCATTTTTAAATAAAATTATTGAAATATATTGAAAAAACAATAAAAAATCGCTACATTGTTTAAATAATAATTGAATTTAGCTATAAATCGCCAAAAACCAACATTTTTTAAATAAAATTATTGAAATATAATTAAAAAACAATAAAAAAAATCGCAAAATTTTTTATAAAATAATTGAATTTAGCTATACATCGCCTAAAACCACTCATTTTTAAATAAAATTATTGAATTATAATAAAAAAAAACAATAAAACAAAATCGCTAAATAATTGAAGTTAGCTATAAATCGCTAAAAACCACCAGTTTTTTAATAAAATTATTGAAATATAATGAAAAACAATAAAAAATCGCAAAATTTTTTAAATAATAATTGAATTTAGCTATAAGTCGCCAAAAACCACCCTTTTTTAAATAAAGTTATTGAAATATAATGAAAAAATAATAAAAATCGCTTCATTTTTTAAATAATAATTGAATTTAGCTATAACTCGCCAAAAACCACCCTTTTTAAATAAAATTATTGAAATATAATGAAAAAACAATAAAAATCGCTAAATTTTTTAAATAATAATTGAATTTAGCTACAAATCGCTAAAAACCACCCTTTTTTAAATAAAATTATTGAAATATAATGAAAAAACAATAAAAAATCGCTAAATTTTTTAAATAAAATTATTGAAATATAATGAAAAAACAATAAAAATATAAGGAAAAAACAATAAACAATCGCTAAATTTTTTAAATAATAATTGAATTTTGCAATAAATCGCCAAAAACCACAATTTTTTAAATAAAATTATTGAAATATAATGAAACACACAATAAAAAATCGCAAATTTTTTTAAATAATAATTGAATTTTGCTATAAATCAACAAAAACCACCCTTTTTTAAATAAAATTATTGAAATATAATGAAAAAACAATAAAAAATCCCTAAATTTTTTCAATAATAATTGAATTTAGCTATAAAGCACCAAAAACCACCCTTTTTTAAATAAATTTATTGAAATATAATGAAAAACAATAAAAAATCACTAAATTTTTTAAATAAAATTATTGAAATATAATGAAAAAACAATAAAAAATCGCTAAATTGCTTAACTAATAATTGAATTTAGCTATAAATCGCTAAAAACCACCCGTTATTAAATAAAATTATTGAAATATAATGAAAAAACAATAAAAAATCGGTAAATTGTTTAACTAGTAATTGAATTTGGCTATAAATCGCCAAAAACCACACTTTTTTAAATAAAATTATTGAAATATAATGGAAAAACAATAAAAAATCGCTACATTTTTTAAATAATAATTGAATTTAGCTATAAATCGCCTAAAACCACCCTTTTTTTAATAAAATTATTGAAATATAATGAAAAAACAATAAAAAATCGCTAAATTGCTTTACTAATAATTGAATTTAGCTATAAATCGCTAAAAACCACCCGTTATTAAATAAAATTATTGAAATATAATGAAAAAACAATAAAAAATCGCTAAATTGTTTAACTAGTAATTGAATTTGGCTATAAATCGCCAAAAACCACCCTTTTTTAAATAAAATTATTGAAATATAATGAAAAAACAATAAAAAATCGCTAAATTTTTTAAATAAAATTATTGAAATATAATGAAAAAACAATAAAAAATCGCTACATTTTTCAAATAATAATTGAATTTAGCTATAAATCGCCAAAAACCACCCTTTTTTAAATAAAATTATTGAAATATAATGAAAAAACAATAAAAAATCGCTAAATTTTTTTAATAAAATTATTGAAATATAATGAAAAAACAATAAAAAATCGCTACATTTTTCAAATAATAATTGAATTTAGCTATAAATCGCCAAAAACCACCCTTTTTTAAATAAAATTATTGAAATATAATGAAAAAACAATAAAAAATCGCTACATTTTTTAAATAAAATTATTGAAATATAATGAAAAAACAATAAAAAATCGCTACATTTTTCAAATAATAATTGAATTTAGCTATAAATCGCCAAAAACCACCCTTTATTAAATAAAATTATTGAAATATAATGAAAAAACAATAAATAATCGCTACATTTTTTAAATAAAATTATTGAAATATAATGAAAAAACAATAAAAAATCGCTACATTTTTCAAATAATAATTGAATTTAGCTATAAATCGCCAAAAACCACCCTTTTTTAAATAAAATTATTGAAATATAATGAAAAAACAATAAAAAATCGCTACATTTTTTAAATAAAATTATTGAAATATAATGAAAAAAACAATAAAAAATCGCTACATTTTTCAAATACTAATTGAATTTAGCTATAAATCGCCAAAAACCACCCTTTTTTAAATAAAGTTATTGAAATATAATGAAAAAACAATAAAAAATCGCAAACTTTTTAAAAAAATAATTGAATTTAGCTATAAATCGCCTTAAACCACTCATTTTTAAATAAAATTATTGAAATATATTGAAAAAACAATAAAAAATCGCTACATTGTTTAAATAATAATTGAATTTAGCTATAAATCGCCAAAAACCAACATTTTTTAAATAAAATTATTGAAATATAATTAAAAAACAATAAAAAAAATCGCAAAATTTTTTAAAAATTAATTGAATTTAGCTATACATCGCCTAAAACCACTCATTTTTAAATAAAATTATTGAAATATAATGAAAAAACAATAAAAATCGCAAAATTTTTTAAATAATAATTGAATTTAGCTATAAATCTCTTAAAACCACCCTTTTTAAATAAAATTATTGAAATATAATAAAAAAAAACAATAAAACAAAATCGCTAAATAATTGAAGTTAGCTATAAATCGCTAAAAACCACCAGTTTTTTAATAAAATTATTGAAATATAATGAAAAACAATAAAAAATCGCAAAATTTTTTAAATAATAATTGAATTTAGCTATAAGTCGCCAAAAACCACCCTTTTTTAAATAAAGTTATTGAAATATAATGAAAAAATAATAAAAATCGCTTCATTTTTTAAATAATAATTGAATTTAGCTATAAATCGCCTAAAACCACTCATTTTTAAATAAAATTATTGAAATATAATGAAAAAACAATAAAAATCGCAAAATTTTTTAAATAATAATTGAATTTAGCTATAAATCGCCTAAAACCACTCATTTTTAAATAAAATTATTGAAATATAATAAAAAAAAATCGCTAAATAATTGAATTTAGCTATAAATCGCTAAAAACCACCCTTTTTTAATAAAATTATTGAAATATAATGAAAAACAATAAAAAATCACTAAATTTTTTAAATAAAATTATTGAAATATAATGAAAAAACAATAAAAAATCGCTACATTTTTTTAATAATAATTGAATTTAGCTATAAATCGCCAAAAACCACCCTTTTTTAAATAAAATTATTGAAATATAATGAAAAAACAATAAAAAATCGCTAAATTGCTTAACTAATAATTGAATTTAGCTATAAATCGCTAAAAACCAACCGTTATTAAATAAAATTATTGAAATATAATGAAAAAACAATAAAAAATAGCTACATTTTTCAAATAATAATTGAATTTAGCTATAAATCGCCAAAAACCACCCTTTTTTTAAATAAAATTATTGAAATATAATGAAAAAACAATAAAAAATCGCTTAATTTTTTAAATAAAATTATTGAAATATAATGCAAAAACAATAAAAAATCGCTACATTTTTCAAATAATAATTGAATTTAGCTATAAATCGCCAAAAACCACCCTTTTTTAAATAAAATTATTGAAATATAATGAAAAAACAATAAAAAATCGCTAAATTTTTTAAATAAAATTATTGAAATATAATAAAAAACAATAAAAAATCGCTACATTTTTCAAATAATAATTGAATTTAGCTATAAATCGCCAAAAACCACCCTTTTTTAAATAAAATTATTGAAATATAACGAAAAAACAATAAAAAAACGCTAAATTTTTTAAATAAAATTATTGAAATATAATGAAAAAAACAATAAAAAATCGCTAAATTGCTTAACTAATAATTGAATTTAGCTATAAATCGCTAAAAACCAACCGTTATTAAATAAAATTATTGAAATATAATGAAAAAACAATAAAAAATAGCTACATTTTTCAAATAATAATTGAATTTAGCTATAAATCGCCAAAAACCACCCTTTTTTAAATAAAATTATTGAAATATAATGAAAAAACAATAAAAAATCGCTTATTTTTTTAAATAAAATTATTGAAATATAATGCAAAAACAATAAAAAATCGCTACATTTTTCAAATAATAATTGAATTTAGCTATAAATCGCCAAAAACCACCCTTTTTTAAATAAAATTATTGAAATATAACGAAAAAACAATAAAAAATCGCTAAATTTTTTAAATAAAATTATTGAAATATAATAAAAAACAATAAAAAATCACTACATTTTTTCAATTATAATTGAATTTAGCTATAAATCGCTAAAAACCACCCTTTTTTAAATAAGATTATTGAAATATAATGAAAAAAACAATAAGAAATCGCTAAATTTTTCAAATAATAATTGAGTTTAGCTATAAATTGCCAAAAACCACCCTTTTTAAATAAAATTATTGAAATATAATGAAACAAACAATAAAAAATCGCTAAATTTTTTAAATAATAATTGAGTTTAGCTATAAATCGCCAAAAACCTCCCTTTTTAAATAAAGTTATTGAAATACTAGCATTTAACCCGCTACTTCGTTAGCGTCTCCTATTACTTCGTGGACATATTTTTATGCCAAACTTTCTTTTTCTAGAACCAATCGTGTTTTAATTCTTGCATTTATCCCGCTACTTTGTAATCGGGTCTTTTCTTTCATGAACATGATATGCTAAAGTACATGTATCTAGGTTTTAGCAAAAAGTTCCAACATTTTTCATCTCATAGGTTGATATTCACACAGGGCTTTACACCTATAATTTTGTGTTTCTAAGGTCAATATTATAGAAAATTCAAAAAGTACCACTCATAGAACACAAAAGCAAATAAAAGAATGTTAATTTCCCGTATTATCATTTTTGATACTATTTTCTTCCCATTTATGTATTAAAAATTTCAATGTTGTAGGAGGAGTCCATAATTTTGTACGTTTTTGTCATAGAATGCAGAAAATGTTTTGCATTAAAAGATAGATGGCGTGACAAAAAGGTTCCAAAATATGAACAGGCTTAACGCGTTTACTCCCCAAAAGGACCAATTTTCAAAAAAGTACCAGGCACCTGTCCTCTTATTATTTTAATGAAGAACAATAAGTGTTAATCTTTTTAGATCTCTTTTAGTTTTGGGGTTTTTAGGTTAGCGGGATCGATTTGGCGAGAGGCAAGCCTCCGGCCAAAAAGTTAGCTTTTTAGCTTCAGGAGTTTAGAATGTGCGATGATGAATCAGTCAGTAACTTCAAAAAAGGTTTAGATAAGCTACGAAGTGATATAATTTTTATTTACCCTTTTACACCCCAAAAAGGGCGTACCTCGAAAAAGTACCACCTTTTAATAAACAATAATAAGTATTAAATTTTGTGTATCTCTTTTAGTTAAGGAGATATGAGGTTAGCGAATTTTTTTAATGAACAACAATAAGTGTTAATGAGTTTTATCTCTTTTAGTTTAGGAGGTATGAGGTTAGCAGGATCGTTTTGGCCAGAACTTATTCACTTAAGAACTTGCATGTTTAATTTTATGTTTCTAGATCTAATAAATACGGAAATTAATAAGGTGACAGTTAAAGAACAAAATAGTACCAAAAGCCTCTAACAGAATCTCATTCACACAGGACCTTGCATGTTTAATTTTATCTTTCTTAGGTCCAATACTAACGGAAATTCAAGTTAATAAATAAAAATGTAACAAAAAGTTCCATATTATAGATCCTCATCCAATCATAACATTGCATGCTGAATTTTCAAAAAGTACCAGTTAAAAAACAACAAAAGTACCAAACGGCCCTCTTACAGATTCTCATTCACTCAGGAGCTTGCATGTTAAATTTTATCTTTCTAGGTCCAATACTAACGGGAATTCAAAAAGTACCAGTCAAAGAATAAAAAAGAACAAAAAGTTCCCTCTTATATATTTTCATCCACCCAGGACAGTGCATCTTAAATTTTATGTTTCTAGGTCCAATACTTACGGAAATTAAAAAAGTACCAGTTTAAGAACTTAAAAGTACCAATAAGCGCTTTTTGAGATTCTTATTCACTCAGGACCTTGCATGTTTAATTTTATATTTCTAGGTCCATTACTTACGGAAATTAAAAAAGTACCAGCTAAAGAAAAAAAAAGTACCAAAATGCGCTTTTACAGATTCTCATTCACTCAAGACCTTGCATGTTTAGCACCAAATCTATATTCGTATTTTTTGATCACTTTCGAATGTGGTATAAATTTTGTTTCTATGTTTATTGGTTCTAAAGATAGATGTGGTTCAAATAAGTACCAAAATTTAGATTTTACCTGTTTACTCCCTAAAAGGGCCGAATTTCAAAAAAGTACCAGACACCTGTCCGCTAATTTTTGTAAAGAACAGCGATATGTATTACATTTTTTTGTATATCTTTTAGTTTTGAAATTTTCGAATTTTCCCGTTTTTACCCTTTTGTACCCCCTAAACTTTTGAATTTCCAAAAATCCCGTCTTACTGGACCGATTTGGTGAGTGACCAATCTCTTGTCCAAATTTCAAGTGTTTAGCTTCAGGCGTTTAGGCTGTGCGATGATGTTGATAACATTTAATAAATTGAAAGAAAACTGCATTACCAATACCAAAATAAAGTGTAAGTATGGCAACATGAATTTTGATATACACAGAGTTTTTTATGAGCCCCGGTTCCCAGAGAAAACGTAACGTAATTACAGGACCCGTATGAATGCGGTGCATACTAAAAACTGTTTTTTTTTAATTGTAGAAAGTTTTGGAGAAAAATATTGTATTTGGGTTTCCAAATTGTCGAAATGCACAAAAATCGATAAAAAAAAGTTAATAATTTTACGGTCCCCAACACATCGCCATGACATACATATATATATATATATATATGTATGCACAGCGCGTAGTTTGGGTACATTATTTGTATGTACCTTATATTTTGAGGACATTTCAATGCTATGAGGACTGTCTTCAAAGTTTTATATGCCTTCCGTGTAATATGAAGACATTGTAGATTGAAGACATTTTTTACGGATTTTTTTTTTTTTTTGTTCAATTTTTTCCGCTGTGTATATATATTGATATATTATTGTAAAACGTTCGATATATGCGCTTTAAATGCATTAATTTAACATTTTTTTAAACCTTTCGATTTTTATAGTTGCCATACTTGCTACAAAAATTTTATTTTTAACGCCATTTAAATACATATATGTATATATGTGAGTTTGAAGTCAGCCATATGCTACTTGCAAGAGTGAAAGAAACAACGCCATTTAATTACAAATTTGTATATATGTGAGATTGAAGTCAGCCATATGCTACTTGCAAGAGTGAAAGAAACAACGCCATTTAAATACATATTTGTATATATGTGAGTTTGAAGTCAGCCATATGATACTTTTTTACCAGAAGCTTAAAGGTGTTGCGTCTTTATACGTGTTTGTTTTATAATATTTCATTAATTTGATATCAAAAAGTGTGGTTTTTATCGATTAATACCTATTTTTTATTGTTTATTTTATAATATTTCAAAAATTTTATTTCAAAAAGGGTTGTTTTGTGCGATTAATACCTTAATTCACCTATTATTAAAAAAATTTAGCTTTTTTTAAAATTTAGCTTTACTTCGGAAATTCAAATCTTGTAACGTTAATTTAAAAGCCTTATACTCAATGCAAATGGATGAAACTTTGCAGGCATACATATTCCCGATGACAATACACGAATACATGGGCGTAGCCAGGATAAAATCTAGGGGGGGGGGGGCAAACATTTTACTCAATGCAAACTTTACAGGCATACATATTCCCATGACAATACGCGAATACATGGGCGTAACCAGGATAAAATCTAGGGGGGGGCAAAATTTTTTTAAATGTTCTTTTTTAAGAAAAGCGTTTCTTAAAAACATTTTTTTAAATGTTCTTATTTATTTATTGTTTGTTTTATAATATTTCAATAATTTTATTTGAAAAATTGTCGGTTTAAGCGATTAATAGCTAAATTCACCTATTATTTAAAAAATTTAGCTTTTTTTTATTGTTTGTTTTATAATATTTCAATAATTTTATTTCAAAAAGTGTGGGTTTAAGGGATTAATAGCTAAATTCAACTATTATTTAAAAAATGTACCTATTTTTTATTGTAAGTTTTATAATATTTCATTAATTTAATTACAAAAAGAGTGGGTTCTGAGCGATTAAGAGCTAAATTCACCTTTTATTAAAATAATTAGCTATTTTTTATTGTTAATCTTATAATATTTCAATAATTTTATTTCAAAAAGGTTTGGTTTGGGCGATTAATAGCTAAATTCACATATTATTAAAAAAATTTAGCTATTTTTTATTGTTTCTTTTATAATATTTCAATAATTTTATTTCAAAAAGGGTTGGTTTGCGCGAGTAATAGCTAAATTTATATATTATTAAAAAAATTAAGCCATTTTTATACCCTCCACCACAATTAGTTGTGAAGAGGGTATATTCAGTTTGTCATTCCGTGTGAAACTTTTTTACTATTCATCTCAGACCCTATAAAGTATATATATTTTGGGTCCTTGAGTAATTTTAAGTCGATTTAGCCATGTCCGTCTGTCTGTCCGTCTGTCCGTCTGTCCGTCTGTTGAAAACACGCTCACTTTCGAAAAGCTCAAAAGAAATCAACAAACTTGGTGTCAAATTGCTTGTAGTTATCCTAAGCAGTTTGGGATTGAAATTCAGCAAAATCGGTTCAATAGGATCTGAGCTATGAATCAAAATGTGGAACCACCACCTAAAAAAAATTGATAATTTTGTTACAAAAACTAACATAAATGGTGGAAAAATGCACAGAATGATATAAGATTTCGCAACAATTCGTTTTATTCAACTGGAAATCACGCTGTGAAATTTCGTGAAGATCCGTCAATAATTTACCCTAGGCCCCATATAAGCCCTACTCCCGGAAAACAGTATATTAAGCCTAAAACCCTAACTAACAATGCTATCATTACAAATTTTGGCAAGTCACAGTTACATAGGACTAGAAATTAAACTGTAAAGTTTCGTGAAGATCGGTCCATAATTTACCATAGGCCCCATATAAAACCTACTTCCGGAAAACAACTTAGTACGCCTAAAAACGTAAAAAATAATGCTATCATAACAAAATTTGGTACATCAAAGTTTTATAGAACTAAAAATAAATCTTTGAAATTTCGTGAAGATCGGTTCATAATTTACCATAGGCCCCATATAAACTTTACTCCCGGAAAACAACTTAGTACGCATAAAAACGTAAAAAATAATGCTATTATAACAAAATTTGGTACATCAAAGTTTTATTGGACAAGAAATAAAATTGTGTTATTTCGTGAAGATCGGTCCATAACTTACCCTGGGCCCCATATAAACCTTACTCCCGGAAAACAGTTTAGTACGCCTTAATCCGTAAAAAATAATGCTATCATAACAAATTTTGGCCCGTCACAGTTTTATAGGACTATAAATGATACTGTGAAATTTCGTGAAGATCGGTACATAATTTACCCTAGGCCCCATAGAAACCCTACTCCCGGAAAACAGTTCAGTACACCTAAAACCATAATTAATAATGCTATCATAACACAAATTGGTACGTCACAGTTTTAAAGGACTATAAATGACGCTGTGAAATTTCGTGATGATCGGTCCATAATTTACCCTAGGCCCCATATAAACCCTTCTACCGGAAAACAGTTTGGTTGCCTTAAACCATAATTAATAACAAATCGTCACAGTTTAAGATAATAATAACATCATACAGATATTACTCCTTAAACATTCGAACTGTCGGTGGAGGGTATCAAAGATTCGGCACAGCCGAATAAAGCACTCTAACTTGTTTATTGTTTGTTTTATAATATTTCAATAATTTTATTTAAAAAAGGGATGTTTTGGGCGATTAATAGCTAAATTCACATATTATTTAAAAAATTTAGCTATTTTATATTGTTTGTTTTATAATATTTCATTAATTTAATAACAAAAAGTGTTGGTTTTGTGCGATTAATAGCTAAATTCACATTAATTTAAAATAATTAGCTATTTTTTATTGTTAATCTTATAATATTTCAATAATTTTATTTCAAAAAGGGTTGGTTTGCGCGAGTTATAGCTCAATTCACAGATTATTAAAAAAAATTTAGCTATTTTTTATTGTTTGTTTTATAATATTTCATTAATTTAATAACAAAAAGTGTGGGTTTTGAGCGATTAATAGCTAAATTCACATTTAATTAAAATAATTAGCTATTTTTTATTGTTAATCTTATAATATTTCAATTACATTATTTCAAAAAGATTTGGTTTGGGCGATTAATAGCTAAATTCACATATTATTAAAAAAATTAAGCTATTTTTTATTGTTTGTTTTTTAATATTTCAATAATTTTATTTCAAAAAGTGTGGGTTCTTAGCGAGTAATAGCTAAATTCACCTATCATTTAAACTATTTAGCTATTTTTTATTGTTTGTCTTAAAATATTTCTTTAATTTAGCATCAAAAAGTGTGGGTTCTAAGCGAGTAATAGCTAAATTCACCTATCATTTAAACAATTTAGCTATTTTTTATTGTTTGTTTTAAAATATTTCTTTAATTTAGTATCAAAAAGTGTGGGTTCTTAGCGAGTAATAGCTAAATTCACCTATCATTTAAACAATTTAGCTATTTTTTATTGTTTGTTTTAAAATATTTCTTTAATTTATTATCAAAAAGTGTGGGTTTTAGCGATAAATAGCTAAATTCACCTATTATTTAAAAAATTTAGCTATTTTTTATTGTTTGTTTTATAATATTTCAATAGTTTTATTTCAAAAAGAGTGGGTTTAAGCGACTAATAACTAAATTCACCTATAATTTAAAAAATTTAGATAGTTTTTATTGATTGTTTTATAATATTTCAATATTATCTCCTCCCGTTTTCCTGGAATTCATCTAACAGTGAATTTCAAAATTTGAAAATATGGACAAATTTAAAAAATTTGTATAAAGACGCAACACCTTTAAGCTTCTGGTAATTAATTTACATAAAATACCACTTTTTCAACAAATTCCATCAAATTTTAGCCGCCCATCGCCTCTCGTTTTCCTGGAATTCATCTAACAATGAATTTCAAAATTTGAAAATATGGACAAATTGCAAAATACGTATTAAGACGCAACTCCTTTAAGCGTCTGTAAGAACTTTTGTGTATAAATAATAATAATTTTTATGTGCTATATATTTGTTTCTTTCTCTCTTGCAAGTAGTATATGGCTGACTTCAAACTCACATATATACAAATATTTAAATGGCGTTAAAAATAAAGAAATTCGTAAAAAATGTCTTCATATTACACGTAAAGCAAGTAAAACTTTGAGGACAGGCCTCATAGTATGCAAATGTCCTCAAAATATAAGGTACATACAAAAAAAAGTATGCAAACTACACACTGTGCATGCATATATATTCAGATTTTACCCGTTTACTTCTTATAAGGGCCGAATTTCAGATAGTTAATTACGTATTGCCCAGCAACATTCCCATTGATTTGCTTTACTTGTGTTATTACTTATGTTGTTTACTGATTTTTATTTCAATTATTATTTTAAATTTTTAAATAAACAAACTAAAATTGTTTGTTTTATTTTTCTTTTTGTTTAAAATCATATGTAATTAGTTTTGTATATAGTTGGTCACTCTAACTAATGGTTTTTGATATCATGACTTTTTTTTGTAAGATATTATTCAAGTGTTGTAGTATTTTACTATGTAGAATTCTTTTAGCGGTTTTTAGCGATTTATTGTTTGTTTTATAATATTTCAATAATATTATTTCAAAAAAGTTGGTTTATACCAATTAATAGCTAAATTCACTTATTATTTAAAAAATTTAGCTTTTTTTATTGTTTGTTTAAAATATTTCAATAAATTTACTTCAAAAAGGCTGGTTTATAGCAATTAATAGCTAAATTCACCTATTATTTAAACAATTAAGCTATTTTTTATTGTTTGTTTTATAATATTTTAATAATTTTATTTCAAACAGGTTCGGTTCGGGCGATTAATAGCTAAATTCACATATTATTAAAAAAATTTAGCTATTTTTTATTGTTTGTTTTATAATATTTCAATAATTTTACTTCAAAAAGGCTGGTTTATAGCAAATAATGGCTAAATTCACCTATTATTTTATTGCTTGTTTTATAATATTTCCTTAATTCAGTATCAAAAAGTGTGGTTTTTAGCGATTAATACCTAAATTCAACTATTATTTACAAAATTGAGCTATTTTTTATTGTTTGTATACAATATTTCAATAATTTTATTTAAAAAAGAGTGGTTTTTAGCAATTTATAGCAAAATTCACTTATTATTTAAAAAACTTAGCTATTTTTTATTGTTTGTTTTATAATATTTCATTAATTTAGTACCAAAAAGTGTGGGTTCTTAGCGAGTAATAGCTAAATTCACTTATCATTTAAACAATTTAGCTATTTTTTATTGTTTTTTTTAAATATTTCTTTAATTTATTATCAAAAAGTATCGGTTCTTAGCGAGTAATAGCTAAATTTACCTATTATTTAAACAATTTAGCTATTTTTTTATTGTTTGTTTTATAATATTTCAGTATTTTTATTTCAAAAAGTGTGGTTTTTAGCGATTAATAGCTAAATTCACCTATTATTTAAACAATTTAGCTAATTTTTATTGTTTGTTTTATAATACTTCATTAATTTAGTATCAAAAATTGTGGTTTTTTAGTGATTAACAGCTAAATTCACCTATTATTTAAACAATTTAGCTAATTTTTATTGTTTGTTTTATAATACTTCATTAATTTAGTATCAAAAATTGTGGTTTTTTAGCGATTAATAGCTGAATTCACCTATTATTTAAACAATTTAGCTATTTTTTATTGTTTGTTTTATAATATTTCAATAATTTTATTTCATAAAGTGTGGTTTTTAGCGATTAATAGCTCAATTCACCTATTATTTAAACAGTTTAGCTATTTTTTATTGTTTGTTTTATAATATTTCATTAATTTAGTATCAACAAGTCTGGGTTCTTAGCGATTAATAGCTAAATTCACTTATTATTTAAAAAAATTAGCTGTTGTTTACTGTTTGTTTTAAAATATTTCAATATTTTTATATCAAAAGGGCGGTTTTTAGTGATGTATAAATAAATAAAATACTACAACACTAAAATAATATCTTAAAAAAAAGTCGTCATATCAAAAACCATTAGTTAGAGTGACCAACTATATACAAAGTTAATAACAAGAGCTTTAAATAAAATAAAACAAAAAATTTTAGTTTGTTTATTTAAAAATTTAAAATAATAATTGAAATAAAATTCAGTAAACAACATAAGTAATAACACAAGTAAAGCAAATCAATGGGAATGTTGCTGGGCAATACGTAATTAACTATCTGAAATTCGGCCCTTATAAGAAGTAAACGGGTAAAATCTGAATATATATGCATGCACAGCGTGTAGTTTGCATACTTTTTTTTGTATGTACCTTATATTTTGAGGACATTTGCATACTATGAGGCCTGTCCTCAAAGTTTTACTTGCTTTACGTGTAATATGAAGACATTTTTTACGAATTTCTTTATTTTTAACGCCATTTAAATATTTGTATATATGTGAGTTTGAAGTCAGCCATATACTACTTGCAAGAGAGAAAGAAACAAATATATAGCACATAAAAATTATTATTATTTATACATAAAAGTTCTTACAGAAGCTTAAAGGAGTTGCGTCTTAATACGTATTTTGCAATTTGTCCATATTTTCAAATTTTGAAATTCATTGTTAGATGAATTCCAGGAAAACGGGAGGCGATGGGCGGCTAAAATTTGATGGAATTTGTTGACAAAGTGGTATTTTATTTAAATTAATTATCAGAAGCTTAAAGGTGTTGCGTTTTTATACAAATTTTTAAATTTGTCCGTATTTTCAAATTTTTAAATTCACTGTTAGATGAATTCCAGGAAAACGGGAGGAGATGGGCGGTTGAAATTTGATGGAATTTGTAGACAAAGTGGACTTTTATTAAAATTAATTATCAGAAACTTAAAGGTGTTGCGTCTTTATACGGTTTTCTTTTATAATATTTCAATAATTTTATTTAAAAAGGGTGGTTTTTAGTGATTTATAGAAAAATTCACTTATTATTTAAAAAACTTAACTATTTTTTATTGTTTGTTTTATAATATTTCAATACTTTTCTTAAAAAAAAGGGTGGTTTTAGCGATTAATAGCTAAATTCACTTATTATTTAAAAAAATTCTGGGGATGGAAAACGATGGAGAATAGTATTGTCCACAAATCCTAATCATTTTTTTTCGCCCACGTTGACTCCTTTTCCAGAAATCTGGATTCATCTCCTAGAGAATTCAAAAGAGTAAATTGGCCATAAGTCGACTCAACTTGTTCTGCTTAAAATTCTGGGGATAGAAAACGATGGAGAATAGTATTGTCCACAAATCCTAATCATTTTTTTTCGCCCACGTTGACTCCTTTTCAGAAATCTGGATTCATCCCCTAGAGAATTCAAAAGAGTAAATTGGCCATAAGTCGGTCCAACTTGCTCTGTTAAAATTTCGAGGGATGGAAAACGATGGAGAATAGTATTGTCCACAAATCCTAATCATTTTTTTTCGCCCGCGTTGACTCCTTTTCCAGAAATCTGGATTCATCCCCTAGAGAATTCAAAAGAGTAAATTGGCCATAAGTCTGTCCAACTCGCTCTGTTGAAAATTCTGGGGATGGAAAACGTTGAAAAATAGTATTGTCCACAAATCCTAATCATTTTTTTTCGCCCACGTTGACTACTTTTCCAGAAATCTGGATTCATCCCCTAGAGAATTCAAAAGAGTAAATTGGTCATAAGACGGTCCAACTCGCTCTGTTAAAAATTCTGGAGATGGAAAACGATGGAGAATAGTATTGTCCACAAATCCTAATAATTTTTTTTCGCCCAGGTTGACTCCTTTTCCAGAAATCTGGATTCATCCCCTAGAGAATTCAAAAGAGTAAATTGGCCATAAGTCGGTCCAACTTGCTCTATTAAAAATTCTGGGGATGGAAAACGACGGAGAATAGTGTTGTCCACAAATCCTAACTATTTTTTTTTTCGCCAACGTTGACTCCTTTTCCAGAAATCTGGATTCATCCCCTAGAGAATTCAAAAGAGTAAATTGGCCATAAGTCGGTCCAACTTGCTCTGTTAAAAATTCTGGGAATGGAAAGCGATGGAAAATAGTGTTGTCCACAAATCCTAAATATTTTTTTTCGCCCACGTTGACTCCTTTTCCAGAAATCTGGATTCATCCCCTAGGGAATTCAAAAGAGTAAATTGGCCATAAGTCGGTTCACCTCGCTCTGTTAAAAATTCCGGGGATGGAAAACGATGGGGAATAGTATTGTCCACAAATCCTAATCATTTTTTTCCCCGGCGTTGACTCCTTTTTCAGAAATCTGGATTCATCCCCTAGAGAATTCAAAACAGTAAATTGGCTAGAAGTCGGTCCAACTTGCCCTGTTAAAATTTCTGGGGATGGAAAACGATGGAGAATAGTATTGTCCACAAATCCTAACTATTTTTTTCGCCCGCGTTGACTCCTTTTCCAGAAATCTGGATTCATCCCCTAGAGAATTCAAAAGAGTAAATTGGCTATAAGTCGGTCCAACTTGCTCTGTTAAAAATTCTGGGGATGGAAAACGATGGAGTAGTATTGTCCACAAATCCTAATCATGTTTTTTCGCCCACGTTGACTACTTTTCCAGAAATCTGGATTCATCCCCTAGAGAATTCAAAAGAGTAAATTGGCCATAAGTCGGTCCAACTTGTTCTGTTAAAATTTCTGGGGATGGAAAACGATGGAGAATAGTATTGTCCACAAATCCTAATCATTTTTTTTCGCCCACGTTGACTACTTTTCCAGAAATCTGGATTCATCCCCTAGAGAATTCAAAAGAGTAAATTGGCCATAAGTCGGTCCAACTCGCTCTGTTAAAAAATCTGGGGATGGAAAACGATGGAGAATAGTATTGTCCACAAATCCTAACTATTTTTTTCGCCCGCGTTGACTCCTTTTCCAGAAATCTGGATTCATCCCCTAGAGAATTCAAAAGAGTAAATTGGCCATAAGTCGGTCCAACTCGCTCTGTTAAAAATTCTGGGGATGGAAAACGATGGAGAATAGTATTGTCCACAAATCCTTATCATTTTTTTTCGCCCACGTTGACTACTTTTCCAGAAATCTGGATTCATCCCCTAGAGAATTCAAAAGAGTAAATTGGCCATAAGTCGGCCCAACTCGCTTTGTTAAAAATTCTGGTGATAGAAAACGATGGATAATAGTATTGTCCACAAATCCTAATCATTTTTTTTCGCCCACGTTGACTCCTTTTCCAGAAAGCTGGATTCATCCCCTAGAGAATTCAAAAGAGTAAATTGGTCATAAGTCGGTCCAACTCGCTCTGTTAAAAATTCTGGAGATGGAAACCGATGGAGAATAGTATTGTCCACAAATCCTAATCATTTTTTTTCGCCCACGTTGACTCCTTTTCCAGAAATCTGGATTCATCCCCTAGAGAATTCAAAAGAGTAAATTGGCCATAAGTCGGTCCAACTTGCTCTGTTAAAATTTCTGGGGATGGAAAACGATGGAGAATAGTATTGTCCACAAATCCTAACTTTTTTTTTTCGCCCGCGTTGGCTCCTTTTCCAGAAATCTGGATTCATCCCCTAGAGAATTCAAAAGAGTAAATTGGCCATAAGTCGGTCCAACTCGCTCTGTTGAAAATTCTGGGGATGGAAAACGTTGAAGAATAGTATTGTCCACAAATCCTAATCATTTTTTTTCGTCCACGTTGACTACTTTTCCAGAAATCTGGATTCATCCCCTAGAGAATTCAAAAGAGTAAATTGGCCATAAGTCAGTCCAACTCGCTCTGTTAAAAATTCTGGGGATGGAAACGATGGAGAATAGTATTGTCCACAAATCCTAATCATTTTTTTTCGCCCACGTTGACTACTTTTCCAGAAATCTGGATTCATCCCCTAGAGAATTCAAAAGAGTAAATTGGCCATAAGTCGGTCCAACTTGCTCTGTTAAAATTTCGAGGGATGGAAAACGATGGAGAATAGTATTGTCCACAAATCCTAACTATTTTTTTTCACCCGCGTTGACTCCTTTTCCAGAAATCTGGATTCATCCCCTAGAGAATTCAAAATTGTAAATTGGCCATAAGTCTGTCCAACTCGCTCTGTTGAAAATTCTGGGGATGGAAAACGTTGAAAACTAGTATTGTCCACAAATCCTAATCATTTTTTTTCGCCCACGTTGACTACTTTTCCAGAAATCTGGATTCATCCCCTAGAGAATTCAAAAGAGTAAATTGGCCATAAGTCGGTCCAACTTGTTCTGTTAAAATTTCTGGGGATGGAAAACGATGCAGAATAGTATTGTCCACAAATCCTAATCATTTTTTTTCACCCACGTTGACTCCTTTTCCAGAAATCTGGATTCATCCCCTAGAGAATTCAAAAGAGTAAATTGGCCATAAGTCGGTCCAACTTGCTCTGTTAAAATTTCTGGGGATGGAAAACGATGGAGAATAGTATTGTCCACAAATCCTTACTATTTTTTTTCGCCCGCGTTGACTCCTTTTCCAGAAATCTGGATTCATCCCCTAGAGAATTCAAAAGAGTAAATTGGCCATAAGTCGGCCCAACTCGCTTTGTTAAAAATTCTGGGGATAGAAAACGATGGATAATAGTATTGTCCACAAATCCTAATAATTTTTTTTCGCCCACGTTGACTCCTTTTCCAGAAAGCTGGATTCATCCCCTAGAGAATTCAAAAGAGTAAATTGGTCATAAGTCGGTCCAACTCGCTCTGTTAAAAATTCTGGAGATGGAAACCGATGGAGAATAGTATTGTCCACAAATCCTTATCATTTTTTTTCGCCCACGTTGACTCCTTTTCCAGAAATCTGGATTCATCCCCTAGAGAATTCAAAAGAGTAAATTGGCCATAAGTCGGTCCAACTTGCTCTGTTAATATTTCTGGGGATGGAAAACGATGGAGAATAGTATTGTCCACAAATCCTAACTTTTTTTTTCGCCCGCGTTGACTCCTTTTCCAGAAATCTGGATTCATCCCCTAGAGAATTCAAAAGAGTAAATTGGCCATAAGTCGGTCCAACTCGCTCTGTTGAAAATTCTGGGGATGGAAAACGTTGAAGAATAGTATTGTCCACAAATCCTAATCATTTTTTTTCGCCCACGTTGACTACTTTTCCAGAAATCTGGATTCATCCCCTAGAGAATTCAAAAGAGTAAATTGGCCATAAGTCAGTCCAACTCGCTCTGTTAAAAATTCTGGGGATAGAAAACGATGGAGAATAGTATTGTCCACAAATCCTTATCATTTTTTTTCGCTCACGTTGACTCCTTTTCCAGAAATCTGGATTCATCCCCTAGAGAATTCAAAAGAGTAAATTGGCGATAAGTCGGTCCAACTTGTTCTGTTAAAATTTCTGGGAATAGAAAACGATGGAGAATAGTATTGTCCACAAATCCTAATCATTATTTTTCGCCCACGTTGACTCCTTTTCCAGAAATCTTCATTCATCCCCTAGAGAATTCAAAAGAGTAAATTGGTCATAAGTCGGTCCAACTCGCTCTGTTAAAAATTCTGGAGATGGAAAACGATGGAGAATAGTATTGTCCACAAATCTTAATCATTTTTTTTCGCCCACGTTGACTCCTTTTCCAGAAATCTGGATTCATCCCCTAGAGAATTCAAAAGAGTAAATTAGCCATAAGTCGGTCCAACTTGCTCCGTTAAAATTTCGAGGGATGGAGAACGATGGAGAATGGTATTGTCCACAAATCCTAACTATTTTTTTTCGCCCGCGTTGACTCCTTTTCCAGAAATCTGGATTCATCCCCTAGAGAATTCAAAAGAGTAAATTGGCCATAAGTCTGTCCAACTCGCTCTGTTGAAAATTGTGGGGATGGAAAACTTTGAAAAATGGTATTTTCTACAAATCCTAATCATTTTTTTTCGCCCACGTTGACTACTTTTCCAGAAATCTGGATTCATCCCCTAGAGAATTCAAAAGAGTAAATTGGCCATAAGTCGGTCCAACTCGCTCTGTTAAAAATTCTGGAGATGGAAAACGATGGAGAATAGTATTGTCCACAAATCCTAATCATTTCTTTTCGCCCACGTTGACTCCTTTTCCAGAAATCTGGATTCATCCCCTAGAGAATTCAAAAGAGTAAATTGGCCATAAGTCTGTCCAACTCGCTCTGTTGAAAATTGTGGGGATGGAAAACGTTGAAAAATGGTATTGTCCACAAATCCTAATCATTTTTTTTCACCCACGTTGACTACTTTTCCAGAAATCTGGATTCATCCCCTAGAGAATTCAAAAGAGTAAATTGGCCATAAGTCGGTCCAACTTGCTCTGTTAAAATTTCTGGGGATGGAAAACGATGGAGAATAGTATTGTCCACAAATCCTTACTATTTTTTTTCGCCCGCGTTGACTCCTTTTCCAGAAATCTGGATTCATCCCCTAGAGAATTCAAAAGAGTAAATTGGCCATAAGTCGGCCCAACTCGCTTTGTTAAAAATTCTGGGGATAGAAGACGATGGATAATAGTATTGTCCACAAATCCTAATCATTTTTTTTCGCCCACGTTGACTCCTTTTCCAGAAAGCTGGATTCATCCCCTAGAGAATTCAAAAGAGTAAATTGGTCATAAGTCGGTCCAACTCGCTCTGTTAAAAATTCTGGAGATGGAAACCGATGGAGAATAGTATTGGCCACAAATCCTTATCATTTTTTTTCGCCCACGTTGACTCGTTTTCCAGAAATCTGGATTCATCCCCTAGAGAATTCAAAAGAGTAAATTGGCCATAAGTCGGTCCAACTTGCTCTGTTAATATTTCTGGGGATGGAAAACGATGGAGAATAGTATTGTCCACAAATCCTAACTTTTTTTTTCGCCCGCGTTGGCTCCTTTTCCAGAAATCTGGATTCATCCCCTAGAGAATTCAAAAGAGTAAATTGGCCATAAGTCGGTCCAACTCGCTCTGTTGAAAATTCTGGGGATGGAAAACGTTGAACAATAGTATTGTCCACAAATCCTAATCATTTTTTTTCGCCCACGTTGACTACTTTTCCAGAAATCTGGATTCATCCCCTAGAGAATTCAAAAGAGTAAATTGGCCATAAGTCAGTCCAACTCGCTCTGTTAAAAATTCTGGGGATAGAAAACGATGGAGAATAGTATTGTCCACAAATCCTTATCATTTTTTTTTCGCTCACGTTGACTCCTTTTCCAGAAATCTGGATTCATCCCCTAGAGAATTCAAAAGAGTAAATTGGCGATAAGTCGGTCCAACTTGTTCTGTTAAAATTTCTGGGAATAGAAAACGATGGAGAATAGTATTGTCCACAAATCCTAATCATTCTTTTTCGCCCACGTTGACTCCTTTTCCAGAAATCTTCATTCATCCCCTAGAGAATTCAAAAGAGTAAATTGGTCATAAGTCGGTCCAACTCGCTCTGTTAAAAATTCTGGAGATGAAAACGATGGAGAATAGTATTGTCCACAAATCTTAATCATTTTTTTTCGCCCACGTTGACTCCTTTTCCAGAAATCTGGATTCATCCCCTAGAGAATTCAAAAGAGTAAATTAGCCATAAGTCGGTCCAACTTGCTCCGTTAAAATTTCGAGGGATGGAGAACGATGGAGAATGGTATTGTCCACAAATCCTAACTATTTTTTTTCGCCCGCGTTGACTCCTTTTCCAGAAATCTGGATTCATCCCCTAGAGAATTCAAAAGAGTAAATTGGCCATAAGTCTGTCCAACTCGCTCTGTTGAAAATTGTGGGGATGGAAAACGTTGAAAAATGGTATTTTCCACAAATCCTAATCATTTTTTTTCGCCCACGTTGACTACTTTTCCAGAAATCTGGATTCATCCCCTAGAGAATTCAAAAGAGTAAATTGGCTATAAGTCGGTCCAACTCGCTCTGTTAAAAATTCTGGAGATGGAAAACGATGGAGAATAGTATTGTCCACAAATCCTAATCATTTCTTTTCGCCCACGTTGACTCCTTTTCCAGAAATCTGGATTCATCCCCTAGAGAATTCAAAAGAGTAAATTGGCCATAAGTCTGTCCAACTCGCTCTGTTGAAAATTGTGGGGATGGAAAACGTTGAAAAATGGTATTGTCCACAAATCCTAATCATTTTTTTTCACCCACGTTGACTACTTTTCCAGAAATCTGGATTCATCCCCTAGAGAATTCAAAAGAGTAAATTGGCCATAAGTCGGTCCAACTTGCTCTGTTAAAATTTCTGGGGATGGAAAACGATGGAGAATAGTATTGTCCACAAATCCTTACTATTTTTTTTCGCCCGCGTTGACTCCTTTTCCAGAAATCTGGATTCATCCCCTAGAGAATTCAAAAGAGTAAATTGGCCATAAGTCGGCCCAACTCGCTTTGTTAAAAATTCTGGGGATAGAAGACGATGGATAATAGTATTGTCCACAAATCCTAATCATTTTTTTTCGCCCACGTTGACTCCTTTTCCAGAAAGCTGGATTCATCCCCTAGAGAATTCAAAAGAGTAAATTGGTCATAAGTCGGTCCAACTCGCTCTGTTAAAAATTCTGGAGATGGAAACCGATGGAGAATAGTATTGGCCACAAATCCTTATCATTTTTTTTCGCCCACGTTGACTCGTTTTCCAGAAATCTGGATTCATCCCCTAGAGAATTCAAAAGAGTAAATTGGCCATAAGTCGGTCCAACTTGCTCTGTTAATATTTCTGGGGATGGAAAACGATGGAGAATAGTATTGTCCACAAATCCTAACTTTTTTTTTCGCCCGCGTTGGCTCCTTTTCCAGAAATCTGGATTCATCCCCTAGAGAATTCAAAAGAGTAAATTGGCCATAAGTCGGTCCAACTCGCTCTGTTGAAAATTCTGGGGATGGAAAACGTTGAACAATAGTATTGTCCACAAATCCTAATCATTTTTTTTCGCCCACGTTGACTACTTTTCCAGAAATCTGGATTCATCCCCTAGAGAATTCAAAAGAGTAAATTGGCCATAAGTCAGTCCAACTCGCTCTGTTAAAAATTCTGGGGATAGAAAACGATGGAGAATAGTATTGTCCACAAATCCTTATCATTTTTTTTTCGCTCACGTTGACTCCTTTTCCAGAAATCTGGATTCATCCCCTAGAGAATTCAAAAGAGTAAATTGGCGATAAGTCGGTCCAACTTGTTCTGTTAAAATTTCTGGGAATAGAAAACGATGGAGAATAGTATTGTCCACAAATCCTAATCATTCTTTTTCGCCCACGTTGACTCCTTTTCCAGAAATCTTCATTCATCCCCTAGAGAATTCAAAAGAGTAAATTGGTCATAAGTCGGTCCAACTCGCTCTATTAAAAATTCTGGAGATGGAAAACGATGGAGAATAGTATTGTCCACAAATCTTAATCATTTTTTTTCGCCCACGTTGACTCCTTTTCCAGAAATCTGGATTCATCCCCTAGAGAATTCAAAAGAGAAAATTGGTCATAAGTCGGTCCAACTCGCTCTGTTAAAAATTCTGAAGATGGAAAACGATGGAGAATAGTATTGTCCACAAATCCTAATCATTTTTTTTTCGCCCACGTTGACTCCTTTTCCAGAAATCTGGATTCATCCCCTAGAGAATTCAAAAGAGTTAATTGGCCATAAGTCGGTCCAACTCGCTCTGTTGAAAATTCTGGGGATGGAAAACATTGAAGAATAGTACTGTCCACAAATCCTAATCACTTTTTTTCGCCCACGTTGACTACTTTTCCAGAAATCTGGATTCATCCCCTAAAGAATTCAAAAGAGTAAATTGGCCATAAGTCGGTCCAACTCGCTCTGTTAAAAATTCTGGAGATGGAAAACGATGGAGAATAGTATTGTCCACAAATCCTTATCATTTTTTTTCGCTCACGTTGACTCCTTTTCCAGAAATCTGGATTCATCCCCTAGAGAATTCAAAAGAGTAAATTGGCGATAAGTCGGTCCAACTTGTTCTGTTAAAATTTCTGGGAATAGAAAACGATGGAGAATAGTATTGTCCACAAATCCTAATCATTTTTTTTCGCTCACGTTGACTCCTTTTCCAGAAATCTGGATTCATCCCCTAGAGAATTCAAAAGAGTAAATTGGCGATAAGTCGGTCCAACTTGTTCTGTTAAAATTTCTGGGAATAGAAAACGATGGAGAATAGTATTGTCCACAAATCCTAATCATTTTTTTTCGCCCACGTTGACTCCTTTTCCAGAAATCTGGATTCATCCCCTAGAGAATTCAAAAGAGAAAATTGGTCATAAGTCGGTCCAACTCGCTCTGTTAAAAATTCTGGAGATGGAAAACGATGGAGAATAGTATTGTCCACAAATCCTAATCATTTTTTTTTCGCCCACGTTGACTCCTTTTCCAGAAATCTGGATTCATCCCCTAGAGAATTCAAAAGAGTAAATTGGCCATAAGTCGGTCCAACTTGCTCTGTTAAAATTTCTGGGGATGGAAAACGATGGAGAATAGTATTGTCCATAAATCCTAACTATTTTTTTTCGCCAGCGTTGACTCCTTTTCCAGAAATCTGGATTCATCCCCTAGAGAATTCAAAAGAGTAAATTGGCCATAAGTCGGTCCAACTTGCTCTGTTAAAATTTCTGGGGATGGAAAACGATGGAGAATAGTATTGTCCACAAATCCTAACTATTTTTTTCGCCCGCGTTGACTCCTTTTCCAGAAATCTGGATTCATCCCCTAGAGAATTCAAAAGAGTAAATTGGCCATAAGTCGGTCCAACTTGCTCTGTTAAAATTTCTGGGGATGGAAAACGATAAAGAATAGTATTGTCCACAAATCCTAACTTTTTCGCCCGCGTTGACTCCTTTTCCAGAAATCTGGATTCATCCCCTAGAGAATTCAAAAGAGTAAATTGGCCATAAGTCAGTCCAACTCGCTCTGTTAAAAATTCTGGGGATAGAAAACGATGGAGAATAGTATTGTCCACAAATCCTAACTTTTTTTTTCGCCCGCGTTGACTCCTTTTCCAGAAATCTGGATTCATCCCCTAGAGAATTCAAAAGAGTAAATTGGCCATAAGTCGGTCCAACTCGCTCTGTTGAAAATTCTGGGGATGGAAAACGTTGAAGAATAGTATTGTCCACAAATCCTAATCATTTTTTTTCGCCCACGTTGACTACTTTTCCAGAAATCTGGATTCATCCCCTAGAGAATTCAAAAGAGTAAATTGGCCATAAGTCAGTCCAACTCGCTCTGTTAAAAATTCTGGGGATAGAAAACGATGGAGAATAGTATTGTCCACAAATCCTTATCATTTTTTTTCGCTCACGTTGACTCCTTTTCCAGAAATCTGGATTCATCCCCTAGAGAATTCAAAAGAGTAAATTGGCGATAAGTCGGTCCAACTTGTTCTGTTAAAATTTCTGGGAATAGAAAACGATGGAGAATAGTGTTGTCCACAAATCCTAATCATTCTTTTTCGCCCACGTTGACTCCTTTTCCAGAAATCTTCATTCATCCCGTAGAGAATTCAAAAGAGTAAATTGGTCATAAGTCGGTCCAACTCGCTCTGTTAAAAATTCTGGAGATGGAAAACGATGGAGAATAGTATTGTCCACAAATCTTAATCATTTTTTTTCGCCCACGTTGACTCCTTTTCCAGAAATCTGGATTCATCCCCTAGAGAATTCAAAAGAGTAAATTAGCCATAAGTCGGTCCAACTTGCTCCGTTAAAATTTCGAGGGATGGAGAACGATGGAGAATGGTATTGTCCACAAATCCTAACTATTTTTTTTCGCCCGCTTTGACTCCTTTTCCAGAAATCTGGATTCATCCCCTAGAGAATTCAAAAGAGTAAATTGGCCATAAGTCTGTCCAACTCGCTCTGTTGAAAATTGTGGGGATGGAAAACGTTGAAAAATGGTATTTTCCACAAATCCTAATCATTTTTTTTCGCCCACGTTGACTACTTTTCCAGAAATCTGGATTCATCCCCTAGAGAATTCAAAAGAGTAAATTGGCCATAAGTCGGTCCAACTCGCTCTGTTAAAAATTCTGGAGATGGAAAACGATGGAGAATAGTATTGTCCACAAATCCTAATCATTTCTTTTCGCCCACGTTGACTCCTTTTCCAGAAATCTGGATTCATCCCCTAGAGAATTCAAAAGAGTAAATTGGCCATAAGTCTGTCCAACTCGCTCTGTTGAAAATTGTGGGGATGGAAAACGTTGAAAAATGGTATTGTCCACAAATCCTAATCATTTTTTTTCGCCCACGTTGACTACTTTTCCAGAAATCTGGATTCATCCCCTAGAGAATTCAAAAGAGTAAATTGGCCATAAGTCGGTCCAACTTGCTCTGTTAAAATTTCTGGGGATGGAAAACGATGGAGAATAGTATTGTCCACAAATCCTTACTATTTTTTTTCGCCCGCGTTGACTCCTTTTCCAGAAATCTGGATTCATCCCCTAGAGAATTCAAAAGAGTAAATTGGCCATAAGTCGGCCCAACTCGCTTTGTTAAAAATTCTGGGGATAGAAGACGATGGATAATAGTATTGTCCACAAATCCTAATCATTTTTTTTCGCCCACGTTGACTCCTTTTCCAGAAAGCTGGATTCATCCCCTAGAGAATTCAAAAGAGTAAATTGGTCATAAGTCGGTCCAACTCGCTCTGTTAAAAATTCTGGAGATGGAAACCGATGGAGAATAGTATTGTCCACAAATCCTTATCATTTTTTTTCGCCCACGTTGACTCCTTTTCCAGAAATCTGGATTCATCCCCTAGAGAATTCAAAAGAGTAAATTGGCCATAAGTCGGTCCAACTTGCTCTGTTAATATTTCTGGGGATGGAAAACGATGGAGAATAGTATTGTCCACAAATCCTAACTTTTTTTTTCGCCCGCGTTGACTCCTTTTCCAGAAATCTGGATTCATCCCCTAGAGAATTCAAAAGAGTAAATTGGCCATAAGTCGGTCCAACTCGCTCTGTTGAAAATTCTGGGGATGGAAAACGTTGAACAATAGTATTGTCCACAAATCCTAATCATTTTTTTTCGCCCACGTTGACTACTTTTCCAGAAATCTGGATTCATCCCCTAGAGAATTTAAAAGAGTAAATTGGCCATAAGTCAGTCCAACTCGCTCTGTTAAAAATTCTGGGGATAGAAAACGATGGAGAATAGTATTGTCCACAAATCCTTATCATTTTTTTTTCGCTCACGTTGACTCCTTTTCCAGAAATCTGGATTCATCCCCTAGAGAATTCAAAAGAGTAAATTGGCGATAAGTCGGTCCAACTTGTTCTGTTAAAATTTCTGGGAATAGAAAACGATGGAGAATAGTATTGTCCACAAATCCTAATCATTCTTTTTCGCCCACGTTGACTCCTTTTCCAGAAATCTTCATTCATCCCCTAGAGAATTCAAAAGAGTAAATTGGTCATAAGTCGGTCCAACTCGCTCTGTTAAAAATTCTGGAGATGGAAAACGATGGAGAATAGTATTGTCCACAAATCTTAATCATTTTTTTTCGCCCACGTTGACTCCTTTTCCAGAAATCTGGATTCATCCCCTAGAGAATTCAAAAGAGAAAATTGGTCATAAGTCGGTCCAACTCGCTCTGTTAAAAATTCTGAAGATGGAAAACGATGGAGAATAGTATTGTCCACAAATCCTAATCATTTTTTTTTCGCCCACGTTGACTCCTTTTCCAGAAATCTGGATTCATCCCCTAGAGAATTCAAAAGAGTAAATTGGCCATAAGTCGGTCCAACTCGCTCTGTTGAAAATTCTGGGGATGGAAAACATTGAAGAATAGTACTGTCCACAAATCCTAATCACTTTTTTTCGCCCACGTTGACTACTTTTCCAGAAATCTGGATTCATCCCCTAAAGAATTCAAAAGAGTAAATTGGCCATAAGTCGGTCCAACTCGCTCTGTTAAAAATTCTGGAGATGGAAAACGATGGAGAATAGTATTGTCCACAAATCCTTATCATTTTTTTTCGCTCACGTTGACTCCTTTTCCAGAAATCTGGATTCATCCCCTAGAGAATTCAAAAGAGTAAATTGGCGATAAGTCGGTCCAACTTGTTCTGTTAAAATTTCTGGGAATAGAAAACGATGGAGAATAGTATTGTCCACAAATCCTAATCATTTTTTTTCGCTCACGTTGACTCCTTTTCCAGAAATCTGGATTCATCCCCTAGAGAATTCAAAAGAGTAAATTGGCGATAAGTCGGTCCAACTTGTTCTGTTTAAATTTCTGGGAATAGAAAACGATGGAGAATAGTATTGTCCACAAATCCTAATCATTTTTTTTCGCCCACGTTGACTCCTTTTCCAGAAATCTGGATTCATCCCCTAGAGAATTCAAAAGAGAAAATTGGTCATAAGTCGGTCCAACTCGCTCTGTTAAAAATTCTGGAGATGGAAAACGATGGAGAATAGTATTGTCCACAAATCCTAATCATTTTTTTTTCGCCCACGTTGACTCCTTTTCCAGAAATCTGGATTCATCCCCTAGAGAATTCAAAAGAGTAAATTGGCCATAAGTCGGTCCAACTTGCTCTGTTAAAATTTCTGGGGATGGAAAACGATGGAGAATAGTATTGTCCATAAATCCTAACTATTTTTTTTCGCCAGCGTTGACTCCTTTTCCAGAAATCTGGATTCATCCCCTAGAGAATTCAAAAGAGTAAATTGGCCATAAGTCGGTCCAACTTGCTCTGTTAAAATTTCTGGGGATGGAAAACGATGGAGAATAGTATTGTCCACAAATCCTAACTATTTTTTTTCGCCCGCGTTGACTCCTTTTCCAGAAATCTGGATTCATCCCCTAGAGAATTCAAAAGAGTAAATTGGCCATAAGTCGGTCCAACTTGCTCTGTTAAAATTTCTGGGGATGGAAAACGATGGAGAATAGTATTGTCCACAAATCCTAACTTTTTCGCCCGCGTTGACTCCTTTTCCAGAAATCTGGATTCATCCCCTAGAGAATTCAAAAGAGTAAATTGGCCATAAGTCAGTCCAACTCGCTCTGTTAAAAATTCTGGGGATAGAAAACGATGGAGAATAGTATTGTCCACAAATCCTTATCATTTTTTTTCGCTCACGTTGACTCCTTTTCCAGAAATCTGGATTCATCCCCTAGAGAATTCGAAAGAGTAAATTGGCGATAAGTCGGTCCAACTTGTTCTGTTAAAATTTCTGGGAATAGAAAACGATGGAGAATAGTATTGTCCACAAATCCTAATTATTCTTTTTCGCCCACGTTGACTCCTTTTCCAGAAATCTTCATTCATCCCCTAGAGAATTCAAAAGAGTAAATTGGTCATAAGTCGGTCCAACTCGCTCTGTTAAAAATTCTGGAGATGGAAAACGATGGAGAATAGTATTGTCCACAAATCTTAATCATTTTTTTTCGCCCACGTTGACTCCTTTTCCAGAAATCTGGATTCATCCCCTAGAGAATTCAAAAGAGTAAATTAGCCATAAGTCGGTCCAACTTGCTCCGTTAAAATTTCGAGGGATGGAGAACGATGGAGAATGGTATTGTCCACAAATCCTAACTATTTTTTTTCGCCCGCGTTGACTCCTTTTCCAGAAATCTGGATTCATCCCCTAGAGAATTCAAAAGAGTAAATTGGCCATAAGTCTGTCCAACTCGCTCTGTTGAAAATTGTGGGGATGGAAAACGTTGAAAAATGGTATTTTCCACAAATCCTAATCATTTTTTTTCGCCCACGTTGACTACTTTTCCAGAAATCTGGATTCATCCCCTAGAGAATTCAAAAGAGTAAATTGGCCATAAGTCGGTCCAACTCGCTCTGTTAAAAATTCTGGAGATGGAAAACGATGGAGAATAGTATTGTCCACAAATCCTAATCATTTCTTTTCGCCCACGTTGACTCCTTTTCCAGAAATCTGGATTCATCCCCTAGAGAATTCAAAAGAGTAAATTGGCCATAAGTCTGTCCAACTCGCTCGGTTGAAAATTGTGGGGATGGAAAACGTTGAAAAATGGTATTGTCCACAAATCCTAATCATTTTTTTTCGCCCACGTTGACTACTTTTCCAGAAATCTGGATTCATCCCCTAGAGAATTCAAAAGAGTAAATTGGCCATAAGTCGGTCCAACTTGCTCTGTTAAAATTTCTGGGGATGGAAAACGATGGAGAATAGTATTGTCCACAAATCCTTACTATTTTTTTTCGCCCGCGTTGACCTCTTTTCCAGAAATCTGGATTCATCCCCTAGAGAATTCAAAAGAGTAAATTGGCCATAAGTCGGCCCAACTCGCTTTGTTAAAAATTCTGGGGATAGAAAACGATGGATAATAGTATTGTCCACAAATCATAATCATTTTTTTTCGCCCACGTTGACTCCTTTTCCAGAAAGCTGGATTCATCCCCTAGAGAATTCAAAAGAGTAAATTGGTCATAAGTCGGTCCAACTCGCTCTGTTAAAAATTCTGGAGATGGAAACCGATGGAGAATAGTATTGTCCACAAATCCTTATCATTTTTTTTCGCCCACGTTGACTCCTTTTCCAGAAATCTGGATTCATCCCCTAGAGAATTCAAAAGAGTAAGTTGGCCATAAGTCGGTCCAACTTGCTCTGTTAATATTTCTGGGGATGGAAAACGATGGAGAATAGTATTGTCCACAAATCCTAACTATTTTTTTCGCCCGCGTTGACTCCTTTTCCAGAAATCTGGATTCATCCCCTAGAGAATTCAAAAGAGTAAATTGGCCATAAGTCGGTCCAACTCGCTCTGTTGAAAATTCTGGGGATGGAAAACGTTGAACAATAGTATTGTCCACAAATCCTAATAATTTTTTTTCGCCCACGTTGACTGCTTTTCCAGAAATCTGGATTCATCCCCTAGAGAATTCAAAAGAGTAAATTGGCCATAAGTCAGTCCAACTCGCTCTGTTAAAAATTCTGGGGATAGAAAACGATGGAGAATAGTATTGTCCACAAATCCTTATCATTTTTTTTTCGCTCACGTTGACTCCTTTTCCAGAAATCTGGATTCATCCCCTAGAGAATTCAAAAGAGTAAATTGGCGATAAGTCGGTCCAACTTGTTCTGTTAAAATTTCTGGGAATAGAAAACGATGGAGAATAGTATTGTCCACAAATCCTAATCATTCGTTGACTCCTTTTCCAGAAATCTTCATTCATCCCCTAGAGAATTCAAAAGAGTAAATTGGTCATAAGTCGGTCCAACTCGCTCTGTTAAAAATTCTGGAGATGGAAAACGATGGAGAATAGTATTGTCCACAAATCTTAATCATTTTTTTTCGCCCACGTTGACTCCTTTTCCAGAAATCTGGATTCATCCCCTAGAGAATTCAAAAGAGAAAATTGGTCATAAGTCGGTCCAACTCGCTCTGTTAAAAATTCTGAAGATGGAAAACGATGGAGAATAGCATTGTCCACAAATCCTAATCATTTTTTTTCGCCCACGTTGACTCCTTTTCCAGAAATCTGGATTCATCCCCTAGAGAATTCAAAAGAGTAAATTGGCCATAAGTCGGTCCAACTCGCTCTGTTGAAAATTCTGGGGATGGAAAACATTGAAGAATAGTATTGTCCACAAATCCTAATCACTTTTTTTCGCCCACGTTGACTACTTTTCCAGAAATCTGGATTCATCCCCTAAAGAATTCAAAAGAGTAAATTGGCCATAAGTCGGTCCAACTCGCTCTGTTAAAAATTCTGGAGATGGAAAACGATGGAGAATAGTATTGTCCACAAATCCTTATAATTTTTTTTCGCTCACGTTGACTCCTTTTCCAGAAATCTGGATTCATCCCCTAGAGAATTCAAAAGAGTAAATTGGCGATAAGTCGGTCCAACTTGTTCTGTTAAAATTTCTGGGAATAGAAAACGATGGAGAATAGTATTGTCCACAAATCCTAATCATTTTTTTTCGCTCACGTTGACTCCTTTTCCAGAAATCTGGATTCATCCCCTAGAGAATTCAAAAGAGTAAATTGGCGATAAGTCGGTCCAACTTGTTCTGTTAAAATTTCTGGGAATAGAAAACGATGGAGAATAGTATTGTCCACAAATCCTAATCATTTTTTTTCGCCCACGTTGACTCCTTTTCCAGAAATCTGGATTCATCCCCTAGAGAATTCAAAAGAGAAAATTGGTCATAAGTCGGTCCAACTCGCTCTGTTAAAAATTCTGGAGATGGAAAACGATGGAGAATAGTATTGTCCACAAATCCTAATCATTTTTTTTCGCCCACGTTGACTCCTTTTCCAGAAATCTGGATTCATCCCCTAGAGAATTCAAAAGAGTAAATTGGCCATAAGTCGGTCCAACTTGCTCTGTTAAAATTTCTGGGGATGGAAAACGATGGAGAATAGTATTGTCCATAAATCCTAACTATTTTTTTTCGCCAGCGTTGACTCCTTTTCCAGAAATCTGGATTCATCCCCTAGAGAATTCAAAAGAGTAAATTGGCCATAAGTCGGTCCAACTTGCTCTGTTAAAATTTCTGGGGATGGAAAACGATGGAGAATAGTATTTTCCACAAATCCTAACTATTTTTTTTCGCCCGCGTTGACTCCTTTTCCAGAAATCTTGATTCATCCCCTAGAGAATTCAAAAGAGTAAATTGGCCATAAGTCGGTCCAACTTGCTCTGTTAAAATTTCTGGGGATGGAAAACGATGGAGAATAGTATTGTCCACAAATCCTAACTTTTTCGCCCGCGTTGACTCCTTTTCCAGAAATCTGGATTCATCCCCTAGAGAATTCAAAAGAGTAAATTGGCCATAAGTCGGTCCAACTCGCTCTGTTGAAAATTCTGGGGATGGAAAACATTGAAGAATAGTATTGTCCACAAATCCTAATCACCTTTTTTCGCCCACGTTGACTACTTTTCCAGAAATCTGGATTCATCCCCTAAAGAATTCAAAAGAGTAAATTGGCCATAAGTCGGTCCAACTCGCTCTGTTAAAAATTCTGGGGATAGAAAACGATGGAGAATAGTACTGTCCACAAATCCTTATAATTTTTTTTCGCTCACGTTGACTCCTTTTCCAGAAATCTGGATTCATCCCCTAGAGAATTCAAAAGAGTAAATTGGCCATAAGTCGGTCCAACTTGTTCTGTTAAAATTTCTGGGGATGGAAAACGATGGAGAATAGTATTGTCCACAAATCCTAATCATTTTTTTTCGCCCACGTTGACTCCTTTTCCAGAAATCTGGATTCATCCCCTAGAGAATTCAAAAGAGTAAATTGGTCATAAGTCGGTCCAACTCGCTCTGTTAAAAATTCTGGAGATGGAAAACGATGGAGAATAGTATTGTCCACAAATCCTAAGCATTTTTTTTCGCCCACGTTGACTCCTTTTCCAGAAATCTGGATTCATCCCCTAGAGTATTCAAAAGAGTAAATTGGCCATAAGTCGGTCCAACTTGTTCTGTTAAAATTTCTGGGGATGGAAAACGATGGAGAATAGTATTGTCCACAAATCCTAACTATTTTTTTTCGCCCACGTTGACTCCTTTTCCAGAAATCTGGATTCATCCCCTAGAGAATTCAAAAGAGTAAATTGGCCATAAGTCGGTCCAACTCGCTCTGTTAAAAATTCTGGGGATGGAAAATGATGGAGAATAGTACTGTCCACAAATCCCAATCATTTTTTTTCGCCCACGTTGACTCCTTTTCCAGAAATCTGGATTCATCCCCTAGAGAATTCAAAAAAGTAAATTGGCCATAAGTCGGTCCAACTCGCTCTGTTAAAAATTCTGGGGATGGAAAACGATGGAGAATAGTATTGTCCACAAATCCTAATCATTTTTTTTCGCCCACGTTGACTGCTTTTCCAGAAATCTGGATTCATCCCCTAGAGAATTCAAAAGAGTAAATTGGCTATAAGTCGGTCCAACTTGCTCTGTTAAAATTTCTGGGGATGGAAAACGATGGAGAATAGTATTGTCCACAAATCCTTATCATTTTTTTTCGCCCACGTTGACTCTTTTTCCAGAAATCTGGATTCATCCCCTAGAGAATTCAAAAGAGTAAATTGGCCATAAGTCGGTCCAACTTGCTCTGTTAAAATTTCTGGTGATGGAAAACGATGGAGAATAGTATTGTCCACAAATCCTAATCATTTTTTTTCGCCCACGTTGACTCCTTTTCCAGAAATCTGGACTTATCCGTTATTACAGCATAAACATTAGGTCGGTTAACTGGTTAACATTGTTCTGTAAGAATAACAGAATGTGTCCATGGTTATAAATTTTAAAATTTCACTACACACACATAAAGATTTCAGAAATTTTATTTGAAAAAGAGTGGTTTTTAGCGATTTATAGCAAAATGCACTTATTATTTCAAAAACTTGGCTATTTTTTATTGTTTGTTTTATAATATTTCAATAATTTTATTTCAAAAAGGGTTTGTTATACCGATTAATAGCTAAATTCACCAATTATTTAAAAAATTTAACTATTTTTTATTGTTTGTTTAAAAGATTTCAATAATTTTATTTAAAAAGGAGTGGTTTTTAGCGATTTATAGCCAAATTCACCTATTATTTAAAAAACTTAGCTATTTTTTATTGTTTGTTTTAAAATAGTTCAATAATTTTATTTATTATAAAAAAACACAATTAAGTGAATTTAGCTATGAATCGCTAAATAAACAAAATTGAAATATTATAAAACAAAAACGTATAATGACGCCACACCTTTAAGCTTCTGGTAATAAATTTTCATAAAAGTCCACTTTGTCCAAAAATTCCATCAAATTTCATATGCCCATCTCCTCCCGTTTTCCTGGAATTCATCTTACAGTGAATTTCAAAATTTGAAATTATGGACAAATTAAAAAATTCGTATAAAGACGCAACACCTTTAAGCTTCTGATAATTAATTTTCCTAAAAGACCACATCTCCTCCCCATTTCCTGAAATTCATCTAACAATGAAATTCAAAATTTGAAAATACGGACAAATTAAAAAAAAGCAACACCTTAAAGCTTCTGATAACTAATTTTCATAAAAGTCCACTTTGTCCACAAATTTCATCTAGCAGTGAATTTCAAAGTATGGACAAATTGAAAAATTCGTTAAAGACGCAACACCTTTAAGCTTCTGATAATAACTTTTCATAAAAGTCAAATTTTTTGCATAGAAACAATTATATGAAATTGAAAACGACGTGGGCAAGGTGATTTTATGTACATGGTGGCGGGAAATACTACAACAAAAACCATAGTTTTTTGTTTTAGATTGTTTGTGCTTACAGTTTGAAATGTCATCCATTTGTAACAAAACATTGTTAAGCTAAAAACAATCAGTTTAAACTGTCAAAATTGCTGCCACCTCATATAAATTTGCCCTGGACATGTATAATAATGTTTATGTGCTATTTATTTGTTTCTTTCACTCTTGCAAGTAGTATAGGGCTGACTTCAACCTCACATATATACAAATATTTAAATGGCGTTAAAAATAAAAAAATCCGTAAAAAATGTCTTCAATCTACAATGTCTTCATATTACACGTAAAGTTTATTTTTCTTTTTGTTTAAAATCATATGTAATTAGGTTTGTATATAGTTGGTCACTCTGACTAATGGTTTTTGATATCATGAGTTTTTTTTTTTAAGAAATTATTTAAGTGTTGTAGTATTTTACTATGTAGAATGCTTTTAGCGGGTTTTCTTGCAAAAAATCACTATAATGCTCAATGTTAGCGTTTCAATAAGTAATTTTTTGTGCTGGTAACACTAACAAACTAAAACGCAAATTTTCTGAAATATACGTCAAAGTATGGCAACATTAATTTTCTCATACGCAGCATGTTCTTTGAGTGCATGGTCTCACACATTACGCTACGAATATATATGTCCTCAATTGTTGCGATACATACTTAATTCGATATTTGGGGCTTTTTAACCGGCCATTAAATAAACTATGCTTATAAACAGTTAAAGTAATCCAGAATTTATCCAAAAATGGTATAAAACAATCGATTTTTTTGTGTCCTCAACCTATCCGCTATGCATACATATATATGCACAGCGCTTATTTAGCGAACAGTTTTTGAAGCTAGCGCATAAACGGCGGACAGTTGCATACTTAGCGAACAGTCCGCCAAATGATTACATGCCTAGAGCATATTTACCGGACACGTCAATTTTTCCCCACAAATTTTAATTTTTTTGGTTTATTCTTTTTTTTTACTTTATTTGATTGCACTGTGGTTATATATCAATCAATTACTATTAAAACTTCTATATATACGGTTTAAATGCCTTAATTTTGTATTTTTTTAACAAATTTTAACAAATTTTGTTGCGTAGTATTGCCAAGTACTCTCATATATTTTCCCATTTTTTTTCTCCGTAAAACATATATACAAGTGATTTCGAGGACACAGAGAAAATATATAAACATGTGACTTCGAGGACACAAAGGGAAAAAATATATACATGTGACTTCGAGGACAAACCGTTACATTTTTCAGCGTTGCCATTGTAAACAATTTTCCCTTGTTTTTTACAGTTTAATTTACGATGTTTTAAAGTTAATGAAGGTTTTTAAAAATATTCTGCCGTATTCATAAAGAATTACAGTGCATGAACATTTTGCCTTAAAACACGTTTTAAGCTTATTTTAAATACGGCTGAAATAATGATGAAAATATCTAATGATGATTTTTGGCTACTGACTAGAGTTTTTTTTTTCCCGGAGTTTTTCGATTCCCGGGAAAGCGGGAAAAATTTTTAAATTTCCCGGGATCCCGGGATCCCGCTCCATACAAATAATACAAAGTAAACTTGGTTTTATTAATGAAAAAAACTTTTATAAACAAACGTGAGGGAACTTGTTTACAAAGTAAGTAAAATAAATGCTTAAATACTACAAAAATTAATTGAAGATTGAAAGCGGAGCTTGAATTATTATTACCTTTAGCTATTATAAGTAAATTCCGCATTATGATGATCTAGTTCAAGATAAAATAAACATAACAATTGAGGCACTCAAGATATGAGATCAAAAAGTTAAATCATAAAATATATAAAATATTTAAATAAATATATTAACATTTTTTAACGGCGTAGGAAATTACTTTCTGACACACTCAAAGCGTTTAGTGAGTCGCCAAAGAGTATATTTCTGATTTTGTTTACTGATTACCATGTTTCCGAAAAATTTCGTTTACTTTTTTACCGAGGTTGGACAAATAATTAAAAGTGCACCGTTGTTGCATGCTTCTAATGTCAAGGTTGATGCAAAAAATAGCATCATCCGGACTACTTCTTACAAACTATTTCTTTTCATTAGGTCCATCTGTAATCTTTAGGACAATGTGTTTTTCAAATTGTATGTTTTAGTAACTTACACGAGTTTCATTATTTTTTTATTTCGGTTTCCCCGCACTTCCCGGATATATTACCAAGCTCGATTTTTTTTTTTGTATATACGACTATGTTGCAATAACGGAGCGATATGTTTATGTATATCCTATTTTTAAGACTTGTCCATGGTCAATTAGAATTAACTGCCTGCATCTTATTTTGAATTTATGTTCTTTATCAATTCATCACTTCACTAAATTTATTAATTATCAACTGTTGCACTGCCCATTCTGCTTTTAATAGATTTATTGCCGCAGGAGACATTGATTTACGTTTGTACACATATCTTATAATTGATCAAATCGACAACCCATCCACAGATGCTAATTTTTAGAAAAAAGAAAACTAAATTTCAGAGTAATAATAGCTGTTTTCTGAAACTATGAAGAACTTTTTATTTCCCGGGATCCCGCAACAAAAATCCCGGGAAAACGGGAAATATAATAAGTGAAATTCCCGGGACGGGAAATCACGGGAAAAAACCCTACTACTGACCGATCTTATTTTATCTGTCCAACATACCTTAATTAAGGGTTGCACGATCAAGATTTGCCTTTCAAGTTTTTTAAACTTTAACCGAATTTGATTTCAAAATTCTCTCTAGAGTGGATTTACCTACAACGTTTAAATTTTTAGGCACATGATTAATGGACAGAGCAAAATAAAGATGTTGCGATGAAGTTTTTCTTAAGTTTTTCCATAATTAAAAAAAATAAGTTAAACAATTTTGTCGTAACCAAATCTATACCAAATATTAATTTAAACTGAAATTTTGTTTAGTACACTATTGTTGATCAAGAGCGACATGTGTCATTTTAAAGATCTGCTGATTTATTTTATGTTTTTTTTTTAATAAATAGTTTATCGTATCCTCCTTTTTTAAAGAAAAATATATTTTTTAATTTAATTTTCTTATATGTTTTATTTGGTTGTTCAACTGCTTAAAACTTAAAAACGCCAAGGCTAAATTGGATACTTTCCTCTTCGTGTTTGTTTATAATTGGTACGCAAAGGTTTAGGAAAAGAGAAAAGTCGACAAAACAGGTGGAAAAATTTATTGAAATGGTTGTTTATTTTGTACTTCGTTTATGTTTTTTTTTTTTTCAAATATTCAATTTGAAAACATTAAAATAATTTAATTTAGATTCTTTTCTATGGCAATGCGGGCGCATCCGGTGTACGAAGTAGAATTATATCTAACACACAATTCAAACGAGCGCTTTTGCGGCTTCTTTTTTCCTTGGGACTTTATTGTCTAAACCGCAACGCAACGCCAAATATTTCATTGAAAGCCAAAACAAAAGACACGTCAAAAAAGCGACGTCGTAAAAATCCCCGTCTGAATTTGCTGTAACACGACGCGCTTTTTAGTAACATCTTTTTTTATTTGAGAAAGGGCCTCGATTATCAGTCATTCGATTAACCAGCAACATCAATTATATAGTAAATATACAAAAGTCTTTAATCAACTTAAAATACTTTTGAACAATCATAAAAATGTGAATAAAAGGCGAATTCTCTTGCAAATTACTGGGAAGCATGTTCTGCAAAAATTACATTTTTACTCATATTATTTAAACATGTACATTAGGGTACAACCAATTTTTTGGCGTATTACCATGAGGCCAACCATGTCCTAGTAACCACGAAAATAATAATCTTTTGTAATTTTTCTCAAAAAATTTCACGCACCAATTGGTTTTTCTAAACCAATGCTATATTGAATATTCATAATTTTATACGGTGTTTTGTTTTCTTTTTTATTTTTTCTTTTGTTATTAAAGGTTAAAAATACGTTTTCGTTTGCGGAAAAATCTCTTACCATCTCTAAATATTAATGACATTTCATACTTGAGCTATTTTTTGTTTTAAATAAACATATTATTAATTTTTCTTAGCAAAAAAGAAAATCAAAAATTTTCAAAACTTCATCGCGGTTGGTGTGTGAACTTTTTTGACCTTAGCGAAAAAATAAATATACGTTCCCTTATAGTTTTTTATTGTCTATCTATTAAAAAATTGTTAAAAAGTTATATCCCTAATGTACATACGTAAATCTGTATATAAAATCTCTTAATAATTTTAACTAGAAACACACAAAAAACTACTAAAAATTGTTGATATTGATAACCGAGGTCTTACTGTATTTTCAAACTGATATTTCAAAGTTAGTCAAAGAATAAAACGTAACAAGAAGAAAATAAGTTGAAAGAGAAATATGAGAAAAAGACAGAGTACCGAAACGCTCGCTCATTTTTCAGTCATGAGCGAGCGTGAAAAATTTTAAATTAGACTGCTTCTTCACATTCATGAGGGTGAGGAAAAAAAATATTTTTAATTTCCTCATTCATGAAAAATGAGCAAACAAAAAAATTCATATATGAATTTGTCAGATATGAAAAATTTAAAAAAATTCACATTCAAATTCCTCATAATGAAAAAAATGCGATTTGCCTGACCATTAACAGCGGGAAAATGAAGTTGTAAAGAGGCCTTAAAGAAGGCCTTTTTACCAATATAAAGTTTTCCAGTCGCATTCCAACTGTATTAGAACAACAAGGTTCTATCTTACACGTTGTTTAGGTGCATATAGATCCTTGTTGTCCTAAGGTCGCAAATTGTTGTTGCTAATAAGGCGAAGTTAGTATATTAATAACTAAACTTGCTACACATTCCAACATTACTGCTAATAAAACTATTTCGACAGGCCTTATCTCAGAAAAGTTAATTTGAATTTGGAAAATATTTCATAAAACCCCTTTTCGAAGAAGGCAGAGCGGAATAAGTAAAAGTTTATTGAAAATCTAGTTGTAAACCTTCTTTAAGGCCTGAAAAGTCAAAGCCCTCGAAATTTTTCCCGCTAGGCAGCACGATAGCCTGTTTGTGTCTTGTAAAATTATTTGTTGGCTGGTAAACTAAAATGTATTTTTTATTTTGTGATGCCTCTAAAAGGGTCTGTTTTTTTTCGTTTAAAAGACATAAAGGCAAAAAAATATTGAAAAAAAAATTACTACCTGCAAGAACTGAAGACATGTATTTGGTCTCGTGAAAAAAATTTTGTTTGTGGTCCAAGCGCAACGGTATTGAAAACACTACATTGAATTTACAATAACTGGCATAATTTGGCGCGAAACAATAAAATTGCATTAATGCAACAATAAAACAAATTTTCTTACTCATCAACCATACTTACTGTCGCTTTGCTTGTGGCGAAACAAGACTTTGTTAGTGTTTTCCTTATAACTTTACCTACGTAAGAAAACTGTTTTCAGAAATAAAAACCCATCGTCGCGATTGGAACAGAAACCAAAATATTTTTACAAATACAAAATACCAACAACTTCTTGTGTCTATTTTTTTCTCAATAATTTCTGCATAAAGGTACGTCTTTTTAACGAAAGAAAAAGTGACCCTTTTTAAAGTAACCAAAGAATTGTTTACACAAACAAAAATATATCGTTAGGCTAAAAATTATTAGAAAATTTTAAATTGAATTTTTGTGTTAATTACGATTCACATCCAATATTTTTATAAAATTTTAAACTGCTACCTAAAAAAATATCCAAGTTAATTACAAAATTAAAAATTAGGTTTCATAAAAATATAATTTTTTTTAACAACATAATGTATAATCACACTCAAGAAAAAAATTAGCAAAGTTTTTAATTCTTTTTATAAGAACACATTAATATCTTTAAAAGTCAAAACAAATTTATAACTGTTACCAGGGTGTTAGTGGAATTAGTGATCAGACTAAAAATTATTGCAGAAGAAAAAGTAATAAAAGTGCTGTAAATTGATAAAAGCCATCTCCATATAGGACTGTCAGAAATTTTGAAATTTTGCAGCCTACCCCATTGCACTTCCAAACGCTTAAAATTTCTTTGAATAAATGGCAACATCTGCAGGTCCTCAGATTTTTGTTTCCATCAGACTGTCATCATTATTATGATAGTATCCCTATGAGTTAAAATTGTTATTGATTATTTTCATGTTGTAAAATTCCTTTCTTTATAATAATAATTTAATGAAAAATTAAATTTGATGAACTTAAGCCTGATTAAAAATATTAAAATTTGGAAACCACAATACTAATTATTCAAAAGAAATATTTTTATTAGTTTATTTAAAATAATCTGTTTTTTATTAGAATTGCATTCTTCCAAGTGGCCCTTCATCAATATCCTGAAAAAGACAGTTATTCTTAATTTTTGGAATAATTGCCTTTTTTATTTTTTTTACAAAGTAGTGGAATATAGACTGTTTAGCTTTATTTTGTGTTAATCCTTTAGAATTATTAAATTGTAATCATATCTTTCTTTGGAGAAGTACTACTTTGTCCAACATTTAATATGCTATCAACATTACGCTTTCCTTCTTCTTATTATTTTTCAGAAATCACCTAATTAAAATTTACTTTTTGCAACGTACATAGCGTTGTTAGAATGCGATACGAAGTTCTTTTGAAATAATTCGATATATACATGTAATGTTATATGAGTCAAATTTTTATTTGCTAAATTTGTTCATTGTAAAAAAAATAATTTTACTTTTTAATTAGAATGAAAAATATGGCTTTTTAAAATCAAATCATAGCTAAATTAAATTAAGATACATTTTCTAATTTAAACCACTACTTATTAGTAAAAAAATCAATAAAAAATTATCATAGGTATATATATATCCTATTTTTCCGGTAATTTAACACAAATATTTAATTATTTAATATTTTAAATGTTTGTTTTACTTAATACTAATATGTATACTTTTGTTGATGATACGTCTTTTTGTTTCTGAAAATTACAAATTTATATAACGCAACATACACAACTTAAAAAATAATAATAATCGCATTTTTAGCTGAAATATTTAAAATTGCTTATAAATCTCATAAACATTTTACAAAGTTGTCTGTTTTCTGCATTCAAGATGACGGACGATATGTGCAGTTCTTTTAATTTTTTTTCAATAATGTTTTCTTACAAAAAATCCAACAGACACTTCGGCTGGTTGCCTATACCAAAAATATTTTACACAAACAAATACACACAGTCATTTCGAGCTGTGGTTATGCAAACTGTCAAGCAACAACAACATTACTAGTGAGGATCGTTTCTAAAACTTTTTTTTTCCTCATTTTTCATGACTGAAGAAAGGCAAAATTGGATTTTTCCTCAAAAACATGAATGAATTTGGCGAAATATTAACAATTCATTCATGACTGTGAAAAAAAGTTACATATTTTACATTTTTCATTTATGAAAAAATTCAAGAATGGTTGAATATGAGCGTTCACATTTGAATTTCTCTGAACTCTGGAAAAAGACATAAAAAACACTTACCAAGTATTTTTGTTTACCCCTCTTTCTTCTCTAAACCGTGGCCACCAAACCAAAAGAGACGTCGTAAAAGCCCACGCCTGAATTAACTGTAAGGCGACCTACGTCGTAGATACGCTTTTATATTTGCGCCAGCTATTGTGTGCCTTTGTATACAATATTGTACGTTTTAATTTGGCATCGTATCTACGTCGTACAGTACTACGTTTATATGGTACAATTGTGTTCCTTAAGGCTAGATTACACTTAGTCTTACGTATTCCATAATACTTTGTGAGATAGAAATCTAATAAGTTTTGTTGCGACTGTCAAGTAATCTAATTTAACATAACAGTTTGTGTTCACACGATCTCACAAAGTATAAACACTCACACATGTAATAAAATGCATCCCTGATCCAATGAAAAGTATTATTGCTTAGAAATGTAAAATTTTGTTTATAATACTTGTCATTTTTATCACGCATGTATTCACACAATCAGACTTTTACATATTACTTGAGTTTTTCACAGTATTATTACAAAGTATAATAGGGTATACTAGCCTTAAACATAGAGACAGCATACAAATATAGTACATTTGAAGAGAAAAATGTAAAAAATTCGTATTTTTTGTGAACAAATTTTTTTAATAATAATTTTGTGCAAGCTTGCAACTTGTGGTATGTATTTAGAACAAGGACAATAAATCAAAAAGCTTACAAACAAACAAATTAAATTTAAGTGGCAAAACAGGGTTCAAATTCGTACTTTTTGTAAAGCGCTATGTTTCTAATCAGTAAGCAATTTGGAATTAAAAAAGTTAGAAGTAAAAATTTTAAAAAATTTTGACCGGGGCGGACAAAACGTGTAAAGTTTTGTACGCTTGTTACTTTTCTTAAAGTAAAAATGTTTTTCAAAACAATTTTACATAAACTTTAAAATAGTGTTTCAAGTTCAAAACACAATTAATGTAGTTCATATAAGAGTTCGTACACACAGAAAAAAATACCCATGTACAATTAACATGGACAAATGTTGATTGAGAATCATGTTAAATTTCAGAAAAATTATGCCCTTTACTTAAATTTATCATTATTTCATATTAATTTTTAATAAAAAATATCAAAATAACCTTAAATTACGTTTATTTAATATTATTCACTGTTAAAAAAATAAAAAAAAAAAAAAATATTAAAATATAAATAAATCTGGATACAATATTGAACCCATAAAAACCTGTTTTGTATTAAAATCAAAAGTTTATCTTGTTAAATTAACATGCATACCTACTTAATTATGTACATTTTTTATTTTCACTTTTAAAATATGTTATAAAAAGAAGACAATTCCCGTATTCTTTTAATTAAAATTGTTTATTTAAATAGTACATCAAGTTTTCAAAGTAGAATGATGACCATATCGGGCGATTCTGCTGATGCTTCTGTTAACAAAGGAGAATACAAAATAAGTGAAACATGCGTTACAGGGTTTTGAATTATTCTTACATAAATGCAAATGTTGTCTGAAGCTTCTTCGCACTGTTAAAATACACTCAAACCCATTTGATTCTACATGAAATTCACGTTGTTGCAACTGGAAATAACTTTCATTCAACGTGATTCCGATTGTTATTTCAATATAAATTACATTTTGCTCTAACTTTACTGCAATGTTAAATTAACATGAATTATAGTTATATCAAAAGAAAAAAATGTTGTTCGCAGTTATTGTAAAATCAGGTTGAATTAACATGAAACCCGTATGAAGCAAAATCACCACCGAAAAAATTTAAATCAACCTTGTTTTCGACGTTTTTAACTTGATTTTTTTCTGTGTGTAAGAGAAAAAAAGCTAAAAAGGGTAAAATAATTTTTTTTATTTTAGTAAAAAGCCATCATGGAACTGAAAATATTATTAATATTACTTTTATAAGAATAATTACACTATGCAACAGATAAAATAAAAGCTCCTTCTCGTGTGGAATTTCTTGCAGTACTTTTCGCAACTTACAAACCCCTATTTGGGTTTTCCTAGTTTATCTGCCGAACTAGTTTTTGGGCCTATTGAAAATTTTGTCTAAAAATTGATTTTTTTTGGAAAAAACATGAATTTTTTCGGAAACCAATAATATCACAGAATACTAAGAGAACTGTCACGAGACGGACGATTTTGCGTTTTTTTTTGTCTCTTTCTAAGAAAGCTGCCCTTTTGCATTTCTCTGTTCATCATATTCTTTGCCGCAATGAACACAAATTTATTTAGTTAAGATTTATTTGCAAAACTGTTGTAAAAATTAACTTTTTAGTTCACCACAACACAAGTAAATAATATTTAAGTAAGTAAATAACATTATAATACAAAACAATATTACTAAATACATTTTTTTTTGCACAAAAAACATCGTTTGTTTAACTAATGCATTTGTTTAACGTGGTTTGTGTTTTGTTATTTTGATAACGCCATTTGTGTTGATTGTTGCGGTCTGTTTTTACACCTTGCCACTTCACTACCAAAAATCGCTTTCGGTCTCTTCGAAAGCTGCCCTCGCAACTGTTTTGGGCCTTTTTCACACGTCACTTTTAACAGTTCTGTGTATTCTGTGGTAATATTCAGAAAAAAATTAATTCTTAAATATAATTCAAAATTCTTTAGAACATCATAATTCTTATTTTACCTTTTTCAGCTGTGTTATTATCAAAAATTTGAAATATGTATGTGTCAAAATAACAATTGAATAATTAACTTTTTTTTACTTTTTGCAACATTGTATGCATTTCATAAATATCACGAATTTTCTTTCAAAAATACATCTGGAAAATGTGGAAAATGTGGAAAATGCATTTTCCGGTAATTATATACATACTTATGTGCATATGAGGAATTATGAATGAAATATTTTTTCTGAAGATTACCGTTTGGCAGCTACGAGCCAAAAATAGTGCAAAAACTAACCTGTGATATAATTTTTAAGTTTGTGTTTAATTTAATTTTTCATGTTTAATGTTTTTATGTTTGTCTACAACAAATTATTGTTCAATGTAATAAAAAATTAATTTCTCTTTTTACGAATCCCTTGATAAAGTGAACATAACATTCACGAAACGTTGGGAAAATATGGATTAAATGCATTTTAATTGCATATATTTTTATAAACAACTACATTGGCGAAACAACAAAAATAATATAGATACAATTTTTGGACTGTGGGCCAAAAATTGTGAAATATTTATAAAAATTTTATATTTTCAACATTTTTTATTTTTCGAATTTATTCTATGAGCTTAATTTCAGTTATGTTTAGGACTATAACAGTCGATTTCATCATCTTTAGATACTTCAGCACCTAAAAGAATATATTTGGGATCGTTAAGGTATGAAGTATTAAAGGAGTAAACAGAATTATACAACGTTACAGTAATAAAGCACACATAGAGTCTAAGGTGGTTTGTTTCATAAAAACTTCACTGCATCCTTTCATTTAATATACTGCAAATTGTAGTTTATTATTATTTATGAAAATCTTTATAAAAATTTTAAACATTTTTACGTCTAAAAATACTTATAAAATAGAGATTACATGACAAATGGTAACGCTGGTAATATGCAACTCTGTGTGTTTCTTTCCACACTGCTGCCAATTTAGCTATTTTCTTATCAAATCCAGCGATTTTTAATAAAATTTATAGGACAAACTTTTTAACTTAAAATTTTATTTAAAAAGTGTGATTTTTAGCGATTTATAAGTAAATTCACTCATAATTAAAAATGTAGCTATTATTTATTGCGTTTGTTTTATAATAATTTAATAATTTTAGTTCAAAAGGAGTTATTTTTAGCGATTTATAGCTAAATGCACTTATTATTAAAAATATTTAGCTATAATTTATTGTGTTTGTTTTATAATAATTCATTAATTTTATTTCAAAAAGTGTGGTTTTTAGCGATTTATAGCTAAATCCACTTATAATTGCAAAAAAGGTATTTTATTGAGAGTGAAAATTATTATTTTGTGCCGCACACGCCACTTTTCAAAATTTGTTTCTACAAAATAAGCTTTTTGTTCCGCAAACATATACTTAATGCTGTATATTGTGATGTTGACAGTTTATCTAACTTCTACTCCTTTTTTACGGCAATGAAGCGAAGCAAGATTAAAATGTATTTTCTTGTCAAATTATTTTGCTTTAACTTCTACAGCATTTGCCAAGCACTGGCTCGTTATGCCAAACAATATTTAATACACTTCAAAAGAGTTGGTATGGAGCAAAATTAATGCTTAATATTCAGAAAGCGGGTAATCAAAATAAATATACCCATACCTTACTAATTTTTCTTAAATGGTCGGCGGGTTAAACCAATAATGAGCTGGAGAAATTCGTTGATTGTCGTTGAAAGACCACATACAAAAAATGTCAATTTATGAACTTTTAACTTTTCTACCAAACGAGTTTTATGTCCCATAAATTTTAAAAATTTTTATATTCCATTATAAATGTTTTCAATTTCAGAATTTGCAATTGTTGCCTTTTTCCGATTTCATTCTTCAAAGCTTTTTTTCCGAGAAACATAAAATACCAAAAAATTTTTATATTTAAGAAACTTATTTAAAAGGGCAAATGCAAAATATCGAAGTTTTTTTGGAAAATTAAACAACAAAACACACAGAGATTTCGTTATATTTGATAAAAGTGTTACGATATTTTTGTGGTTTTCATGGGCAACGCCGTATGTCTTAAAACAAATGTTTCAGGAAAGCCGATATCCAATGCGCTAGGTATTTCACTTTTTATACTTTGGCATTAAGTAAAAATCGGAATTGATTCATATTTTTCCAAAAATGTTCTTAAACATGTAAAGAGCGTTTTAAAATAGGCAATATGGCATCAACATCTTAAAATGGGCAAAATGGACATACGTGGTTGCCCATGAAAACCAAAGATTTTGCATTTGCTCTTTTGCAAGCCTTATTTGAACTCCGCTATTTGATTTACATTAAGAAAAATTTAAAAAAAGCCACAAAATAAAAAAATCGTTGCAAAAAAATTTTAATTTATTTTGTATTTTTATGACATCTATGAGAGGGGCTTTATGATAATATGATTGCTTCTAAATTTATTATGATTAACATGGCAATAATATGATTACTTCTTAACTAATTATGATTAGCATGACAATAATTTGATTACATCTTTACTTAGTATGATAACAGCATAATAATATGATTAAGGGAAAAATATTATGTTGTAATATTACGAGTATATTTAGTCATACTATGATTCAATAATAATCTTAATATGGTGACTTCAATCATGCATTTTATCATAGTATGTTGCTCTTAGAATATGTTTACCACAACCATGTTTTTTCTTTGCGTGTATAGTGAAATATTTGATGTATGTGAACTAACCTTCGTCTGTAAAAAACTCTTTTTAGAAAATCTAAAAGAAAATAACAATATTGATGTCAAATTGTTTCTAGCTTTCTTAAGCAGTTTGGGGTCGAAATCCAACAAGATCGGTATAGCAGGATAATAGTTATGAATCAAAATGTCTAACAGCCAACCTAAAAATTTATAGTTTTGTTATAAACTAACATAATTAGTAGCGAAATGCAATTATTGGTGTAAGATTTTGCACATATTCGTTTTGTATAACTTGAGTTATTATAAAATTAAGTGAAAATCTGTCAATAATTTACCATATTTCTAGAAAGATTTTTCTACGAAACTTAAAATTTTGTTAGTATATTTATTAAACATAATCTGCCGTATTCATAAAAAATAAAATAAGTTTGAAATGTGTTTTGATGCAAAATTTTCATAAAATTTTTTCCTAAAATACAACTCAAAAGACTATGAATAGGGAAGAATACTTCAAGCTTTTATAAACCATATTCTCCATCTATAGAATTTTATATTTATAAAGATAAAAAAATTTTATTTTGGAAAATTTCTCAATTTATTTATAAGTTTGAGTAAAAATATGTATGTATTTAGTAATAATTTATGTACTTGTTACATATTTAATTATTGTTATATGTACATAGTTACTTAAGTGTTACGCAAGGCTGAAAACCCGCAATAAAGAAAGTTTATTAAGCAAATATCTAGAGTTAAATAAATAAATATCGACATAATTAAAAGATAAAGCCAATTTTGTTAAAAAAAATGTCAGCCACGGAGTATGAATATATAATATTTCCTCAAAATTGGTAAATCTGGATGCTTTAAACTCCATGTAAAACACATTTTGAAGCATTTTCCAATGATCCCCATATTTTATAAATTCATTTTTACCTAAATAGATATGGATAAAGTATTTTGCAATTTTTACGACCTATAACTCCTTAACTTACGCGAACAACATGTTCCTAAAAAACTTCTTTCAAGAATACTAAAAAATTATATAAATATCAATTTGGTGCTGAGCCGAGTTAATATTCTTTTCTGTTAAACAAAAAAAAAAAAAAAAAAAAAAAAAGTTAAGCACTCATTCTTTAAAAAATTTTTTTTATTAGCAACACTCTTTCTGTTTTATAGTGCACAAAAAAAGAAATTAGTTTAATTTGACTACAACGGCAAAATAAGCACAGACAACAACCTGCAGCATCTAAGTCGGCAAATACAGCGCATATTTGACGAACAGCTGCATACGTTGCGTTTAATTGCCGATACTGTCTGGATAATATGCCCCTTGTATAGGAAATTTAATATTCCCACATTATTATTTGGGAATAATAATGTGGAAACATGGCAACAAAAAATTTCATATACAAGGAGCATATTTTCCAGACAGTTTCGGCAATTAAACGCAACGTATGCACCTGTTCGTCAAATATGCTCTGCCCACAAAAAACGATTTTTAAAAGACTTTTAAGACTTTTAGAAGAAAAATATTGAATTTGTATTCCGAAAATATTGCAATTTATAATATTTCATTAAAAAAAGTAAAGATTTTTTGTGTTCGCATAATATGCCCTGTGCATAAGTATATATATATATATATATATATATATATATATATATGTATGCACAGCGCGTAGTTTGCGTACATTTTTTGTATGTACCTTATATTTTGAGGACATTTGCATACTATGAGACATTGTAGATTGAAGACATTTTTTACGTGTTTTTTTTTGTTCAATTTATTCCGCTGTGCATATATATTGATATATTATTGTAAAATGTTCGATATATGCGCTTTAAATGCATTAATTTAACATTTTTTTAAACCTTTCGATTTTTATAGTTGCCATACTTGCTACAAAAATTTTATTTTTAACGCCATTTAAATACATATTTGTATATATGTGAGATTGAAGTTAGCCATATGCTTCTTGCAAGAGTGAAAGAAACAGCGCCATTTAAATACAAATTTGCATATATGTGAGTTTGAAGTCAGCCATATGCTACTTGCAAGAGTGAAAGAAACAACGCCATTTAAATACATATTTGTATATATGTGAGTTTGAAGGCAGCCATATGATACTTTTTTACTAGAAGCTTAAAGGTGTTGCGTCTTTATACGTGTTTGTTTTATAATAATTCATTAATTTAATATCAAAAAGTGTGGTTTTTATCGATTTATACCTAAATTCATCTATTATTTAAAAAATACAGCTATCTTTTATTGTTTATTTTATAATATTTCAAAAATTTTATTTCAAAAAGGGTTGTTTTGCGCGATTAATACCTAAATTCAGCTATTATTTAAAAAATGTATCTTTTTTTAAAACCTTTTCTTTAGCTTCACTTCGGAAATTCAAATCTTGTAACGTTAATTTAACCGCCTTATACTCAATGCAAATGGATGAAACTTTGCAGGCATACATATTCCCAATGACAATACACGAATACATGGGTGTAGCCAGGATAAAATCTAGGCGGGGGGCAACATTTATTTTTTCGTAAAATGCTTTTTTGACCGCCTTTTACTCAATGCAAACTTTACAGGCATACATATTCCCGATGACAATACACGAACACATGGGCGTAGCCAGGATAAAATCTAGGGGGGGCAAAATTTTTTTTAAATGTTCTTCTTTAAGAAAAGCGTTTCTTAAAAATATTTTTTTAAATGTTCTTATTTATTTATTGTTTGTTTTATAATATTTCAATAAATTTATTTCAAAAAGTGTCGGTTTTAGCGATTAATAGCTAAATTCACCAATTATTTTTAAAAAAAGTAGCTACTTTTTATTGTTCGTTTTATAATATTTCAATAATTTTATTTCAAAAAGTGTCGGTTTAATCGATTAATAGCTAAATTCACCTATTATTTAAAAAATTTAGCTATTTTTTATTGTTTGTTTTATAATATTTCAATAATAATTAGTATTGTGGTTATTTTGTTGAACTATTTATGGTTTTTTAATCCAAATTTTTAATATTTTTAATTAGGCTTAAGTTCATGAAATTTAATTTTTATTAAATTATTTTTGTGAAGAAAGGAATTTTACAACATGAAAATTAATTAAAATTGTTATTGATAATCTTTCATTCTTGACGTGACATGTAAAATCAATTAAAATGGATAATCATTCAGGAAAGCAAATTTCGATCTACCAAATGTTAAAATACAATTTGGTTTAAGGATTGATGTTTGACTAGTGACGTCAGCAGTCGTCGATGGCTGCGAGTGTAAGACGGCAAATCCATCTGAGGAGATCGAGTGGTTGCGATCGAAACATGTCATGGTAACCTGCCGGCCAGGGTTCGAGCCCGAGCCACGTCAAGAATGAAAGATTATCAATAACAATTTTAATTAATTTTCATGTTGTAAAATTCCTTTCTTCACAAAAATAATTTAATAAAAATTAAATTTCATGAACTTAAGCCTAATTAAAAATATTAAAAATTTGGATATTTCAATAATTTTATTTCAAAAAGTGTGGGTTTTAGCGATTAATAGCTAAAGTCACCTATTATTTAAACATTTTAGCTATTTTTTATTGTTTGTTTTATAATATTTCAATAATTATTAGTATTGTGGTTATTTTATTGAACTATTTATGGTTTTTAATCCAAATTTTTAATATTTTTAATTAGGCTTAAGTTCATTAAATTTAATTTTCATTAAATTATTTTTATGAAGAAAGGAATTTTACAACATGAAAATTAATTAAAATTTTTATTGATAATTTTTTATTCTTGACTCAATCTGGGCTCGAACCCAGGTGTTTACGGACAGGTTACCCTGACATGTTTCGATTGCAACCACTCAATCTCCTCAGAGGGCTTGCCGTTTAACACTCGCAGCCATCGACGACTGCTGACGTCATTAGTCAAACATCAATCCTTAAACCAAATTGTATTCAACCTTTGGTAGATCGAAATTTGCTTTGAATGATTATCTATTTTAATTTATTTTAACATGTTATTCCTTTACTTCTGTTTTTTCGTACTTTTGTCAAGAATTCTTCTTGAAGTTCAAAGTACATATTTTTTGTTTTTTTCATTTTTTTGTCTTTCTTTTTCTTGTTGACCTTTTCAGCACAACTTGAAGGACAAATGCAAACATAGAGCTCGTGCCTTAGCTTTAACAATTATTAGTATTGTGGTTATTTTATTGAACTATTTATGGTTTTTAATCCAAATTTTTAATATTTTTAATTAGGCTTAAGTTCATTAAATTTAATTTTCATTAAATTATTTTTATGAAGAAAGGAATTTTACAACATGAAAATTAATTAAAATTTTTATTGATAATTTTTTATTCTTGACTCAATCTGGGCTCGAACCCAGGTGTTTACGGACAGGTTACCCTGACATGTTTCGATTGCAACCACTCAATCTCCTCAGAGGGCTTGCCGTTTAACACTCGCAGCCATCGACGACTGCTGACGTCATTAGTCAAACATCAATCCTTAAACCAAATTGTATTCAACCTTTGGTAGATCGAAATTTGCTTTGAATGATTATCTATTTTAATTTATTTTAACATGTTATTCCTTTACTTCTGTTTTTTCGTACTTTTGTCAAGAATTCTTCTTGAAGTTCAAAGTACATATTTTTTGTTTTTTTCATTTTTTTGTCTTTCTTTTTCTTGTTGACCTTTTCAGCACAACTTGAAGGACAAATGCAAACATAGAGCTCGTGCCTTAGCTTTAACAATTATTAGTATTGTGGTTATTTTATTGAATATCACAATACTAATAATTGTTAAAGCTAAGGCACGAGCTCTATGTTTGCATTTGTCCTTCAAGTTGTGCTGAAAAGGTCAACAAGAAAAAGAAAGACAAAAAAATGAAAAAAACAAAAAATATGTACTTTGAACTTCAAGAAGAATTCTTGACAAAAGTACGAAAAAACAGAAGTAAAGGAATAACATGTTAAAATAAATTAAAATAGATAATCATTCAAAGCAAATTTCGATCTACCAAAGGTTGAATACAATTTGGTTTAAGGATTGATGTTTGACTAATGACGTCAGCAGTCGTCGATGGCTGCGAGTGTTAAACGGCAAGCCCTCTGAGGAGATTGAGTGGTTGCAATCGAAACATGTCAGGGTAACCTGTCCGTAAACACCTGGGTTCGAGCCCAGATTGAGTCAAGAATAAAAAATTATCAATAAAAATTTTAATTAATTTTCATGTTGTAAAATTCCTTTCTTCATAAAAATAATTTAATGAAAATTAAATTTAATGAACTTAAGCCTAATTAAAAATATTAAAATATTTCAATAATTTTATTTCAAAAAGTGTGGGTTTAAGCGATTAATAGCTAAATTCACCTATTATTTAAAAAATTTAGCTCTTTTTTATTGTTTGTTTTATAATATTTCAATAATTTTATTTCAAAAAGGTTGGTTTATACCAATTAATAACTAAATTCACCTATCATTTAAACAATTTAACTATTTTTTATTGTTTGTTTAATAATATTTTTTTAAATTAGTATCAAAAAGTGTGGTTTTTAGCGATTGATACCTAAATTCACCTATTATTTAAACAATTTAGCTTTATTTTATTGGTTGTTTTATAATATTTCCTTAATTTAGTATCAAAAAGTGTGGTTTTTTGCGATTAATACCTAAATTCACCTATTATTTACAAAATTTAGCTATTTTTTATTGTTTATATACAATATTTCAATAATTTTATTTAAAAAAGAGTGGTTTTTAGCAATTTATAGCCAAATTGTAGCAAAGGTGGCCCGCTGCAACGCCCAATTCACAGAAGTTAGTCAGAAGTCCTAAATTTGGACCCAGGGCCAAAAAAGTAAAATTAGTGAATTGGCTAGAAATAGTTTTTTGAAAACTTTGTTCTACAAAAAACTAGCGCCCAAAATGAAATGAATGCCAAATTGTAGCTAAGGTGGCCCGCTACAACTCCCGATTCACAGAAGTTAGTCAGAAGTCCTAAATTTGGACCCAGGGCCAAAAAAGTAAAATGAGTGAATTGGCTAGAAATAGTTTTTTGAAAACTTTGTTCTACAAAAAACTAGCGCCCAAAATGAAATGTACGTCAAATTGTAGCTAGGGTGGCCCGCTACAACGCCTAATTCACAGAAGTTAGCCAGAAGTCCTAAATTGTCCACTAATCCTTATCATTTTTATTCGCCCACGTTGACTACTTTTCCAGAAATCTGGATTCATCCCCTAGAGAATTCAAAAGAGTAAATTGGCCATAAGTCGGCCCAACTCGCTTTGTTAAAAATTCTGGTGATAGAAAACGATGGATAATAGTATTGTCCACAAATCCTAATCATTTTTTTTCGCCCACGTTGACTCCTTTTCCAGAAAGCTGGATTCATCCCCTAGAGAATTCAAAAGAGTAAATTGGTCATAAGTCGGTCCAACTCGCTCTGTTAAAAATTCTGGAGATGGAAACCGATGGAGAATAGTATTGTCCACAAATCCTAATCATTTTTTTTCGCCCACGTTGACTCCTTTTCCAGAAATCTGGATTCATCCCCTAGAGAATTCAAAAGAGTAAATTGGCCATAAGTCGGTCCAACTAGCTCTGTTAAAATTTCTGGGGATGGAAAACGATGGAGAATAGTATTGTCCACAAATCCTAACTTTTTTTTTTCGCCCGCGTTGGCTCCTTTTCCAGAAATCTGGATTCATCCCCTAGAGAATTCAAAAGAGTAAATTGGCCATAAGTCGGTCCAACTCGCTCTGTTGAAAATTCTGGGGATGGAAAACGTTGAAGAATAGTATTGTCCACAAATCCTAATCATTTTTTTTCGTCCACGTTGACTACTTTTCCAGAAATCTGGATTCATCCCCTAGAGAATTCAAAAGAGTAAATTGGCCATAAGTCAGTCCAACTCGCTCTGTTAAAAATTCTGGGGATGGAAACGATGGAGAATAGTATTGTCCACAAATCCTAATCATTTTTTTTCGCCCACGTTGACTACTTTTCCAGAAATCTGGATTCATCCCCTAGAGAATTCAAAAGAGTAAATTGGCCATAAGTCGGTCCAACTTGCTCTGTTAAAATTTCGAGGGATGGAAAACGATGGAGAATAGTATTGTCCACAAATCCTAACTATTTTTTTTCACCCGCGTTGACTCCTTTTCCAGAAATCTGGATTCATCCCCTAGAGAATTCAAAATTGTAAATTGGCCATAAGTCTGTCCAACTCGCTCTGTTGAAAATTCTGGGGATGGAAAACGTTGAAAAATAGTATTGTCCACAAATCCTAATCATTTTTTTTCGCCCACGTTGACTACTTTTCCAGAAATCTGGATTCATCCCCTAGAGAATTCAAAAGAGTAAATTGGCCATAAGTCGGTCCAACTTGTTCTGTTAAAATTTCTGGGGATGGAAAACGATGCAGAATAGTATTGTCCACAAATCCTAATCATTTTTTTTTTCGCCCACGTTGACTCCTTTTCCAGAAATCTGGATTCATCCCCTAGAGAATTCAAAAGAGTAAATTGGCCATAAGTCGGTCCAACTTGCTCTGTTAAAATTTCTGGGGATGGAAAACGATGGAGAATAGTATTGTCCACAAATCCTTACTATTTTTTTTCGCCCGCGTTGACTCCTTTTCCAGAAATCTGGATTCATCCCCTAGAGAATTCAAAAGAGTAAATTGGCCATAAGTCGGCCCAACTCGCTTTGTTAAAAATTCTGGGGATAGAAAACGATGGATAATAGTATTGTCCACAAATCCTAATCCCTTTTTTTTTCGCCCACGTTGACTCCTTTTCCAGAAAGCTGGATTCATCCCCTAGAGAATTCAAAAGAGTAAATTGGTCATAAGTCGGTCCAACTCGCTCTGTTAAAAATTCTGGAGATGGAAACCGATGGAGAATAGTATTGTCCACAAATCCTTATCATTTTTTTTCGCCCACGTTGACTCCTTTTCCAGAAATCTGGATTCATCCCCTAGAGAATTCAAAAGAGTAAATTGGCCATAAGTCGGTCCAACTTGCTCTGTTAATATTTCTGGGGATGGAAAACGATGGAGAATAGTATTGTCCACAAATCCTAACTTTTTTTTTCGCCCGCGTTGACTCCTTTTCCAGAAATCTGGATTCATCCCCTAGAGAATTCAAAAGAGTAAATTAACCATAAGTCGGTCCAACTCGCTCTGTTGAAAATTCTGGGGATGGAAAACGTTGAAGAATAGTATTGTCCTCAAATCCTAATCATTTTTTTTCGCCCACGTTGACTACTTTTCCAGAAATCTGGATTCATCCCCTAGAGAATTCAAAAGAGTAAATTGGCCATAAGTCAGTCCAACTCGCTCTGTTAAAAATTCTGGGGATAGAAAACGATGGAGAATAGTATTGTCCACAAATCCTTATCATTTTTTTTCGCTCACGTTGACTCCTTTTCCAGAAATCTGGATTCATCCCCTAGAGAATTCAAAAGAGTAAATTGGCGATAAGTCGGTCCAACTTGTTCTGTTAAAATTTCTGGGAATAGAAAACGATGGAGAATAGTATTGTCCACAAATCCTAATCATTCTTTTTCGCCCACGTTGACTCCTTTTCCAGAAATCTTCATTCATCCCCTAGAGAATTCAAAAGAGTAAATTGGTCATAAGTCGGTCCAACTCGCTCTGTTAAAAATTCTGGAGATGGAAAACGATGGAGAATAGTATTGTCCACAAATCTTAATCATTTTTTTTCGCCCACGTTGACTCCTTTTCCAGAAATCTGGATTCATCCCCTAGACAATTCAAAAGAGTAAATTAGCCATAAGTCGGTCCAACTTGCTCCGTTAAAATTTCGAGGGATGGAGAACGATGGAGAATGGTATTGTCCACAAATCCTAACTATTTTTTTTCGCCCGCGTTGACTCCTTTTCCAGAAATCTGGATTCATCCCCTAGAGAATTCAAAAGAGTAAATTGGCCATAAGTCTGTCCAACTCGCTCTGTTGAAAATTGTGGGGATGGAAAACGTTGAAAAATGGTATTTACCACAAATCCTAATTATTTTTTTTCGCCCACGTTGACTACTTTTCCAGAAATCTGGATTCATCCCCTAGAGAATTCAAAAGAGTAAATTGGCCATAAGTCGGTCCAACTCGCTCTGTTAAAAATTCTGGAGATGGAAAACGATGGAGAATAGTATTGTCCACAAATCCTAATCATTTCTTTTCGCCCACGTTGACTCCTTTTCCAGAAATCTGGATTCATCCCCTAGAGAATTCAAAAGAGTAAATTGGCCATAAGTCTGTCCAACTCGCTCTGTTTAAAATTGTGGGGATGGAAAACGTTGAAAAATGGTATTGTCCACAAATCCTAATCATTTTTTTTCGCCCACGTTGACTCCTTTTCCAGAAATCTGGATTCATCCCCTAGAGAATTCAAAAGAGTAAATTGGCCATAAGTCGGTCCAACTTGCTCTGTTAAAATTTCTAGGGATGGAAAACGATGGAGAATAGTATTGTCCACAAATCCTTACTATTTTTTTTCGCCCGCGTTGACTCCTTTTCCAGAAATCTGGATTCATCCCCTAGAGAATTCAAAAGAGTAAATTGGCCATAAGTCGGCCCAACTCGCTTTGTTAAAAATTCTGGGGATAGAAGACGATGGATAATAGTATTGTCCACAAATCCTAATCATTTTTTTTCGCCCACGTTGACTCCTTTTCCAGAAAGCTGGATTCATCCCCTAGAGAATTCAAAAGAGTAAATTGGTCATAAGTCGGTCCAACTCGCTCTGTTAAAAATCCTGGAGATGGAAACCGATGGAGAATAGTATTGTCCACAAATCCTTATCATTTTTTTTCGCCCACGTTGACTCCTTTTCCAGAAATCTGGATTCATCCCCTAGAGAATTCAAAAGAGTAAATTGGCCATAAGTCGGTCCAACTTGCTCTGTTAATATTTCTGGGGATGGAAAACGATGGAGAATAGTATTGTCCACAAATCCTAACTTTTTTTTTCGCCCGCGTTGACTCCTTTTCCAGAAATCTGGATTCATTCCCTAGAGAATTCAAAAGAGTAAATTGGCCATAAGTCGGTCCAACTCGCTCTGTTGAAAATTCTGGGGATGGAAAACGTTGAACAATAGTATTGTCCACAAATCCTAATCATTTTTTTTCGCCCACGTTGACTACTTTTCCAGAAATCTGGATTCATCCCCTAGAGAATTCAAAAGAGTAAATTGGCCATAAGTCAGTCCAACTCGCTCTGTTAAAAATTCTGGGGATAGAAAACGATGGAGAATAGTATTGTCCACAAATCCTTATCATTTTTTTTTCGCTCACGTTGACTCCTTTTCCAGAAATCTGGATTCATCCCCTAGAGAATTCAAAAGAGTAAATTGGCGATAAGTCGGTCCAACTTGTTCTGTTAAAATTTCTGGGAATAGAAAACGATGGAGAATAGTATTGTCCACAAATCCTAATCATTCTTTTTCGCCCACGTTGACTCCTTTTCCAGAAATCTTCATTCATCCCCTAGAGAATTCAAAAGAGTAAATTGGTCATAAGTCGGTCCAACTCGCTCTGTTAAAAATTCTGGAGATGGAAAACGATGGAGAATAGTATTGTCCACAAATCTTAATCATTTTTTTTCGCCCACGTTGACTCCTTTTCCAGAAATCTGGATTCATCCCCTAGAGAATTCAAAAGAGAAAATTGGTCATAAGTCGGTCCAACTCGCTCTGTTAAAAATTCTGAAGATGGAAAACGATGGAGAATAGTATTGTCCACAAATCCTAATCATTTTTTTTTCGCCCACGTTGACTCCTTTTCCAGAAATCTGGATTCATCCCCTAGAGAATTCAAAAGAGTAAATTGGCCATAAGTCGGTCCAACTCGCTCTGTTGAAAATTCTGGGGATGGAAAACATTGAAGAATAGTACTGTCCACAAATCCTAATCACTTTTTTTCGCCCACGTTGACTACTTTTCCAGAAATCTGGATTCATCCCCTAAAGAATTAAAAAGAGTAAATTGGCCATAAGTCGGTCCAACTCGCTCTGTTAAAAATTCTGGAGATGGAAAACGATGGAGAATAGTATTGTCCACAAATCCTTATCATTTTTTTTCGCTCACGTTGACTCCTTTTCCAGAAATCTGGATTCATCCCCTAGAGAATTCAAAAGAGTAAATTGGCGATAAGTCGGTCCAACTTGTTCTGTTAAAATTTCTGGGAATAGAAAACGATGGAGAATAGTATTGTCCACAAATCCTAATCATTTTTTTTCGCTCACGTTGACTCCTTTTCCAGAAATCTGGATTCATCCCCTAGAGAATTCAAAAGAGTAAATTGGCGATAAGTCGGTCCAACTTGTTCTGTTAAAATTTCTGGGAATAGAAAACGATGGAGAATAGTATTGTCCACAAATCCTAATCATTTTTTTTCGCCCACGTTGACTCCTTTTCCAGAAATCTGGATTCATCCCCTAGAGAATTCAAAAGAGAAAATTGGTCATAAGTCGGTCCAACTCGCTCTGTTAAAAATTCTGGAGATGGAAAACGAAGGAGAATAGTATTGTCCACAAATCCTAATCATTTTTTTTTCGCCCACGTTGACTCCTTTTCCAGAAATCTGGATTCATCCCCTAGAGAATTCAAAAGAGTAAATTGGCCATAAGTCGGTCCAACTTGCTCTGTTAAAATTTCTGGGGATGGAAAACGATGGAGAATAGTATTGTCCATAAATCCTAACTATTTTTTTTCGCCAGCGTTGACTCCTTTTCCAGAAATCTGGATTCATCCCCTAGAGAATTCAAAAGAGTAAATTGGCCATAAGTCGGTCCAACTTGCTCTGTTAAAATTTCTGGGGATGGAAAACGATGGAGAATAGTATTGTCCACAAATCCTAACTATTTTTTTTCGCCCGCGTTGACTCCTTTTCCAGAAATCTGGATTCATCCCCTAGAGAATTCAAAAGAGTAAATTGGCCATAAGTCGGTCCAACTTGCTCTGTTAAAATTTCTGGGGATGGAAAACGATGGAGAATAGTATTGTCCACAAATCCTAACTTTTTCGCCCGCGTTGACTACTTTTCCAGAAATCTGGATTCATCCCCTAGAGAATTCAAAAGAGTAAATTGGCCATAAGTCAGTCCAACTCGCTCTGTTTAAAATTCTGGGGATAGAAAACGATGGAGAATAGTATTGTCCACAAATCCTTATCATTTTTTTTCGCTCACGTTGACTCCTTTTCCAGAAATCTGGATTCATCCCCTAGAGAATTCAAAAGAGTAAATTGGCGATAAGTCGGTCCAACTTGTTCTGTTAAAATTTCTGGGAATAGAAAACGATGGAGAATAGTATTGTCCACAAATCCTAATCATTCTTTTTCGCCCACGTTGACTCCTTTTCCAGAAATCTTCATTCATCCCCTAGAGAATTCAAAAGAGTAAATTGGTCATAAGTCGGTCCAACTCGCTCTGTTAAAAATTCTGGAGATGGAAAACGATGGAGAATAGTATTGTCCACAAATCTTAATCATTTTTTTTCGCCCACGTTGACTCCTTTTCCAGAAATCTGGATTCATCCCCTAGAGAATTCAAAAGAGTAAATTAGCCATAAGTCGGTCCAACTTGCTCCGTTAAAATTTCGAGGGATGGAGAACGATGGAGAATGGTATTGTCCACAAATCCTAACTATTTTTTTTCGCCCGCGTTGACTCCTTTTCCAGAAATCTGGATTCATCCCCTAGAGAATTCAAAAGAGTAAATTGGCCATAAGTCTGTCCAACTCGCTCTGTTGAAAATTGTGGGGATGGAAAACGTTGAAAAATGGTATTTTCCACAAATCCTAATCATTTTTTTTCGCCCACGTTGACTACTTTTCCAGAAATCTGGATTCATCCCCTAGAGAATTCAAAAGAGTAAATTGGCCATAAGTCGGTCCAACTCGCTCTGTTAAAAATTCTGGAGATGGAAAACGATGGAGAATAGTATTGTCCACAAATCCTAATCATTTCTTTTCGCCCACGCTGACTCCTTTTCCAGAAATCTGGATTCATCCCCTAGAGAATTCAAAAGAGTAAATTGGCCATAAGTCTGTCCAACTCGCTCTGTTGAAAATTGTGGGGATGGAAAACGTTGAAAAATGGTATTGTCCACAAATCCTAATCATTTTTTTTCGCCCACGTTGACTACTTTTCCAGAAATCTGGATTCATCCCCTAGAGAATTCAAAAGAGTAAATTGGCCATAAGTCGGTCCAACTTGCTCTGTTAAAATTTCTGGGGATGGAAAACGATGGAGAATAGTATTGTCCACAAATCCTTACTATTTTTTTTCGCCCGCGTTGACCTCTTTTCCAGAAATCTGGATTCATCCCCTAGAGAATTCAAAAGAGTAAATTGGCCATAAGTCGGCCCAACTCGCTTTGTTAAAAATTCTGGGGATAGAAAACGATGGATAATAGTATTGTCCACAAATCCTAATCATTTTTTTTCGCCCACGTTGACTCCTTTTCCAGAAAGCTGGATTCATCCCCTAGAGAATTCAAAAGAGTAAATTGGTCATAAGTCGGTCCAACTCGCTCTGTTAAAAATTCTGGAGATGGAAAACGATGGAGAATAGTATTGTCCACAAATCTTAATCATTTTTTTTCGCCCACGTTGACTCCTTTTCCAGAAATCTGGATTCATCCCCTAGAGAATTCAAAAGAGAAAATTGGTCATAAGTCGGTCCAACTCGCTCTGTTACTCTTTTTCCAGAAATCTTCATTCATCCCCTAGAGAATTCAAAAGAGTAAATTGGTCATAAGTCGGTCCAACTCGCTCTGTTAAAAATTCTGGAGATGGAAAACGATGGAGAATAGTATTGTCCACAAATCTTAATCATTTTTTTTCGCCCACGTTGACTCCTTTTCCAGAAATCTGGATTCATCCCCTAGAGAATTCAAAAGAGTAAATTGGTCATAAGTCGGTCCAACTCGCTCTGTTAAAAATTCTGAAGATGGAAAACGATGGAGAATAGTATTGTCCACAAATCCTAATCATTTTTTTTTCGCCCACGTTGACTCCTTTTCCAGAAATCTGGATTCATCCCCTAGAGAATTCAAAAGAGTAAATTGGCCATAAGTCGGTCCAACTCGCTCTGTTGAAAATTCTGGGGATGGAAAACATTGAAGAATAGTACTGTCCACAAATCCTAATCACTTTTTTTCGCCCACGTTGACTACTTTTCCAGAAATCTGGATTCATCCCCTAAAGAATTCAAAAGAGTAAATTGGCCATAAGTCGGTCCAACTCGCTCTGTTAAAAATTCTGGAGATGGAAAACGATGGAGAATAGTATTGTCCACAAATCCTTATCATTTTTTTTCGCTCACGTTGACTCCTTTTCCAGAAATCTGGATTCATCCCCTAGAGAATTCAAAAGAGTAAATTGGCGATAAGTCGGTCCAACTTGTTCTGTTAAAATTTCTGGGAATAGAAAACGATGGAGAATAGTATTGTCCACAAATCCTAATCATTTTTTTTCGCTCACGTTGACTCCTTTTCCAGAAATCTGGATTCATCCCCTAGAGAATTCAAAAGAGTAAATTGGCGATAAGTCGGTCCAACTTGTTCTGTTAAAATTTCTGGGAATAGAAAACGATGGAGAATAGTATTGTCCACAAATCCTAATCATTTTTTTTCGCCCACGTTGACTCCTTTTCCAGAAATCTGGATTCATCCCCTAGAGAATTCAAAAGAGAAAATTGGTCATAAGTCGGTCCAACTCGCTCTGTTAAAAATTCTGGAGATGGAAAACGATGGAGAATAGTATTGTCCACAAATCCTAATCATTTTTTTTTCGCCCACGTTGACTCCTTTTCCAGAAATCTGGATTCATCCCCTAGAAAATTCAAAAGAGTAAATTGGCCATAAGTCGGTCCAACTTGCTCTGTTAAAATTTCTGGGGATGGAAAACGATGGAGAATAGTATTGTCCATAAATCCTAACTATTTTTTTTCGCCAGCGTTGACTCCTTTTCCAGAAATCTGGATTCATCCCCTAGAGAATTCAAAAGAGTAAATTGGCCATAAGTCGGTCCAACTTGCTCTGTTAAAATTTCTGGGGATGGAAAACGATGGAGAATAGTATTGTCCACAAATCCTAACTTTTTCGCCCGCGTTGACTCCTTTTCCAGAAATCTGGATTCATCCCCTAGAGAATTCAAAAGAGTAAATTGGCCATAAGTCAGTCCAACTCGCTCTGTTAAAAATTCTGGGGATAGAAAACGATGGAGAATAGTATTGTCCACAAATCCTTATCATTTTTTTTCGCTCACGTTGACTCCTTTTCCAGAAATCTGGATTCATCCCCTAGAGAATTCAAAAGAGTAAATTGGCGATAAGTCGGTCCAACTTGTTCTGTTAAAATTTCTGGGAATAGAAAACGATGGAGAATAGTATTGTCCACAAATCCTAATCATTCTTTTTCGCCCACGTTGACTCCTTTTCCAGAAATCTTCATTCATCCCCTAGAGAATTCAAAAGAGTAAATTGGTCATAAGTCGGTCCAACTCGCTCTGTTAAAAATTCTGGAGATGGAAAACGATGGAGAATAGTATTGTCCACAAATCTTAATCATTTTTTTTCGCCCACGTTGACTCCTTTTCCAGAAATCTGGATTCATCCCCTAGAGAATTCAAAAGAGTAAATTGGCCATAAGAGTAAATTGGCGATAAGTCGGTCCAACTTGTTCTGTTAAAATTTCTGGGAATAGAAAACGATGGAGAATAGTATTGTCCACAAATCCTAATCATTCTTTTTCGCCCACGTTGACTCCTTTTCCAGAAATCTGGATTCATCCCCTAGAGAATTCAAAAGAGTAAATTAGCCATAAGTCGGTCCAACTTGCTCCGATAAAATTTCGAGGGATGGAGAACGATGGAGAATGGTATTGTCCACAAATCCTAACTATTTTTTTTCGCCCGCGTTGACTCCTTTTCCAGAAATCTGGATTCATCCCCTAGAGAATTCAAAAGAGTAAATTGGCCATAAGTCGGTCCAACTCGCTCTGTTGAAAATTGTGGGGATGGAAAACGTTGAAAAATGGTATTTTCCACAAATCCTAATCATTTTTTTTCGCCCACGTTGACTACTTTTCCAGAAATCTGGATTCATCCCCTAGAGAATTCAAAAGAGTAAATTGGCCATAAGTCGGTCCAACTCGCTCTGTTAAAAATTCTGGAGATGGAAAACGATGGAGAATAGTATTGTCCACAAATCCTAATCATTTCTTTTCGCCCACGTTGACTCCTTTTCCAGAAATCTGGATTCATCCCCTAGAGAATTCAAAAGAGTAAATTGGCCATAAGTCTGTCCAACTCGCTCTGTTGAAAATTGTGGGGATGGAAAACGTTGAAAAATGGTATTGTCCACAAATCCTAATCATTTTTTTTCGCCCACGTTGACTACTTTTCCAGAAATCTGGATTCATCCCCTAGAGAATTCAAAAGAGTAAATTGGCCATAAGTCGGTCCAACTTGCTCTGTTAAAATTTCTGGGGATGGAAAACGATGGAGAATAGTATTGTCCACAAATCCTTACTATTTTTTTTCGCCCGCGTTGACCTCTTTTCCAGAAATCTGGATTCATCCCCTAGAGAATTCAAAAGAGTAAATTGGCCATAAGTCGGCCCAACTCGCTTTGTTAAAAATTCTGGGGATAGAAAACGATGGATAATAGTATTGTCCACAAATCCTAATCATTTTTTTTCGCCCACGTTGACTCCTTTTCCAGAAAGCTGGATTCATCCCCTAGAGAATTCAAAAGAGTAAATTGGTCATAAGTCGGTCCAACTCGCTCTGTTAAAAATTCTGGAGATGGAAACCGATGGAGAATAGTATTGTCCACAAATCCTTATCATTTTTTTTCGCCCACGTTGACTCCTTTTCCAGAAATCTGGATTCATCCCCTAGAGAATTCAAAAGAGTAAATTAGCCATAAGTCGGTCCAACTTGCTCCGATAAAATTTCGAGGGATGGAGAACGATGGAGAATGGTATTGTCCACAAATCCTAACTATTTTTTTTCGCCCGCGTTGACTCCTTTTCCAGAAATCTGGATTCATCCCCTAGAGAATTCAAAAGAGTAAATTGGCCATAAGTCGGTCCAACTCGCTCTGTTGAAAATTGTGGGGATGGAAAACGTTGAAAAATGGTATTTTCCACAAATCCTAATCATTTTTTTTCGCCCACGTTGACTACTTTTCCAGAAATCTGGATTCATCCCCTAGAGAATTCAAAAGAGTAAATTGGCCATAAGTCGGTCCAACTCGCTCTGTTAAAAATTCTGGAGATGGAAAACGATGGAGAATAGTATTGTCCACAAATCCTAATCATTTCTTTTCGCCCACGTTGACTCCTTTTCCAGAAATCTGGATTCATCCCCTAGAGAATTCAAAAGAGTAAATTGGCCATAAGTCTGTCCAACTCGCTCTGTTGAAAATTGTGGGGATGGAAAACGTTGAAAAATGGTATTGTCCACAAATCCTAATCATTTTTTTTCGCCCACGTTGACTACTTTTCCAGAAATCTGGATTCATCCCCTAGAGAATTCAAAAGAGTAAATTGGCCATAAGTCGGTCCAACTTGCTCTGTTAAAATTTCTGGGGATGGAAAACGATGGAGAATAGTATTGTCCACAAATCCTTACTATTTTTTTTCGCCCGCGTTGACCTCTTTTCCAGAAATCTGGATTCATCCCCTAGAGAATTCAAAAGAGTAAATTGGCCATAAGTCGGCCCAACTCGCTTTGTTAAAAATTCTGGGGATAGAAAACGATGGATAATAGTATTGTCCACAAATCCTAATCATTTTTTTTCGCCCACGTTGACTCCTTTTCCAGAAAGCTGGATTCATCCCCTAGAGAATTCAAAAGAGTAAATTGGTCATAAGTCGGTCCAACTCGCTCTGTTAAAAATTCTGGAGATGGAAACCGATGGAGAATAGTATTGTCCACAAATCCTTATCATTTTTTTTCGCCCACGTTGACTCCTTTTCCAGAAATCTGGATTCATCCCCTAGAGAATTCAAAAGAGTAAATTGGCCATAAGTCGGTCCAACTTGCTCTGTTAATATTTCTGGGGATGGAAAACGATGGAGAATAGTATTGTCCACAAATCCTAACTTTTTTTTTCGCCCGCGTTGACTCCTTTTCCAGAAATCTGGATTCATCCCCTAGAGAATTCAAAAGAGTAAATTGGCCATAAGTCGGTCCAACTCGCTCTGTTGAAAATTCTGGGGATGGAAAACGTTGAACAATAGTATTGTCCACAAATCCTAATCATTTTTTTCGCCCACGTTGACTACTTTTCCAGAAATCTGGATTCATCCCCTAGAGAATTCAAAAGAGTAAATTGGCCATAAGTCAGTCCAACTCGCTCTGTTAAAAATTCTGGGGATAGAAAACGATGGAGAATAGTATTGTCCACAAATCCTAACTTTTTCGCCCGCGTTGACTCCTTTTCCAGAAATCTGGATTCATCCCCTAGAGAATTCAAAAGAGTAAATTGGCCATAAGTCAGTCCAACTCGCTCTGTTAAAAATTCTGGGGATAGAAAACGATGGAGAATAGTATTGTCCACAAATCCTTATCATTTTTTTTCGCTCACGTTGACTCCTTTTCCAGAAATCTGGATTCATCCCCTAGAGAATTCAAAAGAGTAAATTGGCGATAAGTCGGTCCAACTTGTTCTGTTAAAATTTCTGGGAATAGAAAACGATGGAGAATAGTATTGTCCACAAATCCTAATCATTCTTTTTCGCCCACGTTGACTCCTTTTCCAGAAATCTTCATTCATCCCCTAGAGAATTCAAAAGAGTAAATTGGTCATAAGTCGGTCCAACTCGCTCTGTTAAAAATTCTGGAGATGGAAAACGATGGAGAATAGTATTGTCCACAAATCTTAATCATTTTTTTTCGCCCACGTTGACTCCTTTTCCAGAAATCTGGATTCATCCCCTAGAGAATTCAAAAGAGTAAATTGGCCATAAGAGTAAATTGGCGATAAGTCGGTCCAACTTGTTCTGTTAAAATTTCTGGGAATAGAAAACGATGGAGAATAGTATTGTCCACAAATCCTAATCATTCTTTTTCGCCCACGTTGACTCCTTTTCCAGAAATCTGGATTCATCCCCTAGAGAATTCAAAAGAGTAAATTAGCCATAAGTCGGTCCAACTTACTCCGATAAAATTTCGAGGGATGGAGAACGATGGAGAATGGTATTGTCCACAAATCCTAACTATTTTTTTTCGCCCGCGTTGACTCCTTTTCCAGAAATCTGGATTCATCCCCTAGAGAATTCAAAAGAGTAAATTGGCCATAAGTCGGTCCAACTCGCTCTGTTGAAAATTGTGGGGATGGAAAACGTTGAAAAATGGTATTTTCCACAAATCCTAATCATTTTTTTTCGCCCACGTTGACTACTTTTCCAGAAATCTGGATTCATCCCCTAGAGAATTCAAAAGAGTAAATTGGCCATAAGTCGGTCCAACTCGCTCTGTTAAAAATTCTGGAGATGGAAAACGATGGAGAATAGTATTGTCCACAAATCCTAATCATTTCTTTTCGCCCACGTTGACTCCTTTTCCAGAAATCTGGATTCATCCCCTAGAGAATTCAAAAGAGTAAATTGGCCATAAGTCTGTCCAACTCGCTCTGTTGAAAATTGTGGGGATGGAAAACGTTGAAAAATGGTATTGTCCACAAATCCTAATCATTTTTTTTCGCCCACGTTGACTACTTTTCCAGAAATCTGGATTCATCCCCTAGAGAATTCAAAAGAGTAAATTGGCCATAAGTCGGTCCAACTTGCTCTGTTAAAATTTCTGGGGATGGAAAACGATGGAGAATAGTATTGTCCACAAATCCTTACTATTTTTTTTCGCCCGCGTTGACCTCTTTTCCAGAAATCTGGATTCATCCCCTAGAGAATTCAAAAGAGTAAATTGGCCATAAGTCGGCCCAACTCGCTTTGTTAAAAATTCTGGGGATAGAAAACGATGGATAATAGTATTGTCCACAAATCCTAATCATTTTTTTTCGCCCACGTTGACTCCTTTTCCAGAAAGCTGGATTCATCCCCTAGAGAATTCAAAAGAGTAAATTGGTCATAAGTCGGTCCAACTCGCTCTGTTAAAAATTCTGGAGATGGAAACCGATGGAGAATAGTATTGTCCACAAATCCTTATCATTTTTTTTCGCCCACGTTGACTCCTTTTCCAGAAATCTGGATTCATCCCCTAGAGAATTCAAAAGAGTAAATTGGCCATAAGTCGGTCCAACTTGCTCTGTTAATATTTCTGGGGATGGAAAACGATGGAGAATAGTATTGTCCACAAATCCTAACTTTTTTTTTCGCCCGCGTTGACTCCTTTTCCAGAAATCTGGATTCATCCCCTAGAGAATTCAAAAGAGTAAATTGGCCATAAGTCGGTCCAACTCGCTCTGTTGAAAATTCTGGGGATGGAAAACGTTGAACAATAGTATTGTCCACAAATCCTAATCATTTTTTTCGCCCACGTTGACTACTTTTCCAGAAATCTGGATTCATCCCCTAGAGAATTCAAAAGAGTAAATTGGCCATAAGTCAGTCCAACTCGCTCTGTTAAAAATTCTGGGGATAGAAAACGATGGAGAATAGTATTGTCCACAAATCCTTATCATTTTTTTTTCGCTCACGTTGACTCCTTTTCCAGAAATCTGGATTCATCCCCTAGAGAATTCAAAAGAGTAAATTGGCGATAAGTCGGTCCAACTTGTTCTGTTAAAATTTCTGGGAATAGAAAACGATGGAGAATAGTATTGTCCACAAATCCTAATCATTCTTTTTCGCCCACGTTGACTCCTTTTCCAGAAATCTTCATTCATCCCCTAGAGAATTCAAAAGAGTAAATTGGTCATAAGTCGGTCCAACTCGCTCTGTTAAAAATTCTGGAGATGGAAAACGATGGAGAATAGTATTGTCCACAAATCTTAATCATTTTTTTTCGCCCACGTTGACTCCTTTTCCAGAAATCTGGATTCATCCCCTAGAGAATTCAAAAGAGAAAATTGGTCATAAGTCGGTCCAACTCGCTCTGTTAAAAATTCTGAAGATGGAAAACGATGGAGAATAGTATTGTCCACAAATCCTAATCATTTTTTTTCGCCCACGTTGACTCCTTTTCCAGAAATCTGGATTCATCCCCTAGAGAATTCAAAAGAGTAAATTGGCCATAAGTCGGTCCAACTCGCTCTGTTGAAAATTCTGGGGATGGAAAACATTGAAGAATAGTATTGTCCACAAATCCTAATCACTTTTTTTCGCCCACGTTGACTACTTTTCCAGAAATCTGGATTCATCCCCTAAAGAATTCAAAAGAGTAAATTGGCCATAAGTCGGTCCAACTCGCTCTGTTAAAAATTCTGGACATGGAAAACGATGGAGAATAGTATTGTCCACAAATCCTTATCATTTTTTTTCGCTCACGTTGTCTCCTTTTCCAGAAATCTGGATTCATCCCCTAGAGAATTCAAAAGAGTAAATTGGCGATAAGTCGGTCCAACTTGTTCTGTTAAAATTTCTGGGAATAGAAAACGATGGAGAATAGTATTGTCCACAAATCCTAATCATTTTTTTTCGCTCACGTTGACTCCTTTTCCAGAAATCTGGATTCATCCCCTAGAGAATTCAAAAGAGTAAATTGGCGATAAGTCGGTCCAACTTGTTCTGTTAAAATTTCTGGGAATAGAAAACGATGGAGAATAGTATTGTCCACAAATCCTAATCATTTTTTTTCGCCCACGTTGACTCCTTTTCCAGAAATCTGGATTCATCCCCTAGAGAATTCAAAAGAGAAAATTGGTCATAAGTCGGTCCAACTCGCTCTGTTAAAAATTCTGGAGATGGAAAACGATGGAGAATAGTATTGTCCACAAATCCTAATCATTTTTTTTCGCCCACGTTGACTCCTTTTCCAGAAATCTGGATTCATCCCCTAGAGAATTCAAAAGAGTAAATTGGCCATAAGTCGGTCCAACTTGCTCTGTTAAAATTTCTGGGGATGGAACACGATGGAGAATAGTATTGTCCATAAATCCTAACTATTTTTTTTCGCCAGCGTTGACTCCTTTTCCAGAAATCTGGATTCATCCCCTAGAGAATTCAAAAGAGTAAATTGGCCATAAGTCGGTCCAACTTGCTCTGTTAAAATTTCTGGGGATGGAAAACGATGGAGAATTGTATTGTCCACAAATCCTAACTATTTTTTTTCGCCCGCGTTGACTCCTTTTCCAGAAATCTGGATTCATCCCCTAGAGAATTCAAAAGAGTAAATTGGCCATAAGTCGGTCCAACTTGCTCTGTTAAAATTTCTGGGGATGGAAAACGATGGAGAATAGTATTGTCCACAAATCCTAACTTTTTCGCCCGCGTTGACTCCTTTTCCAGAAATCTGGATTCATCCCCTAGAGAATTCAAAAGAGTAAATTGGCCATAAGTCGGTCCAACTCGCTCTGTTGAAAATTCTGGGGATGGAAAACATTGAAGAATAGTATTGTCCACAAATCCTAATCACTTTTTTTCGCCCACGTTGACTACTTTTCCAGAAATCTGGATTCATCCCCTAAAGAATTCAAAAGAGTAAATTGGCCATAAGTCGGTCCAACTCGCTCTGTTAAAAATTCTGGGGATAGAAAACGATGGAGAATAGTACTGTCCACAAATCCTTATCATTTTTTTTCGCTCACGTTGACTCCTTTTCCAGAAATCTGGATTCATCCCCTAGAGAATTCAAAAGAGTAAATTGGCCATAAGTCGGTCCAACTTGTTCTGTTAAAAATTCTGGAGATGGAAAACGATGGAGAATAGTATTGTCCACAAATCCTAAGCATTTTTTTTCGCCCACGTTGACTCCTTTTCCAGAAATCTGGATTCATCCCCTAGAGTATTCAAAAGAGTAAATTGGCCATAAGTCGGTCCAACTTGTTCTGTTAAAATTTCTGGGGATGGAAAACGATGGAGAATAGTATTGTCCACAAATCCTTACTATTTTTTTTCGCCCACGTTGACTCCTTTTCCAGAAATCTGGATTCATCCCCTAGAGAATTCAAAAGAGTAAATTGGCCATAAGTCGGTCCAACTCTCTCTGTTAAAAATTCTGGGGATGGAAAATGATGGAGAATAGTACTGTCCACAAATCCCAATCATTTTTTTTCGCCCACGTTGACTGCTTTTCCAGAAATCTGGATTCATCCCCTAGAGAATTCAAAAGAGTAAATTGGCTATAAGTCGGTCCAACTTGCTCTGTTAAAATTTCTGGGGATGGAAAACGATGGAGAATAGTATTGTCCACAAATCCTTATCATTTTTTTTCGCCCACGTTGACTCCTTTTCCAGAAATCTGGATTCATCCCCTAGAGAATTCAAAAGAGTAAATTGGCCATAAGTCGGTCCAACTTGCTCTGTTAAAATTTCTGGTGATGGAAAACGATGGAGAATAGTATTGTCCACAAATCCTAATCATTTTTTTTCGCCCACGTTGACTCCTTTTCCAGAAATCTGGACTTATCCGTTATTACAGCATAAACATTAGGTCGGTTAACTGGTTAACATTGTTCTGTAAGAATAACAGAATGTGTCCATGGTTATAAATTTTAAAATTTAACTACACACACATAAAGATTTCAGAAATTTTATTTGAAAAAGAGTGGTTTTTAGCGATTTATAGCAAAATGCACTTATTATTTCAAAAACTTGGCTATTTTTTATTGTTTGTTTTATAATATTTCAATAATTTTATTTCAAAAAGGGTTTGTTATACCGATTAATAGCTAAATTCACCAATTATTTAAAAAATTTAACTATTTTTTATTGTTTGTTTAAAAGATTTCAATAATTTTATTTAAAAAGGAGTGGTTTTTAGCGATTTATAGCCAAATTCACCTATTATTTAAAAAATTTAGCTATTTTTTATTGTTTGTTTTAAAATAGTTCAATAATTTTATTTATAATAAAAAAACACAATTAAGTGAATTTAGCTATGAATCGCTAAATTAACAAAATTGAAATATTATAAAACAAAAACGTATAATGACGCCACACCTTTAAGCTTCTGGTAATAAATTTTCATAAAAGTCCACTTTGTCCAAAAATTCCATCAAATTTCATATGCCCATCTCCTCCCGTTTTCCTGGAATTCATCTTACAGTGAATTTCAAAATTTGAAATTATGGACAAATTGAAAAATTCGTATAATGACGCAACACCTTTAAGCTCTGATAATTAATTTTCATAAGAGACCACTTTGTCCACAAATTTCATATGCCCATCTCCTCCCGTTTTCCTGGAATTCATCTTACAGTGAATTTCAAAATTTGAAATTATGGACAAATTAAAAAATTCGTATAAAGACGCAACACCTTTAAGCTTCTGATAATTAATTTTCCTAAAAGACCACATCTCCTCCCCATTTCCTGAAATTCATCTAACAATGAAATTCAAAATTTGAAAATACGGACAAATTAAAAAAAAGCAACACCTTAAAGCTTCTGATAACTAATTTTCATAAAAGTCCACTTTGTCCACAAATTTCATCTAGCAGTGAATTTCAAAGTATGGACAAATTGAAAAATTCGTTAAAGACGCAACACCTTTAAGCTTCTGATAATAACTTTTCATAAAAGTCAAATTTTTTGCATAGAAACAATTATATGAAATTGAAAACGACGTGGGCAAGGTGATTTTATGTACATGGTGGCGGGAAATACTACAACAAAAACCATAGTTTTTTGTTTTAGATTGTTAGTGCTTACAGTTTGAAATGTCATCCATTTGTAACAAAACATTGTTAAGCTAAAAACAATCAGTTTAAACTGTCAAAATTGCTGCCACCTCATATAAATTTGCCCTGGACATGTATAATAATGTTTATGTGCTATTTATTTGTTTCTTTCACTCTTGCAAGTAGTATAGGGCTGACTTCAACCTCACATATATACAAATATTTAAATGGCGTTAAAAATAAAAAAATCCGTAAAAAATGTCTTCAATCTACAATGTCTTCATATTACACGTAAAGTTTATTTTTCTTTTTGTTTAAAATCATATGTAATTAGGTTTGTATATAGTTGGTCACTCTGACTAATGGTTTTTGATATCATGAGTTTTTTTTTTTAAGAAATTATTTAAGTGTTGTAGTATTTTACTATGTAGAATGCTTTTAGAGGGTTTTCTTGCAAAAAATCACTATAATGCTCAATGTTAGCGTTTCAATAAGTAATTTTTTGTGCTGGTAACACTAACAAACTAAAACGCAAATTTTCTGAAATATACGTCAAAGTATGGCAACATTAATTTTCTCATACGCAGCATGTTCTTTGAGTGCATGGTCTCACACATTACGCTACGAATATATATGTCCTCAATTGTTGCGATACATACTTAATTCGATATTTGGGGCTTTTTAACCGGCCATTAAATAAACTATGCTTATAAACAGTTAAAGTAATCCAGAATTTATCCAAAAATGGTATAAAACAATCGATTTTTTTGTGTCCTCAACCTATCCGCTATGCATATATATATATATATATATATATATATATATATATTTGCAGAGAGTGTATTTCGGGCACGTGAAATTTTTTCACTTTTTTTAACGGAATCTACAAAATTTTTGAAAATCGGGCATATAGATTCAAATATTTTGCCCTTATTCTTAGAAAAATCGGAGGAAAATCGTTTTTAGCATAAAGCGTATTTTTAGGGTACATTGCTCTACATTGTGTACATTTAAAGGACGAGTGCCGAATCTGTACACTATGCATATGAAAATTTTTGTTGCCACATATTTCATAAAAAACTGCGTTTTTTATTCCGCCATCATGTTTTTCATTATTGAAAAACAGTGCTACCGCTGTGATTATTGGAAAACAATGTTACCGTTGTGATACTAAAGTATCGATTTTTGTTTTTTTGTTAATTTCTTAATATGTTAATTTGTTTATTGGTTTTTTTGTTTATTTGTTGATTTGTTTATTTATTTGTTTTTTTGCCTATTTGTTTATTGGTTTATTTGTTAATTTGTTTGTTTGTTTATTTGTTAATTTGTTTATTTGTTAATTTGTTAATTTGTTTATTTGTTTTTTTGTTTATTTGTTAATTTGTTTGTTTGTTTATTTGTTAATTTCTTTATTTGGGTATTTGGGTATTTGTTTATTTGTTTATTTGTTAATTTGTTTATTTGTTTGTTTGTTTATTTGTTAATTTCTTTATTTGGGTATTTGTTTATTTGTTAATTTGTTTATTTGTTAATTTGTTTATTTGGGTATTTGTTTATATGTTTATTTGTTTATTTAGTAATTTGTTAATTTGTTTATTTTTTTATTTGTTAATTTGTTAATTTGTTATTTTTTTATTTGTTTATTTGTTAATTTGTTAATTTGTTATTTTTTTTATTTGCTTTTTTGTTTATTTGTTAGTTTGTTTGTGTGTTAATTTGTTTATTTGTAAATTTGTAAATTTGTTTATTTGTTTATTTTTAAATTTGTTTATTCGTTTATTTGTTTATTTGTTAATTTGCTTATTTGTTTATTTGTTAATTTGTTTATTCGTTTATTCATTTGTTCGTTTATTTGTTAATTGGTTAATTTGTTTATTTATTAATTTGTTTATTAGTTTGTTCGTTTATATGTTAATTGGTTAATTTGTTTATTTGTTAATTTGTTTATTTGTTTGTTTGTTTATATGTTTTTTTGTTTATTGGTTTATTTGTTAATTTGTTTATTTGGGTATTTGTTTATTTGTGTATTTGTTAAGTTGTTTATTTGGGTATTTGTTTATTTGTTAATTTGTTTATTTGTTAATTTGTTTATTTTTAAATTTGTTAATATGTTTATTTGGGTATTTGTTTATTAAGTAATTTGTTAATTTGCTTATTTGTTTATTTTTTTATTTGTTAATTTGTTTGTTCGTTTATTTGTTAATTTGTTTGTTTGTTAATTTGTTTATTCGTTTGTTCGTTTATTTGTTAATTTGCTTTTTTGTTTATTTGTTTATTTGTTAATTTTTTAAATTGTTAATTTGTTTATTTGCTTATTTTTTAATTTGTTTATTCGTTTGTTCGTGTATTTGTTAATTGGTTTATTTGTTGATTTGTTAATTTGTTAATTTGCTTATTTGTTTATTTGCTTAGTTATTTATCTGTTTATTTGTTTTTTTGTTAGTTTGTTTATTTGCTTGTTTGTTTTTTTGTTTATTTGCTTATTTGTTTATTTGTTGATTTGTTTATTTGCTTATTTGTTTATTTGCTTATTTGTTTGTTTGCAACATATGTTTTTCATAAATTTCACGAATTTCCGATAAAAAAAACAACTGAAAAATGTGAAAAAATGCATTTTCTAGGAATGATATATGAGGAATTATGCATTAGAGACTATTTTTTCTGAAGATTACCGTGTGGCAGCTACAGGCCAAAAATGGTGCAAAAAAATATATAAATTAAAATTTTTCTACATTTTAGCATTTTTGAGGCATTAGATGCAATTTTTCGGATTATTTTGTTCTACTTTTTTCTCCTTATATTCTGTAGGCTACAATTGTAGCAAAAATAATTTCTAGCCGAGATTTTGACATGAGAAAAAAAACGCAAAAACTAGCAAAACGCAAAAGGGTTTCGTTGGTTGCGATAAGTGCTTCGAGAAATTCCACACGAGAAAGAGTTTGAAGTCGATATCCTTAAATATTTGGACAATTGACCAAAAATTGTGAAATATTTATAAAAATTTTATATTTTAGCAATTTTAATGCACTAACTACAGTTTTTCATGGCCATTTTTTTAAAGCTTTCCTTCTCGTAGTTTATAGCTAAGATTATGGCGAAGACAAGAAAACAAAGTTTCTAATTGGTTTTCGAGGTGAAGGGTATATTATATAAAATATAATAAAAAAATTGTTAGAACCAAAATTTATTATTGAATAAAAAGTGCTTAAAGTAGTTAAAAGTAAAACTATAACGTGTTTCATAAGGGCGTTATCAAAATCGAACATTTGAACAGAACATTACATAATTCAACATAAGACTTTGAAGAGTTAACTCTAAAATCGATTTCATCATCTTTAGATACTTAAGCACCTAAAAGAATATAAGTAATTGGGATCTTTAAGGTATGAAGTATATATGGAGTAAACAAAATTAAACAACTTAACAGTAATAAAGGACAGATACTATCTAAGATTGCATCCTTTCATCTAATATACTGCAAATTTTAGTTTATTATTATATATGAAAATCTTTATAAAAATTTTAAACATTTTTACGTCTAAAAATACTTATAAAAAAAAATAACATGACAAATGGTAACGCTGGTAATATGCAACTCTGTGTGTTCTTTCTACACTGCTGCTAATTTAGCTATTTTCTCGTCAAATCCAGCGATTTTTAATAAAATTTTACTGGAATAAATAATTTTATTTAAAAAATATGGTTTTTAGCAATTTATAGCTTAATTAACTTATTATTTAAAAAATTTTGCTATTTTAATTGTCTTTGTTTTATAATATTTCAATAATTTTATTTCAAAAAGGGTGGTTTTTAGAGATTTATAGTTAAATTTAACTTTTATTTAAAAAATTTAGCTATTTTTGCTTGTTTGTTTTATAATATTCCAATAATTTTATTTCAAAAAGGTTGGTTTTCAGCTATTCATGGCTAAATTTACCTATTATTTAAAAAAATTTAGCTATTTTTGCTTGTTTGTTTTATAATATTCCAATAATTTTATTTCAAAAAGGGTGGTTTTTAAAGATTTATAGCTAAATTTACCTATTATTTAAAAAATTTTGCTATTTTAGCTTATTTGTTTTATAATATTTCAATATTTTTATTTCAAAAAGGGTGGTTTTCAGCGATTTATAGCTAAATTTACCAATTATTTTAAAAATTTAGCTATTTTTGCTTGTTTGTTTTATAATATTTCAATATTTTTATTTCAAAAAGGGTGGTTTTTAACGATTTATAGCTAAATTTACCAATTATTTAAAAAATTTAGCTATTTTTGCTTGTTTGTTTTATAATATTTCAATAATTTTATTTCAAAAAGGGTGGTTTTCAGCGATTTATAGCCAAATTTACCTATTTTTAAAAAAATTTAGCTATCTTTACTTGTTTGTTTTATAATATTTCATTTCAAAAAGGGTGGTTTTCAGCGATTTATAGCTAAATTTACCTATTGTTAAAAAAATTTAGCTATTTTTGCTGTTTGTTTTTTAATATTTCAATAATTTTATTTCAAAAAGGGTGGTTTTTAACGATTTATAGCTAAATTTACCTATTATTTAAAAAATTTAGCTATTTTTGCTTGTTTGTTTTATAATATTTCAATAATTTTATTTCAAAAAGGGTGGTTTTCAGCGATTTATAGCCAAATTTACCTATTTTTAAAAAAATTTAGCTATTTTTACTTGTTTGGTTTTTAATATTTCAATAATTTTATTTCAAAAAGGGTGGTTTTCAGCGATTTATAGCTAAATTTACCTATTATTAAAAAAATTTAGCTATCTTTACTTGTTTGTTTTATAATATTTCATTTCAAAAAGGGTGGTTTTCAGCGATTTATAGCTAAATTTACCTATTGTTAAAAAAATTTAGCTATTTTTGCTGTTTGTTTTTTAATATTTCAATAATTTTATTTCAAAAAGGGTGGTTTTTAACGATTTATAGCTAAATTTACCTATTATTTAAAAAATTTAGCTATTTTTGCTTGTTTGTTTTACAATATTTCAATAATTTTATTTCAAAAAGGGTGGTTTTCAGCGATTTATAGCTAAATTTACCTATTATTATAAAAATTTAGCTATTTTTGTTTGTTTGTTTTATAATATTTCAATAATTTTATTTCAAAAAGGGTGGTTTTCAGCGATTTATAGCTAAATTTACCTATTGTTAAAAAAATTTAGCTATTTTTGCTTGTTTGCTTTATAATATTTTAATAATTTTATTTAAAAAAGGGTGGTGTTTTTCAGCGATTTTTAGCTAAATTTACCTATTATTAAAAAAATGTAGCTATGTTTGCTTGTTTGTTTTATAATATTTCAATAATTTTATTTCAAAAAGGGTGGTTTTCAGCGATTTATAGCCAAATTTACCTATTATTTAAAAAATTTAGCTATTTTAGCTTATTTGTTTTATAATATTTCAATATTTTTATTTCAAAAAGGGTGGTTGTTTTTCAGCGATTTTTAGCTAAATTTACCTATTATTAAAAAAATGTAGCCATTTTTGCTTGTTTGTTTTATAATATTTCAATAATTTTATTTCAAAAAGGGTGGTTTTCAGCGATTTATAGCTGAATTTACCTATTATTAAAAAAATTTAGCTATTTTTACTTGTTTAGTTTTAAATATTTCAATAATTTTATTTCAAAGAGGGTGGTTTTCAGCGATTTATAGCCAAATTTACCTATTATTTAAAAAATTTAGCTATTTTTACTTGTTTGTTTTATAATATTTCAATAATTTCATTTCAAAAAGGGTGGTTTTCAGCGATTGATAACTAAATTTTACTATTATTTAAAAAATTTAGCTATTTTTTCTTGTTTGTTTTATAATATTTCAATAATTTTATTTCAAAATGGGTGGTTTTTTGCGATTAATACCTAAATTTACCTGTTATTAAAAAAATTTAGCTATTTTTGCTTGTTTGTTTTATAATATTTCAATAATTTTATTTAAGAAAGCGTGGTTTTTATCGATTGATGGCTAAATTTAACTATTATTTAAAATATTGAGCTATTTTATATTTAGTTATAAACCAATTAAAACCAACCTTTTTGAAAAGAAATAATTGAAATATTATAACACAAACACAAAATTTGTGTTATACACAATATAAAATAGCTCAATATTTTAAATAGAAAGTATATTAGGACATAAATCGCTAAAGATCACCCTTTTTAAAAAGAAATTATTGAAATATTATAAAACAAACACAATAAAAAATAGCTCAAAATTTTTAAATGGAAAGTATATTTAGACATAAATCGCTAAAATCGCTCTTTTTAAAAAGAAATTATTGAAAAATTATAACACAAACACAATATAAAATAGCACAATATTTTAAATATAAAGTATATTTAGTCATAAATCGTTAAAAACCACCCTTTTTGAAAAGAAATTATTGAATTATTATTAATGAAACACAATAAAAAATAGCTCAAAATTTTAAATGGAAAGTATATTTAGACATAAATCGCTAAAATCGACCTTTTTAAAAAGAAATTATTGAAATATTATAACACAAACACAATATAAAATAGCACAATATTTTAAATAGAAAGTATATTTAGTCATAAATCGCTAAAAACCACCCTTTTTGAAAATAAATTATTGAATTATTATTAATGAAACACAATAAAGAATAGCTCAAAATTTTAAATGGAATGTATATTTAGACATAAATCGCTAAAATCGCTCTTTTTAGAAGAAATTATTGAAATATTATAACACAATATAAAATGGCACAATATTTTAAATAGAAAGTATATTTAGACATAAATCGCTAAAATCGCCCTTTTTAAAAAGTAATTATTGAAATATTATAACACAAACACAATATAAAATAGCACAATATTTTAAATAGAAAGTATATTTAGTCATAAATCGCTAAAAACCACCCTATTTGAAAAGAAATTATTGAATTATTATTAATGAAACACAATAAAAAATAGCTCAAAATTTTAAATGGAAAGTATATTTAGACATAAATCGCTAAAATCGACCTTTTTAAAAAGAAATTATTGAAATATTATAACACAAACACAATATAAAATAGCACAATATTTTAAATAGAAAGTATATTTAGTCATAAATCGCTAAAAACCACCCTTTTTGAAAATAAATTATTGAATTATTATTAATGAAACACAATAAAGAATAGCTCAAAATTTTAAATGGAATGTATATTTAGACATAAATCGCTAAAATCGCTCTTTTTAGAAGAAATTATTGAAATATTATAACACAATATAAAATGGCACAATATTTTAAATAGAAAGTATATTTAGACATAAATCGCTAAAATCGCCCTTTTTAAAAAGTAATTATTGAAATATTATAACACAAACACAATATAAAATAGCACAATATTTTAAATAGAAAGTATATTTAGTCATAAATCGCTAAAAACCACCCTATTTGAAAAGAAATTATTGAATTATTATTAGTATTGTGGTTATTTTATTGAACTATTTATGGTTTTTAATCCAAATTTTTAATATTTTCAATTAGGCTTAAGTTCATTAAATTTAATTTTCATTAAATTATTTTTATGAAGAAAGGAATTTTACAACATTATTATTAATGAAACACAATAAAAAATAGCTCAAAATTTTAAATGGAAAGTATATTTAGACATAAATCGCTAAAATCGACCTTTTTAAAAAGAAATTATTGAAATATTATAACACAAACACAATATAAAATAGCACAATATTTTAAATAGAAAGTATATTTAGTCATAAATCGCTAAAAACCACCCTTTTTGAAAATAAATTATTGAATTATTATTAATGAAACACAATAAAGAATAGCTCAAAATTTTAAATGGAATGTATATTTAGACATAAATCGCTAAAATCGCTCTTTTTAGAAGAAATTATTGAAATATTATAACACAATATAAAATGGCACAATATTTTAAATAGAAAGTATATTTAGACATAAATCGCTAAAATCGCCCTTTTTAAAAAGTAATTATTGAAATATTATAACACAAACACAATATAAAATAGCACAATATTTTAAATAGAAAGTATATTTAGTCATAAATCGCTAAAAACCACCCTATTTGAAAAGAAATTATTGAATTATTATCAAAAAGTAATTTCAATTTTTGGGAATAAAAAATTTTAATTTCAAAAGATTTTGTTATTTGTGCTTAATTCCCAGTTTTTATTCTTGATAAAAACACTTGAAATTTATTGTTGATGGGATAAGCTATTCCTATGCATTTCACTGGTTGCTTAGGCCAGATCATCATGAAGTTTCCTGATGATCTGGCCTAAGCAACCAGTGAAATGCATAGGAATAGCTTATCCCATCAACAATAAATTTCAAGTGTTTTTATCAAGAATAAAAACTGGGAATTAAGCACAAATAACAAAATCTTTTGAAATTATTGAATTATTATTAATGAAACACAATAAAAAATAGCTCAAAATTTTAAATGGAAAGTATATTTAGACATAAATCGCTAAAATCGACCTTTTTAAAAAGAAATTATTGAAATATTATAACACAAACACAATATAAAATAGCACAATATTTTAAATAGAAAGTATATTTAGTCATAAATCGCTAAAACCCACCCTTTTTGAAAATAAATTATTGAATTATTATTAATGAAACACAATAAAAAATAGCTCAAAATTTTAAATGGAAAGTATATTTAGACATAAATCGCTAAAATCGACCTTTTTAAAAAGAAATTATTGAAATATTATAACACAAACTCAATATAAAATAGCACAATATTTTAAATAGAAAGTATATTTAGTCATAAATCGCTAAAAACCACCCTTTTTGAAAATAAATTATTGAATTATTATTAATGAAACACAATAAAAAATAGCTCAAAATTTTAAATGGAAAGTATATTTAGACATAAATCGCTAAAATCGACCTTTTTAAAAAGAAATTATTGAAATATTATAACACAAACACAATATAAAATAGCACAATATTTTAAATAGAAAGTATATTTAGTCATAAATCGCTAAAAACCACCCTTTTTGAAAATAAATTATTGAATTATTATTAATGAAACAATAAAAAATAGCTCAAAATTTTAAATGGAAAGTATATTTAGACATAAATTGCTAAAATCGCTCTTTTTAGAAAGAAATTATTGAAATATTATAACACAATATAAAATGGCACAATATTTTAAATAGAAAGTATATTTAGACATAAATCGCTAAAATCGCCCTTTTTAAAAAGTAATTATTGATATATTATAACACAAACACAATATAAAATAGCACAATATTTTAAATAGAAAGTATATTTAGTCATAAATCGCTAAAAACCACCCTATTTGAAAAGAAATTATTGAATTATTATTAATGAAACACAATAAAAAATAGCTCAAAATTTTTAAATGGAAAGTATATTTAGACACAAATCGCTAAAATCGCTCTTTTTAAAAAGAAATTATTGAAATATTATAACACAAACACAATATAAAATAGCACAATATATTAAATAGAAAGTATATTTAGTCATAAATCGCTAAAAACCACCCTATTTGAAAAGAAATTATTGAATTATTATTAATGAAACACAATAAAAAATAGCTCAAAATTTTAAATGGAAAGTATATTTAGACATAAATCGCTAAAATCGCTCTTTTTAGAAAGAAATTATTGAAATATTATAACACAATATAAAATGGCACAATATTTTAAATAGAAAGTATATTTAGACATAAATCGCTAAAATCGCCATTTTTAAAAAGTAATTATTGAAATATTATAACACAAACACAATATAAAATAGCACAATATTTTAAATAGAAAGTATAGTTAGTCATAAATCGCTAAAAACCACCCCATTTGAAAAGAAATTATTGAATTATTATTAATGAAACACAATAAAAAATAGCTCAAAATTTTTAAATGGAAAGTATATTAAGACATAAATCGCTAAAATCGCTCTTTTTAAAAAGAAATTATTGAAATATTATAACACAAACACAATATAAAATAGCACAATATTTTATATATAAAGTATATTTAGTCATAAATCGTTAAAAACCACCCTTTTTGAAAAGAAATTATTGAATTATTATTAATGAAACACAATAAAAAATAGCTCAAAATTTTAAAAAGAAAGTATATTTAGTTATAAACCAATAAAAACCACCCTTTTTGAAAAGAAATAATTTAAATATTATAAAACAAACACAATATAAAATAGCACAATATTTTAAATAGAAAGTATATTTAGACATAAAGCGCTAAAATCACCCTTTTTAAAAAGAAATTAATGAAATATTATATATTATACACAAACACAATATAAAATAGCACAATATTTTAAATAGAAAGTATATTTAGACATAAATCCCTAAAATCGCCCTTTTTAAAAATAAATTATTGAAATATTATAACACAATATAAAATAGCACAATATTTTAAATAGAAAGTATATTTAGACATAAATCCCTAAAATCGCCCTTTTTGAAAAGAAATTATTGAAATATGGTAAAACAAACACAAAAAAAAAATAGCTCAATATTTTAAATAGAAAGTATTTTTAGTCATAAATCGCTAAAAAGCACCCTTTTTGAAATAAAATTATTGAATTATTATTAATGAAACACAATAAAAAATAGCTCAAAATTTTAAATAGAAAGTATATTTAGTTATAAACTAATAAAAACCGCCCTTTTTGAAAAGAAATAATTGAAATATTATAACACAAACACTATATAAAATAGCTCAATATTTTAAATAGAAAGTATATTTAGTCATAAATCCCTAAAATCGCCCTTTTTGAAAAGAAATTATTGAAATATGGTAAAACAAACACAATAAAAAATAGCTCAATATTTTAAATAGAAAGTATATTTTGTTATAAACCAATAAATACCACCCTTTTTGAAAAAATGATTGAAATAATATAACAGAAACGCAATAAAAAATAGCTCAATATTTTAAATAGAAATTATATTTAGTTATAAATCGCTAAAAACCACCCTTTTTGAAAAGAAATTATTGAAATTTTATATAATTTAGCGATAAAACGCCAAAAAGTTTTACTAATAAATTTTATTTAAATTCGCTGGTTTTGACAAGAAAATTGCTACATTAGCAGCAGTGTAGAAATAAACACACAGAGTTGCACTTGAACAGCGTTGCCATTTGTCATATTTTCCCTTTTTTTTAAATATTGTTAGACGTACACATGTTTAAAATTTGTATAAAGATTTTTGCCAATATATAATCTAATCTTTGCAGTATATTAGATGAAAACGTTAAGTGAAGTTAAGTGCAACAAAGCTATCTTAGATTCTATCTGCTTTATTACTGTAACGTTGTTTAATTTTGTTTACTCCTTCAATACTTCATACCTTAACGATCACAAATGTATTCTTTAAGGTGCTGAAGTATCTAAAAATGATGAAATCGACTTTAGTGTTCACTGTTCAAAGTCTTATATTGAATTATGCAATGTTCTGTTCAAAAGTTAAATTTTAATAACGACCGTCTGTAACAAGTTGTAGTTTTACTTTTTATTACTTTAAGCACTTTTTATTCTATAATGAATTGCTCTAAAAAAATTTTATTGTATTTCATTATTAATAAAAATGTACCAAGGTTTTTTTATGCACCTGTTACATGCTCTTTATCTCGGAAACCATTTAGCATTTTGTTTTCTTGTCTTCACCATAATCTTAGCTATAAACTGGGAGAAGGAAAGCTTAAAACAAAATAAGCGTAAAAACAGTATTTAGTGAATTAAAATTGCTAAAATATTAAATTTTTAAATATTTTGCACTATTTTTGGCCCATAGTCCAATTTTTCAAACTCTTTCTCGTGTGGAATTTCTCGAAGTACTTTTCGTAACCAACGAAACTTTTGCGTTTTGCTAGTTTTTATTTTATTTTTCTCATGTCTTAATCTCGGAAAGCAATTATTTTCGCCATAATTGTAGCTATAGACTCTTAGAAAATAAGTAGAACAAAATAATCCGAAAAAATTTATCTAAAGCCTCAAAAACATTTTTGGCCCGTAGCTGCCAAACTGTAATCTTCAGAAAAAATACTCCTTTTACTCTAATTCATAATTCCTCATATATAGTTACTAAAAAATGCATTTTTTCACATTTTTCAGTTGTATTTTTTATCGGAAATTCGTGAAATTTATGAAATACATTGCAAAAGGTAAAAACGTAAATTATCCAATAATAATTTTTTACACATATTTCGAATTTTCGATATAAATACAGCTGAAAAATGTAAAAAAAGAATTATGATGTTCTAAAGAATTTTGAATTATATTATAAGAATTATTTTTTCTGAATAGAACTTTACTAAAGTATCCACAGTTTGGCCGCGGCGGGCCATGAATGTTAAAAAAATAAATTAAAATTTGTCGACATTTTAGCAATTCTATGGCGCTAGCTGCAGTTTTTTTGCGTTAGTTCGTTATACAATTTTTGTCTCCTAGTGTAAAGCTGCAATTATTAAAACAAAATCATAATTGGTTTCTGAAAAATATGCATGTTTAAAAAATTAAAAATCAAGGGTAAGCCAAAATTTTCAAAAAGTACAAATTTGTAACAGCTTTCTCTTCAGATGTACTATATTTGTTTGCTGTCTCTATGATAAGGAACACAATTGCACCGTATGAACGTAGTAGTCTACGACGTAGATACGATGTCAAATTAATATGTATACTATTGTATACAAAGGCACACAATAGCTGGCGCAAATCTAAAAGCGTATCTACGTCGTACGTCGACTTACAGAAAATTCAGACGGGGGCTTTTACAACTTCTCTTTTGGTTTGGTGGCTAACGGTTAAGTGAAGATAGAGGGGTAAACAAAAATACTTGGTTTGTGTTTTTCATGACTTTTTCTCAGATTTATCTTTCAACTTATTTATTTTCTTATCGTTACGTTTTATAAATTGAAAATACAGTAAGTCCTCGATCATCCATAGCAACAATTTTGAGTAGTTTTTTGTGTGTTTCTAATTAAGTTACAAACGAATAGTGTTGCATCTGCCGGTTAATCGAATGACAGATAATCGAGGCGCTTCTGCAAATAAAAAATACGTAACTTTAAATCATCGTATAAACACAAAGGATTTTTGAAAGTTGCTGGAGAAGGGAAATAAAAATTGAAAATTTAATTTAAATTATTTTTGTGTTCTCAAATTGAATATTTGATAACAACATAAACCAAGGAAAAAATTAACAAAAATTTAGATTTTTTTAAGATTATTTTCAAAAGAAAACTCGATTTGTGTACGACGGAATTGTAAGTAAATAGATCGTGTTTTAAAAAATGTACGACCGTTAACTTACGTTCTTAAGTGGCTCATACACTTGCAATAAAATTGTTAAATTTTAAGTATTGTACAATTATATCGATGTGTATGTGATATTCGAAGGTAACACATTATATTGGCAACAATCAAAAGACATTTGATTTGTATTGCACAACGAAAAGAAAGTGAAATTTGTTGCTAACATTGTACAATGCTGTTGATGTTATTCATAAAGGTTATGTATGTACACCTTTTTTTTAAAGAAAGTTGAGCAATATTTAAATTTAAACCATTGTGCGACTTATTGCATAATTTACGACAAAATGGAAATAATATGGCGAATATCATATACAATAATATTGCAAGTGTATGGGCCGCTTTACAACGTATCGTAAAGAACATAGGTTTCAATTTTAAGCAAAATTGTTAAAAACAAGTGTTTACAAAAAGTACCAAAAAGTAGGACTTTTTACACCTGTTTTATCTTCTTGTCTTTTTCCTAAACCTTTGCGTAGCAATTACAAATAAACACACAGAGGGAAGTCAAAAAAACCACATAAAAAGATAAAAGAAAATTAAATAAAAAAAATATATATAAAATTAAAAATACAAAAATTTGTGGATTTTTTATTTTTTATTTATAATTTTTATATGACCTTAAGCCAAACAAAAAAAACAACAAAATATATTTTTATTTTAAAAAAATTGATAACAAGAAACTATTTACAGTCAAATCCCGATAAGTCGTACCCCGGTAAATCGTTATTCCCGATAACTGTCGGTCCTTTGAAAAAATCTCGTTATTTCGTAAAATTTCCATACATTTTGGTCCCCTCGCTAATTATAAATTTTTTTTCAAATAAAATCTTCTTTATCTCTTATAAATCGTAATTGTTTGCTAACTACCACTTATCATTCATAATAAAAACAACAGAAACATGGAAAGAATAATTTTTTGTTTACCGCTTTGTTTTTTGTGGGTTTTTGCTTGTGTGTGTGCTTATTTTCTTAATATCAGTTTGTTACATGTATAATTTTTATATATTTTATTTTCAACAATTGTTTTTTATGTTTTTTTTTATCGTTTTAGTAAATAAATTGAAAAACCCCTTTAATTCGTATTTTTTTTATTTTAACCCCGTTAAATCGAAAGCCCGCTAAATCAAAAGCCCCTATAATTCGTAGGAAATTGCTGGTCCCTTGCGATTACGAATTATCGGGATTCTACTGTATTTCAAAAATAAAAACATAATTCATATAAGCAGATCTTTAAAATGACACATATCGCTTTTGTTCAACAATAGTGTATTAATCCAACATTTCTGTTTAAATTCATATTTGGTATAGATTTGGTAACGACAAAATATATATTATGGAAAAAATTCAGACTCATCGTAATATCTTACTTTGGAGACGCAAAAATTTCCACTATTTTGCTCTTTCCATTAAATATGTTCCTTAAAGTTTAAACGTAGTAGGTCAATCCACTCACTAAGTGTGAGTTAATTGGTAAAAAAGTGCGAGTGTATTAAAACTTGATCGCGCAACCCTTAATTAAGGCATTAAGGGGTACACATTAAGTCCCAATTCACACGTTGCAAGTCTTATTGATCAGCTTGCTACTCTATAACGAGAGTGAAGAGAGGAAAATAAACGTTTCTCTCTCACTCTCTCTCGCCTATAAGGTAGCAAGCTGGTCAATAAGACTTGCAACGTGTGAATTGGCACTAAGGGGTACACAAAACTCAAAAACGTTGCACTAATAAAGGACAGATAAAATATAAGATCGGTCAAAAGCAAAAAATCATCATATAATAGTCATCCAATATACAGCAAATTTAATTGTATCAGCCGTTTAAACAAATAAAATAAGTTTAAAATAGGTTTTAAGGCAGAATGTTCATGCGCTGTAATTCACAGTAATTTTTTATGAATACGGCAGGATATTTTTAAAAACCTTCTTTAACTTTAAAACTTCGTAAATAAAAAAAGAAGGACAATTTTTCACAATGGCAACGCTGATGTAATGCAACTCTGTGTGCAATTTTGTACACTAATAGCCTTTTTACACTGATCAACATCTTACATCTACCATCAATTTGCCACCATTTGCGAAGATGTTAACATCTTTCCATAAGAAATACATAGGACTAAAAACCAACATCTTTCAACATCTTTAAAATATGTTCCTATCTCATTGTATTCCATTCTACATCTTTCGATTATTTTAGTGTCATCACTAGAAAAGTGGCAATAAGTTATATTATTATTGTGGCATCACTGACAAAAAGAAGTTTGTTTTGAAAGCAGCGTTACCATTTGCCAAGTTAAATCTTTAATTGCAATGTTTTTTTTTTAAATATTTTTTTTATATTTTAAAACAAATTAAACTTCAAATACATTTTTGAGTTTTCTTTTTAAATTTTAGCACTTTTGTGAGAAAAAAACATTTTAAATTTAAAAAAATTTTTTTTTTCAAAAATGGTGACATTTTTGCTTGATGGTAGATGTTAGATGTGAGCAATGTAAACGAGTGTTTCACAATTTCCACATCTTTGATGGTAGATGTTAGATGTTGATCAGTGTAAAAGGCCTATAACACATTCTTACATTAATATTTATTACAGTGTTACCAGTGAAATTTCGAGAAAGATACATTTTAGTTTCCAAAATGATACCCTTTTTCCCAAATAGATACATTTTGAAAAAAATTTGAATATCCATTTCTAACGTTTAACTTTTATTAACATAAAATTTTTATTTTATATTTAATGACTATTTTTAAGATAATGATATCATATAAATTCATTTTTATATCTATTTAAGTCATAAATATAGGGTACCTATGTAATTTTTAAGCAAACATTAAAATAATTTAAATGTAACTATCTTTGGATGTTATTAAAACAAATTGGATGTTATTAATTTATAAAAATTAACATATAAACAAGAATAAGCAGACGACAGAAGAACTTAGAAAACTTAACAGCAAAATAAATCAATTAAGTTGTCACTGTTTTTTAGTATTCATAACAAAATATCTTTGAAAAACTTTGCCAGAAACAGAAAGTTAAATATTTTATTTCTGTACATTTTGCGTGCTGATTAAAAAAAAAACATAAAATCTTAGGATTATACATGGTACCTGAAGTCATCAAAAGATACGAAAAATGTATCTTTCGTATCCTAATGGCATCACTGACGAAGCCATTATCCCTAGGGGGTTAAAATGTATGAGCGACCTCTATTAGTTTTTGGGCCCAATATTCTCTATAAATATACTTGCACCTTATCTGCACCCCGTAGGTAGGCTCCCATACAAACATGGTGGTTTTTTGAAATTCTTAAAGTGGCATCTGCAGAGCGTAGGGTGCTCCTAGACGGTTCAAATCTATGACGAACCTCACTTTATTTTTCATCTCCATCATTTATTTCTTACATACCTAACCGCTATCTCCATTCCTTAAGGGGGCTTCCCTATAAAATTTTCAATACAGTCTAGAAATTTATTGAAGAAAAATATCCATAACTGCCCAGGAATGGCCCCCAGGGGGATAACATGTATGACCGACCCCTATTAGTTTTTTGGCTCCAACATTTTCTTTAAATATACTTGCACCTTATCTCAACCCCTTAGGGAGGTTCTCATACAAATATGGCGGTTTAATAAAATTATTAAAGTTGGCCCCTGCAGAGCGTAGGGTGCTCCTAGACGGGTCAAATCTATGACGAGCCTTACTTTATTTTTCATCTCCATCATTTATTTCTAACATACATAACCCCTATCTCCATTCCTTAAGGGGGCTCCCATACAAAATGTTCAATACAGCCTAGAAATCTATTGAAGTAAACGTCCCATAACTGCCCAGGAATCGCCCCTAGGGGGATAAAATGTATGACCGACCGCTATTAGTTTTTTATCCTCTACATTTTCTTTAAACATACTTGCAACTTTTCTGTACCCCGTAGGGAGACTCCCATACAAATATGGCGGTTTAATGAAATTCTTAAAGTTGGCCCCTGCAGATCGTAGGGTGCTCCTAGATGAGTCAAATCTATGACCAACCTCACTTTATTTTTCATCTCCATCATTTATTTCTAACATACCTTACCGTTATCTCCATTCCTTAATGGGGCTCCCATATAAAATTTTCAATACAGTCTAGAAATATATTGAAGAAATAGACCCATAACTGCCCATGAATCGCCCCTAGAGAGATAAAATGTATGACCGGCCTCTATTAGTTTTTTGGCCCCAACATTTTCTTTAAATATACTTGCACCTCATCTCCACCCCTTATGGAGGCTCCTATACAAATATGGCGGTTTAATGAAATTCTTAAAGTTGGCCCCTTCAGCGCATAGGATGCTCCTAGACGGGTCAAATGTATGACCAACCCCACTTTATTTTTTATCCCCACAATATGTTTCTAAGATATCTACCCGCTTTCTCCATTCCTTAAGGGGGCTACCATACAGACTAGACTAAAATGTTGCAGAAAAGTCCCATAGCTGCCCAGGACGCGCCCTTGGGTGATAAAATATATGGCAAACAAATGTATGACAAACAAACAAATTTATTAAAAACAAACAAACAGATTAATTATTGGTTGTTTTTGTTTGGCTGTAGGTCCAAGTAAAGAAATAAAAATTAAAAACTTGTGATTTTTGTTTTTAAGTTTTTATTTTTAATTCCCAATATTTCGGTTAGCGTCGCTAACCATCTTTAGGGGTATGTAAACAATTAAAAAATAATAACAAAACTTCACAAAAGCAACTGTTTAACTTGCTATAAGATTTTCTTAACTGAATGAAACAATCAAATAAACAAGCAAACAAACAAACAAACAAACAAACAAACAAACATCCGAACAAACAAACAAACAAACTACAAACAAGCATACGGACAGACTTACAGACATTCAAAAAGATAAACATTACAATATCATTACAACCAACAAACATACGAACAGACAGACAGACAGACATACATACATACAAAAAAAAATAACATTCCAATATATGTATATGTACACATGTATATCTAAAAAAAACGATAATGATTTTCAGTGGTAACACGTTTTGTTTATGCTTTTTGTAAGAAATGCACATGTGTACTTAAAAGGTGGTCTAAGTATTACAACCAATACAACAACAAGCATAGACAAATGGGATTAAAAAGTAAACAGCTGTTTCTTACTACCCACCTTGGATATAATGCTTAATCTCTAAAAACAAAGAAAAAACGCAAAAGCACAGAATTAATGGCGTCAAATGTATTAATTTAAAATTGAAAATATGGCAGCACACGAATGGAAAATTTTAAATAAAAATTAAAAATGTAGGCATTTATTTAGAGTCTATAAATTAATGGATACGTTATTTATAAAAAGAATAAAAAGTAAATTAACAATCAAAAAAAAAAAATTTTTTTAAAAAATAGTACTCAAAGTGTTATGTGCCCAAAATCTACTGGTGGTATACGATTTTTTTGGGCACCGTCCTCAAAGAATGCAAATGTTCCCAAAAAATACGGTAGCTCGAAAAAAAGTGCCGAAAAAGCACGCTGTGCATATATATATATATATATATATATATATATATATATATATATATATATATATATATATATATATATATGTATGCACAGCGCGTAGTTTGCGTACATTTTTTGTATGTACCTTATATTTTGAGGACATTTGCATACTATGAGACATTGTAGATTGAAGACATTTTTTACGTGTTTTTTTTTGTTCAATTTATTCCGCTGTGCATATATATTGATATATTATTGTAAAATGTTCGATATATGCGCTTTAAATGCATTAATTTAACATTTTTTTAAACCTTTCGATTTTTATAGTTGCCATACTTGCTACAAAAATTTTATTTTTAACGCCATTTAAATACATATTTGTATATATGTGAGATTGAAGTTAGCCATATGCTTCTTGCAAGAGTGAAAGAAACAGCGCCATTTAAATACAAATTTGCATATATGTGAGTTTGAAGTCAGCCATATGCTACTTGCAAGAGTGAAAGAAACAACGCCATTTAAATACATATTTGTATATATGTGAGTTTGAAGGCAGCCATATGATACTTTTTTACTAGAAGCTTAAAGGTGTTGCGTCTTTATACGTGTTTGTTTTATAATAATTCATTAATTTAATATCAAAAAGTGTGGTTTTTATCGATTTATACCTAAATTCATCTATTATTTAAAAAATACAGCTATCTTTTATTGTTTATTTTATAATATTTCAAAAATTTTATTTCAAAAAGGGTTGTTTTGCGCGATTAATACCTAAATTCACCTATTATTTAAAAAATGTATCTTTTTTTAAAACCTTTTCTTTAGCTTCACTTCGGAAATTCAAATCTTGTAACGTTAATTTAACCGCCTTATACTCAATGCAAATGGATGAAACTTTGCAGGCATACATATTCCCAATGACAATACACGAATACATGGGTGTAGCCAGGATAAAATCTAGGCGGGGGGCAACATTTATTTTTTCGTAAAATGCTTTTTTGACCGCCTTTTACTCAATGCAAACTTTACAGGCATACATATTCCCGATGACAATACACGAACACATGGGCGTAGCCAGGATAAAATCTAGGGGGGGCAAAATTTTTTTTAAATGTTCTTCTTTAAGAAAAGCGTTTCTTAAAAATATTTTTTTAAATGTTCTTATTTATTTATTGTTTGTTTTATAATATTTCAATAAATTTATTTCAAAAAGTGTCGGTTTTAGCGATTAATAGCTAAATTCACCAATTATTTTTAAAAAAAGTAGCTACTTTTTATTGTTCGTTTTATAATATTTCAATAATTTTATTTCAAAAAGTGTCGGTTTAATCGATTAATAGCTAAATTCACCTATTATTTAAAAAATTTAGCTATTTTTTATTGTTTGTTTTATAATATTTCAATAATTTTATTTCAAAAAGTGTGGGTTTTAGCGATTAATAGCTAAAGTCACCTATTATTTAAACATTTTAGCTATTTTTTATTGTTTGTTTTATAATATTTCAATAATTTTATTTCAAAAAGTGTGGGTTTAAGCGATTAATAGCTAAATTCACCTATTATTTAAAAAATTTAGCTCTTTTTTATTGTTTGTTTTATAATATTTCAATAATTTTATTTAAAAAAATGTGGGTTTTAGGGATTAATAGCTAAATTCACCTATTATCTAAAAAATTTAGCTATTTTTTATTGTTTGTTTTACAATATTTCAATAATTTTATTTCAAAAAGTGTGGGTTTTAGCGATTAATAGCTAAATTCACCTATAATTTACAAAATTTAGCTATTTTTTATTGTTTTTTTTATAATATTTTAATAATTTTATTTCAAAAAGTGTGGGTTTTAGAGATTAATAGCTAAATTCACCTATTATTTAAAAAATGTAGCTATTTTTTATTGTTTGTTTTATAATATTTCAATTATTGTATTTCAAAAAGTGTGGGTTTGAGCGATTAATAGCTAAATTCACCTATAATTTAAAAAATTTAGCTATTTTTTATTGTTTGTTTTATAATATTTCAATAATTTTATTTCAAAAAGTGTCGGTTTTAGCGATTAATAGCTAAATTCACCAATTATTTTTAAAAAAATTTAGCTATTTTTTATTGTTTGTTTTATAATATTTCAATAATTTTATTTCAAAAAGTGTCGGTTTAATCGATTAATAGCTAAATTCACCTATTATTTAAAAATTTAGCTATTTTTTATTGTTTGTTTTATAATATTTCAATAATTTTATTTCAAAAAGTGTGGGTTTTAGGGATTAATAGCTAAATTCACCTATTATTTAAAAAATGTAGCTATTTTTTATTGTTTGTTTTATAATATTTCAATTATTGTATTTCAAAAAGTGTGGGTTTTAGCGATTAATAGCTAAATTCACCTATTATTTAAAAAACTTAGCTATTTTTTATTGTTTGTTTTATAATATTTCAATAATTTTATTTCAAAAAGTGTGGGTTTTAGCGATTAATAGCTAAATTCACCTATTATTTACAAAATTTAGCTATTTTTTATTGTTTGTTTTATAATATTTCAATAATTTTATTTCAAAAAGTGTCGGTTTTAGCGATTAATAGCTAAATTCACCTATTATTTAAAAAATGTAGCTATTTTTTATTGTTTTTTTTTTTTATAATATTTAAATTATTGTATTTCAAAAAGTGTGGGTTTTAGCGATTAATAGCTAAATTCACCCATTATTTTAAAAATTTAGCTATTTTGTATTGTTTGTTTTATAATATTTCAATTATTGTATTTAAAAAGTGTCGGTTTAAGCGATTAATAGCTAAATTCACACATTATTTACAAAATTTAGCTATTTTTTATTGTTTGTTTTATAATATTTCAATAATTTTATTTCAAAAATTGTCGGTTTTAGCGATTAATAGCTAAATTCACCTATTATTTAAAAAATTTAGCTATTTTTTATTGTTTGTTTTATAATATTTCAATTATTGTATTTCAAAAAGTGTGGTTTTTAGCGATTAATAGCTAAATTCACCTATTATTTACAAAATGTAGCTATTTTTTATTGTTTGTTTAATAGTATTTCAATAATTTTATTTCAAAAAGTGTCGGTTTAAGCGATTGATAACTAAATTCACCTATTTAAAAAAATTTAGCTTTTTTTTATTGTTTGTTTTATAATATTTCAATAATTTTATTTCAAAAAGTGTGGGGTTTAGGGATTAATAGCTAAATTTACCTATTATCTAAAAAATTTAGCTTTTTTTATTGTTTGTTTTATAATATTTCAATAATTTTATTTCAAAAAGTGTGGGTTTTAGGGATTAATAGCTAAATTCACCTATTATCTAAAAAATGTAGCTATTTTTTATTGTTTGTTTTATAATATTTCAATGATTGTATTTCAAAAAGTGTGGGTTTAAGCGATTAATAGCTAAATTTACCTATTATTTAAAAAATTTAGCTATTTTTTATTGTTTGTTTTATAATATTTCAATAATTTTATTTCAAAAAGTGTGGGTTTTAGGGATTAATAGCTAAATTCACCTATTATTTAAAAAATGTAGCTATTTTTTATTGTTTGTTTTATAATATTTCAATTATTGTATTTCAAAAAGTGTGGGTTTTAGCGATTAATAGCTAAATTCACCTATTATTTAAAAAACTTAGCTATTTTTTATTGTTTGTTTTATAATATTTCAATAATTTTATTTCAAAAAGTGTGGGTTTTAGCGATTAATAGCTAAATTCACCTATTATTTACAAAATTTAGCTATTTTTTATTGTTTGTTTTATAATATTTCAATAATTTTATTTCAAAAAGTGTCGGTTTTAGCGATTAATAGCTAAATTCACCTATTATTTAAAAAATGTAGCTATTTTTTATTGTTTTTTTTTTTTTATAATATTTAAATTATTGTATTTCAAAAAGTGTGGGTTTTAGCGATTAATAGCTAAATTCACCCATTATTTTAAAAATTTAGCTATTTTGTATTGTTTGTTTTATAATATTTCAATTATTGTATTTAAAAAGTGTGGGTTTTAACGATTAATAGCTAAATTCACCTATTATTTACAAAATTTATCTATTTTTTATTGTTTGTTTAATAATATTTCAATAATTTTATTTCAAAAAGTGTCGGTTTAAGCGATTAATAGCTAAATTCACACATTATTTACAAAATTTAGCTATTTTTTATTGTTTGTTTTATAATATTTCAATAATTTTATTTCAAAAATTGTCGGTTTTAGCGATTAATAGCTAAATCTATTATTTAAAAAATTTAGCCATTTTTTATTGTTTGTTTTATAATATTTCAATTATTGTATTTCAAAAAGTGTGGTTTTTAGCGATTAATAGCTAAATTCACCTATTATTTACAAAATGTAGCTATTTTTTATTGTTTGTTTAATAGTATTTCAATAATTTTATTTCAAAAAGTGTCGGTTTAAGCGATTGATAACTAAATTCACCTATTTAAAAAAATTTAGCTTTTTTTTATTGTTTGTTTTATAATATTTCAATAATTTTATTTCAAAAAGTGTGGGGTTTAGGGATTAATAGCTAAATTTACCTATTATCTAAAAAATTTAGCTTTTTTTATTGTTTGTTTTATAATATTTCAATAATTTTATTTCAAAAAGTGTGGGTTTTAGGGATTAATAGCTAAATTCACCTATTATCTAAAAAATGTAGCTATTTTTTATTGTTTGTTTTATAATATTTCAATGATTGTATTTCAAAAAGTGTGGGTTTAAGCGATTAATAGCTAAATTTACCTATTATTTAAAAAATTTAGCTATTTTTTATTGTTTGTTTTATAATATTTCAATAATTTTATTTCAAAAAGTGTGGGTTTTAGGGATTAATAGCTAAATTCACCTATTATCTAAAAAATGTAGCTATTTTTTATTGTTTGTTTTAGAATATTTCAATAATTTTATTTAAAAAAGTGTGGGTTTTAGCGATTAATAGCGAAATTCACCTATTATTTACAAAATTTAGCTATTTTTTATTGTTTGTTTTATAATATTTCAATAATTTTATTTCAAAAAGTGTGGGTTTTAGCGATTAATAGCTAAATTCACCTATTATTTAAAAAATGTAGCTATTTTTTATTGTTTGTTTTATAATATTTCAATAATTGTATTTCAAAAAGTGTGGATTTTAGCGATTAATAGCTTAATTCACCTATTATTTAAAAAATTTAGATATTTTTTATTGATTGTTTTATAATATTTCAATATTATCTCCTCCCGTTTTTCTGGAATTCATCTAACAGTGAATTTCAAAATTTTAAAATATGGACAAATTTAAAAATTTGTATAAAGACGCAACACCTTAAAGCTTCTGATAATTAATTTACATAAAATACTTTGTCAACTAATTCCATCAAATTTCAGCCGCCCATCGCCTCCCGTTTTCAAAATTTGAAAATATGGACAAATTGCAAAATACGTATTAAGACGCAACTCCTTTAAGCTTATGTAAGAACTTTTATGTATAAATAATAATAATTTTTATGTGCTATATATTTGTTTCTTTCTCTCTTGCAAGTAGTATAGGGCTGACTTCAAACTCACATATAGACAATTATTTAAATGGCGTTAAAAATATTACACGTAAAGGTTGTAAAACTTTGAGGACAGGCCTTATATTATGCAAATGTCCTCAAAATATAAGGTACATACAAAAAAATGTATGCAAGCTACACGCTGTGCATGCATATATATTCAGATTTTACCCGTTTACTTCTTATAAAGGCCGAATTTCAGATAGTTAATTACCTATTGCCCAGCAACATTCCCATTGATTTGCTTTACTTGTGTTATTACTTATGTTGTTTACTGATGTTTATTTAAATTATTATTTTAAATTTTTAAATAAACAAACTAAAATTGTTTGTTTTATTTTTCTTTTTGTTTAAAATCATATGTAATTAGTTTGTATATAGATATTATTTAAGTGTTGTAGTATTTTACTATGTAGAATTCTTTTAGCGGTTTTTAGCGATTTATTGTTTGTTTTATAATATTTAAATAATATTATTTCAAAAAAGTTGGTTTATACCAATTAATAGCTGAATTCACCTATTATTTAAAAAATTTAGCTTTTTTTATTGTTTGTTTAAAATATTTCCATAATTATTAGTATTGTGGTTATTTTATTGAACTATTTATGGTTTTTAATCCAAATTTTTAATATTTTTAATTAGGCTTAAGTTCATTAAATTTAATTTTCATTAAATTATTTTTATGAAGAAAGGAATTTTACAACATGAAAATTAATTAAAATTTATTGATAATTTTTCATTCTTGACTCAATCTGGGCTCGAACCCAGGTGTTTACGGACAGGTTACCCTGACATGTTTCGATTGCAACCACTCAATCTCCTCAGAGGGCTTGCCGTTTAACACTCGATCTACCAAAGGTTGAATACAATTTGGTTTAAGGATTGATGTTTGACTAATGACGTCAGCTGTCGTCGATGGCTGCGAGTGTTAAACGGCAAGCCCTCTGAGGAGATTGAGTGGTTGCAATCGAAACATGTCAGGGTAACCTGTCCGTAAACACCTGGGTTCGAGCCCAGATTGAGTCAAGAATGAAAAATTATCAATAAATTTTAATTAATTTTCATGTTGTAAAATTCCTTTCTTCATAAAAATAATTTAATGAAAATTAAATTTAATGAACTTAAGCCTAATTAAAATATTAAAAATTTGGATTAAAAACCATAAATAGTTCAATAAAATAACCACAATACTAATAATTGTTAAAGCTAAGGCACGAGCTCTATGTTTGCATTTGTCCTTCAAGTTGTGCTGAAAAGGTCAACAAGAATAAGAAAGACAAAAAATGAAAAAACAAAAAAATATGTACTTTGAACTTCAAGAAGAATTCTTGACAAAAGTACGAAGAAACAGAAGTAAAGGAATAACATGTTAAAATAAATTAAAATAGATAATCATTCAAAGCAAATTTCGATCTACCAAAGGTTGAATACAATTTGGTTTAAGGATTGATGTTTGACTAATGACGTCAGCAGTCGTCGATGGCTGCGAGTGTTAAACGGCAAGCCCTCTGAGGAGATTGAGTGGTTGCAATCGAAACATGTCAGGGTAACCTGTCCGTAAACACCTGGGTTCGAGCCCAGATTGAGTCAAGAATGAAAAATTATCAATAAATTTTAATTAATTTTCATGTTGTAAAATTCCTTTCTTCATAAAAATAATTTAATGAAAATTAAATTTAATGAACTTAAGCCTAATTAAAAATATTAAAAATTTGGATTAAAAACCATAAATAGTTCAATAAAATAACCACAATACTAATAATTGTTAAAGCTAAGGCACGAGCTCTATGTTTGCATTTGTCCTTCAAGTTGTGCTGAAAAGGTCAACAAGAATAAGAAAGACAAAAAATGAAAAAACAAAAAAATATGTACTTTGAACTTCAAGAAGAATTCTTGACAAAAGTACGAAGAAACAGAAGTAAAGGAATAACATGTTAAAATAAATTAAAATAGATAATCATTCAAAGCAAATTTCGATCTACCAAAGGTTGAATACAATTTGGTTTAAGGATTGATGTTTGACTAATGACGTCAGCAGTCGTCGTTGGCTGCGAGTGTTAAACGGCAAGCCCTCTGAGGAGATTGAGTGGTTGCAATCGAAACATGTCAGGGTAACCTGTCCGTAAACACCTGGGTTCGAGCCCAGATTGAGTCAAGAATGAAAAATTATCAATAAATTTTAATTAATTTTCATGTTGTAAAATTCCTTTCTTCATAAAAATAATTTAATGAAAATTAAATTTAATGAACTTAAGCCTAATTAAAAATATTAAAAATATTTCAATAATTTTATTAAAAAATGGCGGTTTTTAGCGATTTATAGCTAAATTCACTTATTATTTAAAAAATAAAATAAAATAAAATAAAATAGAATAAGATGTGTTTAAATAATATGTTCGTGGATTTTAAATGGTTTTTGTTTGATGTTATATGTTTTGTTAACGTAAAATTATTTGTGATTTAATGATTTAATAACGTTTACAGTTGTAAGTTCAATTGGTTTTTAATATCATATTTTTTATAATTGTAATAATTTTATGTTTTTTATTAAATAAACTAGACAATCCCTTGAAAAAGTCGACAAAAAATCGACGAAACGTCGGGAAACCAGTAATAATAATGCGTTTTTATTAAAATTGGAAATAATATAGGCCTTATTAGCTCATGGTAACACACAAATAACTACTAAACAAACTGGCCAAATAAAAATAATAATTAATTATATCGGAGAGCTTGCCGAAAATATTCTTTAGTCATTTAATTCATAAACAAATAACAACAAAACAACCACATCAACATGAAGGGTTATTTTAGGCACATAACTTTCAAGTACAACACAGAAACATGCAAAACAATGAAGGAATACTGCAACGAAATTAAGCGATTAGCACAACAACAAGAAAGACTCAAATTTATTTTATCATGTAGGAATTATGGAATAATACCGAATCATACAAAAAACTTGACAACACAGGTAACACAATTGTTCACTTGCACAACTATAAAGGGAAAACTTGGTAAAATTGAAAACAATTTTCACAAAAAAATACTCAATTTAGAAATATCACAGACCAATTTAAATATTAAATTAATCAAACGCAAGATCTATCTGCTGAGTGCTGGCATAGAAGAAATGATAGAAGAAGAAGACTACACAAAATTCATAAACGAACAAAAACAAAGAGCAAAACACATAATCAAAAATATTAAGGAGACACAAACAGCAAAACTAAATACACTGAAAGAAAATAAGTTTAAATTACATGGGTTAGTTTTTAACAACGAGTGGTTTGAAAATAAAACTGAGGTAAATATACCTTTAGAATGTAAATGGATGCTGTCTCTGGGGAAGAAATTTTCACTTCCAATAAATGAGCGAAATTTCTCACCTATTCATGTAATAGCCGATATTGAAAATTGTATCCTAACTATAGATGATTATGCAGATAGAGAAAAAGATGCCTTGAGAACTAAACTGGCTAACCAAATAACCTCTTTTAAACGGAAGATCAAAATCAATGAAAGGGAAAAATTCATTTTCACAGCTTTTGAGAAAACAAAAACTTTTTTAAATGATCACCAGGAAATTATTATTATTCAGGCTGACAAAGGCAATAAAACGGTCGCCATGTACAAATGGGACTATGAAGAAAAAATGGAAAAACTACTAGAGGATAAAATAACATATAAAACTCTAAGAACAGATCCAACCTCTAAATTACAAAAAATCAACAATAATATGGTAGCAGATCTTCATAACAACGGATTTATTAACCTATGGCAAAAACGTCAACTTATATGCTCAGCTGCCACTGCACCTAGGATATACGGACTACCGAAAATCCATAAGCCAGGAATTCCACTCAGACCCATTGTGTCTTCGTTTCAGGTACCGTGCTATGAATTATCCAAATTTGTTGGTAAAATTCTGAAAAATATCATATCTGAACAATATAATGTCAAAAATTCACTACAAGTTAAAGAGCAACTCAAAAATATGAAACTTCAGCAAGGAGAAATGCTGGTATCATTTGATGTTATTTCACTGTTTACGAACATACCCGTTCACACTGCGATAAGAAACATTATGACGAAATGGAATACTATCAAGGACTTCACGAAGATTCCAAGCGCCAAATTCTTAAAAATTTTACAATTTTGTTTACAAGACAACAACTATTTTGTATATGGTAAAAAAACGTTTAACCAAATATTTGGCATGCCCATGGGCAACCCACTTTCCCCTACCATAGCAGATATTACACTTGACTGTTTACTAGACGAAGCTATATTAGAACTGGAGAAGAAGAACATTCATATCAAATACATTGTTAAATATGTAGATGATATATTGGCGATCATACACAATGACGACAAAGATGAAATTTTATCAACATTCAACAAATATCACAAGAAAATTCAATTTACAGTTGAAATGGAAAACAATGGACAACTTGCATATCTTGATACCAAACTCCATCGGATTGACAACAACATTATCTTTGACTGGTATGCAAAGGCAACATCATCTGGCAGGATTATGAATTTTCATACAACGCAACCAAAAAATCAAATCATTAATACGGCAAAAAACTTTATCTTTAGAGTAATTAACATCAGTGATGCACAATTTCACAACAAAAACATTAAGATAATAAAAGAAACACTCAAAAACAACAGCTTCCCGAAAAATCTGGTAAATTTACTATTAGAAAATACACTAGCAATAATACAAAATAAATCAAACAACCAATGTAATAACATCATCGATAAACAACAACAAAAATTTTACAGTGTAAAATATATACCAGGTCTGACAAACAATAAAAACCTCAAAACAACTATGAAAACAAAAAACATATGTTTTGCTTATAAGCCGAACACAACACTCAGCACAATTTATTCTAAAATAAAAGCTCCTATTGACAAAAAGCAACAAAGCAATGTTGTTTACGAAATCCAATGCAACGGAACAGACAACGAAAACTGCGAATTAATATACATAGGCACAACAAAAAGAACTCTTGAGACAAGGATGGGGGAACACCAAATGGACATATTGAAGGGGAGGGAAAGCACAGCACTTGCAAAACACATCATAGAAAGTAAGCATACCGCCAACATAGAAGGAATCAGAATATTAGACAGGGAAGGCGTTGAAAGAAAGAGATATACGATCGAAAGCTTACGAATTCAGCAAAATATACACAAAACTATGAACAAGAAGGAAGATACCGACAACATTAGTGCTAGCTATTTAACTGCTATTAATTAAACTGTGATACTAGAATAAGATGTGTTTAAATAATATGTTCGTGGATTTTAAATGGTTTTTGTTTGATGTTATATGTTTTGTTAACGTAAAATTATTTGTGATTTAATGATTTAATAACGTTTACAGTTGTAAGTTCAATTGGTTTTTAATATCATATTTTTTATAATTGTAATAATTTTATGTTTTTTATTAAATAAACTAGACAATCCCTTGAAAAAGTCGACAAAAAATCGACGAAACGTCGGGAAACCAGTAATAATAATGCGTTTTTATTAAAATTGGAAATAATATAGGCCTTATTAGCTCATGGTAACACACAAATAACTACTAAAATAAAAATAAATAAACAATAAAATTTTTTTTTTATAATATTTCAATAATTTTATTTCAAAAAGGTTGGTTTATACCAATTAATAGCTAAATTCACCTATCATTTAAACAATTTAACTATTTTTTATTGTTTGTTTAATAATATTTTTTTAAATTAGTATCAAAAAGTGTGGTTTTTAGCGATTGATACCTAAATTCACCTATTATTTAAACAATTTAGCTTTATTTTATTGGTTGTTTTATAATATTTCCTTAATTTAGTATCAAAAAGTGTGGTTTTTTGCGATTAATACCTAAATTCACCTATTATTTACAAAATTTAGCTATTTTTTATTGTTTATATACAATATTTCAATAATTTTATTTAAAAAAGAGTGGTTTTTAGCAATTTATAGCCAAATTGTAGCAAAGGTGGCCCGCTGCAACGCCCAATTCACAGAAGTTAGTCAGAAGTCCTAAATTTGGCCCCAGGGCCAAAAAAGTAAAATTAGTGAATTGGCTAGAAATGGTTTTTTGAAAACTTTGTTCTACAAAAAACTAGCGCCCAAAATGAAATGTACGTCAAATTGTAGCTAGGTTGGCCCGCTACAACGCCTAATTCACAGAAGTTAGCCAGAAGTCCTAAATTTGGCCCCAGGGCCCAAAAAGTAAAATTAGTGGATTGGCTAGAAATAGTTTTTTGAAAACTTTGGTCTACAAAAATTAGCGCCCAAAATGAAATGTATGTCAAATTGTGGCTAAGGTGGCCCGCTACAACGCCCAATTCACAGAAGTTAGTCAGATGTCCTAAATTTGGCCCCAGGGCCAAAAAAGTAAAATGAGTGAATTGGCTAGAAATACTTTTTTGAAAACTTTGATCTACAAAAAACTAGCGCCCAAAATGAAATGTATATCAAATTGTAGCTAAGGTGGCCCGCTACAACGCCCAATTCACAGAAGTTAGTCAGAAGTCCTAAATTTGGCCTCAGGGCCAAATAAGTAAAAAGAGTGAATTGGCTAGAAATACTTTTTTGAAAACTTTGTTCTACAAAAAACTAGCGCCCAAAATGAAATGTATATCCAATTGTAGCTTAGGTGGCCCGCTACAACGCTCAATTCACAGAAGTTAGTCAGAAGGCCAAAATTTGGCCCCAGGGCCAAAAAAGTAAAATGAGTGAATTGGCTAGAAATAGTTTTTTGAAAACTTTGTTCTACAAAAAACTAGCGCCCAAAATGAAGCGTATATCAAATTGTAGCTAAGGTGGCCCGCTACAACGCTCAATTCACAGAAGTTAGTCAGAAGTCCTAAATTTGGCCCCAGGGCCAAATAAGTAAAAAGAGTGAATTGGCTAGAAATACTTTTTTGAAAACTTTGTTCTACAAAAAACTAGCACCCAAAATGAAATGTATATCAAATTGTAGCTTAGGTGGCCCGATACAACGCTCAATTCACAGCAGTTAGTCAGAAGTCCCAAATTTGGCCCCCGGGCCAAAAAAGTAAAATGAGTGAATTGGCTAGAAATAGTTTTTTGAAAACTTTGTTCTACAAAAAACTAGCGCCCAAAATGAAATGTATATCAAATTGTGGCTTAGGTGGCCCGCTACAACGCTCAATTCACAGAAGTTAGTCAGAAGTCCTAAATTTGGCCCCCGGGTCAAAAAAGTAAAATTAGTGAATTGGCTAGAATATTACGACAAATTGTCTGCGCCCCATGGTATATACGTAATGATATTATCCACAGAGATCTCAACGTCCCCACTATCCAGGAGGAAATTAAAAAATATTCAACAAGCTACATCGGTAAACTAATGGTCCACCCTAACAACCTCGCTCGGGGTTTGCTTCAGTTCGAAGGTCACCAGAGGCTAAAAAGAACCGATACTTTGAGCCTTACTAGAAGACAGTCTTAAAATTTGAATACAGCAGTTAGTGGTTACACTGGTAACAACTAATAAACAACAAGTAGAATTAAGATTTGAATACATATTGTAAATTTCGATAAGAAAGATTCAATAATAAAAAATAAATTAAAAAAAAAAAAAAAAAAATTTATTGCCGCGCTAATTGTAGAATTAATAAGTTGTGTTAAAACTTATTTTGTTAGTTACCAAGCGTCTGTGCCATCTCACGCAACGAAAACCAGAAGCAGACGTTAAAAGAAGTATTGCGTGTAACAATATACAGAAGATTATGCAACGAATTGCAGTTATTGACGGCACCGGTATGACTGGACAATGCGTAGTCGATTATGCAGCTAAACATATCTTATTTCATTAATTTAAATTTACAGTAAAACTGGGTATTCTATAGGACTTAAAGTTCGACTCTTGTATCGTACCGAAAAAACCGTTCCAGAACGTTTTAAGGGCAAAGTAGATATGGTGCAGGGAAATGTTACAAATTATGATGATTGCCTTAAAATTGTAGAGGGCGTGGATGCTGTCTGCATTATTTTGGGTACTCGCAACAAATTGGAAGCTACAACAGAGCTTTCCAATGGTACAGCTAATCTTATAAAAGCAATGAAGGCTTTAAATGTGACAAAGTTTTCCATTGTTATGTCTTCATTTTTATTACGTCCTCTATCCGAGATACCAGCGATGTTTCATCGACTTAATGATGAACATCAACGTATGCTGGATTTGACAAAAGCATCTGATTTGGACTATGTTTCAATACTTCCTCCTCGTATAGCAGATGAACCATCAACTGCATTTACTGTGCTGCATGATTTTATTTAATACATACATATCGCACTGGTTCCTCTAAAGGGGTTAACTCAGAATTTATAAATTTTCAGTAAGGACAAAAAACTGTTTTCTTTTTATATGTACTCTTATACTACAAAGGGGGGGGGGGGGGATACAATTGTACTTTTTTTTGCCAAAACACAAGAGAAATTGATTTAAGATTTTTACAGTGCGTAGATATAACCATATTGAACAATCATAACAAAAGAATATAGTTTGCTCTTTCCAATATTAACTGTTTCTTTCTATCCATTCTATGTCAATTCAATGAATAAAAAATGTAGTGTCATAAGGGCTTTAACTAGATTTGTTCCCAAATATTTCCCGAGTTACGTGTCTTTAAGTTTTAGAAATATTGATCGTTATATGTATGTATCTTCAATATTTGTTGTTCATTTGGGGCAATATCCTTAACCCATTAACAGCGTAATAAAAAAAATAAATTTAAATTATATGTAAGAAAAATTAGTTTTTAGTTTGAAATATTCTTAACTAACTGCCTGTTTTTCAAAATAAAACGAAAATTTTCGCTTGGGAATTTGCAAATAATGATATTTAAACATTTAATTTCAGGAGACGATAGTGCAAAATTTTGAGTGTTTCTACAAAACAGGAAGAAGGTAATACAATCGAAATAAAGCAGCAGAATACAATAATTTTCTGTATTTTTTTAATAAATATAATAAAAGTTAATCCTATTTCGTTTTATTTAAAAAGTAATTTATAAACATAAAAAGGGGTTTCTAAGTCATGCCTACATATGTTTCTTTGTCCAGATCACTAAAGTGTGTTTAACTGGCGTACCAAAAAGCATTTAATGGTTAAAGCTTTACTTTTAATCTAAATGCTAAAAATAAATTAGTATGATTAATATAAACAATGCGGCCTCTACACGTTGCAACTGGCCCTACAATTGAGTTTAGTGAAAATAAAATTTTTTTATTTAACAACTTTAACGTAACATTTTGTCATACAACTTAATCGAATTGTACAACAAGTCGTAACGTGAAGGAGACGCATAAGAATATGCTATACATATATATATATTATACAACGCCATGCCAAACATATATATATATACATATTTATATATATATATATATATATGTATGCACAGCGCGTAGTTTGCGTACATTTTTTGTATGTACCTTATATTTTGAGGACATTTGCATACTATGAGACATTGTAGATTGAAGACATTTTTTACGGATTTTTTTTTTTTTTTGTTCAATTTATTCCGCTGTGTATATATATTGATATATTATTGTAAAATGTTCGATATATGCGCTTTAAATGCATTAATTTAAAATTTTTTTAAACCTTTCGATTTTTATAGTTGCCATACTTGCTACAAAAATTTTATTTTTAACGCCATTTAAATACATATTTGTATATATGTGAGTTTGAAGTCAGCCATATGCTTCTTGCAAGAGTGAAAGAAACAACGCCATTTAAATACAAATTTGTATATATGTGAGTTTGAAGTCAGCCATATGCTACTTGCAAGAGTGAAAGAAACAACGCCATTTAAATACATATTTGTATATATGTGAGTTTGAAGGCACCCTGCAAATAATAGGACCAGTCCAAACACGCGTGTAAAGAGTAGTCCACAAGGGACCAGGACTAGTCCACAAGTAACCCAAACGTATGGAAAAAACCTGGTCTATTTAACATTACGATGTCCTAGGAGAGGACCATATAACCCACCTTTGGACCACTAAGGAGTAGTTTTAAAACTACTCCATGGTATATAACCCACCTTTGGACCAGTAAGGAGTAGTTTTAAAACTACTCCATGGTATACTCAAGAGGATTAGTTTTGAAGTCGTTTAAACACGAAAGCATGTCGTTAAAAAACGAAGACATGTCGTCTCACTACAAACACTTTTTAACAATGGCATGGTCCATGCTTGCATTACATCGGACTAGTCCATGGAGTAGTCCATTTTATCAAAATGGGTCAGGTGGTCCAATTTTATTTGCAGGGCAGCCATATGATACTTTAGAAGCTTAAAGGTGTTGCGTCTTTATACGTGTTTGTTTTATAATAATTCATTAATTTAATATCAAAAAGTGTGGTTTTTATCGATTTATACCTAAATTCATCTATTATTTAAAAAATACAGCTATCTTTTATTGTTTATTTTATAATATTTCAAAAATTTTATTTCAAAATGGGTTGTTTTGCGCGATTAATACCTAAATTCACCTATTATTTAAAAAATGTATCTTTTTTTAAAACCTTTTCTTTAGCTTCACTTCGGAAATTCAAATCTTGTAACGTTAATTTAACCACCTTAAACTCGATGCAAATGGATGAAACTTTGCAGGCATACATATACCCGATGACAATAAACGAATACATGGGCGTAGCCAGGATAAAATCTAGGGGGGGCAACATTTATTTTTTCGTAAAATGCTTTTTTGACCGCCTTTTACTCAATGCAAACTTTACAGGCATACATATTCCCGATGACAATACACGACCACATGGGCGTAGCCAGGATAAAATCTAGGGGTGGCAACATTTATTTTTTCGTAAAATGCTTTTTTGACCGCCTTTTACTCAATGCAAACTTTACAGGCATACATATTCCCGATGACAATACACGACCACATGGGCGTAGCCAGGATAAAATCTAGGGGGGGGGGCAAAATTTTTTTTAAATGTTCTTCTTTAAGAAAAGCGTTTCTTAAAAATATTTTTTTAAATGTTCTTATTTATTTATTGTTTGTTTTGTAATATTTCAATAAATTTATTTCAAAAAGTGTCAGTTTTAGCGATTAATAGCCAAATTCACCAATTATTTTTAAAAAAAAAGTAGATATTTTTTATTGTTTGTTTTATAATATTTCAATAATTTTATTTCAAAAAGTGTCGGTTTAAGCGATTAATAGCTAAATTCACCTATTATCTAAAAAATTTAGCTATTTTTTATTGTTTGTTTTATAATATTTCAACAATTTTATTTCAAAAAGTGTGGGTTTTAGGGATTAATAGCTAAATTCACCTATTATCTAAAAAATTTAGCTATTTTTTATTGTTTGTTTTATAATATTTCAATAATTTTATTTCAAAAACTGTGGGTTTAAGCGATTAATAACTAAATTCACCTATTATTTAAAAAATTTTGCTTTTTTTTATTGTTTGTTTTATAATATTTCAATAATTTTATTTAAAAAATGAGGGTTTTAGGGATTAATAGCTATATTCACCTATTATCTAAAAAATTTAGCTATTTTTTATTGTTTGTTTTACAATATTTCAATAATTTTATTTCAAAAAGTGTGGGTTTTAGCGATTAATAGCTAAATTCACCTATAATTTACAAAATTTAGCTATTTTTTATTGTTTGTTTTATAATATTTAAATAATTTTATTTCAAAAAGTGTGGGTTTTAGCGATTAATAGCTAAATTCACCTATTATTTAAAAAATGTAACTATTTTTTATTGTTTGTTTTATAATATTTCAATTATTGTATTTCAAAAAGTGTGGGTTTTAGCGATTAATAGCTAAATTCACCTATAATTTACAAAATTTAGCTATTTTTTATTGTTTGTTTTATAATAATTTTATTTCAAAAAGTGTCGGTTTTAGCGATTAATAGCTAAATTCACCTATTATTTAAAAAATTAAGCTCTTTTTTATTGTTTGTTTTATAATATTTCAATAATTTTATTTCAAAAAGAGTGGGTTTTAGCGATTAATAGCTAAATTCACCCATAATTTACTAAATTTAGCTATTTTTTATTGTTTGTTTTATAATATTTCAATAATTTTATTTCAAAAAGTGTCGGTTTAATCGATTAATAGCTAAATTCACCTATTATTTAAAAAATTAAGCTCTTTTTTATTGTTTGTTTTATAATATTTCAATAATTTTATTTCAAAAAGTGTGGGTTTTAGCGATTAATAGCTAAATTCACCTATAATTTACAAAATTTAGCTATTTTTAATTGTTTGTTTTATAATATGTATTTCAATTATTGTATTTCAAAAAGTGTGGGTTTTAGCGATTAATAGCTAAATTCACCTATTATTTACAAAATTTAGCTATTTTTTATTGTTTGTTTTATAATATTTCAATACTTTTATTTCAAAAAGTGTGGGTTTTAGGGATTTATAGCTAAATTCACCTATTATCTAAAAAATTTAGCTACTTTTTATTGTTTGTTTTATAATATTTCAATAATTTTATTTCAAAAAGTGTGGGTTTTAGGGATTAATAGCTAAATTCACCTATTATCTAAAAAATTTAGCTACTTTTTATTGTTTGTTTTATAATATTTCAATAATTTTATTTCAAAAAGTGTGGGTTTTAGCGATTAATAGCTAAATTCACCTATTATTTAAAAAATGTAGCTATTTTTTATTGTTTGTTTTATAATATGTATTTCAATTATCGTATTTCAAAAAGTATGGGTTTTAGCGATTAATAGCTAAATTCACCTATTATTTACAAAATTTTGTTATTTTTTATTGTTTGTTTTATAATATTTCAATACTTTTATTTCAAAAAGTGCCGGTTTAAGCGATTAATAGCTAAATTCACCTATTAAAAAAATTTTAGCTTTTTTTATTGTTTGTTTTATAATATTTTAATAATTTTATTTCAAAAAGTGTCGGTTTAAGCGATTAATAGCTTAATTCACCTATTTAAAAAAATTTAGCTTTTTTTTATTGTTTGTTTTATAATATTTCTTTAATTTAGTATCAAAAAGTGTCGGTTTAAGCGATTAATAGCTTAATTCACCTATTATCTAAAAAATTTAGATATTTTTTATTGTTTGTTTTATAATATTACAATAATTTTATTTCAAAAAGTGTGGGTTTTAGCGATTAATAGCTAAATTCACCCATAATTTACAAAATTTAGCTATTTTTTATTGTTTGTTTTATAATATTTCAATTATTGTATTTCAAAAATGGTGGGTTTTAGCGATTAATAGCTAAATTCACCTATTATTTACAAAATTTAGCTATTTTTTTTTTTGTTTGTTTTATAATATTTCAATACTTTTATTTCAAAAAGTGTCGGTTTAAGCGATTAATAGCCAAATTCACCTATTTAAAAAAATGTAGCTTTTTTTATTGTTTGTTTTATAATATTTCAATAATTTTATTTCAAAAAGTGTGGGTTTAAGCGATTAATAGCTTAATTCACCTATTAAAAAAAATTTAGCTTTTTTTTATTGTTTGTTTTATAATTTTTCAATAATTTTATTTCAAAAAGTGTGGGTTTTAGGGATTAATAGCTAAATTCACCTATTATCTAAAAAATTTAGCTATTTTTTATTGTTTGTTTTATAATATTTCAATAATTTTATTTCAAAAAGTGTGGGTTTTAGCGATTAATAGCTAAATTCACCTATTATTTACAAAATTTAGCTATTTTTTATTGTTTGTTTAATAATATTTCAATACTTTTATTTCAAAAAGTGTCGGTTTAAGCGATTAATAGCTAAATTCAACTATTACTTACAAAATTTAGCTATTTTTTATTGTTTATTTTATAATATTTCAATTATTGTATTTCAAAAAGTGTCGGTTTTAGCGATTAATAGCTAAATTCACCTATTATTTAAAAAATGTAGCTATTTTTTATTGTTTGTTTTATAATATTTCAATTATTGTATTTCAAAAAGGGTGGGTTTTAGCGATTAATAGCTAAATTCACCTATTATTTACAAAATTTAGCTATTTTTTTTTTGTTTGTTTTATAATATTTCAATACTTTTATTTCAAAAAGTGTCGGTTTAAGCGATTAATAGCTAAATTCACCTATTTAAAAAAATGTAGCTTTTTTTATTGTTTGTTTTATAATATTTCAATAATTTTATTTCAAAAAGTGTCGGTTTAAGCGATTAATAGCTTAATTCACCTATTATTTAAAAATTTAGCATTTTTTATTGTTTGTTTTATAATATTTCAATAATTTTATTTCAAAAAGTTTGGGTTTTAGGGATTAATAGCTAAATTCACCTATTATTTAAAAAATGTAGCTATTTTTTATTGTTTGTTTTATAATATTTCAATTATTGTATTTCAAAAAGGGTGGGTTTTAGCGATTAATAGCTAAATTCACCTATAATTTAAAAAATGTAGCTATTTTTTATTGTTTGTTTTATAATATTTCAATTATTGTATTTCAAAAAGGGTGGGTTTTAGCGATTAATAGCTAAATTCACCTATTATTTACAAAATTTAGCTATTTTTTTTGTTTGTTTTATAATATTTCAATACTTTTATTTCAAAAAGCGTCGGTTTAAGCGATTAATAGCTAAATTCCCCAATTTAAAAAAATGTAGCTTTTTTTATTGTTTGTTTTATAATATTTCAATAGTTTTATTTTAAAAAGTGTCGGTTTAAGCGATTAATAGCTAAATTCACCTATTTAAAAAAATTAAGCTTTTTTTATTGTTTGTTTTATAATATTACAATAATTTTATTTCAAAAAGTGTGGGTTTTAGCGATTAATAGCTAAATTCACCCATAATTTACAAAATTTAGCTATTTTTTATTGTTTGTTTTATAAGATTTCAATTACTGTATTTCAAAAAGGGTGGGTTTTAGCGATTAATAGCTAAATTCACCTATTATTTACAAAATTTAGCTATTTTTTTTTTTGTTTGTTTTATAATATTTCAATACTTTTATTTCAAAAAGTGTCGGTTTAAGCGATTAATAGCTAAATTCACCTATTTAAAAAAATGTAGCTTTTTTTATTGTTTGTTTTATAATATTTCAATAATTTTATTTCAAAAAGTGTCGGTTTTAGCGATAAATAGCTAAATTCACCTATTATTTACAAAATTTAGTTATTTTTTTTTTTTGTTTGTTTTATAATATTTCAATACTTTTATTTCAAAAAGCGTCGGTTTAAGCGATTAATAGCTAAATTCATCTATTTAAAAAAATTTAGCTTTTTTTATTGTTTGTTTTATAATATTTCAATAATATTATTTCAAAAAGTGTCGGTTTAAGCGATTAATAGCTAAATTCACCCATAATTTACAAAATTTAGCTATTTTTTATTGTTTGTTTTATAATATTTCAATTACTGTATTTCAAAAAGGGTGGGTTTTAGCGATTAATAGCTAAATTCACCTATTATTTACGAAATTTAGCTATTTTTTTTTTTGTTTGTTTTATAATATTTCAATACTTTTATTTCAAAAAGTGTCGGTTTAAGCGATTAATAGCTAAATTCACCTATTTAAAAAAATGTAGCTTTTTTTATTGTTTGTTTTATAATATTTCAATAATTTTATTTCAAAAAGTGTCGGTTTAAGCGATTAATAGCTTAATTCACCTATTAAAAAAAAATTTAGCTTTTTTTTATTGTTTGTTTTATAATATTTCAATACTTTTATTTCAAAAAGTGTCGGTTTAAGCGATTAATAGCTAAATTCAACTATTATTTACAAAATTTAGCTATTTTTTATTGTTTGTTTTATAATATTTCAATTATTGTATTTCAAAAAGTGTCGGTTTTAGCGACTAATAGCTAAATTCACCTATTATTTAAAAAATGTAGCTATTTTTTATTGTTTGTTTTATAATATTTCAATTATTGTATTTCAAAAAGGGTGGGTTTTAGCGATAAATAGCTAAATTCACCTATTATTTACAAAATTTAGCTATTTTTTTTTTTGTTTGTTTTATAATATTTCAATACTTTTATTTCAAAAAGCGTCGGTTTAAGCGATTAATAGCTAAATTCACCTATTTAAAAAAATTTAGCTTTTTTTATTGTTTGTTTTATAATATTTCAATAATTTTATTTCAAAAAGTGTCGGCTTAAGCGATTAATAGCTAAATTCACCTATTTAAAAAAATTTAGCTTTTTTTATTGTTTGTTTTATAATATTACAATAATTTTATTTCAAAAAGTGTGGGTTTTAGCGATTAATAGCTAAATTCACCCATAATTTACAAAATTTAGCTATTTTTTATTGTTTGTTTTATAATATTTCAATTATTGTATTTCAAAAAGGGTGGGTTTTAGCGATTAATAGCTAAATTCACCTATTATTTACAAAATTTAGCTATTTTTTTTTGTTTGTTTTATAATATTTCAATACTTTTATTTCAAAAAGTGTCGGTTTAAGCGATTAATAGCTAAATTCACCTATTTAAAAAAATGTAGCTTTTTTTTTTGTTTGTTTTATAATATTTCAATAATTTTATTTCAAAAAGTGTGGGTTTTAGCGATTAATAGCTAAATTCAACTATTATTTACAAAATTTAGCTATTTTTTATTGTTTGTTTTATAATATTTCAATTATTGTTATTCAATTCAAAAAGTGTCGGTTTTAGCGATTAATAGCTAAATTCATCTATTATTTAAAAAATTTAGCTATTTTTTATTGTTTTTTTTTTATAATATTTCAATTATTTTATTTCAAAAAGTGTGGGTTTTAGCGATTAATAGCTAAATTCACCTATTATTTAAAAAATTTAGCTATTTTTTATTGTTTGTTTTATAATATTTCAATTATTGTATTTCAAAAAGGGTGGGTTTTAGCGATTAATAGCTAAATTCACCTATTATTTAAAAAATGTAGCTATTTTTTATTGTTTGCTTTATAATATTTCAATTATTGTATTTCAAAAAGGGTGGGTTTTAGCGATTAATAGCTAAATTCACCTATTATTTACAAAATTTAGCTATTTTTTTTTTGTTTGTTTTATAATATTTCAATACTTTTATTTCAAAAAGTGTCGGTTTAAGCGATTAATAGCTAAATTCACCTATTTAAAAAAATTTAGCTTTTTTTATTGTTTGTTTTATAATATTTCAATAATTTTATTTCAAAAAGTGTCGGTTTAAGCGATTAATAGCTTAATTCACCTATTAAAAAAAATTTAGCTTTTTTTTATTGTTTGTTTTATAATATTTCAATAATTTTATTTCAAAAAGTGTGGGTTTTAGGGATTAATAGCTAAATTCACCTATTATCTAAAAAATTTAGCTATTTTTTATTGTTTGTTTTATAATATTTCAAAAAGTGTGGGTTTTAGCGATTAATAGCTAAATTCACCTATTATTTAAAAAATGTAGCTATTTTTTATTGTTTGCTTAATAATATTTTTTTAATTTAGTATCAAAAAGTTTGGTTTTTAGCGATTGATACCTAAATTCACCTATTATTTACAAAATTTAGCTATTTTTTATTGTTTGTTTAATAATATTTCAATTATTGTATTTCAAAAAGTGTCGGTTTTAGCGATTAATAGCTAAATTCACCTATTATTTAAAAAATTTAGCTATTTTTTATTGTTTTTTTTTTATAATATTTCAATTATTGTATTTCAAAAAGTGTGGGTTTTAGCGATTAATAGCTAAATTCACCTATTATTTAAAAAATTTAGCTATTTTTTATTGTTTGTTTTATAATATTTCAATTATTGTATTTCAAAAAGTGTGGGTTTAAGCGATTAATACCTAAATTCACCTATTATTTACAAAATTTAGCTATTTTTTATTGTTAGTTTAATAATATTTCAATACTTTTATTTCAAAAAGTGTCGGTTTAAGCGATTAATAGCTAAATTCAACTATTATTTACAAAATTTAGCTATTTTTTATTGTTTGTTTTATAATATTTCAATAATTTAATTTCAAAAATTGTCGGTTTTAGCGATTAATAGCTAAATTCACCTATTATTTAAAAAATGTAGCTATTTTTTATTGTTTGTTTTATAATATTTCAATTATTGTATTTCAAAAAGTGTGGTTTTTAGCGATTAATAGCTAAATTCACCTATTATTTACAAAATTTAGCTATTTTTTATTGTTTGTTTAATAATATTTCAATTATTGTATTTCAAAAAGTGTCGGTTTTAGCGATTAATAGCTAAATTCACCTATTATTTAAAAAATTTAGATATTTTTTATTGTTTTTTTTTATAATATTTCAATTATTGTATTTCAAAAAGTGTGGGTTTTAGCGATTAATAGCTAAATTAACCTATTATTTAAAAAATGTAGCTATTTTTTATTGTTTGTTTTATAATATTTCAATTATTGTATTTCAAAAAGTGTGGGTTTTAGCGATTAATACCTAAATTCACCTATTATTTACAAAATTTAGCTATTTTTTATTGTTAGTTTAATAATATTTCAATACTTTCATTTCAAAAAGTGTCGGTTTAAGCGATTAATAGCTAAATTCAACTATTATTTACAAAATTTAGCTATTTTTTATTGTTTGTTTTATAATATTTCAATAATTTAATTTCAAAAATTGTCGGTTTTAGCATTTAATAGCTAAATTCACCTATTATTTAAAAAATGTAGCTATTTTTTATTGTTTGTTTTATAATATTTCAATTATTGTATTTCAAAAAGTGTGTTTTTTAGCGATTAATAGCTAAATTCACCTATTATTTACAAAATTTAGCTATTTTTTTTTGTTTGTTTAATAATATTTCAATTATTGTATTTCAAAAAGTGTCGGTTTTAGCGATTAATAGCTAAATTCACCTATTATTTACAAAATTTAGCTATTTTTTGTTGTTTGTTTAATAATATTTCAATTATTGTATTTCAAAAAGTGTCGGTTTAAGCGATTAATAGCTAAATTCAACTATTATTTACAAAATTTAGCTATTTTTTCTTGTTTGTTTTATAATATTTCAATTATTGTATATCAAAAAGTGTCGGTTTTAGCGATTAATAGCTAAATTCACCTATTATTTACAAAATTTAGCTATTTTTTATTGTTTTTTTTATAATATTTCAATTATTGTATTTCAAAAAGTGTGGGTTTTAGCGATTAATAGCTAAATTCACCAATTATTTAAAAAATTTAGCTATTTTTTATTGTTTGTTTTATAATATTTCAATTTTTGTATTTCAAAAAGTGTGGGTTTTAGCGATTAATACCTAAATTCACCTATTATTTACAAAATTTAGCTATTTTTTATTGTTTGTTTAATAATATTTCAATACTTTTATTTCAAAAAGTGTCGGTTTAAGCGATTAATAGCTAAATTCAACTATTATTTACAAAATTTAGCTATTTTTTATTGTTTGTTTTATAATATTTCAATAATTTTATTTCAAAAATTGTCGGTTTTAGCGATTAATAGCTAAATTCACCTATTATTTAAAAAATGTAGCTATTTTTTATTGTTTGTTTTATAATATTTCAATTATTGTATTTCAAAAAGTGTGGTTTTTAGCGATTAATAGCTAAATTCACCTATTATTTGCAAAATGTGGTTTTTTTTTATTGTTTGTTTAATAATATTTCAATACTTTTATTTCAAAGTGTCGGTTTAAGCGATTAATAACTAAATTCACCTATTATTTAAAAAATTTAGCTATTTTTTTTTTTTTTTTGTTTTATAGTATTTCAATAATTTTATTTCAAAAAGTGTCGGTTTAAGCGATTAATAGCTAAATTCACCTATTTAAAAAAATTTAGCTTTTTTTTATTGTTTGTTTTATAATATTTCAATAATTTTATTTCAAAAAGTGTGGGTTTTAGGGATTAATAGCTAAATTTACCTATTATCTAAAAAATTTAGCTTTTTTATTGTTTGTTTTATAATATTTCAATAATTTTATTTCAAAAAGTGTTGCTTACTAAGTGGAATATAAAAGTCAACTCAGATAAATCCAAACACATAACTTTCACACTAAGGCGAGGAGACTGCTCAAGAGTGGCTATATACGGGGAACAAATACTTACTGAAAATTCCGTTAAATATTTAGGAATGATTTTAGACAGGAGGCTGACTTGGAAGCAACACATTAAATCTAAACGAACACAACTAAAGATAAAAACTGGTAAATTATATTGGCTACTAGGGCCAAAATCGGAATTAAATTTAAACAATAAACTGATAATCTACAAGGCTATATTAAAACCTGTTTGGACATACGGAATTATGCTATGGGGAACAGCAAGCAAATCAAATATCGATATTCTAGAAAGATACCAGTCAAAAACTTTGAGACTAATAACAGCAGCCCCATGGTTTGTCACAAACAAAAATATTCGTAAAGATTTAAATATGTCCTCAGTTCGAGAAGAAATTCAAAGATTCAGTAAAAACTATCTTCAAAGATTAAGTAACCATAGTAACCCTCTGGCTGTTGCGTTATTAGACGACAGCTTTGAAACACGAAGACTGCAACGAGTTCATGTGCTAGACTTGCCTTTTAGAGGCTAGTCTGCTTTTTGTAAATATTTACATATGTACATTTATAATCTTATCTAAATTAACTTGTATATAGCTATGTAGTTCTTTGGGGCTACATAACTCCTGTTATTTATTACTTAGGTTACCACATTTGCTTATTGTCTTATAGTATATAGATTGCAAATAAATGAATTTCAAAAAAAAAAAAAAAAAAAACAAAAAGTGTTGGTTTCAGCGATTAATAGCTAAATTCACCTATTATTTACAAAATTTAGCTATTTTTTATTGTTTGTTTTATAATATTTCAATAATTTTATTTCAAAAAGTGTGGGTTTTAGCGATTAATTGCTAAATTCACCTATTATCTAAAAAATGTAGCTATTTTTTATTGTTTGTTTTAGAATATTTCAATAATTTTATTTCAAAAAGTGTGGGTTTTAGCGATTAATAGCTAAATTCGCCTATTATATACAAAATTTAGCTATTTTTTATTGTTTGTTTTATAATATTTCAATAATTTTATTTCAAAAAGTGTGGGTTTTAGCGATTAATAGCTAAATTCACCTATTATTTAAAAAATGTAGCTATTTTTTATTGATTGTTTTATAATATTTCAATGTTATCTCCTCCCGTTTTCCTGGAATTCGTCTAACAGTGAATTTCAAAATTTGAAAATATGGACAAATTTAAAAATTTGTATAAAGACGCAACACCTTTAAGCTTCTGATGATTAATTTACATAAAATACCCCTTTGTCAACAAATTCCATCAAATTTCAGCCGCCCATCGCCTCCCGTTTTCCTGGAATTAATCTAACAATGAATTTCAAAATTTGAAAATATGGAGAAATTGCAAAATACGTATTAAGACGCAACTCCTTTAAGCTTATGTAAGAACTTTTATGTTTCTTTCTCTCTTGCAAGTGGTATAAGGCTGACTTCAAACTCACATATATACAAATATTTAAATGGCGTTAAAAATATTACACGTAAAGCTTGTAAAACTTTGAGGACAGGCCTCATAGTATGCAAATGTCCTCAAAATATAAGATTTTTTTTTTTTCCCAATGATAAAGCGGGGAGGTTTTCCACAGTGACAGGTACCGCGACCAGGTTAGGTCTATTGTACCCACTCCCCTTAGTTGGCCAAAAGACCCTCTGCTTCCCATAGGAACCCAACCAGGGCCTTTGCCGGTATTTCACCGATTCGGGACGCACACATTATAACATGCCCCAAGTGCCTCCTTCTGGCCCATGCCAGCGCCGGGCAGTCACACAGTACATGCTCCGTCGTCTCGTCCTCGTCTAGACACAGTCTGCATTCCTGATCCTCAGCCAGGCCCATCCGATAAAGGTGGTATTTGATCGTGTGGTGACCAGTCAGATAGGCCACCAGCAGTCGCAGATCCCGTCTGCCGATACCATCCGTCCTCATTACTTTCCCGGGAGAGATAAATTTTTTTGCCTGACGCATTCCCGGAAGCGATACCCAGTATCCCCTATGTTCGCCCAGAGCCCAGTCCTCCATGAGGGACTGGATCTCTGCCCAACTTAATCCACAGAAGGGTTCTGGACCCATCAACTGGGCGTTAGAACCGGCCCTGGCCAGCTCATTAGCCATTCCATTACCCGGGATCCCTGAGTGCCCCGGCACCCAGCAGAGCGTCACTCTGCTCCTTGTCCCCAGCTCCTGTAGCTTTTCACGGCACTCCGCCACCAGCCTCGAGGACATTCTCCAAGAAGAGAGTGCTTTAATGGCCGCTTGGATATCTGTGAAAATCACAATACTGCCGCCAACCATTCCCCTATCAAGAATGTTGCTGCAACACACATCAATGGCGCAAATCTCGGCCTGAAAAACACCCGCTGATTCGCCCATTGCCATCGAGATTCGTGTATTAGGTCCAAAAACCCCTGCACCTACTCCGTGCTCCGATTTTGACCCGTCAGTATACCATTGCAATTCATGGTTTCCCCCACATGGATTCCCAACACTCCAGGACCTCTCGTCCGGAATGATTGCCCTGAACCTTCTGTTGAAGACCAGTTCCGTGGTCATTATGTCTGCCCTTGTACAGACAGATAGGCCTGGAGCCATGTCCATCAAGCTAGCATGCCCCTGGACCTCAGCAAGTCCCGATGTCAGCTTGATCCTAAGGAGACTGGACATAGCAGTCCTCCTTATATGGATGTGTAGTGGCAGTATGCCCACTATAACCTCCAGTGCTGCCGTGGGACATGTGCGCATCACCCCCGTCAGGGCCAGACACACCATCCGCTGCAGCTTGTTGCACCTCCTCATTGCAGTCTCCTGCCGAATCTTAGGCCACCATACCAATGATCCGTAAGTAACTATCGGTCTGACCATCGTAAAGTATAGCCATTTTACCATACTTGGACTAAAACCCCAAGTTCTCCCAAAGAAGCTCTTGCATGCCCAGAAGGCTCTTACCGCCTTCCCGAGGGTTTGATCCAAGTGCGAGTTCCAATTGAGCCGTCTGTCCAGAACAATTCCCAGATATTTGACCTCATTGGAATACTCAACCTCTATTCCGTCCACCACTAGCTTCTCAAGCCTGTAGTTATACCTCCTCGTGAACGGTATCACGACCGCCTTGTTAGGGTTGATACTCAACCCCCTTTCATGGCACCATCCAAGAACCCTATTGAGAGCACCCTGCATCACCCCCGTGATGGTGCTCTCGAACTTTCCAGTCACCACTATCGCCAGGTCGTCCGCATAGCCAATGGCCCTAAGGCCATATCCCTCGAGTTTGACCAGCAGATCATCAATCACCAGGCACCATAATAGAGGTGATAGCACCCCCCCCCTGTGGACAACCCTTAACAGCACTGATGCTGACACTAGTGTCATTCCAGGAGGCAGTGATTTTCCTTTCCCTCAACATAGCCCCGATCCAGTTGACCGTGAGCTCGTCTATCCGCTTCCGCGCCAGAGCATCCGTGATAGAACCGTAGCTCGTGTTGTCAAAGGCACCCTCCACGTCAAGAAATGCACACAATGCGATCTCCCCATTACGTTGTGCCTTTTCTATCTGCGCAGCCAAATGGTGCAATGCCACCTCAGTCGACTTACCTTTTTGGTAAGCAAACTGCGTTCGGTGCAATGGTGTGGAAGCCTGCAGTTTTTCCCTGATATGCAGGTCCAGTAGCCGCTCAACAGTCTTCAGCAGAAATGATGTAAGGCTGATAGGTCTATAAGATTTCGGCTTCTCCAGCGGCCTGTTGCCAGCTTTGGGAATAAATACAACCCTGACCGTACGCCAAGTAGTCGGAATGTATCCCCAGGTGAAGCTTGCCCTAAAAAGACCAATCAGCGGCCCTATTATCATATCAGACTCTCCTGTAACAATACAGGGACGATTCCGTCACCTCCTGGTGACTTAAATGGGCCGAACGAGCCAACTGCCCACCGTACCCTATCCTCATCGAAAATTCTACCGGCTAAGCCATTAGCCCGGCGAGTCCCCGGGATTGCCGTCTCGACGTTTGTGTGCCCAGTATCATCCACAACAGTCGAGCCCCGAAAGTGTACCCGTAGCAAGGTTTCCAAAGTCTCCCTGCGGTTTGTCGTGAAGGAACCATCTGTCCTCTCCACCAGACCCACTCCATTTGAGTGTCCCTTGGTCATTACCCTGTGAAATCTTGCCGCGCTAGGGAGGCCTGCGACACTACTGCAAAAGTTCCTCCATGAATCCCGTTTGGATTTGCGTAAGGATTTGTTATATTCTGTCAGAGCACCTTTGTACTCCTGCCAGTTTTTGGTCCGTTTTGCCCTGTTGAATAACCTCCTGACATGCCTCCGCTTCTGCTTGAGCGTTTCATTCCACCATGGAGTCCTACGGCTGGAGCTTAAGGGTCGCAATGTCGTACTCCCTCGAAAGGAGGAGAGCAATGTTTCCTCAACAAGGTTGGCTGCTAGCTCAATCTCATCAACAGACCCGATATCTGTCATTAGGAGCTCAGCCTTCCGGTTTACAAGGGACCTGAACTCATTCCAGTCCGTTCGTCTGGGATTGTAAGCGCCTGTACGCAAATTCTCCCCCCCCGGTATGTCAAACCTAATATGTTGATGGTCCGACAGCGAGGCCTCATCCGTAACCCTCCAGTTACGAATTGAATCGCGCAAAGCGCCGCTTACCAGTGTAAGGTCTAATACCTCCTCCCTGATCGCATTAATAAAGGTCGGCTTGCAGCCGACATTGACTATGTCTAAGTTTGTACCTACCAGATACTCCAGTAGTAACTCACCTCTTTTGTTAATGTTGCTGCTACCCCAAACCCCATGCATACCGTAGTACAGCACCAGGTCCGCCACCTCTTTTGGTGGGGCTACTTCTTCTTCGCCGGGGAAATAGGCCGTCGCTACGACGATCTCCGACGACCCCCGTTCAGTGGGTATGGTCATCTGTGCTGCCACTAGATCTCTGAAAATAAAATTAGTCAATGGAGTTATGTCAACACAATTGTCGACAAGCAACGCTACGCGCGGCTTGTCCACTGACCGATCATAAATCAGCTTACTTGATTGGGATAGTAGTCCCCGGATCTGGCCACTATTGATCCATGGCTCCTGCAAAAGCGCAAGACCGATATTTTCTTCGGCAAAGATCCTGCACAACGTGGCCGACGCCCCTTTGGCGTGATGCAGGTTTGCCTGTAGCATCTTAATGGTGCCCATCGCTATCCCTGATGGACCGCTGCACTAACTCCCCCAAACGGTTACGTCGGGGTCCCTTCCCTCGCGACCCTTTGGTCGGTTTTTCGGATCTTTCCACAGGGTTTAGTGTGCTGCCTTTGACCGGGGGTTGAGGCTTTCGGACGATTTTTGCCACACCGCCCTTGTCCGCCCGTTTATTTCCGCGAGCATAAGCTGCCCCGCTGGTAGACGGGCTATCCTCAAGGGCGGATTCTCCCCCTTTGATTTGTGACGATTTACCAGCTTTCCTTGCCGCATTCCCCGCTGGGTTCTCGCCCTTTTTTTCGCCACCATCCTTTGAACCAGTGTTCTTGAGGTGCAGTCTCACTTGCCCAAAGCAGTAGCTGACCTTTCCTCCCATTTTCACAAGCTTCTGGTAGGAGCAAGCATCCACTGCCAGACGAAGATGGAGGAATTCGCCGTGTACTTGTCTTTGCGCCACTGCCCAATGAGTTGCAGCCAAGTCATTCTGAGCCGCTATGAAGGCCAGAACCCTCTCATTGGACAGCTCCAGACTATGTGGGAAATACCCCCTCACAAAGTGCGTGCGGGGGAATTCTTCCTCAAGGACGATTTTACATTCCACCCCTGATTTCTCCTTGATGTAATAAAGGTTGGACTTAGTCCATTCCGCCGTCTCATTGTTGACGCACACAAGCATCAACCAGTCGGTGCGCCGTAGACAGCTTTCAAACTGTGGTTTGAAAGTACCTGCTTTCTCAATAACCGCCTGAAGGATCGTACTTTTGACCCTTTCAATCTGGTCGGCAGTTAGAGACGGAGCTTCAAGTGCTGAGACAAAACCCAGTCTGCTGCCCTTTGGCGTCTGGACCTTTTGGGCATATGTCTGTCTCGCACATGCACGCTTTGCCGGAGCTCCAGTAGAGGGAGAGTTCTCGGATCGTTCCCTCTTTAGTGTTGCGACTGCCGGAGCCCTTGTGGCGTCCCTTAAGGCGTCTTCCCTCGACAGTCCTTTTTTCAAGGCCGCTTTAAATAACCGCCGCTCCCTTGAGTTGAGCTTAACGAATCCCATTCCGGATTCCAGGCTGAGCCCCTGTAAATTTACGCCTCGCACTGTGCTGCCAGACTTCACCGAGCTCACGCTGCAAGCATCATCCTGCTCAGCGACTTCGGTGTCAGAGCCAGAGGACATTATCTCCTCTTGCGTTATTCTAGGCACTTCGGTCGCGGCACGAGTTGCCGCCTCCGTGGACCTTTTGTCCTCCGCCTTCAGGTTGGTAACTCCAACTGCTTGCCCAGTGGCGCTGCCATTGTTGTCGGTTGCCAGGTTGTTTGTTGGGTTCTCCGAGCTAGAAGACAATACCCCTTGCTGCGGATTTCCGATTGCTGAGGTCGTTTCCTCAGCTCCTTCATTCACGGACCACATGTCCGTTTAAACAATAAACTGATAATCTACAAGGCTATATTAAAACCTGTTTGGACATACGGAATTATGCTATGGGGAACAGCAAGCAAATCAAATATCGATATTCTAGAAAGATACCAGTCAAAAACTTTGAGACTAATAACAGCAGCCCCATGGTTTGTCACAAACAAAAATATTCGTAAAGATTTAAATATGTCCTCAGTTCGAGAAGAAATTCAAAGATTCAATAAAAACTATCTTCAAAGATTAAGTAACCATAGTAACCCTCTGGCTGTTGCGTTATTAGACGACAGCTTTGAAACACGAAGACTGCAACGAGTTCATGTGCTAGACTTGCCTTTTAGAGGCTAGTCTGCTTTTTGTAAATATTTACATATGTACATTTATAATCTTATCTAAATTAACTTGTATATAGCTATGTAGTTCTTTGGGGCTACATAACTCCTGTTATTTATTACTTAGGTTACCACATTTGCTTATTGTCTTATAGTATATAGATTGCAAATAAATGAATTTCAAAAAAAAAAAAAAAAAAAAAAGTGTTGGTTTCAGCGATTAATAGCTAAATTCACTTATTATTTACAAAATTTAGCTATTTTTTATTGTTTGTTTTATAATATTTCAATAATTTTATTTCAAAAAGTGTGGGTTTTAGCGATTAATAGCTAAATTCACCTATTATCTAAAAAATGTAGCTATTTTTTATTGTTTGTTTTAGAATATTTCAATAATTTTATTTCAAAAAGTGTGGGATTTAGCGATTAATAGCTAAATTCGCCTATTATTTACAAAATTTAGCTATTTTTTATTGTTTGTTTTATAATATTTCAATAATTTTATTTCAAAAAGTGTGGGTTTTAGCGATTAATAGCTAAATTCACCTATTATTTAAAAAATGTAGCTATTTTTTATTGATTGTTTTATAATATTTCAATGTTATCTCCTCCCGTTTTCCTGGAATTCATCTAACAGTGAATTTCAAAATTTGAAAATATGGACAAATTTAAAAATTTGTATAAAGACGCAACACCTTTAAGCTTCTGATAATTAATTTACATAAAATACCCCTTTGTCAACAAATTCCATCAAATTTCAGCCGCCCATCGCCTCCCGTTTTCCTGGAATTAATCTAACAATGAATTTCAAAATTTGAAAATATGGAGAAATTGCAAAATACGTATTAAGACGCAACTCCTTTAAGCTTATGTAAGAACTTTTATGTTTCTTTCTCTCTTGCAAGTAGTATAAGGCTGACTTCAAACTCACATATATACAAATATTTAAATGGCGTTAAAAATATTACACGTAAAGCTTGTAAAACTTTGAGGACAGGCCTCATAGTATGCAAATGTCCTCAAAATATAAGATTTTTTTTTTTTTTCCCAATGATAAAGCGGGGAGGTTTTCCACAGTGACAGGTACCGCGACCAGGTTAGGTCTATTGTACCCACTCCCCTTAGTTGGCCAAAAGACCCTCTGCTTCCCATAGGAACCCAGCCAGGGCCTTTGCCGGTATTTCACCGATTCGGGACGCACACATTATAACATGCCCCAAGTGCCTCCTTCTGGCCCATGCCAGCGCCGGGCAGTCACACAGTACATGCTCCGTCGTCTCGTCCCCGTCTAGACACAGTCTGCATTCCTGATCCTCAGCCAGGCCCATCCGATAAAGGTGGTATTTGATCGTGTGGTGACCAGTCAGATAGGCCACCAGCAGTCGCAGATCCCGTCTGCCGAGACCATCCGTCCTCATTACTTTCCCGGGAGAGATAAATTTTTTTGCCTGACGCATTCCCGGAAGCGATACCCAGTATCCCCTATGTTCGCCCAGAGCCCAGTCCTCCATGAGGGACTGGATCTCTGCCCAACTTAATCCACAGAAGGGTTCTGGACCCATCAACTGGGCGTTAGAACCGGCCCTGGCCAGCTCATCAGCCATTCCATTACCCGGGATCCCTGAGTGCCCCGGCACCCAGCAGAGCGTCACTCTGCTCCTTGTCCCCAGCTCCTGTAGCTTTTCACGGCACTCCGCCACCAGCCTCGAGGACATTCTCCAAGAAGAGAGTGCTTTAATGGCCGCTTGGCTATCTGTGAAAATTACAATACTGCCGCCAACCATTCCCCTATCAAGAATGTTGCTGCAACACACATCAATGGCGCAAATCTCGGCCTGAAAAACACCCGCTGATTCGCCCATTGCCATCGAGATTCGTGTATTAGGTCCAAAAACCCCTGCACCTACTCCGTGCTCCGATTTTGACCCGTCAGTATACCATTGCAATTCATGGTTTCCCCCACATGGATTCCCAACACTCCAGGACCTCTCGTCCGGAATGATTGCCCTGAACCTTCTGTTGAAGACCAGTTCCGTGGTCATTATGTCTGCCCTTGTACAGACAGATAGGCCTGGAGCCATGTCCATCAAGCTAGCATGCCCCTGGACCTCAGCAAGTCCCGATGTCAGCTTGATCCTAAGGAGACTGGACATAGCAGTCCTCCTTATATGGATGTGTAGTGGCAGTATGCCCACTATAACCTCCAGTGCTGCCGTGGGACATGTGCGCATCACCCCCGTCAGGGCCAGACACACCATCCGCTGCAGCTTGTTGCACCTCCTCATTGCAGTCTCCTGCCGAATCTTAGGCCACCATACCAATGATCCGTAAGTAACTATCGGTCTGACCATCGTAAAGTATAGCCATTTTACCATACTTGGACTAAAACCCCAAGTTCTCCCAAAGAAGCTCTTGCATGCCCAGAAGGCTCTTACCGCCTTCCCGAGGGTTTGATCCAAGTGCGAGTTCCAATTGAGCCGTCTGTCCAGAACAATTCCCAGATATTTGACCTCATTGGAATACTCTATTCCTCTATACCTCTATTCCGTCCACCACTAGCTTCTCAAGCCTGTAGTTATACCTCCTCGTGAACGGTATCACGACCGCCTTGTTAGGGTTGATACTCAACCCCCTTTCATGGCACCATCCAAGAACCCTATTGAGAGCACCCTGCATCACCCCCGTGATGGTGCTCTCGAACTTTCCAGTCACCACTATTGCCAGGTCGTCCGCATAGCCAATGGCCCTAAGGCCATATCCCTCGAGTTTGACCAGCAGATCATCAATCACCTGGCACCATAATAGAGGTGATAGCACCCCCCCCTGTGGACAACCCTTAACAGCACTGATGCTGACACTAGTGTCATTCCAGGAGGCAGTGATTTTCCTTTCCCACAACATAGCCCCGATCCAGTTGACCGTGAGCTCGTCTATCCGCTTCCGCGCCAGAGCATCCGTGATAGAACCGTAGCTCGTGTTGTCAAAGGCACCCTCCACGTCAAGAAATGCACACAATGCGATCTCCCCATTACGTTGTGCCTTTTCTATCTGCGCAACCAAATGGTGCAATGCCACCTCAGTCGACTTACCTTTTTGGTAAGCAAACTGCGTTCGGTGCAATGGTGTGGAAGCCTGCAGTTTTTCCCTGATATGCAGGTCCAGTAGCCGCTCAACAGTCTTCAGCAGAAATGATGTAAGGCTGATAGGTCTATAAGATTTCGGCTTCTCCAGCGGCCTGTTGCCAGCTTTGGGAATAAATACAACCCTGACCGTACGCCAAGTAGTCGGAATGTATCCCCAGGTGAAGCTTGCCCTAAAAAGAGCAATCAGCGGCCCTATTATCATATCAAGACTCTCCTGTAACAATACAGGGAAGATTCCGTCACCTCCTGGTGACTTAAATGGGCCGAACGAGCCAACTGCCCACCGTACCCTATCCTCATCGAAAATTCTACCGGCTAAGCCATTAGCCCGGCGAGTCCCCGGGATTGCCGTCTCGACGTTTGTGTGCCCAGTATCAACCACAACAGTCGAGCCCGGAAAGTGTACCCGTAGCAAGGTTTCCAAAGTCTCCCTGCGGTTTGTCGTGAAGGAACCATCTGTCCTCTCCACCAGACCCACTCCATTTGAGTGTCCCTTGGTCATTACCCTGTGAAGTCTTGCCGCGCTAGGGAGGCCTGCGACACTACTGCAAAAGTTCCTCCATGAATCCCGTTTGGATTTGCGTAAGGTTTTGTTATATTCTGTCAGAGCACCTTTGTACTCCTGCCAGTTTTTAGTCCGTTTTGCCCTGTTGAATAACCTCCTGACATGCCTCCGCTTCTGCTCGAGCGTTTCATTCCACCATGGAGTCCTACGGCTGGAGCTTAAGGGTCGCAATGTCGTACTCCCTCGAAAGGAGGAGAGCAATGTTTCCTCAACAAGGTTGGCTGCTAGCTCAATCTCATCAACAGACCCGATATCTGTCATTAGGAGCTCAGCCTTCCGGTTTACAAGGGACCTGAACTCATTCCAGTCCGTTCGTCTGGGATTGTAAGCGCCTGTACGCAAATTCTCCCCCCCCCCCCCGGTATGTCAAACCTAATATGTTGATGGTCCGACAGCGAGGCCTCATCCGTAACCCTCCAGTTACGAATTGAATCGCGCAAAGCGCCGCTTACCAGTGTAAGGTCTAATACCTCCTCCCTGATCGCATTAATAAAGGTCGGCTTGCAGCCGACATTGACTATGTCTAAGTTTGTACCTACCAGATACTCCAGTAGTAACTCACCTCTTTTGTTAATGTTGCTGCTACCCCAAACGGTGTGATGGGCATTGGCATCGCAGCCCAGGATAAGCTGCTTTCCATGCATACCGCAGTACAGCACCAGGTCCGCCACCTCTTTTGGTGGGGCTACTTCTTCTTCGCCGGGGAAATAGGCCGTCGCTACGACGATCTCCGACGACCCCCGTTCAGTGGGTATGGTCATCTGTGCTGCCACTAGATCTCTGAAAATAAAATTAGTCAATGGAGTTATGTCAACACAATTGTCGACAAGCAACGCTACGCGCGGCTTGTCCACTGACCGATCATAAATCAGCTTACTTGATTGGGATAGTAGTCCCCGGATCTGGCCACTATTGATCCATGGCTCCTGCAAAAGCGCAAGACCGATATTTTCTTCGGCAAAGATCCTGCACAACGTGGCCGACGCCCCTTTGGCGTGATGCAGGTTTGCCTGTAGCACCTTAATGGTGCCCATCGCTATCCCTGATGGACCGCTGCACTAACTCCCCCAAACGGTTACGTCGGGGTCCCTTCCCTCGCGACCCTTTGGTCGGTTTTTCGGATCTTTCCACAGGGTTGAGTGTGCTGCCTTTGGCCGGGGGTTGAGGCTTTCGGACGATTTTTGCCACACCGCCCTTGTCCGCCCGTTTATTTCCGCGAGCTGGTAGACGGGCCATCCTCAAGGGCGGATTCTCCCCATTTGATTTGTGACGATTTACCCGCTTTCCTTGCCGCATTCCCCGCTGGGTTCTCGCCCTTTTTTTCGCCACCATCCTTTGAACCAGTGTTCTTGAGGTGCAGTCTCACTTGCCCAAAGCAGTAGCTGACCTTTCCTCCCATTTTCACAAGCTTCTGGTAGGAGCAAGCATCCACTGCCAGACGAAGATGGAGGAATTCGCCGTGTACTTTTCTTTGCGCCACTGCCCAATGAGTTGCAGCCAAGTCATTCTGAGCCGCTATGAAGGCCAGAACCCTCTCATTGGACAGCTCCAGACTATGTGGGAAATACCCCCTCACAAAGTGCGTGCGGGGGAATTCTTCCTCAAGGACGATTTTACATTCCACCCCTGATTTCTCCTTGATGTAATCAAGGTTGGACTTAGTCCATTCCGCCGTCTCATTGTTGACGCACACAAGCATCAACCAGTCGGTGCGCCGTAGACAGCTTTCAAACTGTGGTTTGAAAGTACCTGCTTTCTCAATAACCGCCTGAAGGATCGTACTTTTGACCCTTTCAATCTGGTCGGCAGTTAGAGACGGAGCTTCAAGTGCTGAGACAAAACCCAGTCTGATGCCCTTTGGCGTCTGGACCTTTTGGGCATATGTCTGTCTCGCACATGCACGCTTTGCCTGAGCTCCAGTAGAGGGAGAGTTCTCGGATCGTTCCCTCTTTAGTGTTGCGACTGCCGGAGCCCTTGTGGCGTCCCTTAAGGCGTCTTCCCTCGACAGTCCTTTTTTCAAGGCCGCTTTAAATAACCGCCGCTCCCTTGAGTTGAGCTTAACGAATCCCATTCCGGATTCCAGGCTGAGCCCCTGTAAATTTACGCCTCGCACTGTGCTGCCAGACTTCACCGAGCTCACGCTGCAAGCATCATCCTGCTCAGCGACTTCGGTGTCAGAGCCAGAGGACATTATCTCCTCTTGCGTTATTCTAGGCACTTCGGTCGCGGCACGAGTTGCCGCCTCCGTGGACCTTTTGTCCTCCGCCTTCAGGTTGGTACCTCCAACTGCTTGCCCAGTGGCGCTGCCATTGTTGTCGGTTGCCAGGTTGTTTGTTGGGTTCTCCGAGCTAGAAGACAATACCACTTGCTGCGGATTTCCGATTGCTGAGGTCGTTTCCTCAGCTCCTTCATTCACGGACCACATGTCCGCTTCCAGAAGTTTGGTACCAGCGTTAACGTGCCCAATGGCTCCGCTAATGTTGGTGGTTGATGGTTTGAGAGTATCATCCAACTCATTTTTTTCTTTAAAATTTGTATCCATTAGTATTTTTTCTTTCAAAAGCAGGGATGGGTATGGTCACCCATGGCAGAGCCCGTGTACCATGGGAAGTCTAAATTAAAACTGGAGGTCGACCTGTATCCAGAGTCCGCTTACTAAAGACCAAACTCCCCTCTGGCCATGCATCCATCGGCGTAAGCTGTTCCACCTTGGATTGGGGTGATTTTCTGCAGAGTTGTCTTCTCTCCGCCCGACTACCATTAGCCAGCATCCAGAGCAGAGACATGACCGTGCTGAGGATCTGTTACCAGCCGTCCCCACGTGGAGGGTATAGTCGCACTTCCAGATGTGAGACACAGTTACGGCACGATCACGAAGATGCAAACTACACGCTGTACATGCATATATATTCAGATTTTACCCGTTTACTTCTTATAAGGGCCGAATTTCAGATAGTTAATTACCTATTGCCCAGCAACATTCCCATTGATTTGCTTTACTTGTGTTATTACTTATGTTGTTTACTGATGTTTATTTAAATTATTATTTTAAATTTTTAAATAAACAAACTAAAATTGTTTGTTTTATTTTTCTTTTTGTTTAAAATCATATGTAATTAGTTTTGTAAATAGTTGGTCACTCTAACTAATGGATATTATTTAAGTGTTGTAGTATTTTACTATGTAGAATTCTTTTAGCGGTTTTTAGCGATTTATTGTTTGTTTTATAATATTTCAATAATATTATTTCAAAAAAGTTGGTTTATACCAATTAATAGCTAAATTCACTTATTATTTAAAAAATTTAGCTTTTTTTTATTGTTTGTTTAAAATATTTCAATAATTTTATCAAAAAATGGCGGTTTTTAGCGATTTATAGCTAAATTCACTTATTATTTAAAAAATTAAGCTTTTTTTATTGTTTGTTTTATAATATTTCAATAATTTTATTTCAAAAAGGCTGGTTTATACCAATTAATAGCTAAATTCACCTATCAGTTAAACAATTTAACTATTTTGTATTGTTTGTTTAATAATATTTCTTTAATTTAGTATCAAAAAGTGTGGTTTTTAGCGATTGATACCTAAATTCACCTATTATTTAAACAATTTAGCTATATTTTATTGTTTGTTTTATAATATTTCCTAAATTTGGTATCAAAAAGTGTGGTTTTTGGCGATTAATACCTAAATTCACCTATTATTTACAAAATTTAGCTATTTTTTATTGTTTATATACAATATTTCAATAGTTTTATTTAAAAAAGAGTGGTTTTTAGCAATTTACAGCCAAATTGTAGCTAAGGTGGCCCGCTGCAACGCCCAATTCACAGAAGTTAGTCAGAAGTCCTAAATTTGGCCCCAGGGCCAAAAAAGTAAAATGAGTGAATTGGCTAGAAATAGTTTTTTGAAAACTTTGTTCTACAAAAAACTAGCGCTCAAAATGAAATGTATGCCAAATTGTAGCTAAGGTGGACCGCTACAACTCCCAATTCACAGAAGTTAGTCAGAAGTCCTAAATTTGGACCCAGGGCCAAAAAAGTAAAATGAGTGAATTGGCTACAAATAGTTTTTTGAAAACTTTGTTCTACAAAAAACTAGCGCCCAAAATGAAATGTATGTCTAATTGTAAAATGAGTGAATTGGCTAGAAATACTTTTTTGAAAACTTTGTTCTACAAAAAACTAGCGCCCAAAATGAAATGTACGTCAAATTGTAGCTAGGGTGGTCCGCTACAACGCCCAATTCACAGAAGTTAGCCAGAAGTCCTAAATTTGGCCCCAGGGCCAAAAAAGTACAATTAGTGAATTGGTTAGAAATAGTTTTTTGAAAACTTTGGTCTACAAAAAACTAGCGCCCAAAATGAAATGTATGTCAAATTGTAGCTAAGGTGGCCCGCCACAACGCCCAATTCACAGAAGTTAGTCAGAAGTCCTAAATTTGGCCCCAGGGCCAAAAAAGTAAAATGAGTTAATTGGCTAGAAATACTTTTTTGAAAACTTTGTTCTACAAAAAACTAGCGCTCAAAATGAAATGTATATCAAATTGTAGCTAAGGTGGCCCGCTACAACGCCCAATTCACAGAAGTTAGCCAGAAGTCCTAAATTTGGCCTCAGGGCCAAATAAGTAAAAAGAGTGAATTGGCTAGAAATACTTTTTTGAAAACTTTGTTCTACAAAAAACTAGCGCCCAAAATGAAATGTATATCAAATTGTAGCTTAGGTGGCCCGCTACAACGCTCAATTCACAGAAGTTAGTCAGAAGTCCCAAATTTGGCCCCAGGGCCAAATAAGTAAAATGAGTGAAGTTCAATAGAAATTTATGAGTGAAGTTTAATAGAAATTTATTTTTTTTTAAACTTAAAATATATATTTTTAAGGAATACAACACAATCATTTGTAAACTAATTTAAATATATTAGTTTTTCTAATAGTTTGTCGCAATATTTTAATTATTTATTATTTTATAAATAACATTTCCGGATTTACTTTGTTATCTTGTTAAAAGCCGAAATACTCTCCCATACACCGAAAACAAGAAGAAGATATTATTCTCTATAAAATGGCAAAAGTTGCCATATCTATTCACAATATTTCGCTATCTTAACTTGGCCGCACCTAAGTTTAGTTCTGATCGGCCAGAAATACTCAATTTTAATGAGGAGAAGAGAGACATATTTTGTTGCTCTCTTTCTTTTGAGTGAAACAAGATTTACTTTGTTAACTACTTTGTTATGTTCACGGAGATAAATTAAGAGTTTAAAAAAAGGGATATTCATCAATGTAGTATTGGCCACATTTGGTTTTAAGATGGTGTAGGTGGTTGTGGAGACGGTATTGGTGGTTGAGCTGCTTTTACATTCGGTATTGGTGGATGTGAAGATGGATGTGGTTGGTAAACAATAGGTTGTTGATAAGCAAATGGTGGCTGTTGCTGGTGGCTTCCTGGGTTTTGAACATATTGTGGTTGCTGTTGAACATAATGTTGATTTTGTTCAACCGGATAGGGCGCTATAAAGTACTGTTGGTTGAAATTAGCTGGTACGGTGTGTTGATGTTTTTTTTATTTTTATAAATGCCTTTAAAGGGCAACCGCAATTTGGGCATTTACATTGAGCATTCTGGAAATAAAAAATAGTTATAAATATATACATACGTATATACATACATACATAAGCATGTACATAAAAAATACTGTTAAAAATTTAAAACCTTACTTACCATTTTAACAATTCGAGGTTTAGCATTAGTTTGAACAGAAAGACAATGGCACGCGTTTTCCTAAAAGTAACGCTATTTGTTATCTTTATATTAATAATGCCAGATCTTTGCGCAATGATCATAAAATAGCCAGATGATTATATTTGAAGCTAACTGCCTGTTTGTAGAACGCGAGCACAAAAATGACTCGCTTAACATTACATTTAAAACAAAAACAAATTTTGAAATTTTGTTTTAAATGTAAGTTGAACGAGTCACTTTTGCGCTCGCGTTCTACAAACAGGCAGTAATAAATGTTTTATGTTTCTAACCCTGCGGCCACACAGTCAAGTTGTTCTTGATAGTCTTTTACATATACTGCTTGTCAAAATTTACATAAATTGCAAGCTGTGACGTAGGCTGCATTCAATTTTTGAGCAATTTACTTTCAAGATGTCATCAAGAAAACAATTTATAAAGATAAACGAAAAATTTGCTCACTAACCTTGAAATCAGCTGTTTTCTTGAACGTAAAATGAAACACTCACTGGCAAAAGAACTTATCTATATTTTTAATAAACAACATTATTGACTAGTGTTAATGAATCTAAGATAACTTTGATTCCATATAGTATAAGTATACAAAGAGTTCGTGCCATTTATAAGATAAGCAACAGCTTCAATAAACATTGCAATCAAAAACAATTTCTTGTGTTTGTGTTCACAATTACCTCCTTCTAAGCAAATTGACGGGTATCTATTTTATACAACTAAAATTTTATTGCCGCGCTAATTGTAGAATTAATAAGTTGTGTTAAAACTTATTTTGTTAGTTACCAAGCGTCTGTGCCATCTTACGCAACGAAAACCAGAAGCAGACGTAAAAAGAAGTATTGCGTGTAACAATATACAGAAGATTATGCAACGAATTGCAGTTATTGACGGCACCGGTATGACTGGACAATGCGTAGTCGATTATGCATTACAAAAAGGTAACGCAGCTAAACATATCTTATTTCATTAATTTAAATTTACAGTAAAACTGGGTATTCTATAGGACTTAAAGTTCGACTCTTGTATCGTACCGAAAAAACCGTTCCAGAACGTTTTAAGGGCAAAGTAGATATGGTGCAGGGAAATGTTACAAATTATGATGATTGCCTTAAAATTGTAGAGGGCGTGGATGCTGTCTGCATTATTTTGGGTACTCGCAACAAATTGGAAGCTACAACAGAGCTTTCCAATGGTACAGCTAATCTTATAAAAGCAATGAAGGTTTTAAATGTGACAAAGTTTTCCATTGTTATGTCTTCATTTTTATTACGTCCTCTATCCGAGGTACCAGCGATGTTTCATCGACTTAATGATGAACATCAACGTATGCTGGATTTGACAAAAGCATCTGATTTGGACTATGTTTCAATACTTCCTCCTCGTATAGCAGATGAACCATCAACTGCATTTACTGTGCTGCATGATTTTGTTGAATACATACATATGTAGTGTGACCTTAATTATTATTCTTGGTACAAACAACGAATAATAATTTGTGTTTATTGCTCACCACTTGAGTAACCAACCCAAGTGCTTGGTAACAAAAATAACAAGATCGTATTGCAATTTTTGTCAGTTTGTTTTGTTTTATGAAAACAATAAACAAACTGAGGAACACACACATTGGCACATGTGTTGAATGTTGTGGGATAGAATTGCACTTATGTCGACCAGATGTGTAGAACTACATTGTGGAAGGTCGGGGTTTTTGTTATTGTGTATTGGGTCAAGATTATTATTAGAATTCTAGATTAAGAATGTAAGTTGTGAAAATAGTATTTAAGAGAAGAGATTTTAGTGTTAAGACACAGTCTAATTTAAGAAACAAACAGCACTAGAACTAGAGATAGTTCCGAATGCTCTAAAGTAAAAAATAAGTAACTAAATTAAAATTATTAATAAAGACTGAGTAAAGAAAAAATATAAACAATAGTTTAAATTTTTATTGGGTGATAAAACAAATAAAAACCCATCACATGGCGATCCTGCCCATTTCATAAGAACCACGATGGAAGAAAAATAAGAGAGGTACTCAATCTATGCCTGAGATTGAAAGGACTGTTCGGCCGAGGAACGAGTCACGACAAACAAAATTTATGTATTAGGGACAGAGTGCTTCTAATTCAGCACCTGCGAATCGGAGGCGAGTTCGCCCATGATTCAAGTTTAATAATTGTAATTTCCATTTTTTTTCTAAATGCCCGATGAGAAAGCTGTGAGAGCAGGTCCAAGAAAGTTGACCGTAGAGGAGTATAAGAAAAGAAATAAAGCGGCACCGGTTGAGTGGACACCAAAGATCCCAAGTGTTAAGCCCCCAAAAAGAAGAGGAGGTTACTTGGTTAAGCTAAGAAGGGAATTGGCCAACACGAGAAAGTTAGTGAACGCAACACCACCACCACCATGGCAGCACGCGAATGATTATTGGCAGCGCATAGAAGAATTGGAGAAAATTATCAAATTATATTTAGAAAAAAAAATAAATAAACATTAGTAGTATGAAATATATATTTGTACCATTCTTTATGATTTTATGGATGATTCTTGTAGTAACATTCATACCTAGAATAGAAGAGACAGCAAAAGCCAGAATTATAGAAGCAACGGATGAATTCTTAAGTAGCATAAATATAAAACGCTTATTACATATCTAGAATAATGATAAAAGATTTGATAAAAAATATTATTAAATTAATTGTACTGCTAATATTTTCACTCATCATCGGATTTTCGGTTAGGGCATATATATTAATGCAAGAGCGTATAGAATCACTTAAGAATATATTCACATTTTTTTAATAAAGTCAACCGTTATTCGTGTATGGATTCTGTTTTCAATTCGTTAAGATCTATTATCTCTAATGCGAAAAAGTCACTGAACCGACCTTATTCAGAATATACCATAGCAGAGAAAAAATTAGAATTGGTAAAACTGACAGAAAGATTTAATGAGTTTACTTCCGAGAATAAAGTTTCTGTAGAGGAAATATCAGAATTTGACAGATTAAAGTTAGGGGCGGTAGAAATATTAAATTCACACGTAGCCAAAAATCAAAATAATTCAAGAAAGAACTTATCCGTGACAATGTCAAATATGGAAATCGGGGAGTTAACGGCAATCGTCAAACTAATCCCACTTTTTTCGGGGAAAAAGGACGAATTGCACAGTTTCATAACAAATTTAGATATAGTCTCTAAAACGATCCCGACTGCAAAACAGACTTCTTTTTTCCAATTTGTTTTTAGTTCCAGATTAGACCTGAAGGTCCAGAATAGGATAAAACAGAGTACCATTCCTACAACAGTAGAGGAATTGATACGGGTTTTGAAGAACTCCTATAAATCAACAAGAAATTCCAATAGCATCCTGAATGAGCTTACAGGTATATCTCAAAAGGGTGACAACCTGATGGGATTTGCTAGTAAAATAGAGAATTTGGTAACAGAATTAAATGAATTACAAATAGTGGAGGAAGGAGAAGAAAGTAGGTCGTCTATAATTAGAGCAAACAGTAAGATAGCCTACAATTCTTTCTTGAATGGTCTGTCAGATCCTCAGATTGTTGCCACCATAGACGCTAGTCGTGTTTCTACATTCACTGAAGCGTTAGAAATTGCAGAAAAGGCCTCATCCAGAACTAAACAAAGGCAAATATTGTACCAAAATTTGGCGCCGAGGCAAAGAAGTGTTTCTACGCAATGCGGGAAGTGCGGCAGAATACATGGCGATAGGTGTTTGGCCAGCGGAAAAACTTGTAATAAGTGTGGAAAACTAAATCATTTTGCAAGCAAATGTCTGACGAGAAGTGGTTCAGCGAACTCAAGCAACAGTAGTTCCAGGAATAGCAGTAACAATAGCAACTCAAACGGTAGAAATTCAAATAATGTCTACAACCGTAGAAACAACCAAAATTGGAATAATAGAAACCGAAATATTAACCACGTCAATGGTCAGGGAAACTTACGAACCCCGGAGACCATTCAGCAGGGATCTCCGGAGGATCTCGACTAAACAACGAAAAGAAAATTTGTAGTATTTCATCGAATCTCAAAAATTATGTCAAACTAAATATTTTTAAAACAGACTATCCTTTAACGTTCTTAATAGATACAGGAGCTGACGTATCTCTCTGTAAGGAAAGTTTAGTCTATCATTATAACGAGGATCCAGATGATTACTGCAACCTGACGGGAATCTCAGACGAAATAATAAAATCGATAGGTTCCACAGAGGTAAAAATAAAATTTGATAATTATGAGATTAAGCACAAAATACAATTAGAGAAAAACGATTTCCCAATAAAAACAGACGGGATTCTTGGTAGAGATTTTTTCTCTAAATTTAAGTGCAACATAGATTACGACAGATACATATTGTCATTCAAAATCGAGAACGATCTTGTTACCCTTCCGATACATGACAATGCATTTGGAATAAACCATGTAAGAATACCTAGTAGAAGTGAGATTATTGTTCCATTCAATATCGAGTTAGAAGAAGATGTCGTAGTATTAAATCGTGAGGTCACTAAGGGTTTATATCTGGCGAATGCCATAGTACCTAAAAATGGCAATCAACACATAAAGATGTTGAATGTTACAAATAGACCCATGACTGTAAGGAATCTAGAAATAAAAACTGTTCCATTAAGCAACTACGAAATCTGCACTTTTAACACTAGCCAGAATAGTGGCAAGGATACAAAAGAAAGACTTCATAAATTGTTACAGAATCTTAAATTAGATGACTTAGAATGTGATGACAAAAAAGAGATTATAAGTGTCTTGGATAGATATCAGTCGGTATTCCATTTGGATGGGGAAGAATTGACAACTAACAATTTTTATAAGCAGAAAATAAGTCTGCATGATAGTAGTCCGGTGTATATAAAAAATTACCGTCTACCACAAACACATACGCAAGAGATAAATTCACAAGTGCAGAACTTGTTGGAAACTAATATAATAGAGCCTTCAGTAAGTCCGTACAATGCACCCCTTTTATTAGTTCCAAAAAAGGGACAAACTGAGCTAAGGAAGTGGAGGTTAGTGGTTGATTTTAGGAAATTAAATGATAAGATCGTAAACGATAAATTTCCGTTAACACGATTGGATGATATCTTGGATAAGTTGGGTAGAGCTAAGTATTTTTCTACATTGGATATGACAAGTTCATTTCACCAAATAGAGCTTGATCACCAATCTAGACCATGTACAGCGTTTTCAACACCTAATGGCCACTACCAGTATACGAGATTGCCTTTCGGGTTGAAAATTTCGTCCAACAGCTTTCAACGAATGTTAACTATTGCTTTATCAGGGTTAGAATCTGAAGCTTTTCTATACGTAGACGATATAATAGTCTTCGGATGTAGCCTTAAACATCATAATGCCAACTTGGTAAAAGTGTTGGATCGACTGAGAAAGTATAATCTGAAACTGAACGCCAATAAATGTTGTTTTCTGAAACCGGAAGTGATATTTCTTGGTCATTTAATAACTCCAGAGGGAATAAAACCAGATCCTGAAAAATTTGCGGCAATAACCAATTATCCAATACCAACAAATGCAGATGACGTGAGAAGATTTGTGGCTTTCTGCAATTACTATAGGAGGTTTATAAAGAACTTTGCCGACATAGCAAGCTGTTTAAATCAGTTGCTGAAGAAAGGAGTAAAGTTTGAGTGGACTGAACACTGTCAAACCGCATTCGAAACTTTGAAGCAAAAGTTAATTTGTCCACCAATTCTACAGTATCCCGATTTTAATAAACCTTTTATATTAACAACTGATGCATCAGATTTTGCACTGGGAGCCGTGTTATCACAAGGTGAAATTGGAGAGGATAAACCAATATCATATGCTAGTCGTTCTTTAAATAAACACGAAAGGAACAAATCGGTTATTGAAAAAGAGTTACTTGGTATTCACTGGGGTATACAATTTTTCCGACCGTATCTATATGGTCGAAAATTTGTGGTCGTGACGGATCATCGTCCGTTAGTTGCATTATTTACACATAAAAATCCGAGCTCTAAACTAACAAGAATCCGTTTAGAACTATCTGATTATGATTTTCATATAGTATATAAAGAGGGAAGTAGTAACACAAATGCTGACGCTCTTTCGAGAATAGAATTAGATTCTGAGATGTTAAAGGAGATGATACCTAAAAGTCTTGATAGCACAATCAAAAAATCGCTGGTGATTACGAGAGGTATGAAGAATAAAATGATACAAAATGACGCGGAAGAGGAGGATAGAAACAGAAAAACTGAGAAAAATGGTAATACAGATCCTACTGAGCCTGATCAACTCAAGATGTGGGAATGTACATCCATGAATGATATAAGAAGTGCACAGAAACTAAAGTTTATAGTGGAAAATTCGACAGAAAATTTAGAAATTGAAAACAATCATGCTTTTACGGCCGTCAGATGTGGTGATAATCCCGATTATTTAGGTAATATGTTGGAGAAGCTACCTTCTGTTTTAAGCAGGTTGGGGTATGGCGTTTTCGCACTAGAGAAAAGTGACGAGATATTTAAGAAAATAAGCCATGAGAAAATGAAAGAAATAGTGAATAAAAGCAAAGAGAGAATAAAAATTAAGCTCTATTCTAATCCTCAAAGAGTAATTAACGAAAAAGACAAGACTGAATTAATAAGATTGTATCATAATACACCATGCGGAGGACATTCTGGAGTCAGAAGAATGTTGCTCCAGTTAAAGCAGAAATACATATGGAAAGACATGTGTAAGATGGTAAAGAAGTATGTCTCCGAGTGTGATCTGTGCCAGAGAAACAAGCAGATAAGACACACAAAAGAACCGTTATGTATGACGGATACACCAACACAAAGCTTTAGTACTGTGGTTATCGATACGGTTGGTCCACTTCGACCATCAGAAAATAATCGATACATACTAACGATGCAGTGTGAATTGACGAAATACGTCATAGCAGCACCTATGGAAACGAAAGAGGCTAAATGTGTGGCAAAGACTCTGATGGAAAATTTAATACTGAAATATGGACTATTTGAAAAGCTAAAATCCGATCGAGGTACTGAGTTTACTAATGAGTTAATGAGAGAGGTGTGTAAACTTTTACAGATCGAACAAGTATTTTCTACTCCTTACCATCATGAAACTCTAGGGACAGTTGAGCGTAACCATAGGGTTCTAAACGAGTATTTCTTGTCGTTTGTCAACAATGACAACTGGTCTGTATGGATTCCATACTATTCTTTCGCTTATAATATAACCCCACACGTTGATACAAACTATTCACCATTTGAATTAATTTTTGGGAAACTGCCTTGTTTGCCGGGTGAACAAGTTATGTCTTGCGGTAAGGTTTACAATGTAGATGATTATGCGAATGAATTAAAAGTTAGGCTAAAATATTCATTGGAGAATGCTAGGGGACTGTTAGTTAAGGTAAAAGAGAAAAGAGGTTTGGATTCAACGAACAAATCGCATAGTATAGAGTTAGCGGTAGGGGATTTGGTTCTGATAAAAAGAGGAAATAGAAGGAAAAACGAATCACCATACCAGGGTCCATATAAAATAACGAATATAGAAAATTTGAATGTAACAGTAGAATGTAACGATAAAAAAAAAATTGTACATAAGAACTTGCTTAAGAAATATGTATGTAAGACAAAATTGTAAAACCATTTAGTGTATAAGCACGTTAATATAATAAAGTATTTTAAGAAAAACCATAGGTAGAATAAGCATATTAATAAGTAATAAAATGTTAACATAATTTTTGGTAAGAGTAATCCTACAATTTTCATCGTAAAAATTGTAGGATTTCTCTCAAGGGCAAGGGTGTAGTGTGACCTTAATTATTATTCTTGGTACAAACAACGAATAATAATTTGTGTTTATTGCTCACCACTTGAGTAACCAACCCAAGTGCTTGGTAACAAAAATAACAAGATCGTATTGCAATTTTTGTCAGTTTGTTTTGTTTTATGAAAACAATAAACAAACTGAGGAACACACACATTGGCACATGTGTTGAATGTTGTGGGATAGAATTGCACTTATGTCGACCAGATGTGTAGAACTACATTGTGGAAGGTCGGGGTTTTTGTTATTGTGTATTGGGTCAAGATTATTATTAGAATTCTAGATTAAGAATGTAAGTTGTGAAAATAGTATTTAAGAGAAGAGATTTTAGTGTTAAGACACAGTCTAATTTAAGAAACAAACAGCACTAGAACTAGAGATAGTTCCGAATGCTCTAAAGTAAAAAATAAGTAACTAAATTAAAATTATTAATAAAGACTGAGTAAAGAAAAAATATAAACAATAGTTTAAATTTTTATTGGGTGATAAAACAAATAAAAACCCATCACACATATCGCACTGGTTCCTCTAAAGGGGTTAACTCAAAATTTATAAATTTTCAGTAAGGACAAAAAACTGTTTTCTTTTTATATGTACTCTTATACTACAAAGGGGGGGGGGATACAATTGTACTTTTTTTTTTGCCAAAACACAGGAGAAATTGATTTAAGATTTTTACAGTGCGTAGATATAACCATATTGAACAATCATAACAAAAGAATATAGTTTGCTCTTTCCAATATTAACTGTTTCTTTCTATCCATTCTATGTCAATTCAATGAATAAAAAATGTAGTGTCATAAGGGCTTTAACTAGATTTGTTCCCAAATATTTCCCGAGTTACGTGTCTTTAAGTTTTAGAAATATTGTTCGTTATATGTATGTATCTCCAATATTTGTTGTTCATTTGGGGCAATATCCTTAACCCATTAACAGCGTAATAAAAAAAATAAATTTAAATTATATGTAAGAAAAATTAGTTTTTAGTTTGAAATATTCTTAACTAACTGCCTGTTTTTCAAAATAAAACAAAAATTTTCGCTTGGGAATTTGCAAATAATGAGATTTAAACCTTTAATTTCAGGAGTCGATAGTGCAAAATTTTGAGTGTTTCTACAAAACAGGAAGAAGGTAATACAATCGAAATAAAGCAGCAGAATACAATAATTTTCTGTATTTTTTTAATAAATATAATAAAAGTTAATCCTATTTCGTTTTATTTAAAAAGTAATTTATAAACATAAAAAGGGGTTTCTAAGTCATGCCTACATATGTTTCTTTGTCCAGATCACTAAAGTGTGTTTAACTGGCGTACCAAAAAGCATTTAATGGTTAAAGCTATACTTTTAATCTAAATGCAAAAAATAAATTAGTATGATTAATATAAACAATGCGGCCCCTACACTGGCCCTACAATTGAGTTTAATGAAAATAAAATTTTTTTATTTAACAACTTTAACGTAACATTTGGTCATACAACTTAATCGAATTGTACAACAAGTCGTAACGTGTAGGAGACGCATAAGAATATGCTATACATATTATATAATACAACGCCATGCCATACATATATATATATATATATATAAATATATATATATATATATATATATATATATATATATTAGGGTGGTCGTTAACTGTATGGATCAATTTTTTTTCTATTTGTCCATGCTCTAACCCCCCAATTCGGTGGGTTTTGATAAAAAAACAACTCCAAAAAATTTTTAGGACGATCGGCGAAGGCTAAGCCGTCCCTCAAGCCCGCCAAAGTTTGAGAAAAATCGTAAAGTCCGACATGTATGACTTATATTTAGGAAAATGTTAATCATATATATTATTTCTAAAGCACTTTTTTTTGTCGGTTGCAAATATCTCCCATACCACCGCATCAAATTTAATGAATGATATCTCATTTTAAAGCTTATTTCTTACACTAATGACGAAAAATAATTAGATATTGAAAAATTAATATTTTTATTGATAAAAATTACGGTGCGAAATATTCGCACGGGTCATCTAGTCTATATATATAAAAGAAAGTCGTGTTAGTTACACCACTTATAACTCAAGAACGGCAGAACAGATTTGGCTGAAAATTGGTAGGGAGGTAGCTTAGAGCCAGGAGACGGACATAGGATACTTTTGCCCCGCCCACTTTTACGCCCACTTTTTTCGATTTACCTAAAATCAGAAAACGGCTCCATCGAGTTGACTAATTTTTCTTTCAAATCTTCGTATTAATCCATTTTAAGTTTTCATCGATAGAAAAATTTACCACGCCTACTTTTACGCACACTTTTTCTATTAAGCGCATAAATTGAGAACGGCTTGACCGATTTTATCTTTAAAATGATCGCCATGGTCCACCTTAGGGTTTTACGGAAAGAAAATGTTGCCCCGCCCACTTTTACGCCCACTTTTTTCGATTTACCTAAAATCAAAAAACTGCTCCATCGATTTGACTAATTTATCTTTCAAATGTTCGTATTAATCCATTTTAAGTTTTCATCGATAGAAAAATTTACCACGCCTACTTTTACGCCCACTTTTTCTATTAAGCGCATAACTGGAGAACGACTTGACCGATTTGGACGATTTTTTCTTCAAAATGATCGCCATGGCTTAACTTAGGTTTTTACGGAAAGAAAATTTTGCCCCGCCCACTTTTTTCGATTTACCTAAAATCAAAAAACTGCTCCATCGATTTGACTAATTTTTCTTTTAACTGTTCGTATTAATTTATTTTACGTTTTCATCGAAAGAAAAAATTACCACGCCTACTTTTACGCCCACTTTTTCTATTAAGAGCATGATTTGAGAACGGCTTGACCGATTTGGACGATTTTTTCTTTAATTTTATCGCCATGGTCCAACTTATTCTTTTTTGATTGAGCCCATATCCACACCATATGTAAGTTATTTTTTAAAAAAAATTTATGATAGGTATTCCATGGATTTTTATTTTAAAGGCCGTAAATTTCGTTAAATGCTCAATTTAAATCGTGTGGTAATACAAAACTAATGTTTACTTAGGGCCAGCAACGTAGACCGGGTCAGCTAGTTTTACATAAAAATCGTTTTCTAAGAAGTTGTTGTTAGTAAAGTTTCCAACAACTTTTGCCTTAACAAGTTTTCTCTAAAACTCATATTAAACAAAACCTAATTAAAATAAAAAGTAAACAGCAGCATTGATGCGAATTGTTTCTTTAGAACTGTTTTTTCTTACACACGTCAATTCAGCTTTAATATTTGTGTTTGTGTGCGTTTGCTTAAAAAAAAATAGTCAAACGCAAATCATTTGTTTCTAACGTACCACGGTTGATAAAGTTGGTGCAATTGTACTTTTTTGATACAATTCAAAGCCAAAAAGTACGGTGGTACCCTAGGGTGGCCGTTAAAATCAAAAGTTGGATTTATTTAGGTCTCACTAGCCAATTTGGTGGGTATTGATAAAAAAACAACTCAAAAATTTTAAGGACGATCGGCGAAGGCTAAGCCGTCCCTCAACCCAAACAAAGTTTGAGAAAAATTATAATTTACATGAAATCTGACTTTTATGTTTAATAACTTATTAATATTAATTTTGTAGAAAATTTGTTCACAAGTTTTTCTTTATCTTTTATTAAACAAAATAAACTTAAAATATCGAATAAGCCACTAAAAAACTAATTTTTAATTCATTAAAGAAACGCATTTTCTATGAATTAGTTTTGTTGAAAAACCTTTTTATTATTTATTGTTGAGGCGCCCTCTGAGGAAATGCTTTTAGATCAGGAGGACGATTTTCTTGATCTGGACATCGAGCCCCTGCTGTAGGATTTTATCTATTGTGAATGCCACTAAAAGATGGTGACAGAGGGAATTCGCCTTAAGAGCGAGGCCGTTTTGTCAAAAGTCTAAACCAACACAGTGTTTTTACATACCGGTGCACTAGCTCCACTTTCGTTAATAAATAAGTTTATTTAATCTTAACACCCAGAGTTTTAATTACCAAATTTGTTGAACCGTGAGTATATTTATCTCTTACCAAATTTAAATTCCTTACAATTTGGTTTTGCTTTTCAACCCCGTTGAAAAGGCAGCAACAACAAATTCATCACCAGAGATTGGAAATTTGCCAGCGGTTAATACATTGGATTGTTAAATAATTTACATTAAAATTGCAATAATTCTAAATAATAATATTATTTGATTAAAATAATTTACATATATTATATAGAATTTTCCGCGCAGTTCCATTGCCGGCGGTTGCTTATTACTATTATTGAGTCTCTCATAAGCAAAATTATTAAAATTGTTTTCCGCGCATTTATGCTGCTTGCGGGTTATTGAAGATAGATTCGTCAGTTATTTTATAAATGCGGTTGATTTCTAGGTTAAGAGAAAAATAGGAAATCTTTTTTATTGGAAAAATCTTGAAAATTCATTAACAAGTTCCGCGCAATATTCGTTGCCAGCGGTTAATAGATTGGATTGGGAAATAATTGTACATTTTAAGTGCAATAATTCTTAAAAATAATATAATTTTATTGAAATAATTATATATATTAATTAAAACATTCCGCGCATTTCCATTGTCGGCGGTTATTTATTACCATTTTTTGAGTCTCACATAGGCACAATTATTAAAATTGTTTTCGCGCATTTATACTGCTTGCGGTTCATTTAAAATTGATTCGTAAATTATTTTATTTACAATATTAAAAACTTAGTTACTACGTAACTGAGGGGAGTAATAGATTTCGCGGTTGTATTTGGGTATTGTTGTACATACTTATCTATCCAATTGTTGTACATAGAACATTGGGAAAAACTGTGTAATAGACACATTAATCTGCGTATATTCAGAGGTCATTAAATTCGAATTAATATTCATAATAAAATAGATAAATTTTAATTTCCGCTTTGCTACGCACTTGCGGCTTACCTACTTTAACGGGAAGGAGCATATACTTTGATAGTTTACAATGGGGAGCCAAGCTCATTAAAAATTTGTAATTGAAACTGACAACTTGTTCGATGAATGCGAAAATTTTGCATTATTACATCCTGAGGATTTAACTGAATCTTTAGTGGAGGCAAAGTTAGAATCCTTAGAAGAGGATTGGAAGACTATTCGCCTATCATATGAAACGATATATAGTTCGGTTGATGAAATAATATCCCGGGAACTTAAGGAATTGGCTAGAAGTAGATTCAGGGAATGCAGGGAGAAGTACCAGTTAACAAAGGCTAATATGAACGACCTTCTGAAGGCGGCTAAAGGGCCGGTTAATACACATAGTGGTCCATGCCATTCATCAGCCTTGGGTAGCTCCTTAAATTTTCCGAATAATGCTACCTTCGATCTTTCAGAGCTCGGTGTCCGAGTTCCGGCTTGTGATATGAAAGTTTTTAATGGTAGCTATGAGGAGTGGCCATCTTTTAGGGATATGTTTTCTGTCCTCTACCATACCAATCCTAGAGTATCTCAGGTTGAAAAATTTTTTCATTTACTGAATAAAACCTCCGGTGATGCTTTGGCGATTATTCAAAAATATCCGTTATCGGACCAAAATTATTTGCCGGCTTGGAATGCGTTAAAAGCTAGGTATGAAAATAAGAAATTTTTGGTTGAAATTCAATTAAAGGCCCTTTTTAACATAAAACCTGCGACTAATGAAACTAGCGATGACATTAATAGGATAAGAACCACTATTTGTGATTGTTTGGCAATGTTGAAGGGACATGGTATACGTGTTGATCAGTGGGATCCAATTTTAGTTTATTTGTGCAGCAGCAAGTTACCGATTCAAACAATTACTGCTTGGGAAGAATCGTTGGATTCTGGTTCTGAAATGCCATCTTGGGATCAAATGGATAACTTTTTGAAGAGTAGACATAGAGTAGTTGAGAGAATAGAAAGGGCACGTGGGCAACTACTTGCGAATGATACTGGTCGTAGACGTGACTCGAACGTAGGGGCTAATAGAAATGATGGAAATAAAAATATTCAGAGGGCGGGTTCAAATAATCAAAATTTATGCCGACTATGCAATGAGAATCATAATCTTCGAGTTTGCAGAAAATTTTCGGACTTTTCAGTCAGGCAACGAATTGAGTATGTTGAGCAGAATAGGATATGTAGCAATTGCCTTTCACCAACTCATTTGAATAAGGATTGTAAGAGTATTTCCCGATGCACCCAGTGTAAGAATAAGCATCATAGCTTATTACATCTTCAGCAAAATAACAATGGTAATCAGGTGACGAACGGCAGTCAGGGAGGAAATAGACAGGTGGATTTGTTCCATACGGAGTCCACGCTATATGGTAGGGACGTGAATGAAAGTGATTGCGATGCAAGACTACAGGGCCCTTCGGGTAGTAGTTCAAATCCAACGAATGTTCAAACTCATTTGTCGGTAAGTAACGATGACATTTTGTTGCCGACTGCTTTGGTGCAAATTGATCACTTGGGCGATAAATTTACGATAAGAGCTTTGATAGATTCTGCTTCAAAAAGGACTTTCTTAACTGAACGGATACAAAAAGGATTAAATCTGAAAACGATACCGGCAAACTTCCAGGTTTGCGGTTTAGGGGGAACAATAGTTGCTAACTCGAAGAAGATTTGTAACATAAAACTGTGTGCTGAGAAACATAATTTTATGCTTGATACTCAAGCAGTGATTGTACCAAATTTAACAAGTTTGATGCCGTCAATGACAATTTCTAATCCTGATCTCAACGAAATCGGGGACTTAGAATTGGCGGATCCTACGTTTTATGTTTCTTCTCACATTGATATGTTAATAGGAAGCGACATATTGCCATATATTTTACTGGAGGGAACTAGGCAACATATTTTAGGAAATATGGTGGCCCAGAACTCGGTATACGGCTGGTTTGTTTATGGACCTTTCAATATTAAATCTTTGTCACTCGTGACAGTTGATATAAGGGAAAGACAGGAGGAAACGAATGAGCTATGTATACAACTGAGGAAATTTTGGGAAACGGAGGAAATTTCAGGGAATTTAGTTTTATCTGAAGATGACCTGTACTGTGAGGATCTGTATTCAAAGACCACGTTTCGACGGGCAGATGGTCGATATGTAGTAAAACTTCCTTTCAAACGAGAATTTCCGAGGGTATTATATTTATCTTCATCTCGTTATGCGGCACGGAAGCAATTTATTCAAATGGAAACTAACTTGGGCAGGAAACAGGGTCTACTTGATACCTATAATGGAATTTTAGGGGAATATATTGATCTAGGTCATATGTACAAATGTGGCTCTACGGAGATTAATGAAGATGGTAAATTCTTTTCATATTACTTACTACACCATGCGGTATTTAAACCTGATAGTGCGTCTACAAAAGTTCGCGTCGTATTTAACGCATCACGCAAAACGAAAAGTTCATGTTCATTAAACGATGTATTATATAGTGGTCCGACTCTTCAATCGGATCTTATGACTATAATTTTAAACTGGCGGAAATATAAGTTCGTGTTTAATGGCGATATCGAGAAAATGTACCGCCAGATAATGATTAATGAAACAGATAGACCATACCATAGAGTTTTATTCAGAAATAATGTAAGGGATGAAATACAAGATTACGAATTGGCTACTGTTACCTTTGGTGTAAATTGTGCACCATACTTAGCTATTCGAACACTGCTTCAATTGGCTTGTGACACGGAGGGTGAGAATCCATTATCATCCAAAATATTGCGGAGGGAGACTTACGTTGATGATGTGTTGTCCGGAGGACACACAATTGAGTCAGCTATAGAGTCTCAAAATCAGTTAATAACAACACTTAATTCAGCAGGATTTCCGTTAAGGAAAATTACTGCAAATCATCCAAGATTGTTGGAACACATTCCAAATGAAAATCTTTTGGATGAGAATTTTTTGAAATTTGACAGTTCTAGCGCTACAAAGACTCTTGGTATTCTTTGGAATGCGAAAAGTGATACGTTCACTTATAAAATTAAGGAAATGAGGAATGATGAAATTGTGACGAAAAGACGAATTTTATCCTATGTGGCGTAACTTTTTGACCCGGCAGGATGGCTTACGCCTATAATTATCAATGCGAAAATTCTGCTTCAAGAGTTATGGCAAGATGGGGTCGATTGGGATGAGGGTGTGAAACCTCATATTCTTGTCAAGTGGCATACCTTTGTTGAGAATTTGGTAAAAATTGAGGATATTAAAATTCCTCGTTGGGTAAATTTTCAACCTGATAATGATATTCAATTGCATGGTTTCTGTGACGCTTCTGAGGTCGCATACTGTGCTGCAGTCTACATTCGATCGGGGAACTCATCGACTAGGAACTCTCATTTATTAATCGCTAAAAGTAAGGTAGCTCCGTTACAAAAAGTGAGTCTTCCTCGATTGGAATTGTGCGGCGCATTACTTCTTTCAAAATTGGTTAGGCATCTGGTATCCAATGGCTTCTTCCCAGACGCCTCCATTCATATGTGGACTGATTCCACTATTGTCCTTGCATGGCTTCAAAAACATCCCTCCACGTGGAAAACATATGTAGCAAATCGTGCTACTAAAATTCTTGAGAATGTCGGTAACGCCACGTGGAGGCACGTGTCAACTGGTGAAAATCCTGCTGATCCTGGAACAAGGGGATGTAAGCCACAGGATCTGTTAAATAATCCATTGTGGTGGCATGGGCCAGCATGGCTTCTAAACTCTGAGAATAATTGGCCTGTGGCAAGTGCAACGTTGCAACCCCCTCCAGAACGAAGGAAAATCATTCAAAGCAATTGTACTTATACTCAAAATACTACTTTGAATATGGAAAAAGTTCTGCGGGACAATGTTAATCCACCATCGAATACCCAACTATCCCGAGCGAAAAGAGAAGCTTCGGACGATTTCTGTGTTATTAACAGGTTCACGAGGTACCACAAGGCCCTTCGGGTCATAGCCTACATGCTACGTTTTTCCCATTTATCCTTGAGGAAATTGCGTGGGGACAGCGAAAGGTATAGGGGCGCACTATCTTATACTGAGCTGAATCAATCTAAAATTATATTACTCAGAATGACTCAACGGGCTTACTATGCTAATGAGTATGCCGATTTGTCTAATTCTAGACCAATCTCGAGGAAAAGTGCGCTTCTGACGCTAAATCCATTTCTAGATTCCAATGGACTTCTTCGGGTAAATGGTCGCTTGGTTAATTCTTCTTTGACTTACGACGAAAGGTGTCCTATCATTGTTCCTTACGAATCAAATTTGTGCGAAATGATTCTCGATTTTATGCATAAGAATTTGATGCATGCGGATATCTCTCTAATGATAAACATGGTTAGATATCAATTCTACATTCCAGCTCTTAAGAGAGCTGTTAAAAAATGTATAAATAAATGCCTGACTTGCGTTCGCTATAAACAGCGGGTTTTGTCTCAGATCATGGCAGCTTTACCCGCAGAGAGAGCTACGTTCTCTTTACCGTTTACTTTTACTGGAGTGGACTTCGCTGGTCCGTTTCAGATAAAAGCCGGCACTCTGAGAAATTCTCCGTACATAAAGGGCTACGCTTGTATTTTTGTATGTTTTGCAACAAGGTCTATTCATCTTGAACCATGCTCTGCTCTTTCGTCAGAGGCCTTTCTGGCTACTTTTGACAGGTTCGTGGGAAGGCGGGGTTTGCCAAGGCGCTTGATGTCTGATAACGGCACTAATTTTGTGGGTGCAAGTAGAACATTACTTGAAGAGTATGCGATATTCCTTAAAGAATCTGCCAAAGACGTATCTGAAAGGTACGCTGTCCACGGCTTCGAATGGAAATTTATACCGCCTAGTGCGCCGCACATGGGAGGCCTGTGGGAAGCTGGAGTAAAGAGTTTTAAGCTTCACTTTAGGAGAGTTGTAGGGAATCACAAATTTAATTTCGAAGAGTTCTCTACCCTTTTAGTAAGAATTGAAGGTGTTTTAAATTCCCGACCGTTATCTCCGATGACTGAGGATCCGGATGATTTAAACGCGTTGACTCCCGGACACTTTCTACGAGGGGCACCGATAATGGTTCCACCGGAAATGCCAGCTAATGATTTAAATATATCTCTTCTTAACCGATGGGAAAAGTTAAAGGCCCTTCACCATCGATTTGCCCAAAGATGGAAAACGGAGTACTTACAGGAGCTGCATAAGCGATACAAATGGCGCCATCCAAAAAAGGAATTACTTGTTGGTGATTTCGTGATTGTCAAGGACGAATTGCTTCCCCCTTGTGACTGGCGATTAGGGCGCATAGAATCTGTTTATCGCGGTTCAGATAAACGAGTCAGAGTGGCTGACGTAAGGACCAAGTACGGTTTGGTTACTCGGCCTATCGTAAAACTCTGTTGGTTGCCAATTACGGATAAGTAGCTACTTTAATCCTATACTATGATTCAACAGTAACCCTTATTGCTGAATTCTTCAAATAGTTCTGTGTCTTCTTTTAGTTTGTATTTCTTCCATTTTCAGATAAGCATGGAGCCTGTTCGTCGCCCTGAAACATGCCTCATCTGTTTCCAAAACCATCATTTACGGTTTTGCAAGGTTTTTGCTGGTTTTACTGTCCAACAGAAGGTATATAGTGTGCGGGTCCATGGCTATTGTAGCAACTGTTTGTCCCAGACTCATAAAACAGCTGACTGTAACACCTCCTCTGTGTGTCGTAAATGCGGGAATTCGCACCACACTTTGCTGCATAAGGAGGGGCAAAGGCATACGTCCGGAAGTGGTTCCGGCCAGCGACGTCCGGTACAGGAGCGTCTTCAACTTCCTCGTCGCGGTAGCAGCCTACAGGACCAAATTGTTTCTCCGCCCCCAATTCGTCGATTGCAGCGCCGTGCGCACCAGACAAGCCTCAGCGATGAGTCATCTGCGGGAGCAGTCCAGGTCCTCACCGCTCGACAAAGGCGTTCGAGAAGAAGGCCGAATCCTATTCAAAGACATCTTGAGCAGCAAGCCGCTGGACAAGCCACGACACACCAGCTTCTTCGCCAAATGGTGGCTACAATGAACCGCCTCAGCGAAGCAATTCTTGTTGCACCTGTGCAAGGGGGGCGGCATGTTGAGGCGCCCTCTGAGGAAATGCTTTTAGATCAGGAGGACGATTTTCTTGATCTGGACATCGAGCCCCTGCTGTAGGATTTTATCTATTGTGAATGCCACTAAAAGATGGTGACAGAGGGAATTCGCCTTAAGAGCGAGGCCGTTTTGTAAAAAGTCTAAACCAACACAGTGTTTTTACATACCGGTGCACTAGCTCCACTTTCGTTAATAAATAAGTTTATTTAATCTTAACACCCAGAGTTTTAATTACCAAATTTGTTGAACCGTGAGTATATTTATCTCTTACCAAATTTAAATTCCTTACAATTTGGTTTTGCTTTTCAACCCCGTTGAAAAGGCAGCAACAACAAATTCATCACCAGAGATTGGAAATTTGTTTATTTATTTAAAAAAAAAACCGACCAGACGGGCACCTGGCGTTTTACCCTAACTCGGGTACGCTGAATTCAGTGGTGTGGAACGGTTTTTATGTGAAAACCATAATTGCAGGAAATAGTTTAGTACAACTGAGAGGGTAAACATGGTGCGTAGAACTTGTGAAACTATTTATCCAAATGCTAAGGTATTCTTCAACGTGAGAATAAAATAATTATTAATATTATAGTTATTTTATTAACAAGTTCCCAGATCGTTTAATTTACGAATAAAAAGCAAGATTCGATTTTTAATAGAAAACTATTAATCAACGAACCCCCTATTTGCATATAGTGCGCTATGGCAACCTTTACACTTTTGACATTTATTGGCTGATCTAGTACAATTTCTTCGTTGACCATCTTTTGTTATATCGTTTAACTAAACGATCCTTCCTTTTTTTCGTCAACTGGCAAAGGCGACACACCACCTAAAAAGAAAAATTTCCAGAGAATTTGTACGCACATTTTAGCAAACAAATTCGTTAATTTACACATCTGGTCGTCTTCTGCGGTTATTAAGGTAAATCCTACCAATCTGTAGTAAATAGTGCTTTTAAATATAAAGTAACAAAAATCACACTACTTTTTCCTTAGCTAAAGCTGGTGAAACCACCAAACATGTGACCACGAGTCACAAATAACATCAACCTTACCTTGTTCAACCTGGTTTAAAAAGTACCATCCGTACAAACATAAGGAAACGCAAGTGTCTCACTTAGCCTCGTAACATAAAAACCACACCAAAAATTTTTATTGACAGTCCGATAGCCAAATCGGACTAACCACCTTGTTCCGTAAAACCAAGTAGAAGGGACCATACTTAGACCAATTGGCAGCGAACCCACCCGTAAATTCACTGCTTTGAGTAGTAATTTGCTAGAGAATAAGTGGAAATTGACTCTGAAACATTTTCCGAAGACTACGTACACCTCACCTGTAAAAATTGCATGTCCAAACACCCACCAATAGCTAAAAGACATAACATACGGCAATACCTTTGTAGTGACACCGCCTCCATATCTCAACTCAAACCCTCATATCCCGGCCTATAACTACGTCTAAATTATTTGACTCCAAACTGGTTTCGCTGGTGCGGATAAAATACCAACAATATTTACCAGGGCAACGGGCAATATGTATATATGTATGTGCCTGTGGCATGAACAGCAAACCTCTTATTTTCCCAGTGTCCAAATAAAACGGAAAAAACAAAATTACATCATAATTTATCGTTATATCATTATTAAACTTAATTATATAGCATTACCTAAAGACAGTGCAAAGTGAAAAACAAAACTATTCTTATAAGACAATATTACAAAAATTCGGTGTCGAAAGTTCAAGTCGAATATTAAAATCCAGTGTAGTAAGGGAAAATTGGAAAAATAAAAACATCATTAACAACCCACTTGGCAATCATCATCCAAACAAACTATGCAAGAACAACCAATCTTATCTTTTTCACAGTACTAACATCTGCATCGAGTTCCCGAGGAGGCCTCCTTCAGATCGCCATCCAGTGGTAAGTCAATACATACTTTTATTTTGTTTTTCTTGCATTGTCATTATTGTACAAACAACTATAAACATATAAAAATCTTCATAACAAACCCATAAAAAAAAAAACAAAAACAAGTAAAGGTATCAAACATGTTGCAATCAAACTTCTTCTAGATTTGGTTTTGTGCGTACAAAGTCTGGTTGGTACAAGAAAAAAAAACTGATTTAACGATACCTATATATGTATGTACATCATCCAAAAGAAGAACAAATAAAAAGAAATGTCATAAATTTAACGAATGGGATTTGTTTTGTTTTTGCTTCCTACTGGAGTATGCTAGTTGTTTGTACAAACTTCAAGGTTGCCAAATTATTATAATTTAAATATTAAAATGATTACCTATATATAGAGAATGTAACAAAATAGATTGATACTACGGGATTTAAATTCAATTTTAACTAGCCGAATAACTAACTTTGCACTAGTAAAACCGAATCAATACATTTTATGTCCACAAAATTTACATCAGTGCAGTGAATCTCATGTAAATAACCGATTAATTATTTAAATAGTTTCGATTTTAAATCATACATTTAGATATATAGTTTTACGAAAGTTTGTTATTATTTCCAACGGAAGTAATGTATATAAGAATAGAATTTTTTATATGAATTTTTAATATCTACAATAAGGCTATAAAATAACATGAATTTAATAAATGTCATATATCAGTAATATGAAGAACTAAAATAAATATCATTGTGGCCTGCTTAATGAACATGGGGTGAGGGGAAAAACCAAGATATCGTTAGGGGTTCTAGAAATAAGACTTTATTACCGCTACTAGAACATAGGACGGCGAGGGTATTGAGGCGCAAACCCTAATTACATCTTGGGGATATCTGTAAACGTAACTTTTGACAATCAACATATTTCAAATTAAAATAATGTGTAATAACCCTTACCATCTGGGAAATTAATATAAATAAGAAGAGGGAGGATAGGGAGTCTACAATAAAAGAGCAATGCAATTTTTCATTGCGGTAAAAAGAGAGGTACAAGAATACCACCCCCCGACTGTTTGCTAGTTTAATAATGGCTCCCAATGTTGCTTCTCTGATTACTGTTCCGATGTTAAATATATAGGTTAAATTTTAATGTATTTAATACATCTAACATTCGTTTTTTTCGAACGAGAAAAAACGGGAAATTGCATTACAAAGAATGGCGCCCAACGTGGGGCCCGAAGGAATAGCTCTGTTTCTTCTGCTCCAAAAAAAAAAAAAAAAAAAAAAAAAAATATTTTAATTTTAACGTCACTAATAGTAAAAAGCTAAAGGTGTTTTTTTTAAAGACTTCTGGTGGAATAATTTTGCAGCTGTGGTGGATATTTAACTATTTGAGAAACAGGTTCGAATAAGTTAACCCCGTAGTAGGTTTTAATTTTTTCTGACAGTCGTGTTGAAATTAAAGATAATTTTAGATTTTTCTAAAGCTAGATAAAGGTATCAACTTTGCTTAGATTCTAGTCTGAGTTTCCGCAACTCGAACCATGTAAGGACTTCAGTTATTTGTGGAATTGCAATTACTGACCGACAGGGTGAGGAAGACATCATTTACGGGAAAGAAAGTGGTATGTCATGCGCGAAGGACTTAAATCAAAACTGCTTGCAACCCTTATTAAGCTCTATAAGCCAGTGCGTGATTTTTTTTGTTTGTCGAAATGTTATATCTTGTTTTATTTCTTTCATCTAACAACATGTCATAAGAGGCCACAAAATAGTAAGATAGTTTGCAAATTTTTTTAATTAAAAATATATTTTATACCAAATCCTTTAATATTCGGAACACTTTATTCTGTAGAGGAATTTAATTAGATTTTATTAGTCATCAATGAAAATTTTAATAAACATTATCTGCTATTGGTTTTTAAATTTTTTTTGTTTACCCTTGTACCGATTTTGGGTTATATATATATGTTCCTTTTACTCCTCTGGGGAGCATAGGGTTAGATTTTGGGTTATATGTATATATAAAACAATAAAAGAAACAAAAAGAGAAACTGGTTCTTTTGAAACGAATACACCCGTCTCTTATATCTCGTAGGTATACATTCGTGAGGTTTGTAGCATATAGTTTTATACACTATATCCAACATTGAATCATGTCTGTGGATCACGCGTCTCCCGCTTTAATACAGCCACCTCCACCGTTACCTTCGGCACCAATCGTAATTGAGCCATCCGTATGCCATTGTTGTACACAGCCTATGGCAGAGGGTCAAGAGTGTTTAATCATTCATGAGTGTAGACATGCTTATCACAGATTATGCATAGAGGCACATTTGTCAAAATCGGCGGAATGTCCAGTGTGTAAAAAAACCTGTAGGCTTTGTGATCTTCGAAAACTTGTAATTCAGTCTAAGTTTACTACAGGGTCACTAAAAGGCGTAGGTAGAGGGGCTGTCTCGAAAGCATATAACACTCGTAGTGTGAGTAGGAATTTGTTTCAACAGTCGCAGAATGCGAATGTTCCAATGGATCAAGATACAACTCCAGATGGGAATAAGCAAGTCAAGAATGCAGCTCATATGTCACAACACTCCATTGATCAAACCCCGGATAGAACAAATGTAGATAATTTAATTGACTATAATGAAATAAATCGTATGATCGAACAAAATATTTCCCGGCTTTTACATAATATGAATTTAATGCCCAGTACCAATGCAGCGCAGAATCGTAGCCCTGCTAATGATCCTAATTCGCAAAGTTACCCCAGAAGCAATAATACTACCTCCAATTCGCCAAATCGGTCAAATTCTTTGCCCAACTCAAGTTACGTTCCTTTACACGCGGATAAGGTAGCTTCAATTATCCAGAATTGGAATGTGAAATTTGATGGTACCCCAATGGGTCTGAATATAGAAGAGTTTTTATATAGGGTTAGGACATTGACCAATGATAATTTTAATGCAGACTTCTCGGTTATATGCCGCAACCTGCATATATTGTTGACAGGTAAGGCCAGAGATTGGTACTGGCGCTACCACAAGAGAGTGCAAACGATAGATTGGATTGACTTTTGTGAAGAAATCCGATGTCAGTATAAGGAATTTAAATCTCCGTTTGATATTATGGAAGAGATTCGCAGCCGAAAGCAGAAACTCGGTGAAACATTTGATGCTTTTCTCGAAGCCATTTCCACTCTTTCTGATAAATTACCTACACCTATGTCCGAAATGGAGCTAATAGGAATTGTAGCTCGGAATTTGCATTCAGAAGTACGACAGGACTTATTGTATGTACCTGTTCACTCGTTGTCCCACCTTCGCAAGTTAGTTCAAATGCGGGAAAACTTTTTATCGGAGGAACATGTACGAAAAAATTATACCTTAAGAAATCAAACTATGAATTATTCACGGCGTATCTCAGAAATTGTAGAAGCAGAACCAGTAGAAGGCTTAGAAATCCATGAAAGTTCAGAGATTTCCGTGGATGCGTTACAAAAAACGGATTTTATAGGCAATTGTTGGAATTGTGATGAAACAGGTCATCAGTGGGAGGACTGTCTCCAAGAACGAGCAATATTCTGCTATGGCTGCGGAACGAAACAAGTTTATAAGCCAAATTGTGCAAAATGTGCAGCTCGAAAACAAAACTTTTCAAAAAACTGTCGGACTTTGAACAATTACAAAGAAAAAACCTAACACCGCAAGTACAGATTTTTCCAAATTCTAAAATCCCATTATCTGACGTAAATCCCAATATTTCCCCTGATTCCGACAATTTATCTAACCAAAAGTTAAGTCCAAAACCAGTTAAAGTTTTACAGCGTAACCATGAGACCAAAATAAATAAACGTGATATGTGCAATGAGCAAAACAACGAGGTAAACAAAAATTATTCGGAATTAATTTATCCTAGATTACCATATCACATGCGTCTAAAACTGTATATAAAAAAAAGAAACGAAATTTTTAACATTTCTTCCATTTGCCATAGCCTAACGCAGAAAGTTAAGCGATCCACGGCAAGATTGCGAAAATATTATAAAGACAGAGGAATTTGTAAGAAAATGGTGATATCTACGATTATTTCAAATCCAAATGATCAGAGGTATTATGCGAAAATATCATTTCTGGAATTTACAGGGTATGGTCTGCTAGATACTGGCGCAAATGTAAGCTGCATTGGTGCAGACTTAGCAAAATTTGATTTTGCCAAGTTTGATAAATTTCATAGATGTAACTCATATGTCAAAACTGCGGATGGTACATCACAATCTGTGATAGGGTGGATAGATGTAGAGATGTCATTCAAAAAGGCTTCAAATTCTCTAAGATTATTCATTATTCCATCCATCTCACAAAGGGTGATTCTAGGCTTAGATTTCTGGAAGTGTTTTCAGCTTATTCCTGACATTATAGAATCAGTAGATCTAACAAATTTTTCCGACTCAAATCGTAATATTTTGGAACTTCCAAACATAAATTGGAAAACTAATGCTAGCATTATATCTTCGGATAAAGGCAATGATACTTTTTATCCTATCACTGGAGATCAGCGACAACAACTTACCGTTGCAAATGAATTTATTTCCAAATTTTGAAAAACAAGGTCTTGGCAAAAATAGTTTAATAAAGCACAAAATCGAAGTGGGCAATGCCACTCCAGTTAAACAACGTTTTTATCCTGTGTCCCCTGCGGTTGAAAAGCTTATTTACAGTGAAATTGATAGAATGCTAGATTTGGGGGTAATAGAACCGTCATCTTCGGCATGGAGTTCACCTATGAGGTTGGTGGTGAAACCGAACAAAGTTCGCTTATGTTTGGACGCTAGAAAAATAAACGCGGTAACTAAAAAGGACGCCTACCCGCTTCCAAATATAGAAGGAATATTTTCTAGATTGCCAAAGGCAAACATCATTACAAAACTTGACCTAAAGGATGCGTATTGGCAGATTGGGTTGGATGAGTCATCTAAACATCTGACTGCATTCACAGTACCTGGAAGGCCCCTCTACCAATTTGTTGTGATGCCTTTCGGGCTGTGCAATGCCCCACAGACGATGTGTAGATTGGTAGATGAAATTATACCACCTGATCTTCGCCACTGCGTTTTCCGCTATCTAGACGATCTTATCATTGTTTCTGAAGATTTTGAGTCTCATCTCGAAATTTTAGTTAGAATGTCCGCTCAATTTAGAAAAGCCAATTTAACTTTGAATATATCTAAAAGCCGATTCTGTGTGACTAAAGTCCCTTATTTGGGATTTGTTATAGGGAATGGAGGCATTTCAACTGACCCAGAAAAACTTAGCGCGATTACCAATTTTCCCATTCCAAAGAATATTAAGCAAGTTAGAGGATTCGTTGGAATGGCGGGGTGGTATCGCCGTTTTATAGAATATCGGTACTTTGCGTTTGATTTGAATTTTTTTATGTTGTGATGAGAGGTCGGTTTAGAATCGACTTTTGCAATATACGTGGGCTGAGAGCAAATTTTTTCTCTGTGTATGCTCACGTTTGTCTCCACCGGCCGGATGTTTCCGCCTTATGTGAAACTCAGGTATCTGAAAATTCCGATCCACTTGATTTTCAGATTCCTGGGTATCACCTTCTATCCCTCTTTAATCTTCATCGGGGTCTTGCTATATACATACGCAATGAAGTTGTGTATCAATGCCAGCAATCAATGGGCATGCTTGATGCGGAATTTAACTGTCTTTGGGTTAAATTCAAAATCGATGCACACTATTTGCATTTCGGATTTCTTTACAGAAGTCCAAATGCGGGAAGGGATATTACCTTATCGGGCTTCGACTCCCTTTCCGACTCAATAGCGAAGATTCTTGAGAATTGTCCCGACAGTGAAATCGTTGTTGCTGGTGATTTTAATGTCCACAATTCTTCTTGGCTTCACCACTCGGGCCGTACAACTTATGAAGGCCAATATGTTGAGCTTTTTGCTGCGCACAACTACCTCGTGCAACTGGTGAATGAACCAACACATATTCCGTGTGTTGACGGGCACCAACACAATACCCTTGACCTCTTCCTCTCTTCGCACCCTCAAAAGTACGAAGTTGAGGTTCTAGCACCTCTCGGCAACTCGGATCATTGCACCATTTCCGCCTCTTTTCCGTTCTCCGAACTTCGGAACGTTTCACGACGGGCTACGAAACGATCAATATTTGTTTACGGAAAAGCACGTTGGGCTGAGCTCAATGACTTTTTTTGGCATTTCAATTGGAAACTCTGTTTCCTGGACAATGACGTCAATGCCATGGCGAAAATGGTTGAAAACGTAATAATGCTGGGAATGAAAATCTTCATCCCAGTTAAAAAAGCTTCGAATAAACCTCGATCCAAATCTTGGTTTAATCAGTCGTGCAAATCAGCAGTCAGATCCAGAGAGGAAGCATTCAGAAATTGGCGTAAAAATAAAAACGTTGATACTGAATTGCTACGCAAAATGGCAAGGTCTTCGTGTGCCAAAGTACTTAGACGGGAAAAAACTCTTCACGAGCAACGTCTTCGTGCTGAAGTTCTTGCTGCTCCCCGGGGTAGTAAAAGCTTCTGGTCATTCGTTAAAAGAGTAAGGGTTAATGCTAGTTCTTCAATACCAGCTCTTTTAAAGGATGGCCGATCATTCACGGACCCGGTTGATAAGGCTAATTGTTTTGCCGAATTATTTGCTAATAATTCTTACCTACCAGATAGCAATCAACCACTACCCGAACTCGAAAAAGTATCCGTAACTATGCCTAGAATATTTTTTCGGGGTCGAGCTGTTAAAAGGGTTCTTGCGGATCTCGACATAAACAAGTCTCCTGGGCCGGATGGTATACCTGCACTGGTCTTGAAGCAGTGCTCTTCGACGCTAGCTCGTCCCTTAGCAAATCTTTTCAGCACTTTATACCGTGCCGCGGAATTTCCAGTCTGCTGGAAAGTTGCTAACGTAACGCCAATTCCTAAAAAGGGAACCGCTAATAACCCTGAAAATTACCGCCCAATTGCAATTTGTTCGGCACTTTCCAAAGTTATGGAGAGTATGGTAAATTACCATCTTGTCAAATATTTAGAATCAAACTACCTACTAAGCGACCGCCAGTATGGCTTTCGTAGAGGTCGCTCTACTGGAGACTTACTAGCTCTGTTATCGGAAAAATGGTGCCATTCCATTCACCATTTTGGCGAAAGTAAGGTAATTGCTTTGGATATTTCTAAGGCGTTTGACAGAGTCTGGCATGGTGCACTCTTGTCAAAACTTGCTGCATTTGGTGTCGGTGATAATTTCTCTCGATTTATATCGAGTTTTCTCAGAGATCGCACTATGCGAGTTGTTATAGATGGGGTTTCGTCAAACGAGTTCAAGATTCATTCAGGGGTGCCGCAAGGCTCCGTTCTTTCTCCTACTCTATTTCTTATCTTTCTAAACGACCTCCTTTGTCAAACTTACAATCCTATCTACTCTTTTGCAGATGACAGCAACCTTTGCAACTCGTTCTCATTCGAATGTAGACCAAGCGTATCCGATGTCGCTGCTATGAGGCAGAATATGAATGATACGCTTGGCCGAGACCTTGACATAATCTCGGAATGGGGTCGTGCAAATAGGGTCGATTTTAATGCCCGAAAAACCCAATGTTGCGTGCTGACGCATAAACGCGCGACAAATCAAGGTGCCTCATCTGTATATATGGGTGGTATAATTATTGAGGAATCAGAATCTCTTGATGTTCTGGGCATGAGGATACAATGTGATGTCCGATGGACAGAACATATATTCAAGGTGTCGAAAGAAGCATTCAAGTGCCTCGGTTTTCTAAGACGGTGTAAGATATACTTCACTCCATCTGATCTCCTTACTATTTATACCACCTATATCCGACCGCGTATGGAATACAACTCTCATGTGTGGGCCGGTGCTTCAAAGTCTATTTTGGAGCTTCTCGACCGCGTGCAGGAGAGGGCGAAGGTTCTCATTGGTGACAGTAGGGTATCCAATTCTATTGACTCCCTCGAGCACCGTCGCAATGTGGGTTGTATTTGTCTGTTGTATCGTTACTACAATGGGATGTGTTCTGACGAAATTAGGGATCTGGTTCCCGAAACCCGTACGTTTGTTCGTAATACACGTTTTTCCTCAAGAGCCCATCCTTATGTGGTCGATTGGCAGGTGAATCGTACAACGCATTACAGAGAGAATTCATTTTTTTCCCGCACAGTTCGTATGTGGAATAACCTTCCTGCAGAAGTCTTCCCTCTCACTTACAACATGATTAAGTTCAAATCGAATGTTCACAAACACTACTCCCTCTATCCTCCTTCCCACAACCTATTTTCCTAGTTCCAACACAATGCAATGCATTAGTAGGGGTCATCCCCTGAGTGCTGGTCCTAACAGTAAAAAAAAAAAAAAAAAAATTTTCATCTGAAATATTCCCTATCACCGAAGTTTTATCAACTAAAAAAAAGTTCAATTGGTCGGATGCTGCTCAAACTGCTTTTGAAAAAATAAAACAATTGCTCACCTGTGCCCCCGTCTTAAGTAACCCCGACTTTTCTAAGAAATTTTTTCTGCACTGTGACGCAAGTGATTACGGCATTGGCGCGGTTCTGGTGCAATTGGATGATGAGCAACGAGAAAAACCCATTGCATACATGAGTAAGAAGCTAAATACGGCGCAGCGCAATTATTCTGTCACAGAAAGAGAGTGTTTGGCGGCAGTAGAAGCCATAAAGAAATTTCGATGCTACCTTGAGTTACAGGAGTTTGAGGTGATAACAGACCATGCCAGTCTAGTTTGGTTGATGAGACATCCCGATCTCAGCGGAAGATTGGCTAGATGGGTTTTAAAACTTCAAAGTTTCAAATTCACAATAAGCCACCGAAAAGGGAAGGACCATATTGTACCCGACGTCTTGTCCAGATCTCCTGCTGACGAAATACTTGCAATAGAGTTAGTTGAACCGATTATAGACCTGCAATCCCCGTGCTTTTTCGACCAAGATTATGAGGAACTCAAGAATCGAATCACCGGCAATGAGTCGAAATACCCTGACATAAAAATAGTGGACCAATTCATATATCATAGAATCGAACATTATACTGGTGACAATGAACAAGAACAACAAGCGTGGAAACTTTGGATTCCCAAAAGACTTCGAAATGATGTCATTAAAAATGCACATAATGCACCAACTTCTGCACATGGAGGTACATTCAAAACGGTAGATCTGATTCGAAGAACATTCTATTGGCCAGGAATTATACGAGACGTAAAAACTTATATAAAAAATTGTGATATCTGTTAAACGACTAAGTCTCCTAATTTTACTATGAAACCACCTATGGGAAATCCAGCCATGTCTATACGACCATTCCAACGGGTGTACATCGATCTACTTGGTCCTTACCCTCGAAGCAAATCCGGCTTTATAGGCCTATTAATCGTTTTAGATCGTTTCTCAAAATTTCACTGGCTTTGTCCCTTGAGGAAATTTTCAGCCCTAAACATTCAAGACTTTTTAGAGAAAAATATATTTCATATGTATGGAGTACCAGAAGTTGTCATAAGCGATAATGGTAGCCAATTTAAATCCAACGAGTTAAATGCATTTTTCACCAGTTACGGTATAAAACATACATACACAGCATACTATTCCCCCCAATCCAACGCTTCAGAAAGGGTGAATCGCTCTATACTAGCAGGGATACGAGCCTATTTAAAAACCGACCACAGGCAATGGGATGAAAAATTAAGTTTTATTAGTTGTGCTCTACGAAACTCCTATCATCAGTCGACTAAATGTTCTCCCTATCACGCCTTATTCGGTTTTAACATGGTTACTCATGCCTCCTCATACGATCTCTTGCGCAAACTTTCATTGCTGGATGAACCATCCACAACCATAAATCGTGATGATCAATTACAACTCATTCGACAAGATATTAGGAAGTGTATTAAACAAGCTTACGATAGAAATCAATTTCAATATAACCTTCGTTCGAAACCTCAGGACTTTAAGATTAATCAGGAAGTTTTTATTATTTTATTTTGTTCAAAGCAGTTTCGAGAAAAGGTTTAATGCGAAACTGGCGCCCGTCTTTGTGAAAGCAAGAATAAGGGAGAAATTAGTAAACCATTATTATATTTTGGAAGACCTACAAGGCAAGTTGATAGGTACGTATCACGGAAAGGACATTCGGCCCTAAAAACATTTTTCCAGCTAATTTTTCGAAGCAAAGCTGAAAAATTATCTAGTTTGTAACGGTTTTTATGTGAAAACCATAATTGCAGGAAATAGTTTAGTACAACTGAGAGGGTAAACGTGGTGCGTAGAACTTGTGAAACTATTTATCCAAATGCTAAGGTATTCTTCAACGTGAGAATAAAATAATTATTAATATTATAGTTATTTTATTAACAAGTTCCCAGATCGTTTAATTTACGAATAAAAAGCAAGATTCGATTTTTAATAGAAAACTATTAATCAACGAAACCCCTATTTGCATATAGTGCGCTATGGCAACCTTAACACTTTTGACATTTATTGGCTGATCTAGTACAATTTCTTCGTTGACCATCTTTTGTTATATCGTTTAACTAAACGATCCTTCCTTTTTTTCGTCAACTGGCAAAGGCGACACACCACCTAAAAAGAAAAATTTCCAGAGAATCTTAAAACATGTACGCACATTTTAGCAAACAAATTCGTTAATTTACACATCTGGGCCCTATTCCACAAAACAACTTATCAACTTATCACTTTGCACTTATCAAATTGCATTTTTTGGCAAAGTGATAAGTGTTTCTGTTCCACAACATTCTTTGCAAATCTCACTTTGCACTTATCTAGTTTTTGCAAATACTTTGCTCTCTTTGCAAAAACTTTGCTCTCTTTGCAAAGTCTTTGCGCTCACTTGCAAAGTCTTTGCGCTCTTTTGCAAAGTGAATCTGCAAAGTGTTCCACAAAGGATTTAATCATCTTTGCATTTCTGTCTTATCACTTTTCACTTTGCATTGCTTAATATAAATTATTAAAATGAGCTAAAAAGTAAAAATGGAAAATATACTTGCAGTGTTACGTTATTTAAGACAAAAAAGATGTTTTATTTTCTAGTAAGTTTTTTTTTATAAAATGATTGTAAATAGCATATGAGAATTATTTCTTTTTAAAAGTTATTTTTATTATATAAACCAATTTTATTTTCGAATGTGACAATGAACAAGAACAACAAGCGTGGAAACTTTGGATTCCCAAAAGACTTCGAAATGATGTCATTAAAAATGCACATAATGCACCAACTTCTGCACATGGAGGTACATTCAAAACGGTAGATCTGATTCGAAGAACATTCTATTGGCCAGGAATTATACGAGACGTAAAAACTTATATAAAAAATTGTGATATCTGTTAAACGACTAAGTCTCCTAATTTTACTATGAAACCACCTATGGGAAATCCAGCCATATCTATACGACCATTCCAACGGGTGTACATCGATCTACTTGGTCCTTACCCTCGAAGCAAATCCGGCTTTATAGGCCTATTAATCGTTTTAGATCATTTCTCAAAATTTCACTGGCTTTGTCCCTTGAGGAAATTTTCAGCCCTAAACATTCAAGACTTTTTAGAGAAAAATATATTTCATATGTATGGAGTACCAGAAGTTGTCATAAGCGATAATGGTAGCCAATTTAAATCCAACGAGTTAAATGCATTTTTCACCAGTTACGGTATAAAACATACATACACAGCATACTATTCCCCCCAATCCAACGCTTCAGAAAGGGTGAATCGCTCTATACTAGCAGGGATACGAGCCTATTTAAAAAACCGACCACAGGCAATGGGATGAAAAATTAAGTTTTATTAGTTGTGCTCTACGAAACTCCTATCATCAGTCGACTAAATGTTCTCCCTATCACGCCTTATTCGGTTTTAACATGGTTACTCATGCCTCCTCATGCGATCTCTTACGCAAACTTTCATTGCTGGATGAACCATCCACAACCATAAATCGTGATGATCAATTACAACTCATTCGACAAGATATTAGGAAGTGTATTAAACAAGCTTACGATAGAAATCAATTTCAATATAACCTTCGTTCGAAACCTCAGGACTTTATGATTAATCAGGAAGTTTTTATTATTTTATTTTGTTCAAAGCAGTTTCGAGAAAAGGTTTAATGCGAAACTGGCGCCCGTCTTTGTGAAAGCAATAATAAGGGAGAAATTAGTAAACCATTATTATATTTTGGAAGACCTACAAGGCAAGTTGATAGGTACGTATCACGGAAAGGACATTCGGCCCTAAAAACATTTTTCCAGCTAATTTTTCGAAGCAAAGCTGAAAAATTATCTAGTTTGTAACGGTTTTTATGTGAAAACCATAATTGCAGGAAATAGTTTAGTACAACTGAGAGGGTAAACGTGGTGCGTAGAACTTGTGAAACTATTTATCCAAATGCTAAGGTATTCTTCAACGTGAGAATAAAATAATTATTAATATTATAGTTATTTTATTAACAAGTTCCCAGATCGTTTAATTTACGAATAAAAAGCAAGATTCGATTTTTAATAGAAAACTATTAATCAACGAAACCCCTATTTGCATATAGTGCGCTATGGCAACCTTAACACTTTTGACATTTATTGGCTGATCTAGTACAATTTCTTCGTTGACCATCTTTTGTTATATCGTTTAACTAAACGATCCTTCCTTTTTTTCGTCAACTGGCAAAGGCGACACACCACCTAAAAAGAAAAATTTCCAGAGAATCTTAAAACATGTACGCACATTTTAGCAAACAAATTCGTTAATTTACACATCTGGGCCCTATTCCACAAAACAACTTATCAACTTATCACTTTGCACTTATCAAATTGCATTTTTTGGCAAAGTGATAAGTGTTTCTGTTCCACAACATTCTTTGCAAATCTCACTTTGCACTTATCTAGTTTTTGCAAATACTTTGCTCTCTTTGCAAAAACTTTTCTCTCTTTGCAAAGTCTTTGCGCTCACTTGCAAAGTCTTTGCGCTCTTTTGCAAAGTGAATCTGCAAAGTGTTCCACAAAGGATTTAATCATCTTTGCATTTCTGTCTTATCACTTTTCACTTTGCATTGCTTAATATAAATTATTAAAATGAGCTAAAAAGTAAAAATGGAAAATATACTTGCAGTGTTACGTTATTTAAGACAAAAAAGATGTTTTATTTTCTAGTAAGTTTTTTTTTATAAAATGATTGTAAATAGCATATGAGAATTATTTCTTTTTATTATATAAACCAATTTTATTTTCGAATGTGTTCAATGAATCAAATTTCAATTTATATAGCATCCTTGTAATAAGCTTATTCCTTCATTTGTTCACATATTTATGCTTATGCAAACCTTTGCTTAACATTGAAGCTATAGATATGTACATATGCATATAAATTATAATTTGATATCATTGAACACATTCGAAAAATTAAAATGGTTTATATAATAGAAATAACTTATTAAAAGAAATAATACATAAAATGTATTAAGTATATATATACACATTCTGTTGGTGTCTTATAATTGTAAAAATGTATGTATACACAAAATTTACTTCATTGCCAAATAAAGGGTAGTTAAAAAAAATATGTAAAATGAGGGTACAATAAATTCCAGTAGTGTATAGATTTCCTAATTCCTAATAATATGTACATATATTAGAGTGGGTCACTGATGTATGAGAAAAAAAAAAGTTCTCGAATCATGTTCTAATAGTAATATTTTTTTGTCTTACGTCAAAACAAATAAAAACTGCAAAAAAAAGTAAAAAAAGTCACATCTTCAGCCCGCGCAAGAGCTCCTAAAAATTAAGTATATGTTAGAAAAGTTAATTTTTTAAATTTAAATATTTTATTTACTATCAATTATTATTAATTAAAAATGAAAACATTTTGAACTTAATACAATGCTTTTGTTGTTATATTCAAAATTTAACAAAATTGAAGATCAAAGCGCGGGCTGTAACACTAAAAATAAATTAATAATATTTTACACGGGTGTAGTGCAGACAAAAATACAACATATTTACGCTATTAGAAGTCGATAAGAGAAAAAAAATATTTTCGACCCACCCTAATGTACATATATATCTATAGCTTAAATTTTTACCAAAGGAAGGCTTAAGCATAAAGTATGTGAATTATTAAAGGAATAGGACTATTGCAAGAAAGCTTTAACATTTCATTCTAAAGGTTAATAAATTATTAAAACAGGCTTCCTGGGAGGAAGTTCTGAAAAAAGCCCAATCTTTGCAATCTTTTAATTGTGCTCTAATTCTTCTTTAATTTTATTTAAAAAGAAATCAACTTAAATCAATTAAAATTTTGTAGTCCCGAAAAATTAGTTCGGGCCCTATAATTTCTTATTATGCCCACGTCTCCACTATTGTAGAACAAAAACTCGCGTCTTAACATTTTGAAAGCTTCACTAGCTATAACAATATGAATTTGCAAAGAGATCGTTTACCTTGCAAATTTTTGACAAACTTATCAAAATTTGCTTTGCAAAAATAGAATTTACAGTTTTTGTGGAACGAAACAGCATAATTATTTGCAAAGTCTTTGCAAATTACACTTTGCAATAATAACTTTGCACTTTGCACAAGAGATCGTACGTGGAACAGAAATTGAAAAGAGAATATAAAAATTGCAAAGACTTTGCAAATTTCACTTATCAATTTCAACTTAAATAAATCAAATTAAATAGTTCTGTGGAACAAAAAGTTTTGCAAATTGACGAAAAATTTGCAAAGTGCAAAGTTGTTAAGTTGGTTTGTGGAATAGGGCCCTGGTCGTCTTCTGCGGTTATTAAGGTAAATCCTACGAATCTGTACAAATAGCGCTTTTAAATACAAAGAAACAAAAATCACACTACTTTTTCCTTAGCTAAAGCTGGTGAAACCACCAAACATGTGACCACGAGTCACAAATAACATCAACCTTACCTTGTTCAACCTGGTTTAAAAAGTACCATCCGTACAAACATAAGGAAACGCAAGTGTCTCACCTAGCCTCGTAACATAAAAACCACACCAAAAATTTTTATTAACAGTCCGATAGCCAAATCGGACTAACCACCTTGTTCCGTAAAACCAAGTAGAAGGGACCATACTTAGACCAATTGGCAGCGAACCCACCCGTAAATTCACTGCTTTGAGTAGCAATTTGCTAGAGAATAAGTGGAAATTGACTCTGAAACATTTTCCGAAGACTACGTACACCTCACCTGTAAAAATTGCATGTCCAAACACCCACCAATAGCTAATAGACATAACATACGGCAATACCTTTGTAGTGACACCGCCTCCATATCTCAACTCAAACCCCCATATCCCGGCCTATAACTACGTCTAAATTATTTGACTCCAAACTGGTTTCGCTGGTGCGGATAAAATACCAACAATATTTACCAGTGCAACGGGCAATATGTATATATGTATGTGCCTGTGGCATGAACAGCAAACCTCTTATTTTCCCAGAGTCCAAATAAAACGGAAAAAACAAAATAACATCATAATTTATCGTTATATCATTATTAAACTTAATTATATAGCATTACCTAAAGACAGTGCAAAGTGAAAAACAAAACTATTCTTATAAGACAATATTACAAAAATTCGGTGTCGAAAGTTCAAGTCGAATATTAAAATCCAGTGTAGTAAGGGAAAATTGGAAAAATAAAAACATCATTAACAACCCACTTGGCAATCATCATCCAAACAAACTATGCAAGAACAACCAATCTTATCTTTTTCACAGTACTAACATCTGCATCGAGTTCCCGAGGAGGCCTCCTTCAGATCGCGATCCAGTGGTAAGTCAATACATACTTTTATTTTGTTTTTCTTGCATTGTCATTATTGTACAAACAACTATAAACATATAAAAATCTTCATAACAAACCCATAAAAAAAAAACAAAAACAAGTAAAGGTATCAAACATGTTGCAATCAAACTTCTTCTAGATTTGGTTTTGTGCGTACAAAGTCTGGTTGGTACAAGAAAAAAAAAACTGATTTAACGATACCTATATATGTATGTACATCATCCAAAAGAAGAACAAATAAAAAGAAATGTCATAAATTTAACGAATGGGATTTGTTTTGTTTTTGCTTCCTACTGGAGTATGCTAGTTGTTTGTACAAACTTCAAGGTTGCCAAATTATTATAATTTAAATATTAAAATGATTACCTATATATAGAGAATGTAACAAAATAGATCGATACTACGGGATTTAAATTCAATTTTAACTAGCCGAATAACTAACTTTGCACTAGTAAAACCGAATCAATACATTTTATGTCCACAAAATTTACATCAGTGCAGTGAATCTCATGTAAATAACCGATTAATTATTTAAATAGTTTCGATTTTAAATCATACATTTAGAACTTTAGTTTTACGAAAGTTTGTTATTATTTCCAACGGAAGTAATGTATATAGGAATATAATTTTTTGTATGAATTTTCAATATCTACAATAAGGCTATAAAATAACATGAAATTAATTAATATCATATATCAGTAATATGAAGAAGTAAAATAAATATCATTGTGGCCTGCTTAATGAACATGGGGTGAGGGGAAAAACCAAGATATCGTTAGGGGTTCTAGAAATAAGACTTTATAACCGCTACTAGAACATAGGACGGCGAGGGTATTGAGGCGCAAACCCTAATTACATCTTGGGGATATCTGTAAACGTAACTTTTGACAATCAACATATTTCAAATTAAAATAATGTGTAATAACCCTTACCATCTGGCAAATTAATAAAAATAAGAAGAGGGAGGATAGGGAGTCTACAATAAAAGAGCAATGCAATTGGTCATTGCGGTAAAAAGAGAGGTACAAGAATACCACCTCCCCGACTGTTTGCTAGTTTAATAATGGCTCCCAATGTTGCTTCTCTGATTACTGTTCCGATGTTAAATATATAGGTTAAATTTTAATGTATTTAATACAACTAACATTCGTTTTTTTTCGAACTAGAAAAAACGGGAAATTGCATTTATTAGGTTAGCTCTTGTTTTGAAAATTTCGAAAACGGAGGAGGTTGCACAGCGTAACTCAAAAACGGTTTAGTTTATAAAATATACTAAAAAAACGAAATTCCACAATAATATTACCTTTAACCATTGATATAGGTTTTTCTAACATGCGTAGTCGTTTTAGAAACCAAATTGTTTTGGCAATGGGGATAAAACAAATTATGTGAGGTTGGTCATACTTTTGACCCAACTAAGGGCAATCTTGACGCTGCATTGGCCAAATTTAAGAATTATATTAAACCGGCATATTTGTATGGGAGCCCCATTAAAGGGTGGAGATACAAGGCAATTATGTTTTAAGAAAATGTTAAGCACAAAAAACTAATGAAGGTCAGTCATATATTTAATCCCCCTTGGGGCGATTCCTTGGCAGTTCTGGGGCTTTTTCTTTAATATATTTCTAGTCTTTCAATTTTATTTGAGAGCCCCCTTAAAGAATAAAGAAAGCGTGCAGGTATGTTACAGGGATGATAAATGAGAAAACCAATATCATACTTACAAACTTCTACAATCGTACTTTTTCGACCCCAATAGTAATAAATATTTTTTTTTTATAAAAGAAAAAGAGTTTTGTTTTGGTTACACTTGAAACCATTGGTACATACGGTCTATTTCGTTCATTTGTTTTTATAATATTTTGCCATGAAGCCTTATATGCTGCCGCTGATACTTGATTTAGAATGTATGCAATCGTCCAATGATCAAGTCCAAAAATCTATTCACAATAGCGAAGTTTATTGTTTGGTGCAAATGGTCTTGCAAAGAGCAAATGCAAAATATCAAAGCTGTTTTGTTAAATCCAACAACAACATACACAGAGTTCATAAAAACGCTACGAAATTCTGCATTTGCACTTTGGCAAAACCATTTCCACCAAAGACTGAAATCAGTTTATATTCGTTGGACAGTAAATACGAGTTGCCATTTTATATCAATTATAAATATTTAGGTTTGAAAAATTTGGAAATAGTACCAAATGAGTCACCCCTGCAAATAAAATTGGACCACCTGATCCATTTTGATAAAATGGACTACTCCATGGACTGGTCCGATGTAATGCAAGCATGGACCATGTCATTGTTAAAAAGTGTTTGTAGTGAGACGACATATCTTCGTTTTTTAACGACAAGTTTTCGTTTTTAAACGACTTTAAAACTAATCCTCTTGAGTATACCATGGAGTAGTTTTAAAACTACTCCTAAGTGGTCCAAAGGTGGGTTATATGGTCCTCTCCTAGGACATCGTAATGTTAAATAGACCATGTTTTTTCCATACGTTTGGGTTAGTTTTGGACTAGTCCTGGTCCCTTGTAGGCTACTCTTTACACGCGTGTTTGGACTGGTCCTATTATTTGCAGGGACGGTGGTACCACCGTACTTTTGGCTTTGAATTTTATCCAAAAAATACAATTGCACCAACTTTATCAACCGTGGTACGTTAGAAACAAATTATATGCGTTTGACTATTTTTTTTTAGCAAACGCACACAAACACAAATATTTAAGCTGAATTGACGTGTGTAAGAAAAAACAGTTCTAAAGAAACAATTCGCATCAATGCTGATGTTTACTTTTTATTTTAATTAGGGTTTGTTCAATATGAGTTTTAGAGAAAACTTGTTAAGGCAAAAGTTGTTGGAAACTTTACTAACAACAACTTCTTAGAAAACGATTTTTATGTAAAATTAACATTTTCCTAAATATAAGTCATACAAGTCGGACTTTACGATTTTTCTCAAACTTTGGGGGGCTTGAGGGACGGCTTAGCCTTCGCCGATCGTCCTAAAAAATTTTTGGAGTTGTTTTTTTATCAATACCCACCAAATTGGCGAGTGAGACCTAAATAAATCCAACTTTTGATTTTAACGGTCACCCTAATATATATATACGTGTGTGCATAGCATATATTTATTTTGTATATAAAATATACAGTTAGTCAAACAATTATTTTCACAATAAAAATATTTCAAAATATAGTAAGCAGTCAAATATAAGGAACAACTTTTTTATTGCGTATTTTTTTTTTAATTTAGTTTCCTGTTTTTCAAAATAAAATATTTATATTGAAAACAAAAAAAAAATTAACGAACATAAAATAAAAAAATATTGAAAAAAGAATTGCAAGGCGAATTTACACCAGGTGAACTTATTTTGCTACGTAAGCAACAGCTGATTACTAACCTTGTGTCAAAATGGTATACCGTCCTGTTGTTTCTGGGGAATCTTGACTAAATTCTATAATTTTCGATTGAAATTGTGTAATTTAAAACTTTTTTAAGTTATAATATTTCAAAAAAACACAATTTAATATAAAAACAAAATCAAATATTTGTTTGAATTTTTGACACAACGTTAAAATATTTTACAGTGTTGTAAAACGTTTTCAAAATAAGACCACCTTGTATGAATTCGCCTTGAAGAATTTTTCGACTAACTGTACATATCGTTACCTAAAACGCAAAAGGCCCTAACTAACAAAAAATTAAAAAACCGACTTTTTCATTAAATCTGATGAATTGCATCAACACTTATGTCCACAATAAATTTTGGAAACTTATCCAAAATTTGCAATTTTATTAACAAAAACAAACGGCCCTATTTACAAAAGATTATGTGCTACGCACTAAAAGACCTTACTAACAGTTTCCATAATATGCAACATTGTCAATAATCAAAACAACTGGTAGGTTTTACAAGAAAAATAGAAGAAAAAAAATTATAAACTGTTTAAGGCAATTTATCGATTAACATTTTTAATAGTAATTTGCTTCTTCTGTAAAATTTTCAAAATGTTAGATAGGGCGTTTTGCGTTTTAGGCAACGATATATACATATGCGAAATGTATTATGCGGTATTTTTTTTTTGATATTTATAAACTGCCTGTTTTTTAAATAAAATTTTTGTTTTGGGAATTTATACTGAAAACAATCACAAATTTTAGTTTTTTTATAGTTTCCATGTAAATTTCCAAACAAAATGTTTATTACAAAAATTGGCAGTTGCTTTGTTCATATATGTAGGGAAAATTTTTAATTAATTTGTATTTCCTTTAGACTTCTAGGACAGCTTTTAAAATGAAGATTAAACGTGAGTTAAATTAAATTATAGTTCAAATGATTTAAAGTCCATACTATTAAAATGTTCGTTTTTACATAATTTGCAGAATATTTCTGAAAATAATATTAAATTATTTCAAAGTAGTATAGATCCTTTGAATGCAAAAGGCAAAAGAAGTAAATACAATAAAATAAGAAAGAATTAAAAAAATAGAAAACGAATTTCAAGTATGGCAAAATACTTGCTGGATAAGCAAAAGAAATATAAAATTAATTTGGATACTCTAATGTTTAAAAGAGACCCAATTCAAAATTTAGAACATGATAAAATATCAGACAGAACATGATAAAACATCATGTAACAATATTTTATCAGATGGTTCTATTGAATGCAGCAATTCAGAACTAAGCAATAAATCACTATATGAGAAGTCATTTGAAAAGCCTTTGTTTGAAAAAGATTCAAATTTATTAACTAATAACACTTCTCAAAATTGTAAATCATCATATATGGAAATTAAAGAAGTTTTAAATGCTTCGTTAAAAGAAATATTTGCAGAGTTTTCAAAAGATTTAAAATTTGTTATATGTGAAGAACTTAAATCTGATTTTAAAGAAATTATAGATGGGTTAAGTTCAGTTTTACAAAAAATAGAAACTAAAGGTTCTAATAGAATTTCTGAAAGCATTGGATTTTGTGCTGAGAGGGAAAATTGTAATTTAAAATTAGATAAAAAAAAGTAAAAACAAATAACCGTGATCATACTCTCGGTCCTTTTGAGACTACAGATGATTCGTTGAATGTCTCAAACTTCTTAAATTACAGAAAGACACCTAATCCGAAGGAAAAATTTAACCGAAATGTCCTTCGAGAAGAAACGAAGAATTCAAAACCCAAAAGAATTTTTGAGAAGAACATTCTCGATTGTAGATTTTCAATAAATTTAGACATTGTAAAAAATGTGCATAAAAAAATTACAGAGAAAAAAATCCTCGAAGATTTAGTAAGAGAGGAATATTTAAAGCATAATAATGTTTGCATTTTATGTTTTTATAATGTATTGAGTAGTAAAAAAAGTACATTTGTTTATGCCTATTGCAAATTTAATGATCTTTCGTTTTGAAATAACTCTAAGTGGCGATGTCACTGTTTATAGAACAAAAGAGTTACATCATGCTGAAGATGAAATACATGCTCCCCAGATACGGGGCGTAAGAAGACATGTTTTTAAGAATGAGATTAAAGAAAATAATGCTTATTTATACAGAAGCAGCAAATTTTAAATGCTGCTGATGATATTGCCGAAAAAGGCAATTTTAAAAATATTCAAAAACTGGAAACATACAGAAAAGTTAAGTCCGAAGGTAACTTCGATAGATATTATCATCCAGATCCAGTTTTTGCTCTTATTTTGATGAAAAGAGGGCCATATAAAAGTTATATACAATTAGTTGGCTCTCCATTTACCGTTTATACATGGGAAAACCTTACATTTAAAACTATTTCAAGTAATGTTAAAATACTTGAGGAATCTCGTTTTACTTTGCATATGGATGCTTCTGTTGAAAGCGTAAAACATGTAGAGTGTGCTGAGAAAAGAATTTTAACTTATAAATTAGTTATACGAAATTGTAAGCTAAAAATAATTCTTCCGATTGCGGAAGCAATTCTTTCCCGCCACGCTCTTAGTGAGATATGTACCTTTTTGGATAAATTAAAGTTATTTTTGAAAGAAAACAAATTTAAATGGCCTTATTGTAAAAGAATTTGTACTGATGTGAGTGCAGCATTATATGGTGCGATTTTAAAAAGTTTCAATAATAGGACTTTATTACTTACAGTACCATATATCGAGTGCCACATTTCTTAACAACTTGAAAATTAATTCAAACCATAAGCCTGATTTTGTTGTCCTGCAGTGGTGTAAATGTCATTACATTCATATAATTTGCAAGGATTTAGATTCAAAATTAGGCAAAAACCATATTTTGAGACCATTGTTAAAGAATGTGTTAGTAGCTGCATTTAGTTTAACTACGATAGCAGAATGCCAACGTTGGTTTAAACACATTTTTATAGTTTTGCTATCTCCATATAAGTCTAGTGTTTTTGAGCAAAGTTTTGAAATATTAAAGCTATGTGTGATAGAAATCGATGGTGAAAACACTAGCAAGGAGTATACGCTTCTTGATAACGAAAATACTGATCTTTTAGAGTCTATTGCTTTCAATAGTCCATTTCGAAAATGTTTCTGGAAATTTACGATGAAATTGTAGACATGATGAAAACAATTACGACGGGTCAATGTTTAAATAAATATCGTAACGATGATATATGCATGTTTATATTAAATAAATATTGCTCATATATTGTTCTTTGGACAAATGTTATGGGAATACATGTTGATCCGTCCGGAGATCATATTAGTAATGCTCCCGTTGAATTTTCATACTTTTTGCAAAAAAATATTACATTGCCTCAAAAATCTGTAAGGCCAGATGTATTTGTTAAAGTTATGAGAATTGATTACCTGAGTTCCTTGGAAGAGTTGCGATATAGTTATAACATGTTTGGAACAATTGACCAGGAAATTGATAATTCAATTAATTTAAGTTTAAATGAACTTAATGAGCCTGGTACTAGTATTCGAATTGATAAAGAGCACTCTTATGCCAGTTCCACTCCAAATGAAAGTGGAATAAAAGTGTTGAAATAATAGAAAAAGAACACAGTTATGTCTTGGAACCCGAAGAAGAATGGGGAAAGATAAGCAAAATTAGACAAAAATCTATTAGTCCGAAAATAATGCATAAAGCTAAGGCAAGCAAAAAAATTTTTGAAAGTCGCAAAAATCGTACTTTAAATATAGACCACAAAGAAAATGAAGTTAGTTTTGTTCTTTTCAAATTTGATATACTATACTCTGAAATTAATAATATCGTTGATCCAATGGAGATTGGATTTTACGACTTTTTAGAAATTTCAGACTGGAATTCTTTAAACAATGACCAATGGTTGACTAATTTTGTGCTAGATGCATGTCTATTAGTAATCATTAAAGAAAGTGGATCAACTAACTGTAATAGTATGCCTTGTCAATTAAATAACATACAGTTTGATCAAATAAGCATGTTATTTAAAAATCAACCCGATTTTATATTTGTTCCAATGTTACATTCTCGACATTTTACATTAACACTATGGAAATATAAGGAATTTTCTGACAGAGATGATACCTCTAGACAGAAAGATGGCGCAAGTTGTGGAATTTTTGTTTTAATGTTTGCATCAAAAATTCTTAAAAACGAGCCTTTAAAAAAATTAAGCAATCCTAACCAGAGTACGAAAAAAAACTGTAAAGTACACAATTAAGTGTACCATACCGTATTTTGGCATGAACAGTTCACATACACATTCGTTACAAGTAGTCTTGGGCTTAATCGTTCATTTAAGTGACGTTTCAATAGAGTTCATTTAAAAAAAGTGAACTAGTTCGTTCTTCCAGTTCAGTAGTTCACTTTTAGTTAGTCAGTCTTTTGAGCCAGCTGTATATTTCGTCAGTCAGTTCATTTAAGTCAGTTCATGTATGTAGTTTAAAGGTTCATTTACTTCAGTTGCTTGTTTTGATTTCTTATTCTGTTGTTGTTTATTTTTGTGTGTGTCAAGCTTTGAAAAAATTAATAAAAATTTAAATACTTAAAAAAACTTATTTAAATTTTTAATAAATATTTAAATATAATGTAATAAATATAAATTTTTAATAAAGTTCAAAAACACAATTGTGTATTTTTTATAAAATTTCCTTTTCTTTGTTTTTCAACAAATAAATTTGACATTCACTCATTTTACAAAAACAAAATGCATAGTATTTTTCATGTTCTTTACCGAATTGATTGAAAAGAGACAACAATATTATTAGTTTCTATATTTTATAATATACTTGTTTCTTTTACTCATTGCCAGATTACTAAAACATGTTCATAATATAATCAGGGCTGCCATATTAAGAGATGTCTCGCCATATGTGGCAATTTTCAAACATTTTGACAACACTGCGCTTTTTTTCGGCGATTTATAAAATATATGGCGATTTTTTTATTATTAAAAAGATTTCCGTATGACGTGCTAAATTTCCAATTATTATTTTTGATAAATACACTGAAATTAGATAAGCTATTAATTTATTTTGAGACTCTAATACTATGTTTCCACTATCAGCTTGTTGTCAACTTGTTTTGAGCAAAACGTGTCAGAGTGCTTCCATTATGTAAAACTGGTTTTGGTTTTCGAAATCAATTTGGCATTAATGTTGTTTACAAACATGAAAGCAAAAAATATTTTTGTAAAATAATAAATATTTTCTTATATGTTTTTTAATACACATTATACATATAATTTAATAAGTCTTGTTATTTTGGTAAATCTGTAATTTTTTTCGAAATTGTTAATCACCAATAATAAAACTCTGAGTTGTTTCATGGTTTTCGACATTTTTTGGAGCAAAACTAGTATTTATTTGAGTTTTTCGAACATGAAAAATGTATGGGAAAACAAGTAGCAAGTAGCAGAACACCTGTTTTGCTGCAAATGTAGTTTTGTGGCCCAAAACATGTAAAGCGGCCCATACACTTGCAATATTATTGTATATGATATTCGCCATATCATTTCCATTTTGTCCTATATTTTACAATAAGTCGCACAATAGTTTCATTCAATAAAAAGGCGAACATAACCTATAGGAATAATATAAACAGCATTGTACAATGTTGCCAACACACTTCTCTTTCTTTTCGTTGTGCAATAAAAATCAAGTCTTGATTGTTGCCAATATATTGTTCCACCTTCGAATATCACATACACATTGGCGATATAATTGTACTATGCGTAAAATTGAACAATTTTATTCTAAGTGTATGAGCCGCTTAAGTGAAATACTATTACATAATGGAAACACTCTGACTCGTTTTGCTCAAAATAAGCACCCCTACCACAAACAACTACTCCCATGAAAATATTCCTATATTTTTTTTATTTGTGTGTTTTTTTTTTGTATTGTGAATGATTCCTATAACAAATTTTATGGGAACGAATTCCCAAACTAAAAACATGTAGGGAACATGTAAGTTTTAATTTGTATTTTAAGGTAGGGCTCAATTAAATTACTTTTTTCTTTTATTGAAGGAGTATTAATAAGAAAAATTAAGATAAACATTATTCATTATTTATTTTATCATATAATTATTAGTGTTTTATTTTGTATATTTTTCTTTCAGAATACAAGCACTGACAATTTATTCACAATAGAGACATTTGTTTATAAAGCACTGACAAATAATGCACAATATAAATTTTTACTGCCAAAATATTTGCGTTGACAAATTCATGACTTATCTTACATAACGTCTTCACCTGACGTATTAAAAAAACGCTGACAGAAAGTTTCGAGTTTTTTTTATATAGAGTTTGACATTTGGTATGACAAAAAATTGTCAGGTGAAAACGCTGTTAATGCCGACAAAATCACCTCAACAATAAATTTCAGCATGTCCTACGGAAATCTTAAGAGGCCTATAGACACATACTGTTGACAACTACTGCCGATGAATCCTTCGTATACGTGTGTGATTGATATTTTACTACACACCTATCAATCATCATTTTAAAATAAATGTCATTTCGTGAAATTCAAGAGAACCCCTACTTGCTTCACACGTTTTTTCTCAGAAACTATTTTAAATTTGTTTTAATTTAAATTGAAAGAAAAATATATCATAAAATTAATAATTTATTTTATTGTTCATTGAACAACTGTCAGCAGTATGACTTCATTTTGAAATCAAACCTATTTTGGTTTTTCATACTGCATTCTCTGTGTGACGCATACATATATAAAAATTTCAAATTTACAAACACATGCTGATTGCATGAGCATGATAAGTATGTGTCTATGTGACCCTTTATTAATAATAAAAAATATTTTATAAATTGCCGAAAAAATCGCAGCTAGACATCTCTAAGTATGGCAGCCTTGATTTTATTATGAAAATGTTTAAAGTTATCTGGCAATGAGTAAAAGAAACAATATAATGTTAAACATAGAGACACTAATAGTATGTTCACATTTGGCTTCTTAAACGCGTTTAAGCAGTTCGAACGTGATTAAGCTCTAATCACTTCAAAATCGAGATGATTACCCATACATTGAAGTGATTTGTTAATCACTTCAAATCGACATGATTACAACTAAATCACTTCATAAACCACATAGAATCCACTGAACATACCCTAATAATGTACAATCGCTAGATTGTGTACAACCGGCCAAGATGTCTGCTTAATGTTTTTATTTTTTTTCCTTAAATAATTCATTAATTTTCACAATTTCATCATTAAATTGATTAAAATAATCTTCTGATAACTTTATAAAAGTGTTTTTATCCAATTTTAATACTTTAAAGAAATTTAAATTTGTTTGTTGTTTTTTTGTGTGCTTGTGTGTGTGTTTTTTCTTAATCATCTGTCATCTTAATCATCTCAAATGTAATGTGAACGGCTTTGATTAGCTAAATCAACATTTTGCTTAAACGCGTTTAAAACCCCAAATGTGAACATACTATAATACTATTGTTGTTTCTTTTCAATCAGTGCGGTAAAGAATAAGAAATCAAGTGGACAAGCAACTGAAGTAAATGAACCTGTGAACTAAATGAATTGAACTAAATGAATTGAACTAAATGAACCCTATCAAAAGACTGCTGACGCAAAAGACAAAGTGACGAAAAGTGAACTGTTGAACTAAAAGGAACTGTCAGACTGAATGACAGTTCAACGTTCATCTGACTGACTAGTTCAATTGAACTAGTTCGTTCATGAACTACCCAACTCTAGTTACAAGAATACAAAATAAAAAAAAAACATTTTTCTGTTTGTGAATGTGTGCAGAAACAATATACGGTACACAGCGAGAGTGAGCTGACGCACACAAAAACTACGAACGTACAATAACTTTTTAGCGCACATGACCAAAGCCAAAAAATATGATATGAAGGTGAGTTGTATAACAGGAGTGCAGAAATATAAGAAACATGCAAAAGTGTACCAATGTTTTATAGAGCAGAGTATTGGTGCTTATTTCCCCTGCAAATAATAGGACCAGTCCAAACACGCGTGTAAAGAGTAGTCCACAAGGGACCAGGACTAGTCCACAAGTAACCCAAACGTATGGAAAAACCTGGTCTATTTAACATTACGATGTCCTAGGAGAGGACCATATAACCCACCTTTGGACCACTAAGGAGTAGTTTTAAAACTACTCCATGGTATATAACCCACCTTTGGACCAGTAAGGAGTAGTTTTAAAACTACTCCATGGTATACTCAAGAGGATAAGTTTTGAAGTCGTTTAAACACGAAAGCATGTCGTTAAAAAACGAAGACATGTCGTCTCACTACAAACACTTTTTAACAATGGTATGGTCCATGCTTGCATTACATCGGACTAGTCCATGGAGTAGTCCATTTTATCAAAATGGGTCAGGTGGTCCAATTTTATTTGCAGGGTCAGCAAACAATTGTTTGTTTTTTACGTTGCTCGCCAAACAGGGATGCCAAATTTAAAAAAAAAAATAGGTATTATCGGCACTTTAATTTAAAAAATTGGCAAATTAAAAATACCTATTTTAAATACAATAAAACCTATTCTTACTTACAAAAAAGAACAATTCAGCATTAACTAATGTTTATAATTTATGAAATTACAAAAAAATCAAACAAAATAAACGTTTTACGAATAAATTGTAGTTAAATAAAAAGTTTTTCTTACTTTTTTATATATAAGTATGTATATTCCATATATACATATTTGAGTTTGACATTTTTATTAAATCCTTTTTAAAACAGTTTGAATTATTAAATTTTAAATAATCTTTAAAAAAAAAGAATAACTTGCAAAGATAAATTTTTCAGTGAACATCAAAACTTTGTTACATTAAAAAATTCTTTAAATATTCACGTTATAAATCTGAAAGTTTTTGCCAAAAAGTCTGAAAATTTTTTCAATTAATATGTACAGTATACACAGAAAAAAATATCAATGTAAAAATAACATGGCAAAATGTTGATTGAGAATCATAGTAAATTTCTGCAAAAGAATGCCCTTTATTTAAATTTATCATTATTTCATATTAAATTTAAATGCAAAATATTAAAATAACCTTAACTCACGTTTATTTAATATTATTCACTGTTAAAATAACATTGTTCAATATTGAAACCATTAAAACCTGTTTTACTTGTTTTGTATAGAAAAAAAACAACACCATAAAAAGAAAAACATACATTTTTTTATTTTCACGTTTAAAATATGTTATAAAAAGAATCAAATTCGCATATTCTTTTAGTTAAAATAATTTAGTTAAATAGTACATTAAGTTTTCAAAGTAGAATGATGAAGAAACCATATCGGGGCATTCTGCTGATGCTTCTGTTAACAAAGGGGAATAAAAATAAGTGAAACATGTGTTACAGGGGTAAGTGTTTTGAATTATTCTTAAATAAATGTTGTCTCTGAAGCTTCTTCTCACTGTTATATCACACTTAAACCAATTTGATTCTACAAGAAATTCACGTTGTTTCAACTTAAAATAACTTTCATTCAACGTGATTCGGATTGTTATTTCAATATAAATGACATTTGGCTTTAACTTTGCTGCAATGTTAAATTAACACGAATTAAAGTTATTTTAAAAGAAAAAAAACGTTGTTCGCAAGTTTTTGTAATATCATGTTAAATTTACATGAAGTAATTATGAAGCAAAATCACCACCTAAAACGGTAAAATTAACCTTGTTTTCGACGATTTTAACTTGATTATTTTCTGTGTGTAGTTTGTTTTTTTTGGAACAAAAAAATTTTGTTTTGTGGCATCTTCCTGAAGTTCTCTTAAAAGCAATAAAGTTGACAAATTAACATTATTTTGTTGAGCCCACTGAATACAAATTTTTAAGCTTTTGATAGCACCTATGTGTTTTTTTTGTTGCTCCAAATGTTCTTCATGGTCGATTTCTTCTATATCATGGTTATCATCTTCAATCATCCACAATTTTTAGTTTTTATTTTAAAAAATTTCTCTTTCTTGTACTCATTTTTATGTTAACACCACGAAAGAATATATAACTGATCATTGCAGCATAATCAAACAAAAATGCTTCATAAACAAAACCTTAAATAGCGGCACCTTTTGCCATTCACTTTGCTTTTAGTTAGAAATTAATACATATACATAAGTAAATTTTTAAATATTTGAAAAAATTGGTAGGTTTCAAAGGATTTTGGTAGGTTTTATAGACAATTTTGGTTGGATAAAAACTTTTTAAGCGGCAACCCTGGTGGTAAATTTAACGTCGAAAATTGTTGTTGTGCTATGTATTATTCGAGTTTATTTGAAGAAAAAAACATATTTTAACACTCATAAAATTATTACAGTAATTGATGCGGGGATTAGCTTAGGGAATTTAAAAAAAAAAATTAGCAAAAAAATAAAGTTTTTCCGTACATATAATGTTATAATAAATAAAAATTTTAAAATTAATGTAAAATTCATTTATTTCAAAGTAAAATTTTTTTTAAATTAAATGTAAACATTTATTTTAAATTAAATAAATGTTCAGTTCTTTAAAATGAATTTTCTTTTTGAATAAAGCCACATAATATTTTGATTCTATTAATATTATACCTTGGGATGAGTGCTCTTGATTCTTTTTTATAAATTTTTTTTTTTGCAGTAAAAGAGTTTTTTTTTATATATTTTAGGTAAATCCTTTTTTTTTTACCTATTAATTTTTGAATGCACTTGCGTGGACATCGGTTTATTAAGCAATACTTATGGCGGCATCATTAACGCTGTAAAATAATTGTAAAAAACATTTGAGACAATTGATGTGCATTTGTACGCATACCTAAGTACATATGTACACATGTGAAGATCCTTTTTATGTAAATTTTTTACTTGTGCCTTGTATATTTGAAGAAAGAAAAAAAAAACATTTTTATGACTGCTCTTGTTTTTTATAATAAAAAATTTTTTCAGTTAAAGAATTGTTCATACATTTAAGGTAATTTTTTTTTTTTTCTTGACTATTTTTATGTGCAATATTTATGGCACCAAACTCTTTCAATATAATAACATTCATAAAAAACCCAAAAGCAACAAATTCGCAGAAAATTATGGAATTTTCGGTTGACTTCAATCATTATGCATTTTAAGTGATCATTTAACATTTGTTTGAAAAGAAAGTAAGATGCCGCGCCCTAAAAATAATTTTTTGCGCGATTATTTTAGTGTAATCGATGAAAGTGACGTATTTTGTGATAATGGAAGTTGTGAAAAAAAATTAAATAGTCATACCGGAAATCTAGAAAGACATTTAAAACGATTTCACCCTACTTTATATTCAGATTATGTTGCAATAAAGTGTGCAAATAAAAATAAAATCAATGATTTAAAAACCAAAACAGTTCCAACCTATTTCAATCAAACTAACATTGAATTGGCGATTGTAGAATTATTTACAAGGAATGGACGCCCACTGCGTATGGCGGAAGATCGTGCTTTCAAAATATTAGTTCAACCGGCATTTGATGCTTTGGGAATAAATGTTAATGAGCATAACGTAGCTGAAAGAATAATAGCATTTTCTAAAAAAGTAAAAGTAGATATAATGGATGATTTAAAAGACAAAATGATTTCTTTAAAGATTGATGCAGCAACAAGACAAGACTTAAGTGTTCTCGGTATTAATGTGCAATATATAAAAAATGCGTCTATAAAAATTAAAACTCTGGCAATAAAAGAATTAAAATTAAGTCACACTAGTGAATATCTTAAAACCATCATATTAGAAGTTCTAAAAGAATACGAGATTAATATTCATTAAATTTTAACAATAACTACAGACAATGGCGCGAATATGGTAAAAGCAGTGAAAGACATGAACACAAATCTGCAAGCTTCCCTACAAAGAGAATGCATCGATATTAATTCCATAGAGAACAAAATGGATGTAATTGTATCAAATTTTTCAGTGTACAATACAACTGGCGTTCGTTGTGGCGCTCATACTCTACAACTTTGTGTGCTCGACGTTATAAAAGTACTGGAAATTAAAAATAAATTGGACACTATTAGATTAATAGTTAAAAAATTAAGAACGCAAAGTTATTTAAATATATTAAAAACCAGCAACTACAAAAAACCAATAAGAGATTGCGCTACAAGATGGAATTCCACGTTTGATATGCTCAGAAGATTATTAGACATCAAGGATATAATTGAACCATTGAGTAATGAAAACCAAAGTTTGTACTTAAGCGCCAATGATTGGATCTTTGTTAAAAAGTTTATAGATATTTTCGAACCAGTTTACAATGCTACGATCAAATTGCAATCGGAGCAATTTTGTTATAGAGAACTATATATCATTATAATGGATTTATTATTCCAAGTAGACAATTTAGCGCCTAAATCATCGGAAATCTAAATTATTTGATAAGGAATTGTTCAACACAGCAGTACTTTTGGATCCTAGAATTAAAATTTGTTTGGACTCACAACAGAAAGAAAGAGCAAAGAAATATATAATCGGTTTATATAAGCGGATAAATTCAATAACTGGTAAATATCCAACTGATATTTTCACTAATTTAAAATAAAAATAAGAAGGGAATAATTATGATTTTAATAAAAAATGTATTTATTTTAGAAAATAAATTTGAATAAAGCAGGGTTTTGACAAATATATGTAAGTGCGGAGGGGCCATCCACCAGTAAAAAAGCAAAGTCATTTTCTGATTATCTGCAAAATTTGGATCCTAGTTCATCTAAAGCAGACTCAATACTTTCTGATATAGAAAATAACTTTATGTTGTATGAGCGGGAAACGAGATTGCCTTTAAATTCTAACATCTTAGAATATTGGTCCAAAATTAATAATTCTTTGTCGAAGATAGCTGAAATAATTTTGGCAATACCATCCACACAAGTCAGCGTTGAACGAATTTTTTCATCCTTAAAATACATACTTTCTGACCAGCGTAATAGGCTTTCAGCTTTAAACGTGGAACATATGTATATTAATGGTAAAATCAAACGGAGTTTTTAATTATGAAAGTTAACAAAATTAAATGAAATAACAATGAAAAAGATCTGTGATAAGTTATTCATTATTTGCTTGTATTGGCCTTGAGAAAACATAATACATTTTTTATTGCAAAGAATAAATTTTTATCATACTTATAAAACATTAATATTGTTTTATTTTGGCTTGACATTTCTAAATTTTTAAGTTTTAAGATATTCGCAGAATAGTTATTCGTAAAATAACTGCATTTTTATTATATTAAAAACGAATTAAATAATCTACAATCAATTATCGTAATAATTTTATGAGTGTAAAAATAATTTTTTTTATGCAAATAAACTCGTATAACGTATAGCACAACAACAAGTCATAGAGCACTCAGCACTAGCAATACGAAATACACAAACAATTTTGTCGTATTCGTTTTTTTGTCCTTCTTCACTGAATACACGCAAGTGCAAAGCAACAACACTTTCGTATGCTTTGCTGGTAAACATTGACGACAGCGATCATCATTGTAGATTTTGTTTTTGTTTAACGTATGATATCGTTTAACAAAGTGTGTATTGAAAAACACTTGGAAAAAATTGATGTTAGCTTTAAATTTCAAACTTATTCACAGAAAAATTATTGTATGGTCAATTACAAATGAGTAGGTGAGATGCAAAACTCGTTCGTTACACCTTTTTCGAATTTTGGAAAAATGCAAAAAACATATAGTGCCGGATTAACTGGACCAAATTAGTTGAACTTTTTTGATTTTGAAGTGTTATGCCATTCTTGATTAATAACTCAAGATTTGAAAAATTGAAACCAACTGAAATATAGAAAAATAATAGATTTAATTTTGTAACGAACGAGTTTTGCTACGAATTTTCGAAAGAAACTAGTTTTGGTACGATCCATATGTGATCGAACTAGTTTTGCAACGCACTTTAGCCAACCAGGAAAACTAATCATTGAACTTTAGTATATTTAAAAGTTAAAAACAACAACAACAAGTCCAACTTACTTAGACGTTAAGGGCGTCAAGTGTACTTAGTTTTGATTACCACTGGAGAGAGAATGTGCTTAGCGGCAAAGAAGTCTTTTTTTTGTAAATTGAAAAGTGCGGTCTTTTGTTTTTAAAATAGATAAATTAAAACACTGCTATTTCGTTTTTATTTTTTTTTATTTAATCAAATACCTATTTCGACCAACTTTGTTAATCATTAACAGGAAAATAAAATATATGTATTTTTATTTAAACATGCGGATGCTTCTTTAGTTGTTACTTGTAAAATTTTGTATATGTAACACATTTTGAAAAGAAAAGTAAGGTAAAAAAATTTGTGTAAGCCTTGTATTTTTTTTCGGAAATAGCAGACCTTTTGTTGTTGGTCTTGATGCTGTCGCGTCAAGGGATTGAACAGTATCAATACCAACATGGGAGGTAAAGAACATCATGTCCAATTTAATAAGTAAACGTATGTTACCTTATATGACGTTATTTTATTAAGGATATCATCGACAAAAATAAAACATATTAGAGACATAAAAAATATTCGGGCAAAGGAAAATTTTTAAATTTAAAATGTTCGCGGTCTTTTGTAAAGTTTTCAAAATGTGGCTTGGTGTAGTTTATCTCCCACCTGCTGTGTTAAAAAATATGAGTTTTTATACCACTAAATTTAGGTGTACTTGTCATTGTTTTTTCCGTTCCTTAATCAATACTATTATTCTCCTAGAATATAGAATTGCAAGTCTTTATTTTCTCTCCAATTTTCCCCAAAGTGAGTAGATAATAGTATTCTCAAATCATTTTTCGGGTAAGCCCCCACATTGATGGGAAGTATATCTGGAACAATGTCATACATTTTTTCCGAGTTCCTTTTCCATGTTTAAACTATTAGCATTCGCTTTGAAGGTTGGAATTTAAAACTTAGTTTTTTCACCACAGGAGATTTCCAGTCGTATATTAGAACATTCCTACAAAAATTTATTTCAATATGTATACGATTTACAAAAAATAAATTAGCCAAAGCGAACTTGGTTACAAATTTGCATTTTTAAATTCCCTAATTGGACTATATTTAATCAACGGTTTCTTGGTGCACTTCTAACAGAAAGTTTAAAACAGTGAACCAGCGAGTTTTGTTACACAAAATGCAAAGAGATATTTTTGAAAATGTCTGTTGAGTGGAATGAACCAATTTTGTTACCAACTGCAATTTTACGTCACAAAAAAACATAGAAAAGGACATAAATCGATACAATCTATATATATATATATATTCTTATAAAGTACTAAACGATCTGTCTAAATCGATTGTTATCTCAATTTCTTTAATTTTTGAAACGAACGAGTTTTGCAACTCATCTACTCAAATCTACTCTTACATAATTGATTTTTGTTGTATTCTTTACAAAATGGATTTGCAAAATGAATGGGAAAAAGATATTTTTTAACTTATAATTTTAAGGCTGAAGCCCTTATTGAAATTATCTACAACTGACATAAATTTGGATAATTTATTGGACGGATCATGGAAGACTTAAGGGACATTTCGATTGGTTAGTACGGGTTTAAAATAAAATTTACACGCACTAAACTTTTTTTTCAAAATTTTTACAAAAAATGCAAAACAAATTTTTTTGCCGTGTACGTACATGAAAAAAATATATGAAATATTTTTGTTCTTTTTTCTTTGTATGTGTTGGTTTTCACAACAAAAAATATTGAATAAAAATTACATTTTCTTTAAAGCACTTTTGCATGTTTCTTTTATTTCTGCACTCCTGTTATATAGCTCACCTTCAAATCCTTTTTTTTGGCTCTTGTTTGATTTTATAAAATTTTCTTTGCTTTAAAAAATACGTACACGCACGTTATTAAACCGTACATACACTACGTGTTCAATAAAAAAGTACAGATAAGTACGTTAAAAATACTGTACATGTGCGCTAAAAGAAGTTATGTACGTTATCGTAGTGTTTGTGTGCGTCAGCTCACTCTCGCTGTGTACCGAATATGTTTGTGTATACATACACAAGCACAAAAAAAAATTTTATAGTTTGTGTGTTAGAAAAATACTTTACGAAAATGTACAGTTTTTTTTCGAACCCTGATCCTAACTCTTTCAGGTCGGAAATGAATAAAATGTTATTAAAGCAACAAGGTGACAAAACAAGATTTTGTTGTCATTGTGGTTGCCTTAAAAAAATTAGATGCGATATTTTTATCTGCAATAATTGTAGTTATTATATTTGTCCAAATTGCAAATATAAGCAATACAGGAGTGATTCTAATAATGGCCATTTTCTCAATGTATCAACAAACTGTCTGTTACTTAATGTCAACATAAATTTATTGGAACGATAAACTGTCCGTTAACGATTTTGGGTTTCTCAATATACTGACAAAAAACATTGTTTTCAGCTGGCAACGCCACTCAAAATACATGTAATAGTTGGGAGTCATCTGATTAAATTTATCTGTACGGCAAATAAAAGGAAAATAAATAACTGGCAGATGAGTGCCGGTTAGCTTTGCGATAAAATCGAAGCAAATGAGACATTGAGAAAACCAAATTTCTTTAATGTGCAGTTTTTCGTTGGGAAAAAAGATAATTGCCGAATGAGAAAATGGACATAAGACTTGTAAATTAATTGAACAAAACATTTTTTCTGTATAGTCTAGTAAATTTTTATATCTGTGATACATACATATGTATGTATATTAATTAAAGTTTTATATTTAATTTCAAAAGATTTTGTTATTTGTGCTTAATTCCCAGTTTTTATTCTTGATAAAAACACTTGAAATTTATTGTTGATGGGATAAGCTATTCCTATGCATTTCACTGGTTGCTTAGGCCAGATCATCAGGAAACTTCATCCATAAAGATTTTAGACAAACTAAAGATATTAAACCAAATAAAACTGTTAAACGTATAAGACTTATAGCAACAGTTTTACTTGTAACAATATCAAAGCTTGAACAAAATACATCAACAATAAAAAAGTGGGTTTATCTCGTCTTACACTCCCCACTACAATTAGTTGAAATTCTCTCAACATTAATTGTAGTTGTAAGTAGGTTAAGAAAAACAAAATAAAAAACAAACAACAACTTACAAAAGATGTTGTCAATTAAGTGTTTTTTTAGGCCGTGCACTTGCCTGTTTATTATCAAAAAGTAATTTCAATTTTTGGGAATAAAAAATTTTAATTTCAAAAGATTTTGTTATTTGTGCTTAATTCCCAGTTTTTATTCTTGATAAAAACACTTGAAATTTATTGTTGATGGGATAAGCTATTCCTATGCATTTCACTGGTTGCTTAGGCCAGATCATCAGGAAACTTCATCCATAAAGATTTTAGACAAACTAAAGATATTAAACCAAATAAAACTGTTAAACGTATAAGACTTATAGCAACAGTTTTACTTGTAACAATATCAAAGCTTGAACAAAATACATCAACAATAAAAAAGTGGGTTTATCTCGTCTTACACTCCCCACTACAATTAGTTGAAATTCTCTCAACATTAATTGTAGTTGTAAGTAGGTTAAGAAAAACAAAATAAAAAACAAACAACAACTTACAAAAGATGTTGTCAATTAAGTGTTTTTTTAGGCCGTGCACTTGCCTGTTTATTATCAAAAAGTAATTTCAATTTTTGGGAATAAAAAATTTTAATTTCAAAAGATTTTGTTATTTGTGCTTAATTCCCAGTTTTTATTCTTGATAAAAACACTTGAAATTTATTGTTGATGGGATAAGCTATTCCTATGCATTTCACTGGTTGCTTAGGCCAGATCATCAGGAAACTTCATCCATAAAGATTTTAGACAAACTAAAGATATTAAACCAAATAAAACTGTTAAACGTATAAGACTTATAGCAACAGTTTTACTTGTAACAATATCAAAGCTTGAACAAAATACATCAACAATAAAAAAGTGGGTTTATCTCGTCTTACACTCCCCACTACAATTAGTTGAAATTCTCTCAACATTAATTGTAGTTGTAAGTAGGTTAAGAAAAACAAAATAAAAAACAAACAACAACTTACAAAAGATGTTGTCAATTAAGTGTTTTTTTAGGCCGTGCACTTGCCTGTTTATTATCAAAAAGTAATTTCAATTTTTGGGAATAAAAAATTTTAATTTCAAAAGATTTTGTTATTTGTGCTTAATTCCCAGTTTTTATTCTTGATAAAAACACTTGAAATTTATTGTTGATGGGATAAGCTATTCCTATGCATTTCACTGGTTGCTTAGGCCAGATCATCAGGAAACTTCATCCATAAAGATTTTAGACAAACTAAAGATATTAAACCAAATAAAACTGTTAAACGTATAAGACTTATAGCAACAGTTTTACTTGTAACAATATCAAAGCTTGAACAAAATACATCAACAATAAAAAAAGTGGGTTTATCTCGTCTTACACTCCCCACTACAATTAGTTGAAATTCTCTCAACATTAATTGTAGTTGTAAGTAGGTTAAGAAAAACAAAATAAAAAACAAACAACAACTTACAAAAGATGTTGTCAATTAAGTGTTTTTTTAGGCCGTGCACTTGCCTGTTTATTATCAAAAAGTAATTTCAATTTTTGGGAATAAAAAATTTTAATTTCAAAAGATTTTGTTATTTGTGCTTAATTCCCAGTTTTTATTCTTGATAAAAACACTTGAAATTTATTGTTGATGGGATAAGCTATTCCTATGCATTTCACTGGTTGCTTAGGCCAGATCATCAGGAAACTTCATCCATAAAGATTTTAGACAAACTAAAGATATTAAACCAAATAAAACTGTTAAACGTATAAGACTTATAGCAACAGTTTTACTTGTAACAATATCAAAGCTTGAACAAAATACATCAACAATAAAAAAGTGGGTTTATCTCGTCTTACACTCCCCACTACAATTAGTTGAAATTCTCTCAACATTAATTGTAGTTGTAAGTAGGTTAAGAAAAACAAAATAAAAAACAAACAACAACTTACAAAAGATGTTGTCAATTAAGTGTTTTTTTAGGCCGTGCACTTGCCTGTTTATTATCAAAAAGTAATTTCAATTTTTGGGAATAAAAAATTTTAATTTCAAAAGATTTTGTTATTTGTGCTTAATTCCCAGTTTTTATTCTTGATAAAAACACACGAGATAAACCCACTTTTTTATTGTTGATGTATTTTGTTCAAGCTTTGATATTGTTACAAGTAAAACTGTTGCTATAAGTCTTATACGTTTAACAGTTTTATTTGGTTTAATATCTTTAGTTTGTCTAAAATCTTTATGGATGAAGTTTCCTGATGATCTGGCCTAAGCAACCAGTGAAATGCATAGGAATAGCTTATCCCATCAACAATAAATTTCAAGTGTTTTTATCAAGAATAAAAACTGGGAATTAAGCACAAATAACAAAATCTTTTGAAATTAAAATTTTTTATTCCCAAAAATTGAAATTACTGTTTTATATTTAAGTTATGGTATGTAGGCCTACTGGGGATGCCAGCCATATAAAATAATTGGAAACGCACATCGCATAATACCTCTAGGGTTGTGTGGAAAGTTATGCAAAAATAACCCTGGTACACGGAAAGAAGTTTAGTTTCTTTAAACAAGAAAATCCAAAAATAATATCTTGATTATTTCATTCGAAAAAATAAGTAGCCCATTTTATTTTTAGGGCTCACGTGATGCTACTGTAAAAATTTCAGGAAAATCGGTTCAGTAGTTTAGGAGTCTATAAGCCAACATACAAACAAACACACAAACATTTTTCATTTATATATATATATATATAGATGAGTTAAACACCCAATAATAACGAAACAAATAATAGAATAGCCAAAAACAAAGCAAACCAAAACACATTCACTTCAGTCCACTATTATTAATTATGGAACGTTCTTAACGAACTTTGAGTGTTATTTCAACGTACGTAACTAATATTATTATTATAATTATTCCTAAAGCACTTTTTTTTGTCGGTTGCAAATATATCCCATACCACCGCATCAAATTTAATGAATGATATCTCATTTTAAAGGTTATTTCTAACACTAATGACGAAAAATAATTAGAAATTGAAAAATTAATATTTTCATTGATAAAAATTATATTTTATATAGAACTGCATGATAATACTGTTCAAACGTGGTAACACAGGGTCGCTTAACAGAACTGCATGATAATACTGTTCAAATGTGGTAATACAGGGTCGCTTAATAGTAATGCAGTTCTACATAATATAGTATGTATTAAAATCCATTCTGGCAATACCGCTATTTACTATAATGCCGATTATTACTAAGTCAGTTATATTCATCATTTTCATTGATAAAAATTATATTTTAAAATGTATTGAAGTTACTAAAATTTCTATTAATTATTTTCACTTTATGTTACAAAAATGACAACTAACGGTGCGAAATATTCGCACGGGTCATCTAGTATTATTATAATAGCATTATATGTTACGGTTTTAGGCGTACTGAATTATTTTCCGAGAGTAGGCTTTATGTGGGACCTATGGTAAATTATGGACCGATCTTAATGAAATTTGACAGTGTGTATTCTAGTCCTATAAAACTGTGACATCAAATATTATTACAATAGCGTTATTTTTTTTTTTTTTTTTTTTTTATTTATTAAGTCTATGGATTACATCCTTACAGACTATACAATGTGACATAAAAAAAAAAATTTACATATGTAGAATAATAAAAAAATATACAGTTTTTTGTTTTAAGTGTTTAAATAAATTATTATGTTTCGTTTTACAATTGTAGAGGTTAATGAGAAATCAATTAATTTATACAAGTCCTTAAAATCTTTTCCAACTCTCTGCCATGGATCAGCATTAGCGTAATTGCAGCGAAAAAATGGTAATGCTATGGGGCAAAAGTAACGAGTAGGTCTTTGAGGGACATTGAAAGTAATATTTTCCAAAAGAAACTCTGATGAAATATCGCCATTGATTATATTTAACATAAAGGATACATTTAGCATAATTCTTCGGCTTTTTAAAGTTGGTAGTTTAATTAGACTAAGTCTACTTGGATATGATGGTAGATTTATAGACGGATTCCATTGTAAACCTCGCAGACAAAACAGAAGAAATTGTTTTTGAACAGATTCGATATGGTTACTATGTACGTTGTATTGCGGGTCCCAAATTACGGATCCATATTCAAGGATCGGTCTTACACGCGAGATATATAGCTGTTTTGTAATATCGGGATCGGTAAACTCCTTTGCCCATCGTTTGATGAAGGCAAGAACACCTCTGGCTTTATTGACGGTCATATGAATATGTGGAACAAAACTCAGTTTTTGATCGAGTAAAACTCCAAGATCAAGAAAAACATCAACTAGATCCAGTTTATGCTCTCCTAGAACGTAATGAACATTAACGCAGTTCCTCCTAAAGAATCGCATATATTTGCACTTTTTTAGATTAAGATCCATAAGATTAGCTTTACACCACTGATAAAAATAATTATAAAATTAATTATTAATTACGGTTTTAGTCGTTCTACATTGTTTTCAAACCTAACTGCTTAGGATAACTAGAAACAATTTATCACCAAAGTTCTTTTCTTTCAAAAGTGACCGTCTATTAGTTAAAGCACTGGAGTTTGTGCTTAGGATTTCTAGTGGATTTTACAGTTTGCTTTTGCAGACCATGTACATCTTGTAGGTCTTGAAAGTATTGATTTAAAACACGGCACCAATTTACTGCATACATTTTAATTTTAACTATTGTAGATGGCGGAAATATAGAAACTTTAGAATGTATGCAATTTGTTGTTCTAAATCTAGATTTAGTAGACCTACAAGATGTAAAAGGTCTACAACAGCAAACCATGAATTTCGGTTATATAAAGTTCCAACCAGAATATGCATAAACAAGCTTAAGCTACTGTCAAAAATCAACGAAAAGCCTTCAAATGCATTTAAAAGAACAAAAACCAAAAAAAACATTTGGTTCCGTACAATATGCGACCAGCTTCGCACTTCTTTTAAGAAAATTACAGTTTTAAAAAATTTAACAAAGTTTCTTTAATGGCGATTTCTTTTCTGAAAAAAATATGTTACAGTAAATACATGTAACATTTTCTAATGTTACCTATAATCACTGGAAATGTTACATGTTGTGCAATTTCAATAGAACACAATTAGCTGCTTTTATTTACAACTTTTACACTTTCATCATTAATGTACTTCATGAGCGATTTTTAAAGCTATTTGAGCGGTTTCTGCACGCAATTATGGCTTGGAAATAAATATTGACATCACTAATGGCTTAGTGATTTGATTTTAATGTGTAAATATACATATTTATATTTTGTTTTAAAATAATTTTTTTACAAAATTATGAGCGGAATGAATTATGACAATCAAAATAAAACATTGGTTGTACAAACAAAGTAGTAAGTACCAAAGTTGTAAGACAGGGCAGTATGAACACCTTAACTAAAATTAAGGGTAAAACATGCAACATGTTTTGCATGTTTTTTATCAACATATTCACAAAAGAACGTGAAAATTTTTCCCACAGTTGTATTTTTTGTACAAACGAACACAAAAATGTAGAACATGTAACATTAATGCAACATATTTCTCAGAAAAGAAATCGCCATAAGTTCAATATTGTTTAGCCCATACGATTAAATGAATTCGCACATTTAATTGAAGCACAGCCGCGAATAACGTTTTAAGTTACAAAATAATAATTTTTCAGGAGAGCAAAAAAACGTTTTTTGACAGGCAGCATTATTTGTTTAAAAAATTTTTTTTTTCTATTATTAAAAATAATGATAATAAAAACTTTAATGCAAAAGGCTTTCAAAACATTATTCCGCACTGCAAAACCATTTCGGTTTCGGTTTTGTTAGTAACTTGCAATGTTCTTCCACTGGCTGACACTTTGTACGCCTTTTTGAAGGCGTTAAGGTGCATAGTTTTGGTTGATTTGATGTTTAAACTGTGTAAGAGAATTAGGTCAACGGTTATCTGCAAAAAAATAGTTTTTGCAAAATGTGGCGTTTACAACGTTATTCGCGGCTGTGCTTCAATTAAACGTTATTTACATTCTGGTCCTTATATGTATAAAGGAATTAAGGCCTTATATTTTTTTTAATAGTATTCTCTGTAAAGTGCGAGAATTACCTGTAATTTTTTGTATTTTCCAATAAATACTGGAATGGTATGAGAAAAAGTTTCTTGCAACAGTGGTATGTTAGGAGTTTTGGAACAAATCTAGTTCACAAATGCACCTCCAAATACATACAAAACTTAAAAATAAAAGTAAAATGAACATTTACATGAAAACAAAAACAAAACCAAATTGACAAAAATGGTTTTTGTTTATCATACAAAATTTACAGTTTTTAAAAGAGAAATAAACGCGTTATACCTCTCGCGTTAATTTGATTTTAGAAGTGTATAGATAACAAAAATAATTTTCGAAAATTTTGTATTGTTTTTGTTTTCCTGTAAATGTACACTTATTCGACGCGTATTTCAGAAAAGACACGAATATATTATATGTCATGAAAACGCATAGTTTTCACGTTATTGACTTTTCGAAGTTTTCAGATATACATATATGCAATTTTCCACTACATTTCTGAACTTGTGGCCAATATTAGTATCATTTGAAAGCTTTAAAGTAGGGATTTTAAGATACGTATTTTTGCCGATACCTATACTCAAAAAAAATATCGGCGATACCGATACGAACATAAAATTTAAGCTTAAGGTAAAATTAACAAAACGCATGTAGTGTAATTTCTTTATTATAAGATTACTGTGTAAGAGATTATAAATATTTAAAATTGATATGTAATAATATTTTAAAAACTACGAACTGAATTTGAATTCATGGTAAAATTACCAAAAGTTAAACTATTTCTTAAACAAGAAAAGTGTAAGAGATTATTATTTAAAGTTAATATTAATAAGAATTTTGTTTTTGTATCTCAGATGCGACAAAACTGATTTCTGCGCCATGTTCTTAAATTTTGGTTATAACAATTCATTCCGTCAGTGAACAAGTGAAAATGCATCTCTAGAAAATCTAAGGTATCTTGAGACTTCTTCTTTCTTATAACATTTTCACAAACACTCCAAAATCAGTTCTGGTAGACTTATCTGAACTTTTACTAGGTGTTGAGGTGACCGTGTCTGCAACACTTTTGGAATGCAGAGGCATGTTTAGTAGCTTATTAAGAAATTTTTTTAATATATTGTCCTTGAAATATTTGACATTTGTGTCTCAAATCGTTCATTTATTGAAATTGGCGACTTATTGAGTCGCTTAAGTTCCGCTTTCGCTTAATTTAACAGCTCCCGATATTTTCTTTGGAGTTACCTTAAAGGTAAGGTGTATGTCAATAAGTTAAGAACTATCCAAGTGAAACTAAAAAAAGTTATTGGAAATACACATCAGGTCGAAGCAATTAATGGCCACATTTTAAAGATATAATCTTCAAAACATAATGTGAACATATTTTCAAGCTTAAATCTAAATTTTAATAAATGCCGACGTTTAAGAAAATCAGAAAAAAAGTTATTCATTAAATATATCATTACGATACTTATGCGCCACCCTGTATTTTGTATGGTCATTAGCATTTTTGTATATGCTAGACACAGAACACAAAAATGTAAAGTGTGTAAAAGCAATAAATAAGGTCATACAAAACTTTATGGTTTTAAAAAGTTACTGCTTTTAAAAACTGTAGAAAAATTGTGTTTGTACAAGCAAACATACTACATGTAGTACGTCAACAAATACATCGACTTAAATAACATATATTTTTTTCACATGTACTTTTGCTACGTATTAGCTTTTAAAACTATTACAATAAAAACAAGTAAGAAAGTATAGTCGGTCAAGCCCGACCATATGATACCCTACACCACAGTATTTAAAACACATCATGTTATGTGTCCACGTAAATATGGATTTATCTATGTTTGTAAACTTCATGAAAATCGGTTTGAAATTTTGTGAGAGGCAGAAATTGCCCCCTGCCACCCCTTGTGGTCCTATATTTTAAAAACTGTATAGCTAATGTGTCCTTATAGATATGGATCTATCTATGTTTTAAATTTCATTAAAATCGGTTTGAGAGGCAGAAATTGGCCCAATCTCCCCTCGTGGTCCGATTTTTTTAAAAATTTATACATTTTGTGTCCATATAGATATGGTTCTATCTATGTTTTAAATTTCATTAAAATCGGTTTTATAGTTTCTGAGAGGAAGAAATTACCCCCTATCTTCCCTCGTGGTCCTACGATTCGGCCCATTTTCAATAGGCTTGGTCCTTGTGCCTATGACCCAAATTTTATCAAATTATCTCCAAAATTGCGACCTGTATTTTGCGCACAAGGTTACTGGACAGCCTGCCAGCCAACCGGACGGACATCGTTAGTTCGACTCAGTAAGTGATTCTGAGTAGATCGGTATACTTTAAGGTGGGTCTAGAACCACTATTTTAAGGCGTTACACACATCAGCACAAATGCATAATACCCTCTCCACTATTGTGGTGTGGGTATAAAAACATAGAAATGCAACAATAATAATATATGCATATATAAATTTCTCTCACCGATTACGTGCCATCTTCACACTCTTTTTTAATTTCACAAAACTTAAATCTCTGATCCAAAAAAATACACATAACCAATTATCCTAGACAAAGCATATCAATGCATTGTTTGTTGATCGTTATATTCTGTAGCACAACAAGCAGTTGATAAGAAAATTTTAAGCACAGTAAACGCAGAAACCTGAAAATTTTTTTTTTTTTATTAATGAATCTTTCTTGTCGAAAATTACAATCACCCTTATTCTATTTGGCGTCGTCAACAGTAAACAACGCCGTTTTTTATGTTTTGTTTTAATTTCGTATTCCCGTTGGCAATATTGCCATATTGCGATGACTGTTAACATATGTTTGGTATTTTCTAAGAAAAATTGGAGTTGCTGTTGCCTTAAATTGCCCTTGATTTTGTCGTCGGCATTTTTAGTGTTGTCTTGTGCTGCTTTGTGTCGTGTTTTTAAAAATTTTACGTTATGGTTGGCTGCAATCATTATTTCGTGGGCGGTTTTGATATTTTTCTTCATTTGTGTTGTGTTTTGATATATTTTTTGTGGATATAATTGAAAAAATTAAAATAACAACTAAGGCCCAGAACAGACGGTTAAACGCAACTGCAACGAAACCCTTTAGAAATTATTATTTTGAAACCAGTTTCAATCGTTTTCCACACACCCTGCAACCTAAATTGTACCAGAATGTTATAAAATTATCACAATAATTTCGATTTTCTTTGAAAACAGATGAAACGCAAACAAGAGTTTCATGCACGCCGGCTTTAATGCAACTGATTTCCAATGCATTTCAAACTGGTCTCAAAATGGTCGCGTCGTGTGTGGTCCCTCAAAGAAGTCTATGGCATAAACTCAAATGAAACTCGAAAATAACTAGAAGTTGCAGTTTCGTTGCAGTTGCGTTTCACCGTCTGTTCTGGGCCTAAGTGCCAGTTCGAGAAGCTAGTGGAAGAGCTTGTAAAAAATCCATTACTAGCCAGAGGATTATGCAGGGTCTCTTTTCCTAATAAATTAAATATCCCTTGCGATTAAAGAAGAGATGGTGGTCTTGTTTTTTTTTTTGAGCTAAAATTTTGATGTGGGTTCCGTTCACACAGCCAATTACACCTGGAAATGCTGCTTTTCAAAGAAATGCAACTTTAATTAATCCATTGTGGACAAAGTTCTCTCTTCATGGCTTCCAGAATCTCAGACAAAATTTTTAAACTTGTGGCTGGGACAGTCAAAAGTGGAAATAATTTCCAACGCTGAGCTGGTACGATCCCTGGGCCAAAAAACGCAATGTTGCTGCAAATATATTGTGTTTGGAACAAACGTTCCCTTTTTTAAATGAGGCTCTATTATTTCCAACACATGTTTAAAAGAAAGTTTATTCAGCCGAAAATAACTGTCAAATCTTAAAAAGGTTAAAAAAAATCCATTAGGCACTTGGGAAAATTTAATATAATAAAAAAATTTTCATTTAAACATTATGTTTTTACAAACAAATTTTTATCTAACTTAAAATTTGCACAAACAGCACAGAATTTTTTTTTCTTATAAAAAAAAACAGTAAACAAAATGAATCAGCTGATTTAACATTAGAGATGCGTGCTGTATTTTATTAACATTATCGATAAATAGTCAACGGCGTCATAATACTCTTACAAAATACCAATTTAACATAGAATTGATGTTGTCTTTGATAAGATTGCTGTTGCCTTAAAATTGCCATTGTTATTGCCGACGCCAAATAGAATAAGGGTGAATATGTATTCAAAGCTTTATCCTAATTTTTATTTGTATTTGTTAGCCGTTACCAATGTAACCGCTAATTAATTGCATTGCAGTGTCAAAAAAGCCTGCTAGGCTCAAATTGTCGGATCTTTTCAGCCTCCGGTGACCTTCAAACTTTATTAGATCCCGTGCGAGGTAGTTGGGATGGACCTTTAGTTTATCTATGTATTTGACTGAATACTTTTTAATTTCTTCCTGGATGATAGCGATGTTAAGATCGCTGTGGATACTGTCATTACATATATACCATTGGGCGCGGACAATTGTCCGTAATATCCTAGACTGTCTTCTTTGTAGCTTCTGGATGTTTGATGCGCATGCAGTACCCCATAACTGGATGCCATATGTCCATATTGGTTTTATGATAGACTTGTATAAGAGAACTTTGTTGTCGAAGGATTAGTTTGAGTTTCGACCAATTAGCCAATGTAGTTGAGCTGCTTTAAGTTTCATAGCCGTAATTTTCGCTTCAATATGACAAGACCAGGTAAGGCGTCTATCTATGTATATGAATTCCCAAGTATTTAACATGGCTTTCTACCGGAACAGTGATGCTATTTATTTTTACAGATTCGAATGTTGATTCCTTCAATCTCAAGTCCACCTTCTAAATATTCATGTAAATCATTTATATAGAGAGCAAATAAAATCGGTGATAACAAACAGCCCGGTTTGACGTCAGATGTTGTGTGAAGTATTCGGACAATTCAATTCCCGTCCAGACCGCCGATTGTGTGTGTTCATATATTTCTTCTATAATTTTAACGAATTTATAAGATACTCCAATTGTGTACAATTTGTAGATCATAGATTTTCTGGGAACTTGAAATCCACGAAGAAAGCATATACTTTATTTATTTATAACACAAGGTTTTAGTTTGAATTGTCAACAGCAACTAAGCTTTATTCAGATAAAAATTTATATTTAAGTAATATTAATTTTTACAATAATTCCAAAAAATATGCTTGTTCGACACTTTTACCATTTTAGTGTTCTTAATTTTATTTTTGACAAAAAAAAAAAAATATGCTCACTCAAATTAGTTATAGCACTGCAACCGGTATGAAAAATGATTACCCCAATGGTATGTGGAAAATATAAATGCTGACTACCAGTCTGCATTAAAATAAAGAATAAAAAAAAAGAAAAGAAGAAGGAAAGAGTGGCGAGATATTATGCGCGTGTTACTTAAAATGAAATATGATTACCCCAATGGTATGTGGGAAATAAATAAATGCTGACTACTAGTCTGCATTAAAATAAAGAATAAAAAAAAAAGAAAAGAAGAAGGAAAGAGTGACGAAATATTATGCGCGTGTTACTTAAAATGAAATATGATTACCCCAATGGTATGTGGGAAATAAATAAATGCTGACTACTAGTCTGCATTAAAATAAAGAATAAAAAAAAAGAAAAGAAGAAGGAAAGAGTGGCGAAATATTATGCGCGTGTTAACTCCCCCTTCCTTAGAAGCAGGCGTCCCGACTGCCTTTAGGTTACATACCAATTTATTGATTTCTGAACGCTTTCTGTAGCGTCCGTAGGACATATAGGATATGAATAACATTACTGCTATAAATATTAGTGATGAAAAAACGTACGAGTGCTTTTCTACGCTCCGCCTCATACTTGCAATCATATCTAAGTTCTTGAGGTGAAGTTCATGGAGATATGGCAATGATAGGGCTTGTGAGTGACCCGTAACATTTACCTTATGAGCAGATGGCATATTTGGGCCAACGAAAACCTTACTCTTCTTGTTGGTGAACAGGGTATTGTTCACCTCAACGGAATCTTTAAATGTTATTAAAAATGAACCATTTACAAATATTGGCGGTTTGCCAAGTTCTTTGATTCGTGCAAATCCCTCATTAATGAGCAGCACACCATCACTAATTTCTGTTATTTGTTCTATTTGGTGTGACGAAGAAGACTTACACGAAGCTGAATTATTATTATTCAAAAGACTTCCCAGACAAGAACTATGTTCAAAAGTTTCCCTACAAAAGGTGGGGTTCATATCCGAGTTGCATTCTACTATTTTATAATTACCGTTACATTTGGCAACTAGGTTACTTTCTAGTGTTAGTATTTTCTTATTATGGACTACAGGAAATATCCGGATCTTGTTACAGGTCTCATATATAATTGGATACTTTATTAAGATTTCTATGATATTATTATTTTGTCTAATTCGAAACTTGGAGTTTGTTATGATTTCGTTAATGCTAAATTCATTAATTTTTTCTGCCCTAAGTACTGATTCTACTTCCTCTGAATTTAGTATTATTGGGTTAATAATACCCAATTTCCCGAGTATCATAGACATAGACAAATTGTCCAGTTCACCAATCATAAACTTATTCCTATTATTAAGTAGATTGAAAATGTAAGCATTATTTACTCCGGAGTGTCTAACACTATTCTGTATGTCATTAATTGCCTTAGTGAGTTTGTTTATTTTTTGCTGTATTTGTTCATTTATTATAACCTGTCTGTCGTTGTTAGTCTGTAGTGTTTGTTGTGCGAACTTAAGTTTTTCGAAATCGTCAAAGTCTGGAGTCCCAGTTATTACTTTCAATGCTGATCCCAACAAATTGATGCTGCGGGCCTGTCTGTGGTGTGTCCTAATATTGAGTATTTGTCTCGTTATTGTACTAAGGTCGTCTGTTACTATCTGCCGCATCTGCGCATCTGAGAGAGTGTCCGCAGCTTTAGCTGTATCAGTCACAATGTCCTCGTAGTTCGTGATATTAGTGTAATGTGCAATGTAACCGAAGTCTTGGTTAATCCCTATGGTCCCGTCCTCTATTGGTACGTAATATGAGTGTGAATAGTCGATTAATTTTCCTGTCAAGATGTGGCAGCACGTCACAAGGATTCTGGAAGAAATAAAATGCGAAAAGTCAACGTATATTGTCTTTGTGAACTATTCTATCGTTAATCCTAAGAGCAGTTCCTAAATCTTCTTGGACAATTTTCTCGACAAAAATCCTGCTAAATTTATTTCCCAAGCGTTTGTTAACCCTAACATAAACCTTATCGCCTGTATTATATCTCTTATCAACTCTATCCCTATTATGGTAGTTCAAATCGGATTTCCTCTTAAGGTCCTCCGGAATAGTCTGAACAATATCAATTGGTCTCATTCCAGTTGTAGTGTGAACGGTTCTATTGTATTTCGATGTAGCGAGTAGTATAAGGTCCAGTGGATCCAATGAGGCATTGTCCGGTTTTAGGCATCTTGCAATTTCTGTCAAAGTGCTATGGAAGCGTTCCACTTGCCCGTTCGATGAGCTGTGGAGAGGTGGGATTGCATAAATATCCGCTCCAAAGCTATCTTTTATAAGTGTTTTTATTGTCTCTGAGTTAAGTGCTTTCTCGTTATCGCACACGACTATTCTGGTGTTTCCGAAAAAATTGAGTATCTCGAGGAGAGCTGGTCTAATATCAACGATAGCCCTTGAAGCTATCGGCTTTACCACAGCGAACTTCGAAAATTTGTCCAAGCACGTCAAGAAAAATTGTTTATTCGTATTGTAGATGTCCACCTGAAGGATTTCCCCTAAAGCAGTTGGTATGGGTGTCTTTGATATTTGATGTTTTCGTGGATGTCTAGAGTATTTGGCCTCTCGACATGTTTTACACGAGGAAATTATATGTTCCAATTGCTTCCGCATATTGGGAAAATAATAATCTAAAAGAATTTGTTGCATATTCTCCTTCAACGATGTGCCCTATTATGTTCATTGTGAATTATTTCGAGTTGGTCATCCGCATTGTGAACATCAATCACCAATTCCTTTGAGTGCACAAATTTAACAGCCGGGAATGCTTTTTTCAACTCGTTGTGTATCTGGGCCAAGGTGTGGTTACTGCATAATATGCAATTTACCCTTTGACAATCAACGACTTTACTTATTAGTTTCAAAGCCTCAGGTGGATTCGCAAAGCCTATTGAGTGTCGCAGTTGGTTTTTATATATAGTTTTTGTGGAAAGGCCTGAAGCATCATTCTCGTTTAAGACAATTTGGTTTTTAAAGCAGTTTACCGGATTCTGCACGGTGCGTATGAAGTCCGTCGAGGATTCTTCGCTATGCACAGTAGGCATTCCCTCTGATGCGGTGCATGTGTCTGCGGTTCCTTCGCTTGCGGTCTCTGTCCTCGATCCGTTCTCACCACCTGTTGTATCAACGCTTGAGCCTTCCCAAACGGTGTCAGTGTGGTGTAGGTGTTGCCTAGACTCGACGATGAATGCTCTCCAACGTCTTATCTTCGGATTTGGGTTTTTTTCAGATATAGAATATGACAACGGCTGATGATCGGTAAAGATGTGCAAGTTCCTTACCCCATACAAGTAGTTCCGTAGTTTCTGTAGTGGCCAAACGATCGCCAACATTTCTCGTTCGTTGGTCGCGTAGTTCTCCTCTGTGGGTGATAAGGTTCGCGAAATCATTGTAATTGGCCGACCGTCCTGGGAAAGCACGGCCCCAACCGCCGTGGATGAAGCGTCAGTCGTTAATTCGAAGGTCTTACTAAAGTCAGGATGCAGCAATAACACGTCCTCGGATGCTAAAATTGTTTTTACCTTTCCGAAGGCTTTTATTGCCTCATCATCGAGGTTTATCCTCGTGTTTTTTGATTTATTGCTCCCGATATTTCCATTCTCCCCTCTGAGGTATCTTGTCAATGGTTTAGTTATTTTTGCGTAGTCCTTGACGAATCGTCTATAGTATCCAGCCAAGCCCAAAAATGACCTCAACCCTCTAAGCGTTTGAGGCGTTTGAAAATCCAAAATATCCCTAACCTTGTCACGGCAGGTTTTTATACCCTGTTCGGTGACAGTAAACCCTAAAAACTCTACTGAATTCTTAAAGAATTTGGACTTCTCATTTGAGACTCTCATGTTTGCTAAATAAAGCTTCTTTAATATCTGTTCTATGTCCTTCAGGTGTTGTTCAGCTGTACGAGAAAAGATGATTATATCATCTATATAAACGTGGCATATTACGCCAATATGCTCACGCAGAATGTCATCGATCGCCCTTTGAAAAATGCTAGGTGCATTCTTCAGACCAAATGGCATCCTACAAAACTCGTACTTTCCATTACTGACGCTAAAAACAGTTTTTTTCCCTATCCTTTTCGTCCAGGTTGATCTGATGAAACCCACTCTTTAGGTCTATCGTAGAGAAAAATTTCCCTTTACCCAAATTGGATAGAATCACCGATGTATCAGTAATGGGATATCGGTCGCTTTTGGTTTTGGAATTTAATTTCCTGAAGTCGATTACCAATCTTTTCTTTCGGGACACTAACTCGTCAGTTCCCTTCTTATCGACAATCCATATGGGATTGTTGTAAGCTGATCGTGAGGGCCTTATTATTTTATCGTTGAGTAGCGCCTGGATTTCTTTATTAACAAATTCTTTACAGCTAAATGGATACGGGTAAGATTTTGAATACACAGGTACGTCATCTTCGGTATGGATCTTGGCCTTAACTATCGTGTTATAGGGTAGGGCTACGTTCGGGTCTGCAAATACCTTCCTATTCTCTTGCAAGAGTGCAATGAGTTGCCTATGAATATAAGGAGGTGCGTCACAATCAGGCCGTCCCATTTGTATGTTATTTACGTCGTTACAAGAGAAAAATTTTAGTTGTTCTATACCGTGCTCATGCCTCAAGTGACCCTCCACACAATCGATTCGGGCCTTGATTTGCTTGAGGAAGTCGAAACCAATAATTGCGTCAAATGTTTGGAGTTCCGACAAAACATAGAACGTGGCCGTGTGGCAAAGTAAGTTTATAAGATATTTTGATTTAATGAGGGAATTTGCGTGAACTGATTTTACGGTAATCGATTTTTGGACAGGCCTTATGGTCTTTAAAATTTTCAAGTCTTTTACATAGTTTTTGGAAGTGCCGGTATCGATAAGAATTTTTACAATTTGCCCCCTATCATTTTTTCCAAATATGGTAGGAGGGAACGTTTTCTAAAAAATTTATTTCTTTATTGGGTTGTTCACTGATTTCGCCACAAAAACCTGGCCAGTTGGAACATTCCTCGTGCCCCTGACCATTCAAATTTATTTCTTCATTGGCTTGATCACTGATTTCACCACAAAACCCTGGCCAGTTGGAACATTCTTCGTGCCCCTGGCCATTAAAATGTGGATATTGCCTCTCCTGCTGCTCCTGCTGTTGAAGGTGGTTGATTCTTTGAAACTTTGGCGGCTGCCGCATTGATCCATCCCATGGACGTTTAATTGCTTGTGGTTGTTGTTCTGTCATGCGCCGCTGCATACTGCGTTGCACACTCCTAAGACTGCGATCTACCTCCATCGGTTCAGGTCGCTGCTGCGGAGCTGGTGTTTGCCTCATCGCCGGGTTGAAATTCCCCAGTGTTGGAGCTCTGGTTGAAGAATGTGGTTGGGGTTGGTTCAATTGCCCCCCTGATGGCATCTTCTGGTAATGAGGAGAGTTCCACGTATTATTCATACTGTTACTCTGGTTCCAGAATGTAGTTGCGAAACTGTATCGTGTCTGGTTAGTTTCCAACTCCTGAGCCAGAGCCAAGGCCGAAGGCATGCCCGGCGGTTTGCACGAGAAGAGTATTTCACAAACGGGGCGTCGAAGGCCAAAGATGAAAATTCTCAGGGCATTATCCCTATATTTTTGGTTGAGTGCTTTGATCAATGAATCGTTACCCTCGTTGGTCATAGCCACCTTGTTGACTATGAGAGTCAACTTCTGTTCGACCTCATCATAGAAGTTTGTTATTGGCTTTGAGCCCTGTTTAAGCGTTGAAAGCTCTTGTTCGAGGGTAAAAATGGATCGTTTGTCTCCGTACGCGAAGTCCAACCTGGAGAGAATCGCCCTAAAATTTAATACAGTGTTGTACGAACTCAACATGGTATCCGCTGCACCCACTACCTTATTCCTAATAATGGCCACCGCCTGGTAATATTTGGAGCTGCCATTGAACCCCTCGTACAGTCTATGTGCGGTTATGGCCGCCTGCCTCCACGAAACGTACCTATTCGCGTCGCCATTGAATTCTGGGAGCGATTTTACTATGTCGAGTGGCTCATTACACTCCACTCCTACTCTAATTTCTACTGGTTTATATTCCTCCACCTGTATGGGACTTTCTATATTAGCTAACCTACTTGTTAGGTCGTCTATTGTGGCCTGAAAACTCTGACGCGTCTGTTCGGTTGCCTGGGCTATCGCCGTGGTCAACAGACTTTGAATTACTGTCGTGTCCATTTTATCCTGTTGTAAACTATCTGTCTTCCTACCTTCCCTCTCTTGATTGTTTTCTGAAGAAATCCTAACCAACTCTAAGTTCGCTACCAATTCGTCTATACTCATCCGAATATTTCTCACAATTTTATGGATACCTAAGCCTTTACTTAAAAAAAAAATTCTTTACAATCGATTCAATTCCGTTTAAATAAAAAATGTATTAAAATAATTTATAAAACTTTTTCGATAATAATTAATAAAAAAAAAATTAAATGACAATTCACTTAAATTTCAACGGAAAGTAAAAAAATTTATTCAAATATTCGTTTATAGCAAAATTCAAACTTTAATTTCAATGAAATAAAAATTATTAATTAAATACAAATTCAAAACTTAAATTCACAACGAAACAAAAATTATTAATTAAATGTTTTCACGATTTATTTTCAAAGGATAATTTACATATTTTCACTTTCTAGTTCTCGGCATAAATGCAATTTAACTAATTTATTGATATTTAAATTTATATGTATTTTTTTAAATTTATTTTATTTAAAAACTCTTAGAACAAAGGAAACTTCTTACACTTACAGCATCAAAACAGCCTTCATTCTTCCCTCTCTTTGCAACCTTTTCTCTTGGCAATCCTCTGGCAGCTGTTGTTATGTTCAATTATATTCTATTTGTTGAGTTGTCGTCTTCTTAAGGTGCTGGTTTTATTTGCAAATTATTTATAGGCAAAAGTCTATGTTGCGTTGATTCGTTGTTTCGTAATATTTGTCCAGATTTTTATTTTATTCTGTTCTTATTGTATTTTCACTTTATTTCTTATTTTTTTTGATTGCTCTTAATCACAATTTTTCCTTTTAAATCTAATCATTCTCAGGAATTTATTATTTTTGCACAACTTTATTTTTAATTCATCCTTTACAAGGATTTTTTTTATTGTTGACTGATTTTCACTTCCGAGTTCGTTATCCTTTATAAGTATTTTTAATTTATCTTTTGCAAAGATTTTTTATTCGTTACTTAATTTTAATTTTGAGTTCGTTATCTTTTATAATAAATTTTAATTTTTAATTTATCTTTTACAAGGATTTTTTTCCACTGCGTTACTTAATTTTGAGTTCGTTATCTTTTATAATGAATTTTAATTTTGAATTTATTTTTTTTTCACTGCGTCACTTAATTTTTAATTATGAGTTTGTTATCTTTTATAATGAATTTTAGTTTTTAATTTATCCTTTACAAGGATTTTTTCCCACTGCGTTACTTAATTTTGAGTTCGTTATCTTTTATAATGAACTTTAAGTTTTAGTTTATCTTTTACAAGGATTTTTTGCACTGCGTCACTTAATTTTAATTTTGAGTTTGTTATCTTTTATAATGAATTTTAATTTTTAATTTATCCTTTACAAGGATTTTTTCACTGTGTTACTTAATTTTAATTTTGCGTTTGTTATCTTTTATAATGAATTTTAATTTTTAATTTATCCTTACAAGGATTTTTTTCACTGCGTCACTTAATTTAAATTTTGAGTTTGTTTCCTTTTATAATGAATTTTAATTTTTAATTTATCCTTTACAAGGATTTTTTTCACTGCGTTACTTAAATTTAATTTTGAGTTCGTTATCATTTACAAGGATTTTTTTACCGCGTTACTTAAATTTTATTTTGGGTTCGTTATCCTTTACAAGGATTTTTTTACCGCGTTGGACGCCAGTTAATTTATCGGTTACCCGATAATAATAATTAAAAAAAAACACAAGGTTTTAGTTTGAATAGTCAACAACAACTGAGCTTTATTCAGATACAAATTTATATTTAAGTAATATTAATTTTTACAATAATTCCAAAAAAATATGCTTGTTCGACACGTAAGTGTTCTTAATTTTATTTTTGACAAAAAAAAAATATGCTTACTCAAATTAGTTATAGCACTGCAACCGGTATGAAAAATGATTACCCCAATGGTATGTGGAAAATATAAATGCTGACTACCAGTCTGCATTAAAATAAAGAATAAAAAAAGAAAAGAAGAAGGAAAGAGTGGCGAGATATTATGCGCGTGTTACTTAAAATGAAATATGATTACCCCAATGGTATGTGGGAAATAAATAAATGCTGACTACTAGTCTGCATTAAAATAAAGAATAAAAAAAAGAAAAGAAGAAGGAAAGAGTGTGCGAAATATTATGCGCGTGTTAACTTATATACGTGTGTCGCTTCTCATAGCTCTTTGTGTGCTAAACTTATTTGTCAAATCGTTAAGGCTTTATGCCTAAAATATTTTTTTCTAAGAATTATTTTTGTTAAGAGGTGTGGTAACCTTTCATCTGTATAGCTAAACATCGTTTTGGTTATATACTGGAGATGGAGTTGCAAGGTATATATATGTATGTCCTTCTTCTATGCCAGTTTCAAGCTCTACTGCATAATTTGGTGTGTTTATAGGGAGTTTTAACACTGTTTTTAGAAAGAATCTATGTAACTTATCTACTTCTTCGAAAAGGCCATAGCCCCAAACCTGTGCTGAATATGCTTGAACGGATCTGCATACTGCCATAAAGAGTTTCCAGTTCATTTCTAATGTTGTATCATTCTTTTTCAAAAAGTTTTGCCATGTTACATTTATTGCACTCTTAGCCTGCGCGTTTCTATTTTGCAAATGTATAAAAAATGACATTTTAGGAGTAAGAATGACTCCAAGGTACTTGTATTCTGGTACTATATCTATTTCTTCTCCTCTGAATATTAACTTTTCCTGCACACTTAGTCTTCCCCCATTCCTAAATACCATCATCTTTGATTTTTGTATATTCACTTCTAAATTCCATAGATCACAATATATTTAGAGCTTCCGTATCATATTTTCCATAGTTTCCTTATCATCGGCCAATATAACAATATCGTCTGCGTATAATAACATTCGAATGTTGATTCCTTCAATCTCAAGTCCACCTTCTAAATATTCATGTAAATCATTTATATAGAGAGCAAATAAAATCGGTGATAACAAACAGCCCGGTTTGTCGTCAGATGTTGTGTGAAGTATTCGGACAATTCAATTCCCGTCCAGACCGCCGATTGTGTGTGTTCATATATTTCTTCTATAATTTTAACGAATTTATAAGATACTCCAATTGTGTACAATTTGTAGATCATAGATTTTCTGGGAACTTGAAATCCACGAAGAAAGCATATACTTTATTTCCTTCATGCAATTTAATATTAACAATTGAAGCTAAATTGTATATGTTGTCTGCTGTAGAGTATTTCTTTCGAAATCCTGCTTGGCAATAAATATTTTTGCGATAGAGTTCATAAACGATATACCCCTATAATTTGCTGGTTCATTTACACATCCCTTTTTGTAAATAGGGAAAATTATGTTTTTTCTAGACGAGTCATCTATAATTCTATCCTCAAACATTTTATTGTATATACGGGCAAGTTCTTTAAGAAATTCATCAGTGGCATTTACAAAGAATTCTTAAGGTACCCTGTTTTCCCCTGGTGCTTTGTTTAATTTAACATGTTTACGTATTAAAATTGGTGCATATTGAATGTTTTGTGAAATTTGAGTTAGATTAAGCAATGCTACAATATAATCTTTAAAAGTAGCAGATGATATCATTGGGCATATTTGAAAATCTTGGTTTCTCTCTAACTAATTTCCACCATTCTCTGCCATTTTTAACCTTATTAATTTTTTCCGAAACGTTTTTGTATTAATTTTCTTCTCATTTTCGGTTTGTGCTTTGTTGTGATACAGACGTGTATTTTAGCCCCGCATACGATTTGAACTATTAATTAATCACATTTGATTTTGTAATATAAGCAGCGAATGGACGCTTAAAAAAAAATAATATACATATTTTGTTATTTAAGTTATTTAACATAATAGTGAACAATTTAAAACGATAAAATTAAATAAAATAAAACAGTAGAAATATATACATACGTATGTATGAATGTTCATACATGTGTATTAGGGTGATTACTATTTTTATTATGTAACATTACAAAAATAAAACCCCTTAAATTCGAGGAATAATTGCATTCAGATGACATAAGTAACATCAAATTTTAAAAAAATTAAAAAAAGTTCCCCCTTTTTTAATTTTTAATTTTTTTTTAAATCTTTAGTGCAAGTCTTACTAAGAAGTCATTTAATCACTTTTAAACCACCATAATATGTCTTCTAAAAACTCCGGCAATAGTGTTAAGGCAAACAGGTATACTTGGACGAAGAATCTACCTTCCTCTTCCAAACAGAAAAGGGATCCAAACATTCCATCTGTTGAAAAGCTTGGAAACTTCACTTTTCTGTTCAACAGCGAGAAACGGCGACTGGATTGAATCAAAAATATGATTACGGATATAGAATTGCTCTGGAGGGAAACTCTAGACTTTCCACTTTTATCCAGCGCACTCATTAGAAAGAGCCTTAATCGTTTGATTGATCTAAATGACAAAAAGGAACCGTCTGAAAAATTCACTGCAACACTTTCTCAGTTATATGATGGCATTAACGTGAATGGAGAATGGAAATGCTAGGAAGATAAAGAGTTCTACCAGAGTCAAGTTGAAAGTGGAGGCAAGGTTGGCTATTCAACGGTCAAACAAGCCCCTTTGGAACCAATTCACCCAAGAAAACGAATCCGACTATCAATATCTCAAGCTCAAACCAGTACTTTTCAAACGCAACACACACATGATAATGCCTCTGAATCTGCCTCCGATTCTTCACCCAAGTCTTCTTGGGTCATCTTCTTCGGAATGCAAACCGAAGTACAAAAGAACAAGCACTACAACAGCAAGTTTACTGGTACTGGAAAACAACATTTCTACACATAAAGCACATAACGTTCTTGCGACCATTTCTTAACAGGGTCATGATGTGCCTGTTTCAAGTCAGTCGGGTGTCTGGAAACGAGTAATCTCAGAAGGACAGCAAATGAAAGCCAACATTTTTAAAAAACTTCAAAGCAAAGATCCCTATTGTCTTCAGTTTGATGGTAAAAGAATCCAAGGGAAAGAGTATCAAGTAGTTCTGCTGAAAAATACCACAACCGAAATTAAACTCGGTATTCTAAAATGTGAGAGTGGTTCTGCCGCGGTCATTCCCAAGGAACTACATCAACTAATTGATGAATACGATGCTTGGGGAAATATTCGCATGATAATCTGCGACACGACAGCAGTAAATACTGGTCGTTAACACGGGATTGTAAAGCTGATACAGGATGATGTCTTGAGCAAGGGCTTTCAAAAGCCACAATACATTGGCTGTCAGCACCATGTACTCGACCTCCTTCTGAAGCATGTCATGAATTTCCTTATTCAAGAGCCAACGAGCAAACCAGAACTCAACTATTTTTTCATTGGCAAATTAAGAGAGAACTATGTCTCTCTTCAGGCTCATTACCACCAAGTTTCGACAGATGATGTTTACACAGACGAGAACCCTGGATGGCGAGATGATTTAAAGTTCTTGTATGAACTATGTCAGGCATATCGTCATTACAAAACAACTTCACAATGACCCCGAATCAGCTGGAAGAAACTCCCAAACTTACACCAGGCAAGATGGAACTCGCGTGCAATATATGCTGTTATAACATTTTTTCTGATGCCAGAGTGGCGCCACGTCCTCAGTACAGCATGCGACTTCATCTTCTATGAATGGACAAATGCTTGGTTCCAGTCGCAACACTACAACGAAGCGTCCTTCAATGAACTGTTAACCTCACTCACCAAGACAAAATGCAGAAGGCAATTACGTGTTTGAAGATGCACTGGTCAGTCGTGGAGTCATTAATTGACATTCCCAGATCTAACCAAAATGCTGAACGTGCTGTAAAACTGATGGAGGGACTACATGCGAACTCGAAAAAATTTGAATTTTTGAATCTAAAGTTCATAGGAAAAAATAATTTTTAAATTTTTGTTTGTACATTCTGTACTTATGCCCGTAATTCCTACAAATAGATGTCTAGCTGTGTATAGATATCTATGTTGTAACGAATTTTTCATAATTTTAATACGCATGTCTTATCTACTGATTAAACTGTAGTGTATTTTACACCATCCATTTTTGACAGTTAATTCAAAAAATTAATAAAAACACAAATGTTGCCATATTTTTAAAGAAAATTTAAAGGAAAAAACACATAGGTAAATTTAACGTTGAAATTACCAAACTAGTTTTACCGCATAGGTAAATATAACTGTTGGGTACAAACATGACCAGATATCTGTTTGTTGAATTTACGGGCATTATTACTAACCTTTTGAATAAAGCAAAAACAGTATGTAATTTTTAAAAAATAAATGACTTTTTCACTTTTTTTTATCCGAATTAAAAGGGGAACTTTTTTTAAAAAACACAAAAATCCAGTTAATATTCTTAAATTACACAAAAAACTTCCTCGACTGCAAGTGGTTTCATAATTTTTTTTTTTTTTTTGTAATTACACTAGCCAGCAAGTATTGCCGTGACGTCAAAAACAAATTTAGTGGGAAATGATACCATGAACTTAAACACAAATGCAATGGAAAACCCCCCTGTAAAAAGCTGTCAAAAGCCTACAGTACAAGTTGGTATGGACAGGTACATAACAGTGCTTAAACGGGGACGCAGCCCTACCTATGCAGCAGTTTTTCGGCCTCAAAAGTACCATCTTTTGATAAAATAAATACACAAAATCGTTTTGCGATTCTGGAGGATGAATCCTCTGAAGCACCAAACGTCATTAAATCGTCTAAGCCACCCCCGATATACCTTAGAGAGCAAAACTCTAATGAGTTAATAAAAAGTTTAATTTCGGTGATAGGTGAAAATTCCTTTTATGTAGCTGCAATAAAGCGCGGTATCATTAACGAGACTAAAATGTAAGAGGTTGCACAGCATATATTCGCGTAACTCAAAAACGGTTTAGTTTATTGAAATAACTAAAAAAAACCGAAATTCGGCAATAAAAAATAAAGTGGGGCTGGTCATACATTTGACCCATCTAGAAGCATCCTACGCGCTGTACCATACAAATATTGCGGCTTAATAAAATTCTTTAATTTGGCTCCTGCAGCGCGTAGGATGCTCCTAGATGGGTCAAATGTATGACCAGCCCCACTTTATTTTTTATTGCCGAATTTCGGTTTTTTTAGTTATTTCAATAAACTAAACCGTTTTTGAGTTACGCGAATATATGCTGTGCAACCTCTTACATTTTCGAAATAACGGTATATCTTGAAAACAAGAGCTAACCTAAAAAAACGGTTAGCACCACTGGATTCAGCGTCCCCAATTAGGGTAAAATGCCTGGTGCGCGGCTGGTCTATTGTTTGCAACTAGCACAGTGTACTTATTGCTCAAAATTACAATATTGAAATTCTATTTTAATATTATTTTTTTAAGGGTTGCGAAAGGAAAAAAATCATATCTTAAAAAAGAAAAAAAACACCTCCTTCAAAGTTTCAGAATTTTTAAACAACAGTTTGAGGTATTATACAAAAAAAAATCAGCCAAATAAAAAAATAGGTTTTTGACTTAGTCCGTTTTTAAAATATAACATTTTGCAGATATTACATTTTTCAAAAAAAAATTTTTTTTTCAATTTATGGTTTGTAGCCCCAAGTATTCTCTTGAAAATGACATCAAAATCATCTTCGTATGTCAAGTAGTTTTCGAGATATTGAAGAAATAAGCTCAACACATTCGGCTAATTCTCCGAAATTATGACATTTTGAATATGACATAACTTTCGAAAAACAAATTTTAAAAATTTTTTTCGTTCATATATGTTCCTAATATGATTAAAGGAACCTTCTCACCAAATTTTATTAAAATCGGAAGGGGTCGTGTCCTACTCTTGGTCGTTTTGACATGGAATTACCCATTTAAGTTATCTTAACGGCAAAATATTTTTCATTGTTTATTTTTAAATTCGTAGTTATTAAAAAAAAAACAAACAAACAAAAAATTTGGCGAATAAAAGCCTCATTAACATTTTTAAAATTCACGTTATTTACATAAATTTTGCAAAAATAATATTAAACAATTTGGTTTTTTTGCGAATTTACCAAAAAGCATTAAAAATATTACATTTTAGATGCAGCTTATGGAAATCACTAAAAGTGTTTTCTTTTCTACACAAAAAATAAGTGGTAGACTTTCCAATCATGTTAGCTAATTTTTGCAAATTTCCACTTATTTAGCAATTTTTACCGAATTTTTGCTATTCCTTATAGTTTAAGTGACTTCAAATCAATTTTATGGTTTGGTTGAAGTATTAAAAAATTTCGCGAATTTTCGCTGTTTTTTTTTTTTTTTTTTTTTTGTTTGTTATTTTCCGACATTTTGTTTTTTTAACCGATTTAATGATTTCAAATAAATTTTTTTGCTTCTCTCCAAGTTTGCAATTATTCGCAAATTATAGCCACGTTCGCGGTAGAAGCTTTTTATTCCTGTAAGTTTTCTGATTCTTTACAGCTTGAACGATTTTTAATAAATAGTAGACTTTGCCATAATTTCGCTGTTAACAAATATTTGCGAATTTCCCCTAATTTAGCAATTTTTACCGGATTTTTGCCATTCCTTATAGTTTAAGTGAATTTAAATAAATTTTATTATTGTTCGAAATATTAAAAAATTTCGCGAATTTTCGCTATTTTTGCAAAAAAATTTTATATATTCCGACAACTTGTTTTTTAAGCGATTTCAAATAAATTTAAAGGTTTTTTTTTCCAAGTTTGCAATTTTTCGCGAATTTTATCCATGTTCGCGTTATAAGCGATTTTTTCCTGTGGTTCTTTAGAGCTTTAACGATTTTTAATAAATACCCGCTGTTTGCAAATTTTTGCGAATTTCCGCTAGTTTAACAATTTTTACCGAATTTTTGCAATTCCTTATAGTTTTAGCGACTTTTAATCAACTTTATGGCTTTTTTGAAATGTTAAAAATTTTCGCTATTTTTGCAAATTTTCCGATTTTTTGCAATTTTCGCTAGAATATCAAATCTTAAATGGGGTTTTGTTAGTTTCGATATACCTTAGAGAGCAAAACTCTAATGAGTTAATAAAAAGTTTAATTTCGGTGATAGGTGAAAATTCCTTTTATGTAGCTGCAATAAAGCGCGGTATCATTAACGAGACTAAAATACAGGTGAATCACGAGGATGATTTTCGAAAGGTAATTACAAGATTTGAGACTCTGAATAAAAACTTTTATACGTATCATCTGAAGAGCAGTAAAGGTCTTCAGGTAGTAATCAAGGGTATAGACTCATGCGTAGACCCAGGGGAAATTAAAGCTTTTTTAGAAATGAAAGGCTTTAAAATCAAAAACGTAACAAATATCAAAAATAGGGAAAAAAATCCCCAACCACTATTTCGAGTGGAGCTAGAACCCGGCGACGTTAAGCTCAAAAAAAATGAAACGCATCCAATTTATAATTTAAAATATATTCTCTACAGAAGGGTAACTGTTGAGGAGCCGCACAAAAGAAATGGTCCTGTTCAATGTCTAAACTGCCAGGAATTTGGCCATTCTAAGGCATACTGCTACTTAACCCCGCGTAGTATGTGGTGAATTGCATGGAACAGTTCTTTGCCACAAGTCTAAAACCGACCCCAACGTAAAAAAATGTAGCAACTGTGGCGGTAATCACACTGCCAATTATAGAGGATGCCCTGTATATACTATCGTCAAGCAGTCGGTCGGACCGAAAACTAATCCCCCTCAAATGCAGGTAACAAATCAGGTAAACACAAATGCAATTCAAGCCCCCCAGCCTAGTAATAACAGAACCTCTTACGCTAACGTCCTAAAATCAAACCATGAGCCAATGCAAGGTGCCTCGCCAAGTAATGATGAAACTCCAGTTTCTAATTTAAGTCGTTTATAAAAAACCATGGAAACATTAGTGCAAACGGTAAATAATTTTACTAACACAATGGGTAATATGATGCAGGAAATGCTTAGAATGCAATCGATGTTATTGCAAGCTGTACTTAACAAACCATGAACTGTTTAAAAATTTGTTTTTGGAACGCAAACGGCATCCGCCAACATAAAAATGAATTAGAATACTTTCTTAAAAATAAACAAATTGATGTCATGATGATTTCTGAAACTCATTTGACCTCAAGAAATACGTTTAATATAAATGGTTATATACTATATGTTACCAAGGACCCACGAGATAGGGCTTGTGGAGGTTCTGCCATTTTTATAAAAACCCGAGTCAAACACTACCTTATGTGTGATCATCGTGAAGATTATCTCCAAGCAACGAACATTTGCTTTAAGGAACTAAATAGAAACCTAGTAATTTCATCGTTATACTCCCCGCCTAGATTTTCAATATCGGAGGACCAATATTATAAATATTTTAAATCATTAGGACCGTGTTTCCTAGCCGCTGGCGATTATAACGCTAAACATGCCTTCTGGGGGTCGCGACTTATAACACCAAAGGGTCGTGTTTTATTTAACACAATTTCTAAAATGGATTTAAATGTGGTAGCGAGCGGACAACCAACATATTGGCCCACTGATCATCAAAAGATTCCAGATGTCATCGATTTCGGCGTGGTTAAAAACATTCCCATAGAAACGATTCATGTTGAAGCCTCCCTAGATTTATCTTCCGACCACACACCTACAATTGTTACTATAATGAACCCCAATAGAATTGTACCTCCGACGACAGCTACGCAAATTAATTGGTTAAAATATAAAAAATATCTCAGTACCCATTGCACAGAAAATATTGCGCTCAGTACACCGGATTATGTAGATCGCTCTATTGACAATTTTGACAGTTTTCTGAAACTAGCTGTTCAACATTCCAATATTGCCCCCAAAAAAACAAAAACTATTAAAATATATTCCACAGATGTCGAGCATCTTTTGTCTGAAAGAAGGAGGGCTCGAAGAGAGTGGCAATTGCACAGATCCCCTCAACTTAAGAACTTACTTAAAGAGTGTACAAAAAGACTAAGAAAGTTACTGCAGACTAAGAAAACGGCTTCTCTGGAAAAATATCTTGAGGAACTTGATGCAACCCCATAATCAAACTACTCATTATGGCGTGCAGCTAGAAATCTCAAAAGGCCAGTTGTCTCTAAACCACCATTAAGAAACTTGAATGGAAGTTGGGCAAGAAATGATGTTGAAAAAGGAAATCTGTTTGTCAATCATTTAAAAAACGTATTTACCCCAAATATATCTCACGATATTGCGGTCGAGTTACCACCTGTTGCTGCTAGAGCAGCTGTTCCGCTAAGATTTGAGATAAGAGAAATCGAAAAGGCTATTTGTGATTTAAGCCCCAAGAAGGCTCCTGGTTTTGATAAGATCAGCAACAAAATGCTTTGGAGCTACCCAGCATAGCAAAGAAAATTATTCTTTTAATTTTTAATGCTATTTTACGCCTTGAATACTATCCTCAAAAGTGGAAGGTCTCCTTAGTCACCATGATACCTAAACCTGGAAAGGATCACACAAAAGTTGAGTCATATAGGCCTATAAGCTTACTTTCTAATATATCAAAGCTGTTTGAGAAGCTGTTAGCGTCAAAATTAACCCCGATTTCAAATGAAAATAGATGTATTCCTAACCACCAATTCGGCTTTAGAAGAGAACACAGCACAATTGAGCAAACTCATCGTATAGTAAACGCAATAAGAAAAGCCTTTGAAGAAAAAAAATATTGTTCCGCTCTCTTCATCGATGTTTCTCAAGCTTTTGATAAAGTCTGGCATGAAGGCTTATTACATAAATTGAAGCTCAACTTACCAGTAAACACACACAAGCTGTTAGAAAGCTACTTAGTCGGTCGAACATTTATTATTAAAGAAGGTGATTATTTAAGCTCTCCTCAGCAAATTGACGCTGGAGTCCCTCAGGGAAGCATCCTGGGCCCACTTTTATACTTAATATATACCTCGGATATGCCAACAAACAACTACACACAAACTTCAACATTTGCTGATGATACAGCTTTTTTGAGCGTGCACGAAAACCGTTATGAAGCATCTCGATACCTACAGGATCATATATTTCAACTCGAACTATGGTTAAAGCAATGGAGGATAGAGGTCAATGAGCAAAAATGTGTACATATAACATTCACCTTGCGTCGGGAATCATGCCCCCCTATTAAAATCAATAATCAAATAATACCTCAAAATTCGCATGTAAAATACCTCGGTATTCATCTAGATTGCCGTTTAACGTGGAAAAGCCATATAGAGGCAAAATTAACTCAAATGAAACTAAAAGCCATCCAAATTCATTGGCTTATTGGAAGAAACTCTGTCCTTAGTCTCGAATGCAAACTTCTTATTTACAACTCCATCTTAAAGCCAATCTGGTGCTATGGTATTCAGTTATGGGGCACTGCCTCGGCCTCTAATATCGAAAACATTCAAAGGCGCCAAAATAAACTACTTCGAATAATCACAGCCGCCCCTTGGTATGTTAAAAACTCAAATATTCACAAGGATCTTAATGTTCCATTAGTTAAAACTATGATTAAGAAATATGCAGTAAAATACTTAAAAAGGCTTGAACAACACCTAAATCCACTAGCTCGAAATATTTTAAATCATGGCGGCCACACTCGCTTAAGAAGAAGAGACACTGCAGCACTTATCCAATTAGATGAGCGGTAAACACCTATAAAAGTGAACAGAACCCGCGATGAAGAAAATTTTTGTCTGGCAGTGACAGGACAAAAAATAACGTATTAGGTTAAGATTTGATTAATTATTGTTAGTTCATATTTAATATATGAAGATTCAATAAATAAATTATGAAGAAAAAAAAAAAATTTTTATATTTTTATATTTTTATTTACTTTTTGCTACCAAATATCCTTTTTTATCGCTTTCTATTTTTGACTTTCTATATTTATTTAATAATTGAAACACCTTTTTCCGAGCCCAATTGCGTCGGTCATCAAACCAGTTATTTTTAGGGGTATACTTTCGTACAGCTTTGTTTTCCATTGTTGACATAACGATTATATTAGTTAGATTTTTAACATTGATTGTATTGGTATGTTGTAAAGCTGTGTTCAAATTTAAATTAAGTTTTTGTTGGTATTGATCCCTTTTTGAGTCCTTCCACAAGAGTTTTGATAAAAGGCTAAGTTTATTTACACTACTGCCTCTCGTTTCCACTTTCATGGTTAAAACAATTGGTAGATGGTCCGACCATATCTTCTCTTCTACTGTAAACTTATCAACATACTGCAACAAATCATGTGCTACAGTGCATATGTCATTAACCGGATTACCTGTGGGCCCAATATATGTAAAATTCCCTTCTTCATCACCTGCCGTTAGCCCATTTTAAATAACCAAGTTGTAAAAATTAGAAAACTCTAAGAAGGTTCGCCCGTTTGCATTGATTTTGTTGTCCATAGAACGCCGTTCTTCAGTACCTGCTGGGAAACATTGTTTGTACAAGTCAATCATATCTTGCTTGATTTCACCGATTCTTATATTAAGGTCTCCTATAATTATTGGATTAATTATTTCATTTTCCTCTGTAAATTGTTTTTCTATATTAAATTCTCTATTCCAATCAGCACCTCTTATATATACAGCCATGTCACAGAGTACAATTCCGTTCGGAATGATTCCGTTCGGAATTGAAGAAAACATATTTGTTTATTGATAGAAAGTGTATTTTAATAGTTTTTTAGCCTTTCAGATACAGAAAACTCCCATTCCGTGCATGAAAACAAAAATGGTTTCATTCCGAAAATGTTTTCTTCATTTTCTGAAGCACCAAAATACGGAATGAATTCCGTTTCCGAACGGAATTGTACTCTGTGACATGGCTGATAAAGGTATAATTGTTGCTATTGTGTGATTCATTGTCAATCTAATTGTTGTCACAATGCCCCTAGTAAAATCATGCTTAACGCCATTCTCGCTTAAAGCCCTTTTTACAGCAAACATACAGCTTCCTATAGCTCTTCCATAACCACTGTTTCTTTTAGCCGGTTCCAAATATATCAAAAATATCAAAAGACATAATGACAGATTCTGAAGCAGATGTTGCAGAGCTAATTCCTTTAAAAATGAGTTTCGTGCTTTTAATTTGATGATCCAACCACCTTATATTATTGGCATCTTCATCCCTCATATCTTTTAGTTTTTCAATTTCAGCTTTTAGTTTTTCATTTTCGGTTCGAAGTGCACCTATCTCTGCAGCAGAATATTTGTAACCGCTCTCTTGTACAAAAAAATGTTACATTTTATTTAAAAAAATGCAATTTTTTTTTTTTTTTTTTTGTCATTATTTTTTATTGAATCTTCATATATTAAATATGAACTAACAATAATTAATCAAATCTTAACCTAATACGTTATTTTATCTCCTGCCAGTGCCAGACAAAATTTTCTTCATCACGGGTTATGTTCACTTTTATAGGTGTTTATCGCTCATCTAATTGGGTAAGTGCTGCAGTGTCTCTTCTTCTTAAGCGAGTGTGGCCGCCATGATTTAAAATATTTCGAGCTAGTGGATTTGGGTGTTGTTCAAGCCTTTTTAAATATTTTATTGCATATTTTGTAATCATAGATTTCACTAATGGCACATTGAGATCCTTATGAATGTTTGAGTTTTTAACATACCAGGGAGCGGCTGTGATTATTCGAAGAAGTTTATTTTGGCGCCTTTGAATTTTGTCGATATTAGAGGCCGAGGCAGTGCCCCATAGTTGAATACCGTAGCACCAGATAGGCTTTAAGATAGAGTTGTAAAGTAGAAGCTTGCAATCGAGACTAAGGACAGAATTTCTTCCAATAAGCCAATGAATTTGAATGGCTTTTAGTTTCATTTGAGTTAATTTTGCCTCTATATGGCATTTCCACGTTAATCGCCGATCCAGATGTATACCGAGATATTTAACACGCGAATGTTGAGGAATTATTTGATTATTGATTGTAATAGGGGGCAAGATTCCCGGCGTAAAGTGAATGTTATATGTACGCATTTTTGCTCATTGACCATTATCCTCCATTGTCTTAACCATATTTCTAGTTGAAATATATGATGCTCTAAGTAACGCGATGCTTCATAACCATTTTCGTGGACGCTTAGAAAAGCTGTATCGTCTGCAAATGTTGAAGTTTGTGTGTAGTTGCTTGTTGGCATGTCCGAAGTATAAATTAAGTATAATAGGGGGCCCAGGATGCTGCCTTGTGGGACTCCAGCGGCAATGGGCTGAGGTGAACTTAAGAAATTTCCTTCTTTAATAATAAATTGACGACCGATTAAGTAGCTTTCTAGCAGCTTGTGTGTGTTTGCTGGTAAATTTTGCTTCAATTTGTGTAATAAGCCATCATGCCAGACTTTGTCAAAAGCTTGCGAAACATCGATGAAGAGTGCTGAGCAATATTTCTTTTCTTCAAATGCTTTTCTTATGACATTTACTATTCGATGAGTCTGCTCGATTGTGCTGTGTTTTCTTCTAAATCCGAACTGATGGTTTGGAATACATCTATTTTCACTTAAAATTGGTGTTAATTTTGAAACTAATAATTTCTCAAACAGCTTTGACATATTTGGTAATAAGCTAATAGGTCTATAAGACTCAACTTTTGTATGATCTTTACCTGGCTTTGGTATCATGGTAACTAAGGAAACCTTCCATTTTTCAGGATAGTATTCAAGGCGTAAAATAGCATTAAAAATAAAAAGAATAATTTTCTTTGCTATGCGAGGTAGCTCCAAAAGCATTTTATTACTGATTTTATCAATACCAGGTGCCTTCTTAGTGTTTAAGTCACAAATAGCCTTTTCGATTTCTCTTATCTCAAATCTGAGGGAATAGCTGCTCTAGCATCAACAGGTGGTAACTCGACCGCAATATTGTGAGATATATTTGGTGTAAATACGTTTTTCAAATGACTAACAAAAAGATTTCCTTTTTCAATATTGTTTCTTGCCCAACTACCATTCAAGTTTCTTAATGGTGGCTTAGATATAACTGGCCTTTTTAGATTTCTAGCTGCACGCCAAAATGAGTAGTCAGATTGTGGAGTTGCATCAAGTTCCTTAAGATATTTTTCTAGAGAAGCCGTTTTCTGATTCTGTAGTAACTTTCTTAGCCTTTTTGTGCATTCTTTTAATAAAATCTTAAGTTGCGGGGATCTGTAAAGTTGCCACTCTCTTCGAACTCTCCTTTTTTCAGTCAAGAGCCGCTCGACATCTGAAGAACATATTTTGTTATTTTTAATTTTTTTGGGGGTAACGCTGGAGTGTTGAACAGCTAGTTTAAGATAACTGTCAGAGTTAGCAAGAGAGAGATCCACATTCTCCGGTGTACTAAGCGGAATATTTTCTGTGCAATGGGCTCTGAGAAATTTTTAATATTTTAACCAATTTATTTGTGTGGCTGGCGTCGCTAAGTAACCTGACGGAAACAGAATTCTATTTGGGTTCGATATAGTAACAATTGTAGGTGTGTGGTCGGATGATAATTCTAAGGAAGCTTCAACATGAATCGTTTCTGTGGGGATGTTTTTAACCACGCCAAAGTCGATAACATCTGGAATTTTTTGCTGATCAGTAGGCCAATATGTTGGTTGCCCGCTCGCGACCACATTTAAACCCATTTTAGAGATTGTGTTAAACAAAACACGACCTTTTGGTGTTATAAGTCGTGACCCCCAGAAGGTATGTTTAGCGTTATAATCGCCAGCGGCCAGAAAACAGGGTCCTAATGATTTATAATATTTATAATATTGGCCTTCTGATATGGAAAATCTAGGTGGAGAGTATAAAGAAGAAATTACTATGTTTCGATTTAGCTCCTCAACACAAATAGTCGTTGCTTGCAGATAGTCTTCACGCTGATCACACATAATGTAGTGTTTGACTCGAGTTTTTATTAAGATGGCAGAACCTCCACTATCTATCTCGAGGGTCCTTGGTATCATATAGTATATAACCATTGATTTTAAACGTATTTCTTGAGGTCAAATGAGTTTCAGAAATCATCATGACATCAATTTGTTTATTTTTAAGAAAGTATTCTAATTCATTTTTATGTTGGCGGATGCCATTTGCGTTCCAAAAACAAATTTTTAAACAGTTCATGGTTTGTTAAGTACAGCTTGCAATAACATCGATTGCATTCTTAGCATTTCCTGCATCATATTACCCATTGTGTTCGTAAAATTATTTACTGTTTGCACTAATGTTTCCATGGTTTTTTCTAAACGACTTAAATTAGAAACCGGAGTTTCATCATTACTTGGCGAGGCACCTTGCATTGGCTGATGGTTTGATTTTAGGACGTTAGCGTAAGAGGTTCTGTTATTACTAGACTGGGGGGTGTTTACCTGATTTGCAACCTGCATTTGAGGGGTATTTGTTTTCGGTCCAACCGTCTGCTTGACAATATTATATACTGGGCATCCTCTATAATTGGCAGTGTGATTACGCCACAGTTGCTACATTTTTTTACGTTGGGGTCGGTTTTAGACTTATCACAAGAAACTGTACCGTGTAGTTCACCACATACTACGCAGACAGGGGGTTAGTAGCAGTATGCCTTGGTATGGCCAAATTCTTGGCAGTTTAAGCACTGAACAGGTCCGTTTTTTTTGTGCGGCTCCTCAATTGTGATTTTTCTGTATAGAATATATTTCAAACTATAAATGGGATGCGTTTCGTTTTTTTTTTTAACTTAATGTCGCCGGGCTCTAATTCTACTCGAAAAAGTGGTTGTGGAATTTTGTCCCTATTTCTAATATTTACCACATGTTTTATCTTGAAGCCTTTTTCTTCCAAGAAAGTTTTAATTTCCTCTGGGTCTACGCATGAATCAATTCCCTTAATCACCACCTGGAGACCTTTACTGCTCTTGAGTTGGTATGTTTAAAAACTTTTTTTGAGTGCCTCAAATTTGCTAATTACTTTCCGAAAGTCATTTTTATGATTAACTTGAAATTTAGTTTCATTTATACTACCTCGCTTTATTGCGGCAACATAAAATGAATTTTCACCAATCAACGAAATTAAACTCTTTATTAGATCATTTGAGTTATGCTCCCTAAGATAAATTGGGGGAGGCTTGGACGATTTTATGACGTTTGGGGCTTCAGAAGATTCATCCTCCAGAATTGCAAAGCGATTTTGGGAATTTATTTTATCAAAAGATGGCACTTTGGATGGAAGCAACAGCTGCAGAGGTAGGGCTGCGTCCCCGTTTAAGCACTGTTATGTACCTGTCCATACCAACTTGTACTGTAGGCTTTTGACAATTTTTTACAGGGGGGTTTTCCATTTCATTTGTGTTTAAGTTGGTATCATTTCCCACTAAATTTGTTTTTGACGTCACGGCAATACTTGCTGGCCTGGCAACACTTGTCACCAAATCTAGTTGTAGTTTTTTTAATGAGTCACTATCCACTGTTTTTGTAAACACCGAGGGTGATAGGGAACGTGTTCGAATAATTGGCTTAGCCGTTAAATAGTTTATATTGTTTTGTTTTGTTTTATTTATTTCTACATTATTTTCGTTTGCCTGAACTAAAACGTAAACGTTTCTTTCATTTTGTCTTAGTGTTGTTTCACTGTTCGTACTCATGCAAAGAGTTGTTTTTGTTTTTCGCCGTTTTGCTTTGCTTTAATATTTTTATTATTTATTGTATTTTACAACAACAAAAAAAAAACAAGAAATTTTAATTTAAATGTTTTTGTTCAGAATATGTATACACATGTATGAACATTCATAACAAACATATATATTTTTACTGTTTTATTTTATTTAATTTTATCGTTTTAAATTGTTCACTATTATGTTAAATAATTTAAATAACAAAATATATTATCTTTTTCTTAAGCGTCCATTCGCTGCTTATATTTATGTATTACAAAATCAAATGTGATTAATTAATAGTTCAAATCGTATGCGGGGCTAAAAATACATGTCTGTATCACAACAAAGCACAAACCGAACAAAATGCAATTTGATGTCTGTTTCTTAAAAATGTTGCTCCCAAAAAGGGTGAGTTTTTTAGAATAATACAAGCAACCCTTTTCGGGAGCAAATTTTTTAAGAAACAGACACTTAATTGCATTTTTTTTTAAATTAAAATGTCACATTTTTCGTAGAAAAGAAAACACCGTAAGGTGTACTGCTACTTACCCCCTGTTTGCGTAGTATGCGGTACAGTTCTTTGCGATAAGTCTAAAACCGACCCCAACTTAAAAAAATGTAGCAACTGTTGCGGTAATCACACTGCCAACTATAGAGGATGCCAGTAGTATGTTTAGAGTGGATCTAGGTCACGTTTGCCATACAAAGTGTCGGATCATGACTACGCTACGCGGGCATTTAAGTTCATCGATTGGTATGCTACACTGAACCGTTCTTTTTCTTTAATTTATTATGGTTGTCTGTTTATCTAAGACATAAACCACAAAGTTTTTCCATATGTTTAGTGGTATACCCAATTGTAATCTGGCAGCTCTGTTCATCTAAGTCATTAACCACAAGCTATATTTCATAAGATTTTAGCACTGAAAAAGATGAAACTTTAAATCTGTCAATTCTGATTTTATGTTATATAGCCGTCTGTTTATCTTAATCATAAGGCGCAATATGTTACCCTACACTAACACTACTATAACTAAACAGTTGAAACTTTTCAAAGTGATTATTAATTCTGTTTTTATTTATATATTCTTCTGTTTATCGATGTCATAGTCCGCGAGCTGTGCTTCAAATGTATTTATTTATGAATTTTTGTATTAAAAATATTTTATAAATGTCAGACATAAAACCTTATAGTAACTTTTAAGTTTGAAAAAGTATAAACTGCAAATGATAATCTGATTAGCTTCTTTAAGAAATAAAAAGTTCAATCTGAAATTCAGATTACAAACTAATGTCAGTTTTTTCTAAGATTTCATCGCTAATATGTTGTAGCGCCGCTATATTAATGTATTTAATTATTATAAACTAATTTACACTTATTCGAATTACAATACAATATTGACTTACTATGATTTTATTTATTTACTTATTTTGAATTTACCTAATTAATTTGAATTTGAATTTAACGGTCTGTAATAAAAGACATTTACTTTTGTTTAAATACAACCCTGAGTTGTGAGTGACATATGATTATAGTTTGAAAGTCAATTGTAGTTTGTATAATCGCTTATTTTGTTTTATGCTTTATTCTTATTAAACTTAGATGTAAGAATTTTGTTAAATAAAAATCACTCTGAATTTAGCTTTCGAGCAGTAAAGACCTCCTCGGCTTTTCTTTTAAAACTTACATAAAATATAAATATTAAAAACCCCAACTAACCCTTGTGGACTAAAGGCCCTTGTGGACGTTGGATAAGTCTAGGAACCGAAGCTGACCTAAGTGTCTCTTCAGAGCCAGACTATAATCAAAAACTCATAAAATAATAAAATAATAAAAACATAAATTAGCTCCCAGCTACAATGTGTATATGTGGATGTGTGTGTGTGTGTGTGTGTGTGTGTGTGTGTGTGTGTGTGTGTGTGTGTGTGTGTGTGTGTGTGTGTGTGTGTCGGTTATGAATTTGTGGTTCTTTGAGATGATTAGAATATAATGTTTATTTTATTGTTTATACTTTTACAAATAACTAAAATTAACAACTGAAAGATTTTATAGGATATTTTTTGTATTTTAATTGTTTGGAATAAACATAAATTAATAAAATTTCTTAATAAAATTACAGTTTTTTTTTCAGCACATATTTAGCTAAAATTTATATGATTTTTACAAATATTTATATTAACAAGATTTTTATAAATATATATATTAACATGATTTTTATATAAAGCTTTAAAATTTGGACAATTCAAATCGTATTAATTTATTATACATATTACTATCTCTTCTCTAAGTAATTCTTTTAGACATATCACTTTTTCAAGTCCTTTAACATATACAATCTTTATTTTCTCTCCTTTTTTTTCATAGGTATTTATTAGGTATTTTATCAACTCTTTTAGTATAGGGTCGCCAGTATTCCAATGTAAATCGTGCAATTGATTGTATGTATAACCATTTGTTTGTTATCCTATCCTTATAAATTAATTCTGAAAATTTTAATTGTGATTCAATGAGAAAAGTTCGGATTTCGAAATCAGTGTCTGAAATGCAGACTTATTTCTGCATATAATTTACTTGCAATACACAATCCTTGTACATCAACGACTATAAAACTGTCTTCTAATCAATCGGAATATTCTTGTTCAATATCTCATTAATTTCTTTGATCTTGAAGGAAGTTAAGTTATTATGTTTGTGTTAGCTATTTAAACTTTAATTTATAAGCGAAGATATCTTTTTTTTTTTGCCGTTCTTTTTATCATTAAATAGTGGTGTTTTTTTTTTTTTTTTGCATATATAAAAATTTAATATAATGTAAGAATTCATTATTTAAATGTTTAACCTTTTTGTTTTTTACTGAATAGTTGTGGTTTTTACATTTTTTTTTTTGTTAACAAGTCTTATGTGAAACTTACCGCTAACTTATTACTCCCCTCATCAACAAAACTCCAATCATCATCAATACTTCCCTCATCAATAACACTCAACTCATCAATAACACTCAACTCATAAACAATTCTCAACTCATAAACAATACTCACCTCAAAAACAATATTCACCTCATAAACAATACTCACCTCATAAACAGTACTCACCTCATAAACAATATTCACCTCATAAGCAAAACTCATCTAATCAAAAATTTGGAGTTTAAATACATCTTCTTTAAGGACACAGGGTCATTCTTGTTCTGATAGTTAAATCACTCTGTTCTATATAACAAAATAAGAAAATGGCTGGCTTTATTTGTGAGATTTGTCAAAAAGTATTCACTATGAATACAAATTTAAGAAGACATATTCGATTATATCATACTGAACCAAGCTCTTCGTTTAAATGTAAAACATGTAATATACATTTTTCAGATCGCTTGGAATTGCAACGACATTCATCCTCTATAACAGGATGCGGTAGCGCAATCAATATATATTGCAAAGATTGTAAAAAAAATATATTAAAAACAAATTGGCATTATCATATAAGGACAAATGAACATAAAATTAACAGTGCCGAAAGTTTAGATACTACTCATAATAATATAAAATGTATTAAATCAGTGTTCAACAATCGGATTGTTACATATTTTATTGAAAATAACAATAAAACCGATTTAATACCTGAAAACTTTTTATCTGCAATTAGAGATAAAGTGGTAGATTTATTTAATGATGTAATTCAAAAATATTTAAGCATTAAATTTAACATTGAACTATTTTGCGAATACATGCTGGTAAAGGAGGAGCAACATTCATGTACAATCGAAGTGAAATCTCATCAAAATAAAATGTCTATTCTTGGTATATCTGCTACAAGAGATGAGATTACAAACCTTTATAATGAACAATGTGATGTTGTTATTAAAAAGATGGGTGAATTTCAGGAGCGTGATAGTGGTTGGACATTATCTGAAATATTACGCCTAGAAATTAATGTAAACAAATATGAATGTATTAAAGGTTCTCACTATATTCCTTTACCACCAACAATACAGAGAAAGCATGCATGTGTCAATGTACAAAATAATGATGTATATTGCTTCAAGTGGGCTATAATATCGGCGTTATACCCAATGGATCTAAATGTAAATAGATGTACATCCTATAACGTTAGAAACATAAAAGATGAAATTATAGTACTGGATATTAAAATTGTTTTAAATTTTAAATGTTTGGACTTTCCACTACCGACTAGTAACATAAAAGTCTTTGAAACCAACAATCCAGAAATAAGTGTTAATGTGTTTGGAATAAAGGGTGATACTGTTATAGGACCGTTCTACTTTACTGCAGAGGAAAAGTCCAAGCACATTAACTTATTATTATTGGAAGAAGGTGATAGATTTCACTACGTTTGGATTAAAAACATTTCAAGGTTTGTAACTATAAAAATAATATAATTATTATTATTGTTTTTATTGTTATTTTGTTTCATTTAATTACAGAATGATGCGTAATCAAATAACAAAACGAAATAATCAAATATATATATGTAATACCTGTCTAATACATTTCCATGCTGAGTCATCTTTACAAAAACATAAAAAGGAATGTAACAAAATGGTCACTAAAATGCCTGATATAAATAACAATTTAGTCAGCTTTAAAAATTTTAAGAAGCAAATGGATGTGCCTTTTGTAGTTTATGCTGATTTTGAGTGCATACTTGAATCAGTTAACATTCAAAATTCCATAAATGTAAAAACAATACAAAAACATATTCCATTTGCTTATAGTTATTATATTAAATGTTCATATGATTCTAGTTTAGATATTTTTAAAATTTATAGTGGTATTGATGTCCCTAAAAATTTTTTTCAGCTCTAATCGAAGACATTTTAGGTATTTACACTAATTTCTTAAGTGTAATTAAGCTAATGAATTCCTTAACACCTCTTCAAAGCACAATGAAAGTAAAATATGTCATATTTGTATGAAATCTTTATCTGATGAAGATAAGGTAGCTGATCATTGCAATCTTACTGGCGAATATAGAGGTTCAGCGCATAACAAATGCAATTTAGATTTTCAAATTGCCAATTTCGTTCCTATTTTTTCCACAACCTTTCGTCATATGAAAGTCACTTGTTTGTGAGAAAATTATCATCTGTTGAAGGTGATATAAACATTATTCCTTTGAATAAGGAACTATATGTATCCATATCTAAAAGAATTAAGGCTAATGAGAAAGATACAATTGAACTACGTTTTCTAGACTCATTTCGGTTTATGCCATCGAGTCTAGAAAAATTAGCAGGCTATTTATCCGATAATGATTTGAAGGTAGTCAAATCAGCCTATTCAAATGGTAATGAATTCGATTTGATGAAACGTAAAGGAATCTTCCCGTATGATTATTTAGATTCAGTGAATCGTCTTGAAGAAAATCAATTACCACCATGTTCAGCCTTTTTCAATAAATTAACTAATATGTCGTGTAGTGTAGAGGATTATGAGCATGCCAAAACAGTATGGAAAACATTTAAATGTTCAAATCTAATGGATTATTTAATTTTATATTTAAAAGTAGATGTCTTTTTACTTTGCGATGTTTTTGAAAATTTCCGTAAAGTTTGTAAAAACATATATAATTTAGACCCTTGCCAATATTATACTACTCCTGGTCTGTCATGGGATGCTATGTTGAAAACAACTGAAATAGAGCTGGAGTTGATGACTGACATTAATATGTATAATTTTATTGCACGGGGTATTAGGGGAGGTATTGTCCAATGTAGTAAACGACATTCAGTAGCTAATAATAAATATATAAGTGATTATGACTCTACCAAGGAATATAATTATCTAATATATTTGGATGTAAATAATTTATATGGCTATGCAATGTCTCAATACCTTCCCTGTAAAAATTTTTTATGGATTGAAAATTGTGAAAATTTTAATGTAAATAATATAAAGGATGATTCAGAATTAGGTTATATCTTGGATGTTGACCTAGAATATCCAAATACACTACACGATTATCATAATGACATACCATTTTGTGCTGAGAATAAGAAAATTGAAGGTATGAAACAACAAAAATTGATAACTGATTTAAATAATAAAACAAATTATATAATACATTATCGTAATCTACAGCAATGTATTCAACATGGATTAATTTTGAAAAAAATACATCGAATTCTTCAATTTAATCAATCAAATTGGTTAAAAAAATATATTGATGTTAACAATCATCATAGAACATTAGCTAAAAATTCATTTGAACAGAATTTCTTTAAATTGTTAAACAACGCTGTATACGGAAAAACTATGGAAAATGTTGACAAACGTAAAGACATCAAATTAGTATGTGAATGGGAGAATAGAGGTAAGCGATTAGGAGCTAGAGCTCTTATTGCTAAACCTAATTTTCATAGTTCACTTAAAATTCACGATCATATGCAGATCATTCAAATGAGTAGAGTTAAAACTTTATATAATAAACCTATTTATATTGGATTTTCCGTTCTAGAAATATCAAAATGGAAAATGTATAATTTTCATTATGATTATATGAAACCAAAATATCGTGAAAATATTAATCTTAATTATATGGATACTGATTCTTTCATTTACAATATTAAAACAGATGACCTATACGGTGATATTAGAAATGATATTAGCACACATTTCGATACATCTGGATATGCAAAAGAAAATGTTTACAACTTTCCATTAACAAACAAAAAAGTATTAGGAATGATGAAAGATGAATGTAATGGAAAAGTTATCAAGGAATTCATTGGCCTGAGAGCTAAAATGTATTCAGTGAAAATTAATCAAGTTGAAAAAGAAATTAAGAAAATTAAGGGTGTCAAACAATGTGTAACTAATAAATTAAGTATAAATGATTTTAGAAAATGTTTATTAGATAAAAAGTTATATTATAATTCAATGTATATATTTAGATCTAAGGTACACCAAATTTATACACAAAATATTACTAAGTTAACATTAAGCTATTTAGATGATAAGAGATTTATTAAAGAAAATGGCGTTGATACTTTTGCATGGGGTCATTATAGAATAAATAACAAATCTTAACGAAATATAGATTTTTAATTAATATTAAGTTTTTATATATGATAAGAAAAATTGTTAATTTAGATAATAAAAAATAAAAAAAAAATGTAAAATATAAATATTATAAAAGATATCAAACGTTAAAATGTTGTTTTTATTTCAAAACATATTTATTAAATAGAAATTTTAAACCCAAGTGATCACAATTAAATGCATTAGTATATGGGTAATGAGAGAGTTGCGCTAATGTGGAAGAAATTGTTTTAAAAAGCTGTTTAGCTGTTTTAAGAAGCTGTTTAGCTGTTTTAAGAAGCGGTTTAGCTGTTTTCAAAAGCTGTTTAGCTGTTTTAATTAGCGGTTTAGCTGTTTTAAAAAGCTGTTTTAATTATCTGTTTAGCTGTTTTAAAAAGCTGTTTAGCTGTTTTAATTATCTGTTTAGCTGTTTTAAAAAGCTGTTTAGCTGTTTTAAAAAGCTGTTTAGTTGTTTTAGGATCTGTTTCGTTGAAAGTATACAACGAGATATGCCAAGATATAAAGTTGATGATGATATAAGTTTATAATTATACTCATGGATCTGATATGAATTCCTAATCATAAGTAAATACATCTTAAATACCAATTGGTATAAGACAGCCTATACTTAAGCCTGTCTGTATGTCTAACCATTCAATAATTTTTCATCACCTTATTAAAAACAAAAAAAAAAAAAAAAAAAGGGCTTATGAGAAATGTGTGTTTTTCTCCCAAAAAATGTTGACCTACATTTTCTAGCGTTTAAAAAATGTTGACCTACATTTGCTAGCGCTTTTAACACATGGCAATCGTTCAATTAATTTTTTCAACACCTTATTCAGAATAAAACTAAAGAAAGGCTTATCAGTAATATTTTCATTTTCCAATTTCTTCTACAAGATCTATCTGTATGTCAGTCTGTCAGTCTGTCTGTCTGTCTGTCTGTCTGTCCATCCAATAATTTTCTCGTCGATCGCTAATCGATCAACCAAACAAGCAAAACAACAACAACAACATCTCACCATCTGGCTACCATAAAACACACAAAAAAAGGGCTTATCAGAAATGTGTGTTTTTCTCCCATACAATCCATAAACACACACAAAAAAATAAAAATAAATATTTTTCCAATTTCTTCTTCAAGGTCTGTCTGTCCGTCTGTGTATCTGTCCATATTCAAGACACACTCCAATACAATACCCTAATCATCTCACACCCCATAAATTATTAATTTTAATATCAGCGCTTTGAAAAAATTGTCCACAAAAAATTTTTTCAAAATCAAGTGCAAGATATACATACAGTATGTCTGTCTGCCTATTGATCTACATGCATACATATCCACAAAAAAAAAAACTAAATCACATCTTTCTCAAATGCTTCTACACAGTAAGACCGTCTATCGATCACAACAAAAGAAAGGCTTCAACAATGCATCCCAACACTTGTGCATTGCTCCCACAACATACAATACCCTTATCACCTCACATCCATTATTATTTTTAAATATCAGCGCTTTGAAAAATTGTCCACAACAAACAATTCCAACATCAAGTACACGGTATATCTGTCTGTCTATTGATCTACATGCATACATATCCACAAGAAAACTAAAATAGTATATGTATATTGGGGTTTCTACTTCACTTTGGCTTTTAAGTCGTTAAAAGGTCAACTTCCTATAGGTTTAGTATGGGGGAAAGTAATAAAAGCCATTAAAGGTCATCGTTGATTTTTTAAGTCCTTAAAAGTATTTTTAAGTCGTTAAAATGTCAATTAAAATGTCATAAATTAAAAAAAGCCATAAAAATGTCATAAAATTTCAAAACAAGGTAATAAAAAAGTCGTTAAATTTTATAGGAAAGTAATAAAGCTGAGAATTTGAAAAAATTAGGGGGGAAATTCATGAACACGTGTTAAAGTAGGTCAAATTTTTTAAAAAATTTCAAAACAAAGTCGTAAAAAAAGTAGAACGCCCAATATACATATACTATTTTAGTTTTCTTGTGGATATGTATGCATGTAGATCAATAGACAGACAGACATACCGTGTATTTGATGTTGGAATTGTTTGTTGTGGACAATTTTTCAAAGCGCTGATATTTAAAAATAATAATGGATGTGAGGTGATAAGGGTATTGTATGTTGTGGGAGCAATGCACAAGTGTTGGGATGCATTGTTGAAGCCTTTCTTTTGTTGTGATCGATAGACGGTCTTACTGTGTAGAAGCACTTGAGAAAGATGTGATTTAGTTTTTTTTTTTTTGTGGATATGTATGCATGTAGATCAATAGGCAGACAGACATACTGTATGTATATCTTGCACTTGATTTTGAAAAAAATTTTTGTGGACAATTTTTTCAAAGCGCTGATATTAAAATTAATAATTTATGGGGTGTGAGATGATTAGGGTATTGTATTGGAGTGTGTCTTGAATATGGACAGATACACAGACGGACAGACAGACCTTGAAGAAGAAATTGGAAAAATATTTTTTTTTATTTTTTTGTGTGTGTTTATGGATTATATGGGAGAAAAACACACATTTCTGATAAGCCCTTTTTTTTGTGTGTTTTATGGGTAGCCAGATGGTGAGATGTTGTTGTTTTGCTTGTTTGGTTGATCGATTAGCGATCGACGAGAAAATTATTGGATGGACAGACAGACAGACAGACTTACATACAGATAGATCTTGTAGAAGAAATTGGAAAATGAAAATATTACTGATAAGCCTTTCTTTAGTTTTATTCTGAATAAGATGTTGAAAAAATTAATTGAACGATTGCCATGTGTTAAAAGCGCTAGCAAATGTAGGTCAACATTTTTTAAACGCTAGAAAATGTAGGTCAACATTTTTTTTGAGAAAAACACACATTTCTCATAAGCCCTTTTTTAGTTTTTTTTTTTTTTTTTTTTTTTTTTTTGTTTTTAATAAGGTGATGAAAAATTATTGAATGGTTAGACATACAGACAGGCTTAAGTATAGGCTGTCTTATACCAATTGGTATTTAAGATGTATTTACTTATGATTAGGAATTCATATCAGATCCATGAGTATAATTATAAACTTATATCATCATCAACTTTATATCTTGGCATATCTCGTTGTATACTTTCAACGAAACAGATTCCTAAAACAACTAAACAGCTTTTTAAAACAGCTAAACAGTTTTTTAAAACACCTAAACAGATAATTACAACAGCTAAACAGCTTTTTAAAACAGCTAAACAGATAATTAAAACAGCTTTTTAAAACAGCTAAACAGCTTTTTAAAACAGCTAAACAGCTTTTTAAAACAGCTAAACAGCTAATTAAAACAGCTAAACAGCTTTTGAAAACAGCTAAACCGCTTCTTAAAACAGCTAAACAGCTTCTTAAAACAGCTAAACAGCTTTTTAAAACAATTTCTTCCACATTAGCGCAACTCTCTCATTACCAGTATACTAATGCATTTAATTGTGATCACTTGGGTTTAAAATTTCTATTTAATAAATATGTTTTGAAATAAAAACAACATTTCAACGTTTGATATCTTTTATAATATTTATATTTTACATATTTTTTTTATTTTTTATTATCTAAATTAACAATTTTTCTTATCATATATAAAAACTTTATATAATTATTAAAAATCTATATTTTCGTTAAGAAGAATGGTATCATCCTCTTCCATAAGTTCAGATTTGTTATTTATTCTATAATGACCCCATGCAAAAGTATCAACGCCATTTTCTTTAATAAATCTCTTATCATCTAAATAGCTTAATGTTAACTTAGTAATATTTTGTGTATAAATTTGGTGTACCTTAGATCTAAATATATACATTGAATTATAATATAACTTTTTATCTAATAAACATTTTCTAAAATCATTTATACTTAATTTATTAGTTACACATTGTTTGACACCCTTAATTTTCTTAATTTCTTTTTCAACTTGATCAATTTTCACTGAATACATTTTAGCTCTCAGGCCAATGAATTCCTTGATAACTTTTCCATTACATTCATCTTTCATCATTCCTAATACTTTTTTGTTTGTTAATGGGAAGTTGTAAACATTTTCTTTTGCATATCCAGATGTATCGAAATTTGTGCTAATATCATTTCTAATATCACCGTATAGGTCATCTGTTTTAATATTGTAAATGAAAGAATCAGTATCCATATAATTAAGATTTATATTTTCACGATATTTTGGTTTCATATAATCATAATGAAAATTATACATTTTCCATTTTGATATTTCTAGAACGGAAAATCCAATATAAATAGGTTTATTATATAAAGTTTTAACTCTACTCATTTGAATGATCTGCATATGATCGTGAATTTTAAGTGAACTATGAAAATTAAGTTTAGCAATAAGAGCTCTAGCTCCTAATCGCTTACCTCTATTCTCCCATTCACATACTAATTTGATGTCTTTACGTTTGTCAACATTTTCCATAGTTTTTCCGTATACAGCGTTGTTTAACAATTTAAAGAAATTCTGTTCAAATGAATTTTTAGCTAATGTTCTATGATGATTGTTAACATCAATATATTTTTTTAACCAATTTGATTGATTAAATTGAAGAATTCGATGTATTTTTTTCAAAATTAATCCATGTTGAATACATTGCTGTAGATTACGATAATGTATTATATAATTTGTTTTATTATTTAAATCAGTTATCAATTTTTGTTGTTTCATACCTTCAATTTTCTTATTCTCAGCACAAAATGGTATGTCATTATGATAATCGTGTAGTGTATTTGGATATTCTAGGTCAACTTCCAAGATATAACCTAATTCTGAATCATCCTTTATATTATTTACATTAAAATTTTCACAATTTTCAATCCATAAAAAATTTTTACAGGGAAGGTATTGAGACATTGCATAGCCATATAAATTATTTACATCCAAATATATTAGATAATTATATTCCTTGGTAGAGTCATAATCACTTATATATTTATTATTAGCTACTGAATGTCGTTTACTACATTGGACAATACCTCCCCTAATACCCCGTGCAATAAAATTATACATATTAATGTCAGTCATCAACTCCAGCTCTATTTCAGTTGTTTTCAACATAGCATCCCATGACAGACCAGGAGTAGTATAATATTGGCAAGGGTCTAAATTATATATGTTTTTACAAACTTTACGGAAATTTTCAAAAACATCGCAAAGTAAAAAGACATCTACTTTTAAATATAAAATTAAATAATCCATTAGATTTGAACATTTAAATGTTTTCCATACTGTTTTGGCATGCTCATAATCCTCTACACTACACGACATATTAGTTAATTTATTGAAAAAGGCTGAACATGGTGGTAATTGATTTTCTTCAAGACGATTCACTGAATCTAAATAATCATACGGGAAGATTCCTTTACGTTTCATCAAATCGAATTCATTACCATTTGAATAGGCTGATTTGACTACCTTCAAATCATTATCGGATAAATAGCCTGCTAATTTTTCTAGACTCGATGGCATAAACCGAAATGAGTCTAGAAAACGTAGTTCAATTGTATCTTTCTCATTAGCCTTAATTCTTTTAGATATGGATACATATAGTTCCTTATTCAAAGGAATAATGTTTATATCACCTTCAACAGATGATAATTTTCTCACAAACAAGTGACTTTCATATGACGAAAGGTTGTGGAAAAAATAGGAACGAAATTGGCAATTTGAAAATCTAAATTGCATTTGTTATGCGCTGAACCTCTATATTCGCCAGTAAGATTGCAATGATCAGCTACCTTATCTTCATCAGATAAAGATTTCATACAAATATGACATATTTTACTTTCATTGTGCTTTATCTGTTGAAGAGGTGTTAAGGAATTCATTGGCTTAATTACACTTAAGAAATTAGTGTAAATACCTAAAATGTCTTCGATTAGAGCTGAAAAAAATTTTTAGGGGCATCAATACCACTATAAATTTTAAAAATATCTAAACTAGAATCATATGAACATTTAATATAATAACTATAAGCAAATGGAATATGTTTTTGTATTGTTTTTACATTTATGGAATTTTGAATGTTAACTGATTCAAGTATGCACTCAAAATCAGCATAAACTACAAAAGGCACATCCATTTGCTTCTTAAAATTTTTAAAGCTGACTAAATTGTTATTTATATCAGGCATTTTAGTGACCATTTTGTTACATTCCTTTTTATGTTTTTGTAAAGATGACTCAGCATGGAAATGTATTAGACAGGTATTACATATATTTATATTTGATTATTTCGTTTTGTTATTTGATTACGCATCATTCTGTAATTAAATGAAACAAAATAACAATAAAAACAATAATAATAATTATATTATTTTTATAGTTACAAACCTTGAAATGTTTTTAATCCAAACGTAGTGAAATCTATCACCTTCTTCCAATAATAATAAGTTAATGTGCTTGGACTTTTCCTCTGCAGTAAAGTAGAACGGTCCTATAACAGTATCACCCTTTATTCCAAACACATTAACACTTATTTCTGGATTGTTGGTTTCAAAGACTTTTATGTTACTAGTCGGTAGTGGAAAGTCCAAACATTTAAAATTTAAAACAATTTTATTATCCAGTACTATAATTTCATCTTTTATGTTTCTAACGTTATAGGATGTACATCTATTTACATTTAGATCCATTGGGTATAACGCCGATATTATAGCCCACTTGAAGCAATATACATCATTATTTTGTACATTGACACATGCATGCTTTCTCTGTATTGTTGGTGGTAAAGGAATATAGTGAGAACCTTTAATACATTCATATTTGTTTACATTAATTTCTAGGCGTAATATTTCAGATAATGTCCAACCACTATCACGTTCCTGAAATTCACCCATCTTTTTAATAACAACATCACATTGTTCATTATAAAGGTTTGTAATCTCATCTCTTGTAGCAGATATACCAAGAATAGACATTTTATATTGATGAGATTTCACTTCGATTGTACATGAATGTTGCTCCTCCTTTACCAGCATGTATTCGCAAAATAGTTCAATGTTAAATTTAATGCTTAAATATTTTTGAATTACATCATTAAATAAATCTACCACTTTATCTCTAATTGCAGATAAAAAGTTTTCAGGTATTTAATCGGTTTTATTGTTATTTTCAATAAAATATGTAACAATCCGATTGTTGAACACTGATTTAATACATTTTATATTATTATGAGTAGTATCTAAACTTTCGGCACTGTTAATTTTATGTTCATTTGTCCTTATATGATAATGCCAATTTGTTTTTAATATATTTTTTTTACAATCTTTGCAATATATATTGATTGCGCTACCGCATCCTGTTATAGAGGATGAATGTCGTTGCAATTCCAAGCGATCTGAAAAATGTATATTACATGTTTTACATTTAAACGAAGAGCTTGGTTCAGTATGATATAATCGAATATGTCTTCTTAAATTTGTATTCATAGTGAATACTTTTTGACAAATCTCACAAATAAAGCCAGCCATTTTCTTATTTTGTTATATAGAACAGAGTGATTTAACTATCAGAACAAGAATGACCCTGTGTCCTTAAAGAAGATGTATTTAAACTCCAAATTTTTGATTAGATGAGTATTGCTTATGAGGTGAATATTGTTTATGAGGTGAGTATTGTTTATGAGGTGAGTATTGTTTATGAGGTGAATATTGTTTATGAGGTGAGTATTGTTTATGAGTTGAGTATTGTTTATGAGTTGAGTGTTATTGATGAGTTGAGTGTTATTGATGAGGGAAGTATTGATGATGATTGGAGTTTTGTTGATGAGGGGAGTAATAAGTTAGCGGTAAGTTTCACATAAGACTTGTTAACAAAAAAAAATATAAAAACCACAACTATTCAGTAAAAAAAAAAGGTTAAACATTTAAATAATGAATTCTTACATTATATTAAATTTTTATATATGCAAAAAAAAAAAAAAAAACACCACTATTTAATGATAAAAAGAACGGCAAAAAAAAAAGATATGACACTCCTTATTTCTAAAATATCTTCGCTTATAAATTAAAGTTTAAATAGCTAACACAAACATAATAACTTAACTTCCTTCAAGATCAAAGAAATTAATGAGATATTGAACAAGAATATTCCGATTGATTAGAAGACAGTTTTATAGTCGTTGATGTACAAGGATTGTGTATTGCAAGCAGCCGCGGATCCAGCTTGAGCCTTAGGGGGGGGAAATTTTTTATGATACAAAAAAAAATTTGTTTTTAAAAGTTTATTAAAAGCAATTTGTGTATATTATATTAAAAAAAACTCAACAATAAGGTTAAATAAAATATTCAATATAAATTAAAATAAACTAATCTTTTTAAATAAGCAATTTATGATTTCCTTGTGAGGCAAATTTAGATAGTACAGTCTATGTTCAGTTTGTCATTGTTGATCCGAGCCATGTTTTTATTCGACGAAGGGTAGGAAATGACCTCTCGCTCGTAGCATTACTTACGAGCATTGAAACGAAAATTTGAAATATTTTTCCTAGATTTGGGTAGATATCTTCATCACAGTTTATTAAAGCATCTACAACGTTATCTGATAGATTTTCAGATAACTTCCATGTTTGTTGCCAATGCTACAGTTCAGGCTCAAGTTTAGATGTTAGTAAGTGTTTATCTCGAGTTGTGGTTTTAAAAGTTTTATATATGTATATGACTTGATTACACTTTGAGTAAAGTTTTGGTATGTTCAATACATTAAAGATATCTATTGGAAAGGTGTTTTGAGATCTTCTAAAATAAATTCAATAAGAGAATGAAACCTACAACTCGGTAGAAATCTTCAACATTTTGGATGTAATTATTTCGTTCAAATCTTGTTTTTTAGGTTGGAACCTCGATTTGAACGCAAATAACTTTAACTTTTTTAAAAATCACTTTAAATTGTTCTTCGGCTTTATTTCTTTTTTCTTCAAGGCACATGATTAAAGTTTTGATAAGCTTGATCCTTTTTGAAGATCTATATCGTGCTTTTGTAAAATGATACTAAGCGGCTGTGTTACAATAAGTATCACACTTAATATGTTTATTCCGCAAATAAATTCAAAAGTTCTAAGTGAGTTCCTTAATATAAGGCTCTTGATGAAGTATCTCTACCTTTCCACTCAGATATGTTTTCCAAAGCTTCTACTATATGATGTACACTTGTTGCAAAGTGTAAAGCTGAGTCGTGACGGTCCACCCATCTTGTCTCGCATAATGTAGAGAGTTTGGCTCCCAAATACTTTATTAAAAACGTGTTTTGCCTGATTTACGGGAAATAGCAAGGCGTTTGTTTCGCATTTGTCGCGGTTTCCAGCTCCATTTTCTGCTGACATCAAACGACACCCATCAGTTTCAACTCCTATACAGTTTTTTAGGTCAAGACTAAAATTTGTCAAAGTTTTAAGAACTGTTGATGATAGTGCCATCGCATCAATTGACACATCAGCGTCATAATCAATATCCTGTAAAGGCTCTTCAAATGCTGTTACAACAAAGCCAAAACAATTCTTCCCTTACAATTTTTTGTTGTATGTTGAAATATTTTAAAGATAAGGAAATCTGGCTTTTCCCAGACAAATCCTTGCGTTCGTCAAAAATTATCAAATAGGAATTTTTTTCATATAACTCATATATATGTATGTACATAAATATTACAAATACTAAGGCTTTTTAATAATTCAACCGCACGCATTATCAAGTTAAACGTTTAGTCTTTGGTTATACATAGATGGCACCTGCTGGGATTGAATGTAGAATAAAAACTCCGCCTACTTTTTCAAAATGAATAGCTTCTTTAACTCATTTTTTTGTAGCTTTCTTCTATAACTACATCTATAACAACTTCTATAACTACTTTTTTCTGGATGTGTGCAGGTAAAAAAATAATGACTTACTTTTTAATGCGTTCATTTTGGGACATCCCTTGTAAAATTCATTGGTTCTTTCAGTAGAATTGTAAGTAGTGCTCTTATGTTTTTCTGATTACTCAACACATTATTTTGTAGGCGAAGTTTTTACTGGGAAGTATTTGAATACATTAAACTAGATGTTTCATTGAAAATATCTAATAAATAACTATTAGGATGAAGATTTGGATACTTATTGAAAATTTCGTTAGAGATTCAATAAAAAAAACAAAACAAAAACCTTGCTGGGATTTCCAAAAATTGTGTACATTAAAAAAAGATAATATTAATGGGTATTCTTGTATTATCGAAATAAACAAAACATATTTTTATAATTTACGGGGGGGAAATTTCCTTATTTCACCCCCCCTGAATCCGCGCCTGATTGCAAGTAAATTATATGCAGAATTAAGTCTGCATTTCAGACACTGATTTCGGAATCCGAACTTTTCTCATTGAATCACAATTAAAATTTTCAGAATTAGTTTATAAGGATAGGATAACAAACAAATGGTTATACATACAATCAATTGCACGATTTACATTGGAATACTGGCGACGCTATACTAAAAGAGTTGATAAAATACCTAATAATACCTATGAAAAAAAAGGAGAGAAAATAAAGATTGTATATGTTAAAGGACTTGAAAAAGTGATATGTCTAAAAGAATTACTTAGAGAAGATATAGTAATATGTATAATAAATTAAGACGATTTGAATTGTCCAAATTTTAAAGCTTTATATAAAAATCATGTTAATATAAATATTTATAAAAATCTTGTTAATATAAATATTTGTAAAAATCATATAAATTTTAGCTAAATATGTGCTGAAAAAAAAACTGTAATTTTATTAATTTATGTTTATTCCAAACAATTAAAATACAAAAAATATCCTATAAAATCTTTCAGTTGTTAATTTTAGTTATTTGTAAAAGTATAAACAATTAAATAAACATTATATTCTAATCATCTCAAAGAACCACAAATTCATAACCGACACACACACACACACACACACACACACACACACACACACACACACACACACACACACACATACACATATACACATATTAGCGATGAAATCTTAGAAAAAACTGACATTAGTTTGTAATCTGAATTTCAGATTGAACTTTTTATTTCTTAAAGAAGCTAATCAGATTATCATTTGCAGTTTATACTTTTTCAAACTTAAAAGTTACTATAAGGTTTTATGTCTGACATTTATAAAATATTTTTAATACAAAAATTCATAAATAAATACATTTGAAGCACAGCTCGCGGACTATGACATCGATAAACAGAAGAATATATAAATAAAAACAGAATAAATAATCACTTTGAAAAGTTTCAACTGTTTAGTTATAGTAGTGTTAGTGTAGGGTAACATATTGCGCCTTATGATTAAGATAAACAGACGGCTATAGAACATAAAATCAGAATTGACAGATTTAAAGTTTCATCTTTTTCAGTGCTAAAATCTTATGAAATAGAGCTTGTGGTTAATGACTTAGATGAACAGAGCTGCCAGATTACAATTGAGTATACCTCTAAACATATGGAAAAAGTTTGTGGTTTATGTCTTAGATAAACAAACAACCATAATAAATTAAAGAAAAAGAACGGTTCAGTGTAGCATACCAATCGATGAACTTAAATGCCCGCGTAGCGTAGTCATGATCCGACACTTTGTATGGAAAACGTGATCTAGATCAACTCTAAACATACTACTGATGCCCAGTAGACCGGGTCGACTTCCATACAAAAAAAAAAGTTGTGCCAGTCACCCCCTTGAATGAAAGATATGTCAATGTAGTTTCTAAAACAGGAAAACATTTTTTTTTCGCCACGTCCCACAGTGGCTGAAATTTTTATTTCATTGGCCAAAAGTCCAATTTTTGTTTGTCACCGATTTCAAAAATTTTAATTTGATTTAATAGTAAACATAATCAAACTAAGGTAGCCAAAAAATTTGGTCAAAATATTGGTAATTGTGGGTGTGACATGTTGTTAAACACAACTTTTTTTTTTAATTCAGAAAAAAGTATTTTTTTTAATATTTAATCCGAAAGAAATTATCATTGCACAAAAACTATAAGCGATAATGACCTGCTTGCTTTTCTGCTAGGTTGGTAGTCTTGTTATCTTTAAAAATGTAATATTTGCGACTGTTGTGTTATTTATATTTGAGATGCTAGGACATATTTTCTAAACTACTATATTTTTGTCAAATTTCAATTTTAGTAGAATAGAACTTTTGCGGCCCAAAAGGGACCAATAAGGTGAAACCACTGATAGAAAGGTGAAAGTGTTTTCTTTTACCCTGTATATACTCTTGTACCCGTTTGGACCCGTCTGTTTAACACTTTTTTAATTTTAATGAAATTACTCAAAAAAAAATTTCTAAACTACTATATTTTTGTCAAATTTCAATTTTAGTACAATAGAACTTTTGCGGCCCAAAAGGGACCAAGAAGGTGAAACCACTAATAGAAAGGTAAAAGTGTTTTCTTTTACCCTGTATATACTCTTGTACCCGTCTGTTTAACACTTTTTTTAATTTTAATGAAATTACTCAAAAAAAATTTCTAAACTACTATATTTTTGTCAAATTTCAACTTTAGTACAATAGAACTTTTGCGGCCCAAAAGGGACCAAGAAGGTGAAACCACTGATAGAAAGGTGAAAGTGTTTTCTTTTACCTTGTATATACTCTTGTACCCGTTTGGACCCGTCTGTTTAACACTTTTTTAATTTTAATGTTATTACTCAAAAAAATTTCTAAACTACTATATTTTTGTCATATTTCAACTTTAGAAGAATAGAACTTTTGCGGCCCAAAAGGGATTAAGAAGGTAAAACCACTGATAGAAAGGTAATTTTAATGAAATTACTCAGAAAAAAAAAATTTTTTTTAAATTGTTTTTTACAATTTTTTTTATTCCGCAAAAATGTTTGCAGAAGTAACAGAAATCATGTGATATTGTCTTCAAAAAAATTTTATGATATAGGGAAAATTGATCGTGATCGAACATAATACAGGTAGTACATATAAAAATTTTTATTAATGTTACACAATCAGAAAACGTTTAGCTACCCTGATTCATCCTTATCCGTTACACTACGTTCACAATAGCGTATTCTATAGTAGATTAAAGATCTTATACACGCGTTTATGCTAAACAGGTATATTGTGACTCCCACCTTAGAAGGGCTTTTTAAATTTTGTTTGGTCTTTTTATTTTATCTGTTTTTATGACTCTAATAATAGTCCATGACCCTATAGCTATGCAATGCGTTGTTAAATTTGTGTCAGGTATTTTATAGCATATAAATAAAAGGATTCTAATGGAACACATACTTTAAATCAGTTATGATTTGGATTTCGAATCTTCAGGATCAGTAAGAAACAACGAAACCAACAAGGAGTTAAGAAGTTCAAAAAGGAAACATGTTCAAGATGAATATCGCAAATTTGGGTTGATTATAGATCAGCCGAAACAAGGGTCAGGCAATACAAATGATGGCAATACCGCAAGAAGATTCTTTTCAGATCCAGAAACAGCATCTGAAATAACAGGTGTTGATTTTAACCTAATTTTTAGATTTAAAATAATCCTAGAAGTACTTGCGTGCAATGAAGAAATTGACTCTAGAAAATTTGGAGATTTTGCTAAGGAAACTGCAAAAATATATACAACCAAGTACCCATGGAGAAATATGTCTGCTACAGTTCACAAAATCCTTTATCATGGAGAAGATGTCATTAAATATCAGTTGGTGCCACTTGGAGAATTATCAGAGGAAGCTCAGGAAAAACGGAATAAGGATTACAGATTTTATAGTGAGCACAATACTAGAAAAGTTTCACGAAATTCCACTAATGAAGATCTATTTAATATATTATTGGCAACGTCAGAACCGTTTATCTCCAGTATTCGAAATCAATGGAAAGTGGAACATTGGGATTTAGATGAAGAAGTCAAAAAACTACTTAAGAACAGAAATAACACAGAACAAAATATGGAATATTTGCAATCAATCTTTCAATTAAATGAACAATAATTATAATTCATTAGATCAAAGACAGACATTGTATTAGTAAAAAATAATAATAAATAGAAGCTCACGTTGTTACAAAAGCTATTAAAATCTATTGCTGCTATTATTCATACATTATCCACATATGTATGAAATGTTTTAATAAATAAGAATAAATAAGTGTAAACAAATTTGAAAGCAAAAAATTGTTTATTTTTCAGCAATAATAGCAAAATTTCCAGTGGATTTTACTATTTTTTTTTTATGTTAAAATTTTTTTTATAGTAAGCATTTAATTTTTTGAGTGTCCCATTATTACAAAAGATGGTAATGATTATTATTTAAATCAAAAAATAACATTTTTAAATAATTAAAAGAATTAAAAAAAAAAACATATTGCACGCTAAATTAAAAAAAAAAATTAAAGTTCCACTTTGACCTTAAATTCCTCAATAACTACTCAACCGATTTTAATGATATTTAAAGTGAAGAAAGTTTAAAAATCTAACTGTCGATTAAAAAAGATTTTTGGCCAATGAAAAACGATTTTTAGCCACTGTGCGGCCCAGCGCAACTATTCAGTAACCGAGCGAGAGTGTCTGGCAGTAGGCGCGCCCCAAAATACAGCACTTTTGGTTTTTTATATGTAGCCATTTAAAGTCCGATCTCATCATATCGCATATCGTTGTTCATGGCTTGATAGTGGCTTCATTTTTGTCTTTGGTGACTTTTCAATCTGACCTGAAGTTCTGGGCGCCACTTATGCCATCTCGGATCCTTCCTTATAAAACTACGTATGTATAGATTTTAATATGCTCACCTTTATGACACGCCTCCAAATTAAGCCCCTTTAATCTTTTTCACATACATACATACTACATTAAACCAAGTAGAAGCCAATACAAACCAAAAAAATTTTCATCAGACACGCCCTAGAATAAAAGGTATACTTATTAAGTTTTAAGAACTTAAAAAAAATTTTTTGCCACGCCCTAAATTACAGCCCTTTTTGTTTTAGACATATAACAAAATAAAAATTCTGAAAAAGCCTCCATTTTTTTTTTAATGGCTCCCTAAGCCATTATCAATCTCGTACAAAACTCTGTAAGTTACGCGCAATTGTTGTTTAATTATTCAATAATCCTGAAACCACTCTCTATGGCTTGTTATTTCAATTTTTAAAAACTGCTTCTTAGCCTTTGGTTTTTTTAACTAAGCGGTGTTTTCAAGTGGACTACTCATATTTTAATGAAAGTGAGATGGATGAATTTATTGACAAGCTTTCTCCATCTGAACTACTAGCGTTTTTTTTTTGCCAGTTTTCATATTTTGTGCCATTTTTCGTGCCATTTTTTTTTTTTGTTGGACTGTGAAACTCTACTGGCAATGTTTTTCCGTATTTTTTTATTTATTTCAATACTACAAATTAAAAATCTTAATTAAGACATTTGTAAAAGCAAACATAATGTTATATATGAGACCATGATGATACAGAGTTAAAACAAGAACTAAAAAATATAAAGAAACTGCAGAATCCTAAAAATAAAAAAAAAAAATAATATAAATGCATAAAAATGAATACCTTAAAACTTGTATGCGAAAAATTATAAATTGGGCAGTCGGTGTATATAAATCTTAGCTAGACTCAAGGTGACTCAAATTGGAGCATGGCGAGTATATTAAAAGCTAGATATATTAAGTTTAAAGGGAATTTCTTAGCACGTGAAAAAATTTGACATCAGAGAAGAAGGATCCAAGATATCATAATTGACATCTAGAATTTTAAGTTAGTTTAAAAAAGCATTAAATACGACAATAAAGGCATATTCTAGCCATTAACAATGATATACGATACAATGAGATTGGACTTTAAATGACGATGCTGTATATATAAAACAAAAGGCAAAAACAATTTTTTTAAAGTTCTTAAAACTTAATAAATATTCCTTTTATTCTAGGGCGCGACTGATGAAATTTTTTTTGGTTTGTATTGGCTTCTACTTGGTTCAATGTAGTATGTGTGAGAAAAAGAAAAAAGGGCCTTTATTTGGAGGCGTGTCATAAAAGTGAGCATATTAAAATCTATACATACGTAGTTTTATAAGGACTTTCTTGGACCGTCAAAAAAATTGGACATTTGGGGGGAAGGATCCGAGATGGCATAAGTGGTGCCCAGAATTTTAGGTCGGATTTAAAAGTCACCAGTTCAGGCTCCGCAGCCTAGTAAAAACAGAACCTCTTCCGCTAACATCCTAGAATCAAACCAATTGCCAATGCAAGGTGCTTCGCCAAGTAATGATGAAAATCCAGTTTCTAATTTAAGTCGTCGAGAAAAAAACATGGAAACATAAGTGCAAACAGTAAATAATTTTACGAACACAATGGGTAATATGATGCAGGAAATTCTTAGAATGCAATCGATGTTATTGCAAGCTGTACTTAACAAACCATGAACTGCTTAAAAATTTGTTTTTGGAACGCAAACGGCATCCGCCAACATAAAAATGAATTAGAATACTTTCTTAAAAATAAGCAAATTGATGTCATGCATTAGCTCGTTTCTGTATTTCTCGCATCGTAAAATTTCTTACATGAAGTGTGAAACAAAAAATTCCATCGTTTCTCGATTTATGAGATAAAAGTGTTTCTGTATTTGAATGCGAAAACAGACACAACAAATTCTGTTTATACTGGAATATTTCCAGTAATTAAGTGTCAAATAAAAGCGAAACGTCAACAAAAGAAATTAATATAAAAAAACCGGGCTACCAGATTGGACGATTAATCGTCATTTTGCCGATTTTCTTGTTCCGAAATTAACAAAGTGACGTTTTTATGATGTTTTCTAAAAAAGTGACGAAGCAAAAACAAAATCAAAAATATTTTATAATTTTGTTGTTACTTTCTATAGAAATTCATCTTGAATTTTTCAATTTCAAACACTTCTATTTTGTGACGTTGAAAATTGAAAAAAAATAGTATGAATGTCTGTAGAAAGCAACAACAAATTTATAAAATATTTTTGATTTTGTTTTTGCTTTTAATGAAATTGTTGGCGTTGCGTTTTACACTTAGTCTTCGAAATAAGATAATTGTAAATATTTTTATATGTTTGTTTACTAGAAAAAAAAACCTTTAGATACAAGGGCTAAATTTTTATATTTATTTGAAAATTGTCCTCGAAATTGTTTGTTTCTTCCCTAAAAAATGTATCGGCAAAAGCAAAATTTCGAGGGAAAGTAATGGACCGACTTGGCTTATTTTGAAAATTTAATACTTCTTATATACATATACAAAATATGATTGATATTTGATATTCTTATCTTATATGTACACTTTTGTGCCAAAACCATTATTCCTCCAAGAAAGAAATTTGTTTATCTCCCAGTAAAAACTTTTTCAAAATGAATAGCTTCTTTCACTCGTTATTTAGTAGATTTCTTCCATAAGAACTTCAATAACTACTTTTTTCTAAATGTATTTAGATAAAAAAAATGACTTACTTTTGAATTTGTTCATTTTGGCACAACCCTTGTAAAATACATTAGTTTTTCAGTAGAATTGTATTTAGTGCTTTAATGTGTTTCTAATTACTTAACATTGTTGACGGTGGCCGGGAATGGTGGTGGAAGTAGGACAATAGGGATTCAGGGTCAGATTAATAGGAAGGCTAAAAAAAAAAAAAAAAAATAGAAAAAAAAGGAAAAGATTTTATCATTTTATGTTAATAGTAAGGAATACATAGGACTTACCTTTTTATAGGATCTATAGATGTACGTATGTACATGTGTGTGTGCTGTGTTTTTTTATGGCCCGTGTATATATTTTTTTTATGTTTAATAATGTAATGTTGTTTATGTGTAATTTTTAATTTATTTTAGGGTGATTTGTTGAACAAACTTTGTGGTGTTTTGTTTTAAGAATAATGTGCTCAGTTTTTTTTTTGTTTACAAATGTCAAAATGTGGATGCTATTAGGGAAAGTGATACCAAGTTGCAGAGCTGTAATTCTCTGTAGTTGAATTCGCCGTGGACGTTACATTGGAAATAGAAAGGGTAAAGATAATTTTATGTTTGTTATAAGAGAAACAATTTCTCTTGATAAAGGTAAAAAGATTCAAGGCCAAAGGAAAGAGGACATTGACCTATGTTTAATTGGTACATGTATAATGTTATGTTCCGGTAGATTGTTTTTATATTTGGGTTTTTGTTATTGTTAGTAGCTGTCTATATGTAAATGTAACAAAAGACGTAGGAAACAGATGAATTGGTAATTTTAAATCACTCTAGAAAAATATACTGAAGAAAGCAGTTGGTAAAAAAAAAATTTTATATTCAAAACTTAAAATTTTTTTTTGGTGATTTTTGTGAAACAAAAAGTATAAATTTTTTTTTTAAGTTTTCTTTTAAGAAGAAATAAAAAAATAACTGAAAAGCATTAATCTCGATTATATGTGAGTAAAAAGAAAAAAAAGGAGTGATGTTTAAGTTAGAAAAATTAAATTAAAATTTTAATAATATTTTTTTAGAGAAAGTTCATCTGTTGCCTAGTCTTTGTGTTTTGTGACTCGAATTGTGGGTAGCCTCAAAGGTGGCTAAAGGCCAAGGAAATTGTTTTCTCGCCACGGTGGTATTACCAAACAAAATAAGTTTTAATTTGTGGATGATCACCGGAAGTAGCGAAGAGTGTTTCCAACTAGGCTACAGGGATAAGGCAACGAGGAAATTATAATTGAGAAAATAAGAGGTAACAGAAAAGTTTTTCTATAAAGATCAAAATTACAAAGAATTAAAACTTGAAAGAATTGAAAAAAAAGAAGTGCTTAATCAGTCGAAGGAATAAATAGAATAATAATTAATACCTACAAAAATTAAATAATAAATTAAAAAGATTTTTTTTGTCATCTGGTGCAGAAGTATAGGAAATTAGATTTTAAGAGTAAAGTATAATTAGATTAAATTAGGAACATATAATAATAAATACATAGGTTAAGGTATATTTCTTTTGTGTTTTTATGTCAAGTGTGTGAAAGGATCAAGCTTTTGAGAAAATAATTATATAAAGGTGGCAAATTAGAGAAGCCTTAGGTTTAATAGCCAATTGTTCGATCCTTGTTAGGAAAAAAAATTTGTTATATTTTTTATATTATAAAAAAAAAAAATAATAAAGTAAAAGAAAGGGTTTTAGATTTTACAGTAGGATATAAGTTAGTTAAGTTTTATAGAAAAAAAAAAATGTTTTAATAAATTGTTTTAATGTAAAGTGTGAATTTACAATGTGTGGTTAATTGGTTAAACAAGGATTTCAGGTACAGTGGTTCTGGAGGGTTAAAAAGAGGAGGAAAAATGAAGTGGTTGTGGTAAGTTGTTGGTGTGGGTGAAAAGGAAAGGGTCATTATGAGAAGTTAATTTTGACGACATAGGTTGGGACAGGGCGACGATGGGGGGGAAGAAACACCATTCCCTATATACATACATAAATTGTGTGATTTAGTGTCGATTTTAATTTGTTGTTTTGTCAGTTTGTCTTTTTTATTGTGTGAAACGGAATAAGTGCTAATTGGTTGAGAATGCACGCCCGTTAAAGATGAGCTAGTAGGGTTGCAACACTTTGCAGGGAAAAGGAAGTTTCACAACAGTAAATGGCGCCCAATCAAAAATAAATAAGGAGAAGAAAAGTCTTGTTATTGTTTCATGTATGTCGTCATCTATACATGAATAAACTGCAAATTTTCAATGTTTTAGAATCTGAAAGGATATGGGGAGTCTTGGAGGAATTAGTTTAAAATCCAATTGCGAACCAGTGTTCAGATAAAAAACTTAATAATTTAGGCGACTCAATTAATTTTAAATTGATGAATAGCGCCAAAGTATTCAACAGAGAGTACGCGTTTAATGAGTTTGTTTCGACAGTAAGAGTTGTGTCCAAAATAAATAATTTTTTTGAAGGCACACCGTTCTGGTGAACTCATATAAATTATGTTCATGGAGCCTAGTAATAAAAAGTTAATTAGATAGTCTATGTAGCATACGGGAAAAATCACAAAAATTTATGAAAAGGAATCGTCAGTTTTTACACCAACAACAAATCAAGAAAACTTTACAAATTTTTGTTTTTTTACTACATGAAGAACCAAACTGATCCTGAAATCCTTAATAATAATGTCTTGTTGTGATCGTTAAAGTATAGGTATTTAGTTATTAACGTTGGTAGTGGTCCAATCAGAATTATTTGAATCAAAATTTGTTTTTTTTAATATTATATTTTTTTTTAAGAAAAGAGTAAAAATAAGTGAACATGTCTGTTGCGCATTCAGGAAAAACGTCTCAGAAACCTGAGAATAGAAATTTTGAAAATAGTAGTATAATCGATATGTCAAGCTCTATTAATACTCCAAATATTGTTAGCGGGGAGAAGTATGTTTTAGACACTGCTAAAAAGAATACAGGAGCCATTCATAAAGTAGTTCCTGAGAGAAAAGCCCCTGATTTGTCTGTTCCACCACCACTAATCGCTAGAAATAAAAATATCAATCCAGGAGAAAAATCTTCGGGGGAATATGCCCACTTGTTAAGAGAAATGATAAGGGAATCAAATGCTGAATATAGATTAGATCTGGAAAATAATATAAACCTAAAAATACAGGAGAGTTTGAAATCAGGATTTGCGGAGATTTTAAAAGAGATACAGAAAGTCAGTATAGTGGATAGATCATCTGAGGGAGTTGCATCGGAAAATAGGGAAGAAATATTAAGAAATAGGGAATACGAAGGTGTACAGGATTTATTACCTCGACGAATAGATTTTCAGGGATATAATCCAAATGGTAATGGGTCAACGAATTCTGAGAGATATAGGGCACCGAGTAATAATTGTATAAGGATAGACAAATAGGACGTTATGTATGATGGAAATAATGAAAACATTTGTATAGAAGACTTTATATTTCGAGTAGAATATTTGCAAGAACATCATTCGTGTCCTTGGGCGGATGTTATGGGTGAATTTCACCGGATATTAAAAGGAGAAGCTAAGGACTGGTATTGGTATATCTTACAGCAAAAAGAAATCCGTAAATGGCCGGATTTAAAAAATGCCTTATTGCTCCAATATGGATCAAATAGAAGTGAATATGAGTACATGAGGGATTTTGAAGAGAGACGGCAGCGTCCTGGGGAATCTATTGACTCATATTTTAATATCATGAGAAAACTTAGAACACGCCTAAAGACAACTATACCTGAACATGAAGTAGTAAGGATAATAAAAAGGAATTTAAAATTAAGTATTTCACAAATATTATATCCCATGAGAATCTACACAGTAGAGCAGTTGAGGGATGAATGTAAGGAGGTGGAAAGAAATTATTTTAGAAAGGATACTATGGCACAAACTCGGGTTTTCCCAAATAGGCGTACAGTAGAGGAAGTTGTTGAGGATCCTTATAATAAAGGAGAACAGGAAGTCGTTGAAGAAATGAGATTTAATAGAAAAGTCCCAAACGCCGGAATCTCACGTTCGAACAGTGCTGCTTTGATATGTTGGAATTGCAGAATTTCTGGCCATACTTTTATGGATTGTCCTTCTGTGCAAAGAAATTTATTTTGTTATAAATGTGGTCTATTGGGGGTTATAACGCCCAAATGTCCGAATTGTACGGAAAACTTTCGGAAGAGTGTGACAGTCTCGGGAGAGTCACGCTCAACACAGACTCCCGAAGAAACCTAATTAGTTTATAACAAAATAAACGAACACAAACGAACGATAATGACACGAAAATTGATACTTTTAGAATTTTGAAACGTGTAGGTAAGGAAAGTGTTAATAGGTCGAGCGTAGGAAAGCACGTTAACAAAGGAGGAAACAGATATAGGTCTTATAGGGAAAGATTATCAAATTATAGTAAAGTTAGAAATAAAATATTTAATGGTGAGAATAATAAAAGTAGACTTGAAAAAATAAAGGAAACAAGAAATAAATTTAGAAGAAAGAAAATTGAAATAAATATGTTAAAATCATCTGTCCGTAAATGCTGTGCGTTAGAAACAGGGTATCAAAATGATCCACGAGCCTTTGCAGAAATTAAAATAAAAAATCTGATAACAAAAGGTATTAGACTCCGGTGCCTCTATTAGTCTATTAGGTAGGAATTGCCAGGATATGATAGATAAACTGGGAGTTGAAATCCAACCAGTAAATGTAACATTGAGTACTACAGGAGGCAAAGAACATAATATATTAGGTAAGATTCATGTACCAGTAGAATTTAAAAACAAAATAAGAGATTTTAAATTTTATTTATGCCCAGATTTGATTCAAAATGTTTATTTAGGAGTGGATTTCTTTCAAGAATTTGAATTGTTACCGGAGTTATTTAACATAAGTGAAATGGATATTAATATGTTAGCAAAAGATTTTCCAATTGAGACCGATGAGTTAGAACATCATATTTTAACAAAAGATGAGGAAAATGAATTGAGAAAGACTAAGGAATATTTTCGCACCTTTGAGGAGCATGGATTAGGAAGAACAAATATGGAAGTTCACAAAATAACATTGATTGAGGGAGCACAACCTATTAAGGATAGATATTATCCAGTTTCTCCAGCTGTCCAGGAGTAAATTTATGCGGAAGTGGATGAAATGTTAAAGTTAGGGGTTATTGAAGAAAGTGAAAGCCCGTGGAGTAGTAGGAGCACTCTTGTCAGAAAACCGGGGAAAAATAGATTATGCCTAGATGCTAGAAAATTGAATGAAAGAACGGTTAAGGATGCCTACCCTATACAAAATATTGAGGGAATAATTAGTCGATTAGATGAAACACACTATATCAGTAGTGTGGATTTAAAATACGCCTTCTGGCAAATACCGTTGGAGGAAAATTCTAGAGTCTATACAGCCTTTACCATTCCAGGCCGACCATTGTACCAATATACCGTCATGCCCTTCGGCTTGTGCAATGCGGCCCAAAGGATCTGTAGACTCATGGATAGGGTAATTCCGCAGGAACTTAAATCAAACGTTTTCGTCTATCTCGATGATTTGTTAGTCATTTCAGCAGATTTTAACAGCCATATAGAACTTTTGAGGAAGGTAGCGGAATGTCTAACAAAAGCAAATTTAACCATTGGCCTAAACAAATCTAGATTTTGCTTTAAAGAACTACGATACTTAGGGTTCATTATAGGCGGCGGTGTAATGCGTACTGATCCCCGAAAAGTGGAAGCAATTAAACAAATACCTATACCAAAATCTGTAAGAGAAGTACGTAGTTTCTTGGGAACAGCGGGGTGGTATCGCCGCTTTATAAAAAACTTCACAACAATAACTGCTCCGCTTACAGACTTAATAAAGAAAGGAACAAAATTTAATGTAACAAATGAAGCAATCAAAAGCTTTAATGACTTAAAGCAAGCTTTGACATCAGAACTGTTCTGGTACATACGTGTTTTGAAAAAAGATTCTATGTGCAGTGTGATGCTTCTGGCTATGGAATAGGGGCTGTGCTATTTCAAAAAGATAATGATAATAATGAAAGACCTATCTCTTTTTTTTCAATGAAATTAAATTTAGCTCAGAGAAACTATAGTGTTACAGAGAAGGAGTGCCTAGCGGCCGTTTTAGCCATTAAACGTTTCAGACCATACATCGAATTAATGCCATTCACGGTAATCACTGATCATGCCAGTTTGAAATGGTTAATGACATTAAAGGATTTAAGTGGGAGGTTAGCTAGATGGGCTCTTCAATTGCAAAGTTATGATTTTGAAATTGAACATCGTAAAGGCTCTGAAAATGTTGTGGCGGACACATTGTCAAGGTTAGTTGAAGAATTGGAAATGTCCTCGGAGGAAGCGATAGGATTTGAGACCACTGAATTTGAATCCGATGAATATAGGGAATTAAGGGAAACAATAGTTAAGCATCAAGAAAGGTTTCCGGACACAAAGGTCATCAAAACCTAATTTTTAAAAGATATGTAATACCTAATGAGTCAGAAGAATTAGAAGATATGAAGTGGAAGTTTTGGATTCCTCAGAGTTTAACACATCAATTAATTCAGGATGCTCATGAACCCAAAGATAAAGCACATGGAGGCATAAGGAAAACACTATATAATCTCCGAATTAAATATTATTGGCCTAACATGATAATACAAGTGAAAAATTTTGTCAACAATTGTGTTAAATGTAAAGAAAGCAAATCTACAAATAGAAGGTTAATGCCTGAAATAGGTTGTGAGGTGATTACTGATCGTCCATTTCAGAAATTATATATAGATTTTTTAGGCAAATACCCGCGGGCAAAAAGTGGAAATGCATATATCTTTATAGTATTGGATCACTTCACAAAATTTATATTTCTTAAGGCAATGAAAGAGGCAACTACCACTAATGTAGTGAGATTTTTGACAGAAAATGTATTCCAAAATTTTGGCGTCCCAGAAGTGATTCATTTCGATAACGGGAAGCAGTTTGTATCAAAAGAATTTAAAAAAATGTTAGAGCGTTATAAAATCAATCACCTAAGAACTGCTGTACACTCACCGCAGTCTAATGCGGCAGAAAGAGTGAATCAAAGCGTATTGACTGCTATCAGATTGTATTTAGAGAATGACCACAGGGAATGGGATTTGAATCTACCCTCAATTGAACTGGCTCTTAGAAGTTCAGTCCATTCAGCAATAGGAGTAACACCATTTATGGCCTTATTTGGATATAATAGGTTTACATCAGGATCCGACTATAAATTGGCGAGGAGGCTAAAGAGCCTTGATGATAGTGAATTTATATTATTAGAAGATAGGGATAGAATAAGAATAATCCGGGAAAAGATAAAGGAAAATATGCATAAGGCTTACGAAAGAAGTTCTTTAAGATACAACAGAGGTGCAAGATTAGTTAGGTTCATACCAGGTCAGGAAGTATTTAAAAGAAACTTTGTGTTAAGCAATTTTGAAAGAAATATTAATGCGAAATTCTGCAAAAAATTTTCTAAGTGTAGAATACTAAGGGTACTGGGGAACAATATGTATGAGTTAGAAACTTTGTCAGGATTGCCGTTAGGGGTATATCATTCTAAGGATATAAAGCAACAGGGATACAGGTGCAATATTAGGCTAGTTTTTTTTTGTAATTGTCCATAAATGTGTGATTATTTTAGGCTTTTTACACCTACCTATTATTTTACTGTACATATTGTTGTCGTCTATTAATGTGTAATTATCAGACATGTCACACATTCCGATCGGAATGGTTTCTATTCCGTACTTGCAATTCCGATCGATTTTGTTTTACGTTTTTAAAGTTTTAAACGATTTTGTTTATTCACAAGCATATAAAGTCTGTGCTTTTCGAATAAAATATGTTAGTTGGGGCATACTAGGCCCTTAAAGCTTGGTAAGCGAATAAACGGTTAATACTTCAATTAGAAAATACATCTGTGTTTTTTTAAGTTTAAGAAAGTCAAGAGTTTAAGTTTAAAGATTAACTAGAATCGCTGGAAATGGCAATATATTTAATTTATTTAAAGTGTTTTCATTCATGAAGAAAAAGATTTTTTTTAAGGAATCAACTGTCGGAATGGAAACAAGTTTTGATCGGAATTGAATTTTGTGACATGACTGTATACGAGGCCTTTTACACCTGCAGCTTACGTAAATGTAGTCCGAGATGTGCTTAATAACAGCATTGTCCCACTAAGATGTACCTGAAATTAGATTAAGTAACACAAAGTAAAAGATTTTATAGTAAATTGTACAGAATACTTCCCTAAAATTTTGCGACAATGGCAACCCTGCCCCGGAAAAATTTTTGCGTGGCGACGTGTTAGGAACCTTATTTTTTTTTTTATTTTTTTTTACATTGGCGGGAACATAAGACATTAGGAACTGTCCGGCCAAGTAATTGTTAAATATATATATAGAACGGGCGAGCACATGACACAATAAGAACTGGCTGGCCACGGAAAAAAATGTAATTTTATTTTAATGCGCGGGCAATTGAGTTCTGAAGAATTGGCTAGCCGCACGAATAAGAGAGTAGGGAAAATTGATACCTAAACTTTCATCAGGTTTTGAGCAATTTCCAATGGAACGATCAGGGAACAAATAGAACCTGGAAATATAAGGATTGTAAGGAAAGGTTGTTAAGAACAATTGGAAGGTTACATAGTTACTGAAGGTGCACCCAATCACAATGTTTAAATGCCCGGCTAACTTTCATCTAGTGGGTGTGGCCTACGTTGAGCGCCTGGGAAAAGGGGAAATATTCGAAAGTATAAAGGAAACTTTATACTGGATGAGGTGCAAAGGGCGGTTGGCACCAGTCACACTGTTGTTACGGCGATATATATTGTAACATCAGAGTTTTGTTGACGGTGGCCGGGAATGGTGGTGGAAGTAGGACAATAGGGATTCAGGGTCAGATTAATAGGAAGGCTAAAAAAAAAAAAAAAGAAATAGAAAAAAAAAAGGAAAAGATTTTATCATTTTTTGTTAATAGTAAGGAATACATAGGACTTACCTTTTTATAGGATCTGGAGATGTACGTATGTACATGTGTGTGTGCTGTGTTTTTTTATGGCCCGTGTATATATTTTTTTTATGTTTAATAATGTAATGTTGTTTATGTGTAATTTTTAATTTATTTTAGGGTGATTTGTTGAACAAACTTTGTTCAACAGGCGTACAGTAGAGGAAGTTGTTGAGGATCCTTATAATAAAGGAGAACAGGAAGTCGTTGAAGAAATGAGATTTAATAGAAAAGTCCCAAACGCCGGAATCTCACGTTCGAACAGTGCTGCTTTGATATGTTGGAATTGCAGAATTTCTGGCCATACTTTTATGGATTGTCCTTCTGTGCAAAGAAATTTATTTTGTTATAAATGTGGTCTATTGGGGGTTATAACGCCCAAATGTCCGAATTGTACGGAAAACTTTCGGAAGAGTGTGACAGTCTCGGGAGAGTCACGCTCAACACAGACTCCCGAAGAAACCTAATTAGTTTATAACAAAATAAACGAACACAAACGAACGATAATGACACGAAAATTGATACTTTTAGAATTTTGAAACGTGTAGGTAAGGAAAGTGTTAATAGGTCGAGCGTAGGAAAGCACGTTAACAAAGGAGGAAACAGATATAGGTCTTATAGGGAAAGATTATCAAATTATAGTAAAGTTAGAAATAAAATATTTAATGGTGAGAATAATAAAAGTAGACTTGAAAAAATAAAGGAAACAAGAAATAAATTTAGAAGAAAGAAAATTGAAATAAATATGTTAAAATCATCTGTCCGTAAATGCTGTGCGTTAGAAACAGGGTATCAAAATGATCCACGAGCCTTTGCAGAAATTAAAATAAAAAATCTGATAACAAAAGGTATTAGACTCCGGTGCCTCTATTAGTCTATTAGGTAGGAATTGCCAGGATATGATAGATAAACTGGGAGTTGAAATCCAACCAGTAAATGTAACATTGAGCACTACAGGAGGCAAAGAACATAATATATTAGGTAAGATTCATGTACCAGTAGAATTTAAAAACAAAATAAGAGATTTTAAATTTTATTTATGCCCAGATTTGATTCAAAATGTTTATTTAGGAGTGGATTTCTTTCAAGAATTTGAATTGTTACCGGAGTTATTTAACATAAGTGAAATGGATATTAATATGTTAGCAAAAGATTTTCCAATTGAGACCGATGAGTTAGAACATCATATTTTAACAAAAGATGAGGAAAATGAATTGAGAAAGACTAAGGAATATTTTCGCACCTTTGAGGAGCATGGATTAGGAAGAACAAATATGGAAGTTCACAAAATAACATTGATTGAGGGAGCACAACCTATTAAGGATAGATATTATCCAGTTTCTCCAGCTGTCCAGGAGTAAATTTATGCGGAAGTGGATGAAATGTTAAAGTTAGGGGTTATTGAAGAAAGTGAAAGCCCGTGGAGTAGTAGGAGCACTCTTGTCAGAAAACCGGGGAAAAATAGATTATGCCTAGATGCTAGAAAATTGAATGAAAGAACGGTTAAGGATGCCTACCCTATACAAAATATTGAGGGAATAATTAGTCGATTAGATGAAACACACTATATCAGTAGTGTGGATTTAAAATACGCCTTCTGGCAAATACCGTTGGAGGAAAATTCTAGAGTCTATACAGCCTTTACCATTCCAGGCCGACCATTGTACCAATATACCGTCATGCCCTTCGGCTTGTGCAATGCGGCCCAAAGGATCTGTAGACTCATGGATAGGGTAATTCCGCAGGAACTTAAATCAAACGTTTTCGTCTATCTCGATGATTTGTTAGTCATTTCAGCAGATTTTAACAGCCATATAGAACTTTTGAGGAAGGTAGCGGAATGTCTAACAAAAGCAAATTTAACCATTGGCCTAAACAAATCTAGATTTTGCTTTAAAGAACTACGATACTTAGGGTTCATTATAGGCGGCGGTGTAATGCGTACTGATCCCCGAAAAGTGGAAGCAATTAAACAAATACCTATACCAAAATCTGTAAGAGAAGTACGTAGTTTCTTGGGAACAGCGGGGTGGTATCGCCGCTTTATAAAAAACTTCTCAACAATAACTGCTCCGCTTACAGACTTAATAAAGAAAGAAACAAAATTTAATGTAACAAATGAAGCAATCAAAAGCTTTAATGACTTAAAGCAAGCTTTGACATCAGAACTGTTCTGGTACATCCGTGTTTTGAAAAAAGATTCAATGTGCAGTGTGATGCTTCTGGCTATGGAATAGGGGCTGTGCTATTTCAAAAAGATAATGATAATAATGAAAGACCTATCTCTTTTTTTTCAATGAAATTAAATTTAGCTCAGAGAAACTATAGTGTTACAGAGAAGGAGTGCCTAGCGGCCGTTTTAGCCATTAAACGTTTCAGACCATACATCGAATTAATGCCATTCACGGTAATCACTGATCATGCCAGTTTGAAATGGTTAATGACATTAAAGGATTTAAGTGGGAGGTTAGCTAGATGGGCTCTTCAATTGCAAAGTTATGATTTTGAAATTGAGCATCGTAAAGGCTCTGAAAATGTTGTGGCGGACACATTGTCAAGGTTAGTTGAAGAATTGGAAATGTCCTCGGAGGAAGCGATAGGATTTGAGACCACTGAATTTGAATCCGATGAATATAGGGAATTAAGGGAAACAATAGTTAAGCATCAAGAAAGGTTTCCGGACACAAAGGTCATCAAAAACCTAATTTTTAAAAGATATGTAATACCTAATGAGTCAGAAGAATTAGAAGATATGAAGTGGAAGTTTTGGATTCCTCAGAGTTTAACACATCAATTAATTCAGGATGCTCATGAACCCAAAGATAAAGAACATGGAGGCATAAGGAAAACACTATATAATCTCCGAATTAAATATTATTGGCCTAACATGATAATACAAGTGAAAAATTTTGTCAACAATTGTGTTAAATGTAAAGAAAGCAAATCTACAAATAGAAGGTTAATGCCTGAAATAGGTTGTGAGGTGATTACTGATCGTCCATTTCAGAAATTATATATAGATTTTTTAGGCAAATACCCGCGGGCAAAAAGTGGAATTGCATATATCTTTATAGTATTGGATCACTTCACAAAATTTATATTTCTTAAGGCAATGAAAGAGGCAACTACCACTAATGTAGTGAGATTTTTGACAGAAAATGTATTCCAAAATTTTGGCGTCCCAGAAGTGATTCATTTCGATAACGGGAAGCAGTTTGTATCAAAAGAATTTAAAAAAATGTTAGAGCGTTATAAAATCAATCACCTAAGAACTGCTGTACACTCACCGCAGTCTAATGCGGCAGAAAGAGTGAATCAAAGCGTATTGACTGCTATCAGATTGTATTTAGAGAATGACCACAGGGAATGGGATTTGAATCTACCCTCAATTGAACTGGCTCTTAGAAGTTCAGTCCATTCAGCAATAGGAGTAACACCATTTATGGCCTTATTTGGATATAATAGGTTTACATCAGGATCCAACTATAAATTGGCGAGGAGGCTAAAGAGCCTTGATGATAGTGGTAGTAGATATTATTAGAAGATAGGGATAGAATAAGAATAATCCGGGAAAAGATAAAGGAAAATATGCATAAGGCTTACGAAAGAAGTTCTTTAAGATACAACAGAGGTGCAAGATTAGTTAGGTTCATACCAGGTCAGGAAGTATTTAAAAGAAACTTTGTGTTAAGCAATTTTGAAAGAAATATAAATGCGAAATTCTGCAAAAAATTTTCTAAGTGTAGAATACTAAGGGTACTGGGGAACAATATGTATGAGTTAGAAACTTTGTCAGGATTGCCGTTAGGGGTATATCATTCTAAGGATATAAAGCAACAGGGATACAGGTGCAATATTAGGCTAGTTTTTTTTTGTAATTGTCCATAAATGTGTGATTATTTTAGGCTTTTTACACCTACCTATTATTTTACTGTACATATTGTTGTCGTCTATTAATGTGTAATTATCAGACATGTCACACATTCCGATCGGAATGGTTTCTATTCCGTACTTGCAATTCCGATCGATTTTGTTTTACGTTTTTAAAGTTTTAAACGATTTTGTTTATTCACAAGCATATAAAGTCTGTGCTTTTCGAATAAAATATGTTAGTTGGGGCATACTAGGCCCTTAAAGCTTGGTAAGCGAATAAACGGTTAATACTTCAATTAGAAAATACATCTGTGTTTTTTTTAAGTTTAAGAAAGTCAAGAGTTTAAGTTTAAAGATTAACTAGAATCGCTGGAAATGGCAATATATTTAATTTATTTAAAGTGTTTTCATTCATGAAGAAAAAGATTTTTTTTAAGGAATCAACTGTCGGAATGGAAACTAGTTTTGATCGGAATTGAATTTTGTGACATGACTGTATACGAGGCCTTTTACACCTGCAGCTTACGTAAATGTAGTCCGAGATGTGCTTAATAACAGCATTGTCCCACTAAGATGTACCTGAAATTAGATTAAGTAACACAAAGTAAAAGATTTTATAGTAAATTGTACAGAATACTTCCCTAAAATTTTGCGACAATGGCAACCCTGCCCCGGAAAAATTTTTGCGTGGCGACGTGTTAGGAACCTTATTTTTTTTTTTTATTTTTTTTTACATTGGCGGGAACATAAGACATTAGGAACTGTCCGGCCAAGTAATTGTTAAATATATATATAGAACGGGCGAGCACATGACACAATAAGAACTGGCTGGCCACGGAAAAAAATGTAATTTTATTTTAATGCGCGGGCACTTGAGTTCTGAAGAATTGGCTAGCCGCACGAATAAGAGAGTAGGGAAAATTGATACCTAAACTTTCATCAGGTTTTGAGCAATTTCCAATGGAACGATCAGGGAACAAATAGAACCTGGAAATATAAGGATTGTAAGGAAAGGTTGTTAAGAACAATTGGAAGGTTACATAGTTACTGAAGGTGCACCCAATCACAATGTTTAAATGCCCGGCTAACTTTCATCTAGTGGGTGTGGCCTACGTTGAGCGCCTGGGAAAAGGGGAAATATTCGAAAGTATAAAGGAAACTTTATACTGGATGAGGTGCAAAGGGCGGTTGGCACCAGTCACACTGTTGTTACGGCGATATATATTGTAACATCAGAGTTTTGTTGACGGTGGCCGGGAATGGTGGTGGAAGTAGGACAATAGGGATTCAGGGTCAGATTAATAGGAAGGCTAAAAAAAAAAAAAAAGAAATAGAAAAAAAAAAGGAAAAGATTTTATCATTTTTTGTTAATAGTAAGGAATACATAGGACTTACCTTTTTATAGGATCTGGAGATGTACGTATGTACATGTGTGTGTGCTGTGTTTTTTTATGGCCCGTGTATATATTTTTTTTTATGTTTAATAATGTAATGTTGTTTATGTGTAATTTTTAATTTATTTTAGGGTGATTTGTTGAACAAACTTTGTGGTGTTTTGTTTTAAGAATAATGTGCTCAGTTTTTTTTTTGTTTACAAATGTCAAAATGTGGATGCTATTAGGGAAAGTGATACCAAGTTGCAGAGCTGTAATTCTCTGTAGTTGAATTCGCCGTGGACGTTACATTGGAAATAGAAAGGGTAAAGATAATTTTATGTTTGTTATAAGAGAAACAATTTCTCTTGATAAAGGTAAAAAGATTCAAGGCCAAAGGAAAGAGGACATTGACCTATGTTTAATTGGTACATGTATAATGTTATGTTCCGGTAGATTGTTTTTATATTTGGGTTTTTGTTATTGTTAGTAGCTGTCTATATGTAAATGTAACAAAAGACGTAGGAAACAGATGAATTGGTAATTTTAAATCACTCTAGAAAAATATACTGAAGAAAGCAGTTGGTAAAAAAAAAAATTAAATATTCAAAACTTAAAATTTTTTTTTGGTGATTTTTGTGAAACAAAAAGTATAAATTTTTTTTTAAGTTTTCTTTTAAGAAGAAATAAAAAAATAACTGAAAAGCATTAATCTCGATTATATGTGAGTAAAAAGAAAAAAAAGGAGTGATGTTTAAGTTAGAAAAATTAAATTAAAATTTTAATAATATTTTTTTAGAGAAAGTTCATCTGTTACCTAGTCTCAAAGGTGGCTAAAGGCCAAGGAAATTGTTTTCTCGCCACGGTGGTATTACCAAACAAAATAAGTTTTAATTTGTGGATGATCACCGGAAGTAGCGAAGAGTGTTTCCAACTAGGCTACAGGGATAAGGCAACGAGGAAATTATAATTGAGAAAATAAGAGGTAACAGAAAAGTTTTTCTATAAAGATCAAAATTACAAAGAATTAAAACTTGAAAGAATTGAAAAAAAAGAAGTGCTTAATCAGTCGAAGGAATAAATAGAATAATAATTAATACCTACAAAAATTAAATAATAAAATAAAAAGATTTTTTTTGTCATGTGGTGCAGAAGTATAGGAAATTAGATTTTAAGAGTAAAGTATAATTACATTAAATTAGGAACATATAATAATAAATACATAGGTTAAGGTATATTTCTTTTGTGTTTTTATGTCAAGTGTGTGAAAGGATCAAGCTTTTGAGAAGTTAAATTAAAGTTTGTAGAGTGTAAAAAAAAAGGAAAAAACATACTAACCTTCAGAGAGCTCTTTTAGGGTAGAAAGTAAAATAATTATATAAAGGTGGCAAATTAGAGAAGCCTTAGGTTTAATAGCCAATTGTTCGATCCTTGTTAGGAAAAAAAATTTGTTATATTTTTTATATTATAAAAAAAAATAATAAAGTAAAAGAAAGGGTTTTAGATTTTACAGTAGGATATAAGTTAGTTAAGTTTTATAGAAAAAAAAAATGTTTTAATGAATTGTTTTAATGTAAAGTGTGAATTTACAATGTGTGGTTAATTGGTTAAACAAGGATTTCAGGTACAGTGGTTCTGGAGGGGTAAAAAGAGGAGGAAAAATGAAGTGGTTGTGGTAAATTGTTGGTGTGGGTGAAAAGGAAAGGGTCATTATGAGAAGTTAATTTTGATGACATAGGTTGGGACAGGGCGACGATGGGGGGGAAGAAACACCATTCCCTATATACATACATAAATTGTGTGATTTAGTGTCGATTTTAATTTGTTGTTTTGTCAATTTGTCTTTTTTATTGTGTGAAACGGAATAAGTGTTAAGTGGTTGAGAATGCACGCCCGTTAAAGATGAGCTAGTAGGGTTGCAACACTTTGCAGGGAAAAGGAAGTTTCACAACAACATATTATTTTGTAGGCGAAGATTTTACTGGGTCTTTAACCCGTTTATTTATGAACCGATTTTTTTAATTTTAACTACAAGTGCCCATGTTCTGTAACTCTCGCGTCGAGAAAGTTTTCGATTGAAATGTGTGAAATGAAACAAAAATGCCATAAATTGAAACAAACAGCTGTTTCTCTCACTTAACTGTGCCTGTAACTTTTTTTGGCGAGTACAAGCTGTCACGTTAGGAAATTACTCGCCAATTTACAGAAAAAGTGTTTCTGTATCATTTTGGTGAGAAAATTTCCCGCTTTAAACTGTCAAATAAACTCACGAATAAAAATGGGGCGAGAAAAAATTTTGGCTGAAGTGCACTTTACGGGGCGTACGAAAAAAAAATATGCAACCCGATTCAGAATAAAAAAAAAAAAAACCATAATTAAAATTTAAGGGGGCTGAGGCCCGTGGTGCCCTCTGGACCCAAAAAACTGCCCCGCCCACTTTGTGATATGTGTGGGTACTCAAATTAAAGGTAATTTGCTCACGATTGCGGTATTTGTTATACCATAGAGGATAAAATCCTTGCGCCCGGCCGAAGGCCGGCTATGCAGAGAAGTTTTAGTTAGCGAAGCCGGTCTTTGTTATACCATAGAGCAGAAAATCCTTGCGCCCGGCCGAAGGCCGGCTATGCAGAGAAGCTTTAGTTAGCGAAGCCGGTTTTTTTATTCTATAGAGGAGAAAATCCATGCGCCCGGCCGAAGGCCGGCTAAGCAGAAAAGAATTCTTTAGCACATCGGAAATAGGCTATTAGTTACAAAAAAAAATACAATTTTTTTAAAAAAAATCGAACATAAAACATTAAAAAATACAAAATATTTACAATCGTGAGCAAACTACCTTTAATTTGAGTACCTACACATAGATGTGAGTGGATGGGTGCACTTTTTTTTACCCAGAGGGCCCCAAAAGTCCCGCCCGCCCTAAGTTTTATTATTTTCGTTTTTCTTGTACAATTACCTTTAATTTAAGTACCCACACATTCAACTAAGTGGGCGGGGCGGTTTTTTGGGTCCAGAGGGCCCCACGGGCCTCAGCCCCCTTAAATTTTAATTATGGTTTTTTTTTCTTTTTTTATTCTGAATCGGGTAGCATATTTTTTTATTTTTTGTTCGTACGCCCCGTAAAGTGCACTTCTGCCAAAATTTTAACACTAAAAAACAATTAAAAATGCAAAATGCAAAGAATAATATTAATAATATTTTATTCTTGGCACATTTTTTATTGTTTAATTATTTTGCTTTTAACATTTTTATAAAATATACGAATGTCTTCAAAGCTCGTTTGCAAACAACAAACATTAAAGTCGCTCTTTACACAATTTGGCATAGCCGACGGTTGTGTTTTCGCCGCCGTCGCACAGTGGTCGATATACCGAATCTGGCGGCATTTAATTCGCAAATGAATAAAAACAAAGCCTGATGCTTAATTTCGACTATGAAATGCGTAATAAACTAAACTCTAAACAATTTTCATTTATTTCAGAGCTTTTTTGTTAAAGTTGCTGATACCTAGCCAAAAAATTAGAAATATTTCTGTTAAATTACAGATATATTATTTTGAGTGTTGTTAATATAATTAATACAAATTTTTTAAAGATAATATATTTGTTTTTAATCTGAATCAGAAGTATCAGAACCAACAGTGTCTTCATGTACAATTGGCTCTGAAAGCAAATTTTGTACATCTCTTCCAATTTCGATGTTGTTCCGGGAGTAGCTAGAAGGTCGTTTGGATAGCGTGGATATGAGAGGATCAGATGAGAAAAGAAGTGAGTGCATTAAATCCTCCATTGTGTTTTTTTCTAGAATTTTTTCGTGTATGATGCTCTCTTAAATTTCTCAAATCCTTATTCCGCGATTCCTGTGCTTCTTCTGACATCATGCCAATTGGAAGAGAGACATAATTTATTATTTCAGCACCGTGAATTAATATTTTGTGTACAGAAGATGGCATATAGAACCATGAATATTTGTTTACAAATATTTCCGCTGTTTGCCAGCAAAATGTTTTGAACGCATGTGTATTTATTTTGTACCCGTAGCCATAGTGCGTAAAATAATGCTGAATCTACTGATTAAGTCCTCACTGACTCCAGTTAAAAGTGCTGCCAATTTTGGTTGTTGAAAAAATCTTCTAGCCGTATTTCTGTTATTAGTATTTCCCAATCCGGGCTTAGGAATATCAACTAATAAAGACATTTCATTCTTAACTTTTCTTGTATATCTAATTTAGTTTGCTGTACAACAGATTTGTCAGTGCTACGAAGTTGCCACCTTTCTATTGGGATTCTGTATGCAATATGTAAAATGCACTCAAAACACCTTATCCAAGCGTGTAGTGTTGACAAGCCATACTCATACATATTTCTATTTACCGGCAGATTATTAATGGCATTCAAGTCATTCATAATTTTTGGTGTGGCTCCGCAAATTCCACATGTTTGTGACGAGGATTCTGAAATTATACTAAAAACTTTCCCATCGATCATTGTCATGTAAAATTGGTGATTAATTTGAAAAGACTCAAATTGTGTTGGAATAATTTCCGTTATTTCCTGTTTGACTTTATCAACTTCAGCACTAACCAACTCAGAAGTTTCTTTTGCGTTAATCAATTTTATTGGTCTACAAAATCGCGTTGAAGAAGGCCGAGAATTCTCCCACAGAATGACACTCCCCATTTTCACTTGCAGTGGCACAATGCATACGGCAAATAAGTTTTCATCGATCCTCTTCGATTCAGGGTCAGAAAAGCTTTGGCGGTAAGTTGAATGTCCGCTGCTGCCATCACATCCCCATTTGTATATCGCTGTAATAGCATCTTCATTGAGGCTGACGAAAACTTCCTTCTTTGATTCGACGATTCTTGTTGCTGTATGATCAACCAAGCTCTGTAGAGACACTTCAGCAGACGTATCGGTAATTTGGACTCCAACAGGGTAGCATTTCTTTTTTGCTAATAGCAATGCATCATATGCTGGATATATGTTCGCATTTCTTACTTTTGCACCGGCTTGGATCAATTTGTACGAGTGCTTTGTAAAATCCCCATCCACGTAAAGAGCCAAAGCTTCATCAGGACTGTATGCAATAGCATTTTTGGCTTCTGAAGCAATAGTTTTTTTAATTTTTGCTGCAACCTCGGAATCAGAATGTAGCATGGATACAACTTCTGATGCATTTCTTTTTCCTGCTTTGTGTAAACTAACACGCGTCGCTACAACAAGTTCATCGCATGTAGTTTTTTCTACAAGCTGTGAAACTTTGTTGACTTGTGTTTTAGATGAACAAGCAGTGAACTCTTTTACAGGCCTTCCAAAATTTTAACTAGTTGTCGGCCCAACTAATAAAACTTCACTGTCCAACCAATCTTTATTATGTTTTTCAAAATTCGATAACGTTCTGTTGCAGTTCTTCCACTTTTCCACTACTTTGCTTATGAAGCTCCTCAATTTTTTTTTTATTTCTCGGCACTGCTCCTCATTATAGTGCGATTGGTCTATTATATTATTAAATACGTGGGCCTCCACAGCTGAAAAATTTTTTAGTAGGGACGTTTTCATTGTGCCAAATCAAAAAAAGTGTGCGTTTGGAAACATTCATTATGCCTAAAAAATTAATTAACCAATAAACGGGCAAGAACGGGCAGATCATTTTGGACGTTTCACAACAACAAATAACCAAATTAATAATCAAAACCACATTTGGACTGAATCCGATCGAATCCCAAAAGATGCACTCCACCAAACTATAGTATATAACACTTCAAATCTGCTACACCAATGTTCACTTCTACAACGTATTTCTATTAAACTAGATAATCACAGATCACAAACATATTTTTTTTAGTTAAAACATATCTTGTACTTTAAATAAAAACCTTAGTTTATAAAATTATTAATCAAATGATTAAATATTGCCGAAAAACACGCACTGAGTAATTTGGCGCCAAATTCTTTCAATGCACATGCTGCAACTCATGTTATATTTGACAGCTAACAGCTGTGCGAATATTGAAAGCAAAACAAATGTAAAAACGCAAATTTGCTCAGTGGAGTATCGGTTATCGATACAATGTCAAACATTTATCAATTTTAATGTTTTAAAATTTGACTTAAATGCCGTCAGATCAATGATTTCGACCACTGTGAGTCGTTGAAAAATGTTCAATTTAAGTTAATTTTGGTCGCCTTCAACGATATGTGTTACTGGCTTTCTGAACGTCTGCAATGTCACATCGGCTTCGAGTGCAACATTATGACATTTATGACGTAACGACGTAATCTCTTTTGATAGTTTTCGACATGAGTTACAGACACACATTTTTCTCACTTTTCGAGAAACGATGGAATATTTTGTTTCACATGTTTTCGATGCAAGAAGTTCTCACTAAAGTTACAGAACATGGGTACAGGTATTCTACTAAGTCTATTTCAGGTAAAAAAGACAAAGATTGTAGGAATACGTAAATTAAAGATTTATATCCCAGCCATTTGTAAACCGATATAGTTTCAATTTCAATAATATACTATTTCGGACTACATACGATATAAAAATAAAACAACGTTGTCACTATCAATTCCATAAAAACCCAAAATATTTATAATACTGTTATCAAAGCTGATTTAATTAAAAAATTTTCCATTTTGATCTCGGTTTTTGTAAATATGTATATATCTATTTAAAAAGGATTTTTGTTTATTTTATTAAGCTTGGTTTCTTTTTGCTTTTGTAAAAATATTTATTTTATTTTTTGTTTAAAATTATATTTTTTCACGCTTTTGTGTTACTTCTCCAGGGAAAAATAACAATTTTAAATTGTTATCGGATTAAAGAAAATAAATAATTTTTTAAAAAATAATCCTCCAGCTTAACAAAATAAATAAAAATTTAATGAATTTATTAAATACCCCTGAACTTTAACTATGTTTTTGTTTGATTATTTTATAATAAAAGTCGAAACAAATTTGTTTAAATTTGATTTTAAATTGCACGAAAACAAAAAAGACGATCTTTCTTATTTTTTTCTCAGGAAATTGACGATTTTGACCAAATTTATCTGGCAACACTGATTAAAACCAAAACAAGAAAAGGCTAAAAAAAATTTAATATAACAATTGTTTTTTGTTTATTTTCATCATATAAATTATGCGTTCATCATTTATGTTCCTTCTATTTTTTATTTATTTTAAAAAAATAATATATATATAAACCAGCCTCAAGTGGCGTCGCGACATCTTTTGAGTCTTCCATCCCAAGGTCATTTAATAATTTTTTAATATACTGTTTTTGGCAAACCTGTATTGAACCTGTTTCACCTTCACGCTGAAATTCTATTCCTAAAAAGTGGTGAAGTTGACCGCCATCTACAATGTCGAACTCATTTGCTATAGAAGTTTTTATGGTATTAAGATCTTCTTTTGATGAACTGGCAATGATGAGGTCGTCTACATAAACAGCTATAATGTTTATTACGCCATTATTCCTTGTGTACATACACTGTTCACTGATGCATTGGTTAAATCCCATATTTTTTAAGACTTTATCGAGCTTAGCATTCCAGGCTCTTCCACTCTGTTTCAACCCATACAGCGACTTTTTTAATTTAAGAACACGATGTGGGTATTGTCTGTCAACAAAACCTTCGGGTTGAACCATGTAAATTTCGTGATCAAGTTCTCCGTTTAAATAAGCGGACGTAACATCCATTTGGTGCAAAAAGAGTTTGTGTTCTACCGCCAGTGCAACTAACAGCCGAATATTGGCATACCTTACCACGGGGGAAAATGTCTCTTCGTAGTTTAAACCATATTTTTGGCTACACCCTTTTGCAACCAGACGTGCCTTGAACGTTTTAACATTACCCTCTGTATCTTCTTTCACAGTGAAAACCCATTTGCACCCCACAGGCCTTTGTCCTTCTGGCAGTTCACTTAATTCCCATGTATTGTTTTTTAACAAGGAAAAATACTCACGATTCATCGCTGCAGTCCAATCTTCGGAATTACAACCAACCAAAGCGTCTTTCACATTTTCCGGAACACGAATGGAGTTTAAGGTATTATAAACCTTTTTAGGCCGTCCTACGAGTCCAGTTCTAACTAACTTGGGACGCCCGGGGCCGACTTTTGATTGATGCTCGGATGTAGTTGGATTTTGCACCTCTATAACTTCCTCTTCATTCTGGCATTCCGTTTGATTGCTGCTTGCCTCTGCTAAAGAATTTTCAACAGTTGCAGTATTTTGTTGTTGCGGGTTTTCATCATTCTTGTTATCGGGATATAAGAAATCACCAAAATAAACACAATTGGACACATTAGCTTGATTTTCGCCACCATATTTGCCATCAATAAAAATTACATCTCTGCTTATTTGTACTTTTCTGGAAATGGGGTCGTAAAGTCTATAAGCTTTCGACTGCTCACTGTACCCAATCATAATCATTTCCGTACCTTTGGGTAAAAACTTTTTGTGGTGAGTTTTATTTAGCGCTATGGCTTTAGTACCAAACACTTGTAAATGCTGAACAGAGGGTTTAAACCCATGCCACATTTCGAACGGAGTTTTATCTACTAAAATTTTTGTCACAGTTCGATTGCGTAAATACACTGATGTCAATACAGCCTCAGCCCAAAATCTTTCCTCAAGATTGGCCTCCAACAGCATGCTACGGGACATTTCAACCAACGTTCGGTTGGCCCTTTCGGCCACCCCGTTTTGCTGCGGAGTATATGGAACGGTCAGCTGTCTTTTAATGCCGTTGTCAGATAAAAATTTACTGAAATCATTACTTAGATATTCTCGGCCATTATCAGTTCTTAAACATTTTATTTCATAACCGGTTTGTTTCTCTACTTGGGATTTGTAATCTTTAAAAGCATTTAATACTTGGTCTTTTGTTTTCAAAAAAATATACAACCATGTAGCGGGATCGATCATCAATAAAAGTGGCAAAGTATCTAGATCCTGCAAGCGATGGTACGTTAACAGGTCCACATATATCACTATGAACAATTTCTAATAAGGCCGCTGCTCTAAAATTAGATTTTTCAAAAGGTTTTACTGTTATCTTCGCTTTTGTACATACTTCGCAAATAGGCTCTCTAAAATTTGCTTTTATTTTTAAACCTCTAACTATTTTATTATTAGCCATATCTTTTATGCATTGAAAATTCACATGACCATATTTTAGATGCCAATTCATGGCACTGGTTTTACTTTCTAAGCCAATACAATTACTTTTGCTTTTCGGGAGCGAATATAAAAATATGCCGTTGTTGTTAAAGGCCTTTAAAATTGAATTATTTTGTTGGTCTTTAATTTGTACAAAATTATCTTTAAACACAGCCACTTTTCCACTTTCTAACATTTTGCTTATTGAAATAAAATTTCCTTTAAGTTCTGGCACATACAAAACATTTTTTAAATTAATTTTGTTATTGTTGTCATATATGACAACAGTGCCACGACCAATGGCTTTTAAACTGTTATTATTTGGTAAATACACATTTTCAAAATGTTCTTCATACTCTTCAAAAAGATTTAAGTCATAACAAAAATGTGAAGTCGCGCCGCTGTCCACACACCATTGAATGTTGTTGTTGTTGTCTTTTTGTGTTTGCAATAAAGCCAATGACATAAAACAATTAAACTCTGTTCTTTTTTCATGATTATCGTTTCTATCCTTTTGTTTACAATTCGCAGCAAAATGACCACGGCGACCGCAGTTATAGCATTTTTTATCTTGCGCATGACTTCTATCGCGATCATATGTTTGTCTCTTTTCACCTTTAGGCTTATTGCTGTAAAATTTTCCACTTGTTCTAGTAACGTTCAAAACTTCTGTACTATTGTTGCTTGCAGTAACTTCCCGCTGTCGTGCAGCTTCTTCCAACAGCTTCACCTTTAAAGAAGTTAGGTTAGGTAATGAATCCCTAGATTCCATTGCTATGACGAATCCTTCATAACTTTTTGGCAAACTTGATAATAGTAGAATAACCAGCATTTCCTCTGGCACTAAAACCTCTATTTCAGACAGCTGATCTATCAAAGACGAAAAATCATTAATATGGGCACTCATACTATTACCATCCTGCATTGATGTTGATAAGAGCCTTTTGAATAACATGATCTTCCTCGCAGGTCCTTTAGGTTGGTGAATTTCTCTTAATCTTCACCAAGCTTCGGATGCTGACACACAGTTCTTAATATGATTTAGCTGGCAAGATTTTAAACACAATAATATAGAGGCTAATGCCTTTTCATTTTTATTGTCATATATCAAACTTGCCGCTGCATCCTCCGGCTTCATTTCTCTGCCACAAACAACGCTCCAAAGATCACTATGGACCAAAATACTTTTCATTTGAACGCTCCATGTAGAGTAGTTCGAATCTTCAAGTTTATCAATTTGAAATAAGGAGGACATCATTAGGCTTCCTCTTAACTTAGGCGACACACGCTTTAACGTTTGTATTAAGAAATATACTATGTATGTTCTACGGTTTGCAAAAATGCGGGTCTGGGCCCATAACCTGTAGAAATTAAATAATTCCGACGCTTGCGGTTTAAATATAAACTTTATTCGATAACGTTTGCTATTACAATGAAAATTAAAGTAATGAATAATATAAGAAAAACATGACAAAAAAATATGAGAAAGAAAGATTAACCAAATAAGAGTTGCCATCTGTATGCTAGTAAAATATGTTGCCATTTAACAAACATATATTAAATTCAAAATATCTACATTTTGTTTTTCTCGACACCAATTTCAAATGCGACTAATTTTGACAGTTCTTGTAAGAAACTTTTCGCAAAATATTGTTACAGAAACACTTTTTCTCATATCCTTCCAATAAATGCTGGAAAATAATTTAAATGACGGATAATTCTCGCAAAGAAAAGATACAGAAACACTTGTGTGAGAAAAACCATTTTTTGTTTCATTTCACACTATTTTTGTTGCAATTCACACGTTTCATGCGAAAAACTTTTACGATGTGAGAAATACAGAAACGGGCTACTGGTTTCTGAAACTCCCTTGACCTCAAGAAATACGTTTAAAATCAATGGTTATATACTATATGATACCAAGGGCCCTCGAGATAGAGCTTATGAAGGTTCTGCCATTTTGATAAAAAATCGAGTCAAACACTACCTAATGTGTGATCATCGTGAGGATTATCTGCAAGCAACGAACATTTGTGTTAAAGAGCTAAATCCAAACATAGTTATTTCTTCTTTATATTCTCCACCTAGATTTTCAATATCAGAAAGCCAATACTGATAATATTATAAATCACTAGGACCCTGTTTCCTGGCTGCTGGCGATTATAACGCTAAACATACCTTCTGGGGCCACGACTTATAACACCAAAGGGTCGTGTTTTATTTAACACAATTTCTAAATTGGATTTAAATGTGGTAGCGAGCGGTCAACCAATATATTGGCCTACTGATCATCAAAAAATTCCAGATGTCATCGACTTCGGCGTGGTTAAAAACATCCCTATAGAAACGATTCATGTTGAAGCTTCCTAAGAATTATCTTCCGACCACACACCTACAATTGTTACTATAATGAATCCCAATAGAATTGTATCTCCGACTGGTCACTTAGCGACGACAGCTACGCAAATTAATTGGTTAAAATATAGAAAACACCCCAGTTCCCATTGCATAGAAAATATTCCGCTTAGTACACCGGAGAATTTAGATCGCTCTATTATTAATTTTGACAGTTTACTGAAACTAGCTGTTCAACATTCCAGTATTGCCCCAAAAAAAAATTATAAAATATATTCCACAGATGTCGAGTGTCTCTTGTCTGAAAAAAGGAGAGCTCGAAGAGAGTGGCAAGTGCACAGATCCCCTCAACTTAAGAACTGACCAAAAGAGTGTACAAAAAAGCTTAGAAAGTTACTGCAGACTCTGGAAAAATATCTTAAGGAACTTGAGCTTTCAGCTAGAAATTTCAAAAGGCCAGTTGTCTCTAAACCACCATTAAGAAACTTGAATGGAAGTTGGGCAAGAAATTATGTTGAAAAAGGAAATCTGTTTGTTAATCATTTAAAAAACGTATTTACCCCAAACATATCTCAAGATATTGCGGTCGAGTTACCACTGTTGCTGCTAGAGCAGCTATTCCCTTCTGATTTGAGATGAGAGAAATCGAAAAGGATATTTGTGACTTAAACACTAAGAAGGCACCTGTAGTGCAATTCACTAACTTTTACCACTTTAAAAAGTGTTTACTTTAACCACACATTTTGATGTTTGCACTAACCACTATGTGATTCTGTAACTTATTTATAACCACGGTAAAAAGTTTTATATTTCTCTCTATTCGAATTGATATATCTTGCCAACTCTGCCAAGAGAAACATCAAAATAGGATAAAATAACAAAGAAGAATAAAAGAAAACAAAACAAAATCCTTTTAATATATAGATTTTAAATGATATTATACAAAGTGCGTAAAGCATTACATACTTATTTTTATTATTTTATTAATTATTTCATTTTATTAATTTAATTTTAATTAAATTAATTTTTTTAATTTAATTTTTTTTAATTATTTGAGTCAAATGGTTGGCTTTAGGATAAATAAATAAGAAGCTCCACGGAAAATTGGTGTGTGGCAAGAAGTGGATAAATTGAAGGCTAAATACCTCAAATCCATGTTATTTATGGACTATAAATAAACACTTTTCTAAGCGGATTTAACCACACCAAAAATGTTGGTGTTAATAAACCACAATTTGTTTTGTTAAAAATAACAGCTGAGTGAAACAGCTGGCTTTATACACCAGCAGATGTCGTTAAAACTTTTAGTGAATAGCAGAATGGTTAATTTTGTGGTTAACATTTTTAAACGAAACAATTGTGGTTAGAAAAGCATAGTGAATCGCACTACTGGTATTGATAAGATCAGTAATAAAATGCTTTTAGAGCTGCCTCGCATAGCAAAGAAAATTATTCTTTTTATTTTTAATGCTATTTTACGACTTGAATACTATCCGCAAAAATGGAAGGTTTCCTTAGTAACCATGATACCAAAGCCAGGTAACGATCATACAAAAGTTGGGTCATATAGGCCTATGCATTTCTGCCATCAGCTCTTAAGGAGTGCAGATGTTTTTAAGTGATATCTTTTGGGGGAAATAAAACAAACAAAACAAATTAAAACCGAACCAAGTTTTATTATTCGTAATGGGTGCGAGGAATAATATTATTTTAAATAGTCACAGAAAATAGTGTTATTAAATTATAGGCACAGAAAATAAATAAATGTCAACAAAAAGGGGGGCTCTAGCAATTTCGTGAATGAGCCTCACAAATACTCGAAACAAAGAGAGCAGGCCCAGCTCAACCAATAGAAATGCGTACATAGTTCTTAACTCTCCAATCGTCAGCAATGAAAACACTCGTGACGCAGAGTATAATAGGAACTATTTAAGTGCAATAATTACTCACAGAGCATCTGATCTCCCATACACAAAGTTAAGCACAAGTGTGCTTAACCTGAACAAGAGTGCTGAACAAGCCGCAAATACAGTTCAGAACATGAAATGTGTGATAAAAAAATACCAACGAAGAACCTTCTACACCCCGTTTGGCATTAAAAAACACTGGAGCTGTGCCAAAAAATACAAAAGTGCAAACAGGTATAGATAGATATATTACTATAGCCAAGAGAAAGGCTAGTCCTAGGTCCACGCAACAGGATCGCATGCCTAAACAATACAAAAGTTCTAACGTAGGCTCCTTGCCAACAAGCCAAAATAGATTTGCTGTACTCTCCATTCCTGACGACAAAGAAGCAGAATCAGCTAATGTAGCAGTAATTAAAGAAGCCAAACCTCCACCCATCTACCTGCAAGAGCAAACATCTAATACTACAGTACGCAAAAATAATTTTTATGTCGTTTTAATACGACGAGGACAAATCCAAGAGACCAAGATCCAAACCCATACTGAAATTAACTTTCGTATCATCTCAAAATAACTCGATGCAGCAAAGAAAAGTTACTATACGTATCAACTAAAAAGTGCTAAGGGTTTGACTGTCGTCATAAAAGGTATTGATAGTTCCGTTCCCACAGAGGAAATAAGATCTGCCTAAGAGTTGGAAGGGTATGAGGTGAGAACTGTTCACAATATTTTGAACAGGAACAAAGTTCCTTAACCAATGCACCGTATCGAGATAGCTTTCGATTCATCGCTCCTAAAATCAAAAAATTCGGTTCATCCTATTTACAACTTGAGATACCTCCTAAGTAGGAGAATAACAGTAGAGGAGCCATTATAACGCAAGGGTCCCATAATTGTCAGGCTACCTCACGAATGTGTGGTTTGTGGTAACGCTCATAAAACTTCGGAATGCAATCACTCCAAAGTTGACCCAAAGGTAAGGAAATGCAGTAACTGTGGCGAAAATCACACAGCTAACTATAGGGGTTGTAGAGTATTCTTGCACTTAAAAGAACCTGAGCAAGTCCAAAAATATGCGCACTCGCAATATCGTCCACCTTATGCGTCCAGCTGTTCCGCGGGCTCTTATGCTAACTCTATACAAACCAACAAACAAAACTACTCATATGCCCAAGTCCTGAAAGAAAACTCTCACGGACATAATCCTGCGAAAGTAGCTAACGCAAACCAACCTTCATACGTTAATGTTCTTAAAGAATCTCCACAAATACCTTCTGCAGACATATCGGGCTCAATTGAAAATCTAGTTAAAATTATGAATAACTCATAGCCACCATGCAGGACATGTTTCAGGAAATGATGCGAAACCAAAACATGTTCCTGCAAGTTCTACTAAATAAAAAATTAACCAGTTAAAAATATGTTTCTGGAACGAAAACGGGCTCTCCCAACATAAACACGAAGTAGCACATTTTCTTCAAACGTACGAAATTGACGTGCTTCTCGTCTTTGAAACCCACTTTACTTTAAAAATTTTACGACACAAAACATCCGTGCGGACGGGATTGTGGTGGCACAGCCCTAATTGTGCACAAACAAGTCAGACACTTTCCAATGCCGGAGTACAAGGAAGATTGTATCCAGGCTACATCTATAAATCTTACAGATTTTAAAATCACGTTATCATCCGTATATTTTCCCCCTAGACATAAAATTGCACAGGATAAATTTCTTAACTTCTTCTCCACATTGGCACAAAAATTCATTGCAGCAGGCGACTACAACGCTAAGCATACGTATTGGGGCTCCAGACTTATAAGCCCTAGTGGTAACCAGCCGTCACTGCAAAAAATCTTGATGTCGTATCGAGTGGACAAGCTACCTATTGGCCCACAGACTTCAACAAGCTACCAGACCTTATCGACTTTGCCGTAATTAAAAACATTAAGCGCGATCAATTACTAATTAGTTCCTCACACGATTTATCGTCTGATCATTCGCCTTCAATCCTTATTCAAAAAGGCAACTTTGATAACCCAGCTGGAAACTTTGTTTCCTATCCAAACAAAAACACAAATTGGTTGAAGTATAAAATGTATGTGAGCTCCCATCTATATCAGAGCATTTCCCTAAAAAATTCATCTGGCATCCAAGCAGCTGTCGACCGACTTACGTCTTGGGTTCTGCTGCAAGAAATGCAACCCCAATCAAGCGTACAATAAAGCGTGGTCCGCAATTCACATCTGTGGATATAGAGGCTCTTGTCAGGGAAAAAAGGAAGTTGAGAAGACAATGGCAGAATAATCGTTCCCCAACCATCAAGGCCCAACTGCGGTTATGCCAGGCAACTCTACGCAACAAACTGAGACAGAAACACGACTCTGCGGTAGAAGGCTATCTGAACAGCCTAGATGTCACACAAAACTCCAATTACAGCTTATGGAAGGCTGTAAGACATATGCAATGCCCGATATTCCAAGAATCTCCACTAAGACTGGAAAACCGTACCAGGCCAAAAACACAAATGAAAAAATAAATGCCTTTGCAAGTCACTTGGAGAAAGTTTTAACGCCCCATGATTCTCATACCTGTTCCTGTCATCCGATTATTCCTGATACAGTTAACGATCCAATAAAATTAAAATTAACCCAAGTAAAATCAGCGATAGAAAATGTCAACATTAAAAAATCTTCCGGTCCTGACCGCATCACAGACTCAATGATAAGAAACTTACCTACGTCTGCTTCAAGAATCTTGCTGCTCATCTTTAATGCGATATTACGAGTTGGCTACTTCCCATCCACTTGGAAAACCTCTACAAATGTTATGATTCCTAAGCCAAGAAAAGACGCTAGTCAAATTACGTCATAAGATATACAGCTGATATGCCAACAAGCCCGAGCACACATACTTCTACGTTTGCAGACGACACAGCTTTTATAAGTGTTAATCAGGACCATATCAATGAACTAGAAGCCTGGCTAGTAAAATGGAAAATAAAGGTTAACCTGGCTAAATGTGCTCACTTAATATTATTATTATTGAGGTTTTTTGTTTTCCTCACGGGCTAATATGATCAATCGTTTTTTTACCAAATGTAACTAAAAAACATTTATGGTTAATTTATTTTCTATTCCCAACGTTTCGTTCGCTTTTTTTCGAACTTCATCAGGGGTTATTTTTATACCATAAAAATAAATTAGGGTTTACATTTGTATTGCACTTTTCAACTATTAAATATTAAAAACTGGACTACACGACACAGAAATAAATAAATAATTAATAAGTAAAATACAACACAAACACCGAATAAAAGTCAAACTTACTGTTAGACTCTAAATATTTGACAAGATGGTAATTTACCATACTCTCCAAAACTTCGGAAAGTGCCGAACAAATTGCAATTGGGTGGTAATTTTAAAGGTTATTAGCCATTCCTTCTTTAAGGAACTAGCGTTCCGTTAGCAACTTTCCAGCAGACTGGAAATTCCGCGGCACGGTATGAATTGCTGAAAAGATTTGCTAAAGGACGAGCTAGCGTCGAAGCGCACTGCTTCAAGACCAGTGCAGGTATACCATCCGGACCAGGAGACTACTTATGTCCAGATCCGCAAGAACCCTTTTAACAGTTCGAGCCCGAAAAATATTCTAGGCATAGTTACGGATACTGTTTAGGCTACGAAGCTTCCTAGCCTGTTAGGGATTGTTCAATAGAAAAGAAAACGCGGTTGGTTTCCAAAATATTCAACAACAAAAAAGTTTTATTATAAAACGTCTTGCTTGTTCGCAGTTAAAGAAAAGACTACTCAAAATTCAAATATATACATATGTACAATAAAAAAAGAGAAAAAAGAAAAAATAAAAAGAAACCAAAAAAAAAGTAGCGAGTATTCTACACTCAAAAAAAAAGAAGTACAAATTCAAAATTAAATAAAACAAAATTGAAAATTAGAAGTTAAGGAGAATAGCAGCAAAATACTGTTAACTGAAGTAGCCAAAATATAGCCTCTGGACGATGAGGTTAGCCACCGGTCGTTTAGGAAACTCGCTTCAACATACTCCCCCCCGACGAGTGGCAGGAGCACCCCCTCCACACTCCAGATACAACCCAGCCAAAGGTAGAGGCCTGGGCTATGGGCACATTAAGATCGGGCTGGTCAACGTCTGCTTTTAGCACGTGCTGGGCAACTTTTTCCCCTAAAACGCCGTCGATTTGGCGCCAGGTGGGAAAGAAAGGGTGAGCCAAGGGGTCGTACTGCCGGAAATGTTGGGCTAAGGCCGGATCGGTTATCGGCTCAGGCACCTCAATATCTAGTCGCTCGCGCAAGGGAAGGGTTATCCTGAAGGAATCGTGCTTAGGATGAGGGAATGCTGGTTCCATGGTAAATTGGCCGAACACTTCGCCACCTTTTCGAACCTGCTGGAATTCGGGCAATTCTTTGGCCACGTGCCATAAAAGAGATGAACTTTTAGCCTTTCGGTCCAGTAAGAAAGTGGTGAACATCTTCTGACCTTTAAACCCGAGGTTCACTCTGATGAGGGGAACGACTGGCCAGCACGTGACGATTGACGTCTGGACTGCCACTGTTTGTTGGGCCGGGGACCCCGGAGCACGGTGGCTCTTCAGGGGGGTCTGGGTAGCTTGGCTCGGTAGCACCTTGCTCGGACGAGCGGCCGTCTGTGTTGCTGCGTCAACAAGCGTCCTTTTAATGGTCACTTCGAACCTGTCTAGCATGGCGGCCAGCTGAAGGTCCTCCAGTTGAGGGATTGCGGCTTTCGGGGTTGCCACGGAGAGTGTGCCCGGTACGGCTGCAGGAGCTTTAGCTGCCATTGGGTCCTCACGATGAGGTTCAGCGAGGACATCTGTCTTCACTTCTGGGTGAAGCAGAGTGTGGTGAAGGGCGTTGCAAGGCTGGCCCTTAACCAGTACTGCGCACCGGTTGGCCGAGGGACATTGACGTCGGTAATGGTCAGGAGCGAAACAGTTAAGACAAAACCCCTTGCCCCGTGCTGTCTTCCAGCGGAGCGCAACACTCAGCCCCTGAAACGCCTTGCAATACCGTAGTGGGTGGTTGAGGTGGCAAATGTGGCAGCGTTGCCGTTTCTCCATCTGTACATGTAGTAAAAGAAACAAGTATTTACAGTGTTAAAAAATACCTAATGCGACTGAGTTTTCTAATTTTCTATTTTTGTTCTGAGGAATTTGGTAGATTAGTTGATAGGTTGTGGTGGGACTTTACTGTCAGTGTTGTTTGTCGGTAGCAAACATAGCTTTACAACTGGGCGTAAAATGATGCCCTTTTTAGTGACTACTTCAGCAACTCTTACTTTGCTGTCTCGACCGTAGATCACGTTATTAACGCGACCAAGGAGCCACTCGGTAGGAGGGAGTAAGTCTTCTTTGACTATAACGATATCATTTGGTTTTAAGTTGTCGCGTTCTTTCTGCCACTTGAAACGGCGCTGAAGCTCGGCGATATATTCAGATTTCCACCGTCGAGCAAAAATATATTGTAGAGCTTTTAATCTTTCCCAGCGTTTAAGAAAAGGTATTTCTTCGAGCGGAGGTTCCGCAGGCGCTTCTGGCAGTGCTGTAATTGGAGCCCCTCTAAGCAAGTGTCCTGGGGTCAGTGGTAGCACTTCACCCGGTTTTTCGGTAAGAGGCGATAGAGGGCGCGAATTTAATATGGCTTCGATACGGACTAGAAGCGTGCTGAATTCTTTAAACGTGAAAGATAGGTTGCTGGTAACTTTCTTCAGGTGAGACTTCATGCTCTTGACTGCGGCCTCCCAGAGGCCGCCCATATGAGGTGCATATGGTGGTATAAAAGACCAGGTAACGCCTAAGGTGGAGTACTTTTCGACGAGAGTTTTTTCAACAGATTTCAAGAACTCGTTGTGGCCTTTAAGAAGAGCATAACTTGCGCCGACGAAATTTCGACCGTTGTCGGAGAACATGGTCTTGGGGAGTCCTCTGCGCCCAGTAAAGCGGTGAAAGCATGCTAGAAAGGCATCGGCTGAGAGGTTTGAACAGACTTCGAGATGGACGGCTCGAGTGGAGAAACATACGAACACAGCAGCGTAACCTTTGAGAATCTTCGCATTTCTCAACGTAGAAGATTTAATATTGAAGGGACCAGCGAAATCGACTCCGGTATATGTGAAGGGCAGGGAAAAGTTCACACGTTCTGGGGGGAGTGCGGCCATGATTTGGTGCTGGACCTTATGCTTGTAGATCGTACAGGCCTTGCATTCTCTGATGCATTTTCGGACAAGATTCTTCAATCTAGGAATGTAGAATCCCTGGCGAATCGCACGTAGCATTATATGGTGCTCAGAGTGGAGCATAATGCGATGTGTAAAATTTACTAGGAGCCTCGCAAAATGAGACCCTTCTGGCACAATAACTGGATGACGTTCCTCGTAACTTAAGCCTGCATTAATAAGCCTGCCGCCAACTCGTAAAAGGTCGTCCTTATCAATAAAAGGATTCAAGTTAAGCAATCTGCTTTTGCGGTTTAACGGTCTCTTTTCTTTTAGGCAATCATATTCACGGTAAAAATACCTCTCTTGAGCGAGCGAGATGAGTCGAGTTTTCATTGAGCTAATTTCTTGAGCGGTTATAAGCTTTTCGGTGGAAAATGGTTTTTTGAGAACTCGGTTGACAAATCTAAGTCGATAACAAAGAATTCGCAACGCCCTTGCAAAGGATGAAAATTCTTCTAGCACATCTGTGCAGTTTATGTCAAGATGAAAGTTAATGATGGATTTTTTTGTCTCCAAGTCGACTGGGTCGAACGTACGAGGTATTGGCCACAATGTTGTGGGAAGGTGTAGCCAGGTAGGCCCATGCCACCAGCGTTGATTGTCTGCAAGTTCCTGCGGGGAGCAGCCTCGAGTGCCCATATCTGCAGGATTTTCTTCAGTTTTGACGTGTTTCCAATTTTGAGTGCTTGCGATGCTGATGATTTGCGTCACACGATTTGCGACAAAAGTTTTTAACGTGTATGGAGGTTTTTGCAACCACCCCAGGACTATGGACGAGTCTGTCCACAAAAATAGCTCATAGGTGAACTGACAATTCGCGACTACACTACGGACGAGCTTAGCCAACAATAAAGCTCCACACAATTCGAGTTTCGGAACGGTAGTCCGCTTGATCGGAGCAACTTTCGTTTTTGCTACCAGCAAATGACTATTTATATGGCCTTCCGAGTTTTCTGTTCGAATATACACTGAACCACAATATGCCTTCTCTGAGGCGTCACAGAAGCCATGTATCTGGATTTTATATCCTGGGGAGTAATCTACCCATCTAGGTATCTTAATGGTTGAGATGAATGGCAAGTTTTTTAAGAATAAATTCCATTTTACAAGTATGTGTGGAGGTACCCCTTCGTCCCAATCAGACTTTGCTTCCCATAATTCTTGCATCAAAGTCTTAGCAACAATAACGACTGGGCCTAGCCAACCTAGAGGGTCAAATAATCTTGCTATTACTGACAAGATTTTTCGTTTTGTAGCGGATGGGGTAATCTCAATTGGCTCTACAGCATAGTAGAATATATCCGCCAACGCATTCCAGCGAATTCCCAATGTTTTTAAAGAGCTAGAGTCATCAAACTTCAAGAAATCTTCGTCTAGAAGATCCTCCCGGGGCAAACTTTCGAGTAAAAACTGATCATTTGCTGTCATCTTTTTAAGGGGAAAGCCACCTGATTTCAAAGCTGTGATAAGCTCCCCTTGCTTCTGCTTGGCCTCTTCAAGCGTGTGTCCCCCGGACAATATGTCATCAACGTAGACCTCGTTCTTCAGAATATTAGATGCTTTGGGATACAGGTGTCTGCAATCGTGACCTAGCTCAAGTAGAGTCCTAATCGCCAAAAAGGGGGCGCAGTTCACGCCGAACGTAACGGTTTTCAGTTGAAATGAATTCACGTATCCCTCATTTTTGTTGCGAAATAATATCTGCTTCATGCATCAAAATCTGCCTATACATCTTCTGGATGTCTCCAGTGAATACGTACTTATAATTTCGCCAACGTAAAACAAGCTGCATCAAATCCGTTTGAAGCGTTGGGCCCTGGTGTAGCACATCATTTAATGAAAACCCGCTTCCGGTTTTACTTTCGGGCTTGATGACCGCGTGGTGGGGTAGAAAAAATGAAGAAACTTTTTCTGCTTTGGGTTCAAAATGCGCAACTGGTTCCATGTGATCTAAGTCCAGATATTCTTGGAGAACTTCAGCGTACTGCGCCTTCAAATCTGGGGTCTTATCGAGCATTTTCTCCATTCTATGGTACTGCGCAAGAGCCATATTTCGGGAGGGGCCTAAAAAAATCTCTTTCGGAAATTGTTCCTTGAACGGTAGTTGAACTACGTAACGTCCATCAGACTGTCGAATTGTGGTACGTTTGAAAAAATTTTCACAATAAATGTCACTTTCAGCTTGAAAATCGGGTTTTTCCGCCTCCTCTATTTCCCAAAACTTTTTCAATTGCTCATGAAGGGCCAGATCGCTGCCAGGCGAAATAAAAGTATGGAATGAATGAATTCTAGTTTCTGGTTCAGGGCCTAGCAAATACCACCCAAAGTGGGACTCTCGGGCTTCAAGATTGTTTCCGATATTCATTTTTACGCCGCTCAAATTTATAAAAGGCAGGTAGTCACTACCAATAATCATTTCAATTGCAGCAGGTTTGTAGAAATAGGGATCTGCAAGCTCTAAGCCTTTTATATCTTTTACCGTTTGAATTGGGATCGGCCGTGAAGGCATAAAATGTGCCAAGGTTGGTACCACAATCGCTCGGATTTTAATTTTAAAATCGGATATTCTAGATTTAATTGTGACATAGCACCTTCCCTTCGAACTTCCTACCACCGTATCACCGAACCCTGATATTTCGCTATGATGGCGTTCTAGGGGGATCGCTAGATTCTGTTGAACACGCCTTAGGATAAAACTTCTAGTCGACCCTGTATCAATTAATGCGCGAACCGTGAATTTTTCGCCTAAATGCTCTACATGAACCAAAGCTGTGGGTAAAATTGTAGTTCCGCTGTGTTGAGATAAATTAACCTGTACTGACTCCATCGCATTTGCGTCCGAGGTGGCAGATCGTCCCAATTGAGAATTGAATGGCCTCGTGTTACTCTGAGTACCCGACCCTGATGGCCTTTCGTTGTCTTGAGACTGCTGATGAGTGGACGCCCTTTGAGTGGGAGCCTTTTTCACTTTATCTTCTTCAATATGCAACATGGTGTGATGCCTTTGATTGCATCTGTTGCAGCTACTGGTGCTCTGACATTTCGTTTTTAAATGAGTGGGTGAAAAACAATTCGCACAAAATTTGTTCGCATAAACAAATTTGATTCTATCCTGGACGGACAAACCCTTAAAATATTTGCAGAATCGTAATGGATGATTCTGTTGGCATTTCTTGCAGCTGAATTTACCTTTATCAGTTTCAGCATTAGAATAAAAAACTTGAGATTTGGAGGTATTATTGTCTCGGCTGGGCGGTTTCCTCAAATTCGTAAAAGTTTCTAAAGTTTCAATTCGCTCAGACAAAAATTTGTTAAGTTGTTGCCAAGTAGGCAATTCTTTATGGTTGGTCAGAGAATCTTCCCAAGCACGCGACGTTTCTTCAGGGAGTTTTGAAGTGCAAAAATGCATGAGAAAGGGGTCATTATCAGCCACCTCAACTTGAAACGAACTAATAATCGACAAACCATCGCTGACCGTATTTTGAAGTTGCCTTAAAAATTTCAAAGTTTCATTCTGCGGGGCCTGGATGCCATAAATTTTTCTAATCTGGTTTTTTATTAAAATTCGCTTATTTTCGTAGCGATTTTTCAACGCCTGCCAAGCTAGCTCAAAATTAGCATCTACCAAATCATAATCTTTTATGAGTTGGTAGGCCTCCCCCCTCGTCTTGCCAAGTAAATAATATAATTTGTGCGCTGGCGCCACTGAAGGCTCATTTCCAACCACTGCCCTAAACATATCCCTAAATGCTGGCCATTTATCGAAACCCCCTTCAAATGTTTGGATTTCGACCGCAGGTAACTTAAGTGAAGACTGCCGTATCGTTGTGTCTGCAGCTTTTTGTTGTGGAGCCTTAGCCTTCAATAAGTCCATTATTCTAGCCTTTAGCATCTGGCACTGTTCGCAGGCATCTTCGTATTTCAGAGTAATTTCATCTGGAAACTCTTCTTCTTCCTTCACCTTTTCATAGCCTTTGATGAATTCTTCAAATGTTGTTATCATCTTCAGCCATCTTCTTTCAAGTTCAGACTGCTTTACCTCTAAAAGTGAAATCGTCAAATCTTCTGAAGAAATCTTCTCAAAAGTAGAACAAAAATTCACTACTTGTCGAATATCGTATTTACATGCTCTTTCCGAAACCATTTTTAAAATTTTTGCTCAAAGCCTTAAAATATTTTATACCTCAACGATTTCACAAGCCGAAATGAAAAAATTTACAAAAAAATAATCGTGAAGAAATTCAACCTTATACAAAGGTATTTTACCAATACTCGCGACGAATGAAAGCGATGTAGAATGTTTAAAAAACAGCTTTAAATTTTACCAAAAAATTTTCAAAAATATTCGCCTCAAAGCTGCTAAAAAATTTCACAAGTTGTTTGTATTTTAATGTAGCTTAATTTTCTCAAAATTTTTATTTATTAATTTTTCTCTACCACCATAAAATTATTTTCAATATTAAGCCACAAATCAATTTTACTCAGACTTCGTAAAAATTTTTTTTTTTTTTAAATCTACTCATCAAATTCTCAATATAGTTATTATAATTGTGCTTTAAATTAAATTTTTCTAAAATCACGCACTCTTTTCTCCAAACAATTTTTCAAAAATAATCGAACACACTTCATAACCAATTTAGAACGGGTTGTTCATAAGCATTAAATTTTTTCTTTAAATAATGCTTGAATTTTGTAATATCTGTAGGGCCTTTGAGTAAATTTTTTATTAAAAAACACCTCTTTTCGGTTCACCCTTTTTATATCAAAATTGAATAAATTTGCTTGTATGTTTTTAAAATCGGTATACCACTTGAAGGTTTACCCTTTAAATCGTTTTCTTTTTAAAAAAATTACCACCTTTCGAATCACCCTTTAAATTTGGTAAGACTTGTCACTGTGCATCCAAGTATAATGATGCTTACAAACTTTTGTGAACCACTTGAATGGACACCCTTTAAATTTTTCTCAAAAATGTGCACTTGTAGAATCACCTTTTTATTTCCAGAATTTAGTAAACTCGATGTATTTTTGCATCCAATATTAATGCTATTTTCAAAAATTTGTGTACCACTTGCCGGGCCACACTGTAAATTTTTTCTTAAAATATCAGCACTTTTCGCATCACTCTTTTAGTTTTAAACTTCCGTAAAATTTAATTTAATTGTCCATTCAATTATACTGCACTCAAAAAATTTATGTACCACTTGAAGTGTTACCCTTTACAATTCTTGTATAACAAAACTTCTTTGTTATTAGGTCTGTCTGGGTACTTTTCCAGTAGTAAATACTCAGTAAATTTTTTTGGGAGAGTAAGACCAATATTACTCTATCGGCTGAAAAAATCTCAAAAAGTACGCAGACAGTATCCAGTGAAATTTTGCAAGAAAGCAGCTGATCGGCGTGTAAACAATTGAAATAACAAAGCAAAAGAATTTTAGCATATGTGTAAGCAAAATTGAAGTCTCGAGGTAAATTAAAAAATTATTTATTAAAGTGAAGCTTAAAAAGTGTTGTAAATTAAAAAACTTGTTTATTACACTGTTATTAATTCGGTAAATTCAATTTCTTCTTAGTTTTTAGTTTTATTTGTCGGGTTTTTTTATAAAACTTCTTTTGCTTACATTGCCCAACATAGTGCCGGCTTACAATGGAAAAAAAGAATGAAATGCCCAATACAGTGCCCTCCAACAGCTTGACAACGGAGAAAAATAATTTGGATGTGAAGTGCTCGCCAGGAACACAATTTCAAATACTCGCCTCTTCAATTGCAAAGTTTGTCCCACAAAGTTCTGCTGGTTCTATCGGTTCTGCCATCTCCACTCCACTTACGCCACGGTCGCACTGTATATTTGGACGTTTCTAGCATGAAGTAAAATGTCTTGTTTATTATAATTTATTATAAACGTTAAAAATCAACACAATTCTAACTACTTTCCTCTGCCATTGTTAAATTAAAATTTTTATTTTCATTTCACAAAAACTATTTCATTCAAACAGCTGTTCAAACTATTTGCAAAATCTTACAAGCGGAAATTTCTCCAGTAACATTTTGCAAGTTCTCTAACTTCCAACTGTCAAAAAATTCTCTTTTTGGCTCTCTCGCTGCAAGAGATTTGGAGTACGCAGACAACATTTTGCAAGATTTTGCAACATTTTGCGCAAAATATGTGTACGCAGACAGACCTATTATTATTTTTTAATAATTATGCCACAACACTGTCTTTCTAATGTCCCCGTACCAAATTCTTCACAAACATCTAAAACCAATTAAAAAACTTCACACACTCACCCTCTTTTATTTAAGACAGCCTGCCTTTTTATGTTGCTAGTTGTTGGTGTTGTTGTTTTGGTTTTTTTCCCCCAATTTATTTTAATTGTTAAATTAATTTTTCCAATGCCGAAATTCAGTGGTTTTTTGTTTCTTTATTTTGTTCAGGTTTTCCTTTTTACAATGTAAATTTCTTTATTTTAATATGTACTAATTTATTATTTTACACAGCACTTTTCCATGATTTTTTTCTTTTAATTTCTTCAGCGCGCGTTTTACTTTTCGATCTTTTTACTTTTATGTGTGAAGTTGCCGGTCAAAATTCAATTGTAAATAACAAAGTTGGGGAACGTGTAGGAATCGAAACACTTTGTAATGAGTGTGACGAGTATGGCAATTATGTAGATATATAATAAAAAAACCCGTTGTTTTTTCTTATATACCAGTGGTGGCACTTTTTAACAATGTTGGCACGCTGGGGATTTTTTATATCAGTGATGGCACTTTTATTAAATTTTAAGGTTATGTTCGATTACTTGTTGGATATGATTATGCAGTAATTTAATTAATTTTTTTTTGCACTTTTTTATAAAACACACAATCGCACAAAATATAATTAAAACACTGCACTTACCCAATCTAATCCTTTTGTTGATAATAAGTGTTTATCTTCTTGATTTTCCCTCTCGAAAATCAATCGTCTTGTCGACTTTTCTTCCTTCTTGGACTGCTTAGCACAATTGGGAACTGTAACCTCTCTATTGGTGATGTCGTAGTTGTTGCGGTAGAACAACTTTTGACGACTGAAGAAATTTGCCGCAGTTGTTACGGTAGAACAACTGCTGAAGGCATTCAGTGGACAGGTTTGCCACTGGTTATTCCAATCCTAGCTCCTCTAGGATTTTTCGAAGGCCCAAAATGTTTAGGCTACGAAGCTTCCTAGCCTGTTAGGGATTGTTCAATAGAAAAGAAAACGCGGTTGGTTTCCAAAATATTCAACAACAAAAAAGTTTTATTATAAAACGTCTTGCTTGTTCGCAGTTAAAGAAAAGACTACTCAAAATTCAAATATATACATATGTACAATAAAAAAAGAGAAAAAAGAAAAAATAAAAAGAAACCAAAAAAAAGTAGCGAGTATTCTACACTCAAAAAAAAGAAGTACAAATTCAAAATTAAATAAAACAAAATTGAAAATTAGAAGTTAAGGAGAATAGCAGCAAAATACTGTTAACTGAAGCAGCCAAAATATATCCTCTGGACGATGAGGTTAGCCACCGGTCGTCAAGGAAACTCGCTTCAACAGATACTTTTCTTTAAAAGTTGTTATTGAAGAACTAGCATTAACCCTCACTCTTTTAACGAATGACCAGAAGCTTTTACTACCCTGGGGAGCAACAAGAACTTCACTCCGAAGACGTTGCTCGTGAAGAGTTTTTTTTCGTCTAAGTACTTTGGCACACGAAGACCTTGCCATTTTGCGTAACAATTCAGTATCAGCGTCTTTATTGTTACGCCAATTTCTAAATGCTTTCTCTGAATCTGAATGCTAATTTGCACGACTGATTAACCCAAGATTTGGATAGAGAAGATTTTCATTCATAGCATTTTCAACCATTTTCGCCATGACATTGACGTTATTGTCCAGAAAACAGAGTTTCCAATTGAAATGCCGAAAAGTCATTGAGCTCAGCCCAACGTGCTTTTCCGTAAACAAATATTGATCGTTTCAAAGCCCGTCGCGAAACGTTCCGAAGTTTGGAGAACGGAAAAGAAGCGGAAATGGTGCAATGATCCGAGATGCCGAGAGGATCTAGATATTCAGCTTCGTAGTTTTGAGGCTGCGATTAGAGGAAGAGGTCAAGGGTATTGCGTTGGTGCCCATAAACACATGGAATATGTGTTGGTTCATTCACCAGTTGCACGAGGTGTTGTGCGCAGCAAAAAGCTTAACATATTGGCCTTCATAAGTTGTACGGCCTGAGTGGTGTAGCCAAGAATTGTGGACCACATCAATGAACTGAAGCCTAGCTAGTAAAATGGAAAATTAAGGTGAACCCGGCAAAATGTGCTCACTTAACTTTCACGCTCAGAAGACAAACGTGCCCTGCTATAAAAATAAATAACATCACTGTTCCGGTAGAAAGCCATGTTAAATACTTGGGTCTCGTCATATTGAAGCGAAAATAACGGCTATGAAACTTAAAGCAGCTCAACTATATTGGCTAATCAGTCGAAACTCAAACTTATCCTTAGACAACAAAGTTCTCTTATACAAGTCTATCATAAAACCAATATGGACAAATGGCATCCAATTATGGGGTACTGCATGCACATCAAACATCCAGGAGCTACAAAGAAGACAGTATAGGATATTACGGCAAATTGTCTGCGCCACATGGTATATACCAGCGTTTAAAAAGCTGCAGTTGAGATAGAAAAAGTCATAAGATTGTGCTGTAACTTCGACATCTTCATTTGTCATTGGACAAAAATAAACCGTTGACTTTACTTCTGATTCATTAAATGAAAACAGTCGCAGTGAAGGCAAAAGCAAAAAACGAAATGTTGTACACAACAAGGAACATCGGCAGTCAACATGTTCGGCAGTGTTTTGTTTGACCTACTGAAACTTTTAAAAAATCCCGTAGTTAACGAAGATGGGACGTTGCGTTTGTGTTTTTGTTTTCCATATTTTTTTTTAAATAATACATGCGTACATAAATACATAAATATGTACATACATATTTATTTATTTTAAAGCTTAACAAATCTTTTTAAAATTTGAAATTAAATAAAACTTTTAATACCTATCATTATCGCTTTCATATACTTACATACAATGAACACAACGTCCCATCTTCGTTAACTTCGGGATTTATTAAAAGTTTCAGTCTGTCAAACCAAACACTTTCGAACATGTCGGCTGCCGATGTTCTTTGTTGTGTTCAACTTTTCGTTTTTTGCTTTTGCCTTCACTGCGACTGTTTTCATTTAATGAATCAGAAGTAAAAGCAACGGTTTATTTTTGTCTAATGAAAAATCAGAAAGTGGAAGAAAAAGCAATTTTTTGATTTTGACTGCAGCTTTTTAAACCCTGGTATATACGTAATGACATTATCCACAGAGATCTTAACATCGCTACCATCCAAGAAGAAATTAAAAAGTATTTAGTCAAATACATAGATAAACTAATGGTCCATCCCAACTTTCTCGCTCGGGATCTAATAAAGTTCGAAGGTCACCGGAGGCTGAAAAGATCCGACACTTTGAGCCTAGCAGGCTTTTTTGACACTTAAATGCAATTAATAAGCGGTTACATTGGTAACGGCTAACAAATACAAATAAGAATTAAGCTTTGAATACATATTGTAATTTTCGACAAGAATGATTCAATAAAAAAAAAATATATATATAGGCCTTTCAGCTTATTATCAAATATGTCAAAGCTGTTTGAGAAATTATTAGTTTCATAATTAACACCGATTTTAAGTGAAAATAGATGTATTCCTAACCACCAATTCGGTATGACATTATCCACATGCATAGTTACGGATACTTTACTTTAAAAGTTGGTATTGAAGAACTAGCATTAACCCTTACTCTTTTAACGAATGACCAGAAGCTTTTACTACCCTGGGGAGCAACAAAAACTTCACTCCGAAGACGTTGCTCGTGAAGAGTTTTTTCCGTCTAAGTGCTTTGGCACACGAAGACCTTGCCATTTTGCGTAGCAATACAGTATCAGCGTCTTTATTGTTACGCAAATTTCTAAATGGTTTCTCTCTGAATCTGACTGCTAATTTGCACGACTGATTAAACCAAGATTTGGATCGAGAAGATTTTCATTCCTAGCATTTTCAACCACTTTCGCCATGACATTGACGTCATTGTCCAGAAAACAGAGTTCCGAAGTTTGGAGATCTTGAAAGAAGCGGAAATGGTGCAATGATCCGAGTTGCCGAGATGATCTAGATATTCAGCTTCGTAGTTTTGAGGCTGCGATGAGAGGAAGAGGTCAAGGGTATTGTGTTGGTGCCCATAAACACATGGAATATGTGTTGGTTCATTCACCAGTTGCACGAGGTGTTGTGCGCAGCAAAAAGCTTAACATATTGGCCTTCATAAGTTGTACGGCCTGAGTGGTGTAGCCAAGAATTGTGAAAATTAAAATCATTTCACTGTCGGGACAATTCTCAAGAATCTTTGCTATTGAGTCGTAAAGGGAGTCGAAGCCCGATAAGGTAATATCCGTTCCCGCATTTGGACTTCCGTAAAGAAATCCGAAATTAAAATAGTGTGCATCGATTTTGAATTTAACACAAAGACAGTTAAATTCCGCAGCAAACATGCCTATTGACTGCTGGCATTGATACACAACTTCATTGCGTATGTACTTATATAGCATAGGCCTGCCATACGTCCTGGTTTTCCAGGATTGTCCTGGTCCACTATTAAATTGTCCTGGTTTTTTGTACAGGTCAAGACAAACAAATTTGTTTTTTGCTGGTTTAAATTGTTAACAAAGGTTAAGATTTCTGTTATAACACTGCTAACATAAGGTAATTGTATAAAGAACTTTAATTAAATTCAACTGTTATCTGGTGTAAAGCTGGTAATAGCTTTCAATAATACCATGTTCACACGGACAGCAATATTCGTGTTTCGCTCTCTTATTCCTGTTTCGCGCTCCAAACATGATTGAAACGACTTGTTTCCCCATACAAAATTTTGTGAGCGAAACAGGTCGTTTCATTTTGAAACAGGCTGCGAAACAGGAAAAATGTACTATCATCTCCAATTTTGATAACATTTATCGTTAGTTTATCTGAACTAGCTCTCAAAAAAAAGCAAAACAAAGAAAAAAACAAAATAAAAATTGATGTCTTATAAAATAAACTGATAATTATAACATAATAAAATCAATAAAAGTGTTAAATAATATATGTTTAAGTTTTATTTACTTTTTTTATCTATTTAAAAAAAATCACACTAACAACACAAAAAAAAATGTCAAAATGAAACAGGAATGAATCGTATGAACAGCATGTTTGGCAAACTAGTTTCAACGAGCGAAACGAGTGGTTTATAACGTCGTATGAACAAAGCATAATATTCAAATTTTGTTTCCACTAGTGGCTGTAAAAAGTTATACCGTGTAAACAACTTTTATAAGTAATCGAAAACCGATAACAAATTGCTTTCTCTAAGGCAGCCCATACACTTTTCAATTCAATTGTCAAATCAAAGCGTTCAGTTGATTAGTTTGACAGTTGTCGAGTTGGTTGAAGAATAATCAAAAGAGTTTGATTTTTTTCAAGTTGAGTACTTAGGCTGCTCAATGGAGTAAAGAAAGAAACTCGTTAAAGACTGAAACACTGGAGAGTATTATTCAATGTAAGTTTGATTTTAATATGACATGCTACCTGTTTTATAACTATATCAAAGACCGAAATGAAGTTCTAGAAAAAGTGCAATCTTCTGAAAATTATTTTAGTTTAGAACATTTTAAGCTCAACTTTTTATTATTTTTCATCGTTTTTATGTGGATGAAGTACACGTTAATTTTTTTGTCTATATATTGTTAGATTAAAAAAAACTGGGTGGTTTTTACATATCGCACCCTAAATACTAAAAGGTAACAACTCAAAATTCTTAAATTTTCAGGAGAGCCAAAAAACTGTTTATGTAAAAATGGTGATAATATTTAAAAAAAAAAATTTGTTCCCCTATTAAAAAAGTCCAATTTGAAGAAAGTTTTGCTATGCCTTATGAGAATTAATTTATGAAAAAAGTCATTTTTGAAAAATTTTGAGTTGTGACCCTTTAGTATTTAGGGTGCGATATACTACATACATATGTATTAAAAAAAACTTTTCTGTTGGTATAATTTTTTATCCATTTTTTTCATGTTGATAGTTTCAAACATATGGTAGCCCTAATATAGCAAGACCCCGATGAAGATTAAAGAGGGTTAGAAGGTGATACCGAAGAATATGGAAATCAAGTGGATCGGAATTTTCGATCTCGGCCCACGTATATTGAAAAAATCGATTCTAAACCAACCTCTCATCACAACATAAAACAATTTAAATCAAACGCAAAGTACCGATATTTACTATGTTAAAAGTCGTTAAAAAAAACTGTTTGGTGATCAGTGTTATTTTTTCATCCCCAAAACAGTTTAACAACGTTTAACACAAAGACATCCGTACAAACGAGGAACGCAAAAGACAATGCCATAAAAAGGGACATAAAAGAAATGATCTGTTCATCGTCGAAAAAAGGCCATCACTGATGATTTATTATTTTTATTGTCGTTGTGGTTTATTGTATTGCTTGTTTTTTTATGTTTTTATTGTTGTATTGTTTCAAAGCGGTTGTTTGTTTATTATTTTCTATCAGATTTGTTGTTAATTTTGCAAGTTACATAGCAGCCCCACGAGTTTTGCCTTTCAATTCCGTTCAATTTGCAATACCCCAACAAACACCAAGTCAAACCTTTGATATGAAATGACTTTAAGAATATTTATTTTAACATTTAAATTCAAATTGATAATGATTTGAAAATAAACATTTGACATCAAATGTTTTATTAATTTGATGTCAAATTGGTATCAAATGTTAAATTCAATCCAAAACTAAACTTGGCAATACTTAAGCGAAATATAAATTTAAACATTAAAAATGGCGATTAGAGTCACATTTTCTACTTCGTGGTTAAATGTATTTTGCAAGTGAACAATTTATTTATTGTAAAAAATAAAAAATTATTTGTGAGTATGTAATTACAAGGATTAAAAATAAGAATTAAGAAAAATAACACGGGAAAGTGAAAGTGAAGAAATTGAAAGTTTGTTGTATGATTGCGGTGCTACAACTCTCAAAATAATAGGGAGCCAATTATTTCGTCGCTGCTAGAATTGGAGGACGGAAAGAATATTATTTCATCTTTTAGCTATGGTGCCAAATGTTTATCTCGCAGTGTATTTAAATAAATAATGAATTTAAATTAAAGAAATAAAATGTTTTTTATTTTCGTTCCACATGGTATTAAAATCCACATTTGAAAAACATTTGAAAATTACATTTAAAAGCAAGTTGAAAATAAAGGCATTTTTCAATTTGAAAATAATTTCCCCTTTTTGTTGAGAACGCTATGATTTTCAAATGATTTTCAAATCATTATCAAACGTTTATCGTTTGAGAAAACGTTTGATTTCAAATCATTATCAATTTGAAATCAAACCTCCGTGTTTGTTGGGACACTCTCACTTTTTTACAAGCACACTCACACTTTTTAAATTGACCACGAGATGGCTTTCAACTTCACCTTTCCATAACTTTGGCAATTTTACTTTCAATTTAACAGCTGATTACATGTTTGTCTTTATGACATTTTAAAAGTAAATTGCTTTCGACTTGCGTGCAGCCTACGTCACAGCTGTCAATTTTTGCATATTTTGACAAACAGTATATGTAAAAGACTATCAAGAAAATCTTGATCGTTTGGCTGCAATGTTAGTGAGTTTGAAATTTTGGTTTTGTTTGTTTGTTGTTCAATTTGTTTTATTTCAGTTTCGTTTATTTTTTCGGTTTATTGTGGAGTTATATTTATCAACTGTTATTAATTGTCTTATTTTGTTTATTATTTTTACTTAACATATTGGCCTTCATAAGTTGTACGGCCTGACTGGTGTAGCCAAGAATTGTGAAAATTAAAATCACCAGCAACAACGATTTCACTGTCGGGACAATTCTCAAGAATCTTTGCTATTGAGTCGTAAAGGGAGTCGAAGCCCGATAAGGTAATATCCGTTCCCGCATTTGGACTTCTGTAAAGAAATCCGAAATTAAAATAGTGTGCATCGATTTTGAATTTAACACAAAGACAGTTAAATTCCGCAGCAAACATGCCTATTGACTGCTGGCATTGATACACAACTTCATTGCGTATGTACTTATATAGCATAGGCCTGCCATACGTCCTGGTTTTCCAGGATTGTCCTGGTCCACTATTAAATTGTCCTGGTTTTTTGTACAGGTCAATTTTACTTTCAATTTAACAGCTGATTACATGTTTGTCTTTATGACATTTTAAAAGTAAATTGCTTTCGACTTGCGTGCAGCCTACGTCACAGCTGTCAATTTTTGCATATTTTGACAAACAGTATATGTAAAAGACTATCAAGAAAATCTTGATCGTTTGGCTGCAATGTTAGTGAGTTTGAAATTTTGGTTTTGTTTGTTTGTTGTTCAATTTGTTTTATTTCAGTTTCGTTTATTTTTTCGGTTTATTGTGGAGTTATATTTATCAACTGTTATTAATTGTCTTATTTTGTTTATTATTTTTACTGTACGGACACTTTAATTTTAATTTTTTTTAACAATTAGGACAAATTAAACGGACTAAACGTAAAGACGTGTCTACACATCATGTTTCTAAAACGACTGCGCATTAGGGGTATGACTTTTTTGTAACATATATTGTGCATGGCCGTACATGGTGAGAAATGGCAACAAAACAATAACTGCGTTTTTAGTTTTCTATTTTATTAAAAAAAATCCCGCACCGACCAAGATTAAAAATTGTGGGTCTTAAACTGGAATTAGAAGACAACTCAATTGAAAAGGCCTAAAATTTTTTTGTAATGTACAAATATTCTGTTTATTTATGAGTTCTGTTTTACTTTTTTATTTTCAAGATAAAAATATAAATCAGAATTATAGCTTGCAAATAGTTTTATTTTTTTTTTATTTTTTCATTAGATGCAATAAATTTCAAGTTCAAAGTGCGTTCAGTTTTACAATAAGTATAGATTTCTTGAATTACTTTAATGGCTCGTTCTGCACAAATATTGGTTCGTTTTAAATTTAGAATAGCGGAATCATCCACCACCCAGTGTTTAAGTAAACATTTATGAGCATTTTTGAAGGGCTTTACAGATGTTTCCAAATGTTCAAAGTTATTGTGGCGAAAACGTTGATCTGAAAACCATATATCGTACCATGCGCTGCACATAAATTGACAAATTGTCAAAAGTTATGTCCTGTGTTCGGGGTTGAGTATAAAAGTTAAAAGTGCCAGAATGGTTCTGGAATTCCAGCGGGCGTTAATGAGTGCTGGTAATACACGGAATTTGTTAAAAGGAAATATGTAAGTTATTTTTCTCATAATATTTAAATGCTTGTCCTAGTTCGAACAAATACTGCATGTCATCACGCCACTTGATTCTGTGTATTTCCAATATGATATCGCTTTGCTTAAGTTTTGTTTAAGATTTTTGTATTCGGTAATCAATTCTGTAAAAATATCGTACGAAACATTTGGTGATGTTGATTTTGCAACAAGCATTTCATTCATGACATGCTTTAGAATCAAATCTAAAACATGATGTTGACAACCAACATATTGCGGAGGTGAAAAAGATTTTTCCTGAAACGATGTCTGCAGTAAATGAACAATTCCATTTTTTTCTGTATTGACTTTGTTGTATCAGAAATAATCATTTTAATGGAATTCCATAGTTTAAATTTATGTAAAATTTTGTTGATACCTGCAATATAATATCATAGTTAGTTATCTATTTAAAAACTTTTTATTTAATTAGCACCTTCAAATATTGTCAAACTTTGTCCATTGTAAAGCTTCATGACCGCCAACCTGACTTCTTTAAGCTCGTTTGTTAACACCACTACCTGCACTACGTTTTTACCATATTTCTTCCCATCAAAATGCATGCACCAATTTTCTTCTTTTAATGTAGCCATATACTTTTCTTCTATACGTTCCGCTGCTTTTATTGAGGCCTAATAAACACCAGATTGTGAGGGTGTTGGAATATCAATACCCGATTCACCAACTCTTTACATATTTTTGCTGCATTTGTCGCGCTCACGTTGGAAGTCTGAACCATTTTCACTGCAGCCTAAGTTGAACAGGTCACTTTTTTTTAACTCTTGGTTCATAGCTTTCATCGTCTGATGATGCATAGAATTCTGTCTTCTTCTAGGGACGATATTGTTGTGTCAGATACATTTATGTCTGGGACCAAGGCGGTCGTGACTTTTTTTTAATAAAGCAGGTTTTGATGGATGAATAATCATTTCCTTGGCTGTTGAGTTTCCAACATCTCCTTTCGTACTTGTTTGAACTGCGTAAAACTTTTCATCTTCCATACTTAGCCAAATGCCTTCTGGATTGGTCACATCAAATAATTCTGTGGTTTTCATGGGCAACCGCGTATGTCTTAAAATAAAATTTTTCAGGAGAGCCGAAAAAACCATTCTAGATCAAACTATGGGTTAGATATTGCACCTTTTGAACTTTGTAATTGAGTTAAAACATCGGAATGGGCCTATCTGTTTTTAAAAATTTTTTAAAAAATGTAAAGAACGCTTATTAAGCAATATAGCATCAACATTTCAAAATCGAAAAAATAGACATACGCGGTTGCCAATTAAAACCACAGAATTCTCCAAACACTATTGTTGGGTTTCCATTAGGTCGCTTTAAAAATTTACAGTAACGATCTAAAAGCTTTTCTACTTTTCTTTTTATCGAAGATTCAAGTACACATGGAAAATTGAATTTCGTCCATAAATCAAACAATTCCTTATTTTTCTATTTCTTTCGGTTCTTGCCAATGCGTTGTACCGTCCTATTATTACCATCTGCTTTTGTATTCTGCACATTTCATTCAAATTTTTTTCTATTGTAATTATTTCTCGTCTTTTAGTTGTACTTCTTTCAAAATGAGTCAAATTATTTTCCCATACTACCGAATTTTTCAAAACAGCTCATTACTTTAATTTAATATATAAATATTTCTGTATAAATGCAATGTCAGAAAGCACGCACCAAATGATGAGCTCATGAACAATTGTAGACAGCAGCGGTTTGTTTAGACGATTTCTGGAATTTACCGTTACTTTGCAGTCACACAGCAAAACAAAAAGCAAAACAAATCAGAGAACCTAAGCGAGAAACCAGTGGTGGTTATGCTTGTCTTTAAGAATTTACATGTAAACTTTAATCTTAGTCGGTGCGAGACTTTTTTCTAATAAAATGAAAAACTAAAAACGCAGTTATTATTTTTTTGGCATTTCTCACCATGTACGGCCATGCATATTAAAAAAAAAATGCAAAAGTCATATCCCTACTGCGCATTTACCTTTCTTTCTAAAAGGAAAGTTAATTGCGGAATTTCGGTTTTTTTTTAGTTATTTCAATAAACTAAACCGTTTTTGAGTTACGGAATATATGTTGTGCAACCTGCTCCATTTTCGAAATAACGGCATATCTCGAAAACAAGAGTTAACCTAAAAAATACGGTTAGCGCCACCCGGTTGTCTATTTTTTCAACTAGCACAGTGTTATGTTCGTATTGCAGACGTTAGAACTGCAAATGGTATAATTACACGTCCTAAAGAAAAAACAAATTAAATTAAAAATTTTCGGAAAGTTTTTCACTTTTGCGGCTTCTTAAGCGCTACCTAAACGGTGTTAATAGTAATTCCTAGGAAGTTCATATGCTCCAGAAAGTTGTTTATTGAGATCTTAGGAACATTTTTGTACATATTTGATTGTTTCCTTGAATTTTAAAGGTTTCCTACCTATGGACCGGAACAGGGTAAAAAAAGTAAAGAAAAATAGAATTTTGTCAATTTTTTGCGATTTTGATCTGGAAGATGAATTTTTTTTTTGATTTTATATGTTAAAATTTTTTTTTATTGCAAGAGTTTTGTCTAAGAGGGCAAATCAAAATTTCGAACGGTTTGCAAGATATGAGCCTGAGAAAATGATAAATTTTTTGCAAAAATGACACCGAGGCAGAGACCTGCGCCGAAGCGGCTTAGCCGGCTCACAGTGGGGCCTTTTGACTTTTTTCGTTGCAAAAATCATAACTTTTGAACTGATAAAGATATTTAAAAATTTTAAAAAGCATTTGAAAGAAAACTCCTTTAGCTTTGATATACATGATTTGCAAGCGCATAGGTTAGGCGCGGCACTGTGCAAAGTGTCTGCTTTCGACTGTTTTTTTTACAAACATCATAACTTAAAAATGAGTATCATTATTGGCCATAGCTTTGTGGAGGCACTGTGCACAGTGGTTTTTTTTTTTGTTGAAAATATCATATTTTTTTAAGTTACCAAGAAATTTGTAATGGGGAAAAAACACTTGATTTTTAAATCTCTTAGGATCAAAATAAGTGCTCCCTTATTGTGATAGGCATTGGACACGATGACACCTTTGACCTTTCTTGTCGCAAAAATCATATATTTTGAAGTAATGATATTTTTAAAATTTCTCAAACATTTAAAACACAACTTTTTGTGCTTTAAATGACATACCCATAGGGAAGTCTAGAAAAAATGCTTCTCTAATATAACATGTTATATTAATATAACTCTTTTTATTTATATAACAGATAAAAATTATTGAAATATTTTTAATACTAATGTTAATTTATAATATTATTTTATAGTATGATATATTATAATATGATATTTAGTTATTTTTATTACTTTTTTAATAGTTTGTTTTTAATAGACTTAACATATCGGAGCTATAATTATATTCTTCCAAATCCTTTCGAGATCTTACATGTCTCCGCGATGAAATCAGTGGATCTGAAGAGGCCGCCAACATATTAAAAAGATCCTCATTCTGTCTAATCCGTGAAATTTTGCAAGTATTCACATATCTAAAGTGCTTGTAATCTTTGTTTTTGCATTCCTGGGCTTCTTCTTATGATAACTCTCCAATTGGTAACCATTGATATTCAATTAAATTTTGGCCATGAGCCAAAATCTTATGGACCGTAGGAGTAAGTTTCTTCTCAGGGTACTTTTGAGCCAAAAGCTGGGCAGTTTTTGATGCATAATCCTGAAACTTTGGGCCATTTACCATTTCTCTAGCGTTTATAACATTTAGAATAACTGCCAACCTTTCATTTTCCTCATCATTTTCAAAAAACCATCTGGACATGTTACCATCGTTAGTATTTCTATATCCCTGCTTTGGGCAGTCTATTTTTAGTCCAAGGTTCATAAGAAATTCATTTTGCATAATATTTTTTCGAGGAGATAGTTTTTCTTTTGGTATTGCATTCTCATGAAAACTTTCTCCTTCTCTCGGAATTGTATACGCTAATTTTAAAATAAACTCCATGCACCTAATTCTGGCATGTAACGGAGAAATTCCATATTCATAGTTTTGCTCATCACATGAATCATTAAAATTTTCAAAGTCCTTCTGTGACTTTTTGCAAATTGCACACTTCAAAGTTGAAGAAGTATCTGTTATTACATTTAAGACTTTGCCATCAATCATTGTAAGACAATTCATAGTTAATGAAAACCTTTTTTCCATTCTTCATTTCAATAACAGAAGGGTTTAGTTCGGAAATTTGCTTTTTTATATCATTTACTGTAGACTTGATTATTTCTGAAGACTCCTTTGCATATTTAAAAAATATCGGACGCCAAAAATGGACTGACGATGGGCGAGGATTTTTCCAATGCTCAGAGATTTCACTTCTAAGTCGTGAAGGAACTATAGAAGCCATAAACATATTTGCATCTGCAATAGTTATGTCAGTTGTCGATATTGTTTGTTTGTAAGCACTTTGACCAGATGATCCATCACATCTCCACTTGCTTATCAATGTAAGCCTATCTGGAAATAATGCTCTTTCTTTTTCAGGAAAACTTTGAACTAAGCGTTTAGATGTATGATCCATTAAGTCTTGCAGTTCAACTTCTGCTGATACTTCAGTAACTTTTACATTAGATGGTACTGCTTCTTTTTTGGCAGAGGTAACCTTTTTATATCCAGGAAGAACATTCACATTATGATTCTTTAAAGAGCTTCGTAAAATATTATATTTCTCCTTTGAAAATCCCAAGTCCAGAAATAACGCTAAGGCTTCTTCTATGCTATACTTTGTGGGTAATGCATTCAACTGCAGTTTTTATTTTACTTAGTATAAAAACCAAGTTTTAAAACTACCTGCCTATTTTCATAATGTGTTCTTAAATTTAAATAAATAAACAAATTCTAATAATTATGCCTACCTGATTGGCACAGCAAAATATTGTTTATAAATAGGGATACATACATATTTATAAGTAGGCACATATGCATACATTAACATAAATATGTCAGCCACTTATATTTACATTTTTGTGCTGTTAGATAACATAAAATATTAAAATTTTGGTAGCTTTTTTCCTTATTTGGCTATAAGATTGTACCATCTTTCTTCAAATTTCAAGAAAACCTGTCATTTTTAGCTAAATTATTTAAAGTACTGTGTAGTAAATATGCTAAAAAAATATGGGCGTGAACATTTTTGCCCATTTTTAGATATTCTCTACTTTATTTGTAAAAAGTACCTAAATATAGGGTGTCTGAAAAACGGCAACTGTCAAAAAAGTAGGGTATCTCGTGGACATTTTCTTACTTTTGTTAATAAACAATAAATATACCTTTAAAACAATACCAAAAAAGTGATGATCACATAGCAATATTTCTGACACTTCAATTCTAAAATGTCTTTTTTTTTCTCAAAATCACCTTTCTATGGAATTTCTAAAAAACTGTCGACTTTAAGCAGCTCCACCAGCTATAATTCTTATCCAATTAAGAAAAACGTTTTTGAATTCTGATCAGTAAAATAGTCTTTATTCCATGTGTTCATTAATTTTACAAAATTTTGTCATCAAATTTTGTATTTTTGCCACGGTTTTTGGGAAAAGGCGCCACAGTGCGGCTGTTAGCCAGCCGCCGATGAAAATATTCGTAGCCACCGCCGCCCAAATTTCTTCGGTTAAAAATTGGCTGCAGCTAAGCCACCGATTACTTTGTAAATAATTTGTATTCTCTTTTTTAGCACCTTGCCACATTCTTTTGTGTTAGTGTACCCTAAAAAGTGCAACTCTTATGGCCATTTTCTCAATGTATCGATAAACTGGCTGTTACTTAATGTCAAAAAAATTTATTAGAGCGATAAACTGTCCGTTAACGATTTTGGGTTTCTCAATATACCGACAAAAAACATTGTTTTCAGCTGGCAACACCTCTCAAAATACATGTTAAAGCTGGTAGTCAGCTGATTGAATTTATCTGTACGGCAAATAAAAGGAAAATAACTAATTGGCAGAAATGTGCTGGTTAAGCCTAGATTACACTATCTCACAAGTCTTACGTATTCCATAATACTTTGTGAGATAGAAATCTAATGAGTTTTGTTGCGACTGTCAAAAAATCTAATGTAGCATGACAGTTTATGTTCACACCAACACACAAAGTATAAACACTCACACATGAAAAAAAATGCAACCCTGATCCAATGAAAAGTATTATTGTTTAGAAATTTTTCAAAAAACGATGAAGTCGTATGGGATGTCAAACTTTTTTCATAATACTTGTCATTTTCGTGACACATTGCATTCACACTATCACACTTTGTCATATTACTTGAGATTTTGACATGTATTAATACAAAGTATACAGGGGTGTCATGGAAACCAAAAACGTAAAACGAAAGAATTTTAAGAGTCGTTTTTCAATAAGATTTCTTTAATAAAAAAATATTTATAACAATTATTATACAAATAATGCTCTATTAAACAGAAATTTTTTACAAAAATTGTAAAAATTAGATTAAAAGTTTAATAAAAAGAACTGCCAAATTCTTTCGTTTTACGTTTTCGATTTCCATGACACCCCTGATAATAGTGTAATCTAGCCTTTAGCTCTGCGACAGAATAAAAGCAAATTAGACATTGAAAAAACCAAATTTCTTTAATGTGCAGTTTTTCGTTGGGATAAGAGATAATAGTGTAATGAGAAAACGGCCATAAGTTTCTTGTTTATAAAGCATCCACATTTCATCAAAATTTTTAAAATAACGACATATAGGAAAATGAGTGAACAGTGGTGCAATCGTTTTATAATATTTTATGATAACTATTCTGCGTATTTTCCCGCCGAAAAGTGTTAACTCTGTAAAAATTTTACCAAATCACTTTTGTTAAACAGCCTTAAGTGTTGATTGTTTTAAAAACTATATATTTGGATGCAATTCAAAATTAAATAAGTATGTGTGAGAATATCAAATTTACAGATTTTTTTAAAACTTCAAAAGTAATAGAGGATGAAACTGATTCAAGCGATACGGAGATCAGCGAGCTCAGTTCAGCTTTCGTGCATTACGAAAATATGCTTAACAAGAAAAGTCGAGTTCGGTTTGTGCTTTTTTGTGATACAGACGTGTATTTTTAACCCCGCATACGATTAGAACTATTAATTAATCATATTGATTTTGACATATATCAGCAGCGAATGGACGCCTAAAATAAATAATATATTTTGTTATTCAAATTATTTAACAGAATAGTGAACAATTAAAACGATAAAATAAAGAAGTAAAAATATATACATACGTATGAATGTTCATACATGTATGTATGTATGTAGGTATACATATTCTGAACAAAAACATTTAAGTTTAAATTTCTTATTTTTCGTGTTGTTGTAATACAATAAATAATAAAAATATTAAAAGCAAAGCAAAACGGCGAAAAACAAAAACAACTCTGCATGAGTACAAACAGTGAAACAACACTAAGACAAAATGAAAGAAACGTTTACGTTTTAGTTAATGCAAATGAAAATAATGCAGAAATAAATAAAATTACCAATTACTCGAACACATTCTCTATCACCCTCGATGTTTACAAAATCAGTGGATAGTGACTCATTAAAAAAACTACAACTAGATTTGGTGACAAGTGTTGTCAGGCCAGCAAGTATTGCCGTGACGTCAAAAACAAATTTAGTGGGAAATGATACCATGAACTCAAATACAGACGCAATGGAAAACCCTCCTGTAAAAAGTTGTCAAAAGCCTACAGTACAAGTTGGTATGGACAGGTACATAACAGTGCTTAAACGGGGACACAGCCTTACCTCTGCAGCAGTTGCTTCGGCCTCAAAAGTACCATCTTTTGATAAAATAAATTCTCAAAATCGTTTTGCAATTCTGGAGGATGAATCCTCTGAAGCACCAAACGTCATTAAATCATCCGATATATCTTAGGGAGCAAAATTCAAATGAGCTCATAAAGAGTTTGATATCGGTGATAGGTGAAAATTCGTTTGACGTAGCGGCTATAAACCGTGGAAGTATAAACGAGACAAAAATACAAGTCAATCATGAGAATGATTTTCGCAAAATAGTAAACAACTTTGAAACACTTAAAAAAAACTTTTATACCTACCAACTGAAAAGCAGTAAAGGTCTACAGGTAGTGACTAAGGGTATTGACTCATGTGTGGACCCAGAAGAGGTTAAAACATTCCTAGAAGAAAAAGGCTTCAAGGTAAAACATGTAGTAAATATTAAAAATAGAGAAAAAAATTCCCCAACCACTTTTTCGAGTGGAGTTTGAACCCGGCGACGTAAAACTTAAAAAAAAGCAACACATCCTATTTACAATTTAAAATATATTCTCTACAGAAGAATAACTATAGAAGAGCCGCACAAAAAAAATGGACCTGTTCAGTGCTTAAACTGCCAAGAATTTGGCCATACCAAGGCATACTACTACTTACCCCCTGTCTGCGTAGTATGTGGTGAACTACACGGTACAGTTTCTTGCGATAAGTCTAAAACCGACCCCAACGTAAAAAAATGTATCAACTGTGGCGGTAATCACACTGCCAATTATAGGGGATGCCCTGTATATTATATCGTCAAGCAGACGGTTGGACCGAAAACAAATACCCCTCAAATGCAGGTTGCAAATCAAGTAAACACAAATGTAATTCAAGCCCCCCAGCCTAGTAATAACAGAACCTCTTACGCTAACGTCCTAAAATCAAACCATCAGCCAATACAAGGTGCCTCGCCAAGTAATGATAAAACTCCGGTTTATAATTTAAGTCGTTTAGAAAAAACCATGGAAACATTAGTGCAAACAGTAAATAATTTTACGAACACAATGGGTAATATGCTGCAGGAAATGCTTAGAATGCAATCGATGTTATTGCAAGCCGTACTTAACAAACCATGAACTGTTTAAAAATTTGTTTTTGGAACGCAAACGGCGTCCGCCAACATAAAAATGAACTAGAATACATTCTTAAAAATAAACAAATTGATGTCATGATGATTTCTGAAACTCATTTGACCTCAAGAAATACGTTTTAAATCAATGGTTATACACTGTATGATACCAAGGACCCTCGAGATAGAGCTTGTGGAGGTTCTGCCATTTTGATAAAAACCCGAGTCAAACACTACCTAATGTGTGATCATCGTGAAGATTATCTCCAAGCAACGAACATTTGCGTTGAGGAATTAAATAGAAACCTGGTAATTTCTTCGTTATACTCCCCGCCTAGATTTTCAATATCGGAGGACCAATATTATAAATATTTTAAATCATTAGGACCGTGTTTCCTAGCCGCTGGCAATTATAATGCTAAACATACCTTCTGGGGGTCGCGACTTATAACACCAAAGGGTCGTGTTTTATTTAACACAATTTCTAAAATGGATTTAAATGTGGTAGCGAGCGGACAACCAACATATTGGCCCACTGATCATCAAAAAATTCCAGATGTCATCGATTTCGGCGTGGTTAAAAACATCCCCACAGATCCTTAGAATTATCATCCGACCACACACCTACAATTGTTACCCAAATAGAATTGTATTTCCGTCAGGTTACATAGCGACGCCAGCCACACAAATAAATTAGTTAAAATATAAAAAATTTCTCAGTGCCACTGCACAGAAAATATTCCGCTTAGTACACCGGAGAATGTGGATCTCTCTATTGTTAAGTTTGACAGTTATCTTAAACTAGCTGTTCAGCATTCCAGCGTTACCCCCAAAAAAATTAAAAATAATAAAATATATTCTTCAGATGTCGAGCCGCTCTTGACTGAAAAAAGGAGAATTCGAAGAGAGTGGCAACTTTACAGATCCCCGCAACTTAAGATTTTATTAAAAGAGTGCACAAAAAGGCTAAGAAAGTTACTGCAGAATCAGAAAACGGCTTCTCTAGAAAAATATCTTAAGGAACTTGATGCAACTCCACAATCTGACTACTCATTATGGCGTGCAGCTAGAAATCTAAAAAGGCCAGTTATATCTACGCCACCATTAAGAAACTTGAATGGTAGTTGGGCAAGAAACGATATTGAAAAAGGAAATCTGTTTGTTAGTCACTTGAAAAACGTATTTACCACCTGTTGCTGCTAGAGCAGCTATTCCCCTCAGATTTGAGATAAGAGAAATCGAAAAGGCTATTTGTGACTTAAACACTAAGAAGGCACCTGGTATTGATAAAATCAGTAATAAAATGCTTTTGGAGCTACCTCGCATAACAAAGAAAATTATTCTTTTTATTTTTAATGCTATTTTACGCCTTGAATACTATCCTCAAAAATGGAAGGTTTCCTTCGTTACCATGATACCAAAGCCAGGGAAAGATTATACAAAAGTTGAGTCTTATAGGCCTATTAGCTTATTATCAAATATGTCAAAGCTGTTTGAGAAATTATCAGTTTAAAAATTAACACCGATTTTAAGTGAAAATAGATGTATTCCAAACCATCAGTTCGGATTTAGAAGAAAACACAGCACAATCGAACAGACTCATCGAATAGTAAATGTCATAAGAAAAGCATTTGAAGAAAAGAAATATTGCTCAGCACTCTTCATCGATGTTTCGCAAGCTTTTGATAAAGTCTGGCATGAAGGCTTATTACATAAATTGAAGCAAAATTTACCAGCAAACACACACAAGCTGCTAAAAAGCTACTTAGTCGGTCGTCAATTTATTATTAAAGAAGGAAATTTCTTAAGTTCACCTCAGCCCATTGCCGCTGGAGTCCCACAAGGCAGCATCCTGGGCCCCCTATTATACTTAATTTATATTTCGGACATACCTACAAGCAACTACACACAAACTTCAACATTTGCAGACGAAACAGCTTTTCTAAGCGTCCACGAAAATCGTTATGAAGCATCGCGTTACTTACAGCATCATATATTTCAACTAGCAATAGGGTTAACACAATTGAGGATAATGGTCAATGAGCAAAAATGCGTACATATAACATTCACTTTGCGCCGGGAATTTTGCCCCCCCTATTACAATCAATAATCAAATAATTCCTCAACATTCGCATGTAATATATCTCGGTATACATCTAGATCGGCGATTAACGTGGAAATGCCATATAGAGGCAAAATTAACTCAAATGAAACTAAAAGCCATTCAAATTCATTGGCTTATTGGAAGAAATTCTGTCCTTAGGCTCGATTGCAAGCTTCTACTTTATAACTCTACCTTAAAGCCTATCTGGTGCTACGGTATTCAACTATGGGGCACTGCCTCGGCCTCTAATATCGACAAAATTCAAAGGCGCCAAAATAAACTTCTTCGAATAATCACAGCAGCTCCCTGGTATGTTAAAAACTCAAACATTCATAGGGATCTCAATGTGCCATTAGTTAAAACTATGATTACAAAATATGCAATAAAATATTTAAAAAGGCTTGAACAACACCCAAATCCACTAGCTCGAAATATTTTAAATCATAGCGGCCACACTCGCTTAAGAAGAAGACACTGCAGCACTTACCCAATTAGATGACCGATAAACATAAGTTTATTTATGAGCGAAATATATAAGTGAACAGAACCCGTGAGGACGAAAATTTTGTCTGGCACTGGCAGGACATAAAATAACGTATTAGGTTAAGATTTGATTAATGATTGTTAGTTCATATTTAATATATGAATATTCAATAAAAAATAATGACAAAAAAAAAACAAGAAAAGTGAATTTAAGAGTAAAACGCAAATATGTTTGTTTGCGTCACTATTGAGGTATTCGTGTACGCGGTCAACACACCAAGACTACCCTTCAACGTGGTCGAAATTTTGGTGTGTCACTGTACCACATTTTGTCCTTTTTTAAGAGACCGTTTTCAAGCCGAACAAAGATAAATAGAAGTTCTAAAAAAATATGGTGTTTTTAATTATAATTGTTTTATATGTAATAATGTTTGCGTCTCTATTGAGGTATTCGTGTACGCGGTCAACACACCAAGACTACCCTTCAACGTGGTCGAAATTTTGGTGTGTCACTGTACCACATTTTGTCCTTTTTTAAGAGACCGTTTTCAAGCCGAACAAAGATAAATAGAAGTTCTAAAAAAATATGGTGTTTTTTATTATAATTGTTTTAAATGTAAAAATGTTAAATTTTGAACCTCTGGAATAGCTAATTATTCAATTAATGTTTGATTTCCCGTGTCATTGAAAACATGTGATTCCTGTTTAAACAAAAACATATTTTTATGCCATGAGTAGTGAATTATAGTTTGAAAAATGGTTTGTTTCCCTACAAATAAAATTGGACCACCTGATCCATGGACTGGTCCGATGTAATGCAAGCATGGACCATGTCATTGTTAAAAAGTGTTTGTAGTGAGACGACATGTCTTCGTTTTTTAACGACTTGCTTTCGTTTTTAAACGACTTCATAACTAATCCTCTTGTGTATAAGATGGAGTAGTTTTAAAACTACTCCATAGTGGTCCAAAGGTGGGTTATATGGTCCTCTCCTAGGACATCGTAATGTTAAATATACCAGGTTTTTTCCATAAATTTGGATTAGTTTTGGACTAGTCCTGGTCCCTTGTGGACTACTCTGTACACGCGTGTTTGGACTGGTCCTATTATTTGCATGGTTAATATAATCACATACAAATATGTTTACACAAATGTACATCATATAATTTTTATATACATATCCCATCGGCTGACAGCCACATCGGCTAACAGCCGGAGCGAGCCGCCGCCGAGCAATTTTTTGCGTCAGCCGCCGATGAAAACCCACGGCGCAGGTCTCTGCACCGAGGGGCCCATAGAAAAAGTGCATGACTTTGGGCAAAACTGGGAGACACTGGTCTTTTTTTTTTTGGTCTTTTATCACGTAGAGTTGTCCGTATATGGTTTTCGTGTTGCACTCAGTGGCGGATTAAGGCCTGCTTCCGTCCAAGGTACTCTTTAATATACCGCCCATTTTGATTATATAGGAGTGATTATCCAAAAAAAAAATTTAAATACAAAAATTATTGTGTATTCATTTTAATAAATTTATATACATATGAACATATTACGGTGCTTCAAAATCGTCTGAAGAAGTCTGATTTATACTCGTCAAGACTGGATCATTGCGTATGAACCACACCAACATATGTTCTATATTTAAGCAAAATCGAATGAAGTTTTAAGATTTCTAAAAATTGCAATTTTTCGAATTTTTCTATGGAAATTTACATGAAAATTAAAAAAAAAGTTAAAATTATATATGTAACTAGCATTTAACCCGCTACTTCGTTAGCGTCTCCTTTTTCTTCGTGGACATATTTTTATGCCAAAGTTTATTTTCAAAAAAGTACCTGTCCCCTTATTTTTTTTAACGAACAACAATAAGTGTTAAATTTTTTGGATCTCTTTAATTTTGGATTTTTAAGGTTAGCGGAATCGATTTGGCGAGAGGCCAACCTTTGGTCCAAAAGTCAGCTTTTTAGCTTCAAGAGTTTAGGATGTGCGATGTTGAATCCGTCAGTTACTTTACAAATTTTTATTATATAGAGATGGAGAAAAATGTTGAGAAAACAGTAACAAAATTAGGAACGATTTTCACACCTTAAACGTTTGAATTTCAAAAAAGGTCCAAACCTGTTTTGTATTTTTTAGATAAGCTAAAAATGTGATACAATATTTATTTACCCTTTTACACCTCAAAAAGGCCTTCCTTCAAAAAAGTACGAGACACCCCTCCGTTTATTTTTTTTAATGAACAATAATTAGTATTCAATTTTTTGTATCTCTTTTTGTTTAGGAAATATACGGTTAGCGAATTTTTCTAATAAACAAGAATAAGTACTGATGTTTTTTATCTCTTTTAGTTTAGGAGGTATGAGGTTCGCGGGATCGATATACATAGGTAAAATTTTCACCCCTGAAACGTTCGAATTTCGAAAAAGTACCAAATTCGCATTTGTATTTTTAAGATAAGTAACAAATGTTATTTAATTTTTATTTTTATGTGTATTGGGTTAAAAGCTAGATTTACTACCTAAAACGACCGAATTTCGTTAAAGTACCAGACACCAATTTGCTTTTTTATTTAATGCACAAAAATAAATATTAAATTAAAAAATTACCAGTTTATTTTAAAAAAATACCAGTTAGAGAACGAAAAAGTAGCCAAAAATTCCTCTTACAGATTCTCATTCACTCAGGAGCTTGCATGTTTAATTTTATGTTTCTAGATCCAATAAATACGGATATATAAAAGGTACCAGTTAAAGAACAAAATAGTACCAAAAGCCCTCTTACAGATTTTCATTCACTCAGGACCTTGCATGTTTAATTTTATGTTTCTAGGTCCAATACTAACGGAAATTCAAAAAGTACCAGTTAAAGAACAAAGAAGTAACAAAAACTTCCATCTTATATATTCTTATCCACTTAGGGCATTGCATCTTGAATTTAATGTTTCTAAGTCCAATAATAACGGATATTCAAAAAGTACCAGTTTAATAACTAAGAATTACCAATAAGCGCTTTTAGAGATTCTCATTCACTCAGGACCATGCAGGTTTAATTTTATGTTCATTAGACCAACATTAGCGAAAATTTAAAAAAGTACCATTTGAAAAACGAAAAAGTACCAAAATCATCTCTCTTACAGATTGTCATTCACTAAAGAGGTTCCATGCTTAATTTTATGTTTCTAGGCCCAATACTAACGGAAATTCAAAAAGTACCAGCTAACGAATAAAAAAGTACCAATAAGATCCCACTAAAAGATTCTCATTTACACAGGATCGTGCATGTTTAATTTTATGTTTCTAGGTCCAATACTGACGGAAATTCAAAAAGTACCAGTAAATGAACAAAAAAGTACCAACAACTTCCCTCTTATGGATTCTTATCCACTCAGGACCTTGCATTTTTAATTTTATCTTTCTAGGTCCAATACCAACTGAAATTCAAAAAGTACCAATCAAAGAATAAAAAAGTACCAAAAAGTTCATTCTTATAGATTCTCATCCATCCAGGACATTGCATATTGAATTTTATGTTTCTAGGTCCAATACTAAAGGAAATTCAAAAAGTACCAGTTAAAGAACAAAAAAGTACCAAAAAGTTCCGTCATAGATTCTTATCCACTCAAGACATTGCATGTTGAATCTTATGTTTTTAGGTCCAACATAACGATAATTTAAAAAATACCAAAAAGTTAAGTAAAATATCAAATTTCCTGTATTCCCCCTTTTTGGTACTATTTTTCACCCCATTAAAGTATAAAAAATTTCAGTATTATAGTGGCAGCCCATAATTTAGTAATATATTTCAAAAAATGGAGAAAAATGTTTTTTAAAAAAAGTACCAAAAATAATTACGATTTTTACCCCTTAAATGTTCGAATTTCGAAAAAGTACCAAATTCATATTCGTATTTTTTTGATAAGTTTCGAATGCGGTATTAACTTTGTTTCTATGTTTATTGGTTCAAAAGATAGATGGGGTGTCAAAAAAGTACTAAAATTCAGATTTTTCACGTTTACTCCCAAATAGGGCCGAATTTCAAAAAAGTACCAGACACCTGTCCGCTTATTTTTCTAAAGAACTACGATAGGTATTAAATTTTTTTTGTATCTCTTTTAGTTTTGGAGATATAAGGTTACCGAATTTTCCCGTTTTTACCCTTTTTTACCCCCTAAACATTCGAATTTCCAAAAATCCCGTCTTAGTGGATCGATTTGGGGAGTGACCAATCTCTGGTCCAAATTTCAAGTGTCTAGCTTCAGGCGTGTAGGCTGTGCGATGATGAATCAGTCAGTCAGTGAGTCAGTCAGTAACGTTACAATTTTATATATGTATATAGATGACTTGTCATTACGTCCTTTAGGAATTCGCCATGAATTGTGAATCAAAATTTTATTACCTTTAAGATTGTAAAACAAACCAAAAATTGTTATAATTTTTTATTTTTACATTCTGTATATTATTTTGATCTTCTTGATTAAAGCTTTAAATAAAAATGAATGGCATACCCATTGCGGGAAGGATAACTATATCTTGGGGATTCTTCATTAAATATGCGTTATTTTACCTTCTTCTTAACAAATTTTTAGATAATGGACTTATTTTTTTTTAATTTAAACACTTTTTCGTAAATAAACTTCATATAGATAACGTTTTTTGGGAGAGTGGAAATTCTACGGAGTAAAAGTCTTATAATAAGACATGCTGCTAAACTTTACAAAAAAAAAACCCAAGTTTTGAATCCGCATTATCACAAAATCCGCAATATTATTTACAAATTTAGCTTCATAATTGTAATTATCGCCAACATATTTTACAGATTTTGTGTATCGTGTTCTATGGTATTAAATTTTATATTAATCATTTTAAATTTTTATTAACCTATAGAGTTAAAACACGTCAAACCATCACGAAAAAATGGCATTTTCGGCATCATCACCTCCGATTTGAATGAAATTCAACACAAATGTTGTATGTAATTGGACTTTAACAAAACATAAATTTCAGACCCCACATTCTTTCGGCATCCGAAATATGACGTCATAAAAGATGTGAAAAATGTTAAAAAAAAAACACAAAAGTCTCCTTACAAAAGGGGATAGAACTCTTGAACTACGCAAGATAATTTATTTTTGGTATCGTTTTAAAGGTGAAAGTGCACCCTTTAAAATAATAGGCATATTGTGTTTTTTTAAGAAGAGGTCAAAGGTTAATTTTTGGGGTCTTGAGTTCAAAGGTCCATATCTGGAAAAGTATATTTTTTAAAATTCTTAAAAAAATATATGTTAAGTATTATACCCTCTTCAACATTTGCAGAAAATTTGATGGTGGAGACTCGATTGGTGACAGAGTTACATACCAGAACGTGATTCAAAGTATGTTTTGTGTTCAAAAATCCCCTGTTGTTGTATTTTAATTATTTTTTTCAGTATATCTGGAGAACAGCAAGAGCCAAAGTTTCAAAATTAGGTACACACATTTAAGTTATCAATACGCACCATCCCACAAAATGTGGGCGGGATTGGAGAAGTGGGCGTGGTACCTCCCGTACAAAAAGTATCAAAAATTGTATAAAAACCTGAATCTTTGGACTGTCATATGACCTATGGTTACGTCGTATATATCAAAAGATCGGAAATCTTTAGTAGAAAATATTCTCTGAAAAACTCGGAAAAATCGGTTCAGATACAAAAAATTTTTGATATTTTTTGTACGGGAGGTACCACGCCCACTTCTCCAATCCCGCCCACATTTTGTGGGATGGTGCGTATTGGTAACTACGCAAAATATTTAGTATTGGACTGATAGTTTGATTACAACGTTAGTTTTTTGCACATTTTAAATTTTATGTAGTAAAATATTTTCCAAAATTCTGCCACCAAGTCAATTGAAAGCTTCACAAATCCGCAGGTAATCGACCTGTTGTTTTGCATTTTGTTGAGCAATATATCGGTTTATTTCTAATTAACTTATTTACCCTTAATATTCGATTTATAGGAGGAACTACTTACATACATGTTATGTTCCCTAGCAAAAATAAAGTGAGAAAATCTAAGGGAAATGTGAACAAATTACGAGGGAAAAAATTTTTTACGATAAGTGGAATTTTTTCCCGTGAATAATTTTTCACGTTATTATTCTCCTTTGAATTACAATTTTTCATGGGATTTGTTCATGATTGCAAATATGTGAAAAGGGGAAAAATTACGAGGGAAAAATTATTCACGATAGAGGTGATTTTGTTAAGCGATTTTTGGTTATTTACACTTTTCATATGTAGTCACGTTAAAATGGCCTTGGAGAGGTGGAAAATTTCGACGTCGAGTTTTGAACAACATAATACATTGTATACATATGTAGATATATACATACGTTTTTTTTTATTCACATATAATTATTCCAATCTTTTGGCCAATTCAAAGCATATTTCAATTATTTTATGCATAGAATCAAGGCGAATTCATGTAAACGGTGGTGTCGATACTACAACAATTAACAACACCAAAAACACAACAATGTATTTTGTTGCTGCCTTCGTTGGCCGATAAGTCAAAAACACAAGTAACTTTTGACATTCCTCTCTCTAATTTAAAAAAAAAAAAGTAGCACAGCTGTGTTTTCAACGCCACCTGAAAGTCAATTCGCCTTGCATAGAATTTTGTTTTTAATAAATGGTGTGTTACCACCACTATTATGGATAACAATCTTGAAGCGATGTGGTGGCTTAGGTCTTGGCTGTGGTTCGTGTCTTGATCCGGGCATTTTGCCAGCATCTGGTGATTCCCAAGATGAATGCAGTGAACTTAAAGGCCTTGGCAACGAAAGGTTATCCATCCCCTAAACCGAGGTGTTATGCGACCCGTGCCTATCGGTTGGTTTGCAGTCAGGGTTTACCGACTGTATTATCACGGAGCTTTGCTGATACCTGGGCACCTCAGCAAATAGACTACGCCCTTACCGCGTTATCGAGGGCTATGACGTGGCGGACCTCCAGATCCCCTACACTCGTGGGACCAGACAGCAAAAATTAATTTTCCTTTAAAAAACCACAAAAATCAAAAACGAAACAAACTAACAATGGCACGGAACAAGACACGAAAAGGACCAATGAGACGAAGACGATCCCGTCGGTGGCTGTATCAGTCTCGACACCTAACAGCGGCGATGTACCTCTGTCTTTCGCGCCAAGTACATCAAAAGCCGTATCAGCCCTTTCCGCCAGAGCGGATAAAGCCCATGCTTCGGGTACTGCAAAGTTGGAAATGACAAAGTCGTCCAACAAAGCAGCCTCCCATATGCCTATTGTGCAAAGAGGGACGGAGATGATTACATCCTGTCCCACTTCTGTAACTCCCCCCGCCAACTCCGGCGTCACTAAGAAGACACCTCAGCATAAAAATCCTTCCAAGAGGGCATCTAACTCAAGGCGTGCTGCCTTGCGTGTTATCGAGCTATTCGGCTCCAAAGATGCCAATGAGCTTTCTGCAGAACAGGAAGCTTCATTGGCATGGGCTAAGGCCCTTACTGCTGGGCTTCAAAGCGTTTCACCTCCTGCCCCTGCAAAGGCAATGCCTAAACGGCAACTTTCGGAGGAAGAAGCGACAGCCGTTAGACAGCAACCAGGGACAAAACGTCCCAAGTACGCACCAAAGTCGACTAATAGGTCCTACAGCGAGGTGGCGAAAGACCATCTTGTTAGGGCTATTATAGACAGAAGTGCTGCTGATGGATCCATCTCCCACTCTAGGTGGGACTTGGTGAAGCAGCAAATGATGGGTGTCTTTTGGAAGATCCTTAGTGAGAATCCAGGAGCACCCCCGCAATGCGACGATGCTGGCTGGTACCAGGGTCACGTTAAGCTGATGGCGTGTGTGGACGAGCGTTCTGCTCTTCTGCTGAAGCTTGCCATTGGAGCGATTGGCGAAATATGGAAAGCTGCTAGGCTCGACGTGGTTTTGGTGAGTGAGATACCACGGAGACCTAGATCCATCGTCACCATCCCAGCGGAACCCTCTGCACCGGAGGAAATCTTGAAGATTATTCAGTGCTGCAACCCCCAACTTCCCACTCATAACTGGAAAGTTGTCAAGGTTTCAGCAGCTGAAGGATCCTCAAGAACGGCGATCGTAGTCCTGAATCAGGACTCCTTGAAGCCACTGAGGGAGAAACAGGGCAAGATTTACTATGGTTTCAGTACCACCTTGCTCCGTGTCTACCGAGGTGATGACAAGGGCGATCCCGCTCCGAAGGTTGTGGAGCCTACGCAGACTGCGGACTGCACGAATGACGCTTCCGTTCATTCATGTGACAATGAAGACACCCCGTCCGTCTCTGACATGCTGGGTGACCTCTTTGAACGCATGGGTGAATTGGCTGATGAGGACGCCCTCCTGGTATCAGATCAGGAGGACGCCAATGTCACGGTCGTTAATACTGGACATGGTGAAGGTGACGCAGATAAACCTTCACCACTCTAAGGCAGCATCCGCTGCACTGCTCCTCCGGGTGGTAGAGAGAGAGGAGGAGCTAATAATGATCCAAGAGCCATGGATCCACAAGGATCGGGTTTGCGGATTAAACCTCAAGGGCTATAAGCTCCTATATGCCAAAGCAACAGGTAAAATTAGATCTTGTATTTTGGCTAAAAACACGCTGGATAAATTCATTCTTTCTGATTTCAGTGATGAAGACACAACTTCAGCGGCCCTAGAGATGGGCGACATGTCGATCTGGATCGTCTCGGGCTATATGGCGCATGACCAGGACAATGAGCCACCTAATAGGCTTGTTCGTGGCTTGGTAGCCAAAGCCGGCTCCATGGGTACCCCGGTGGTTATCTGGGGCACTGCCTCGGCCTCTAATATCGACAAAATTCAAAGGCGCCAAAATAAACTTCTTCGAATAATCACAGCAGCTCCCTGGTATGTTAAAAACTCAAACATTCATAGGGATCTCAATGTGCCATTAGTTAAAACTATGATTACAAAATATGCAATAAAATATTTAAAAAGGCTTGAACAACACCCAAATCCACTAGCTCGAAATATTTTAAATCATGGCGGCCACACTCGCTTAAGAAGAAGAGACACTGCAGCACTTACCCAATTAGATGACCGATAAACATAAGTTTATTTATGAGCGAAATATATAAGTGAACAGAACCCGTGATGACGAAAATTTTGTCTGGCACTGGCAGGACATAAAATAACGTATTAGGTTAAGATTTGATTAATTATTGTTAGTTCATATTTAATATATGAAGATTCAATAAAAAATAATGACAAAAAAAAAACAAGAAAAGTGAATTTAAGAGTAAAACGCAAATATGTTTGTTTACGTCACTATTGAGGTATTCGTGTACGCGGTCAACACACCAAGACTACCCGTCAACGTGGTCGAAATTTTGGTGTGTCACTGTACCACATTTTGTCCTTTTTTAAGAGACCGTTTTCAAGCCGAACAAAGATAAATAGAAGTTCTAAAAAAGATGGTGTTTTTTATTATAATTGTTTTATATGTAAAAATGTTAAATTTTGAACCTCTGGAATAGCTGATTATTCAATTAATGTTTGATTTCCTGTGTCATTGAAAACATGTGATTCCTGTTTAAACAAAAACATATTTTTATGCCATGAGTAGTGAATTATAGTTTGAAAAATGGTTTGTTTCCCTACAAATAAAATTGGACCACCTGATCCATGGACTGGTCCGATGTAATGGAAGCATGGACCATGTCATTGTTAAAAAGTGTTTATAGTGAGACGACATGTCTTCGTTTTTTAACGACGTGCTTTCGTTTTTAAACTACTTCATAACTAATCCTCTTGTGTATAAGATGGAGTAGTTTTAAAACTACTCCATAGTGGTCCAAAGGTGGGTTATATGGTCCTCTCCTAGGACATCGTAATGTTAAATATACCAGGTTTTTTCCATACATTTGGGTTAGTTTTGGACTAGTCCTGGTCCCTTGTGGACTACTCTGTACACGCGTGTTTGGACTGGTCCTATTATTTGCAGGGTTAATATAAACACATACACATATGTTTACACAAATGTACATCATATAATTTTAATATACATATCCCATCGGCTGACAGTCACATCGGCTAACAGCCGGAGCGAGCCGCCGCCGAGCAATTTTTTGCGTCAGCCGCCGATGAAATCCCACGGCGCAGGTCTCTGCACCGAGGGGCCCATAGAAAAAGTGCATGACTTTAGGCAAAACTGGGAGACACTGTTCTTTTTTTTTGGTCTTTTATCACGTAGAGTTGTCCGTATATGGTTTTCGTGTTGCACTCAGTGGCGGATTAAGGCCTGCTTCCGTCCAAGGCACTCTTTAATATGCCGCCCATTTTGATTATATAGGAGTGATTATCCAAAAAAAAAATTTAAATACAAAAATTATTGTGTATTCATTTTAATAAATTTATATACATATGAACATATTACGGTGCTTCAAAATCGTCTGAAGAAGTCTGATTTATACTCGTCAAGACTGGATCATTGCGTATGAACCACACCAACATATGTTCTATATTTAAGCAAAATCGAATGACGTTTTATGATTTCTAAAAATTGCAATTTTTCGAATTTTTCTATGGAAATTTACATGAAAATTAAAAAAAAAGTTTAAATTATATATGCAATGACTTGTTATTACGTCCTTTAGGACTTCGCCATGAATTGTGAATCAAAATTTTATTACCTTTAAGATTGTAGAACAAACCAAAATTGTTATAATATTTTATTTTTACACTCTGTATATTATTTTGATCTTCTTGATTAAAGCTTTAAATAAAAATGAATGGCATACCCATTGCAGGAAGGATAACTATATCTTGGGGATTCTTCATTAAATATGCGTTATTTTACCTTCTTCTTAACAAATTTTTAGATAATGGACTTATTTTTCTTTAATTTAAACACTTTTTCGAAAATAAACTTCATATAGATAACGTTTTTTGGGATAGTGGAAATTCTACGGAGTAAAAGTCTTATAATAAGACATGCTGCTAAACTTTACAAAAAAAAACCCCCCAAGTTTTGAATCCGCATTAACACAAAATCCGCAATATTATTTACAAATTTAGCTTCATAATCGTAATTATCGCCAACATATTTTACAGATTTTGTGTATCGTGTTCTATGGTATTAAATTTAATATTAATCATTTTAAATTTTTATTAACCTATAGAGTTAAAACACGTCAAACCATCACGAAAAAATGGCATTTTCGGCATCATCACCTCCGATTTGAATGAAATTCAACACAAATGTTGTATGTAATTGGACTTTAACAAAACATAAATTTCAGACCCCACATTCTTTCGGCATCCGAAATATGACGTCATAAAAGATGTGAAAAATGTTAAAAAAAACACAAAAGTCTCCTTACAAAAGGGGATAGAACTCTTGAACTACGCAAGATAATTTAGTTTTTTTGGTATCGTTTTAAAGGTGAAAGTGCAGCCTTGAAAAAAATAGGCATATTGTGTTTTTTAAGAAGAGGTCAAAGGTAAATTTTTGGGGTCTTGAGTTCAAAGGTCCATATCTGGAAAAGTATATTTTTTAAAATTCTTAAAAAAAATATATGTTAAGAATTATACCCTCTTCAACATTTGCAGAAAATTTGAAGGTGGAGACTCGATTGGTGTCAGAGTTATATACCAGAACGTGATTCTAAGTATGTTTTGTGTTCAAAAATCCCTTGTTGTTGTTGTATTTTAATTATTTTTTTCAGTATATCTGGAGAACAGCAAGAGCCAAAGTTTCCAAATTAGGTACACACATTTAAGTTATCAATACGCACCATCCCACAAAATGTGGGCGGGATTGGAGAAGTGGGCGTGGTACCTCCCGTACAAAAAGTATCAAAAATTGTATAAAAACCTGAATCTTTGGACTGTCATATGACCTATGGTTACGTCGTATATATCAAAAGATCGGAAATCTTTAGTAGAAAATATTCTCTGAAAAACTCGGAAAAATCGGTTCAGATACAAAAAATTTTTGATATTTTTTGTACGGGAGGTACCACGCCCACTTCTCCAATCCCGCCCACATTTTGTGGGATGGTGCGTATTGATAACTACGCAAAATATTTAGTATTGGACTGATAGTTTGATTACAACGTTAGTTTTTTGCACATTTTAAATTTTATGTAGAAAATATTTTCCAAAATTCTGCCACCAAGTCAATTGAAAGCTTCACAAATCCGCAGGTAATCGACCTGTTGTTTTGCATTTTGTTGAGCAATATATCGGTTTATTTCTAATTAACTTATTTACCCTTAATATTCGATTTATAGGAGGAACTACTTACATACATGTTCTGTTCCCTAGCAAAAATAAAGTGAGAAAATCTAAGGGAAATGTGAACAAATTACGAGGGAAAAATTTTTTCACAATAAGGGGAATTTTTTCCCGTGAACAATTTTTCACGTTATTATTCTCCTTTGAATTACAATTTTTCATGGAGTTGTTCATGATCGCAAATATGTGAAAAGGGGAAAAATTACAAGGGAAAAATTATTCACGATAGAGGTGATTTTGTTAAGCGATTTTTGGTTATTTACACTTTTCATATGTAGTCACGTTAAAATGGCCTTGGAGAGGTGGAAAATTTCGACGTCGAGTTTTAAAAACATAATACATTGTATGCATATGTAGATATATACATACGTTTTTTTTATTCACATATAATTATTCCAATCTTTTGGCCAATTCAAAGCATATTTCAATTATTTTATGCATAGAATCAAGGCGAATTCATGTAAACGGTGGTGTCGATACTACAACAATTAACAACACCAAAAACACAACAATGTATTTTGTTGCTGCCTTCGTTGGCCGATAAGTCAAAAACACAAGTAACTTTTGACATTCCTCTCTCTAATTTAAAAAAAAAAGTAGCACAGCTGTGTTTTCAACGCTACCTGAAAGTCAATTCGCCTTGCATAGAATTTTGTTTTTAATAAATGGTGTGTTACCACCACTATTATGGATAACAATCTTGAAGCGATGTGGTGGCTTACGTCTTGGCTGTGGTTCGTGTCTTGATCCGGGCATTTTGCCAGCATCTGGTGATTCCCGAGATGAATGCAGTGAACTTAAAGGCCTTGGCAACGAAAGGTTATCCATCCCCTAAACCGAGGTGTTATGCGACCCGTGCCTATCGGTTGGTTTGCAGTCAGGGTTTACCGACTGTATTATCACGGAGCTTTGCTGATACCTGGGCACCTCAGCAAATAGACTACGCCCTTACCGCGTTATCGGGGGCTATGACGTGGCGGACCTCCAGATCCCCTACACTCGTGGGACCAGACAGCAAAAATGAATTCTCCTTTAAAAAACAACAAAAATCAAAAACGAAACAAACTAACAATGGCACGGAACAAGACACGAAAAGGACCAATGAGACGAAGACGATCCCGTCGGTGGCTGTATCAGTCTCGACACCTAACAGCGGCGATGTACCTCTGTCTTTCGCGCCAAGTACATCAAAAGCCGTATCAGGCCTTTCCGCCAGAGCGGATAAAGCCCATGCTTCGGGTACTGCAAAGTTGGAAATGACAAAGTCGTCCAACAAAGCAGCCTCCCATATGCCTATTGTGCAAAGAGGGACGGAGATGATTACATCCTGTCCCACTTCTGTAACTCCCCCCGCCAACTCCGGCGTCACTAAGAAGACACCTCGGCATAAAAATCCTTCCAAGAGGGCATCTAACTCAAGGCGTGCTGCCTTGCGTGTTATCGAGCTATTCGGCTCCAAAGATGCCAATGAGCTTTCTGCAGAACAGGAAGCTTAATTGGCATGGGCTAAGGCCCTTACTGCTGGGCTTCAAAGCGTTTCACCTCCTGCCCCTGCAAAGGCAATGCCTAAACGGCAACGTTCGGAGGAAGAAGCGACAGCCGTTAGACAGGAACCAGGGACAAAACGTCCCAAGTACGCACCAAAGTCGACTAATAGGTCCTAGCGAGGTGGCGAAAGACCATCTTGTTAGGGCTATTATAGACAGAAGTGCTGCTGATGGATCCATCTCCCACTCTAGGTGGGACTTGGTGAAGCAGCAAATGATGGGTGTCTTTTGGAAGATCCTTAGTGAGAATCCAGGAGCACCGCCGCAATGCGACGATGCTGGCTGGTACCAGGGTCACGTTAAGCTGATGGCGTGTGTGGACGAGCGCTCTGCTCTTCTGCTGAAGCTTGCCATTGGAGCGATTGGCGAAATATGGGAAGGTGCTAGGCTCGACGTGGTTTTGGTGAGTGAGATACCACGGAGACCTAGATCCATCGTCACCATCCCAGCGGAACCCTCTGCACCGGAGGAAATCTTGAAGATTATTCAGTGCTGCAACCCCCAACTTCCCACTCATAACTGGAAAGTTGTCAAGGTTTCAGCAGCTGAAGGATCCTCAAGAACGGCGATCGTAGTCCTGAATCAGGACTCCTTGAAGCCACTGAGGGAGAAACAGGGCAAGATTTACTATGGTTTCAGTACCATCTTGCTCCGTGTCTACCGAGGTGATGACAAGGGCGATCCCGCTCCCAAGGTTGTGGAGCCTACGCAGTCTGCGGACTGCACGAATGACGCTTCCGTTCATTCATGTGACAATGAAGACACCCCGTCCGTCTCTGACATGCTGGGTGACCTCTTTGACCGCATGGGTGAATTGGCTGATGAGGACGCCCTCCTGGTATCAGATCAGGAGGACGCCAATGTCACGGTCGTTAATACTGGACATGGTGAAGGTGACGCAGATAAACCTTCACCACTCTAAGGCAGCATCCGCTGCACTGATCCTCCGGCTGGTAGAGAGAGAGGAGGAGCTAATAATGATCCAAGAGCCATGGATCCACAAGGATCGGGTTTGCGTATTAAACCTCAAGGGCTATAAGCTCCTATATGCCAAAGCAACAGGTAAAATTAGATCTTGTATTTTGGCTAAAAACACGCTGGATATCTTCATTCTTTCTGATTTCAGTGATGAAGACACAACTTCAGCGGCCCTAGAGATGGGCGACATGTCGATCTGGATCGTCTCGGGCTATATGGCGCATGACCAGGACAATGAGCCACCTAATATGCTTGTTCGTGGCTTGGTAGCCAAAGCCGGCTCCATGGGTACCCCGGTGGTTATCTGGGGCACTGCCTCGGCCTCTAATATCGACAAAATTCAAAGGCGCCAAAATAAACTTCTTCGAATAATCACAGCAGCTCCCTGGTATGTTAAAAACTCAAACATTCATAAGGATCTCAATGTGCCATTAGTTAAAACTATGATTACAAAATATGCAATAAAATATTTATAAAGGCTTGAACAACACCCAAATCCACTAGCTCGAAATATTTTAAATCATGGCGGCCACACTCGCAAAAGAAGAAGAGACACTGCAGCACTTACCCAATTAGATGACCGATAAACATAAGTTTATTTATGAGCGAAATATATAAGTGAACAGAACCCGTGAAGACGAAAATTTTGTCTGGCACTGGCAGGACATAAAATAACGTATTACGTTAAGATTTGATTAATTATTGTTAGTTCATATTTAATATATGAAGATTCAATAAAAAATAATGACAAAAAAAAAACAAGAAAAGTGAATTTAAGATTAAAAAGCAAATATGTTTGTTTACGTCACTATTGAGGTATTCGTGTACGCGGTCAACACACCAAGACTACCCGTCAACGTGGTCGAAATTTTGGTGTGTCACTGTACCACATTTTGTCCTTTTTTAAGAGACCGTTTTCAAGCCGAACAAAGATAAATAGAAGTTCTAAAAAAGATGGTGTTTTTTATTATAATTGTTTTATATGTAAAAATGTTAAATTTTGAACCTCTGGAATAGCTGATTATTCAATTAATGTTTGATTTCCTGTGTCATTGAAAACATGTGATTCCTGTTTAAACAAAAACATATTTTTATGCCATGAGTAGTGAATTATAGTTTGAAAAATGGTTTGTTTCCCTACAAATAAAATTGGACCACCTGATCCATGGACTGGTCCGATGTAATGCAAGCATGGACCATGTCATTGTTAAAAAGTGTTTATAGTGAGACGACATGTCTTCGTTTTTTAACGACGTGCTTTCGTTTTTAAACGACTTCATAACTAATCCTCTTGTGTATAAGATGGAGTAGTTTTAAAACTACTCCATAGTGGTCCAAAGGTGGGTTATATGGTCCTCTCCTAGGACATCGTAATGTTAAATATACCAGGTTTTTTCCATACATTTGGGTTAGTTTTGGACTAGTCCTGGTCCCTTGTGGACAACTCTGTACACGCGTGTTTGGACTGGTCCTATTATTTGCAGGGTTAATATAAACACATACACATATGTTTACACAAATGTACATCATATAATTTTAATATACATATCCCATCGGCTGACAGTCACATCGGCTAACAGCCGGAGCGAGCCGCCGCCGAGCAATTTTTTGCGTCAGCCGCCGATGAAAACCCACGGCGCAGGTCTCTGCACCGAGGGGCCCATAGAAAAAGTGCATGACTTTGGGCAAAACTGGGAGACACTGTTCTTTTTTTTTGGTATTTTATCACGTAGAGTTGTCCGTATATGGTTTTCGTGTTGCACTCAGTGGCGGATTAAGGCCTGCTTCCGTCCAAGGCACTCTTTAATATGCCGCCCATTTTGATTATATAGGAGTGATTATCCAAAAAAAAAATTTAAATACAAAAATTATTGTGTATTCATTTTAATAAATTTATATACATATGAACATATTACGGTGCTTCAAAATCGTCTGAAGAAGTCTGATTTATACTCGTCAAGACTGGATCATTGCGTATGAACCACACCAACATATGTTCTATATTTAAGCAAAATCGAATGACGTTTTAAGATTTCTAAAAATTGCAATTTTTCGAATTTTTCTATGGAAATTTACATGAAAATTAAAAAAAAAGTTTAAATTATATATGCAATGACTTGTAATTACGCCATGAATTGTGAATCAAAATTTTATTACCTTTAAGATTGTAGAACAAACCAAAATTGTTATAATATTTTATTTTTACACTCTGTATATTATTTTGATCTTCTTGATTAAAGCTTTAAATAAAAATGAATGGCATACCCATTGCAGGAAGGATAACTATATCTTGGGGATTCTTCATTAAATATGCGTTATTTTACCTTCTTCTTAACAAATTTTTAGATAATGGACTTATTTTTCTTTAATTTAAACACTTTTTCGTAAATAAACTTCATATAGATAACGTTTTTTGGGATAGTGGATATTCTACGGAGTAAAAGTCTTATAATAAGACATGCTGCTAAACTTTACAAAAAAAAAAAAACATTCAACCTTTTTCATTTTTCGAATTTATTCTATGAGCTAAATTTCAGTTATGTATTTTATAAAGCTTTTTTGTAATAGTTCTATTCCTACAATTTTTCAGAAATGACTTTATACACTACCAGACTATTATATTGTATTTTCTTTTTACATTTTACCTTAGCCTTCCGTTGGAAAGCAATGAGGTATATTGAATGTACAGAAAAATTTACAATTATTAGACACCAGCAGAATGTAATGCATTTTCTGGCCCGCTACGGCCGTCGTCAGCATTCTTTGTGTCTCACTGGATAGTGTTACTTTATAAATTGAATGTATTTAACTCAACTATTTTAACAAATAGAAACTGGGAATTTTTTCCTTCCTAAGGTAACTTTATATTATATTCAACATTTTTCATTTTTCGAATTTATTCTATGAGCTAAATTTCAGTTATGTATTTTATAAAGCTTTTTTGTAATAGTTCTATTCCTACAATTTTTCAGAAATGACTTCATACACTACCAGACTATTATATTGTATTTTCTTTTTACATTTTACCTTAGCCTTCCGTTGGAAAGCAATGAGGTATATTGAATGTACAGAAATATTTACAATTATTAGACACTAGCAGAATGAAATGCATTTTCTGGCCCGCTACGGCCGTCGTCAGCATTCTTTGTGTCTCACTGGATAGTGTTACTTTATAAATTGAATGTATTTAACTCAACTATTTTAACAAATAGAAACTGGGAATTATTTCCTTCCGAAGGTAACTTTATATTATATTCAACATTTTTCATTTTCGAATTTATTCTATGAGCTAAATTTCAGTTATGTATTTTATAAAGCTTTTTTGTAATAGTTCTATTCCTACAATTTTTCAGAAATGACTTTATACACTACCAGACTATTATATTGTATTTTCTTTTTACATTTTACCTTAGCCTTCCGTTGGAAAGCAATGAGGTATATTGAATGTACAGAAAAATTTACAATTATTAGACACCAGCAGAATGTAATGCATTTTCTGGCCCGCTACGGCCGTCGTCAGCATTCTTTGTGTCTCACTGGATAGTGTTACTTTATAAATTGAATGTATTTAACTCAACTATTTTAACAAATAGAAACTGGGAATTATTTCCTTCCTAAGGTAACTTTATATTATATTCAACATTTTTCATTTTTCGAATTTATTCTATGAGCTAAATTTCAGTTATGTATTTTATAAAGCTTTTTTGTAATAGTTATATTCCTACAATTTTTCAGAAAAGACTTTATACACTACCAGACTATTATATTGTATTTTCTTTTTACATTTTACCTTAGCCTTCCGTTGGAAAGCAATGAGGTATATTGAATGTACAGAAAAATTTGCAATTATTAGACACCAGCAGAATGAAATGCATTTTCTGGCCCGCTACGGCCGTCGTCAGCATTCTTTGTGTCTCACTGGATAGTGTTACTTTATAAATTGAATGTATTTAACTCAACTATTTTAACAAATAGAAACTGGGAATTATTTCCTTCCGAAGGTAACTTTATATTATATTCAACATTTTTCATTTTTCGAATTTATTCTATGAGCTAAATTTCAGTTATGTATTTTATAAAGCTTTTTTGTAATAGTTCTATTCCTACAATTTTTCAGAAATGACTTTATACACTACCAGACTATTATATTGTATGTTCTTTTTACATTTTACCTTAGCCTTCCGTTGGAAAGCAATGAGGTATATTGAATGTACAGAAAAATTTACAATTATTAGACACCAGCAGAATGTAATGCATTTTCTGGCCCGCTACGGCCGTCGTCAGCATTCTTTGTGTCTCACTGGATAGTGTTACTTTATAAATTGAATGTATTTAACTCAACTATTTTAACAAATAGAAACTGGGAATTATTTCCTTCCGAAGGTAACTTTATATTATATTCAACATTTTTCATTTTTCGAATTTATTCTATGAGCTAAATTTCAGTTATGTATTTTATAAAGCTTTTTTGTAATAGTTCTATTCCTACAATTTTTCAGAAATGACTTTATACACTACCAGACTATTATATTGTATTTTCTTTTTATACCCTCCACCACAATTAGTTGTGAAGAGGGTATATTCAGTTTGTCATTCCGTGTGAAACTTTTTTACTATTCATCTCAGACCCTATAAAGTATATATATTCTCGGTCCTTGAGTAATTTTAAGTCGATTTAGCCATGTCCGTCTGTCTGTCCGTCTGTTGAAAACACGCTCACTTTCGAAAAACACAAAAGAAATCAACAAACTTGGTGTCAAATTGCTTGTAGTTATCCTAAGCAGTTTGGGATTGAAATTCAGCAAAATCGGTTCAATAGGATCTGAGCTATGAATCAAAATGTGGAACCACCACCTAAAAAAAATTGATAATTTTGTTACAAAAACTAACATAAATGGTGGAAAAATGCACAGAATGATATAAGATTTCGCAACAATTCGTTTTATTCAACTGGAAATCACGCTGTGAAATTTCGTGAAGATCCGTCAATAATTTACCCTAGGCCCCATATAAGCCCTACTCCCGGAAAACAGTATATTAAGCCTAAAACCCTAACTAACAATGCTATCATTACAAATTTTGGCAAGTCACAGTTACACAGGACTAGAAATAAAACTATTAAGTTTCGTGAAGATCGGTCCATAATTTACCATAGGCCCCATATAAAACCTACTTCCGGAAAACAACTTAGTACGCCTAAAAACGTAAAAAATAATGCTATCATAACAAAATTTGGTACATCAAAGTTTTATAGAACTTAAAATAAATCTTTGAAATTTCGTGAAGATCGGTTCATAATTTACCATAGGCCCCATATAAACTTTACTCCCGGAAAACAACTTAGTACGCCTAAAAACGTAAAAAATAATGCTATCATAACAAAATTTGGTACATCAAAGTTTTATTGGACAAGAAATAAAATTGTGTTATTTCGTGAAGATGGGTCCATAACTTACCCTGGGCCCCATATAAACCATACTCCCGGAAAACAGTTTAGTACGCCTAAATCCGTAAAAAATAATGCTATCATAACAAAATTTGGTACATCAAAGTTTTATGGGACAAGAAATAACACTGTGAAATTTCGTGACGATCGGTCCATAATTTACCTTGGGCTCCATATAAACCCTACTACCGGAAAACAGTTTAGTACGCCTAAAACCGTAAAAAACAATGCAATCATAACAAATTTTGGCCCGTCACAGTTTTATAGGACTATAAATGATACTGTGAAATTTCGTGAAGATCGGTACATAATTTACCCTAGGCCCCATAGAAACCCTACTCCCGGAAAACAGTTCAGTACACCTAAAACCATAATTAAAAATGCTATCATAACAGAAATTGGTACGTCACAGTTTTAAAGGACTAGAAATGACGCTGTGAAATTTCATGATGATCGGTCCATAATTTACCCTAGGCCCCATATAAACCCTTCTACCGGAAAACAGTTTGGTTGCCTTAAACCATAATTAATAACAAATCGTCACAGTTTAAGATTATAATAACATCATACAGATATTACTCCTTAAACATTCGAACTGTCGGTGGAGGGTATCAAAGATTCGGCACAGCCGAATATAGCACTCTAACTTGTTACATTTTACCTTAGCCTTCCGTTGGAAAGCAATGAGGTATATTGAATGTACAGAAAAATTTACAATTATTAGACACCAGCAGAGTGTAATGCATTTTCTGGCCCGCTACGGCCGTCGTCAGCATTCTTTGTGTCTCACTGGATAGTGTTACTTTATAAATTGAATGTATTTAACTCAACTATTTTAACAAATAGAAACTGGGAATTATTTCCTTCCTAAGGTAACTTTATATTATATTCAACATTTTTCATTTTTCGAATTTATTCTATGAGCTAAATTTCAGTTATGTATTTTATAAAGCTTTTTTGTAATAGTTATATTCCTACAATTTTTCAGAAATGACTTTATACACTACCAGACTATTATATTGTATTTTCTTTTTACATTTTACCTTAGCCTTCCGTTGGAAAGCAATGAGGTATATTGAATGTACAGAAAAATTTACAATTATTAGACACCAGCAGAATGAAATGCATTTTCTGGCCCGCTACGGCCGTCGTCAGCATTCTTTGTGTCTCACTGGATAGTGTTACTTTATAAATTGAATGTATTTAACTCAACTATTTTAACAAATAGAAACTGGGAATTATTTCCTTCCGAAGGTAACTTTATATTATATTCAACATTTTTCATTTTTCGAATTTATTCTATGAGCTAAATTTCAGTTATGTATTTTATAAAGCTTTTTTGTAATAGTTCTATTCCTACAATTTTTCAGAAATGACTTTATACACTACCAGACTATTATATTGTATTTTCTTTTTACATTTTACCTTAGCCTTACGTTGGAAAGCAATGAGGTATATTGAATGTACAGAAAAATTTACAATTATTAGACACCAGCAGAATGTAATGCATTTTCTGGCCCGCTACGGCCGTCGTCAGCATTCTTTGTGTCTCACTGGATAGTGTTACTTTATAAATTGAATGTATTTAACTCAACTATTTTAACAAATAGAAACTGGGAATTATTTCCTTCCTAAGGTAACTTTATATTATATTCAACATTTTTCATTTTTCGAATTTATTCTATGAGCTAAATTTCAGTTATGTATTTTATAAAGCTTTTTTGTAATAGTTCTATTCCTACAATTTTTCAGAAATGACTTTATACACTACCAGACTATTATATTGTATTTTCTTTTTACATTTTACCTTAGCCTTCCGTTGGAAAGCAATGAGGTATATTGAATGAACAGAAAAATTTACAATTATTAGACACCAGCAGAATGAAATGCATTTTCTGGCCCGCTACGGCCGTCGTCAGCATTCTTTGTGTCTCACTGGATAGTGTTACTTTATAAATTGAATGTATTTAACTCAACTATTTTAACAAATAGAAACTGGGAATTATTTCCTGCCGAAGGTAACTTTATATTATATTCAACATTTTTCATTTTTCGAATTTATTCTATGAGCTAAATTTCAGTTATGTATTTTATAAAGCTTTTTTGTAATAGTTCTATTCCTACAATTTTTCAGAAATGACTTTATACACTACCAGACTATTATATTGTATTTTCTTTTTACATTTTACCTTAGCCTTCCGTTGGTAAGCAATGAGGTATATTGAATGTACAGAAAAATTTACAATTATTAGACACCAGCAAAATGTAATGCATTTTCTGGCCCGCTACGGCCGTCGTCAGCATTCTTTGTGTCTCACTGGATAGTGTTACTTTATAAATTGAATGTATTTAACTCAACTATTTTAACAAATAGAAACTGGGAATTATTTCCTTCCGAAGGTAACTTTATATTATATTCAACATTTTTCATTTTTCGAATTTATTCTATGAGCTAAATTTCAGTTATGTATTTTATAAAGCTTTTTTGTAATAGTTCTATTCCTACAATTTTTCAGAAATGACTTTATAGACTACCAGACTATTATATTGTATTTTATTTTACATTTTACCTTAGCCTTCCGTTGGAAAGCAATGAGGTATATTGAATGTACAGAAAAATTTACAATTATTAGACACCAGCAGAATGTAATGCATTTTCTGGCCCGCTACGGCCGTCGTCAGCATTCTTTGTGTCTCACTGGATAGTGTTACTTTATAAATTGAATGTATTTAACTCAACTATTTTAACAAATAGAAACTGGGAATTATTTCCTTCCGAAGGTAACTTTGTATTATATTCAACATTTTTCATTTTTCGAATTTATTCTATGAGCTAAATTTCAGTTATGTATTTTATAAAGCTTTTTTGTAATAGTTCTATTCCTACAATTTTTCAGAAATGACTTTATACACTACCAGACTATTATATTCTATTTTCTTTTTACATTTTACCTTAGCCTTCCGTTGGAAAGCAATGAGGTATATTGAATGTACAGAAAAATTTACAATTATTAGACACCAGCAGAATGTAATGCATTTTCTGGCCCGCTACGGCCGTCGTCAGCATTCTTTGTGTCTCACTGGATAGTGTACTTTATAAATTGAATGTATTTAACTCAATTTTTTTAACAAATAGAAACTGGGAATTATTTCCTTCCGAAGGTAACTTTATATTATATTCAACATTTTTCATTTTTCGAATTTATTCTATGAGCTAAATTTCAGTTATGTATTTTATAAAGGTTTTTTGTAATAGTTCTATTCCTACAAGTTTTCAGAAATGACTTTATACACTACCAGACTATTATATTGTATTTTCTTTTTACATTTTACCTTAGCCTTCCGTTGGAAAGCAATGAGGTATATTGAATGTACAGAAAAATTTACAATTATTAGACACCAGCAGAATGTAATGCATTTTCTGGCCCGCTACGGCCGTCGTCAGCATTCTTTGTGTCTCACTGGATAGTGTTACTTTATAAATTGAATGCATTTATCTCAACTATTTTAACAAATAGAAACTGGGAATTTTTTCCTTCCTAAGGTAACTTTATATTATTTTCAACATTTTTCATTTTTCGAATTTATTCTATGAGCTAAATTTCAGTTATGTATTTTATAAAGCTTTTTTGTAATAGTTCTATTCCTACAATTTTTCAGAAATGACTTTATACACTACCAGACTATTATATTGTATTTTCTTTTTACATTTTACCTTAGCCTTCCGTTGGAAAGCAATGAGGTATATTGAATGTACAGAAAAATTTACAATTATTAGACACCAGCAGAATGAAATGCATTTTCTGGCCCGCTACGGCCGTCGTCAGCATTCTTTGTGTCTCACTGGATAGTGTTACTTTATAAATTGAATGTATTTAACTCAACTATTTTAACAAATAGAAACTGGGAATTATTTCCTTCCGAAGGTAACTTTATATTATATTCAACATTTTTAATTTTTCGAATTTATTCTATGAGCTAAATTTCAGTTATGTATTTTATAAAGCTTTTTTGTAATAGTTCTATTCCTACAATTTTTCAGAAATGACTTTATACACTACCAGACTATTATATTGTATTTTCTTTTTACATTTTACCTTAGCCTTCCGTTGGAAAGCAATGAGGTATATTGAATGTACAGAAAAATTTACAATTATTAGACACTAGCAGAATGTAATGCATTTTCTGGCCCGCTACGGCCGTCGTCAGCATTCTTTGTGTCTCACTGGATAGTGTTACTTTATAAATTGAATGTATTTAACTCAACTATCTTAACAAATAGAAACTGGGAATTATTTCCTTCCGAAGGTAACTTTATATTATATTCAACATTTTTCATTTTTCGAATTTATTCTATGAGCTAAATTTCAGTTATGTATTTTATAAAGCTTTTTTGTAATAGTTCTATTCCTACAATTTTTCAGAAATGACTTTATACACTACCAGACTATTATATTGTATTTTCTTTTTACATTTTACCTTAGCCTTCCGTTGGAAAGCAATGAGGTATATTGAATGTACAGAAAAATTTACAATTATTAGACACCAGCAGAATGTAATGCATTTTCTGGCCCGCTACGGCCGTCGTCAGCATTCTTTGTGTCTCACTGGATAGTGTTACTTTATAAATTGAATGTATTTAACTCAACTATTTTAACAAATAGAAACTGGGAATTATTTCCTTCCTAAGGTAACTTTATATTATATTCAACATTTTTCATTTTTCGAATTTATTCTATGAGCTAAATTTCAGTTATGTATTTTATAAAGCTTTTTTGTAATAGTTCTATTCCTACAATTTTTCAGAAAAGACTTTATACACTACCAGACTATTATATTGTATTTTCTTTTTACATTTTACCTTAGCCTTCCGTTGGAAAGCAATGAGGTATATTGAATGTACAGAAAAATTTACAATTATTAGACACCAGCAGAATGAAATGCATTTTCTGGCCCGCTACGGCCGTCGTCAGCATTCTTTGTGTCTCAGTGGATAGTGTTACTTTATAAATTGAATGTATTTAACTCAACTATTTTAACAAATAGAAACTGGGAATTATTTCCTTCCGAAGGTAACTTTATATTATATTCAACATTTTTCATTTTTCGAATTTATTCTATGAGCTAAATTTCAGTTATGTATTTTATAAAGCTTTTTTGTAATAGTTCTATTCCTAAAATTTTTCAGAAATGACTTTATACACTACCAGACTATTATATTGTATTTTCTTTTTACAATGAGCAATGAGGTATATTGAATGTACAGAAAAATTTACAATTATTAGACACCAGCAGAATGTAATGCATTTTCTGGCCCGCTACGGCCGTCGTCAGCATTCTTTGTGTCTCACTGGATAGTGTTACTTTATAAATTGAATGTATTTAACTCAACTATTTTAACAAATAGAAACTGGGAATTATTTCCTTCCTAAGGTAACTTTATATTATATTCAACATTTTTCATTTTTCGAATTTATTCTATGAGCTAAATTTCAGTTATGTATTTTATAAAGCTTTTTTGTAATAGTTCTATTCCTACAATTTTTCAGAAACGACTTTATACACTACCAGACTATTATATTGTATTTTCTTTTTACATTTTACCTTAGCCTTCCGTTGGAAGGCAATGAGGTATATTGAATGTACAGAAAAATTTACAATTATTAGACACCAGCAGAATAAAATGCATTTTCTGGCCCGCTACGGCCGTCGTCAGCATTCTTTGTGTCTCACTGGATAGTGTTACTTTATAAATTGAATGTATTTAACTCAACTATTTTAACAAATAGAAACTGGGAATTATTTCCTTCCGAAGGTAACTTTATATTATATTCAACATTTTTCATGTTTCGAATTTATTCTATGAGCTAAATTTCAGTTATGTATTTTATAAAGCTTTTTTGTAATAGTTCTATTCCTACAATTTTTCAGAAATGACTTTATACACTACCAGACTATTATATTGTATTTTCTTTTTACATTTTACCTTAGCCTTCCGTTGGAAAGCAATGAGGTATATTGAATGTACAGAAAAATTTACAATTATTAGACACCAGCAGAATGTAATGCATTTTCTGGCCCGCTACGGCCGTCGTCAGCATTCTTTGTGTCTCACTGGATAGTGTTACTTTATAAATTGAATGTATTTAACTCAACTATTTTAACAAATAGAAACTGGGAATTATTTCCTTCCGAAGGTAACTTTATATTATATTCAACATTTTTCATTTTTCGAATTTATTCTATGAGCTAAATTTCAGTTATGTATTTTATAAAGCTTTTTTGTAATAGTTCTATTCCTACAATTTTTCAGAAATGACTTTATACACTACCAGACTATTATATTGTATTTTCTTTTTACATTTTACCTTAGCCTTCCGTTGGAAAGCAATGAGGTATATTGAATGTACAGAAAAATTTACAATTATTAGACACCAGCAGAATGTAATGCATTTTCTGGCCCGCTACGGCCGTCGTCAGCATTCTTTGTGTCTCACTGGATAGTGTTACTTTATTAATTGAATGTATTTAACTCAACTATTTTAACAAATAGAAACTGGGAATTATTTCCTTCCGAAGGTAACTTTGTATTATATTCAACATTTTTCATTTTTCGAATTTATTCTATGAGCTAAATTTCAGTTATGAATTTTATAAAGCTTTTTTGTAATAGTTCTATTCCTACAATTTTTCAGAAATGACTTTATACACTACCAGACTATTATATTGTATTTTCTTTTTACATTTTACCTTAGCCTTCCGTTGGAAAGCAATGAGGTATATTGAATGTACAGAAAAATTTACAATTATTAGACACCAGCAGAATGTAATGCATTTTCTGGCCCGCTACGGCCGTCGTCAGCATTCTTTGTGTCTCACTGGATAGTGTACTTTATAAATTGAATGTATTTAACTCAACTATTTTAACAAATAGAAACTGGGAATTATTTCCTTCCGAAGGTAACTTTATATTATATTCAACATTTTTCATTTTTCGAATTTATTCTATGAGCTAAATTTCAGTTATGTATTTTATAAAGCTTTTTTGTAATAGTTCTATTCCTACAATTTTTCAGAAATGACTTTATACACTACCAGACTATTATATTGTATTTTCTTTTTACATTTTACCTTAGCCTTCCGTTGGAAAGCAATGAGGTATATTGAATGTACAGAAAAATTTACAATTATTAGACACCAGCAGAATGTAATGCATTTTCTGGCCCGCTACGGCCGTCGTCAGCATTCTTTGTGTCTCACTGGATAGTGTTACTTTATAAATTGAATGTATTTAACTCAACTATTTTAACAAATAGAAACTGGGAATTTTTTCCTTCCTAAGGTAACTTTATATTATATTCAACACTTTTCATTTTTCGAATTTATTCTATGAGCTAAATTTCAGTTATGTATTTTATAAAGCTTTTTTGTAATAGTTCTATTCCTACAATTTTTCAGAAATGACTTTATACACTACCAGACTATTATATTGTATTTTCTTTTTACATTTTACCTTAGCCTTCCGTTGGAAAGCAATGAGGTATATTGAATGTACAGAAAAATTTACAATTATTAGACACCAGCAGAATGTAATGCATTTTCTGGCCCGCTACGGCCGTCGTCAGCATTCTTTGTGTCTCACTGAATAGTGTTACTTTATGAATTGAATGTATTTAACTCAACTATTTTAACAAATAGAAACTGGGAATTATTTCCTTCCTAAGGTAACTTTATATTATATTCAACATTTTTCATTTTTCGAATTTATTCTATGAGCTAAATTTCAGTTATGTATTTTATAAAGCTTTTTTGTAATAGTTCTATTCCTACAATTTTTCAGAAATGACTTTATACACTACCAGACTATTATATTGTATTTTCTTTTTACATTTTACCTTAGCCTTCCGTTGGAAAGCAATGAGGTATATTGAATGTACAGAAAAATTTACAATTTTTAGACACCAGCAGAATGTAATGCATTTTCTGGCCCGCTACGGCCGTCGTCAGCATTCTTTGTGTCTCACTGGATAGTGTTACTTTATAAATTGAATGTATTTAACTCAACTATTTTAACAAACAGAAACTGGGAATTATTTCCTTCCGAAGGTAACTTTATATTATATTCAACATTTTTCATTTTTCGAATTTATTCTATGAGCTAAATTTCAGTTATGTATTTTATAAAGCTTTTTTGTAATAGTTCTATTCCTACAATTTTTCAGAAATGACTTTATACACTACCAGACTATTATATTGTATTTTCTTTTTACATTTTACCTTAGCCTTCCGTTGGAAAGCAATGAGGTATATTGAATGTACAGAAAAATTTACAATTATTAGACACCAGCAGAATGTAATGCATTTTCTGGCCCGCTACGGCCGTCGTCAGCATTCTTTGTGTCTCACTGGATAGTGTTACTTTATGTATAAAGTCATTTCTGAAAAATTGTAGGAATAGAACTATTACAAAAAAGCTTTATAAAATACATAACTGAAATTTAGCTCATAGAATAAAATCGAAAAATGAAAAATGTTGAATATAATATAAAGTTACCTTCGGAAGGAAATAATTCCCAGTTTCTATTAAAAAAAAAAAACCCCCAAGTTTTGAATCCGCATTAACACAAAATCCGCAATATTATTTACAAATTTAGCTTCATAATTGTAATTATCGCCAACATATTTTACATTACATATTAAATTTAATATTAATCATTTTAAATTTTTATTAACCTATAGAGTTAAAACACGTCAAACCATCACGAAAAAATGTCATTTTCGGCATCATCACCTCCGATTTGAATGAAATTCAACACAAATGTTGTATGTAATTGGACTTTAACAAAACATAAATTTCTGACCCCACATTCTTTCGGCATCCGAAATATGACGTCATAAAAGATGTGAAAAATTTAAAAAAAAAACACAAAAGTCTCTTTACAAAAGGGGATAGAACTCTTGAACTACGCAAGATAATTTAGTTTTTTTGGTATCGTTTTAAAGGTGAAAGTGCACCCTTTAAAATAATAGGCATATTGTGTTTTTTTAAGAAGAGGTCAAAGGTAAATTTTTGGGGTATATTTTTTAAAATTCTTAAAAAAATATATGTTAAGAATTATACCCTCTTCAACATTTGCAGAAAATTTGAAGGTGGAGACTCGATTGGTGTCAGAGTTATATACCAGAACGTGATTCTAAGTATGTTTTGTGTTCAAAAATCCCTTGTTGTTGTTGTATTTTAATTATTTTTTCAGTATATCTGGAGAACAGCAAGAGCCAAAGTTTCCAAATTAGGTACACACATTTAAGTTATCAATACGCACCATCCCACAAAATGTGGGCGGGATTGGAGAAGTGGGCGTCGTACCTCCCGTACAAAAAGTATCAAAAATTGTATAAAAACCTGAATCTTTGGACTGTCATATGACCTATGGTTACGTCGTATATATCAAAAGATCGGAAATCTTTAGTAGAAAATATTCTCTGAAAAACTCGGAAAAATCGGTTCAGATACAAAAAATTGTTGATATTTTTTGTACGGGAGGTACCACGCCCACTTCTCCAATCCCGCCCACATTTTGTGGGATGGTGCGTATTGATAACTACGCAAAATATTTAGTATTGGACTGATAGTTTGATTACAACGTTAGTTTTTTGCACATTTTAAATTTTATGTAGTAAAATATTTTCCAAAATTCTGCCACCAAGTCAATTGAAAGCTTCACAAATCCGCAGGTAATCGACCTGTTGTTTTGCATTTTGTTGAGCAATATATCGGTTTATTTCTAATAACTTATTTACCCTTAATATTCGATTTATAGGAGGAACTACTTACATACATGTTCTGTTCGCTAGCAAAAATAAAGTGAGAAAATCTAAGGGAAATGTGAACAAATTACGAGGGAAAAAATTTTTCACGATAAGGGGAATTTTTTCCCGTGAACAAATTTTCACGTTATTATTCTCCTTTGAATTACAATTTTTCATGGAGTTGTTCATGATCGCAAATATGTGAAAAGGGGAAAAATTACGAGGGAAAAATTATTCACGATAGAGGTGATTTTGTTAAGCGATTTTTGGTTATTTACACTTTTCATATGTAGTCACGTTAAAATGGCCTTGGAGAGGTGGAAAATTTCGCCGTCGAGTTTTGAAAAACATAATACATTGTATACATATGTAGATATATACATACGTTTTTTTTATTCACATATAATTATTCCAATCCTTTGGCCAATTCAAAGCATATTTCAATTATTTTATGCATAGAATCAAGGCGAATTCATGTAAACGGTGGTGTCGATACTACAACAATTAACAACACCAAAAACACAACAATGTATTTTGTTGCTGCCTTCGTTGGCCGATAAGTCAAAAACACAAGTAACTTTTGACATTCCTCTCTCTAATTTAAAAAAAAGTAGCACAGCTGTGTTTTCAACGCCACCTGAAAGTCAATTCGCCTTGCATAGAATTTTGTTTTTAATAAATGGTGTGTTACCACCACTATTATGGATAACAATCTTGAAGCGATGTGGTGGCTTACGTCTTGGCTGTGGTTCGTGCATTTTGCCAGCATCTGGTGATTCCCGAGATGAGGGCAGTGAACTTAAAGGCCTTGGCAACGAAAGGTTATCCATCCCCTAAACCGAGGTGTTATGCGACCCGTGCCTATCGATTGGTTTGCAGTCAGGGTTTACCGACTGTATTATCACGGAGCTTTGCTGATACCTGGGCACCTCAGCAAACAGACAACGCCCTTACCGCGTTATCGGGGGCTATGACGTGGCGGACCTCCAGATCCCCTACACTCGTGGGACCAGACAGCAAAAATGAATTCTCCTTTAAAAAACAACAAAAATCAAAAACGAAACAAACAACAAACTAACAATGGCACGGAACAAGACACGAAAAGGACCAATGAGACGAAGACGATCCCGTCGGTGGCTCTATCAGTCTCGACATCTAACAGCGGCGATGTACCTCTGTCTTTCGCGCCAAGTACATCAAAAGCCGTATCAACCCTTTCCGCCAGAGCGGATAAAGCCCATGCTTCGGGTACTGCAAAGTTGGAAATGACAAAGTCGTCCAACAAAGCAGCCTCCGATATGCCTATTGTGCAAAGAGGGACGGAGATGATTACATCCTGTCCCACTTCTGTACCTCCCCCCGCCAACTCCGGCGTCACTAAGAAGACACCTCGGCATAAAAATCCTTCCAAGAGGGCATCTAACTCAAGGCGTGCTGCCTTGCGTGTTATCGAGCTACTCGGCTCCAAAGATGCCAATGAGCTTTCTGCAGAACAGGAAGCTTCATTGGCATGGCCTAAGGCCCTCACTGCTGAGCTTCAAAGCGTTTCACCTCCTGCCCCTGCAAAGGCAATGCCTAAACGGCAACGTTCGGAGGAAGAAGCGACAGCCGTTAGACAGCAACCAGGGACAAAACGTCCCAAGTACGCACCAAAGTCGACTAATAGGTCCTACAGCGAGGTGGCGAAAGACCATCTTGTTAGGGCTATTATAGACAGAAGTGCTGCTGATGGATCCATCTCCAACTCTAGGTGGGACTTGGTGAAGCAGCAAATGATGGGTGTCTTTTGGAAGATACTTAGTGAGAATCCAGGAGCACCCCCGCAATGCGACGATGCTGGCTGGTACCAGGGTCACGTTAAGCTGATGGCGTGTGTGGACGACCGCTCTGCACTTCTGCTGAAGATTGCCATTGGAGCGATTGGCGAAATATGGGAAGGTGCTAGGCTCGACGTGGTTTTGGCGAGTGAGATACCACGGAGACCTAGATCCATCGTCACCATCCCAGGGGAACCCTCTGCACCGGAGGAAATCTTGAAGATTATTCAGTGCTGCAACTCCCAACTTCCCACTCATAACTGGAAAGTTGTCAAGGTTTCAGCAGCTGAAGGATCCTCAAGAACGACGATCGTAGTCCTGAATCAGGACTCCTTGAAGCCACTGAGGGAGAAACAGGGCAAGATTTACTATGGTTTCAGTACCATCTTGCTCCGTGTCTACCGAGGTGATGACAAGAGCGATCCCGCTCCGAAGGTTGTGGAGCCTACGCAGTCTGCGGACTGCACGAATGACGCTTCCGTTCATTCATGTGACAATGAAGACACCCCGTCCGTCTCTGACATGCTGGGTGACCTCTTTGAACGCATGGGTGAATTGGCTGATGAGGACGCCCTCCTGGTATCAGATCAGGAGGACGCCAATGTCACGGTCGTTAACACTGGACATGGTGAAGGTGACGCAGATAAACCTTCACCACTCTAAGGCAGCATCCGCTGCACTGCTCCTCCGGGTGGTAGAGAGAGAGGAGGAGCTAATAATGATCCAAGAGCCATGGATCCACAAGGATCGGGTTTGCGGATTAAACCTCAAGGGCTATAAGCTCCTATATGCCAAAGCAACAGGTAAAATTAGATCTTGTATTTTGGCTAAAAACACGCTGGATATCTTCATTCTTTCTGATTTCAGTGATGAAGACACAACTTCAGCGGCCCTAGAGATGGGCGACATGTCGATCTGGATCGTCTCGGGCTATATGGCGCATGACCAGGACAATGAGCCACCTAATAGGCTTGTTCGTGGCTTGGTAGCCAAAGCCGGCTCCATGGGTACCCCGGTGGTTATCTGTGCTGACGCTAATGCGCACCACATCACGTGGGGCAGCTCCAACACCAACACTAGAGGTGAGTCGCTATTTTCTTTTATCTGTAGCAAGAATTTGGAAATAGCAAACATAGGCGCGGAACCTACGTTCATTGTAGCTAATAGGCAGGAGGTTCTTGATGTGACATTGGTCAGCTCGGAACACTCCGACTTAATAAGTAATAATAACAAATGACTGTTCTTTTTCGGACCACAGGTATGTTGAGTTTCAATTAGGTCCACCCCCCCTTGGGGGTGTGTACTTTTGTGAATAGGAGGAGAACGAGGTGGGACTATCAGGCTAGTCTACTCGCTGATTCTCTGGGCTCAGTCCCTGTCATTAGTGGCATTACGGAGACTGAAATGGCAGTGGAATTCCTACCGGGGGCACTGCGTCAGGCAACGGCACTGGCCTGTAGGCCAGTGGTTAGGAAGAAAGGGGGCAAGCCACCATGGTGGAACCCTGAGATAGCACAGTCTCGCAGAGACTGTCGTAGGTTATTCAATATGGCTAAACGACTGGGAAACTGGGCGGATTATAAGTCGGCATTGAATAGGTTCAAGAATTTGGTTAGATCGGCGAAACGGAATGCCTGGAGGAGCTTCTGCAGCGGCGTGGAAGGCTCCTCTGAGACAAACCGGTTGCGCAAAATAATGGCTTCTTGCCCGGCTGTCCCTAGCTACATTCAGAAAGCTGATGGTAGCTGGACTACGAATAGTCAGGAGACGCTGGAGGTGTTAATTGACACGCACTTTCCTGGCAATTCCCTTCCAACACCACGGAAGATCAACTGCTTATCAGAGCCTGGACCCGTGTCCATTTCTCTGTGCTATGATAGGCTCAATTGGGCGATAAGGAGCTTCGACTCCTTTAAGGCTCCTGGTCTGGACGGTATTATTCCGGCCGACCTTCAAAAGAACGCGGGGCTTCTGATTCCTTGGCTGTCCGCTATTTATACGGAATGTATTAGATTCTCGTACGTTCCCATCCGATGGACTAGATGTAGGGTTGTTTTCATTTGTAATAAGTTTGTTTTATCCAGCAAAATCAAACAAACGTTTATATTTTCTTTTATATTATTTATTCTTAATTTTTATTTAGTTAAATTATTTTATCTTTTTACTTATAAGCATACGGAACTATTTCTAGTTCTAGTGCTTCTAGCTTCTTTGACTTGACTGTCCCTTAATACTAAAACTTCTTCTCTTAAATACTATTTTTACATTTTACGTTCTTAATCTAGAATTCTAATAATAATCTTGACCCAATGCACAATAAGAAAAACCGCGACCTTCCATAATGTAGTTTTACACATCTGGTCGACATAAGTGCAACTCTATCCCACAACATTCAACACATGTGCCAATGTGTGTGTTCCTCAGTTTGTTTACTATTATCATAAAACAAAACAGTCACAAACAAACTGACACAATTGCAATATGATCTTGTTATTTTTGTTATCAAGCACTTGGGTTGGTTACTCAAGTGGTGAGCAATAAACACAAATTATTATTCGTTGTTTGTACCAAGAATAATAACTAAGGTCACACTACACCCTTGCCCTTGAGAGAAATCATACAATTTTTACGATGAAAATTGTAGGATTACTCTTACTAAAATTTATGTTAACATCTTCTTACTTATTACTACGCTTATTCTCCATACGGTTATTCTTACAATGCTTTATTATACTAACATGCTTACATACTAAATAGTTTTACATTTTTGTTTACATACATATTTCTTAATTAAGTTCTTATGAACAATTCTTTTCTTTTCTCTTTCACTTATAATATTTTTTTAATGTGTTTTTATGAAAAGCCTTAATGTTATTCTTAATCTCTACTAGAACATTAAAATCATCAATATCTTCTACCTCGTACGGACCATGATACGGTGGTTCGTTCTTCTTCCTACTTTCTACTCTGATTAAAACTAAGTCGCCTACTTCTAAATTAATGCTATTCGACTTTCCATATGAATCTAATTTCCTCTTATTCTTTACTACCTCTATCAACTTTCTTGCCCTTTCTAACGAAATTTTAAGCCTCAGTTTCAGTTCGTTTGCATAATTGTCTAAATTATATACCTTGCTACAGTTTGTTATTTGTTCTCCTGGTAAACCAGGTATCTTCCCAAATACTAATTCAAAAGGCGAATACTCAGTGTCAACGTGGGGTGTCGTATTATACGCAAAGCTGTAATATGGTATCCATGAATGCCAATTCCCATCACTCACGAACGACAAGAAATATTCATTAAGAACCCGATGATTCCTTTCGACCGTTCCTAGAGTTTCGTGATGATACGGCGTAGAGAATTTTTGTTCTATCTCCAGCAGGCTACAAATTTCTTTCATCAACTCATTCGTGAATTCCGTACCCCTGTCAGATTTCAATGTTTTGAATAACCCATATTTCAATATAAGGTTTTCAACCAAAGACTTAGCTATATATTTGGCTTCCTTCGTCTCCATCGGTGCGGCTACAACATACTTCGTTAACTCGCACTGCATTGTCAATATATAACGATAGTTGTCCGAAGGGCGTAGTGGTCCAACGGTATCTATAACCACTGTTTCAAAGCTTTGTGTTGGAGTATCTGTGACACAAAGTGGTTCCTTCGTGTGCCTTATTCGTTTATTTCTCTGGCATGTATCACATGTCGATATATACTTCTTTATCATTTTATACATGTTCTTCCAAATGTATTTTTGCTTCATTCTCAACATCGTTTTTCGTACCCCGAAATGTCCTCCGTATGGTGTCTTGTGGTATACCTCTATTAAATCGTTTTGCTTTTCTAATTCTGTAATTCTTTGAGGAGCTGTGTATAGAAATATCGTGACGCCTTCTATTATATTATCATTTATTTTCTTTTTCATTACCTCGTGGGTTATCATGTTGAATACATTATCACTTCTATTGAGTGCATAACTCTTGTAATTCAAACTCTCCAATGTAGATAGTAGTTTCTTCACTGTATTATCAAAATAATAAGAATTATCGCTACATCTCACCTGGATTTCATTGAGACCTTTGTTGTCTTCAATCTTTACTTCCGTACCTAGGTTTTTCTCCAATATAAATTTAATTTTCTTCGCGCGCTTGATGTCGTTGATGGATGTGCAGTCCCACATATTGAGTTGATCAGGCTCATGTTGAGATTTGCAGCTCTCCTCGGTCGCATCCCTACCTGTGATTTCTCCTTGTTCTTCACCACAAGTTTTCCTGTATTCATTATTCCATACTTTATCTTGCATCTTTTTCCTCATTCCTCTCGTTATCATCAGCGTTTTCTTCATCGTCTCATCAATTTCATGAGGTATCATCTCCTTTAATGTGTCAGAGTTTAAATGAATCCTAGATAATGCGTCCGCATTTGTATTCATTTTCCCTTTTTTGTAAGCAATTTCGAAATCATAGTCCGACAGTTCCAGCCGGATTCTAGTTAACTTAGAACTGGATTTTTATGAAAAAACAGAGATACCAACGGTCGATGGTCTGTGACTACCGTAAATCTTCTCCCGAATAAATAGGGTCTGAAGAATTGTATCCCCCAATGTATGGCTAGTAATTCCTTTTCTATGACTGGCTTATTTCTCTCATGCTTATTCAGAGCCTTGCTTGCGTAAGATATAGGTAAGTCTTCGCCTATTGGGCCCTGCGATAGAATAGCTCCAAGCGCAAAATCAGATGCGTCGGTTGTTAACACAAACGGTTTTCCGAAATCAGGATACTGAAGTATTGGTGGACTAATCAAACTTGTTCTGAGTGTGTCAAAAGCCGATTGACAATCCGTTGTCCATTCAAATTTAGTGTTCTTTTTCAGTAGATTATTTAAACAATTTGCAATATCTGCAAAATCCCTTATGAATCTCCTGTAGTAGTTACAGAAGGCTACAAAACGTCTTACATCATCTGTGTTCTTAGGGGTTGGATACTTGGTAATAGCTTCAAATTTACTTGGATCCGGTTTTACACCGTTTGAAGTTATCAGATGACCTAAATATACCACTTCTAGTTTTAAAAAACAAAATTTTTTAGCGTTAAGCTTAAGACTATATCTTGAAAGTCTATCAAATACATCAATTAAATTTTGATTATGGTGTTTCAAACTACAACCAAAAATTATTATATCGTCCACATACAAGAATGCTTCTGAGTCTAGTCCGGATAATGCTATGGTTAACATACGTTGAAAACTGTTAGAAGAAATCTTCAAACCGAAAGGTAAACGAGTAAATTGATAATGACCATCTGATGTCGAAAATGCCGTATAAGGTCTTGATTTGGTATTGAGCTTAATTTGGTGAAAAGAACTCGTCATGTCTAGGGTTGAAAAATATTTTGCTCTTCCTAATCTATCAAGAATGTCGTCCAGTCTAGTTAATGGAAATTTATAGTTGACTATCTTATCGTTCAATTTCCGGTAATCCACTACTAATCGCCATTTCTTTAAATCAGTTTGTCCTTTCTTGGGAACTAGGAGTAATGGAGCATTATAAGGACTTATGGAGGGTTCTATTAGTCCTTCCTTTAAAAGACCTTTTACTTGTGCATTTATTTCTTTTGTCTGTGCCTGGGGCAAACGATAATTTTTTATATATACCGGGTTATTGTCGTTTAATTGAATGTTCTTTGAATAGAATTTATATGTTGTTAAATGTTCGCCGTCCAGATGAAAGACAGACTGATATTTTTTAGTATATCAAATAGCTCTTGTTTCGCTTCATCATCTTTGCTACCTATATCGAGCTCAACTAGTAATTTCTGAAATCTATCATCTGACTGTAGCTCTTTTTTGATCCCTGACGCATAGATATTGTAACTTTCCAAAGGTGTGGTCTCAACTTTGAGATTTTTAATTACTGTAGTTTTATCCAAAACGTTAAGTAATCTTATATGTTGATTACCAGTTTTGGGCACTATTGAATTTGCTAAAAACAAACCGTGTGTAATTTCACGACTAGTGATTACTGAATCCTCTTCTAACTCCAGTTGAAAAGGTACAATGACTTCACTTCTTGGTGGGACACTCACCTGATTTATTCTAAGTGTCTTGTCGCATATCGGGAGCATTACACTCTCATTATCTATGTTCACGGTCAATATATACTTTCCATAATCGATATTACAATCATATTTATAAAGAAAATCTCTTCCTAGTATACCATCAGTTTTAATAGGGAAATTACTGTCAACTAATTGTATTTTCTGATTTATTACTCTTTCACCTAATGTTATTTTTAATATCGTCGAGCCTAGAGATTTTATTTTGTACTTTGAAATACCAGTTAATAAGCAATAATCATCTGGGTCTTCTTCATAATTTTGTAATGTTTTTTCTTAACACAAAGATACGTCCGCACCAGTGTCTATTAAAAATGTTAAAGTTGTATTTGTGTCTTTTATGTTTAAGTTAGTATAATTTCTAAGGTCGGAGGTAATATTATAAATTTTATGTATTAATCGCTCTGTCCCGGAGTTTCTTGATGTATCACAGTCTCCGGACCTATCAAGTTTCCCTGGTTCTGTACATGATTTATGTTTCTATTCCTGTTCCTGTTGTAGTTGTGATTATTATTCCTTGACCTATTAATGTCGTCATTTCTACTTGTGTTCCTGTTGCTGCTGTTAGCCTGTTGATTTCTGGTCCTATTGTAATTATTTCCCGCACTATTATCATTATTGCCGCTCCTACTGAGGCATTTCCTAGCAAAATGGTTGAGTTTTCTGCATTTGCTGCATTTTTTCCTTGTGCCGGGCAGTCTCTTCCGTGTGATTGTCCGCATCTAGAGCACAGATTATTAGCTCCAGTGTCACGATTAACACGTCTTGTTGTCGTCTGGTAAAGGACACTTCTTTGTGACGTACGTGTCGCAGCTCTCTCAGCAATTTCTACTGCTGCAGTGAATGTGGTAACTTGGCTTGCATCTATAGTTGACATTAATTGAGGATCTTCTAATCCATTTACGAAAGTGTTAAATGCTATCCTCATATTAGCTTTCATAATGGATGCACGGTGGTCTTCACCTTCCTCGGCTATTTGTATCTCATTCAATTCGGTCACTAGATTTTCGATCTTGTGTGCGAAACCCATAACTTTTCCACCTTTTTGTGACATTTGAGTTAGTTCGCTTAATACCCTATTCGAGGATTTTTGTGGCTTGTAAGCCAATTTCAATGCATTTAATAGCTCGCTAATGTTTGTTGGTATAGGCCCTTGCTTAATTCTGTTTTGTACTCTAATGTCAAGTCGGGATTTAAATATAAAGTTGAAAAACGAATTTTGTTTTTCATTGGGGATTGTTTCATCTTTCTTACCCGTAAAAATTTGGACTAATTTGACGATAGTCGCCAATTCGTTCATGTCTAAGATGGCAGACATTATGTTCATATCTGTAGTACTTGGCCTAATGCATTGTACGTGGATTTTAAGCAATGTTTGGATCTCTTCTGCTAACTTGTTTAGCCTCTTAGTGTGTATACTTCTAGTTTCTTCACTAATACTATCATCTGCTAATATATGGTTAGCCTCTGTAACTATATTTTCTACCTCCTGTTTTTTGTTTTTTATGGTTTCTAAAGAATTAGGCCTATTTGCGCATTTTTTTGCGTTAACTATGATTGTATCTAATTTCGCATACAGATGATCCATATGTTCTAGGTATTAATGTTTTTTTTTTTTTTTTTTTTTTGTATCTTTGTAGGTTTTTTATTTTTGTTGTTCTATTTAAGAGAAATAATTATATTGACATTTTATATTGATATTTTTAGAATATATTTCTAAGAGTTGCAATTCGCTCTTGTATTAGCACATATGCTCTTATGGAGAAACCGATAATTAGTGAAAATATTAAAATTAAAATTAATTTTACAGTATTTTTTATTAATACTTTCATCATCTTCTCATTAAAAAAAAAATTTTCTTATTTATTTTAATTACTTGAAATCAAATTTTTCAAATCTACCGCGTCCAACAATTCGTTTATACCTTCTATTATTTTTTCTTTTAGTTTATTTTATTTCCTTGCTATAAACGTTAATATTAGAAACATGCAAATTACTAAACTAATTTGTATAACGATACTTTTCATCTTTTTTTTTTTTTTTTTATTACTTTTTTGACTTAAAATATAACTTTAAAGTTTCCTCTAATTCCTCAATCCTTTCCCAGTACTTAGCAGCGTGCTGCCATGGAGGTGGTGGATCAGAATTTATTAGTCTTTTCAAATTTGCTATATCTCTCCTTATTTTTGTAACGTAGCCGCCTCTTCGCTTTGGTGGCTTTACCCTCGGTATCTTTGGTGGCTGCTCTATTGGCGTTGGTCTATTTCTTTTTTTATACTCTTCGATCGACAGCTTCTTGGGACCCGCTTCAATAGCTTTCGCCTCAGACATTTGCACCAGAACTTTTAACAATTTTACCTAACTTTGGATCATGAGCGAACTCGCCTCCGGTCCATCAGGTGCAGAAATTTTAAGCACTCTATCGCTAACAACAAAAAAAATTTCACTGCTCTTTCCTTTTTCTTCCTGGATCTGATGTCCTTGACGTGTTCTTCTGCCGAACCGTCCTTCTAATTCTTGGCATGAATTAGGCACCTTGTTTTGTTATATTTTTCTTTCGATTCCCAGTGTTAGTTTTTTTTCGTAGCACATTAGGAATGTTTGGCAGGATCGCCATGTAATAAGTTTGTTTTATCCAGCAAAATCAAACAAACGTTTATATTTTCTTTTATATTATTTATTCTTAATTTTTATTTAGTTAAATTATTTTATCTTTTTACTTATAAGCATACGTAACTATTTCTAGTTCTAGTGCTTCTAGCTTCTTTGACTTGACTGTCCCTTAATACTAAAACTTCTTCTCTTAAATACTATTTTTACATTTTACGTTCTTAATCTAGAATTCTAATAATCTTGACCCAATGCACAATAACAAAAACCGCCACCTTCCATAATGAAGTTTTACACATCTGGTCGACATAAGTGCAACTCTATCCCACAACATTCAACACATGTGCCAATGTGTGTGTTCCTCAGTTTGTTTACTATTATCATAAAACAAAACAGTCACAAACAAACTGACACAATTGCAATATGATCTTGTTATTTTTGTTATCAAGCACTTGGGTTGGTTACTCAAGTGGTGAGCAATAAACACATATTATTATTCGTTGTTTGTACCAAGAATAATAACTAAGGTCACACTACACCCTTGCCCTTGAGAGAAATCATAAAATTTTTACGATGAAAATTGTAGGATTACTCTTACTAAAATTTATGTTAACATCTTCTTACTTATTACTACGCTTATTCTCCATACGGTTATTCTTACAATGCTTTATTATACTAACATGCTTACATACTAAATAGTTTTACATTTTTGTTTACATACATATTTCTTAATTAAGTTCTTATGAACAATTCTTTTCTTTTCTCTTTCACTTATAATATTTTTTTAATGTGTTTTTATGAAAAGCCTTAATGTTATTCTTAATCTCTACTAGAACATTAAAATCATCAATATCTTCTACCTCGTACGGACCATGATACGGTGGTTCGTTCTTCTTCCTACTTTCTACTCTGATTAAAACTAAGTCGCCTACTTCTAAATTAATGCTATTCGACTTTCCATATGAATCTAATTTCCTCTTATTCTTTACTACCTCTATCAACTTTCTTGCCCTTTCTAACGAAATTTTAAGCCTCAGCTTCAGTTCGTTTGCATAATTGTCTAAATTATATACCTTGCTACAGTTTGTTATTTGTTCTCCTGGTAAACCAGGTATCTTCCCAAATACTAATTCAAAAGGCGAATACTCAGTGTCAACGTGGGGTGTCGTATTATACGCAAAGCTGTAATATGGTATCCATGAATGCCAATTCCCATCACTCAAAAACGACAAGAAATATTCATTAAGAACCCGATGATTCCTTTCGACCGTTCCTAGAGTTTCGTGATGATACGGCGTAGAGAATTTTTGTTCTATCTCCAGCAGGCTACAAATTTCTTTCATCAACTCATTCGTGAATTCCGTACCCCTGTCAGATTTCAATGTTTTGAATAACCCATATTTCAATATAAGGTTTTCAACCAAAGACTTAGCTATATATTTGGCTTCCAACCACTTCTAACCACTGTTTCAAAGCTTTGTGTTGGAGTATCTGTGACACAAAGTGGTTATTTCGTGTGCCTTATTCGTTTATTTCTCTGGCATGTATCACATGTCGATATATACTTCTTTATCATTTTATACATGTTCTTCCAAATGTATTTTTGCTTCATTCTCAACATCGTTTTTCGTACCCCGAAATGTCCTCCGCTTGGTGTCTTGTGGTATAACTCTATTAACTCGTTTTGCTTTTCTAATTCTGTAATTCTTTGAGGAGCTGTGTATAGAAATATCGTGACGCCTTCTATGCTATTATCATTTATTTTCTTTTTCATTACCTCGTGGGTTATCATGTTGAATACATTATCACTTCTATTGAGTGCATAACTCTTGTAATTCAAACTCTCCAATGTAGATAGTAGTTTCTTCACTGTATTATCAAAATAATAAGAATTATCGCTACATCTCACCTGGATTTCATTGAGACCTTTGTTGTCTTCAATCTTTACTTCCGTACCTAGGTTTTTCTCCAATATAAATTTAATTTTCTTCGCGCGCTTGATGTCGTTGATGGATGTGCAGTCCCACATATTGAGTTGATCAGGCTCATGTTGAGATTTGCAGCTCTCCTCGGTCGTATCCCTACCTGTGATTTTTCCTTGTTCTTCACCAAAAGTTTTCCTGTATTCATTATTCCTTACTTTATCTTGCGTCTTTTTCCTCATTCCTCTCATTATCATCAGCGTTTTCTTCATCGTCTCATCAATTTCATGAGGTATCATCTCCTTTAATGTGTCAGAGTTTAATTGAATCCTAGATAGTGCGTCCGCATTTGTATTCATTTTCCCTTTTTTGTAAGCAATTTCGAAATCATAGTCCGACAGTTCCAGCCGGATTCTAGTTAACTTAGAACTTGGATTTTTATGAGAAAACAGAGATACCAACGGTCGATGGTCTGTGACTACCGTAAATCTTCTCCCGAATAAATAGGGTCTGAAGAATTGTATCCCCCAATGTATGGCTAGTAATTCCTTTTCTATGACTGGCTTATTTCTCTCATGCTTATTCAGAGCCTTGCTTGCGTAAGATATAGGTAAGTCTTCGCCTATTGGGCCCTGCGATAGAATAGCTCCAAGCGCAAAATAAGATGCGTCGGTTGTTAACACAAACGGTTTTCCGAAATCAGGATACTGAAGTATTGGTGGACTAATCAAACTTGTTCTGAGTGTGTCAAAAGCCGATTGACAATCCGTTGTCCATTCAAATTTAGTGTTCTTTTTCAGTAGATTATTTAAACAATTTGCAATATCTGCAAAATCCTTTATGAATCTCCTGTAGTAGTTACAGAAGGCTACAAAACGTCTTACATCATCTGTGTTCTTAGGGGTTGGATACTTGGTAATAGCTTCAAATTTACTTGGATCCGGTTTTACACCGTTTGAAGTTATCAGATGACCTAAGTCTACCACTTCTGGTTTTAAAAAACAACATTTTTTAGCGTTACGCTTAAGATTATATCTTGAAAGTCTATCAAATACATCAATTAAATTTTGATTATGGTGTTTCAAACTACAACCAAAAATTATTATATCGTCCACATACAAGAATGCTTCTGAGTCTAGTCCGGATAATGCTATGGTTAACATACGTTGAAAACTGTTAGAAGAAATCTTCAAACCAAAGGTAAACGAGTAAATTGATAATGACCATCTGATGTCGAAAATGCCGTATAAGGTCTTGATTTGGTATTGAGCTTAATTTGGTGAAAAGAACTCGTCATGTCTAGGGTTGAAAAATATTTTGCTCTTCCTAATCTATCAAGAATGTCGTCCAGTCTAGTTAATGGAAATTTATCGTTGACTATCTTATCGTTCAATTTCCGGTAATCCACTACTAATCGCCATTTCTTTAAATCAGTTTGTCCTTTCTTGGGAACTAAGAGTAATGGAGCATTATAAGGACTTATGGAGGGTTCTATTAGTCCTTCCTTTAAAAGACCTTTTACTTGTGCATTTATTTCTTCTGTCTGTGCCTGGGGCAAACGATAATTTTTTATATATACCGGGTTATTGTCGTTTAATTAAATGTTCTGTGAATAGAATTTATTTGTTGTTAAATGTTCGCCGTCCAGATGAAAGACAGACTGATATTTTTTTAGTATATCAAATAGCTCTTGTTTCGCTTCATCATCTTTGCTACCTATATCGAGTTCACCTAGTAATTTCTGAAATCTATCATCTGACTGTAGCTCTTTTTTGATCCCTGACGCATAGATATTGTAACTTTCCAAAGGTGTGGTCTCAACTTTGAGATTTTTAATTACTGTAGTTTTATCCAAAACGTTAAGTAATCTTATATGTTGATTACCAGTTTTGGGCACTATTGAATTTGCTAAAAACAAACCGTGTGTAATTTCACGACTAGTGATTACTGAATCCTCTTCTAACTCCAGTTGAAAAGGTACAATGACTTCACTTCTTGGTGGGACACTCACCTGATTTATTCTAAGTGTCTTGTCGCATATCGGGAGCATTACACTCATTATCTATGTTCACGGTCAATATATACTTTCCATAATCGATATTACAATCATATTTATAAAGAAAATCTCTTCCTAGTATACCATCAGTTTTAATAGGGAAATTACTGTCAACTAATTGTATTTTCTGATTTATTACTCTTTCACCTAATGTTATTTTTAATATCGTCGAGCCTAGAGATTTTATTTTGTACTTTGAAATACCAGTTAATAAGCAATAATCATCTGGGTCTTCTTCATAATTTTGTAATGTGTTTTCTTTACACAAAGATACGTCCGCACCAGTGTCTATTAAAAATGTTAAAGTTGTATTTGTGTCTTTTATGTTTAAGTTAGTATAATTTCTAAGGTCGGAGGTAATATTATAAATTTTATGTATTAATCGCTCTGTCCCGGAGTTTCTTGATGTATCACAGTCTCCGGACCTATCAAGTTTCCCTGGTTCTGTACATGATTTATGTTTCTATTCCTGTTCCTGTTGTAGTTGTGATTATTATTCCTTGACCTATTAATGTCGTAATTTCTACTTGTGTTCCTGTTGCTGCTGTTAGCCTGTTGATTTCTGGTCCTATTGTAATTATTTCCCGCACTATTATCATTATTGCCGCTCCTACTGAGGCATTTCCTAGCAAAATGGTTGAGTTTTCTGCATTTGCTGCATTTTTTCCTTGTGCCGGGCAGTCTCTTCCGTGTGATTGTCCGCATCTAGAGCACAGATTATTAGCTCCAGTGTCACGATTAACACGTCTTGTTGTCGTCTGGTAAAGGACACTTCTTTGTGACGTACGTGTCGCAGCTCTCTCAGCAATTTCTACTGCTGCAGTGAATGTGGTAACTTGGCTTCCATCTATAGTTGACATTAATTGAGGATCTTCTAATCCATTTACGAAAGTGTTAAATGCTATCCTCATATTAGCTTTCATAATGGATGCACGGTGGTCTTCACCTTCCTCGGCTATTTGTATCTCATTCAATTCGGTCACTAGATTTTCGATCTTGTGTGCGAAACCCATAACTTTTCCACCTTTTTGTGACATTTGAGTTAGTTCGCTTAATACCCTATTCGAGGATTTTTGTGGCTTGTAAGCCAATTTCAATGCATTTAATAGCTCGCTAATGTTTGTTGGTATAGGCCCTTGCTTAATTCTGTTTTGTACTCTAATGTCAAGTCGGGATTTAAATATAAAGTTGAAAAACAAATTTTGTTTTTCATTGGGGATTGTTTCATCTTTCTTACCCGTAAAAATGTGGACTAATTTGACGATAGTCGCCAATTCGTTCATGTCTAAGATGGCAGACATTATGTTCCTATCTGTAGTACTTGGCCTAATGCATTGTACGTGGATTTTAAGCAATGTTTGGATCTCTTCTGCTAACTTGTTTAGCCTCTTAGTGTGTATACTTCTAGTTTCTTCACTAATACTATCATCTGCTAATATATGGTTAGCCTCTGTAACTATATTTTCTACCTCCTGTTTTTTGTTTTTTATGGTTTCTAAAGAATTAGGCCTATTTGCGCATTTTTTTGCGTTAACTATGATTGTATCTAATTTCGCATACAGATGATCCATATGTTCTAGGTATTAATGTTTTTTTTTTTTTTTTTTTTTTGTATCTTTGTAGGTTTTTTATTTTTGTTGTTCTATTTAAGAGAAATAATTATATTGACATTTTATATTGATATTTTTAGAATATATTTCTAAGAGTTGCAATTCGCTCTTGTATTAGCACATATGCTCTTATGGAGAAACCGATAATTAGTGAAAATATTAAAATTAAAATTAATTTTACAGTATTTTTTATTAATACTTTCATCATCTTCTCATTAAAAAAAAAATTTTCTTATTTATTTTAATTACTTGAAATCAAATTTTTCAAATCTACCGCGTCCAACAATTCGTTTATACCTTCTATTATTTGTTCTTTTAGTTTATTTTATTTCCTTGCTATAAACGTTAATATTAGAAACATGCAAATTACTAAACTAATTTGTATAACGATACTTTTCATCTTTTTTTTTTTTTTTATTACTTTTTTGACTTAAAATATAACTTTAAAGTTTCCTCTAATTCCTCAATCCTTTCCCAGTACTTAGCAGCGTGCTGCCATGGAGGTGGTGGATCAGAATTTATTAGTCTTTTCAAATTTGCTATATCTCTCCTTATTTTTTTAACGTAGCCGCCTCTTCGCTTTGGTGGCTTTACCCTCGGTATCTTTGGTGGCTGCTCTATTGGCGTTGGTCTATTTCTTTTTTTATACTCTTCGATCGACAGCTTCTTGGGACCCGCTTCAATAGCTTTCGCCTCAGACATTTGCACCAGAACTTTTAACAATTTTACCTAACTTTGGATCATGAGCGAACTCGCCTCCGGTCCATCAGGTGCAGAAATTTTAAGCACTCTATCGCTAACAACAACAAAAATTTCACTGCTCTTTCCTTTTTCTTCCTGGATCTGATGTCCTTGACGTGTTCTTCTGCCGAACCGTCCTTCTAATTCTTGGCATGAATTAGGCACCTTGTTTTGTTATATTTTTCTTTCGATTCCCAGTGTTAGTTTTTCTTCTTAGCACATTAGGAATGTTTGGCAGGATCGCCATGTAATAAGTTTGTTTTATCCAGCAAAATCAAACAAACGTTTATATTTTCTTTTATATTATTTATTCTTAATTTTTATTTAGTTAAATTATTTTATCTTTTTACTTATAAGCATACGGAACTATTTCTAGTTCTAGTGCTTCTAGCTTCTTTGACTTGACTGTCCCTTAATACTAAAACTTCTTCTCTTAAATACTATTTTTACATTTTACGTTCTTAATCTAGAATTCTAATAATAACCTTGACCCAATGCACAATAACAAAAACCGCGACCTTCCATAATGAAGTTTTACACATCTGGTCGACATAAGTGCAACTCTATCCCACAACATTCAACACATGTGCCAATGTGTGTGTTCCTCAGTTTGTTTACTATTATCATAAAACAAAACAGTCACAAACAAACTGACACAATTGCAATATGATCTTGTTATTTTTGTTATCAAGCACTTGGGTTGGTTACTCAAGTATATATATTAGTTCCTTTAAACTCCTACAAGGAGCATAGGTTACTCAAGTGGTGAGCAAAAAACACAAATTATTATTCGTTGTTTGTACCAAGAATAATAACTAAGGTCACACTACACCCTTGCCCTTGAGAGAAATCATACAATTTTTACGATGAAAATTGTAGGATTACTTTTACTAAAAATTATGTTAACATTTTCTTACTTATTACTAAGCTTATTCTCCATACGGGTTTTCTAACAATGCTTTATTATACTAACATGCTTACATACTAAATAGTTTAACATTTTTGTTTACATACATATTTCTTAATTAAGTTCTTATGTACAATTCTTTTCTTTTCTCTTTCACTTATAATATTTTTTTTAATGTGTTTTTATGAAAAGCCTTAATGTTATTCTTAATCTCTACTAGAACATTAAAATCATCAATATCTACTACCTCGTACGGACCATGATAAGGTGGTTCGTTCTTCTTCCTACTTTCTACTCTGATTAAAACTAAGTCGCCTACTTCTAAATTAATGCTATTCGACTTTCCATATGAATCTAATTTCCTCTTATTGTTTACTACCTCTATCAACTTTCTTGCCCTTTCTAACGAAATTTTAAGCCTCAGCTTCAGTTCGTTTGCATAATTGTCTAAATTATATACCTTGCTACAGTTTGTTATTTGTTCTCCTGGTAAACCAGGTATCTTCCCAAATACTAATTCAAAAGGCGAATACTCAGTGTCAACGTGGGGTGTCGTATTATACGCAAAGCTGTAATATGGTATCCATGAATGCCAATTCCCATCACTCACGAACGACAAGAAATATTCATTAAGAACCCGATGATTCCTTTCGACCGTTCCTAGAGTTTCGTGATGATACGGCGTAGAGAATTTTTGTTCTATCTCCAGCAGGCTACAAATTTCTTTCATCAACTCATTCGTGAATTCCGTACCCCTGTCAGATTTCAATGTTTTGAATAACCCATATTTCAATATAAGGTTTTCAACCAAAGACTTAGCTATATATTTGGCTTCCTTCGTCTCTATCGGTGCGGCTACAACATACTTCGTTAACTCGCACTGCATTGTCAATATATAACGATAGTTGTCCGAAGGGCGTAGTGGTCCAACGGTATCTATAACTACTGTTTCAAAGCTTTGTGTTGGAGTATCTGTGACACAAAGTGGTTCCTTCGTGTGCCTTATTCGTTTATTTCTCTGGCATGTATCACATGTCGATATATACTTCTTTATCATTTTATACATGTTTTTCCAAATGTACTTTTGCTTCATTCTCAACATCGTTTTTCGTACCCCGAAATGTCCTCCGTATGGTGTCTTGTGGTATAACTCTATTAACTCGTTTTGCTTTTCTAATTCTGTAATTCTTTGAGGAGCTGTGTATAGAAATATCGTGACGCCTTCTATTCTATTATCATTTATTTTCTTTTTCGTTACCTCGTGGGTTATCATGTTGAATACATTATCACTTCTATTGAGTGCATAACTCTTGTAATTCAAATTCTCCAATGTAGATAGTAGTTTCTTCACTGTATTATCAAAATAATAAGAATTATCGCTACATCTCACCTGGATTTCATTGAGACCTTTGTTGTCTTCAATCTTTACTTCCGTACCTAGGTTTTTCTCCAATATAAATTTAATTTTCTTCGCGCGCTTGATGTCGTTGATGGATGTGCAGTCCCACATATTGAGTTGATCAGGCTCATGTTGAGATTTGCAGCTCTCCTCGGTCGCATCCCTACCTGTGATTTCTCCTTGTTCTTCACCACAAGTTTTCCTGTATTCATTATTCCTTACTTTATCTTGCGTCTTTTTCCTCATTCCTCTCGTTATCATCAGCGTTTTCTTCACCGTCTCATCAATTTCATGAGGTATCATCTCCTTTAATGTGTCAGAGTTTAATTGAATCCTAGATAATGCGTCCGCATTTGTATTCATTTTCCCTTTTTTTTAAGCAATTTCCGGATTCTAGTTAACTTAGAACTTGGATTTTTATGAGAAAACAGAGATACCAACGGTCGATGGTCTGTGACTACCGTAAATCTTCTCCCGAATAAATAGGGTCTGAAGAATTGTATCCCCCAATGTATGGCTAGTAATTCCTTTTTCTATGACTGACTTATTTCTCTCATGCTTATTCAGAGCCTTGCTTGCGTAAGATATAGGTAAGTCTTCGCCTATTGGGCCCTGCGATAGAATAGCTCCAAGCGCAAAATCAAATGCGTCGGTTGTTAACACAAACGGTTTTCCGAAATCAGGATACTGAAGTATTGGTGGACTAATCAAACTTGTTCTGAGTGTGTCAAAAGCCGATTGACAATCCGTTGTCCATTCAAATTTAGTGTTCTTTTTCAGTAGATTATTTAAACAATTTGCAATATCTGCAAAATCCTTTATGAATCTCCTGTAGTAGTTACAGAAGGCTACAAAACGTCTTACATCATCTGTGTTCTTAGGGGTTGGATACTTGGTAATAGCTTCAAATTTACTTGGATCCGGTTTTACACCGTTTGAAGTTATCAGATAACCTAAGTATACCACTTCTGGTTTTAAAAAACAAAATTTTTTTGCGTTAAGCTTAAGATTATATCTTGAAAGTCTATCAAATACATCAATTAAATTTTGATTATGGTGTTTCAAACTACAACCAAAAATTATTATATCGTCCACATACAAGAATGCTTCTGAGTCTAGTCCGGATAATGCTATGGTTAACATACGTTGAAAACTGTTAGAAGAAATCTTCAAACCGAAAGGTAAACGAGTAAATTGATAATGACCATCTGATGTCGAAAATGCCGTATAAGGTCTTGATTTGGTATTGAGCTTCATTTGGTGAAAAGAACTCGTCATGTCTAGGGTTGAAAAATATTTTGCTCTTCCTAATCTATCAAGAATGTCGTCCAGTCTAGTTAATGGAAATTTATCGTTGACTATCTTATCGTTCAATTTCCGGTAATCCACTAATAATCGCCATTTCTTTAAATCAGTTTGTCCTTTCTTGGGAACTAGGAGTAATGGAGCATTATAAGGACTTATGGAGGGTTCTATTAGTCCTTCCTTTAAAAGACCTTTTACTTGTGCTTTTATTTCTTCTGTCTGTGTCTGGGGCAAACGATAATTTTTTATATATACCGAGTTATTGTCGTTTAATTGAATGTTCTGTGAATAGAATTTATTTGTTGTTAAATGTTCGCCGTCCAGATGAAAGACAGACTGATATTTTTTAAGTATATCAAATAGCTCTTGTTTCGCTTCATCATCTTTGCTACCTATATCGAGTTCACCTAGTAATTTCTGAAATCTATCATCTGACTGTAGCTCTTTTTTGATCCCTGACGCATAGATATTGTAACTTTCCAAAGGTGTGGTCTCAACTTTGAGATTTTTAATTACTGTAGTTTTATCCAAAACGTTAAGTAATCTTATATGTTGATTACCAGTTTTGGGCACTATTGAATTTGCCAAAACAAACCGTGTGTAATTTCACGACTAGTGATTACTGAATCCTCTTCTAACTCCAGTTGAAAAGGTACAATGACTTCACTTCTTGGTGGGACACTCACCTGATTTATTCTAAGTGTCTTGTCGCATATCGGGAGCATTACACTCTCATTATCTATGTTCACGGTCAATATATACTTTCCATAATCGATATTACAATCATATTTATAAAGAAAATCTCTTCCTAGTATACCATCAGTTTTAATAGGGACATTTCTGATTTATTACTCTTTCACCTAATGTTATTTTTAATATCGTCGAGCCTAGAGATTTTTTTTTGTACTTTGAAATACCAGTTAATAAGCAATAATCATCTGGGTCTTCTTCATAATTTTGTAATGTGTTTTCTTTACACAAAGATACGTCCGCACCCGTGTCTATTAAAAATGTTAAAGTTGTATTTGTGTATTTTCTGTTTAAGTTAATATAATTTCTAAGGTCGGAGGTAATATTATAAATTTTATGTATTAATCGCTCTGTCCCGGAGTTTCTTGATGCATCACCGTCTCCGGACCTATCAAGTTTCCCTGGTTCTGTACATGATTTATGTTTCTATTCCTGTTCCTGTTGTAGTTGTGATTATTATTCCTTGAGCTATTAATGTCGTCATTTCTACTTGTGTTCCTGTTGCTACTGTTAGCCTGTTGATTTCTGGTCCTATTGTAATTATTTCCCGCACTATTATCATTATTGCCGCTCCTACTGAGGCATTTCCTAGCAAAATGGTTGAGTTTTCCGCATTTGCTGCATCTAGAGCACAGATTATTAGCTCCAGTGTCACGATTTACACGTCTTGTTGTCGTCTGGTAAAGGACACTTCTTTGTGACGTACGTGTCGCAGCTCTCTCAGCAATTTCTACTGCTGCAGTGAATGTGGTAACTTGGCTTGCATCTATAGTTGACATTAATTGAGGGTCTTCTAATCCATTTACGAAAGTGTTAAATGCTATGCTCATATTAGCTTTCATAATGGATGCACGGTGGTCTTCACCTTCCTCGGATAGTTGTATCTCATTCAATTCGGTCACTAGATTTTTGTGACATCTGCTGTAGAAAACTGAGTTGGTACTCTTTACCAGGAAGTACAAGGTTGGCAACTTTAGGCTTCCTAGGCTAAACGGCATGGAGCTAAGGCTCTCGAACAGTGCCAAATATTTGGGCGTAATTCTCGATAGCAAACTATCATGGGAACTCAACGTTCGGACGAGGGTTGATAGGGCTATTGTGGCCTTATACACCTGCAAGAGCACCTTGGGCAGGAGCTGGGTCCTGGGCCCCAGGGGTGTCGAATGGATCTTTGAAGCGGTGGTAAAACCGATTCTCTTCTATGGGGTCATAGTGTGGTGGCCTGCCATGGAAAGGGGACGGTACTGCAGGATGCTTGAGAAAGTATACAGGTTGGCTGCGCTGATGATCACGGGATCACTCCGCTCGACACCGACGAAGGCAATGTTTCCTATGCTAGACTGGTTGCCGATTGATATCATGGCCGAACAACAGGCCTTGACTTCCGCTATGAGACTGGGGGCGGTGGGCCTATGGTCTACGCGGAACTAGGGTCATGCCAGGGTCACGGTTCACGCGTCATACGACCTGGCGGGGCTGGACTATTGCACTCCGGAACCCTTTTTCGGTGCTTTGTTCACGGTTCATCATGGTAACTATAATGAGCTCCTCGATAATACGCGGAGCCGACCCTGCGGGTCTACACCGATGGTTCCAGGATGGGCGACAGAGTGGGTGGAGGTTTCTTCATCGAGGAATTGGACATCAGGGTCTCTTTTAGGCTGCCAGATGGCAGTAGTGTGCTGCAGGCGGAAATCTCTGCCATAAAGCGGGCGGCAAACTGGCTGAAGTACTATCGTATATCGAGGGATATATGTATATTTACGGACAGCAAGGCTGCCATTGCGGCTCTGGCTGGTGTCTTTACGAAATCTATGTTAACAGTGCAATGCCGGATGTCTCTAAATGAGATCGCGAAACATTCCAGTGTGACGCTGACATGGGTACCAGGACACAGTGGGCTCCTGGGCAACCATACTGCGGACAGTCTAGCCAAACAAGGCTGTCTCTTGGACGACATGTTCGTCGACGGCCTGATTGGCACTTCAATGGCCCGCTGCAGGACTCTCATCAGACGGGAGTCGTACAGAAGGGCTCAGGGGAGATGGCAGGGCGAGCATACCTGTTTGATGGCCAGGACTCTATGGCCTGGCTACGACGCGGCGAGAACGCGCGTACTACTCGGTCTCGGCAGGGACCGGATAAGGACAGTGATATCGGTCACTGGGTGATAGAGACTCATGCTAGGAGGATAGGTCTTGCGTATAATGACTACTGCAGGAGTTGTCATGATGAGGAGGAGGAGACGGTGTTTCACTTCCTCTGCCAATGCCCCGGTCTGGCGGGCGTTAGGGTGAGGCATTTTGGGAGACCGGAATTGCCATGTCTGGACGATTTGTCCAATGCGGGACTGAAATCGATCTCCCTGTTCTGCAGGGAATCGGGGCGGTTCGAGACTGCGGTGACCTCTGGGGAATAGTCTGGTGACGGCTACCCATTTAACCTAACCTAACCTAATGGTGTGTTAAAAAAAATGTATTATATATTTATTAAAATCGTAATACACAGTACAAATTGTTCGAATCCCTAAATGACTTCTTTCGAATCGAAATACGCGGTAATCCCCCTGAAAAAAATAAAGTACCTATGTTTGCAATTAACATAGAAAAACAAACGTTTTGTGAAAAATAAAAGTATCTCTAAATATATACATAACTTTTTACTATGAAGACTATTTAAAGTAAAACTTGGCCAAATCAATTTTTGAGTTTGAATTCCCCTTACATGTTTTTACCTTTTATTCACGGGCCTAGGCGTAAATCCACCACTGGTTGCACTGTGTTATTTAATAATCTCATTATATTATTGAATCTCACGTATTAATATAACTCTATAACTAATCTATAATAATAATTTTGTTTTCCTCTATTTCACCTTATTTTCATTATTTTAATAGGCCAAGACGTCCTTTTAGAAGTTCCCGCCAACAAAGACGCGATCCAGACATTTACCAATGCCGCCTTTGTAAACGTTTCCATTAAATTCGTTCCTGCCAACGATTTCTTAATATGGATGTACAAACCAGAAACAAAATAGTAGACAAACCTTGCATCTGCGTTAATTGTCTTGCTAAAAGCCACGATTTGCGAGTTCACCCTTCCAGATACATACAGAATATGAGGCAAATATCAGCACACGTTGCTTCATTCAAGCGTAGAGTCGTGTAAACCAACAAAAATGTGGCAGTAGAACTGCAGCCGATCATCAACAAGATCGACTAGTAGTGCAGCAACAAAAAGCAGTAATCATAGAGATGTCACTATTTCGCAAAAACCCACCAATAATCGACGTCACAGTCCAACCTCATCAACACATAACCAACCCCAGCCAATTGCTACGACAGTACCAGATTGCCAGATAATTTCGGAGGCAATTAGATCCTTGGCTCAGGTTTTGTGTGTTCAACATAAATAATACGTGATTGAAATTTTCCTCTGGTGGCGAAGTGGACAAAATTATAAATTTTTTTTTTTTGGAAATTTGAACTGAACCAAAAAAAAACATGTAATAACGAATATCTTTATTGTGAATGAGTAGAAAAGAAAATTCGTAGTTATGCTAAATGGTTTATGTAAAGTAAATTAAGCCTAAAATGAATTATTTTGAAATGTACACATCACGTATTAAAAAGCCATTAGATTGTAAAGTTCTAAAATCATTCAAAAAGGGCTACCTATAAATTGAACTAGTTGTCCCGGCAAACGTTGTTTTGCAATGTAACTTATTTCTAGTGAAAGAAAGAGGAATTAAGCGCTTTATACCGTGATCGGTATTATTTATTTATGTTCATTACATATTCAAAAGTTAAGTCCAGAAGTATCAGTATAAATTAAACAGAGATAATCTAAGCCGTAAACAGACATTTTTTAATGACCAATAGTGTACCATTGCAAAGCCGAAGTAGAATAAACGGAGAAAATTAAAACAAAAAATTAATAAACTTTTCAAAATAATTGGTTGATTAATTTAGAAGGCATTGGAGGGGGATGCTTTTACCCTTTTTGCTTAATTTTTACACCGCAAGAATTTGCAAGTTGTTTTTAATACACTTTTAATGTTATTTTTATTAGTTTAGTTATTAAATTCTATTTAATAGAGACATATTTGTATAACATTTGCCATAAAATTCTTTTTTTTACAGAAATCTTGTTAAAAAATTACTTGTAAAATTCTTGCGTTTTGCGTTTTCGATTTCCAGCACACCCCTGTATTATCGGATAATTAATGAAGGAATGGGTAGAGGGACCTTTAACCCCTTTTGCCCTAAATGTTGGAATTTCCAAAAAATGTATACCTTGAAGTTCCTTTAGATGTTACAGTGTCTGTATGCCAAATTTTAAGAAATCCGGTTGATTAGTTAAGAAGATATAGGGAGGGGGAGCGTTAACCCCTCTTACTGAATAATAAAAATTAATTTCCTTCCAAATTTTACACTATTTGCCTGCAAAATTTTAAGAAAATCGGTTGATTAGCTAAGAAGATATTGGAAGGGGCAGCTTTTACCCGTTTTGACCTAATTTAAGCCATCTAGCGATATGAAATATACATAAAGGCATTACGATACATGGTTTGGTAACTTTTCAAGAGACAATAAAAAATCATAATATATGGAATATATAGGAAAATCTCAATGCCATATCTCCGGAACCACTGGGCCGATTTCGTGCAAGCTTCACATAAACCATCTACAGACTTTCCCCACAATTATATTTTGGTTTAAATCGGTCGACCAGTTTTTACAGTTGGTGGTGACATCAAAGTGTATACTTCTTTTTATATATATATATATAGATTATTAAATTTGTCTTAAAAATTATTACCAAAATATTATAGTTACAATTGAATTGCCTTTTACATTAAAAGTTTACTTAATCTTATTGAATTAAACTAATAAATTTGTGAACTCAAAATTGAAACCGGATTTGCTAATTATTAGCCTCAATTTAACCCCAAAGAATTATAAGGTGAGCTCACATGTACCTACACGCAAAGAAAAAACATGGTTGATGTAATCACAATCGCAAACTATCATTAATGTTTGTGGTTATGATTGTGTCAAACACGTTTTTAGTAACAATATATGTTCAGACATAATGTTTTTAGATTATTGTTGTCTCAAACATATTATTATGTTCAGAAGAAAGACGCAAACGACCTTTCCAACCATGTTTCTATATTTCCCAAAACCATGCAAAATGTCTACACAGAGGGAAAAATCCGGTATAAAAATACCAAAATTGACACCATCCGTTGTCAAAAGTGAGCCAACTACGTTTGTGTTCAATTTGATAACGGATGGTATCAATGTTTTTTAACCACCTCGTTGTCAGTTTGTCACCATTTGTTCTCAATATGACATCAAATTGGTTATATATTATCACCATAATGGTACCATACCGACAACATGCTGTTGTCATTTTTGACAACACACCGTTAATATATTGACAACATTCGGTTGTCGTTTCGATAACACATTGTTCTGATTGTAGTATGTACTTAATAACCCATTCTGAACCCAAGTAAAAAAATGGAATAATGTAAATTTATTAATTTATTTCACATTAAATAATATACTTATAAAAAAATACATAAAAAATTCACACTTTTACAGCCAGGCCCACGATGTCACACGTTAACGTTCGCATAGAAAATTAAATTGAAAACAAATTTTAGAAATTTTTTTTATTTTATTTATTAAATTTTTATTTATTAATTTAATCACAGCACTGAAACTTTTCACTTTTTACTTTCGAATACCAAAGTTGATTGTGGGATAACTTGTATACGCTGTTAATAATGACAACAGGGCGATACCTATTTGACAACAGGGTGTTATCAATTTGACAACAATGGTACGTTTTTTATCTAACGGCCCAATTTGACAACATTTTGTTTAAAATTTAACAACAAATGTTGTCGAAATATTGACAACAGTTTGTTATCAATTTATTACCACTGGTTGACAGTTTTTTAACGTTTTTTTTCGCTCTGTGTACTTGAACATGTTATATGGTTCTCATAATAAAAACAATAACAAATTTATTCTCTCAAAATTGTTTTTATTAAAAATACAAATGTATGTTCATATGTATACTTTGTTTTAAATAAACAGCAAAGCATATATTAAAAAATAAAATTAAATACACAGAGCGAAAAAAAACGTTAAAAAACTGTCAACCAATGGTAATAAATTGATAACAAACTGTTGTCAATATTTCGACAACATTTGTTGTTAAATTTTCAACAAAATGTTGTCAAATTGGGCTATTAGATAAAAAACGTACTATTGTTGTCAAATTGATAACACCCTGTTGCCAAATAGGTAGCGCCCTGTTGTCATTATTAACAACGTATACAAGTTATCCCACAAACAACTTTTGTATTCGCAAGTGAAAAGTATAAAGTGAAAAGTTAAATAAAATTAAAAGAATAAAATTAAGATTAAAAGTTTAAAAATGAGTGAAGAAAACAATTTAAATAGTGAGGAAAGCCTTGTGTTCCTAGATTATGACTTTCTTCTTGATGAAAATCTAAGCAACAGCGGAAATATCCAATTGGAAAATAATTATGATGGCGTAGATGACAAGGAATAAATTTGATTTATACTAAATCTATATAACAATGAAGTACCTGTTTTTTTAATTTTTATTGTAAACTTTAATTATTATTTAAAATTAAAAGTGTGAATTTTTAATGTATTTTTTTATAAGCATTTTATTTAAAAAATGTGAAATAAATTAATAAATTTACATTATTCCATTTTATTACTTGGGTTCAGAATGGGTTATTAAGTACATACTACAATCAGAACAATGTGTTATAGAAAGGACAACCGAATGTTGTCAATATATTAACAGTGTGTTGTCAAAAATGACAACACCATGTTGTCGGTATGGTACCATTATGGTGATAATATATAACCAATTTGATGTCATATTGAGAACAAATGGTGACAAAATGACAACGAGGTGGTTAAAAAACATTGACACCATCCGTTATCAAATTGAACACAAACGTAGTTGGCTCACTTTTGACAACGGATGGTGTCAATTTTGGTATTTTTATACCGGATTTTTCCCTCTGTGTACATACATTAAAAACTGCATATCTAAGAAATTTGGTTTTCTTTGTCTCATTTGCGTCTATTCTGTCGGAAAGCTAACCAGCACTCATCTGCCAATTATTTACTTTCTTCAATGTTGTAGGTGTTTTTTTGGCTTAAAGAAAGACAACGTTTATACATGTATGTATGTATTTTCATTATTATATGTATTTAAATTACTTACCTGTTTTAATAAACTTATAAGTTTTGCAAGGCAGCATTTTCTTTTTCTCCCTGAAAAAAAGTTTAGTTATTTTGTAATAATCCAAATTGTCCGATTAACTGATGCTCGCAGACGTAAATGACTTGAAGAAATTATTGTTTTCTTTATAAATACAAATTTTTTGTTTTGACAATAAATGTTTGGTCAACTAGAGAATGTGTTTTAAAGCAAACAAAAATGATGGTACTAAACATACCTTTTGTGCGCAACTTATATTATGATTTTAATTGTATAGTTGAAAAAATATACATATGTAAATTATAGTACCAAACATTTAACATAATTTAATATGTTTAGCTAGATCAGAGTAATTTTAAAGGCGTTAAACACCATATAATATTATTATAGTGAATTTAAAAATGTTAAGGACAAAAATATATTTTCAAGTTATATTAGGACTATAATAAACTTATAAGGATAAACATATTAGACAAATATGAATAAAAATGTTCGTAGTGACCACTTATTAATCATGTTTTTTCTCTGCGTGTATATACCCCATTACTTTTCATATCTAATACTTATACTACATTTACATTAGGCCGAAATCTTTTAGCATTTGATTTAAAATCTTCTTCGAAACCTTGTGCGTTAACATATACTTGTTTGACATTAGCGAGATTTTGTTTTTATAAGTCCCCTTTTACAATGTGGCAAGTGGAAGGCAGACAGACGAAGTTTGTTGGTGAGGGGTTGTAGAGGTAGAGTGGGTAGAACATGACTATATGTACTGGACATTTTTATACCCTCCACAACAATTAGTTGTGAAGAGGGTATATTAAGTTTGTCATTCCGTGTGAAACTTTTTTATTATTCATTTCAGACCCTTAGAGTATATATATTCTGGGTCCTTGAATAATTTTAAGTCGATTTAGCCATGTCCGTCTGTCTGTCCGTCTGTTGAAAACACGCTCACTTTCGAAAAACTCAAAAGAAATAAACAAACTTGGTGTCAAATTGCTTGTACTTATCCTAAGCAGTTTGGGACTTAAATCCAGCAAAATCGGTTCAACAGGATCTGAGCTATGAATCAAAATGTGGAACCACCACCTAAAAAAAAATTGATAATTTTGTTACAAAAACTAACATAAATGGTGCAAAAATGCACAGAATGATATAAGATTTCGCAACAGTTCGTTTTATTTAACTGGAAATCACGCTGTAAAATTTCTTGAAGATCCGTCCATGATTTACCCTAGGCCCCATATAAGCCCTACTCCCGGAAAACAGTATAGTAAGCCTAAAACCCTAACTAACAATGCAATCATAACAAATTTTGGCACGTCACAGTCACAGGACTAGAAATAAAACTATTAAGTTTCGTGAAGATCGGTCCATAATTTACCATAGCCCCATATAAAACCTACTTCCGGAAAACAGTTTAGTACGCCTAAATCCGTAAAAAGTAATGCTATCATAACAAAATTTGGTACATCACAGTTTTATTGAACGAGAAATAAGACTTTAAAATTTTGTGAAGAACGGTCTATCATTTACCATAGGCCCCATATAAAACCTACTTCCGGAAAACAGTTTAGTACGCCTAAATCTGTAAAAAATAATGCTATCATAACAAAATTTGGAACATAAAAGTTTTACAGGACTAGAAATAAGACTGTGAAATTTCGTGAAGATCGGTCCATAATTTACCATAGGCCCCAAATAAACCTTACTCCCGGAAAACAGCTTAGTACGCCTAAAAACGTAAAAAATAACGCTATCATAACAAAATTTGATACATCACAGTTTTATAGAACTAGAAATTATACTGTGAAATTTGGTGAAGATCGGTGCATAACTTACCATGGGCCTCATGTAAAGCCCACTCTGGTAAAATAATTAAATACGTGGTAAACTTTCCTCCAGTTTAGCTTCATAAGGCCAGAAAAAATGTTATGCAATTTTGTGATATACGGTCGATAATTTACCTTAGATTCCATTTTAGCAGCCTTCTGAAATTCACTGCAAACGCTTAAACTAATTGCACCGCTGTATTGAAATTTATGTTTTTTAATACCAGAAATCGTTCTGCAGAATTTGGGATGATTGGTTCATAGCTTACCATGGCTTTTATATAATTTGTTATCTTGATTATCATTTAAGTTCAGCTTAAACTGATATTCTACTCAAACTTTTTAAAATTGATTCTGAATGTCGATCAATAATTGTATATATGTAGGTCTAAACCGCAACAAATTTTAATGCAGATGTCTGTTTTACAAAGATTATAATAATAAATAGACATCATACAGATATTACTCCTAAAACATTCGAAGTGTCGGTGGAAGTTTTCGGAATTTTCATCTTGTTTCTTCACATCATTTTTCTCACAACAATGTAATTGTAGTACCAATGCCTGTTAAATGTTCATCTCCGTCAACAGCTAAAAAGAACGAAAAAAGGAAAACAATAATTTCTGTCTGCCTATTAATTTCGCGATTGTGAAAGGTTTAGGAAAGTTCAAAAGAGAATAAGAAAAATGTCTGCCTTTCAATTTCAACGTTGTAAATTGGGACCACAGAATACTAATTGGGACTAACAAAACAACTGACTAAAAGTTTTTTCATTACACATACAAACACAAAAACATATATACATTTAAAAATTTGCATTACCTTTTATTAATAACTAGCATTTAACCCGCTACTTCGTTAGCGTCTCCTTTTCTTTCGTGGACATATTTGTATGCCAAAGCTTATTTTTCTAGGTTTAAATTTGTTTAAATTCTAGCATTTAACCCGCTACTTTGTAATCTAATATGTAAATAGGTTTTAGCAAAATAGTTCCAACATTTTTCATCTCATAGGTTGATATTGACACAGGACTTTGCACCTATAATTTTGTGCCTCTAAGTTCAATATAGAAAATTATAAAAGTACGACTCTTAGAACACAAATGAAAGAAAGTTAGTTTCCCGTATTATCCTTTTTGATACTTTTTTCTCCCCATTTATGTATTAAAAATTTCAATGTTGCAGTTGGAGCATATAGTTTAGTACGTTTTTGTCATAGGATGAAAAAAAACTTTGGTGGGCGTGAGGGACTTCGCCAATTGAGCAAAAAAAATTTTTTGGCTTAAATTGAACTGAAAAATGTGTTTTATTATCCCATATTGCCCATAAGATATAGTCCCTTGGGGCAATGATGTCAAGAAAAATTGTGTCTCTAATGTACATACAGAGGTAGCGTGACAAAAAGGTTTCAAAATATGTACAGGTTTTAGGCGTTTACTCCCCAAAAGGACCAAATTTCGAAAAAGTACCAGACACCTGTCCTCTTATTTTTCTAATGAACAACATTAAGTGTTAAATTTTTTGTATCGCTTTTAGTTTTGGATTTTTAAGGTTAGCGGGATCGAGTTGGTGAGAGGCCAGCCTCCGGTCCAAATGTCAGCTTTTTAGCTTCAGGATCTTAGGATGTGTCAGTCAGTTACTTTACAGTTTTATATTATATAGCATTTAACCCGCTACTTCGTTAGCGTTTCCTTTTCCTTCGTGGACATATTTGTATGTCAAAGCTTATTTTTCTAGGTTTAAATTTGTTTAAATTCTAGCATTTAACCCGCTACTTTGTAATCAGGCCTTTTCTTTCATGAACATATTTATATTCCAAAGTATATGTAAATAGGTTAAAGCAAAATAGTTCCAAGATTTTTTATATCATAGGTTGATATTGACACAGGACTTTGCACCTATAATTTTGTGCTTTTAAGTTCAATATATGAAATTTAAAAAGTACAAATCGAAGAACACAAAAGCAAATGAAAGAGAGTTAATTTTCTGTATTATCCTTTTTGATACTTTTTTCCCCCATTTATGTATTAAAAATTTCAATGTTGTAGTTGGAGCCTATAGTTAAGAACGTTTTTGCCATAGGTGAGGGACTTCGCCAATTGAGCAAAAAAAAAATGTTTGGTTTGTAATGAACCGAAACGTTTTTATTATCCCATATTGCCCATAAGATATAGTCCCTTGGGTCAATGAAGTCCAGAAAATATGTACGGGTTTTACGCGTTTACTCCCCAAAAGGAACAAATTTCGAAAAAGTACCAGACACATGTCCTCTTATTATTTTAATGAACAACATTAGGTGTTAAATTTTTTGTATATCTATTAGTTTTGGATTTTTTAGGTAAGCGAGATCGAGTTGGTCCAAATGGCAGCTTTTTAGCTTCAGGATCTTAAGATGTGTCATTCAGTTACTTTACAGTTTTATATTATATAGATAGATGGAGAAAAATGTTGTGAAAAAAGTAACAAAATTAGGAATGATTTTCACACCTTAAACGTTTGAATTTCAAAACAGGTCCAAATCTGTTTTGTATTTTTTAGATAACCCAATAAAAAATATTATCATTTTGCGAAGCACTAAAGGTACTTTTAAAAAAATAAGCGCACAATTATGCGCTACGCAATAAGACATACAGAAATGCAGTAAAGTAAGTGAAAGAACTCTCAACAACTTTTATAAAAAAAAATAACATTTCAAGTGCTACGGCATTCCCTTACTACGAAGTAGGTTTGTAAGGGAGAATACTAAAAAATAACTGTATCAAAACATTCAGTGTGTAAATATGATCGTTACATCCAACAATGTTTATGTGCGCTGAAAATGCGCTTTATGTGTCAAAAATGTATTGCTTCAAAGTGGGAACTCGCCATATAAAATTCATGTCTTCCGTAAGCGCAATGGTAAGCGAAACCCTTATGTTTCTTACTTACAAACCTGCTTCGTTGGAAGCTCCATTTTTTATTGGGAAGCTACGAATGTGATAAAATTTTTATTTACCCTTCTACTCCCCAAAAAGTCTGTACCTCACAAAAGTACCAGAAACCTGTCCGTTTATTTTTTTAATGAGCAATAATAAGTATTCAATTTTTGTATCTCTTTTAGTTAAGGAGATATGAGGTTAGGGAATTTTTCTAATGAACAACAATAAGTGTTAATGCTTTTCATCTCTTTTAGTTAAGGAGGTATGAGCTTAGCAGGATCCTTTGGCGAGAGGCAAGCCCATGGTCCAAATGTCAACCTTTTAGTTTCAGACGTTAGGCTTTGCGATGAAAGATTTGAAAAAATAACAAACATAGGTACAATTTTCATCCCTTAAACGTTCGAATTTCGAAAAAGTACCAAATATGCATTTGTAGTTTTTAGTTAAGTTAATAATTTTTTAATTTTTATTTAGTTTTTATTAAAGTGGACGAATTTCGTAAAAGTACCAGACAATTACTTTCACTTAAAATAAATATTAAGTTAAAAAAGTACCGGTTTATAAAAAAAAGTACCAATTAGAGAACGAAAAAGTTCCAAAACTCCCTCTTACAGTTTCTCTTTTACTCAGGACCTTGAAGATTTATTTTATGTTTCTAGATCCAATAAATGCGGAAATTGAAAAGGTACCACTTAAAATACAAAATAATATTAAACCCCCTTAACAGATTCTCATTCACTCAGGACCTTGACTGTTTAATTTTACCTTTCTAGGTCCAATACTAACGGTAATTTAAAAAGTACCAGTTAATGAATAAAAAAGTACCAAAAAGTTCCTTCTTATAGAATCTCATCCACTCAAGACATTGCATGTTAAATTTTACGATTCTAGGTTCACTATTTGAGGAAATTCAAAAAGTACCAGTATAAGAACAAAAAGTACCACAAACTTGCCTCTTATAGATTCTTATCCTCTCAGGGCATTGCACCTTGAATTTTATGTTTCTAAGTTAATTAATAACGGATATTGAAAAAGTACCAGCTTAAAAACCAAAAAGTACCAATAAGCTCTTTTAGGGATTCTCATTCATTCAGGACCTTGCAGGTTAAATTTTATGTTCGTAAGACCAATATTAGCGAAAATTTAAAAAAAGTGCCAGTTTAAATCGAAAAAGTACCAAAAAGATCCACTTACAGATTGTCATTCACTCAAGACCTTGCATGTTTAATTTCATGTTTCTAGGTCCAATACTAATGGAAATTCAAAAAGTACCAATAAGATCCCACTAAACGATTCTCATTCACACAGGATCGTGCATGTTTAATTTTATGTTTCTAGGTCCAATACTGACGGAAATTCAAAAGTACCAAAAACTTCCCTCTTATGGATTCTTATCTACTCAGGACCTTGCATGTTAAATTGTATCTTTCTAGGTCCAATACCAACGGAAATTGGAAAAGTACCAATCAAAGAATAAAAATGTACCAAAAAGTTCATTCTTATAGATTCTCATCCACCCAGGACATTGCATGTTTAATTTTATCTTTCTAGGTCCAATACCAACGGAAATTCAAAAAGTACCAGTCAATAATAAAAAAGGACCAAAAAGTTCACTCTTGTAGATTTTCATCCACCCAGGACATTGCATTTTGAATTTTATGTTTCTAGGTCCAATACTAACGGAAATTCAAAAAGTACCAGTTAAAGAACAAAATAGTACCAAAAGCCTTCTTACAGATTCTCATTCACTCAGGACCTTGCATGTTTAATTTTATCTTTATAGGGCCAATACCAATGGAAATTCAAAAAGTACCAGTCAAAGAATAACAAAGGACCAAAAAGTTCACTCTTATAGATTTTCATCCACCCAGGACATTGCATTTTGAATTTTATGTTTATAGGTCCAATACTAACCCAAATTCAAAAAGTACCAGTTAATGAACAAAAAAGTACCAAAAAGTTCCCTCATAAATTCTTATCCACTAAGGACATTGCATCTTGAATTTTATGTTTCTAGGTCTAATAATAATGGAAATTTAAAAAGTACCAGAAAAAAAGAAGCTCAGAAATGCGCTTTTGCAGATTCTCATTCACTCAAGACATTGCATGTTCAATTTAATTTTTCTACGTCCAATGCTAACAGAAATTCAAAAAGTACTATTTAAAGATCAAAAAAGTACCTAAAAGCCCTCTTACAGATTCTCATTCACTCGGGACCTTGCATGTTTAATTTTATCTTTCTAGGTCCAATACCAACGGAAATTCAAGACGTACCAGTCAAAGAATAAAAAAGTAACGAAAAGTTCACTCTTATAGATTTTCATCCACCCAGGACATTGCATTTAGAATTTTATGTTTCTAGGTCCAATACTAACGGAAATTCAAAAAGTACCAGTTAAAGAACAAAAAAGTACCAAAATCCTTCTTACAGATTCTCATTCACTCAGGACCTTGCATGTTTAATTTTATCTTTATAGGAAATTCAAAAAGTACCAGTCAAATAATAAAAAAGTACCAAAAAATTCACTCTTTTAGATTTTCATCCAATCAGGACATTGCATTTTGAATTTTATGTTTCTAGGTCCAATACTAACCCAAATTCAAAAAGTACCAGTTAATGAACAAAAAAGTACCAAAAAGTTCCCTCAAAGATTCTTATCCACTTAGGACATTGCATCTTGAATTTTATGTTTCCAGGTCTAATAATAATGGAAATTTAAAAAGTACCAGAAAAAAAAGAAGCTCAGAAATGCGCTTTTGCAGATTCTCATTCACTCAAGACATTGCATGTTCAATTTAATTTTTCTGCGTCCAATGCTAACGGAAATTCAAAAAGTACTATTTAAAGATCAAAAAAGTACCTAAAAGCCCTCTTACAGATTCTCATTCACTCAGGACCTTGCATGTTTAATATCATGTTTCTAGGTCCAATACCAACGGAAATTTAAAAAGTACCAGTCAAATAATAAAAAAGTACCAAAAAATTCACTCTTATAGATTTTCATCCACCCAGGACATTGCATTTTGAATTTTATGTTTCTAGGTCCAATACTAACGCAAATTCAAAAAGTACCAGTTAATGAACAAAAAAGTACCAAAAAGTTCCCTCATAGATTTTTATCCACTTAGGACATTGCATCTTGAACTTTATGTTTCTAGGTCTAATAACAACGGAAATTTAAAAAGTACCAGAAAAAAAGAAGCTCAGAAATGCGCTTTTGCAGATTCTCATTCACTCAAGACATTGCATGTTCATTTAATTTTTCTACGTCCAATGCTAACAGAAATTCAAAAAGGACTATTTAAAGATCAAAAAAGTACCTAAAAGCCCTCTTACAGATTCTCATTCACTCGGGACCTTGCATGTTTAATTTTATCTTTCTAGGTCCAATACCAACGGAAATTCAAGAAATACCAGTCAAAGAATAAAAAAGTACCAAAAAGTTCACTCTTATAGATTTTCATCCTCCCAGGACATTGCATTTTGAATTTTATGTTTCTAGGTCCAATACTAACGCAAACTCAAAAAGTACCAGTTAATGAACAAAAAAGTACCAAAAAGTTCCCTCATAGATTCTTATCCACTCAGGACATTGCATCTTGAATTTTATGTTTCTAGGTCCAATATTAACGATAATTAAAACAAGTAAGAGTGCTATATTCGGCTGTGCCGAATCTTATATACCCTTCACCATTGTGGGAGCAGAATACAGAGCAACTAGACAAAAAGTAAATAATTTTTACATATGTATACATACATATTAACAATACTTTAAACTTCATTATAAATTAAATTTAAAAAGCGAAAACTGGTAAATATTTTTTTAAATCGTTTTTAGAATATAAAAAAAAAAAATTAAAATTTAAAAAAAAAATTATTTTTAAAAAAACAAGATTTGAACCAGAGAAATAACAGTTTCTAACTTAACACACCCCCTAGACAACTAGACCATGAAGAAACGTTCTATGAATATCATTAAAATGAAATATGACCCGTTTAATGTTCGTAGTGTTGAGTTGTAATTACTTTTGATGTTTTTCACCACAACAGCAAAGTTGTAAACCATAAAACTTATTTGAGCTTTAGAACCGAAATGTGGAAATATATTCACCAAAATAGTTTGTGGCATGTAAGTATGCGTGTTTGTTTTCTTTTATCATTTTGGGGAGTTTTTAAGTAGCAAAAACACAGAAATTCCTAGTTTCGATTTGTTAAAAAATATCGTTTAAATAGATGAAATAATAAAGAAGGATGATAACGAAAATCATATTGAGCATTATGCTAATATATGTAAACAAATGTGAAGGGGGGGGGGGGGGTAGAGGGACATCACATGGTTAAATCAAGTTCTCTCCTCATAAAGACCCAGAATATATATACAATATAGGGTCTTAGATGAATATTGTAGAAATTACAAACGGCATGACAAACTTATATATACCCTTTTCCACCTGAGGTGAAGGGTATAAAAAGAGTAATTTTTCGGATTTCAGTATTTTGATTATAACTCAGCCATTTTTTAACCGATTTGAAAGATTTAAATACCGACGTGTTAAGGAAGAAAGTTCCCATTTACTTGAGTTATAAAGTTTGGACTCGGGAGATCTATGATTCCCGAAAATGGGTATTTTAATAAAAAACATTTTATTTTGGCCATAACTTTTTTGTATCTGAACCGATTTTTGCGAAGTATTCAGAAAATATTTTTTACTAAAGATTTCCGGTCTTTTGATATATAAGGTGTAAGCATCCGTCATATAACAGTGCAGAAATTCAGGTTTTTATGAAGTTTTTGATATTTTTTGTACGGGAGGTACCACGCCCACTTCTTCAATCCCGCCCACATTTTGTAGGATGGTGTGTAATGGCGACCTAAATATGTGTACCTAATTTTGAAACTTTGGCTATTGCCGTTTCCGAGATAAACAGCAAAAAGTAATAAAAATACAACAACCACAAGGGATTTTTGGAAAAAATTAGAGGTAGTCGTGGTCAGCCATTTTTTAACCGATTTGACAGATTTATATACCGACGTGTTAAAGAAGAAATTTACCATTTACTTGAGTTATAAAATTTGGACTCGGGAAGATCTATGATTCCCGAAAGTGTGTATTTAAAAAAAAAAATTAATTTTGGTCATAACTTTTTTGTATCTGTACCGATTTTCCCGAGTTTCCATAAAAAATGTTCTACTAAAGATTTCCGATATTTTGGTATATAAGTCATATCCATAGGACATATGGCAGCCCTAAAATTTAGGTTTTTATACAATATTTAATTTTTTTTGTACGGGAGGTACCACGCCCACTTCTGCAATCCCGCCCACATTTTGCAGGATGGTGTGTATTGGCAACCTCAATGTGTGCACCTAATTTGGAAACTTTGGCAATTGCCGTTCCCCAGATATACAGCAAATAGTAATAAAAATACAACAACAACAAGGGATTTTTGGAAAAAATTAGAGGCAGTCGTGGTTTTTTGGTCATATCTCAGCAATTTGTGGACGGATCTGGCTGAATTTCAATAGCACGAAATGGTGGACTATATGTGACATAAATGTGAAACAACCTAGCAGCTATCATGTCTGGAGTCTCCGGAAAACACATATCAAACGTAAGACGGACAGACGGACGGATATGGTTAAATCAAGTTCTCTCCTCATAAGGACCCAGAATATATATACAATATAGGGTCTTAGATGAATATTGTAGAAATTACAAACGGAATGACAAACTTATATATACCCTTTTCCACCTGAGGTGAAGGGTATAAAAATGCCAGTTGTAGAACCAAAAAGCCAGTGAAAAATATAAAATTTCACGTATTTCCTTTTTTTGGTACTATTTTTCCCCCCACTAAAGTATCAAAAAATTCAGTATAGTAGTGTGGGCTCATTATTAAGTACGAGTATGTTAATGAATGGAGAAAAATTTTTTGTAAAAAAAGTACCAAAAATAGCGACGATTTTCACCCCTTAAATGTTCGAATTTCGAAAAAGTACCAAACTTATATTCGTATTTTTTTCATAGGTTTCGAATGTGGTATAAACTTTGTTTCTATGTTTATTGGTTCAAAAGATAGATGGGGTGTCAAAAAAGTACCAAAATTCAGGTTTTACCCGTTTACTCCCTAATAGGGCCAAATTTCAAAAAAGTACCAGACATCTATCCGCTTATTTTTCTAAAGAACAATGATCAGTGTTATATTTTTTTTTTTGTATCTCTTTTAGTTTTTGAGATATAAGGTTACCGCATTTTCCCGTTTTTACCCTTTTTTACCCCCTAAACATTTGAATTTCCAAAAATCCCGTCTTAGTGGATCGATTTGGGGACTGACCAATCTCTGGTCCAAGTTTCAAGTGTTTAGCTTCAGGCGTTTAGGCTGTGCGATGATGAATCAGTCAGTCAGTGAGTCAGTGAGTCAGTCAGTAACGTTACAATTGTATATATATAGATAGATAGATGGAGAAAAATGTTGTGAAAAAAGTAACAAAATTAGGAATGATTTTCACACCTTAAACGTTTGAATTTCAAAACAGGTCCAAATCTGTTTTGTATTTTTTAGATAACCCAATAAAAAATATTATCATTTTGCGAAGCACTAAAGGTACATTTAAAAAAATAAGCGCACAATTATGCGCTACGCAATAAGACATACAGAAATGCAGTAAAGTAAGTGAAAGAACTCTCAACAACTTTTATAAAAAAAAATAACATTTCAAGTGCTACGGCATTCCCTTACTACGAAGCAGGTTTGTAAGGGAGAATACTAAAAAATAACTGTATCAAAACATTCAGTGTGTAAATATGATCGTTACATCCAACAATGTTTATGTGCGCTGAAAATGCGCTTTATGTGTCAAAAATGTATTGCTTCAAAGTGGGAACTCGCCATATAACATTCATGTCTTCCGTAAGCGCAATGGTATGCGAAACCCTTATGTTTCTTACTTACAAACCTGCTTCGTTGGAAGCTCCATTTTTTATTGGGAAGCTACGAATGTGATAAAATTTTTATTTACCCTTCTACTCCCCAAAAAGTCTGTACCTCACAAAAGTACCAGAAACCTGTCCGTTTATTTTTTTAATGAGAAAAAAGGAGAGAGAGTTTCAACATAAACGGACGTGTTTTTAATAATCTCCACAGTTTTTGGCAATTATTTATAAATTTTCGTAAAAATAAATAAAACAACTTAAATAAAATTTACATTGAAGTACAGTAGTTTTGACTTAGCTGCACAATCTCCTTTTCACGATTTTTTGTGCAGGTAAATAAAAAATGCAGTTATCTTAAATGCATTTACCTGTCTTAATGTGCAGGTACACAATTGTGGTTAACTGCACAAAAGTGCAGCTAAAGTAAAGTGTTTGATTTAAAAGTAGAATAAAAAAATTATTTTATTAATACATAAATTTATATTTTATTAAAATTTTATTCCAACCCAGCTATCATTTTTAGTCGTCTAGGAGTCTACTGGGAATCTCACAAAGAGTGTTTTTGATCGTCGACGAGCTCATTTTTTAATTGTAGACAATTTCTCGCATGGGAGAAACTGTTACACGTGCTGATTCCAATGAGAGATTCTGCTATAAAAACGCTTATATTAATCGTTTATGATGTATGTAGAGATTATCTAACGAGTCTTTCAAAGGCATGCCAAGAGTTGTATGAGACTCATGTAGGTATTATTTTACAACTCGTGAAATACTCAGCCGTAAAACAAGGGCATCAAGCGTATTTTTCATGCCAAAACTTCTAATTTTCATACAACTTTTATAAAACAAACCTTAAGGCCGCGTAATCAACACCATTCTGTCGGAAAATCCTTTTTTTTCAGATCCTAAGGCCGGTTTGTTTTATTAAAATTGTATTGGCAATAGCATTTTCATACTTCAGAAACGGTCTCATTTAGGTAGCTCAGTAATTGTTATACGACTCTTACAGAGAGTCCCAAAAGGTTCCTTCGAAGATTTCAAGACGAGCGTGTCAAAAAAAAAAAATTTAAAAAATAATATATTAAAAAAAGATTTAGATGTTTTTGTTTTTGTTACTCGTCAGATAATCATCAGTACAGAAATTCTGTAACTTTTTAACGACAAACAATTGTCGTTAAGTAGTCAAAATTCGTTAGCTAACGAAAGTTGTCGTTAAGAGCTATTCTGTAATGAAATTTTAACAATTTTTATCGGCAAAAAATGTCGGTAGCTAACGACACAAAAAAAGCTCTTGTTAAATAATAACGACAATAAATGTACTGTTAACATATTAAAAATATAGAGAAAGTAGCCAATTTTAACACAAAAAAGTAAGAAAGTATAGTCGATCAAGTCCGACTCTATATTGCAGTATTTGGGCGATCATGTTTCCGCCAAAAAGAGTATGTTGTGAGGTTAATATTCACATAAGACATTTTTGTGCCAAATATTATCTAAGTATCTACTACCATTATTAGTGTATTTGTATGGGAGCTGTAGTCAAATATGGACCGATTCTAAAAAAAATTTGTGCTGGTGATTTATGTAGGTTGCGACAAAATGTTTTTGGGTCTTATTCAACTCAAATGTCTATAAAACAAGATGGCTATTAATAGGCACAAAACCCTATTCCGGAAAGAAGTTTTCATGTGGGCTATAAAATTAAATAAATGCTTCTTACAATTATAAAAAGGCTTCGACCTTGTGACAATAAACGCATATGTGCCAAATTTTATAAAATTATTTTTAAAATTGCTTCCTGTAATTTGCGCACAAGATTATATTGTACAGACAACCAGCCATCCTGATAGAAGGTCGGGCTTCGTTAAATGGATTCTGACATTGATTCTGAGTTAATCGGTATACTAAAAGGCAGGCCCAGAACCTTTATTTAAATGTGTTACACACATTCGTACAAACACATAATATCCTCTTCACATACAGTAGTGTAGGTATAAAAAGTAAGAGCAGAAATGTTGTGCTAGAGTGGCTCAGTCACCTGGAAATTTTTCCCTATGTATAGAAAGATTTAAAACCAACATATTTGTTTAGAAATATAATCAATATTTACGCGTTTTCATTCATGTTTTATTAAAATAAATGCAATAAAGTAAATTTATTTTGTATTTTTTTAATAATATTAAAAAAATTTCACTTTGACGTTCTTATATTTTTACCGATATTTGTCGTCAATATTTCTAAACAAAAATATTTGCTTATTTAAAATACAGAATAACAAATTCGTTAAAGTAACCGAGATTTCTCGTTAATTAACGATATCGGTAGTTAAATTTAAAAAGTTACAGAATTGAGGTACAGAAGGTTCTTCTAGGAGTTGTATATTAAACATAATCGTCTAACAAACGCCTATGTATGCTAGCTGGGAAATAACAGATCATTTTATATGTATGTATGTTTATTTAATATAAAAGAAACATTAACAAAACCAATGGGAATTCACAAAGAACTTAAAAATTTATGAAAAAAAACTAGATAATTGTGATTTATATTTTTATAAACAGCTTAAATTGGATATTTATGTGAAAAAGGGGCCACCAAATATTTTTATGTGTGCAGCTAACTTTGATGTTTTGTATGAAAATATTTAAAAGCTGCCAAAAAATATGAAAAATGTGCAGGTATACAAGTGTACGTAAACAAGGATTTTGAAGAATAATTCCAGAAAATATGTATTTTGGGCAGTTAAGTCAAAGTGCAGCTAACTTTGATTTTTTGTATGAAAATAATTTTAAAATGCCAAAAATTTTGCGCGTTTATCTTAAATGTGCAGGTATAGAAAGTGCATTTAAAAAAGGAATTTGTATGGAATTATAAAGAATAATTCCAAAAATTATCAATTTTGTGCAGTTAAGTCAAAAGTGCACGTAAACAAAAGGCAGTTAAGTCAAAACTACTGTAATACAACCAGTTTTATAATCAAACAAACAAATAAAAATTTCAAAAAATCCCAAATCTTTCAAAAAAATATATAAAAATAAATCTATATACACAACAAACTAAATTTAAATCATAAACAAAAATCCCCTTAAAAACAAAATAAGAAGAAAATGGTAAAGCAAAGAAAAAATCGCAGTAAAAACAACAACAATAATAAATTAAATCAAACTCAAGAAATGTATTCTACGGAGGAGTTTGAGACAACACAAGAAGAAATTGATTTTGCAACAACAACAAAAAATATAACAAAAAATACTGAAAACATTAATATACAAGAAAATTATAATACTCCCGCGCAAAAACGACTAAGAGAAGTTTTGCAAAACTCTTTTCTTGGTAATGCATGCAAAACACCGCGGCTAACTAATACTGAATCGCCTCTTAAACTAATTACAATAATTGAAAAACGATTCGAAAAATTAACGAGCGTTCTAGAAAATATGATAATAACCAAATTTAATGAGTGCAAAGAAGAAATTTTAAGTGAATTTAATAAGAGATTCAATATAATGAAAACCAACGTTGATTCGCTCTTAGAAACAGTCTCAGTTGATATAGAAAATGTTAAAGAGAGAGTTTCAAAAATAGAGACAGTTGTGCATGAAAAATTAGCACAACAAAATGAAACTGAACAATTTAAAGAACAAATAAATTATTTAAAAGCGCATGTTAGAAAACAGGAAAACTCAATAGTGGCCTGTGACATTCGTATTAATGGTATTCCTAGTGTAAACATATACAATGATAATTTATACACTATATACGAAAAATTGTGTGGAGCTGTACAAATTGCACCTATGGCAGTTAAAGCTGTATATCGTGTTAAAAATACTAGGGGTAAGAAAGATATAGAAGACGCCCCGATTATAATAAAATTCTATAGTCCTTATGACCGCAACTATATGTTAAAAATGGTGACCACCTATATGAAAACTCATAAATCTCTGTTATATTTAAATAAAATTGGTATTCAAAGTCCTAAACCGTTTTTTGTTAATGAGAAACTTACTCCCGAAAATCATCGTATTTTCCTTGCTGCTCGGAAATTAAAAAACGAAGACCAACTAATAGCGTCAGCATTTACTAATAGGGGTCTAGTATACGTTCGTAAACTAGATAACGATGATCCTATACAAATTTATGACATTCAGATGTTAAAAGACTTATTTCGTTTTCAAAAAGACGTCAATACATGCCATGATGAAGAGCTGCCAGATCCGAGTAATCAGTTTATTTTATAATCTTAAAATAATGTTAAAATATTCTTATAATTGTTCAAATATTCTTTATAGTTATTTCAAAATTTTTTATATTTCAAACACCTTTTTTCATTTAAAAATAACGTTTATGTACATTCGTGCTTGCATTGCTAGTAAATATTATTATTTATTTTTATTCTTAAATGATGGTTTTTCCAACCTATAATACGAGGGTTGGTTCTGAAGACAATATTTTTAGTATGATTAGATTACTTTCTAATAGAAAATCTGGTCTTAAAATCTGCCATTTGAATGCTCAAAGCCTAAACAACAAAATGGATGAGTTTCGATTTATCTTTGAAGATTCCGGAGTAGACGTCGTGTGTGTCTCTGAAACTTGGTTTATTCCTGATGTCTGTGATAATTTTTATAACTTACGCGGCTATCGACTTTTTCGTGAAGATAGAGCTACTAACGCTGGTGGAGTTGCCATATATATGAAATCATCAATACACTGTAAGAAAATATATATGCAAACTGATACCAATGGCGCTAATCCACATGGGGAGATAGAACATATGTTCTTAGAGATATTTAACGGAAGCATTAGGCTTTTATTAGGCACAATCTACAGGCCAAATAAAAGAATTAAAATGGATGACTGGCTAACCAAACTTGCAACAACAACAATGGGCTTTTCTGATGTTATTCTTGTTGGGGATTTTAACCACAATATATTAGAAAACAGGGAACTTATGGAAAGTATGTGCGCAATAGGTCTAGATTTAGTAAATTGCACAACACCAACACACTTTACTAAAACATCTAATACACTTCTTGATTTGTGTTTCGTTAACAACAAGTCCCGACTGCTACAATTTGACCAGATTTCTGCATCATTATTTTCAAAACACGATCTTCTTTTCTTAACATACTCTTTTAAAACTGAAGCCTGTAGCCATCGCACAATAACTTTCAGAGATTTTAAGAACATTGATTATCAGTCATTGGAGACTGAGCTGGCCATGATTTCGTGGAATCAAATCTTCTACATGCCTACTGTGGATAATCAGATAACGTTTTTACACAACAACTTTGATTCGCTTTACAACAAATATGTCGCACTTAAGTCAAAACGTATACGTGTGGAGCACCCATGGTTTTCCAATGCAATAAAATCGCTTATTGATGCTAGAAATTCTGCATATTCTAGATGGAAAAGGTTCAAAACAACTGAGCTTCATCAAATTTTTAAATCATTTAGAAGAAAGGTAAACTCAGAGATTAAGATCGCAAAATCAAAATATTACGAGGAAAAATTTAAATCCGCTGTCTGCTCAAAAAAGAAATGGAAGGATGTTCGGAATATGGGTATTTTACATTGTGCAAACAATGGTCACATAGATAGCACTCTTGATGTTAATAAATTAAACTCAACTTTTACAAATATACCTACGCCTGAAGCAGATTTAAATTTTTACAATAATCTCTTTAGCGAAAGTACCAATAACTACACCAACAATATTAACGATAACATTCATGTCAACATATGCTTTGATTTTATTCGTTTTACTCAGGAAGATGTTCTGGAGTCTTTTTTGAATGTCAAATCTGAATCTGTGGGACATGATGGAATCCATCCAAAATTCTTAAAACTTATTTTGCCGTATATCTTACCACATGTCACTTACCTTTTTAACACAATAATAACAACATCCTGTTACCCGTCTATGTGGAAACATGCCAAGATTGTACCGATACCAAAATCAGATAAGGACTATCGTCCAATTGCCATTTTACCTTTTTTGTCAAAGGTCTTTGAGCGTTTGCTTCATAAACAAATGTGCAAATACCTTTATGAAAATTCATTACTTACTGAGCGACAATCAGGTTTTAGACCTAAGCACAGTTGTCTTACGGCGGAATTAAGATGCCAAATGGATGATAACAATATTTCTTTCTTAGTGTTACTAGACCATTCTAAGGCGTTTGACACCGTAGAACATTCGATTTTATGCCTTAAACTCAAGCATATGTTTAGGTTTTCATCAACAGCAGTAAAACTAATGTCGTCTTATTTGTGTAATAGATCGCAGTCAGTTTGCCATGGTTCTAAAAAATCTAATTGTTGCGCAGTTTCTAGAGGTGTACCCCAGGGATCCATACTTGGCCCTCTTCTATATGCCATGTATTCAAATGACTTACCTTCCCAACTTCTACATTGTGGAATCCAAATGTATGCAGACGATGTACAGCTTTACATCAGCTGCGAGCCATCTAGAGTCATCGACTGTATTAGTAATTTAAACGAAGATCTGGACAGGATTAACCAATGGGCGACAAGAAATGGACTTTGTTTAAATGCCAGAAAGTCTTATGCGATAATAATAGGAAAACCAAAACGGTTTCCTTCTTTAATACCACCAATAAGGATTAATAATACAACAATTGAATTAGTTGAAACTGCTAAGAACCTAGGAATAATCTTTAATAAAAAACTAAATTGGTCAGACCACATAAATGCAATCTGTGGTAGAACATTTGCAATGTTACGTAATTTGTGGATCAGTCAGCATTATACGCCCTTAAAAATTAGAATGTTACTAGCAAAATCTTACCTACTGCCAACACTAATTTATGGATGTGAACTTTTCACAAACTGTGATTCGTCAAGTAAGAGAAAACTAAATGTAACATATAACAATATTGTCAGATATGTTTTTGGATTGAAATGTTTTTCTAGAATCTCACGCTATTCAAAGATAATATACAATATATCATTTGATAACCTGTTAAAGTGCCGTTCGTTAATTTTACTACACAAGATTATATACACAAAGCAGCCTAACTACTTGTATCGTAAACTAAATTTCTTTAGATCAAATAGGGGGAAAAAGATAACCAGTATCCAACATCGCGATGAGCAATCTAAGAAACACTTTTTAATTCACACAATTAGTCTCTGGAACCATTTACCTCATAACTTTCAAACAACAAGCAATGCAAAGCACTTTAAATGTGAGATTTTCAAGTATTATTCGTAACAAAGATGATTTAATTTTATTTTATTTAAATATTAAACTTAATTGACACTTTCTATGATTTTATAGTAATACTGTGTAAAAATTGATAAAACAAACATTTAAAATTAGCATAACAAATGATAAATATGCCTGTTACAATTGCTCAAATTTAAATTTATATTTTGTTAAAAATTTGAATTGTTATTTCTGTCATTAATTGTTTAATTTATTCTCTATAATTATATTTTATTTTTTATTTAATTGAAACTATGTATGTACATATGTATTTATTAACAATATTTTCCCAATGCTGTTAAAGAGACTTGGTCTTGTAGCATTGGCGTGCAAAAAAGAAATAAATAAATAAAAATAAATATATAATAAGTATTCAATTTTTGTATCTCTTTTAGTTAAGGAGATATGAGGTTAGGGAATTTTTCTAATGAACAACAATAAGTGTTAATGCTTTTCATCTCTTTTAGTTAAGGAGGTATGAGCTTAGCAGGATCCTTTGGCGAGAGGCAAGCCCATGGTCCAAATGTCAACCTTTTAGTTTCAGACGTTAGGCTTTGCGATGAAAGATTTGAAAAAATAACAAACATAGGTACAATTTTCATCCCTTAAACGTTCGAATTTCGAAAAAGTACCAAATATGCATTTGTAGTTTTTAGTTAAGTTAATAATTTTTTAATTTTTATTTAGTTTTTATTAAAGTGGACGAATTTCGTAAAAGTACCAGACAATCACCCTTATTGTGTTTGGCGTATTTTAAATACGCCTACGACAGTTTGGTAATAGATTAAAGAGAACGTGAACTTTTTTTCTTTAATCTATTACCAAACAGTCGTAGGCGTATTTTAAATACGCCAAACACAATAAGGGTGAATTACTTTCACTTAAAATAAATATTAAGTTAAAAAAGTACCGGTTTATAAAAAAAGTACCAATTAGAGAACGAAAAAGTTCCAAAACTCCCTCTTACAGATTCTCTTTTACTCAGGACCTTGAAGATTTATTTTATGTTTCTAGATCCAATAAATGCGGAAATTGAAAAGGTACCATTTAAAATACAAAATAATATTGACTGTTTAATTTTACCTTTCTAGGTCCAATACTAACGGTAATTTAAAAAGTACCAGTTAATGAATAAAATAGTACCAAAAAGTTCCTTCTTATAGAATCTCATCCACTCAAGACATTGCATGTTAAATTTTATGATTCTAGGTTCACTATTTGAGGAAATTCAAAAAGTACCAGTATAAGAACAAAAAGTACCACAAACTTGCCTCTTATAGATTCTTATCCTCTCAGGGCATTGCACCTTGAATTTTATGTTTCTAAGTTAATTAATAACGGATATTGAAAAAGTACCAGCTTAAAAACCAAAAAGTACCAATAAGCTCTTTTAGGGATTCTCATTCATTCAGGACCTTGCAGGTTAAATTTTATGTTCGTAAGACCAATATTAGCGAAAATTTAAAAAAAGTGCCAGTTTAAATCGAAAAAGTACCAAAAAGATCCACTTACAGATTGTCATTCACTCAAGACCTTGCATGTTTAATTTCATTTTTCTAGGTCCAATACTAATGGAAATTCAAAAAGTACCAATAAGATCCCACTAAAAGATTCTCATTTACACAGGATCGTGCATGTTTAATTTTATGTTTCTAGGTCCAATACTGACGGAAATTCAAAAGTACCAAAAACTTCCCTCTTATGGATTCTTATCTACTCAGGACCTTGCATGTTAAATTGTATCTTTCTAGGTCCAATACCAACGGAAATTGAAAAAGTACCAATCAAAGAATAAAAAAGTACAAAAAAGTTCATTCTTATAGATTCTCATCCACCCAGGACATTGCATATTGAATTTTATGTTTCTAGGTCCAATACTAACGCAAACTCAAAAAGTACCAGTTAATGAACAAAAAAGTACCAAAAAGTTCACTCTTATAGATTTTCATCCACCCAGGACATTGCATTTTGAATTTTATGTTTCTAGGTCCAATGCTTACGGAAATTCAAAAAGTACCAGCTAAAGAACAAAAAAGTACCAAAAGCTCTGTTACCGATTCTCATTCACTCAGGAGCTTGCATGTTTAATTTTATCTTTCTAGGTCAAATACCAACGGAAATTCAAAAAGTACCAGTCAAATAATAAAAAAGGACCAAAAAGTTCACTCTTGTAGATTTTCATCCACCAAGGACATTGCATTTTGAATTTTATGTTTCTAGGTCCAATACTAACGGAAATTCAAAAAGTACCAGTTAAAGAACAAAATAGTACCAAAAGCCTTCTTACAGATTCTCATTCACTCAGGGCCTTGCATGTTAAATTTTATCTTTATAGGGCCAATACCAATGGAAATTCAAAAAGTACCAGTCAAAGAATAACAAAGGACCAAAAAGTTCCCTCTTATAGATTTTCATCCACCCAGGACATTGCATTTTGAATTTTATGTTTATAGGTCCAATACTAACGCAAATTCAAAAAGTACCAGTTAATGAACAAAAAAGTACCAAAAAGTTCCCTCATAAATTCTTATCCACTAAGGACATTGCATCTTGAATTTTATGTTTCTAGGTCTAATAATAATGGAAATTTAAAAAGTACCAGAAAAAAAAGAAGCTCAGAAATGCGCTTTTGCAGATTCTCATTCACTCAAGACATTGCATGTTCAATTTAATTTTTCTACGTCCAATGCTAACAGAAATTCAAAAAGTACTATTTAAAGATCAAAAAAGTACCTAAAAGCCCTCTTACAGATTCTCATTCACTCGGGACCTAGCATGTTTAATTTTATCTTTCTAGGTCCAATACCAACGGAAATTCAAGACGTACCAGTCAAAGAATAAAAAAGTAACAAAAAGTTCACTCTTATAGATTTTCATCCACCCAGGACATTGCATTTTGAATTTTATGTTTCTAGGTCCAATACTAACGGAAATTCAAAAAGTACCAGTTAAAGAACAAAAAAGTACCAAAAGTCTTCTTACAGATTCTCATTCACTCAGGACCTTACATGTTTAATTTTATCTTTATAGGGCCAATACCAATGGAAATTCAAAAAGTGCCAGTCAAATAATAAAAAAGTACCAAAAAATTCACTCTTTTAGATTTTCATCCACCCAGGACATTGCATTTTGAATTTTATGTTTCTAGGTCCAATACTAACCCAAATTCAAAAAGTACCAGTTAATGAACAAAAAAGTACCAAAAAGTTCCCTCATAGATTCTTATCCACTAAGGACATTGCATCTTGAATTTTATGTTTCTAGGTCTAATAATAATGGAAATTTAAAAAGTACCAAAAAAAAAAGAAGCTCAGAAATGCGCTTTTGCAGATTCTCATTCACTCAAGACATTGCATGTTCAATTTAATTTTTCTGCGTCCAATGCTAACGGAAATTCAAAAAGTACTATTTAAAGATCAAAAAAGCACCTAAAAGCCCTCTTACAGATTCTCATTCACTCAGGACCTTGCATGTTTAATATCATGTTTCTAGGTCCAATACCAACGGAAATTTAAAAAGTACCAGTCAAATAATAAAAAAGTACCAAAAAATTCACTCTTATAGATTTTGAATTTTATGTTTCTAGGTCCAATACTAACGCAAATTCAAAAAGTACCAGTTAATGAACAAAAAAGTACCAAAAAGTTCCCTCATAGATTTTTATCCACTTAGGACATTGCATCTTGAATTTTATGTTTCTAGGTCTAATAACAACGGAAATTTAAAAAATACCAGAAAAAAAGAAGCTCAGAAATGCGCTTTTGCAGATTCTCATTCACTCAAGACATTGCATGTTCATTTAATTTTTCTACGTCCAATGCTAACAGAAATTCAAAAAGTACTATTTAAAGATCAAAAAAGTACCTAAAAGCCCTCTTACAGATTCTCATTCACTCGGGACCTTGCATGTTTAATTTTATCTTTCTAGGTCCAATACCAACGGAAATTCAAGAAATACCAGTCAAAGAATAAAAAAGTACCAAAAAGTTCACTCTTATAGATTTTCATCCTCCCAGGACATTGCATTTTGAATTTTATGTTTCTAGGTCCAATACTAACGCAAACTCAAAAAGTACCAGTTAATGAACAAAAAAGTACCAAAAAGTTCCCTCATAGATTCTTATCCACTCAGGACATTGCATCTTGAAGCATTGGCGTGCAAAAAAGAAATAAATAAATAAATAAAAATAAATAAATAATAAGTATTCAATTTTTGTATCTCTTTTAGTTAAGGAGATATGAGGTTAGGGAATTTTTCTAATGAACAACAATAAGTGTTAATGCTTTTCATCTCTTTTAGTTAAGGAGGTATGAGCTTAGCAGGTTTCTTTGGCGAGAGGCAAGCCCATGGTCCAAATGTCAACCTTTTAGTTTCAGACGTTAGGCTTTGCGATGAAAGATTTGAAAAAATAACAAACATAGGTACAATTTTCATCCCTTAAACGTTCGAATTTCGAAAAAGTACCAAATATGCATTTGTAGTTTTTAGTTAAGTTAATAATTTTTTAATTTTTATTTAGTTTTTATTAAAGTGGACGAATTTCGTAAAAGTACCAGACAATCACCCTTATTGTGTATGGCGTATTTTAAATACGCCTACGACAGTTTGGTAATAGATTAAAGAGAACGTGAACTTTTTTTCTTTAATCTATTACCAAACAGTCGTAGGCGTATTTTAAATACGCCAAACTCAATAAGGGTGAATTACTTTCACTTAAAATAAATATTAAGTTAAAAAAGTACCGGTTTATAAAAAAAGTACCAATTAGAGAACGAAAAAGTTCCAAAACTCCCTCTTACAGATTCTCTTTTACTCAGGACCTTGAAGATTTATTTTATGTTTCTAGATCCAATAAATCCGGAAATTGAAAAGGTACCATTTAAAATACAAAATAATATTGACTGTTAAATTTTACCTTTCTAGGTCCAATACTAACGGTAATTTAAAAAGTACCAGTTAATGAATAAAAAAGTACCAAAAAGTTCCTTCTTATAGAATCTCATCCACTCAAGACATTGCATGTTAAATTTTACGATTCTAGGTTCACTATTTGAGGAAATTCAAAAAGTACCAGTATAAGAACAAAAAGTACCACAAACTTGCCTCTTATAGATTCTTATCCTCTCAGGGCATTGCACCTTGAATTTTATGTTTCTAAGTTAATTAATAACGGATATTGAAAAAGTACCAGCTTAAAAACCAAAAAGTACCAATAAGCTCTTTTAGGGATTCTCATTCATTCAGGACCTTGCAGGTTAAATTTTATGTTCGTAAGACCAATATTAGCGAAAATTTAAAAAAAGTGCCAGTTTAAATCGAAAAAGTACCAAAAAGATCCACTTACAGATTGTCATTCACTCAAGACCTTGCATGTTTAATTTCATGTTTCTAGGTCCAATACTAATGGAAATTCAAAAAGTACCAATAAGATCCCACTAAAAGATTCTCATTTACACAGGATCGTGCATGTTTAATTTTATGTTTCTAGGTCCAATACTGACGGAAATTCAAAAGTACCAAAAACTTCCCTCTTATGGATTCTTATCTACTCAGGACCTTGCATGTTAAATTGTATCTTTCTAGGTCCAATACCAACGGAAATTGAAAAAGTACCAATCAAAGAATAAAAAAGTACCAAAAAGTTCATTCTTATAGATTCTCATCCACCCAGGACATTGCATATTGAATTTTATGTTTCTAGGTCCAATACTAACGCAAACTCAAAAAGTACCAGTTAATGAACAAAAAAGTACCAAAAAGTTCACTCTTATAGATTTTCATCCACCCAGGACATTGCATTTTGAATTTTATGTTTCTAGGTCCAATGCTTACGGAAATTCAAAAAGTACCAGCTAAAGAACAAAAAAGTACCAAAAGCCCTGTTACAGATTCTCATTCACTCAGGAGCTTGCATGTTTAATTTTATCTTTCTAGGTCCAATACCAACGGAAATTCAAAAAGTACCAGTCAAATAATAAAAAAGGACCAAAAAGTTCACTCTTGTAGATTTTCATCCACCAAGGACATTGCATTTTGAATTTTATGTTTCTAGGTCCAATACTAACGGAAATTCAAAAAGTACCAGTTAAAGAAGAAAATAGTACCAAAAGCCTTCTTACAGATTCTCATTCACTCAGGACCTTGCATGTTTAATTTTATCTTTATAGGGCCAATACCAATGGAAATTCAAAAAGTACCAGTCAAAGAATAACAAAGGACCAAAAAGTTCACTCTTATAGATTTTCATCCACCCAGGACATTGCATTTTGAATTTTATGTTTATAGGTCCAATACTAACGCAAATTCAAAAAGTACCAGTTAATGAACAAAAAAGTACCAAAAAGTTCCCTCATAAATTCTTATCCACTAAGGACATTGCATCTTGAATTTTATGTTTCTAGGTCTAATAATAATGGAAATTTAAAAAGTACCAGAAAAAAAAGAAGCTCAGAAATGCGCTTTTGCAGATTCTCATTCACTCAAGACATTGCATGTTCAATTTAATTTTTCTACGTCCAATGCTAACAGAAATTCAAAAAGTACTATTTAAAGATCAAAAAAGTTCCTAAAAGCCCTCTTACAGATTCTCATTCACTCGGGACCTTGCATGTTTAATTTTATCTTTCTAGGTCCAATACCAACGGAAATTCAAGACGTACCAGTCAAAGAATAAAAAAGTAACGAAAAGTTCACTCTTATAGATTTTCATCCACCCAGGACATTGCATTTTGAATTTTATGTTTCTAGGTCCAATACTAACGGAAATTCAAAAAGTACCAGTTAAAGAACAAAAAAGTACCAAAAGCCTTCTTACAGATTCTCATTCACTCAGGACCTTACATGTTTAATTTTATCTTTATAGGGCCAATACCAATGGAAATTCAAAAAGTGACAGTCAAATAATAAAAAAGTACCAAAAAATTCACTCTTTTAGATTTTCATCCACCCAGGACATTGCATTTTGAATTTTATGTTTCTAGGTCCAATACTAACCCAAATTCAAAAAGTACCAGTTAATGAACAAAAAAGTACCAAAAAGTTCCCTCATAGATTCTTATCCACTAAGGACATTGCATCTTGAATTTTATGTTTCTAGGTCTAATAATAATGGAAATTTAAAAAGTACCAAAAAAAAAAAAAGAAGCTCAGAAATGCGCTTTTGCAGATTCTCATTCACTCAAGACATTGCATGTTCAATTTAATTTTTCTGCGTCCAATGCTAACGGAAATTCAAAAAGTACTATTTAAAGATCAAAAAAGTACCTAAAAGCCCTCTTACAGATTCTCATTCACTCAGGACCTTGCATGTTTAATATCATGTTTCTAGGTCCAATACCAACGGAAATTTAAAAAGTACCAGTCAAATAATAAAAAAGTACCAAAAAATTCACTCTTATAGATTTTCATCCACCCAGGACATTGCATTTTGAATTTTATGTTTCTAGGTCCAATACTAACGCAAATTCAAAAAGTACCAGTTAATGAACAAAAAAGTACCAAAAAGTTCCCTCATAGATTTTTATCCACTTAGGACATTGCATCTTGAATTTTATGTTTCTAGGTCTAATAACAACGGAAATTTAAAAAGTACCAGAAAAAAAGAAGCTCAGAAATGCGCTTTTGCAGATTCTCATTCACTCAAGACATTGCATGTTCATTTAATTTTTCTACGTCCAATGCTAACAGAAATTCAAAAAGTACTATTTAAAGATCAAAAAAGTACCTAAAAGCCCTCTTACAGATTCTCATTCACTCGGGACCTTGCATGTTTAATTTTATCTTTCTAGGTCCAATACCAACGGAAATTCAAGAAATACCAGTCAAAGAATAAAAAAGTACCAAAAAGTTCACTCTTATAGATTTTCATCCTCCCAGGACATTGCATTTTGAATTTTATGTTTCTAGGTCCAATACTAACGCAAACTCAAAAAGTACCAGTTAATGAACAAAAAAGTACCAAAAAGTTCCCTCATAGATTCTTATCCACTCAGGACATTGCATCTTGAATTTTATGTTTCTAGGTCCAATATTAACGATAATTAAAAAAATGCCAGTTGTAGAACCAAAAAGCCAGTGAAAAATATCAAATTTCACGTATTTCCTTTTTTTGGTAATATTTTTCCCCCCACTAAAGTATCAAAAAATTCAGAATAGTAGTGTGGGCTCATTATTAAGTACGAGTATGTTAATGAATGGAGAAAAATTTTTTGTAAAAAAAGTACCAAAATAGCGACGATTTTCACCCCTTAAATGTTCGAATTTCGAAAAAGTACCAAACTAATATTCGTATTTTTTTCATAGGTTTCGAATGTGGTATAAACTTTGTTTCTATGTTTATTGGTTCAAAAGATAGATGGGGTGTCAAAAAAGTACCAAAATTCAGGTTTTACCCGTTTACTCCCTAATAGGGCCAAATTTCAAAAAAGTACCAGACACCTATCCGCTTATTTTTCTAAAGAACAATGATCAGTGCTATATTTTTTTTGTATCTCTTTTAGTTTTGGAGATATAATGTTACCGCATTTTCCCTTTTTTACCCCCTAAACATTTGAATTTCCAAAAATCCCGTCTTAGTGGATCGATTTGGGGACTGACCAATCTCTGGTCCAAGTTTCAAGTATTTAGCTTCAGGCGTTTAGGCTGTGCGATGATGAATCAGTCAGTCAGTGAGTCAGTCAGTAACGTTACAATTTTATATATATAGATCAACGATATTTATTTTATCAATATTATTTTTTGTATTTTAACAGTTTTTATTAAACTTTTTAATTTTTTTTTTAACAATTTTATGTGTTGTCTTTTTTTTAAATGTCATTTTTTCTTGTGCAGGGAAGTATTTTTTAGTGCTTTATTGAACAAACCATAGTTGCATAATTAAGTACTACTAGATTTTTAGTAGATTTCGTCGAAAACTAGTCACGAAGTAGATTTTGTTTTGTATGGGAAATCTAGTCAAAAACAACTAGATTTGGCACGGTGTAAAACGAAATTTAGCGAAGGTGTAAATATTAATTTGTTGAGATAAACGTTTATCTAACAAGTAAAAAGATAAAGTACATATGTATTTAAGAAAAGGCGGTATTTACATAAGTGCAATTATACGTACTAATACAATATAAAATAGTATGTTACTTAATTATTACATCAGCTAAAAGAGTAAATTCATTATACAAATATACAACTAACACCCCTTCTCAATATTATAAATATTGTAATTAAATAATTTATATGAATTTAAAATGACAATTGAATCCAATAAAGAATTAATTTAAATTATCAATGTAAACCAATTAGACTTATAAATTCTTTATCGTTGTCTTCTAAAACGTTAGGCGAAAGAAAATCTCCACATTCTAAAAACTTAACATCACAACTAATAATGACTTTATTAGAATCGCAAGTTAACAGTCGAAAAGCTTTCGCTTCATCAGCATAGCTAACAAATAGACACTTTACAGCAACTTCATCCAATTTTCTTCGCTTTTGCTTATTACTATGTGCATAAGCAATAGTACCAAAAATACAAACGTGGCTCAAATCTGGAGCCTTACCACACCATAATCAGACTTTAGATTTGAAAACGTAAAGTGGCACTTGTTGCCTTGTTGATTATTTTTAGTCTCCTAATTTGGCAGTTCGCAAGAACGCCTGACCATCGAGCTGGTACCCTACAGCTGCATAAAAATATATTGGGCTATAGGGCAAACAAGTGAAAACAAAAATAAACACACTACATCTAACATCTTACACTACATGGCGATCCTGCCATCTCGGACCACTACATTTTTTTTTTGATCCTGCCGGTATTGGCAATAATTAAGTCCTGAAATACTCAAATTTCTAAATTTTGATGGAGGAAGAAGTACAAGATATTTTAAAACGCTGGAAAAAGTATTTAGTCGAACAATACGTCCCGGAACCACAACCAACAACGGCAACGGCATATAAACCAACCCCGCTTAGTGCAGGCCCGAAGGCTATCAGCATAGAGGAGTATCTTAAGAGGACAACAACAATTAAGAGACAACCTGAAGCACATAGCAACGTGCGGAAAAAGAAGAAAAATATATAAATAACATGGAAATATATAAACATTTAGAATTGTAAAAATTTCAAGATTAAAAAAACAATATATAAACATTAAGAATTGTAAAAATTTCAAGATTATAGAAAAAATTTTTTTAACAACATTGCCCTTTTCAAAAAAAAAAAAAAAAGGACTTGGTGGAAAAATGTGTTAAAAGCCATATCTCTAATTTTCGCAAGTTACGAAGTAGGGAAACATGAGGGTTCAGAACACAATAATAAAGATAACCAACTAATAGAGTACATGAGAGAAAATACGGTTAGATTACAGAATAAAAATGAGAAGGAAAACCTAGATATCTTTGAAATAATTATGATAGTAACATAAGCATTGATAGTAGTTGCCTACATTATAAAATTGATATATGCCTTACATAGGAGACAATAAAAAAAATTACAAAAATCATTAAAATATTATTATTACTCATATTCTTATCTATAATTTACAGAATTCAAAAACTTATAACCAATAATAAGAATAAAACCATTATAACCGATGTATAAATTATAAAAAAAAAAAAAATTTTTAATTAATTTTTACTTATACATAAGTCTTAGAAAATATATGGAAGAGAAATTAAGTAGCTTGAAGGAATTCTGGAGGAACTTGAAAAAGAGTCCAGGGAGAAACTATACTGAAGCGACAATATTGCATAAGTTAAAATACATAGAAAATTTAAGAAACGAATTTCAACTAATAGAGTTAAAGGAAGAGGACTCAGGAAAATTCGCATTAAATTAGAATTTTGTAATCTTTACAAGCTTATAGAAGAATATTTAGGTAAAAGTATAAAGGAAACTGTAAAAACAAGAAATACAATGGCAGCATTTAGTTTAGAAACAGTGCCTAAAGCACTCCCACTTTTTGCTGGAAACTTTGAAGAACTGGAAAGTTTCTTAATAATTGAGAAAACTCTTGCTGAAACAGCAAAACAAGATTTCGTACAGTATGTCTACCACGCCAAATTAACCTCAGGGGTAAGAACAGCGATAGGTAGTTATGCGAAACCCGAAAACTTCCATACTTTAAAAACACAATTACAACAAAGGTACAAAAGACCATTCCAGAATTACAGTCCAAACTAAGCAATATTTACCAAGGGAAAACGTCTGTCAATGCATTCAGGGAAAGAATATTAACTGTAATAGACAACCTGAACAGTATAGGAATAGAAGAACTTAGTAGTGACGCCACAGAGGCGGAGAAAAATGTAATTATCAGATTGAACTCAAAGCTTGCTCTAGATTCATTTAAGAGAGGAATAAATGATAATTAAAAGACGGCAATTTTTGCAGCTCGTCCAAAAACTTTACAAGACGCGGTAGAACTTGCGCAAGAACTAGAAAATTTTTTTTTTTTTTTTTAATTTATTTTTTATTATTGAATCTTTCTTATCGAAATTTACAATATGTATTCAAATCTTAATTCTACTTGTTGTTTATTAGTTGTTACCAGTGTAATCACTAACTGCTGTATTCAAATTTTAAGACTGTCTTCTAGTTAGGCTCAAAGTATCGGTTCTTTTTAGCCTCTGGTGACCTTCGAACTGAAGCAAACCCCGAGCGAGGTAGTTAGGGTGGACTATTAGTTTATCGATGTAGCTTATTGAATATTTTTAAATTTCCTCCCGGATAGTGGGGACGTTGAGATCTCTGTGGATAATATCATTACGTATATACCATGGGGCGCAGACAATTTGTCGTAATATTCTAGACTGTCTTCTTTGAAGCTTTTGGATGTTAGATGCGCATGCATTACCCCAAAATTGGATGCCATATGTCCATATTGGTTTTATGATGGACTTGTATAGAAGAATTTTGTTGTCTAAAGACAAGTTTGAGTTTCCACCGAGAAGCCAATGTAGTTGAGCTGCTTTAAGTTTCATAGCCGTTATTTTCGCTTCGATATGACGAGACCAGGTCAAGCGTCTATCTATATGAATTCCCAAGTACTTTACATGGTTTTCTACCGGAAGAGTGATGTTATTTATTTTTACTGCTGGGCAAGTTTGTCTTCTGATCGTGAAAGTTAAGTGAGCACATTTAGCCGGGTTAACCTTTATTCTCCATTTTTCTAGCCATGCCTCTAGTTCATTGATGTGGGACTGCAGATTTTGCGATGCGACTTTTGGGTCATGGTTAACGCTAATAAATGCTGTGTGGTCTGCAAATGTAGAGGTATGCGTGCTCAGGTTTGTTGGCATATCCGCTGTGTATATTATATATAGAAGCGGTCCTAATATGCTGCCTTGGGGATTATTAGCAGTAATTTTCTTGAGGGGGGAGTATTTATCTTGCGACCTTACTATGAATGTTCTGCCTGTTAGATAGCTCTCCAGAAGCTTGTGAGTGTTTTGAGGAAGCATTCGTGTTATTTTGATGAGTAGCCCATCATGCCAAACTTTGTCAAATGCTTGGGAAATGTCTATAAACAGGGCTGAGCAGTATTGCTTTTTCTCAAACGCCGATCTAATAAGGGTGACAATTCTATGCACTTGTTCTATTGTACCATGTTTCGCTCTGAATCCGAACTGGTGATCCGGGATAATGTCGTCTTTATTTAGATGAGGAGCTATACTTAAAATGAATATTTTTTCGAAAAGCTTCGATAGGATTGATAATAAGCTTATCGGTCTGTACGACGTAATCTGGCTAGCATCTTTTCCTGGCTTGGGAATCATAACAATTATAGACCTCTTCCATGAGGATGGGAAGTATCCGACTCTTAATATAGCGACTCTGGAAGCAGACGATGGTAAGTTTCTTATCATTCCCCTGTGATACGGTCAAGTCCGGGAGATTTTCTAATATTCACTTTTTCTATTGCAGATTTTACTTGAGTAATGTAAAATTTTAATGGATGGTTTACCTTATCAGGAATGATTGGACGACAGGAACAAGTATGTGTATCATGTGGCGTGAAAACTTTCTCAAGGTGGCCCGCGAAAGCGTTTAATTTTTCATCTGTGTTTTTGGCCCAAGTGCGGTTTTCCAGTCTTAATTGAGATTCTTGGGTTATAGGGCATTTCATATGCCGTACAGCCTTCCATAAGCTATAATTGGAGTTTTTTGTGGCATCTAGGCTGTTTAGATAGCCTTCTATTGCAGACTCGTGGTTCTGTCTCAATTTGTTGCGAAGAGTTGTCAGGCATAATTGTAGTTGGGCCTTAGTGGTTGGGGAACGACTGTTCTGCCATTGTCTTCTTAACTTCCTTTTTTCTCTGATAAGGGTCTCTATATCCGTCGATGTTTAATTGTCCGCTTGATTGGGGTTGCATTTCTTGCTGCAGCATCCAAGACTTCTGTAAGTCGGTCGACAGCTATTTGGATGTCAGATGAATTTTTTAGGGGAATGCACTGTGATAGGTGAGAGCTCACATACATTTTATACTTTAACCAATTTGTGTTTCTGTTTGGATAGGAAATACAGTTTGCAGCTGCGGCGTCAGAGTTACCTTTTAAAATGAGGATTGAAGGTGAATGATCAGACGAAAGATCATAGGAGGAACTAACTAGTACCTGATCGCGCTTGATGTTTTTGACTACAGCAAAGTCAATAAGGTCTGGTAGCTTGTTGAAGTCGGTTGGCCAATAGGTAGGCTCACCACTCGATACCACATCAAAGTTTTTTGCAGTTTAGGTATTATATAGCTGATTACCTCTAGGACTAATAATTCTGGAGCCCCAATATGTATGTTTAGCGTTGTAGTCGCCAGCAGCAATGAATTTCTGGCCCAATGTGGAGAAGAATCAGTAAGATTTATAGATGTGGCCTGGATACAATCTTCTTCGAACTCTGGCAATGGTAAGTGTCTGATGTGTTTGTGCACAATTATGGCTGTGCCACCACAAGCTCGTCCGCTGGGATGTTTTGTGTCATACGTTAGGTAACCATTTACCCTAAAGCAGTTTTTATGAGTAAAGTGTGTTTCAGAGACAAGAAGTACGTTGATTTCATGCCTATGAAGAAAGTTTGCAACTTCGTGTTTATGTTGGGATAACCCGTTTGCATTCCCGAAACATATTTTTAACTGGTTCATTTTTTGTTGAGTAGAACTTGCAGGAGCATGTTCTGGTTTCGCATCATTTCCTGAAACATGTTCTGCATAGTGGCCATGAAGTTATTCATAGTTTGAATTAAATTTTCAATTGAGGTAGGCATTTGTAGACCTTCCCTAGGAACATTAGCGTACGGAGGTTGTTTTGCGTTGGAACTACTCGGGGGATTTTTCGCATTAGGGTTTCCTTTTAGGACTTGGGCATATGATTGGTTTTGTTTGTTTGTTTGTTTGTGTAGTACTAGCAATTGAGCCAGCGGCTTGGCTGGGCGCATGTGACGGACCATATTGGAAGTGAGTATATTTTTGAACTAAAGCAGGTTTTAATAAATGCAAGAAGACTTTACAACCCCTAAAGTTTGCTGTGTGATTTTCGCCACAGTTGTTGCATTTCTTAACATTCGGGTCAGCTTTAGAACGATTACATTCGGCGGTTTTATGGGCGTCGCCACAAACCACACATACGTGAGGCAATTTACAATATGATTTTGTATGCCCATATTCCTGACAGTTTGTGCATTGGGAGGGACCCTTTCGTTTTATTGGCTCCTCAACAGTTATTCTTCTGTTGAGTAGGTAGCGCAAGTTGTATATGGGATGAACTGAATTTTTGGTTTTGAGAACCGATGAATCAAACGATATCTCAATGCGGTGCAGTGGTTGAGGAACTTTATTCCTGTTCAAAATATTATGCACAGATTTTACCTCATACCCCTCTTGCTCTACGGCAGATTTTATATCCTCTGTAGGAACAGAACTATCTATGCCTTTTATGACAATAATCAATCCCTTAGCACTTTTTAATTGGTATGTATAGTAACTTTTATTTTCTGGGTCCAGGTGTCTTGATATAATACGAAAGTTCGTTTCTGTACTGGCTTGAGTTTTGGTCTCTTGAATTTGCCCGCGTCGTATAGAAACGACGTAGAAATTATTCTTACCTACAAGTTGAGTCAACATGTTGACTATGCTATTTGATGTTTGCCCTCGCAGATAGATAGGTGGCGGTTTAACTTCTTTAGTGGCTGTCCCATTAACTGATTCTGCTTCTTCATCGTCAGGTATGGATAGTACAGAGAATCTGTTACCATTTGTTGGCAAAGAGACTACGTTAGAGCCTTTGTATTGTTTGGCCATGCGTTCCTGTTGGTTGGACCTAGGGCTAGCCTTTCTCTTAGTTATTGTTATATATCTGTCCATGCCCGTTTGCACTTTAGTAGTTTTTGGCACAGCTCCTGTATTTATTAATGCAAATCGTGATGTTCCAGGTTTTCACACTTTGAACCACATTTACGGTCGGATCAACACACTTGCTCAGGTTGGGCACACTTGAACTCAAATTGCTGTATGGAAAACCAGTTGCGATGGCAATTTTTGCACGTAAATAATTTTTGTTTAATTCTGGGTATCGAATGTTTTCATTGCTCACGCTCGGGGAGCTTACCACAATATACGCATTTCTGCTATTTGTGCTGGGCCTACTCTCCTTATTGGGAGTATTTGTGAGGCTCATTCACAAATCTCTTCGGGCACACTAGTTATTGTTCTTTTTTTTTCACCTATTACAAATATTTTTTTTTTTCACCCACGGCAAATATTTTTTTTTCACTTCCAATTTTTTTTATTATTTTTGTTACTCACTGATACACGTCCGTACTCGTCAAGAGCTGGTTCGCAACTGATGAGAGGACTCAGGAAAATTCGCATTAAATAAGAATTTTGTAATCTTTACAAGCTTATAGAAGAATATTTAGGTAAAAGTATAAAGGAAACTGTAAAAACAAGAAATACAATGGCAGCATTTAGTTTAGAAACAGTGTCTAAAGCACTCCCACTTTTTGCTGGAAACTTTGAAGAACTGGAAAGTTTCTTAATAACAGCAGAACTCATTGAGAAAACTCTTGCTGAAACAGCAAAACAAGATTTCCTACAATATGTCTACCACGCCAAATTAACCTCAGGGGTAAGAACAGCGATAGGTAGTTATGCGAAACCCGAAAACTTCAATACTTTAAAAACACAATTACAACAAAGGTACAAAAGTACAAAGACCATTCCAGAATTACAGTCCAAACTAAGCAATATTTACCAAGGGAGAACGTCTGTCAATGCATTCAGGGAAAGAATATTAACTGTAATAGACAACCTGAACAGGATAGGAATAGAAGAACTTAGTAGTGACGCCACAGAGGGTGAGAAAAATCAAAGCTTGCTCTAGATTCATTTAAGAGAGGAATTAATGATAATTTAAAGACGGCAATTTTTTCAGCTCGTCCAAAAACTTTACAAGACGCGGTAGAACTTGCGCAAGAACTAGAAAATGAAAATAAAATAACTACTAACTCAGTACAGTATATACAAAAACAACATCGTTATAATAATGATACCAGGCACAACAATAGCAATTTTCATAACACTAGGAATAACATTAATAACAGGAACAACTACAATTTCCCAAACCGTAGTACTAACGACTACAACTCAAACAATAATAGAAACAACAGAAATTTTGACAACTACACTAGGAATAACAATAATTTCCAAAACAGTAGAAATAACAACTACAATTCAAACAATAACAGAAACAACACAAATTCGTCTGCAAACAACAATTACAACCGTAATAATGGAAACTACAGGAATAACAACAATAACAATAGGAATAGAAATTCCAATAGAAGCAGCAACAACTACGGAAATAATAATAACAGCAGAAGAAATATACATATTGTACAAGACGAGGGATAATCCGGACAGCCAAAATTAAGAGTATTTAAAGTTTCAAATAATAACACAAATTATATAATCGCTGAATATAAAAATGAAAATTTAACATTTCTTGTCGACACAGGTGCCGACATATCATTATGTCGCACTAAATCAATTTTTGATGATGAACCACTAAATGTAGAGAGTAGATGCAAACTAACAGGCATCACTAAAGAAGAAATACATTCATTAGGAACAAGTGAACTTGAATTTTCCCTAGCAGACCAAACATGCAGATTCAAATTTCATCTAGTAGGTGAAAGTTTCCCAATAGAGACGGACGGGATAATAGGAAGAGACTTTTTAAAAGAATACCTTTGCAAAATAGATTACGAGACATTTACAATTTCTTTGTTTACAAACAATGAAACCATAATTCTTCCTATGCAAACAAAAGCATTCGACACCTTTAAAATTACTATACCACCGCGGACAGAAATTATACAACCGTTAAAATTAAACCTTACTGAAGATTGCGTCATACTTAATAATGAATTAAAAAGCGGTATTTTTTTAAGTAATTCAATAGCACCAAAAAACGGAATGACACATATTAAAATTTTAAGCAAAACAAATGAGACACAAATTTTACAGGGCATTAAACTGCACACTGACCCACTTAGAAATTATGACATATTGAGTTACACAAATGTAAACAGTGAAGAACGTTTTCAACAAATTCTAAATGACTTGCAATTAAATAAAACTGATGAATATGCAAAATCAGAATAAATAAACATATTCAAAAAAATATCAAAATGTATTTCATTTAGAGAATGAAAAATTGACTGTAAACAATTTTTATAAACAAAACATTCGAACTTCAGATAATACTCCAGTGTACATAAAAAACTACAGACTACCCCACTCACATACAGACATAATAAATGAACAAGTACAGAGTATGCTAAATGACGATATAATAGAACCATCAGTTAGCCCCTATAATGCTCCACTTCTTTTGGTACCCAAAAAGAATACGAAAGACAAACGAAAATGGAGACTTGTTGTAGATTTTAGAAAACTTAATGATAAAATCGTTAACGACAAATCTCCTCTAACTAGACTAGAAGATATTTTGGAAAAATTAGGTAGAGCAAAATGGTTTTCTACACTCGATATGACGAGTTCTTTTCATCAAATTGAATTAAATAAAGATTCCAGACCACTAACTGCATTTTCAACACCACAAGGACATTTTCAATTTAAGACTTCCATTCGGATTAAAAATTTCATCTAACAGCTTTTAAAGAATGCTTACAATAGCATTATCCGGACTAGAATCTGAAGCATTTCTCTATGTAGATGATATAATTGTATACGGTTGCAGTTTAAATCATCACAATCAAAACTTAATAAAAGTTCTTGATAGGCTGCAAAAATACAATCTTAAATTGAATCCAAAGAAATTTTGTTTTCTAAGACCTGAAGTAGTTGACTTAGGACATTTAATAACAAAAGACGGTGTTAAAACAGATCCAGCGAAATATGAAGTTATAAAGAATTACCCAATACCTAAAAACGCAGATGAAGTTAGACGTTTCGTTGCATTCTGCAACTATTATAGGAAATTCATACCGAATTTTGCGGACACTGCGAAACACTTAAATATGCTATTGAGAAAATCAGTAAAATTCTTATGGACAAATGAATGCCAAAATGCTTTTGACACTTTGAAAGAAAAACTAATGAAACCCCCAATTTTGCAATACCCAAATTTTGACAAACCTTTTATTTTGACGACTGACGCTTCAAATTACGCACTAGGAGCAGTCCTGTCTCAAGGTGAAATTGGCCAAGACTTACCAATTTCTTATGCAAGTAAATCTCTACAGAGACACGACTTAAACAAACCAATAATTGAAAAGGAATTGCTCGCAATTCATTGGGGAATAAATTTTTTCAAACCATATTTATACGGTCGCAAGTTCATAGTGGTAACAGACCACAGACCACTAATTTCCCTGTTCTCACACAAAAATCCATCATCAAAAATGACAAGAATTAGGTTAGATCTAAGCGATTACGATTTTACAATGATCTATAAGAAAGGAAAAATTAACACGAATGCGGACGCATTGTCAAGAATTGAAATAGACTCGGAAATACTTAAGCAAATGATGAAACAGAAAAGAAAATATTAATAACCACAAGGGCAATGAAAAAGAAGAATGAAGATAATATAAAGTTAAAAGAGGCAAATAAAATAGCAAATAACGAGGCAAATAAAGTTAATGCTAATAGATATGAATGAAGCACGCGTGAACAGAAGTAATAGGGGAAGATGCATCTCTCAGGAGTCTGATCAACTTCTAATATGGGAAATGATGAAACAGAAAAGAAAATATTAATAACCACAAGGGCAATGAAAAAGAAGAATGAAGATAATATAAAGTTAAAAGAGGCAAATAAAATAGCAAATAACGAGGCAAATAAAGTTAATGCTAATAGATATGAATGAAGCACGCGTGAACAGAAGTAATAGGGGAAGATGCATCTCTCAGGAGTCTGATCAACTTTTAATATGGGAATGCACGTCCATAAATGATATTAAGAATATGAAAAAATTGTAATTTAATAAGTTTGAAAATGTAGAAGACGTGAATATAAGAATTGAGGATAATATTGTGCACATAGGACGTGATGATAATTCATCGAAACAAGATTCGATCATGAAGAAATCACGTACCCAAAATAATAGTAATGTGAAGAAAGGATGTAATGATAATTCATCGAAACAAGATTCGATTATGAAGAAGTTACATGCCCAAAACGTACAAGATGATAATAATATGCATGCAAGATTCAGCGACAACTCAGCGAAACTAGATTCGATTCGGAGGAAACTGATATCTAAAATGAATAAAGAAAGGATAAAAGAATTAGCGCTAGCGAAGAATGATAAATTATTTAAAATATACACAAAAGAAGAATTGAAAGAAGCATAAGCAAGATGTAGAATAAACAACAAAAGTCCTCAACTTAGAATATTAATATACAATGCCCCAATAAGAATAAAAGATGACATATTAAAGTATAAGCTCATCGATGAATTCCACAATGACACACACACACACAATGAAACAGCGGTACATTTGGAAAAACATGAACAAGATGGTTAAACAATTTGTAAAATATTGTGACAAGTGTAACATAATCAAACAAACAAAGAACATTAAAGAACCACTTACGTTAACAAACACCCCAAACAACAGTTTCGAGATAATATCAATTGACACTGTAGGACCTCTACGTATTTCAAACGGATACCGATACATATTGACAATGCAATGCGAACTAACAAAATTCATTATTGCACACCCAATGTCAACAAAAGATGCACTTACAACTGCCAAAACATTAGTAGAACAATTAATTTTAAAATGCGGAAAATTTAAAGTGCTCAAATCGGACAACGGGACTGAATTTAAAAACGAACTGATGCGTAACATATGCTCGTTACTTGAAATCAAGCAGACATTTTCAACCCCTTACCATCATGAAACAATAGGTTCGGTAGAAAGAAATCATAGAGTTCTCAATGAATTCTTGCTAACAACAGCAAATGATTATGAATGGGATAAGTGGATAAACTATTTTACTTTCGCCTATAACACTATAACACGGCACCACACATAGACACTGGTTACACGCCATTCGAACTAGTTTATGGTAAATTACCATGTTTACCATCAGAAATCAGTAACAATGAGGAAATTAAAATCTATAATTACGATGATTATGCAAAAGAGCTGAAACAAAAACTTGAGTTTTCTTTATAAAGAGCTAAGGAACTGACAATAAAGACAAAAGAAAAAAGAATACTAAACAATAAATATAATAATAGATTGAATTTAAACATAGGAGATTTAGTTTTAATAAGAGTAGAAAATAGAAAGAAAAACCAGAGCCCATACAAAGGCCCATATAGGATAATTAGGAGAAATGATGTAAATACTATTATAGATTATAACGGAGTAGAAAAAGAAATGCACAATAACCAATTAAAACCATACCTAGGATTAAGAACTAATGAATAAAATAAGCTTTGTAAAACAAAAAATATAAAACCATACCTAGAATTAAGAACTAATGAATAAAACAAACTATGTAAAAGAAAAATATAAAAAATGAATAGAAAAATTATGTAAAAACAAAAGTATAAAGATATAAAAATTAATTATGTACATAGATTTTAAGAATCATTAATTAAAACAACACATTACATTTATAAGAAAATTTTTAACAGTACTATGAAAATATCAAGAAAAACTACTCCCCCAATTTTTCTCTTAACGGTGAGGGTGTAGTGTACCTGCTAAGCGTCCACTGCTTACCCAATATCCAACTTGAAATATATACATACCACCCGAATAACTGTAGGGTAAATGCCATAAACAAAAGATCAAATAACGGCATTTACCCAATGACTCAATGTGTTCGAACACATGAGTCAATACAATGGCAAAGCAGATCAATCAGAATGTGAGTGACATAGGGTGAGTTCCAAAACATCAATTGCAAAGCAACTCGCTTTTTTAAGTGCTTTCTACCAAGCAACCGTGAAAAATTTTACAATGTTATCTGTACCAAAGTTCACTAAAAACAATATCGATGCGTATACAATAATCAAACTAGATATACTTAGTTAAACTCTATGATACTTTTTTGACTTTAACTGCAAAGTATTCACCCTTATTGTGTTTGGCGTATTTAAAATACGCCTACGACTGTTTGGTAATAGATTAAAGAGAATGTGAACTTTTTTCCTTTAATCTATTACCAAACTGTCGTAGGCGTATTTTAAATACGCCAAACACAATAAGGGTGATTATGATGCTTAGGAACTCAGCCATAATTTTGATTGTCTAATGCAAATGAGTACATTCCTCACTCATGCATTCTGATTGGTCACAGCTCAATACAAAGGGTAAAGCAATGATAATTCCATAGTACTAAGATAGAGGCATAGATTTTAAGAATTAATACTATAAGTTAGAATAAGTAGGCAATAGGATTAAATTAGTATAAAAAGGGCAGTAGCCCACAAATAAATCAGACTTTAGATTTGAAAACGTAAAGTGGCACTTGTTGCCTTGTTGATTATTTTTAGTCTGCTAGTTTGGCAGTTCGCAAGAACGCCTGACCATCGAGCTGGTACCCTACAGCTGCATAAAAATATATTGGGCTATAGGGCAAACAAGTGAAAACAAAAACAAACACACTACATCTAACATCGTACACTACAACATCTGTAACAGACGACAGTAAACGATTATATATTTAGTTCGCACTATTTACAGCCTCAGCCCAAAATTTGATATTTATGTCTGAATCGTACAGCATACACCTGGACATCTCCATTAAGCTACGATTATTCCTCTCCGCAACACCATTCTGCTCAGGAGTATAAGCGCAAGTTAACTGGTGAATAATGCCCTTGGACTTAAAACATTTGTTCATTCTGTTGTTTACAAATTCCCCACCTCGATCAGTTCTGAATTTCTTAACACGCTTGCCAAATTGGTTTTCAGTTTGTTCGACGAATTCTTGAATATTATCGAATGCCAAGCCTTTCGATGTAATGAAGAAAACGGTACAAAAACGACTATAATCATCGATTAGTTTCAAAAAATAACGATTACCACCAGTGGTTTTATTTTGCATTGGGCCGCACAAGTCACAATGTATGAGTTCTAAAATTTCATTTGTTTTAGATTCTGACGATTTAGGGAACGGATTTCTTGTCTGCTTGGCTCTTAAACACACTTCACAATTGAATTTACAATTACAATTGTCAACGATTACATCCGTTACCAAGTCTCTTGATACACTAGACTTTATTGCATCAAGGTTTCTGTGGCCAAAACGACGATGCCAAACGTGAATGCAATCACATTTACAATGTGCTAGTTTATTTGCTTTAATACGGTGGTTTAGTACAAACAAACTGTTTAACGATGCTTCTGCATATACATGATTATTTCTCGAAATCGAACAACCCTCTGATGTAAAATTCACATTGAAATCCGCACTGGTCAACTTACGGACGGACAGCAAACTTCCATATAATTTGGGTACATACAATACATTTTGTACAAGAATGTTGTTACCCTCACAAATAAGTTTACAATCGACAATACCGCACGCTTTTAGCGTCATCACAGCTCATATGGCACGTTGCAGCTGAATCAACAAACCAATCACCATTAGTTTTTGATTTCATTACACCAAAACAAACGTTCACGCTATCATCCTTCACAATGTTTGCACGATTGTCATTTGCTTTTTGTTGTTTATCAGACCTTTTATTTGGACAATTTTTTTTAAATGGCCGGGCTTGCCACAAATGAAGCATTTTGGCACAAACTTTCTTTTTTGTATTTTAAACGCCGCTTCTGGCTTTTGCTCACAGCCGGACACCCGTTTAAATTCGTGAAGCAGTTTCTCCGTCACTAAATCAAGCGTTAGGTCAGCTTCAGACCGCATTTATAATGAAGTAATTACTGGGTTGTAAATATCCGGCAGTGTACCCAACAAAAATGCAACAGGTTTATGCTCTTCTAGCTCCTCGCCCAAGTCCCGTAAACGATCAACGAATATAAGGAAATCATTTATGTGATTTTCCATTGTTTTACCTATCTAGCCGCATAGATGACATATGCCTTAAAAGACTTACTTTATTTGTTATGTTCGCCTTCTCATGATGTTTTTTTAAGGTGTCCCAGAACTGTTTTGCCGTTTTCAGCTGCTTAATGAGCACTTTTTGCGATTCCCCCACAGCCAATCCAATAACAGCCCTCGCCTTTCCATCACATGCCAACCATTTTGCATCCGGCGCAATCGGAGCAACACCAACAACAACATCCCACAACTCCCTTTCCAGCAACAACAACTCCATATTACATTTCCAAACATGGTAGTTGGTATTTGACAATTTCGGAAATTGTGCACAAACTGTTTCCATTGTCTTTTTAACTTTTTAAATTTTTTAATTAATTTTTACTTGAAAAAAATTTTGCGCGTAAATCTGGGCACATAACCTGTTGAAATGAACGTTTATTTAACAAGTAAAAAGATAAAGTACATATGTATGTATTTAAGAAAAGGCGATATTTACATAGGTGCAATTATACGTACTAATACAATATAAAATAGTAAATTCATTATACAAATATACAACTAACATAATTTCTTATTTATTGCACATTATCCTCGTATACTTTCTCATAATAACGAGAAATGTTATGTTAACAGCATATAAAGTTTTGCATGTTCTACCGCATCCGCCACAATCCCCAGACCTTTATCCGATCAATTATATATGGTAAGAGTTGGATAGGTAAGTAAAAAAGCAATAACGAAAAAGAACGAGCGGAGCACGCAATGGTCGACGAATTACATAATCTTGTAACATATGTCAAGAAAAAGTTGGTGAGTTTTATGTCAAATAGACGAGGCAGCTATAAAACAGAAAGGATTAGCAAAAATTGGTATTTTTTTGGTTTTCTTCAACATTTAAAAAAAAAAAAAAATCATCATTCTTCTATAGGATAATGAGGATAATGAGGATAATGAGCAAAAATGTGTACATATAACATTCACTTTGCGCCGGGAATCTTGCCCTTCTATTACAATAAATAATCAAATAATTCCTCAACATTCGCATGTAAAATATCTCGGTATACATCTGGATCGGCGATTAACGTGGAAATGCCATATAGAGGCAAAATTAACTCAAATGAAACTAAAAGCCATTCAAATCCAATGGCTTATTGGAAGAAATTCTGTCCTTAGTCTCGATTACAAGCTTCTACTTTACAACTCTATCTTAAAGCCTATCTGGTGCTACGGTATTCAACTATTGGGCACGCCTCGGCCTCTAATATCGACAAAATTCAAAGGCGCCAAAATAAACTTCTTCGAATAATCACAGCAGCTCCCTGGTATGTTAAAAACTCAAACATTCATAAGGATCTCAATGTGCCATTAGTTAAAACTATGATTACAAAATAGGCAATAAAATATTTAAAAAGCCTTGAACAACACCCAAATCCACTAGCTCGTAATATTTTAAGTCATGGCGGCCACACTCGCTTAAGAAGAAGAGTCACTGCAGCACTTACCCAATTAGATGAGCGATAAACATAAGTTTATTTATAAGCGAAATATATAAGTGAACAGAACCCGTGATGAAGAAAATTTTGTCTGGCACTGGCAGGACATAAAATAACGTATTAAGTTAAGATTTGATTGATTATTGTTAGTTCATATTTAATATATGAAGATTCAATAAAAAAAAATAAAAAAATCCAATTTTTTAAATATATTAAATATATTTGCCAACAATTTAGTTCGTCACTGTATACATATGTATATTAACGACCTATGTTCTTCCTGTGGTGCGATTCACTAACTTTTAACGAACCGACAATCGTTATATTTGTCGACAAATATATTCGCTTGCAGTAACGATAGTGTGATTCTGTAATTTTTGTTAACGATAGTAAACAGCTGTATTTTTGTTACATCTGTCTTAAAAATGTTAAAAAAAAACGAAAAGCACAAAAGAGAATAAAAATAACAACAAATTAAATTGTTCTTAACCCCCCGTGTTACACATGTTTATTTTATTCAAAATGCATTGAAAAAGGTCTGGTCAGACTCATGAGTAAGACGAAGAGTTAATTTGTGGTTTTTTTTTTATTTTTTTGTGAATTTTTCATTTACAATTTTGTTTTTATTCTTAATATGCTTTTTTTGTAAATTTTAAATTTAGGATTTTGTTTTTGTTCATACATACTACTGAACCTGTTATTTAAGTTGTAAATACACATTGTACTCTTAAATAAGTAAAATGACGTATGTACATATTTTTTAGACAATTTTTTATTACAAATCAATACATTATATATCGGATTTATTTTTTACATTTAAAAAACTCTTTAGTTCGTTATAATTAATCAACATGGTAAGTCTTACTTTATCTTGATTTCTAAAATATTCATTCTTTTTAGAAAATAATTTATACCCCATAGTATTTGTATAAAATGGGGGTAGAGATATATTTTTCAAAACTATTTTATTTCCCAAAACATATTGCGAAAAATTCACAACTTCATCTTTGGTTATTCTTTCTTCTTTTCTACAAACGTCCGGGCTAGCAACAATATGTGGTAAACCCTCCTGCTCTTTCCTGAACTCAACCAAGTGAAGTTTTTTTTCATCAGCCATCTGTTTATGCGTTTTTTGCTTTAAAATTCCAATAAAAAAGGCTTTTACTATATGTTGCAAGTTAGTCGAACCTTCTATTTTCGCATGAATATCGTCTATACCTATAACTTTACAAATTGTTTGAATTGCACGGTGGCATACTAAACCATAACCTTCAGGCTTTTTCGATACAAAAATTTTAGTTTTTCCAAAAGCACAATGAAAATCGTGAAAAACCGTCCGATTATCGCACAGATCTATTTGTATTAATTTTTGACCCGCTCTATTTTTTGATTTTCTTAACGCAGTACGTGCATCGGAGGCTTTTGAAGTAGCAAATCCAGCCAATCCTTTACCGTTTCCTGTAACACTCATAATTGAAAATCTTCGTTTTCTTCCCATGTTACCTTTCATAATAAATACTATTTTATTTTCTAAAACTCGCGTATCAAACCCGTCAAAATTTTCATCACCAATAGAATCAGGTGGTCCAATACTTCGCCCAGGTATTTTGGAACCAGACCAGCCACGATCCACAGGACTCAATTTTATTACACGAAAACCGGCAATAGCATCACGTAATTTTAAAATATTTTGTTCTCTTTCTATATCTTCTGGAAGCATTTGCTGTTGCACTATTTCTTTTCCCCTTATAATAGGCGAATTTAATCCGGGCCACAAAACATTTTTTTTCCCAACTCCAATTATTTGGCCTCTATTAAGGTCTTTAGCAACTTTTTTTCCAGTGCCCTTTCCTCTTCCACGTTTTTTCCCAGCATTACTCACAGCAGTTACTCCTTTCCACAGATCAAAAGCAGGAACTAAAAATAGTTTATAAAAGTAAAAAATTATTTATTAATTTTATTTATTAATTGTTAATTGCAATCTGAAAATATAAGGCCTTAAATTTGTAAAACGCAAACGCAACGCCAAAAATAATATTGAAAGCAAAAACAATATCGAAAATATTTCATAATTTTGTTGTTGTTTTCTATAGAAATGTATATTAAATTTTAAACGCTGCATATCTTGTGGCGTTGATAATTTTAAAACGCAGTATTTCTGTAGAAACAACAAATTTTTGACATTGTTTTTGCTTTCAATGTTATTTTTGGCATTACGTTTGCGTTTTACAAATTAAGGGCCTTAATTTTTTTGGATTTTTATACATTAATCAAAATTTTGGCATACATAAACTATTTTAAGCTGCCTAAATAGAAAAGGGGTTCTTTCAGTTTTTTACTATTTAGAAATTTCATTATATCGAGGGCTTATATTCAAATAGTGATAATTCCAATTTTTCGAATTTTTTTTTTATAGAAACAAGTTCACTTACTGAAGGGCCATTTGTCATTTAAATTTGGAAAAAAAAAATCCCAAAACTTTTCTTTTCACAAATATGCAGGTGTGTCTTTCCGCAACTTTCTAAAGCCATCTGATGACAAACTTGAAGTACTTTCTCTGCGAAAGATCGTAACGACTTTCTCTGCGAAAGATCGTAACGACTATAAAGATCTGATAGAAAATATGTTTTTTTTATAATATGGGGAACTTTGGGCCCCACCCGGCACGGCTAGGCACCGTCGGATTGACCTGAAAAATTAGATCATGATTTCTTACACCAAACCTCATATTTTAAGCAGCGCAAACAATTAAATTAAAAAAAAAAATCCCATACAAGATGCGACCAGTCTTATATGTATGGATATATTAATTTTTTGTTTTGTTGGGAGATCACGAATTATTAAAACTTATTAACAGGGAAACCAAAAATATGCAATTGCATGTTTTTCCTTGAAGGCAAAAACAATATATTTATCCGTATTAGAGCTTTTTATGAATATAGGCATCGATTTGTTAGTGCATATTTTACCGTTTGCAGCCTTTTTTGCATAATTTAGTTAAGACCTTTTTGCAGCATTTTTTAAGTTTTTAGCACATATTTTTCCTTTTTGAGGCATATTTTGATACATTTTTAAGATTCCTGCAAGAGATTTCGCAGCAAATAAAAAATTTGTTTTACGAAATTTTGGCCGTCTGGCCAACGTTAATGCCTGTCCATCTTAATTTGACAAATTTGGTAGATACATTTTAATTGTACTAAGAACGAAAAATCCCTTTAAGACTAAAAAAATCATATGGATGTCAATAACTAGATAGTATTCGGCACAAATAACTTTTATATGAATTTTAACCTTTTAACATAACTTTGTTTTTTTTTTTTTTTGAGCCATTGACTGCTTATCATTTCTAAATAGGGTAAAATCTTGAAAATTCGTTTGAAAATACTTTAGTGTTTGGGCTTTACATTTATTAAATTGTTGAATATTTTATTTTGAAACTAGAAATTTTTTAATTTTTTTGGGGCATATTTTTACCAATTTTCAAGTTTTTACTGCATATTTAATGCGCATAAAACGTGTTTTTTTAGAGCATATTTCTGGTTGCCTGCTTATTAATGTTTAGTAGTTCTTATTAATAGCAACTTTGTTAAATTTATTTTCTTTTTAAGCAAAACATTTTTAGTATTATTAAAACATTTAAAAGCTCAACAGAGATTCTATTTCTATTCCTTGTTAATATGTTCATATATTGCCCGCTACTGAAAGCGAGAGCACGCTTTTTACAGACGTTGGTTTTATAGTAAGAAGCGCATCATACAAAGATTATTAATTTGTTTGCCTGTTTCCCGTGACTTCATAGACGTCAAATTCTTTTTTTTAAGATATTTTCAGGCTTTTGTATTTTCTTTACATTTATTTTTTTAGAATTTGTAGATGGTTCATCTTTTAGTGTTGGTTATGGTGTATCGTGTACATTTTTATTTTCTACTTCAAGAAGCTTTTTAGACATTTCATTAGCAATTAAAAAGACTGTTGATTTATTAGCGTTGGAAAAATAGTTCGATTTGTAGGTTGTTTTTAGTAATTTAGGTAAAGAATGTATATTTAATGCTCGTTTTTGATTTTAACGATGCTAAAAAATTCAAATTTAAAAAATTTTTATTTGAAGTTCCCGAAAATTACCGGAAAAAATTTCCCAGGATTAATTTAAAAAAAAATGTCCCGGGAATGTTTTCCCGCGTAGAAACTCTAATCTGTAGCCATTAGAAATTCTTAAAGGTCTCACGGTATCTATTTGTACTGTTTAAAAACTAGTACCAGGACTTTCTGATATGATCATTTCTTCTTTAATATGTTTAGTTTGTTTATTTTTTAAACATTTTTCGCATTTATTAAAGTAATCTCTTACAATCTTTCTCATGTTTCTCCATACGTAACGTTGTTTAAATTTTTCAAATTTAGAACTTGTTTAATGATTACCCATTTATAACGCAGCACCCTGTAAAACCTAGCGGTCCTTTAATTGTTCACCCCTATCGCAAACAACAACTCCCATGAAAATATTCCCATATCTTTTTATTTCGTATTGTGAATGATTCCCATAACAAATTTTTTGGGAATGAATTCTTAAACTTAAAAAATTTGGCATCGCCAATGTTTACTCCCGCGAATTTTTTTACTTAATAAATTCCCAACAAGTGTTGATGTGAACGAGAAGGGAACATGTAAATTTTAATTTGTAATCCCAACATAAACACGAAGTTGCAAACTTTCTTCATAGGCATGAAATCGACGTACTTCTTGTCTCAGAAACACACTTTACTCATAAAACTGCTTTAGGGTAAATGGATACCTTACATATGACAAAAAAACATCCCAGCGGACGAGCCTGTGGTGGCACAGCCATAATTGTGCACAAACACATCAGACACTTGCCATTGCCAGAGTACGAAGAAGATTGTATCCAGGCCACATCTATAAATCTTACTGATTTCAATCTAACGTTAACATCCGTTTATTGTCCCCCGAGGCACAAAATTGTAAACGATAAATTTCTCAACTTCTTCTCCACATTGGGCCAGAAATTCATTGCTGCTGGCGACTACAACGCTAAACATACATATTGGGGCTCCAGACTTATTAGTCCTAGAGGTAATCAGCTATACAATACCGTAACTGCAAATAATTTTGATGTGGTATCGAGTGGTAAGCCTACCTATTGGCCAACCGACTTCAATAAGCTACCAGACCTTACTGACTATGCTTTAATTAAAAACATCAAGCGCGATCAGGTACTAGTTAGTTCCTCCTATGATCTTTCGTCTGATCATTCACCTTCAATCCTCATTTTAAAAGGTAACTCTGACGCTGCAGCTGCAAACTTTATTTCCTATCCAAACAGAAACACAAATTGGTTAAAGTATAAAATGTATGTGAGCTCTCACCTATCACAGTGCATTCCCCTAAAAAATTCATCTGACATCCAAATAGCTGTCGACCGATTTACAGAAGTCTTGGATACTGCAGCAAGAAATGCAACCCCAATCAAGCGGACAATTAAACGTGCTCCTTACAATACATCGACGGATATAGAGGCCCTTATCAGAGAAAAAAGGAAGTTAAGAAGACAATGGCAAAACAGTCGTTCCCCAACCACTAAGGCCCAACTACAATTATTCCTGACCACACTTCGCAACAAATTGAGACAGAACCACGAGTCCGCAATAGAAGGCTATCTAAACAGCCTAGACGCCACAAAAAACACCAATTATAGCTTATGGAAGGCTGTACGGCATATGAAATGCCCTATAACCCAAGAATCTCCATTAAGACTGGAAAACCGCACTTGGGCCAAAAACACACATGAAAAATTAAACGCTTTCGCGGGCCACCTTGAGAAAGTTTTCACGCCACATGATGCACATACTTGTTCCTGTGGTCCAATCATTCCTGATAAGGTAAACCATCCATTAAAATTAAACATAACTCAAGTAAAATCTGCGATAGAAAAAGTGAATATTACAAAATCTCCCGGACCTGACCGCATCACAGGGTCAATGATAAGAAACCTACCATCGTCTGCTTCCAGAATCTTGCTGCTCATTTTTAACGCTATATTAAGAGTCGGATACTTCCCATCCTCATGGAAGAGGTCTATAATTGTTATGATTCCCAAGCCAGGAAAAGATGCTAGCCAGGTTGCGTCGTACAGACCGATAAGCTTATTGTCAATCCTATCGAAGCTTTTCGCAAAAATATTCGTTTTAAGTATAACTCCTCATCTAAATGAACACGACATCATCCCGGACCCCCAGTTCGGATTCAGAGCGAAACACGGTACAATAGAACAAGTGCATAGAATTGTCACCCTTATTAGATCGGCGTTTGAGAAAAAGCAATACTGCTCAGCACTGTTTATAGACATTTCCCAAGCTTTTGACAAAGTTTGGCATGATGGGCTACTCATCAAAATAAAACGAATGCTTCCTCAAAACACTCACAAGCTTCTGGAGAGCTATCTAACAGGCAGAACATTCATTGTAAGGTCGCAAGATAAATACTCCCCCCTCAAGAAAATTTCTGCTGGTGTTCCCCAAGGCAGCATATTAGGACCGCTTCTATATATAATATACACTGCGGATATGCCAACAAACCTGAGCACGCATACCTCTACATTTGCAGACGACACAGCATTTATTAGCGTTAACCATGACCCAAAAGTCGCATCGCAAAATCTGCAGTCCAACATCAATGAACTAGAGGCCTGGCTAGAAAAATGGAGAATAAAGGTTAACCCGGTTAAATGTGCTCACTTAACTTTCACGCTCAGAAGACAAACGTGCCCAGCTGTAAAAATAAATAACATCACTGTTCCGGTAGAAAACCATGTTAAGTACTTGGGAATTCATATAGATAGACGCTTGACCTGGTAGCGTCATATTGAAGCGAAAATAACGGCTATGAAACTTAAAGCAGCTCAACTACATTGGCTTCTCGGTCGAAACTCAAACTTGTCCTTAGACAACAAAATTCTCTTATACAAGTCCATCATAAAACCAATATGGACATATGGCATCCAATTATGGGGTACTGCATGCGCATCTAACATCCAAAAGCTTCAAAGAAGAGAGTCTAGAATATTACGACAAATTGTCTGCGCCCCATGGTATATACGTAATGAAATTATCCACAGAGATCTCAACGTCCCCACTATCCAGGAGGAAATTAAAAAATATTCAATAAGCTACATCGATAAACTAATGGTCCACCCTAACTACCTCGCTCGGGGTTTGCTTCAGTTCGAAGGTCACCAGAGCCTAAAAAGAACCGATACTTTGAGCCTAACTAGAAGACATTTTTAAAATTTGAATACAGCAGTTAGTGGTTACACTGGTAACAACTAACAACAAGTAGAATTAAGATTTGAATACATATTGTAAATTTCGATAAGAAAGATTCAATAATAAAAATAAATTTAAAAAAAAACAAAAAAAAAAAAAAAATTTGTATTCTAAAGTAGGACTTAATTAAATTACTTTTTCCCTTTATCAGAAGGAGTGTACATAAACAAAATGAAGATAAACACTATTCATTATTTATTTTATTATATTTTTATTAGTATTTTATTTTGTATATTTTTCTTTCACAATACAAGCACTGACAAGTTACTCACAATAGAGACTTTTGTTTACAAGCCGCTGACAAATAATTCACAATAGAAATTTTTACTCCCAATATATTTGCGATACCGATTTGTTGGGGATGGGAATTTAGGTTTGATCTCATATATCATATTCCCATAACATTCGCGATACGGGTGGTTATTTACTTATCTTTCAATTCTGTCATTTCATTATATTTCTTGTACTTAACCTAGCTTGCTAAATAATTTGTAAATCAATTACATTTACTCTAGTTTCAACAGATGAGCAATAAACAAGTGAAGCAACAAACAGAAAGAGAACATTGTGACTCAACAAAACAAACAAACAGTATACATACCAGAGATCAGCAATGAGTAGTGAAAAAGTGAGTAAAGCTAAATCATGTCTCATAAATTCTTGTACTTATACGCACTCATACTTATTCCAATGTTATTCAAACTCATATTCACTCAAAAGTTTCATTTTATTCATCGTACTCATACTTAGCAACATTTGTTGTGTTTGATTTAGAATCTACTCTACTCAATGTGTATAGACGAAGCAAAATGCGAGGCTGCCAGATTTGTCCCCGAAATAGCAATTACAGTTTACTAAAGTTACATGTATGAAGTGGACGATTTTTCGGCAAATTTATCTGGCAGCGCTGATTATTAAGTTGTGTGTTTTCTCTGTTGTGTTAAAACGGTAAATGGATGAGCTAAATGATTTGAATCATTGTGAGTATTGTAAGTATTTTCTTGAAATTATAAATCAAGCTGAGGTCATTTATGAGTATGCGTATAATGTCGAAGTCGCACTCATAAATATTTCTTTTGTGAGTATGAGTGAATCAGAGTAGTGAAGTTGAAATGATTTCTACGCACTTATACTTACAATTGCATGAGTCAGTATGAGTAGCGAAAAAACGATTCATTGCTGATCTCTGATACATACATAAATTAGAAACAAAATTGTGAACAAACCAAAATGCATTTAATTAAAACCCTAATCTCTATCAGCCGTATTCATAATGAAAATTGGGCATAAAGTTAACAAAAAGTTTATTCATAATACACCAACCAAACTCTGGCTAACGATTTGCTAATCTCTTGCTAACGAGCTGCCAATCGTTTGCCAACTTGTGAAAAACAGCCGGTTAATGTCAAACAATTTTGTTGGTTTTTTTTTTTAACTGTCTTTTACTTAATTTATTTTAATTTTAAAAACTTTTTAAAATTTTTATATGTGAAGGGAAAAACAAAAAAAGGAAAAAATTACAAATTCAGCGATGATTAATGCAAAACGTGTTGCATTTTCGAGTTATACAATATGGCATCATCAAAATTCAGAGTTGATTTATTAAAAGTTGGCAGATGGAGAAAAGTTCGTTATGAATAAACTCTGTGCCAACAAGCTGCTAAGCTTAATCGGCATTCTAGTTAGCAGCTCGTTGTACGTAGTGTACAAAGTGTGGCTAACTTTTTGTTATGAATTCGGCTGTATATATATTGTAGTGTGCACATAAAATTGCACCATGCATGTTTGTTAGTGGTGTCGTTTGTTTAGTTAGAAACTGAGGCAACGCGATTGACTATTAATTGGGTTAACAGTTTATCGTTGTAAAAGGTGGTAGAACATAGAGCTCAAGTAAATTGATTTATCATCATATTAATTGTCATGCTTTGTTCTACTTGTTACACACAAACAAACATGTATGAAACGACATATTTTAAGTTAATCTAAACCAAACATACGAATGTAGAATAAGTATAAGGGGAAATTGAGTAGAATTAAGAACCAATAGGAAATAAGATTAAGTAAAGTGATTAGTAAAGTCACTCAGAATTTGTAATTAAGATTTTAGATATAAGGCAAAAATTTATGAAAATAAAGAAGAATCTTGTTTGAATAATTAAAGAACACAGTCTTGTTTGTTTGAATAATTAAATCTTGTTTCGGAAAATAAAATCAAACTACACTTGTTTGTTTGAATAATTAAATCTTGTTCCGGAAAATAAAAACAAACTACATGGCGATCCTGCGGCTCACGATCCTGTGGCGTACGATCCTGCGGCTTACGATCCTGTGACTTACGATCCTGCGGCGTACGATCCTGTGGCTTACGATCCTGTGACTTACGATCCTGCGACTTACGATCCTATGGCTTACGATCCTGTGGAGTCCAAAATATAAAGAGAAGAGCCTAGATGCATGGAAGTATTTTAGAATGTAAGACCGTCATCAATACGATTCAGAAAGTGCATTGGCATGTCTGAAGAGTATTTTATAGAATACTAAACTTTAAGCATTACATACACAAAGAAAAAAATATAAAATTCCAAAAATAAAAAAAAAAACAAGAAAAACGTAATAAGTAAAACGTGTAGGAAAAATATTTTTGTTAATAATGTATAAAAATTAACTCCTAAGTGATAAAAATTTTAATAGAATATATGACAGTATAAAATACGTTATAAACTGTAGAAACGGAACACACAAAATTATTATTAAATAAGACGGTAGAGAAAAAAAGAAAAATGAAGTGGTGGAAGAAAATATTATCAGTTATACCACTATTTATTGCAGGTTATGAAGTAGGTAAAACCACAGATTTAAACGACAATATGGAATTAGTAGAAGTATTACGCAATAATGTGCAATTAAAAAATGAACAAAATATAGTAAAGCCAGAACAAATGAGCTATATGGAAATTATTTCAATACTGACAATTATCATAGTAGCTATAATTTATTTGACTAAAATAATATGTAGAGCTATAAAGAGTAATAACAATAATAATAATAATATTCAATTGCAACAAATATAAAGAAGAAAGTTAACAACACCTAGATGTCATGGCAACAAATTCTTGAACGCTGTAGAGCAATAAAATAAGCATTTGATAGATCGTATAAATGTCTAAACTTAGATAGACCAACTAGCCAAACGACAATAGACAAACATATAACAATCCTAACAGGGTGTTTAGAACAAATAAGAACGATATTAAACGTACATTATGAAAGATTTACACAGCCACATAAGATTGCAGCAGAAGCTTTTTTCCATGACATAAGGAGTAAAGTAATACAAATAGCAAATAAGAAAAATATTGATATAAAGGTACCGGAAACTATCCAAGCAGGGACAGATACAAAAACAAGATTACAGACAGAAGATTTAGGAATTTTGGGTTCTATCAACATGGCTGAAGAAAATTTAAATACAACAGAATTAGCATCAATTTCAAAATTGTTGACTGTTTTTAATGGGAATAAGGAGGAACTGAATTCATTTATAGCCAATTTAGAAATACTAAGAGACACTTTTCCAGAAAGTAAACGTAACTCATTCTTTAATTTTGTTTATAGGACAAAACTGACAAACAAAGTACAAACCAGATTGCGACAGATTCAAACTCCGACTAACGTTGACACTTTAATTTTGACGTTAAAAGAGGCATATAAAATCAGAAAGTCACCAAACCTTATTTTAAATGAACTGACAAGTATAACGCAAATAGACACCATACGAAAATTCGCCGATAAGATAGAATCATTAACAATGGAATTAAATGAAATACAAATAAGCGCGCTAGGAGAAGAACATAGAGATATTATCAGTAAAACGAATGCAGCGGTAGCATTTAACTCTTTCAAAAATGGACTAAAGAACAAAGAAATATCGAGAACAATAGAAGCTAGCAGAGTTAAGAAACTCAATGAAGCTATTGAAATAGCAATAGAAACATCGACTGACATCAGACAAAGTCAGATAATGTTCCAAGCAAGCAATAGAGAGAACAATTTCAGAGGTAATAGAAATAATAATAGGTATACAAACAGGAAAACTGGAATAATAATCGCTACAATAATAACAACAATAGTTGGAATACTAGTAGCAATAACGGATCAAATCAACATAATAGGAATGATTGCGGTAATAGAGGAAATTACATGAGAAACCATGACCGAAATAATGATAGAAATTTTAATAAAAACAACAACAACTATCGTAATAACAATAACGCCAATAATTACAATAACTACCGTAGAAATAGAACTGTAAACCATATGAATGAACAGGGAAACTACCAAGGTCCGGAGGTTGTAAACCACCACAGATCTCCGGAACAGGAACAAGAACAATAAATAAAAATAAGGTTTATAGCATATCATCTGATCTTAAAAATTATGTAAAATTGAATGTTAAGGACACAGACCGTATATTAACTTTTATGATAGACACAGGGGCGGATATCTCATTGTGCAAAGAAGATCTTCTACATAAATATGATGAAGACCCAGAAGATTATTGCTGTTTAACAGGAATCACAAAAGAAATAATTAAATCCTTAGGTTCCACAAAGGTGTCAATAGAAATTGGGGAAACGGTAATAAATCATAAGATACAATTAGTGAAACATGACTTTCCAATCTATACTGATGGGATTTTGGGACGAGATTTTTTACTAAAATACAATTGTAATATAGATTATGAAACATTTATTTTAACTATTAATACGGGTGAAGAAATTTTAACACTACCGATACACAATAATAAATTCAAGATAAGCACACTAAGAATTCCACCTAGGAGTGAAGTTGTTGTACCATTCCAAATAGATATTCAAGAAGACGCAATAGTATGCAATCGTGAAATTGGTAAAGGCGTATTTTTAGCAAACGCCATAATTCCAAAAGATGGTAACAAACACATAAAGATATTGAATATTTTAGATAAAACAACAATTATAGAGAATTTGAGAATAGAGAATGTACCACTGAGAGACTATGATATCAACAGAACTTGCAATGATAAAAAACTGACAGTAAATAATCAAGAACGATTTAATAAATAAGTAAATGAACTTAACATAGAAAACAAAGATAGGACAGCAAAAGAAGAGTTATTAAGGATACTGGGGAAATACCAACATATTTTTCATTTAGATGGCGAAACCATAACGTCGAATAATTTTTATAAGCAAACTATCGATTTGAATGATCCAAGTCCGGTTTATATAAAGAACTATCGCTTACCAAAGACTCATGTAAAAGAAATAGATAACCAGGTTAAAGATCTATTGAAACAAAAAATAATAGAACCATCAATAAGTCCTTACAATGCTCCTCTTTTATTAGTTCCTAAAAACGGACAAGACGATTTGAAGAAATGGAGATTAGTTGTTGATTTCAGGAAACTGAATGAAAAGATAGTTAATGATAAGTTTCCACTGACACGACTAGATGACATTTTAGATAAATTGGGTAGAGCGAAATATTTTTCCACATTGGACATGACAAGTTCATTCCATCAAATTGAACTTAATAAAGAGTCAAGACCGTTTACAGCTTTTTCAACTACCAATGGACATTATCAATATACTAGACTACCTTTTGGTTTAAAGATATCTTCCAATAGTTTTCAACGGATGCTAACTATAGCATTATCGGGATTGGAGTCCGAAGCATTTCTATATGTGGACGACATAATAGTTTTCGGATGTAGCTTGAAACATCACAATAACAATTTAATTAATGTTTTCAACAGATTATCCAGATATAATCTAAAACTTAATGCAAGTAAATGTTGTTTTTTAAAACCAGAAGTAGTATATTTAGGTCATTTAATAACTTCAAATGGCATTAAACCAGACCCAGCCAAATATGAAACAATCTTGAACTATCCAATTCCTAAAAATGTTGATGACGTCCGAAGAATTGTAGCTTTTTGTAATTATTATAGGAGGTTTATCAAAAATTTTGCAGACATTGCAAGCTGTTTAAATAACTTACTAAAGAAAGGTACTAAGTTCAATTGGTCAGAAGAATGCCAGCTAGCATTCGAAACTCTAAAAGGAAAATTGATTAATCCACCTATCTTACAATATCCAGATTTTGACAAAACATTTGTCTTAACAACAGATGCATCGAATTTTGCTTTAGGTGCAATACTGTCACAAGGTCCAATTGGAGAAGATTTGCCGATATCCTATGCGAGTAAATCCCTCAACATATATGAAAGGAACAAGCCTGTAATTGAAAAAGAATTACTAGGAATTTATTGGGGAATACAATTTTTCAGGCCATATTTATATGGAAGAAAATTCACAGTTGTCACTGACCACAGACCACTAGTATCATTATTCTCTCATAGAAATCCTAGCTCGAAATTAACACGAATAAGATTAGAACTTTCCGATTACGATTTCGATATCGTCTACAAAAAAGGAGCCAACAATACAAATGCAGATGCATTATCACGGATACAAATTGATTCCACAACATTGAAAAACATGATACCATTAGAAAATGATGAAAACATTAAGAAAACACTACTAGCAGTAACAAGGGGTATGAGTAAAAAGTCATCAAATAGAAATATCATAAGCGGATCTCAAAAAGAGCCTGATTAACTCCATATGTGGGACTGCACTTCGGTAAATGATATAAAGCGCGCAATTAAATTAAAATTTATATAAGAGAAGAGGCCAATGGAAAATTTGAATAAGTTATATGAATATATAATAGAAAATGATATAAAGAACAATGAAACACGTGTTAGATGTAGCGATAATCCAAGACACTTAGGTACTCTTGTGGAGAAGCTATCATCTTATTTGAAAGATTTGAAGAATATGAAGAATAAGAAATTTGCAATCGACATGAATGATGCAATATTTAGTATAATATCTGCAGATGAATTTAAGGCCAGATACAACAGAAGTTGTACAAAAGAAAAAGATGACGTGATAATATTATTATATAGAAAACCTCAGAGAATAGAAAAAGAAAGTAGAAGACAAGAACTCATAAAACTCTATCATGATACCCCTCAAGGAGGACATTTTGGAGTAAGGAAGACTCTGTTGAAATTAAAACAAAAATATGTGTGGAAAGGAATGAATAAATCAGTAAAAGAATATGTATCAAAATGTGATTTATGCCAAAGGAATAAACAGATTAGACATACAAAAGAACCGCTGAACGTGACAGACACACCGACAAATAGCTTTGACACTATAGTAATTGACACAGTTGGTCCATTACGTCCGACAAATAATTTCAGATACATTTTAACAATGCAGTGTGAGCTGACGAAATACATAATTGCTTGTCCAATAGAGACAAAAGAAGCTAAGTCAGTAGCTAAAGCATTAATGGAAAATTTAATTCTTAAATATGGTTTATTTAGCATACTAAAATCTGACAGAGGGACAGAGTTTGCGAATGAATTAATGAAGGAGATATGCGAATTACTGAAGATAGAGCAAAGATTTTCGACTCCATACCATCACGAGACTTTAGGAACTGTTGAAAGAAATCATAGGGTCCTAAACGAATACTTTTTATCTTTTGTCAAAGATGACAGATGGGAAGATTGGATTCCTTATTATACATTTGCGTACAATATAACTCCTCATGTAGATACAGAATACTCACCTTTTGAACTTATTTTTCGGGAAATTACCAAGTTTACCGGGAGATGAAGTCATGAACCATCCCAAGGTTTACAATTTTGAAAATTATGCTAATGAACTAAAAGCCAGATTAAAACATTCTTTGGAAAACGCAAAGAAAATGACAGAAAAAATAAAAAAAGACAGACGGATAGATTCCTACAAGTAAAGAAATAGTAAAGATCTTATGGTAGGTGATTTAGTATTAGTTAGGGTAGGAAATAGGAATAAGAATGAACCACCATATAAAGGTCCGTACACTGTAGTAGATATAGATGATTTAAACGTATTGATAAAAATTAATAATAATATAAAATCATATCATAAGAATTTATTAAAGAAGTATACCAAACAAAATTAATATTGATTAACTGTAGCAGACACATTTAAAAATACAAACAAACATATATGTATATTATGTAAGTAAATTTTTTAAAACTAAGCTAAAAAAAAAAGGGAAAAATTTTGTTATAACTGACCTACACCTAAGAATAACCTACATACAAAACTGGCCACTGTAAAAAAAGAAAAAAAATATAATAATAAATGTTGACAAAATTACTTTAAGTGATACTCAAATATCAAAACAAATTTTTTTTTAAACAGTTAACTGTAAGAATACAAAAATAAAACAAAAATTTAAAAAAAATTATCCAATTTCCAATAACAAAAAAATTGTAAAATTTTTTTTTTAAAGGGTAAGGGTGTAGTGTGCACATAAAATTGCACCATGCATGTTTGTTAGTGGTGTCGTTTGTTTAGTTAGAAACTGAGGCAACGCGATTGACTATTAATTGGGTTAACAGTTTATCGTTGTAACAGGTGGTAGAACATAGAGCTCAAGTAAATTGATTTATCATCATATTAATTGTCATGCTTTGTTCTACTTGTTACACACAAACAAACATGTATGAAACGACATATTTAAGTTAATCTAGACCAAACATACGAATGTAGAATAAGTATAAGGGGAAATTGAGTAGAATTAAGAACCAATAGGAAATAAGATTAAGTAAAGTGATTAGTAAAGTCACTCAGAATTTGTAATTAAGATTTTAGATATAAGGCAAAAATTTATGAAAATAAAGAAGAATCTTGTTTGAATAATTAAAGAACACAGTCTTGTTTGTTTGAATAATTAAATCTTGTTTCGGAAAATAAAATCAAACTACACTTGTTTGTTTGAATAATTAAATCTTGTTCCGGAAAATATAAACAAACTACAATATATATATATATATATATATATATATATATACGTTTATAACTAAAGAACAGCTGGACCGATTTCGATGATTCGTATCAATTCGGAATGGTATCTGGCCACATTTCCTAATTTGGACAGGACAACGTCTGTCGGGTCAGCTAGTATTAAATAAAACTAAAATACAAAAAATAAAAATAAAACAAATTGTTTTTTATTAAAATCAAAAAATATAGTGAATCGTGTTAACCTTGAGGTGTTGGAAAATCAAAGATCAATCCTCAACATTTGGTCCTAATCAAACCGGATAACAAATAACAAAAACATTTTGTGAAAAAAAGACAATTTAAAATAATTTAAAATTAAGAAACAATAAGTGTGTGCGATGTAGAAATTTACAACATAATTTGTGAAGGGTAAATATTTATGAAAAACTGAAGAAAAAAAGTGTTGATTAAATTATATTAAAAGCTTTAAAAACATTTAAATTAAATTTAAAACTTAGAAAATTTTTGACTCATAGTAAGTGAACATAAAATTACTACAAGAACACAAGAAGAAAATAAAAGCAAAATCTAAATAACAAAAGGAACATTTAAGATATTTTTTATTTTCTATTTGTGTGTTTGCTTGATTCTCTTGCAAAAAATAGCCGTGACGTCACTATTTAAATAAATAAAAACCGAGTTACCATTACGTCAATTTTTGAAAAAATAACCGGGGAAATAAATAAAATATTTGACCCAACATGTTTAAGACACAATTTGTTTTATCGCTAGCAGGCAATTTTGATGACTCAATTTTATTATTATTCTGACTCTTTTCAATTTACAAAAATGTCCGTGAAAAAATTCGTCAATTGCACAAACGATTTAGTCGACTTCGAGAAGATTCAAGCAGAAGCGCGTGCTGAAGATAGTGTACACGCGTTGGAGATTATTTGAGTAGAATTAGACTCTATATAGCCCCAAGTAAAAAGATCGTATGAAGAATGTAGGGGCATAGATCTGGATGATGATAACCCAATTGACAAAAGAAAATTACGGGAGCGACACCAAACTGCCCTTATGGCTTAAAAAATTTGTCTTTCTTCAATCATCGCTGAAATCCATGCGCTTTCTGACACAACCATGAAAAGGTTGAACGCCAGTCAAATATTCCGTTAGAAAGAGAGGTTTCCTTGCGACACCGACACCTTTTTTGGGGATTAAAATTATGGACCAGCTTCCGTGACTTGTTCACAGCCATAACCATTAGAAATCCAAATATTAGCAATATTGAAAGGCTTTTTTCGGACTCAAAAAACCGGGGGAGAGGCCAGAGATGCAATCACGCATGTCCCTTTAACAAACAACGGTTTTATCATGTCCTGTAAAAATTTAGTTAACCGGTATGGAATTGACACTTCGACTTGGGAGTCGTTTTTAATTTATGTTTGCTCTCAAAAACTTCCCAGTTCAAGAATTTGAAATTCTCGTGAAGATTGCGCCGAAGTACCCAAATGGCAAGAATTGGACAAGTTTTTGACCCACAAATTTAATACCCTAGAATCAGTTGGCAATATTATATCATTAAAGGAAAAATCCATACCGCCCAAAGCTGAAGTCGCGAAAAATACCCAAAATAACCGGAACATTAATTCATTCCAAGCGAATATTGCGAAATCTGAGTCACAGTCAGAACAAAAATAAACCCGTCAGAAGTTCTAGTAATAACGCCATAACATGCCAACATTGTAGCGAGTCACACACCCTACGATCATGGCCCACATTTTTAGAAAAAAATATAAGTGATCGAATTCATATCGTAAGAGTCAAAAATTCATGTTACAACTGTCTGTCGATCAATCATAGTGTCAGGGAGTGCCCCAGTAAATACAGTTGTAGGCTGTGTAAACAAAAACACAACACTTTGTTGAACCAAGTACAAGTGCCGCAGCTCAAGCCCAATACATACAGTCCACTTCAAGATCAGCTATTCCTAACCTTACTTCCTGCGCGAAAACTTACAAATTTCAGCAAATCAAACAGACCGCGAAACGTTGCTTTTCACTGCCATTATCGAAATAGAAACTAGAGGTCAAAGATACCAGGATAGAGCCATCATCGACCCTGGATCACAATCAACCTTTGTATCGGACAAACTAAAAAACCGATTGAAATTACCTACTAAAAGAAACATAGTTCACGTTTCTGGTATGAGTCAAACAGTTACGGGCACCTCAACTAAAGCATGTTTGCTTAACCTTTGCTCACGGGTGGACACATCGTTTAAGTTAGAAGTTTGGGCCCCAGTTCTTAAGACCCCTCCCTCTAATTTACCACCACAAACGTTGGACATGCTTAAGCTCAGTGAGACTGCAAAATTGCAATTTGCAGACCCTCACTTTAATCAAAGTGGACCTATTGACTTGCTAATAGGCCTCGACTAAGGCCCATCGATGTATTGCATGGACACACCTATGCGGTCTGTTTGATCCCTTTTGGCATAAAAACAGTATTTTGCTGAATTATGGGGGGACCAAAACCAAAAATTACACAACCCAGAACAACAATTTCATTATTAAATACATCGTCACTTGACCGAATCCTCACACGCTTTTTGGAGGTGGAGGAAAACCCAAAACAGATTTTGAGGTCAGACGAGGACACTATTGTGGAACACAACTTTATGCAAACAACTCAAAAAAACAGAAGAAAAAGCTCTTCTCGCAACATTTCTATGGCTCAGTACCTAAGAATGGAACACACGCTCAGCCAAAAACCCGAAATAAAGAGATTATATGACAACGTTATTTTAGAATATCTTGAGTTAGGACACATGAGAAAAATCGAACCCTCGTATATAAACAAAGCTCCAAGCTATTATCTGCCGCATCACGCAATAATAAACCCAGATCGACTGACCACTTAACTTAGGGTGGTTTTTAATGCCTCTAGCCCAACGTCAAATAAGAATAGTCTTAATGACAATTTATATCCAGGACCCATTCTTCAGCAAGATCTTGTTCTCCTGATAGCAAAATAGAGATTTTTCCGCATTGTATTCCACGCCGACATTACAAAAATGTATCGTCAAATACTAATGGACCCAATTCAAACAAAGTTTCAAAGAATCTTATTCAGAAAATCCAAAAATTACTTCATATAAGATTACAAGCTTCACACAGTCACATTCGGAGTTAATTGTGCCCCATATTTAGCCATCAGAACGCTTCTTCAGTTACTATAGAAGAAGCTATCAGAGCTAGAATAGAATCAACTTCTGTCCTCAAATCAGCAGGCTTTGGTCTGATGAAATGGAATTTTAATGAGCCACAAGTAATACAAGATTTACCACGTGAGACTCCGTTGGATTAAATATACACCCTTAAGTCACATTGAAATACATGGCTTCAGCCACGCTTCAAAAAAAGCTTATGCTGCTTCATTATATATTCGAATACAAAATGAAGACACATCTATACACACAACTCTTTTGGTAGTATGAATGTTCATACATATGTATGTATACACACTCTCAACAAAAACATTTAAGTTTAAATTTCTTGTTTTTTTTGTGTTGTTGTAAAATACAATAAATAATAAAAATATTTAAAGCACAGCAAACGGTGAAAAACCAAAACAACTCTTTGCATGAGTAAGAACAGTGAAACAACGCTAAGGCAAAATTAAAGAAATGTTTATGTGACTGTTCAGGCAAACGAAAATAATGCTGAAATAAATAAAACAAAACAAAACAATATTAACTACCTAACGGCTAAGCCTATTATTCGAACACGTTCCCTTTCACCCTCGGTGTTCACAAAAACGGTGGATAGTGGTGATACATTAAAAAATATTAATCTGTCTTTGGGGACAAGTGTTGCCGCGCACGCAAGTATTACCGCGGCGGCAAAAACAATCTTAGTAAGAAATGATACCATAAACTCAAATACAGACGCAATGGAGAACCCTTTAGTAAAAAATTGTCAAAAGCCTGAAGTACAAGTTGGTATGGACCAGTGTTGCCAAAACTTGGTGACCCAAAATGGCTAAATTTACGGAAAAAAATGGCTAAAAAATAGCTAAAAATGGGCTAAAAAATGGCTAAAAGCTTTTTTTTAATAAAATCACATAAAAATTCAATAACAAAAAAAAATTAAACTATTTAAAGTTGTTTATGATGAAATTGTGAGTTAAGATTAATTTGTTTAATAAGAATAAACGTAAATTAATATTAAAATAAATTAATATTAAAGAATTAAATCATCGAAAAATTCGATGTCGTTATTGTTCATCTCATAGGAATCACTCATAAGTTTCAAATAATCATAAGTCTTAAATAATTTGAAGGTAAATCATTATTACGACAACATTTACCCAACCTTTTGAGTCCAGATCTACAATCAAAAACAAGTTAGAAAGTATAGTCGGTTAAACCAGACTTTATGATGCCCTACAATTTGTACCAAATTTTATCAAATAATCTCTAAATTGCGACCTGTACTTTGCGCACAAGGTTTACATGGACAGCCAGCCAGCCGGACAAACATCGTTAATTCGACTCAGAAAGAGATTCCAAGCCAATCGGTTTACGTAAAGGTGGGCTAACGACCAATATTTTAGGATGTTACAGACATCAGCACAAACGCATAGTACGATCTCCACTGTTGTGGTGGTGGTATAAATATTATATTGTTATGGTAAAAATATTTACCTAATTGATAAAATCGAATTAACGGTTGCTTAATGTAACCTATTTCTCAAATTACTTTTATCGATGTTTACTTGGCTAAGCACCCTCTCTACTTCAGCATTACACCATGGAAGTGAGAGAAACCTTATAGTCAATTCTGAAATTTCTTAAACAATTGTTACCGCCTTCATCCCTTTATTGAAATACTTGCAACCAGAAAGAAAAAGCGATGTTTGTGTGAATCCATTTTATAAATTTAATAGTGGAATACTGTTCCTTTATTTTGAAAGATGTTTCAGCGTCATAGTTTATAGCGATTTTCAACATTTTTAAAAGTTGTGTTTTAAATTTAAGGAGTTTTAATTGTTCAAAATGTTTATTTTACTTTTATAATTTGTATAATAAAATAAAAATTATTCTTTTAAAAGAAAAACGGCAAAAAAATTTTATGGCTAAACAAGTCGAAAATTGGCTAAAAAAATGGCTAATGGCTAAATTCATTTTTTAATGGCTAAACAGGGTGAAAAATGGCTAAATCTAGCCACTAAATGGCTAAATTGGCAACACTGGTATGGACAGGTATATAACAGTGCTTAAACGGGGCCGCAGCCCTACCTCTTCAGCAGTTGCTTCGGCCTCAAAAGTACCATCTTTTGATAGAATAAATTCACAAAATCGTTTTGCAATTCTTGAGGACGAGTCGTCAGAAGCGAAAAACGTCTAAGCCACCCCCAATATATCTTAGGGAGCAAAACTCAAGTGAGTTAATAAAAACCGTGATATCGGTAATAGGTGAAAATTCGTTTTACGTAGCGGCAATAAAGCGTGGTAATATAAACGAGACAAAAATACAGGTTAATCATGAGAATGATTTTCGTAAACTAACAAACAAATTCGAAGCCCTTAAAAAAAGCTTTTATACGTATCAGCTGAAGAGCAGCAAAGGTCTTCAGGTAGTGATCAAGGGCATTGACTCGTGCGTGGACCCTGAAGAAAATAAACCTTTTTGGAAGAGAAAGGCGTTAAAATAAAAAACGTTACAAATATTAAAAATAGGGAAAAAAATCCCCAACCATTATTTCGAGTGGAGTTAGAACCTGGCGACGTTAAGCTTAAGAAAAATGAAACGCATCCAATTTATAATGTAAAATATATTCTTTACAGAAGAATAACTATAGAGGAGACGCACAAAAGAAATGGTACCGTTCAATGTCTCAACTGCCAAGAATTTGGCCATACTAAGGCATACTGCTATTTACCCCCTGTTTGCGTGGTATGTGGTGAATTACATGGTACAGTCCATTGCGACAAGTCTAAAAATGACCCCAATGTAAAAAAAATGTAGCAACTGTGGCGGCAATCACACTGCCAATTATAGAGGGTGCCCTGTATATACTATCGTCAAGCATTCGGCTGGACCGAAAACTAATCCCCCTCAAATGCTGGTACCAAATCAAGTAAACACTAATGACATTTAGGCTCCGCAGCCTAGTAATAACAGAACCTCTTATGCTAACGTCCTAAAATCAAACCATGTGCCAATGCAAGGTGCTTCTTCAAGTAATTATGAAACTCCAGTTTCTAATTTAAGTCGTCTAGAAAAAACCATGGTAACATTAGTGCAAACAGTAAATAATTTTACAAACACAATGGGAAATATGATGCAGGAGATCCTTAGAATGCAATCGATGTTATTGCAAGCTGTACTTAACAAACCATGAACACAATGGGTAATATGATGCAGGAGATCCTTAGAATGCAATGGATGTTATTGCAAGCTGTACTTAACAAACCATGAACTGTTTAAAAATTTGTTTTTGGAACGCAAACGGCATCCGCCAACATAAAAATGAATTAGAATACTTTCTCAAAAATAAACAAATTGATGTCATGATGGTTTCTGAAACGCATTTGACCTCAAGAAATACGTTTAAAATCAATGGTTATACACTGTATGATACCAAGGACCCTCTAGATGGAGCTTGTGGAGGTTCTGCCATTTTGATAAAAACCCGAATCAAACACTACCTAATGTGTGATCATCGTGAAGATTATCTCCAAGCAACGAACATTTGTGTTGAAGAGCTGAATCGAAACATAGTAATCTCATCCTTATACTCACCACCTAGATTTGCAATATCAGGAAGACAATATTATAAATATTATAAGTCATTGCGACCCTGTTTCCTGGCTGCTGGCGATTATAACGCTAAACATACCTTCTGGGGGTCACGACTAATAACACCAAAGGGTCGTGTTTTTTATAATACAATCTCTAAAATGAATTTAAATGTTGTCGTTAGCGGACAACCAACATATTGACCTGCTGATCCGCAAAAACTTCCAGATGTCATCGATTTCGGCGTGGTTAAAAACATCCCCACAGAAACGATTCACGTTGAAGCTTCGTTGGAATTATCCTCCGATCACACACCTACAATAGTTTCTATAACAAACACCAATAGAATTGTATATCCCTCTGGTTACATAGCGACGTCAGTTACACAAATAAATTGGTTAAAATATAAAAAATATCTCAGTACCCATTGCACAGAAAATATACCGCTTCGCACACCGGAAAATGTGGATCTCTCTATTGTCAATTTTGACAGTTATCTTAAACTAGCTGTTCAACATTCCAGCAAAACCCCCAAAAAAAACCAATTATACAGGGGTGTCATAGAAACCGATCTTATCGGTATTGGATTTGAAACCGACAAAAAAAATACGTTGATGCCATGAAATCCAATGTTGTCGGTTTTTTGTTCGAACTAAAATTTGTGTCGGTTTTAGGTGTCACAGAAACCAATGTTATCGGTTTTTTATTGAAAATAAACCAAGCAGCTTACAGCTCTTGTTTTTTTATTGGAAATAAATAAAGTTGTTAAAAGCATAATTTTTTATATTATTTTTTTTTTTCAAAAGTTAGGTTTTTTCCGAAAATAAAATTCATAATTTGGTAAAATAGTACTTTTTTGCATGTTTCCGGTATTCTCCGGCAGCGGGCTGCTGCAAATTCGCAAGTCTTATTCTCACTTTTTCTGCAAACAGCAAATATGCAACAGCAGCAGAGGTCATTTTACTTATTTATAACGTTAAACAACAAATTTGTTTATATTTTTAATAATTCGCTTTATACCTACATACATACATATTTTTACAAAACAATAAAAATTACACAAATGTAAACAACAAATGCAATGCAAGTATGTACATACATATGTATGTGATACAACGATGGCATTTATTTCATATGTTTACTGTATGTATTACCACTTCTTATTTTCTTTTCCATAATTTTCCTTCAATAAAAACACAGGTTTTACAATATTTTAGCGCAAAACTCATAATTTACAAAATTGTTAAAACAAAAATTGCATTTAACGCATGAGCCAAAACATTAAACAGCTGATTCGAATATCGGTTTTATTTGTATTCGAAAATAACAAATCCGACTTGTTTTCATGACACCAAATGAAACCAATATTGGTTTGCAAAACCGACAATGAGCAAAACCGACTTGGATTCTATGACACCCCTAATAATAAAATATATTTTACAGATGTCGAGCGCCTCTTGAATGAAAAAAGGAGAGTGCGAAGAGAATGGCAATTGCACAGATCCCCTCAACTGAAAAATGAATTAAAAGAGTGTACAAAAAGGCTAAGAAAATTACTGCAGACTCAGAAAACGGCTTCCGTAGAAAAATATCTTAAGGACTTGGATGCAACTCCACAATCAGGCTACTCATTATGGCGTGCAGCTAGAAAACTCAAAAGACCAGTTATCTCGAAACCACCATTAAGAAACCCGGATGGAAGTTGGACAAGAAATGATAATGAAAAAGGAAACCTGTTTGTAAATCATTTGAAAAACGTATTTACCCCAAATATACTTGACGATTAGCGGACGAGTTGCCTCCTGTTTATGTTGCAGCAGCTATCCCCCTAAGATTTGAGACAAGGGAAATAGAAAGGGCTATTTGTGAATTAAACACCAAGAAGGCACCTGGTTTTGATAAGATCAGTAACAAAATGCTTTTGAAGCTACCTCGCATAGCAAAGAAAATTATTCTTTATATTTTTAATGTTATTTTACGCCTTGAATACTACCCTCAAGAATGGAAGGTCTCCTTAATAACGGTGATACCAATGCCAAGAAAAGATCACACAAAAGTTGAGTCATATAGGCCTATTAGCTTAATATCTAATATATCAAAGCTGTTCGAGAAGCTCTTAGCGTCAAAACCAACCCCAATTTTAAATGACAATGGGTGTATAGCTGATCATGAATTCGGCTTCAGAAGAGAGCATAGCACAATTGAACAAACCCATCGGATAGTAAACGCCATAAGTTCTCCTCAGCCAATTGAAGCTGGAGTCCCTCAGGGAAGCATCCTGGGCCCACTTTTTTACCTTATATATACCTCGGACATGCCAACAAACAATTTCACCCTAACCTCAACTTTTGCTGATGATACAGCTTTTCTAAGCGTACACGAGAACAGTCGTGAAGCATCTCGATACCTGCAGGATCATATATTTCAACTAGAACTGTGGAGAATAAAGGTCAATGAGCAAAAATGCGTACATATAACATTCACCTTACTTCGGGAAACCTGCCCCCCTATTAAAATCAATAATCAACTAGTGCCTCAATAATCGCATGTCAAATATCTCGGTATTCATCTAGATCGGCGTTTAACATGGAAATGCCATATAGAAGCAAAATTAACCCAAATGAAACTAAAAGCAATTCAAATTAACTGGCTTATTGGAAGAAATTCTGTTCTTAGTCTCGATTGCAAGCTACTACTTTATGGGGCACTGCCTCGGCCTCAAATATCGAAAAAATTCAAAGGCGCCAAAATAAACTTCTTCGAATAATTACAGCTGCCCCTTGGTATGTTAAAAACTCAAAAATCCACAAGGATCTCAATGTGCCACTAGTAAAGACTATTATTACGAAGTATGCGGTAAAATATTTGAAAAGGCTAGAGTTGCACCCAAATCCACTAGCTCGAAATATTTTAAATGATAGCGGCCACTCTCGCTTAAGAAGAAGAGACACTGCAGCACTTACCCATTAAGATGAGCGATAAACACGTACATATGTGAACAGAACCCGTTATTAAGAAAATTTTTGTCTGGCACTGGCAGGACATAAAATAAAGCATAAGGTTAAGATTTGATTAATTATTGTTAGTTCATATTTAATATATATGAAGATTCAATATATAAATAATAAGAAAAAAAAAACTATAGCCATCAAAACATCATTTGGTAATTCATACCCTCTGGTGCCCCACATATGGGCGGACTCTCGGAAGCCGGTGTAAAATCCTTCAAAACCCACCTAAAGAAAACGATACCAGACATGAAATTCACATTTGAAGAGCTGTCAACAATTCTCACACGCATAGAATCGTGTTTAAACTCTAGACCCCTAAGTCCTGCTAGCGATGACCCAAACGACCTTAACCCATTGATCCCTGGACACTTCCTTATTGGCACTCCATTATTGACCCCAGCCGAACCTGATGTAAGCAGCGAAAACCTGACCCGCATCAACCGCTGGAAACGCCTAGAGGTCATCTATCACTCATTTTGCCAAAGATGGAAATCCGAGTATCTTGCCGGACTTCATTGCAGGTACAAGTGGAAGTCTCAAAAGTCAACGATTTGGTAGTCATCAAAAACAGCAACTTGCCACCCAACGACTGGCAAATGGGTCGAATCACTAAGACTCATATTGGAACTGATCAAAACTGTCGAGTTGTCGACATCCTGACAAAAAATGGGATCGTTACCAGACCCATTACAAAAATTGTGGTTTTGGCTTAAAATATTTTTAAAATTTTCCCAACTAATTTTACACTAAATTCCTACGTGCAGGTATGGCATCCCGCAAAACATTTCTAAGTTTTAATTTTTGATATTCTATAATTAGGCTTGAGTTCATCAAAAAAAAACAGAGGAAAGAAGGCAACATGTAATTTGAAATTTAAGTTATAATAACAGCAAATTTCGAACCACCAGTACTACTGGTTAAAGATTGATGTTTGACTGTTGGCTAATGGGCACCTCTGTGGTGCAGTGGGTAGAATTCAAAGATCTTCCGACGATAGAATGTGGTGATTCTTGAAACATGTAAAGATCAACCCGGGTTCAAATAACAGCTCAGCCAAGAAAAATTATCTATAAAAATTTTAATAAAAACTATATGTTGTAAAAATTCCTACCCTCAGTGAAAATAATTTAATGAAAATTAAATTTGATGAGTACAAGCCTAATTGAAGATTTTCTAAAATTAAAAATTAACAGTTCAACTAAAATCAAAATTGTTCATTTCTAAGTTTCTCATCAACAGATTGGATTGTAGTCAACATATTCAACCCCACACGACCCGCAAACTTGAATCTAATTGAAATCCTAGATGCCGTATCTGCCTAAAATGATCACAACACCTTGCTACAGTTAAACCTGTTTTTGCGGATCTATGTGATTAATGATGACTCATTTATAACGCAGCACCCTGTAAAAACGTAGCGGTCCTTTGTTATTTACTTATGTATCTTTCAATTCTGCCAGTTCATTATATTTCTTATAATAAACCTAGCTTACTAAATAATTTGTAAATCAATAACATTTACTCTAGTTTCAACAGCAAACAAGTGAAGCAACAAACAGAAAGAGAACATTGTGACCCAACAAAACAAACTAACATTATACATACATAAATTAAAAAAAAAATTGTGAACAAAACAAAATACATTAAATTGAAACCCTAATATTAAATAAAACTAAGATACAAAAAATTAAAATAAAACAAATCGATTTTTATTAAAATCAAAAAATATACTGAACCGTGTTAACTTTGAGGTGTTGAAAAATCGAAGATCAAACCTCAACAGAACTGTTTTTCTTATACCAAAATGTCCTGATAATGGTGAATTGTGGAATACTTTTATTATCTAGATTTGTGATTCTTTATTTAAAATGTGTTGGAAAGGTCTATATGATATTACGTTTCATTCTAACTTTCTATGTTTATTCAAATATTCTTTTGATATGAGCTCAAAAATACTATCTCCGCATGATAGAGCGAGATTTTTTATATTCTGCTTATGCATATAAATTATTAACTTCTCTAGTGTCAAAACGTATTTTGCTAGATCTTCATTTATATTCATTAAAAAAAATTTTTTTTTTCTATGGTACCATCTTCTGGTTCATCTTTCACCTTCCTTGTACCGGTTTTTATAATATTACATTTTAGTTCAAGTATATTCTTAATATCTTGTAAAGATGTACATTAGACTGGTCGCAATTTTTTTTTTTTTTTTTAATTTACATGTTTGCGCTGCTTAAAATATGAGGTTTGGTGTAAGAAATCAAGTCCTAATTTTTCAGCTCAATCCGACGGTGCCTAGTCGTGCCAAGTGGGGCCCAAAGTTCCCCATATGATAAAAAAAACATCTATTCAATCAGATACTAGATGAAAAGCTGGTCTTAAAGACCGAAAATCTGGCTTCGTTGCGATCTTCCGCAGAGAAAATACTTTAAGTATGCCAAATTTCAGCTTCCTATGTCATCAGATGGCTTCAGAAAGTTGCGGAAAGAATAGGACATACATGCAAACATCCTTACATACTAAGAAATTATATATTGTATAGATAGATTAAAGTATTTGCAGTTTAATATTTTAGTATGATACGAACGAAAGATTTTTAATTAATTTTAACTAATTCGGGGTCGCTGAATCCAGTGGTGCTAGCCGTTTTTTTTTTAGGTTAGCTTTAGTTTTCGAGATATACCGTTATTTCGAAAATTAAGGATGTTGCACAACATATGTTCGCGCAACTCAAAAACGCTTTAGCTTATTGAAAAACTAAAAAAAAACCGAAATTCGGCAATAAAATTTACTTTAAGAAAGTTAAAACATTTTTCTTCATATTGGCTTTGGTTTTCGAGATATACCGTTATTTCGAAAATTAGGGAGGTTGCACAACATATGTTCGCGTAACTCAAAAACGCTTTAGTTTATTGAAAAACAAAAAAAACCGAAATTCCGCAATAAAATTTACTTTAAGAAAGTTAAAACTTTTTTCTTCATATTGGCTTTGGTTTTCGAGATATACCGTTATTTCGAAAATTAAGGATGTTGCACAACATATGTTCGCGTAACTCAAAAACGCTTTAGCTTATTGAAAAACTAAAAAAAACCGAAATTCCGCAATAAAATTTACTTTAAGAAAGGTAAAACGTTTTTCTTATATGCGCAGTCGTTTTAGAAACATAATTTTTTTTTCTGAAAAAAAAAATAATTTTTTTATTAAAATTTCGGAATTTTTGTTTTTAAAAATTCATAAAAAATTGAAAAATGGAGCTATGCTTCTAATTTTATAGAGTCATATAAAAAACAATATTGCAAACAAAACAAGCTATAAATGATTAAAATCTGTTCACAACTTTTGATTTTATGTATTCACAAAAGACGAAAAATTTTAATTAATTTAAGAATTTTATTAAACCGCCATATTTGTTTAATTGAAATTCTTATACTTGGCCCGTGTAGTGCCTAGGATGCCTCAAGAAGGGTCAAATGTATGACTGGAGTTGGTCAAGAAGGGTGAAATGTATGACTGGAGTTGGTCATACATTTGACCCTTCTTGAGGCATTTTTATCACAGATTTTAATCATTTATAGCTTGTTTTGTTTGCAATATTGTTTTTTATATGACTCTATAAAATTAGAAGCATAGCTCCATTTTTCAATTTTTTATGAATTTTTAAAAACAAAAATTCCGAAATTTTAATAAAAAAATTATTTTTTTTTTCAGAAAAAAAAATTATGTTTCTAAAACGACTGCGCATATAAGAAAAACGTTTTACCTTTCTTAAAGTAAATTTTATTGCGGAATTTCGGTTTTTTTTAGTTTTTCAATAAGCTAAAGCGTTTTTGAGTTACGCGAACATATGTTGTGCAACATCCTTAATTTTCGAAATAACGGTATATCTCGAAAACTAAAGCTAACCTAAAAAAAAACGGCTAGCACCACTGGATTCAGCGACCCCGAATTGGTTAAAACTAGTTAAAAATCTTTCGTTCGTATCATACTAAAATATTAAACTGCAAATACTTTAATCTATCTATACAATATATAATTTCTTAGTATGTAAGGATGTTTGCATGTATGTCCTATTCTTTCCGCAACTTTCTGAAGCCATCTGATGACATAGGAAGCTGAAATTTGGCATACTTAAAGTATTTTCTCTGCGGAAGATCGTAACGAAGCCAGATTTTCGGTCTTTAAGACCGGCTTTTCATCTAGTATCTGATTGAATAGATGTTTTTTTTATCATATGGGGAACTTTGGGCCCCACTTGGCACGACTAGGCACCGTCGGATTGAGCTGAAAAATTAGGACTTGATTTCTTACACCAAACCTCATATTTAAAGCAGCGCAAACATTTAAATTTAAAAAAAAAAAAATCCCATACAAGATGCGACCAGTCTAATGTACATATGATTGTTATGTTGTCCTTGGGATATGTCATTCTTATTATTTATCTCCACATTTTCCGAATTTTCCTATGCTTTCATTCCACGTGTAGTTACTAAAATTGTCGATGGTTTACCTTTATCTTCTTCTAAAGGTATCATATTTTTCAATATTTCAGAATCCAATTTGATTCTTGATAATGCGTCTGCGTTCGTATTAATTTTTTTTCTTTCTTATAAACGGTCTCAAAATCATATTCTGACAAATCTGTTCGTATTCTAGTTAACTTAGACGACATATTCTTGTGTGAAAAAAGTGGTCTGTGATCCGTTATCACAATAAACTTTTTACCAAATAAATATGGTCTATAGAATTCTATGCCCCAATGAAATGCTATCAGTTCTTTCTCAATCATTGGTTCGTTTAAATCATGTTTACCCAACGTTTTGCTCGCATAAGAGATTGCCACATATTCTCCTATTTTTCCTTGTGATAATATAGCTCTTAATGCATAGTTCGACGCGTCAGTAGTCAATATAAATGGTTGTTCAAAGTCTAGATATCTTAATATTGGTGCACTAATTCATTTTGTCCTGATTAAGTTAAAGGCCTGTTGACATTTTTCGGTCCATTCAAATTGGTTTCCTTTTTTAGTTTGATCGTTTAGACACTTTGTAATCTCAGCAAATTTTTTTATGAAGCGTCTATAATAATTACAAAATGCTACAAATCGTTTAACTTCGTCTTTGTCTTTTGGATATTGTTCTATTGCACGTCCGTTTGGCTTGACGTATAGCCAGTTTTAGCGCTCTCCTCTTAGCTTTAAGCTCTTGATGGTGCAGATCATTTCCCTGCCTACCACGCGTTCTCACATATACCCTTCTGGCTCGTATACAGTCTCTTCGCAGTTGGGCGATTTCCTAATTCCACCAATACACCGATGGTTTGGTTTCACCCTGTCCTCTTCTCCTCATAGAGGCATTGCAAACATGAGTAACTTTCCTAATAAGCTGCCCGGACATATTTTCTGGTGAACCACCCAGGATCATATCCTCCATATAAACTTTGAACAGTTCCTAGTCAAAAGTGTTAGCTCTCCAGCCCTTAGGGTTCCATCTGAGTACATTCGTTAACCTTGGTGCCAATGGATCGTTTCCCATGTCCGTGATCTATTATAGAACCTCTTCCATTACGATTGAACGTCTGCTCATTTCCAGAGTTCATAATTATCACGTTCAGGATTGCGAGTGACTCCAACAACATCCGGCCTCTTTCATTCGTACTCGGGCAGCCCCACTCCGTTGTCCATGCATTAAAATAACCGGCGATCAATAAAGGTCCTCTGTTTATAGCATCGGAAGTCATGCTACATACGATGGTCTGAAATTCAAGTATTGTATACCTCGGCGGGATGTAACAGCTATACACGGATATTCCAGACACAGTAGCACGAACAAACCCACCCTATTGGGTTGTCATTGTATCCTGCAGTACTCAATTGTGGACGGACCAAATTGCAGATGTATTGCAACTGTCAGTTACCCATTTATTTGTATCTGCTGTAAGGCTCACTTATTAGAGCTACATCTACTTTCAGCTCACGCACACTCTGTTTAAGCAGATCCTGGGCTACTCGGAAATGATTGAGATTCAACTGCATCACTCTCATCTTCGCGATACGAGTTTTTGGAGCTCTTTCCTGTAGTTAGCACAGGCAAATGCTCCCGTAGCATGATAACTGTTAGCATCAGTTTCAACACACAGCAAACACCTCGGTTTTTGTACACACGTCCTTAACTTGTTTCCGTATTCACCACACCGTATGCAATTGTTGGAGAAGTCACTTGAGCTCCTACAATTTGTTGCCAAATGCCCGTAGTCCAAACATCTGAAGCACCTTCTTGGTTATATTCTTTCGCGTACTCGACATACGACCCATCCAATGCGTATCTTTGCAGCCCTGACAAGGTGTGTTGCCAAATCAGCACTCAATCTAACAGTGGCAGTTTCCGTGCCACCATATGCTTTCCTCAATTTTATTGCTGACATCTGCGACTTTTTTCACATTTTCATAGAGTTTCTGATTCTCGTTTAGTGAAAACTGATAAATAAATTCGAATGTTTTCATATGAGAAGAACAAATGGAATGAAACAAATTGTTTTCACATTTTCACAGTAATGTGATTCTTGTTCTGTGTAACAGTGTCACAAACTTTTCATTTACATATGTCATATTCTTACACTTTCATTTTAACGGTGAAAAGTAATTTATATAAATTATTAAGAGGAGAATATGGACATTGCCCACGATAAATAATAATTTAAAGAAATAAAAATAATAATCTTCTAAAAATGTGTATATTTACAGATTTTAAACTTAATATATTCATATAAAATGCCAATTTTTAAAAAAATACAAAGCATTACTAAAGAAGAACGTTAACAAAGTTTTCTTATATTGGCTCATTCCGAATTTCTTGCGATAATTCAATTAAAACCAATAATCATACCATTTTTTAAATTAATTATATTTTTTATGTATTTGTATAATTTTACACTTGATTTAATGACAAAGTAGATATTTAATTACTATCGGCGGTGAAGAATTTAGGTTTAGCGACGGCTTAAAGAAAATTTAGAGCCGCCTACAATATTTTTTTTATTTGGTATTTTATTGGTTCATGATTTCACCATTTTTTGGGCTTAAGGTCGTTTTTTAAAGCTTTTATTTAACTTAGAATGTATGTATGTATACAACTCAGTTTGAAGCAGATACATATCTTTAATTTATTGAGCTGAAAATTTGTACACACGCTTAGTTTGGATGGCAATGCATTGTTTACTATGTGCCGTCATTCTAAATCCATCATAGCGGCACAGCCAAGATGGCAGTCAAGCTATTTTTAATGCACTCCTTTAATGTAGGTATCAAATAATAAGGCTTGCTAAGAATAACTCGAAAAATAAAGGCCATCCAAATCCAATATGGTGGACTTCTGAAGCTGGAAACTTATCATTTTCAATGCTTTCCTACAATGAGGGTTTCAAATGAAAGCACTTACTGAGAATACAAATGCGAGTTTAAAATCAATTAGAATAAAAAAAGCCTTTAAATAAAGGTTTTATTTCAATGCGCTAAAAAGAAAAAAAATTAAGAGTAAAAAATCTGTTTTACAAAACAAGTTTTTATTTAAATGCGCTTAAACGAAAGGAATTTACTTTTACTTAAAACTTTTACTAGCAACTAATAGAGCCATTACCTAATTTATAAGTCATTGTCCAGATTTGCAATTTTTGCTGCAGAAATTCGTGATTTTATAGGTGAGATGAGTACGTCTCCCAAATTTCCTCACCCCTCTTACCAATTAACTCAAGAATTGCTGCAACAAACATTGCAAGTCTGGACCGGCACTATGAGATAAAAGCTTGACAATTGACATAACACAATTTGCACGATGAAATAACTTGTCGTGAAATTTACTTGTGTAAAAAAAACAAGTAAATTAAATAACTTGATGTGATTGATTTTACTATTAAAAAGTAAATTAAAAGTAAAAAACCTTTTTAAAGAAACAAGCTTATATTTAAATGGAAACTTTTACGTTTAGTCAATAACAACATTATTTTGGTAGATGTCATTTATATGCCAAAATTATTATGTTACTTAAGGTTTACTGCAATAATTATTTTGGGGAAATCACGCGGGCAAGATGTTTTCCCAAAAAACTCATTTGGCCACTCATTGATTGATCAATTTTAAATTTTTATGACTGCTCTTGTTTTTTGAATGAAAGTTTTTTCAGTTAAAAAATTGCTGTTGTTTTTCTATATTAAAACATTTTAAGTAAAATTTTTTCCTTAACTATTTTTTGTGCGCACTTGGACAGGACATTGGCGCCAACCCTCTTTGAGATGCAATATAGTTCATGAAAAAACACAAATACAACAAAAACACAAAAAAAAAACAATCACCAGCCGAGTCTGATGAACATGGCGAGTGATTTCACCAAGTAACAGCCAGGCTCGAACACTGGTATAGCGGCAAACAACTTGATTCGCTATTAGGGGATATTTGTTGGAATCTGCAGGAGGAAGAAGAATAAATTTCTAAATAAAAACTTTAACTAATTAACAACAAAAATAAATGTTTTAAAATTTTTAAGTTTGGTTTATTTAAAAAATAAAAAAATTTCATCTATTACGAAAAAATTAGAAGTTGTAGACAGACTTTAATCACTTATAGCTTATTTTATTTGGAACTTTGTTTTTTATATGCGTAGAACCCTAGCCTTAAATTTGGCCCTGCAGCGCCTAGGATGCCCCTAGATGGGTCAAATGTATGACCAACCCCACTTTATTTAAGGGGGCTTCTATACAAAATGTTCAATGCAGACTAGAAATACATTGAAGAAAAAGTCCCATAAATGCCCAGGAGTTGCCCCTAGGATGATAAAATGTATGACTGGAATCCATTAGTTTTTTGTTCTTAACATTATCTCAAATTATACTTTCCCTTTATCACCATCCCTTAGGGGGCTCCCATACAAATATTGCGTTTTATGAAATTCTTAAATTAATTAAAATTTGTCGACTTTTGTGAATAAAATCAAAAGTTGCAAACAGATTTTAATCATTTATGGCTTGTTTTGTTTGTAACTTCGTTTTTTATAAGTCTGCAAAAAATTAGAAGCCTAGCTGCATGAATTCTTATGAATTCTTAAAAAAACAAAAATATGATAAAAAAATGAATTTTTTTCTTCAAAAAAAAAATTATGTTTCAATAACGACTACTCATATTAGAAAAAGAGTTTTACTTTTCTGAAATGAAATTTTATTGCGGAATTTCGATTTTTTTAATTATTTCAATAAACTAAACCGTTTTTGAGTTACGCGAATATATATTGTGCAACCTCCTCCATTTTCGAAATAACGGTATATCTCGAAAACCAGAGCCAATCTGAAAAAACCGCGGGCACCACTGGATTCAGCGTCCCCGAATTATGTTAAAACGCCATGTGTCCGGCTTGTCTGTTTTTCAACTAGCATAGTGTAATTAATAAGAATTAACATAAACAAAACAACGAAGCAAAGGTAATGTTTACAACAGATTCCAAAATATGAACGTTGAAACAACGTTAAAAAGAGGGTCTAAATACAAATGTTTATTTATAGGTATCACAAAAATATTTACATTATGATGAACTGCAATGTTACAACTAAATTTCATATTGCGTTGGAATGTCTTAAAAGAACTTATTTGGCGATAAAAACCAATATAAAAATTTTAATTAGTCAATTCAAAAGTTTTTTATTGTCCTATTATTTGTAATTTCCAAAATAAAATACAGTCTAAAATTTCCTTGTTATCTTTCCTATTAAAACATTATGTGCTACTTTACAAACTGTTTTCTGTTGACATTTATCATTACTTATTTACGTGACCGTATCATCTCTGCACGTTTCCACTCAAAGTTTCGCAAAATCTCTGTGATACAGTGCTACGCGCCAACGGAGGTAGGCGATGATGATGCTAAAGATGTATTTTATAGTCAACTTGAAGCTGTTATTCAAGCGATCCCGAGTGGTGACATCAAAATCTTGCTCGGAGACTTTAATGCTAAGGTAGGCTGTGACAACAAGAACCTCCAGTCTGTTATGGGATCTCAAGGACTGGGCGATATCAGAAACGATAATGGGGAAAGATTAGTGGACTTGTACGCTAGACATCGTTTATTTATAAGCGGTACAAAGTTCATCCACAAAAATATCCATAAATATACATGGGAATCCCCTGATGGCTTTACGCTCAACCAAATTGACCATATATTGGTCTGCAAACTGTTCCTAGGGTGCTTATTGGATGTGAGAACCATGCGCGGTGCAGATAAGCTATTGGTAGGCACTTTCAAACTACGCCCAGCATCAGTAAATCTGCAAAAGGGTCCGATTAAATATAATACTTCCCGTCTTCGTAACTCAGAAGTGGCAGCAAGATACTGTTCTGCCGTCAGTTGCTCATTCCATTCCCGAAGCAGTGAGAGGCACTGTGGTCTACGATTACAGACAGCTGTTGTCAGGCTGCTAAGGCGGTTCTTGGAGTTAGGAGGAAAAATCATAAACCATGGATTAGCGAAGAGTCTTGGGCTGAAATCGCAAATCGCAAGCGCCTTAACAATATCGTAAATAAAACAAAAACAACGGATGCTAAAATTGTTGCCAAAAGAAACTATCGGGAATCAGCAAAAACCGTAAAATCTCTAGTACGTGCTGACCGTAAGCGACACTATAATAGTATCGCTGAAGAAGCACAACAAGCGGCAAACATTGGCAACATGCGCGGTGTTTACACGGCAATAAAACATCTTAGTGGCAGGAACATAAAAAACACAACAATGCTCAAAGACAAAAATAACATCGATATCACATCACCCGAAGAAAAATTACAACGTTGGCAGGAATTTTTCGGCTCTGCTCCTACTCCAAATGACACTGATTTTAATATCAATAACTGCCCCTGGCTTTCTCGTCGCCGCAATCCGCGGCGAGATATATCAACATCACCCCCAACATACCACGAAATTACATCGATACTGCTGAAATTAAAAGATTCTAAAGCCGCTGGCCCTGACGCTGTGCAAGCTGAACTACTAAAATATGGGGCTGCACCTGTTGCCGAAGCAATTACACCTATTCTACAATCTGCATGGCTGAACAATCAAATACAAGAGAGCTGGAAAGCTGGAGTGATGGTAACTATTCCTACGCCGGGAGCAAGCCGGTTATAGGCCCGGAAGATCATGTGCAGATCACATTAACACCATCCTCATCATAATCGAGCAGTCTAGAGAGTATAATAGTCACTTGTATATGCTTTTTGTCGATTTTGAACGTGCTTTTGACACCGTATACAGACCTGCCATATGGACGGCCCTAAGGAGCCAAGGTATACCAGATATGGTTGTTGACCTAATCCGCGATGTTTATAATGGGGCTGAATCTAAAGTGAGTATTGAGTAAAAAACCAAGTTTTAGTAGCTAACTGATTCGTTGCTTTAAAATTCTGAAAGCGACATTTTTATTAATTAAATATCTTAAAATATAATACAAATTTTACCTTAGTTTTCTCAATTTATGTTTAATAAACTTTAATTGACGATCACCGAGCTTTTTTACAATTTTATAAAATGGCGAAATTAAAGCTTTCAATTAAAGAATGTATGTATGTAATAAAATTTAGTACAAGTAAAAAGCATAAACTAAATAGCACAGTTTTAAATGGGTTAACATTATATTTACGTATAAAGAAATGGGAAGTGTCGACTATGCCGTTAAATTCAAATAATTGTCGGTAACAATTCTCCCCCCTGTAAGGCACTGCTTTAAGGGTCTTTCACCGATCTATTGCTGACATCAAGTACTGCTAGTTTAACGGCGGGTCGTTCCATGATTCCATTTTTAGTTTTTATTTTCGCCTTTCCCACCTGGCCATCTTTTGCTTTAGTAACTTAGATCACTCTGCCCTGCACCCATAACTTCCGCTCTGCATTTTCATCTACCACAAGTACGATATTATCCTCCTTAATAGGCTTTGTTCGCTGGGTCCACTTACTGTGACGCGTAAATGTTGGCAACATTTCCTTTACAAAACGACGCCAAAACAAATTGGCAAACACTGCTGCCCAAGAGAAAATGATTAGGGGTGATAGCTTCTTGATCTTCAGCTTCAAGTGACACGTACGTTAAGGGTCTAGAGTTGACTACCATTTCACCTTCCATTAGTGCACATCTGAGGCTTTCATCGGTGAAGTTTTGAGAGGGTGTTATTTTGTATAAAATAGTTTTTATAGACCTCACTAACCTCTCCCAAGCTCCCCCCATGTGGGGCGCTGCTGGTGGATTGAATTTCCATGTAATGCCTTTATATGCTAATTCAGAGTGAATATTATTAAATTTTATATTTTTTAATTCTTCTTTTAGAAAACGATCTGCACCACGAAAATTTGTGCCGTTGTCGCTATAAATTTCAGCTGGAGTGCCACGCCTTGCTATGAAATTCCTCAGGGCCATTAGAAAATAGTCAGTTGAAAGGGTATGAGCTATTTCAATATGTACAGCTCTCATTGTTAGGCACGTAAACACTACTCCCCACCGCTTTAATGATTTTCTTCCAAATGTACCCCAATTTGGCCAAAATAGTCAACACCGACAAACGTAAAGGGCCTTTGAAAAGCTCCAAGGCGTACTAGCGGTCGGGGTGACATCTGAGGGAGAGTGGTTTTGCCGATTCGTTTTTACATTGCTGACACTCTCTAGGAATAATTTTGTAGACTACTCTCAACCTGACGATGAAATAAATTTGTCGTATCTCATTCATAACCGTTTCATGGTTTAAGTGGTGATAAGGCCGATGATAATCATTTATAATAAGTTTTGCTACGTGATGATTACCTTTAAGTACAATCAAGTCACGTTGAATGCCACACGATGGGGTCGCATATTGTGCACGATCGTCTATATATAAATTGAGGTTATATAAAGTACAAACCTTTGAAACAGTTTTTCCATATTGAAGGGACACATACTCATCAGCAAAACTTGATATTTGAGTCATTTTGTAAATAATATTCTTCGCCCTGATGAGATTCGATGCATTAAGAGTCGCTTCTGGCTTTTGTTTCTTTAATTTTAGGTATAGACGTTCAATATAAACCAACCAGTTTCCGACATCATGGTTAAGTCTAAACCAACTAGAAAAATACTCAAAATTAATTGGTATCACAATTAACTTACTCGTGTGTATATTTAAGTATCGGGGGCGGATTTTACAAGTGACCACATCGGCCACATTTGAGTCGAATATGTTTGAGTCTTTAGGACATTCACTTTCGGGGAGTAGTAACCATGACGGGCCATCAAACCAATCTTTGAAAACTCCTGTAGGTGGCCTGTATTTTGTGGCAAAGTCAGCTACATTCATAGCACTTGGAACCCACCTCCAGTCGGTAGCGTTTGTAAACTTTAAAATTTCAGCTACACGAAACATAACAAACTGTCTATATTTTCTAGGGTCACCAGTTAAACAATTCAAAACTGTCTTTGAATCAGTCCACATTACCTTTCGCTGAAATTTTATGTTGTGAGAACTTACTATCTGCATGAGTCTGGCCCCAATAACTGCTGCCTACAATTCTAGCCGATATACTGAAAGGGGTCGAAGTGGGGCAACTTTTGATTTAGCTGCAACAAGTCTTATTTCAACATTACCGCCGAGTTCAATACGAAAAAACGATACGGCTGCATATGCATCTTCAGTTGCGTCGACGAATGTGTGCAATTCAACAATGCAGTTTTGTTGTAAGGCCGTCGAGTAACATCGTGGTATAGAAACAGCTGCTATCGTTGGTAAGAATGTTACCCAATTTTTCCACTTACAACAAAGTTCATTATTAAGAGGCTGATCCCAATCTATGCCGCAACGCCGAACTTCCTGGAGTATGGACTGTAAGTATGACATAAAACAGGCTACAAACCCCAGGGGATCGAATACAGACATCAAAACTTGAATTACTTCTCGTTTTGTAGGAACTATTTCCTCATCAAGAATGGGTCGACGGAGTCGTACAAATTTTAAATTCATTTTAAAAGTGTCAACTTTGGGGTACCAGTATAAGCCAAGAATTTTTTCAAATTGAGTAGAATTTTTGTTATTTTCAAAACTTTTATTTTCGACACATTTCGTTTCGCCAAGTGCACTTAAAACTTCTGTTGAGTTAGAGGACCAATTACGCATATGAAACCCACCACTAGCGTGTACATCTCGCACACTTATAGCCAGTTCAATTGCTTCTCCGATAGTGTTTGTAGAGTCGATGAAATCGTCCACATAATGCTGTTTTGTAATGGCCTTAATAACTTTTTTATCATCACCAAAAGTTTGTGCATTTTTATTTCTTACGTAATGAGGAATGCACGGAGAACATGATGCACCGAAAGTTAAAACATTGAGTTGATAAACCACCATAGAATTATTGTTGTCCCACCACAGAAAACGTTGAGCGCCAGCATCCTCTTTACGTACTTTTATGCGGTGAAACATTTCAGCTATATCTCCACAAATTGCCACGGCTCCCATTCGAAATTTAAATAAAATATTCAATAGAGGCACAAGAAGGTCAGGACCCTTCAACAAAAAATAGTTTAAAGCAAAATTACCAGACTTAGCGGCAGCATCCCACACAAGTCGTATTTTATTTGGTTTATGGGGATTTTTAACAATAAATGTGGGCAAATACCAAATTTTTTCTCCTTATCTTCTAAGGCACTAATTTGCAACTTTTCGGCATAGCCTTTCTCCTCTAAATTAGTAATTTGTTATTGCAACAATTTAGCTAAATTAGGGTCACGATTGGCCTTTTGTTGAATACACTGAAAGATTTTCATTGCCCGACTTCATAACGGCCCGACCATCAACGAATTCGCAAGTTTATATTTAATCCTAGGGTTCCATGGAGGAACATAGGGCCACAAAACTTTTGTATTTGACCGAGGTATATCTTTGGAACGTAGCGCCTATTGAAGCAATGTGTCTGGTGGTAGTTTATCCACTAATTCCTGTAAAAGGGTCGGATTTATCAAATATTCATCCAATTGTGATGCCCGAATCGTAGCACACATATTCTTTACTGCAAATGCGAACTCAATTAAAGCTTCAAGCTTGCCTTTTTGTAAAGTTATTTTCCGCACTTCATCAATTAAATTTTTAAGAATAGACTCAGGTCGACCAAAATACATCTTAAGTGTTCTTATGATGTCCGGTACCATATCAGGTAGCATTAAACAGTTTCGTACAGCATCACGAGCCTTACCATGCAAACACTTTTGCAACCTTATGAGGTTTTCTTCGTTGCCATAACCAGCAACACGGGTGCTCTGTTCAAATGCACTGATGAATATGGGCCACTCCCTTGGGTCTCCATTAAACGCTGGCAAATCCCTAGAAATGCATTGCCGAGCCACAAGTTGTGTTGTGGTTATATTGTTTAGATTACAGTAGTTTTGACTTAACTGCCTTTTGTTTACGTGCACTTTTGACTTAACTGCACAAAATTGATAATTTTTGGAATTATTCTTTATAATTCCATACAAATTCCTTTTTTAATTGCACTTTCTATACCTGCACATTTAAGATAAACGCGCAAAATTTTTGGCATTTTAAAATTATTTTCATACAAAAAATCAAAGTTACCTGCACTTTGACTTAACTGCCCAAAATACATATTTTCTGGAATTATTCTTCAAAATCCTTGTTTACGTACACTTGTATACCTGCACATTTTTCATATTTTTTGGCAGCTTTTAAATATTTTCATACAAAACATCAAAGTTAGCTGCACACATAAAAATATTTGGTGGCCCCTTTTTCACATAAATATCCAATTTAAGCTGTTTATAAAAATATAAATCACAATTATCTAGTTTTTTTTCATAAATTTTTAAGTTCTTTGTGAATTCCCATTGGTTTTGTTAATGTTTCTTTTATATTAAATAAACATACATACATATAAAATGATCGGTTATTTCCCAGCTAGCATACATAGGCGTTTGTTAGACGATTATGTTTAATATACAACTCCTAGAAGAATCTTCTGATGATTATCTGACGAGTAACAAAAACAAAAACATCTAAATCTTTTTTTAATTTATTATTTTTTTAATTTTTTTTTTTTTGACACGCTCGTCTTGAAATCTTCGAATGAACCTTTTGGGACTCTCTGTAAGAGTCGTATAACAATTACTGAGCTACCTAAATGAGACCGTTTCTGAAGTATGAAAATGCTATTGCCAATACAATTTTAATAAAACAAACCGGCCTTAGGATCTGAAAAAAAAAGGATTTTCCGACAGAATGTTTGTTTTATAAAAGTTGTATGAAAATTAGAAGTTTTGGCATGAAAAATACGCTTGATGCCCTTGTTTTACGGCTGAGTATTTCACGAGTTGTAAAATAATACCTACATGAGTCTCATACAACTCTTGGCATGCCTTTGAAAGACTCGTTAGATAATCTCTACATACATCATAAACGATTAATATAAGCGTTTTTATAGCAGAATCTCTCATTGGAATCAGCACGTGTAACAGTTTCTCCCATGCGAGAAATTGTCTACAATTAAAAAATGAGCTCGTCGACGATCAAAAACACTCTTTGTGAGATTCCCAGTAGACTCCTAGACGACTAAAAATGATAGCTGGGTTGGAAAAAAATTTTAATAAAATATAAATTTATGTATTAATAAAATAATTTTTTTATTCTACTTTTAAATCAAACACTTTACTTTAGCTGCACTTTTGTGCAGTTAACCACAATTGTGTACCTGCACATTAAGACAGGTAAATGCATTTAAGATAACTGCATTTTTTATTAACCTGCACAAAAAATCGTGAAAAGGAGATTGTGCAGCTAAGTCAAAACTACTGTATTTACATTTGTCGTGTTAGTATGATTGTGTTTGTTGACATTATTTTGACAATTGCTTTTGCTATTTTGATTATTAATACCATATGTGAGATTCATTTGATTAGAGCCATTGTTGTGAATGATTGTTTCTTGTGAATTTACATGACGGGTTTGTGTATTTGCTAAGTACGAACAAGTGCACTGAGTGGTATTGCCATTTAACACTGGAGTATTGCTATACTCACGATTGTTTTATAGACACATATTTTGTTGATGATTATTATCCACACAATCAACCAAAGGCCATGAATTCCGCATTTGCGAGTCATCCACAATTCCGTGGCACTCAATATCATCATCAGACTGCAGCAATTTATATTTACGCCTTATATACTCCCTTCTTAATTGCATTTCCTCCTCCAGTTGTTGCAGTTGAAGCTTTTTTCTATCACTTATCTCGGGTCGCAGGTTTGTTTGTTGTGACGATGCAGCATTTGCCGAAGTAGACTGCTATTGAGGATGCGTTTCGATGTATTCAACACTTAGGCCCTAAATTTGTAAAACGCAAAAGCATCGCAAAAAATTATATTGAACGCAAAAACAAAATCGAAAATATTCCATAATTTTGTTGTTGTTTTCTATAGAAATGAATATTGAATTTTAAATTTTAAACGCTGCATATCTTGTGGCGTTGATAATTTTTAAACGCAATATGTATTTATGTAGAAAGCAACAACAAAATTTTGAAAAATTTTTGACATTGTTTTTGCTTTCAATGTTATTTTTGGGATTGCGTTGCGTTTTACAAATTAGGGGCCTTAATTCCTCTCTTGCATTTTGAAGATTGAGGTTATGTGCGCAATTTCTCATCTTCTTCAACGTCACAACAGGTGTTGTGATAGCTGGTAAGGCATTTGGAGCAAGTCACCATATTCCCTTAATTCGGGTCTACACATATGGGGCAGCTGTTAGTTAGATTCGCAGATGTCGCCATATTCTTATGGTATTAAGAATTTTAAAGAAATTGTTGAGTAAAAAACCAAGTTGTGGTAGCTAACTGATTCGTCGCTTTAAAATTCTGAAAGCGACATTTTTATTAATTCAATATCTTAAAATATAATACAAATTTTACCTTAGTTTTCTCAATTTATGTTTAATAAACTTTAATTGACGATCACCGCGCTTTTTTACAATTTTATAAAATAGCGAAATTAGAGCTTTCTATTAAAGCATGTATGTATGTAGTTAAATTTAGTACAAGTAAAAAGCATAAACTAAATAGCACAGTTGTAAAAGGGGTTAACATTATATTTACGTATACAGTAGACGCTCAGAAATTGGAACTCTCAGAAATTCGAATTTCCAGAAATTCGAATCAGTAATTTCATAACATTTGGTGCTCTAAAATTAGAATCTAAAATTCGAATTTCCGAGCGGTTTTTTTCTTTTTATTGTAAACACTAAAATTTTGACAATTTAGTTTAACCAAATACAAAGTAAAAAGGGAAATCCCATTTTAAAGAAGATTTACAGATCTTGTTGATGTTGTTAGAGTTTAAAAGTCAGTTTTTTGGTCTTTGTATTACACATACTAACTAAAGTCAAATAAGCTTGTCAAATAAATTGTTATTTTTTGTTATACCTATTTCGTTAAGTTTTAATGTTAAATAAACTAAAATTAAAAAAAGCATAGTTTTTTATATCTTTATGGTCAAATTTACCTAAATTTTTGTGAAAAAACCCGTCCAGAAATTTGAATCATTCAGAAATTCGAATCGCCCTTAAAACGAAGTGGTTCGAATTTGCGAGCGTGTACTGTATAGAAATGGGAAGTGTCGACTATGCCGTTAAATTCAAATAATTGTCGGCAACAGTGAGATTCGATGGAAAAGAGAGCTGCTCATTCGAACACACCGCAGGTGTTTGACAAGGTTGCGTTTTATCCCCCACATTATTCCTAATCCTCCTAGATGGGGTAATGTAACAAACAAACATCGATGCTCCTCATGGTATACGATATAGACTATGCGGATGATATATGCTTGTTTGCCCACCGATTTGGTGATATACAACAAAAACTCATATGCCTTGAAAAGAACGCAAGGAAAGTTGGTCTTAAGATAAACGTAAATAAAACAAGTTAGAGTGCTATATTCGGCTATGCCGAATCTTTGATAACCTCCACTGACAGTTCGAATGTTTAAGGAGTAATATCTGTATGATGTCTATTTATTATTATTATCTTAAACTGTGACGAGTTGTTATTAATTATGGTTTTAGGCGACTTAATTGTTTTCCGGTAGTAGGGTTTATATGGGGCCTAAGGTAAATTATGGACCGATCGTCACGAAATTTCACAGTGTTATTTCTAGTCCTTTAAAACTGTGACGTACCAATTTCTGTTATGATAGCATTATTAATTATGGTTTTAGGTTTATTAAACCGGTTTCCGGGAGTAGGGTTTCTATGGGGCCTAGGGTAAATTATGTACCGATCTTCACGATATTTCACAGTATCATTTATAGTCCTATTATACTGTGACGAGGCAAAATTTGTTATGATTGCATTATTTTTTACGGTTTTAGGCGTACTAAACTGTTTTCCGGTAGTAGAGTTTATATGGGGCCTAAGGTAAATTATGGACCGATCGTCACGAAATTTCAGTGTTATTTCTAGTCCTAAAAAACTGTGACGTACCAAATTTTGTTACGATAGCGTTATTTTATACGTTTTAAGGCGTACTAATCTGTTTTCCGGGAGTAGTGTTTATATGGTGCTTAGGGTAAATTATGGACGAATCTTCACGAAATTTAATAGCGTGATTTCCAGTCAAATAAAACAAATTTTTGCAAAACCTTATCTCATTCCGTGCCTTGTTCCAGCATTTATGTTATTTTTTGTAACAAAATTATCAATTTTTTTAGGTGGTGGTTCCACATTTTGATTCATAGGTCTGGTCCTACTGAACCGATTTTGCTGGATTTCAATCCCAAACTGCTTAGGATAACTACAAGCATTTTGGCACCAAGTTTGTTCATTCCTTTTGAGTTGTTCGAAAGTGAGCGTGTTTTTAACAGACGGACAGACAGACGGACGTGGCTAAATCGACTTAGAATTACTCAAGGACCCAGAATATATGTTTCACACGGAATGACAAACTTAATATACCCTCTTCACAACTAATTGTGGTGGAGGGTATAACAAAACTCATGCGGATTGGCACCATCAACTCAACTCCTCTGTCACTACATGGAGCCGTAATTGAGGACGTTGACTCTTTCTGCTATCTCGGTAGTCGCATTTCGAAGGATGGCGGTTCTGGTATGGATATAACGGACCGCATCAACAAAGCCCGAGTCGCATTCCACTCGCTAAATAAAGTCTGGCGAGCGAACAACATTGCTATACCCACAAAAATTAGAATATTTAATTGCAGTGTAAAACTATAAAGCTGTACTACATGGAGCACAACGCAAACCACACTCAGAAAGTTGCAAACATTTGTGAATCGTTGCCTCAGACAAATTCTGCGCATATTCTGGCCACATTGGGTGACCAATGAACAACTTTTGTACTTGGCCAAATGCGTACCGATTGAGGTAGAAATCAAACGTCGAAAGTGGTATTGGATTGGCCATAGTCTACGGAGGCCAGTAGCACGTTTCTGTATTTCTCGCATCGTAAAATTTCTTACAAGAAGTGTGAAACAAAAAATTCCATCGTTTCTCGATTTATGAGATAAAAGTGTTTGAATGCGAAAACAGACACAACAAATTCTGTTTATACTGGAATATTGCCAGTCAAATAAAAGCGAAACGTCAACAAAAGAAATATATATAATAAAAACAGGGCTGCCAGATTTGACGAGTTATCGTCATCTTGACGATTTTTTGTTCCGATATTAAAAAAGTGACGTTTTGATGATTTTTGCTAAAAAGGTGATAAAAGCAAAAGCAAAAACAAAATTAAAAATATTTTATAATTTTGTTGTTACTTTCTATAGAAATTCATCTTGAATTTTTAAATTTCAAACACTTCTATTTTGTGGCGTTGAAAATTTAAAAAAAAAAAAAAAAAAAAAATATGAATGTCTGTAGAAAGCAACAACAAATTTATAAAATATTTTTGATTTTGTTTTTGCTTTTAATGAAATTGTTGGCGTTGCGTTTTACACTTATGCCCAATTTTCAGGGTAGTATTTTCATAACAAACTTAAATCTTATTTAAAACAGATTGGTTTTTTGAGTTTAATTTGAAAAGTCTTATTTAATTAAGATGAAAGTATGGTTGCACTACTAACCACAAAAAAAATATAAAAAAGTGTATTTATTTACAAGGTGGTCTGAAAAAACAGCCGCCTGTTAATGCTTTGCCTGTTGTTGTATTGTTGTGATATTGAGGCCACCTTGCTAAAATATAACAATGGAAACTTAAGTTGAAATTAAGTGTACCACATCGGTGACTTAAGTTTTTAGTGAAGAAGAGAATTTTGTATTTAAAACGATTTTAAAAATAAATGCGTTTTAATATCAATCCTGAAAATTGGCCATTAGTCTTCGAAATAAGATAATTGTAAATATTTTTATATGTTTGTTTATTAGAAAAAAAGATATCTTTAGAAACAAAGGTTAAATTTTTATATTTATCCCTATTGTGAAAATTGTCCTCGAAATTGTTTGCCTCTTCCCTAAAAAATGTATCGGCAAAACAAAATTTCGAGGGAAAGCAATGGACCGACTTGGCTTATTTTGAACATTTAATACTTCTTATATACATATACAAAATATGATTGATATTTGATATTCTTATCTTATATGTACACTTTTGTGCCAAAACCATTATTCCGGCAAGAATGAAATTTGTTTGTCTCCCAGTAAAAACATTTTCAAAATGGATAGCTTCTTTCACTCGTTATTTAGTAGCTTTCTTCCATAAGAACTTCGATAACTACTTTTTTCTGGATGTTTTTAGATAAAAAAAATTACTTACTTTTGAATTTGTTAATTTTGGCACAACCCTTGTAAAATTCATTAGTTTTTCTGAAGAATTATATGTAGTGCTTTTATGTGTTTCTGATTACTTAACATATTATTTTGTAGCCAAAGATTTTACTGGGTCTTTAACCCGTTTATTTATGAACCGATTTTTTTTAATTTTAACTACCAGGTATTCTACTAAGTCTATTTCAGGTAAAAAAGGAAAAGATTATAGGAATAGGTAAATTAAAGATTTATATCTCAGCCATTTGTAAACCGGTAGTTTATTTAAAAATTAGGGGTATAACCAATTTTGTGGCATAGTACCATGAGGTCAACCATGTCCTAGTAACCACGAAAATCATAAACTTTTGTAATCTTTCTCAAAAAAGTTCACGCACCAATTGATTTTTCTAAACCAAGGCAATATTGCATATTCATAATTTTATACGGTGTTTTTTATTCTTTTTTAATTTTTTTTTTGTTAAAAAAGGTAAAAGATACGTTTTAGTTTGCGGAAAAATCTCTTACCATCTCTAAATATTAATAAAATTTCATACTTGAGCAATTTTTTGTTTTAAATAAACATATACAGCCCAATTATGAATAAAAATTCCCCGGGAGTTTTCTCCCTTTTCCCATTTTTCCTATGTTAATTCAATGGTAAAAATGGGAAAAGGGAAAAAAACTCCCGGGGAATTTTTATTCATAATTGGGCTGATTATTAATTTTTCTTAACCAAAAAGAAAATTAAAAATTTTCAAAACTTCATCGCGGTTGGTGCGTGATCTTTTTTGACCTTAGCGGAAAAATAAATATACGTTCCCTTATAGTTGTTTATGCTCTATCGGACTGTGTTATGCCAATTTTAATGTTTTCAAAAATTGTTAAAACGTTATTTCCCTAATGTATATATCTATTTTAAAAGAGGATGTATGTTATCGGATTAAAGAAAATAAATAACTTTTTAAAAAATAATCCTCCAGCTTAACAAAATAAATATATAAATTTAAAGAAATTATTAAATACCCATGAACTTTAACTATGTTTTTGTTTGATTATTTTATAATAAAAGTCGAAACAAATTTGTTTAAAATTGATTTTAAATTGCACGATTCTTATTTTGACACAAATTTATCTGGCAACACTGATTAAAACCAAAACAAGAAAAGGCTAAAAAAATTTAATATAACAAAATATAACAATTGTTTTTTGTTTATTTTCATCATATAAATTATGCATTCATCATTTATATTCCTTCTATTTTTTTATTTATTCTAAAAAAATAGTATATAAACATATTTAAATTCAAAATATCTACATTTTGTTTTTCTCGCCACCAATTTTAAATGACTTATTTTGAAAGTTGTTGAAAGAAACTTTTCGCAAAATATTGTTATAGAAACACTTTTTCTCGCATCCTTCCAATAATTGCTGAAAATTATTTAAATGACAGATAATTCTCGCAAAAAAAAGACACAGAAACACTTGTGTGAGAAAACCCATTTTTTGTTTCATTTCACACTATTTTTGTTGCAATTCACACGTTTCATGCGAAAAGTTTTACGATGTGAGAAATACAGAAACGGGCTACAGGTATCCGCAGGTATCCGCAAGGTTACCGCCTGCGGTCGCCCGCGGAACACTTGGGTCAGGATGTTAAGAAGAGAAGTCGAAAGCTGCAACATGTCGTGGATCCAAGTCAAAGCTCTAGCCAATGATCGTTCCAAATGGAGAGAATTTATGTTCAAAATTAATTTTTATATAATTAAGCGATATGTACAATATCAATTCATTTATATAAATAAAAGACGTAACAAAATAATAATTTTTAAATTTTGTAATTGAGATTGAATATTACATATATAATATTCTCCACCACCTGGATAACTATCTTGTCGCGATGTGGTGGCTTAAATGTTGGCTGTAGTGAATGTCTTGTAACTTAAATCGGCAAATTCTAGCCGGAACAAGTTGGAAGGCATATGCTTTAAGGCCAGCACGACTAAGGGTTATCCATCCTCCCATCCCCTATCCCATTACCTATGATCCTATCTACCCCCACTTTATATCCCATATCCCCCACTTTTAAGGTCAAGGTGGTTGACAGCAGTGCCGAGAACCTGAATGGCTGGTTAGTGGTTAAATAAACTGGTCGCGAACAGCTTCCCTCTGGCTCCGATGGCAAGGGTCAGTTGTTACTTTAGCCTAGTCCGTGCAAGCCGTCACTGCGCGAGACGGTCCTTTTCTTTTCAGCTCACTCGTGGGACCAAAAAACTGGACAGAATTTATCAAAAAACTAAGGACGCGACTCTAAGAGTCGATGCAGGGAATATCTCTGACAACTCGGCAGTTTCGGTGTCAGATCCCGACGCCCATTGGCTGAGTATCTACAGAGATATTCTGGAGCAAGAAGGTCAGTTATTGACAGAACTGACAGATACAAGCGGAACGAACGACCCCCCAGTCGGTTCCCCGCCTCGATCAGGGGTCTTGGAAAGACTTGATGGTCTAGCTCTGGGATCTGATGATGAGCATGAAATAACAATGATTTCAGCTCATGATAAGGTCCATAGGGCCGAGTCATCGGCTCCTGAGGTCACACTCGAGATAGGGAGCGGAGTAGTGGGTGGATTAAAACCCATTGTTCGGCAGGATGCGACAGAACAGGTCACATCAGAAGGCCGAACGAGTCTTGAAAAAGCCAAGAGTGGTGTAAGGGCCTCCTTAGCCTTTCTAGAAAAGATAGCTAAGAAAGACTCCTCACTACACGATGGGCGGGATAGGCACTTGCTGGGGAAGCACCGAAAGAACGTTGCCAGATTCGAACGAATCCACGGATCTGTCGGTGATATCCTAGGCATTCCCTATCCTGCGGGATACACAGCAAGGGCTGCTGAGGGCTCAAATGTTGTCAGTAAAGATAACGAACCCTCAGAAAGGGGGTACAGAATCAACACCTGGTCCTCTAAACCGTGACAGTACGGTCACGGATAAGGGAACCAAGCCTGATGACGTACTACCCTCTACTAGCTGCGCGATGAGGACTGGTAAAGTCTCGATAATCTCCGACAGTCCCCCCCAAAGGGGATTACTGAGAAAAACCAGCCAACATCTGCAGGGAAATCTGGTGATCACCGACAGAGCTCTGCTAAAGCCCCCAATAAGGGGGTATTTAAGAGAGTTAGGTCTAGTGATGACCAGAAATCCCCAGCGGCCAAAAGGAAGGATCCCCGAAAGGAGATCACTAAGAGGACTGGCTCCAGAGAGGACCAACCCTCTACGTCAAGGAAGCTAAGGGAGTCGTCGGGTAAGGACGGTATTCTAGCAGCTGTCATTGATCGTATGGATCCCGATGGAAGGATCAGTGTCGAGACATGGCAGGTGCTAGAAAACAAACTACTCGACGAAATCTTTAGCGTCAAAGGAAGGCCGGACGAAGTTCAAAGGGGCTGACTGGATAAGAGGTGTCAAAACTGTCAGTTGCGACAATCTAAAAACCTTTGAGTTTTTAAAGGCTGCAATCGACAGGTGTGGCAGCGCTTATCCTGAAGCCAGATTGGACGTCATACTCGCGTCTGAGTTTCCATTAAGGCCGGTGGTCACTGTATGGATTCCTCCACCTATAAAACCGGTGGAGGTCATACTGGGGTTACTGGCCAATCAGAACAATGGGCTCTTTACAGGCCAGTGGAAGATGATAGCTTCACTGGGTTGTAAGGAGAACCAAGGAAGAGATTTCAGGTTCGCAGTAGACCGGGAATCTCTGAGAAAACTGAAGTCAATGGGAGGGGTTGCTATAATGGGGTTAGGGTCTATCAAATTTAGGTTATATATATATGATAAACCCTAAGAGGCTGAAAGTGGTGCAGATAAACTTGCACCACTGTGAAGCGGCCTCAACCGAATTAGTAACCCACCTCATTGACAACAATGTGGACGTGGCTTTAATCCAAGGGCCCTGGATTAACAAAAACCGGGTAGTTGGATTAAGGACCACGGGGTGATGAGAAGGAACGGACTTGTATACTGGCGAGAACTGAACATAAATTTATGATTTCTCATTCTTTCAGTAATTCTCTGACCATAGTCGTCTGTCCTTTAGTCTAATGTTTGAGAGGTCGAAAAGGTGTCCATATAGGAATCCGAGAAGGACGGATTGGGATTCGTTTTCGGGACTGGTGCCAACGGAACCTTAGGGTTACACGGAACTGGGGGTCGACTCCGGCCGGTGTGGAGCAACTGGTAAACACTTTCACGGGTGTATTGACCAGTAGCTATGAGCGATCCTGTCCGTTAAATTTTCCGGGCAGGCGTACACAGCAAAGATGGTGGACAGACGAGTTGAAAACTCAAAGGTCCACCGTCAGAAGGCTGTTCAATAGGGCGAAGTATACGCGCAGGGATGAAGATTGGAGGAACTTCAGGTTGAGTTACGGGAGGTATAAGGGAGAGATTAGAAGGGCGAAAAGGGACTCGTGGATTAAGTTTACCGAGTCAGTTGAATCCGTGAATGAGATGTCTAGGTTCAGGAGAATTTTATCTAAGGACCCTGTAGTCCCTGGATTTATTCAGAGATCGGACGGCTCATGGGCGGAATCTGGCTCTGAATCTCTCTGTCTGCTTATGGAGACTCACTTTCCGGGGTGTGTGGATCCTGGGTCGAGGGAACAGGCTGTATGTGGTGACCCCTTCTCTGGTTCGGGCTCAGGCGGTGAGGAAATGGAGACGGTGGGGGATATGATTACCTTGGATAAGATAACATGGGCGGTAAATACCTTTGGGTTCTACAAATCGGCGGGGCCAGATGGTATATTTCCGGCGATGTTACAGAATATCGGGAAATCATCACTCCTGTTGTTGGTGGAACTGTTAAGGGTATGTGTGCTGAACGGGTACATTCCTAGGGGGTGGAGGGAGGTTAGGGTAGTTTTAATTCCCAAGGCGGGTAGAACCGGTCACTCTAAACCTCAGGATTTTAGACCAATCAGCTTGTCGTCTTTTCTCTTGAAGACGTTGGAAAGACTGATTGATCTACATCTGAGGACGAAGATTGACGCCGGCATCATCAGCGGCGCTCAACACGCCTACCTTAAAGGTAGATCTGTTGAGAGTGCGTTGCATGATGTGGTTGGTTATGTGGAGCGGGGTTTGCGAACCAGGGAATACACCCTGGCGGCATTCCTGGACATAGAGGGCGCCTTTAACAATTTGAGGATAGAGGCTATAGGGCAGGCACTGGTTGACCTGAGGGTTCCGTCATTCTTGGTCGAATGGATAACTATGATGCTTAGCAGCAGAGTTATTCACTCGGACTGGGGAAACGAACGCTCAAGGAAATCGGTGACTAGGCGGACCCCACAGGGGGGAGTTCTCTCTCCCTTATTGTGGCTCTTGGCCGTCAATGTCGTTCTGAGACGTTTTGACAGAATGGGTCAGAAGGTCGTGGCCTACGCGGATGATGTGGTGATATTGGTGTTGGGAAAGTTTCTGCCGACAATTAGCGACATCATGCAAGGGGCGCTGGGCGAACTGGCGGCATGGGCAAGTGATAAGGGACTGGGAGTTAATCCGGAGAAGACGGAGTTGGTTCTTAACACTAGGAGGTACAAGGTGAGGGAGTTTAGACTGCCGGTACTGGGAGGAGTGGAGCTTGGACTATCTGATAGTGCTAAGTATCTGGGGGTTTTTCTGGACAGCAAGCTGTCATGGGGTAGGAATACTCAGGAGAGAGATTAAAAAGGGGTCTCAATGCCTACTATTCTTGCAGATCATCGATAGGTAGGAGCTGGGGACTCCGGCCGTCACTGGTGGGATGGCTGTACACTTCGGTGGTTAGACCCATTCTTACGTATGGATGTTGTTTTTGGTGGGAGTCATTGAGATTGGCAAGTCGTAGGAACCTTCTTTCTAAGGCTCAGAGGTGTGCTTTAATTGGCATGACAGGTGCCATGAGAAGTACTCCTCAGGCTGCCCTGGATGTCATTCTACATCCTCTGCCTATTGAGCAGTATGTGATGGGAATGGCGGCCAGGAGCATTCTTAGACTGAAGAGTTAGGACTGACGGGGAATGACACTCGGGGTCACTCACGGATCCTGGGTGAGATTGAGGCTGGTGGCTATTGCCTGGGACCGCCGGGATCACTGATTATGTGAGCACCAGACTGGATTTTGGTCGGTTGCCAGAGGTAATAATGCCCTCTAGGGAGAGCTGGTCGGGCAGGAGCAGATTATTTGGTGGATTTGATATTTTCACTGATGGCTCGAAGATGATGGGCAAGGGTGCAGGGGTCTACATTGAGGATCTGGACATAAGAAGGTCATATAGGCTTCCTGACGACTGCAGTGTTTTTCAGGCGGAGGTTCTGGGGGTCTGGAGGGCCGTGGAACTGATGAGGGACAACATTGATAGGGGCTCGGAGGTCACTATATATGTGGACAGCCAGGCGGCTCTTATGGCCGTAAGGGGCTGTTATGTGAACTCCAGGCTGGTTGATAAGTGTAGGAGGGCTCTGAAGGGAGCCTTAGGGGAGTATTTGCTAAGGTTGTGCTGGGTGCCGGGTCATTGCGACATAGGCTCAGAGATGGAGGATCCTGACTGTGTGGAGGCGGTTAGGCCTCCATTGGGTTTCTATTTTGGTAGAATTAAGGAGTGGATACTGGGCGTGACCAATCGGGCCTGGGGGCCGAACGGACTGTCGGGTATCGCGGAGACTGTGGCCGGTGCTTAGAAAGTCCGATTCGGTGTCGCTGCTGGGCAGGAGCAGGTTCTGCGTTAGGACCATGATAGGAATGATCACGGGCCACTGTATGATAGGCAGGATGGCAGTGAGGATGGGATCCGACTTGTCGGATATATGCAGGTTGTGCGAGGACCCTGAGGAGTTGGAGACAGTTGAACACCTTCAGTGCCACTGTCCCAGGTTACAGGGTAGCAGGCTGAGGTGACTGGGCAGTAGATTCCTGGGCAAATTAGGGAATGTCTCGGGTTGCGGACTCGAGAATCTGATAGGATTCGTAATGGGGATGGCCTGGCTGCGCAAGGGGAGACTGGGTGCTAACCGCACGCAGGGCGGATTTGGGATTTCTCTCGGGGTTTGTCCTTTACCTTCTTTTCTTTCCTTTCTTTTCTACCTATCTTTCGGATCTGTCTTGTGCTTTCGCTGCTTATTTCACCTACTTTATGCCTTCTTGGCTATCTCTAATTAAGGCGTCACAATGGACCATATTGGTCTCTGGGTGAAGGTGTGAAGGAGACTTCACACCGGCCTTTCTACCTACCTACCATTACGTCAATTTTTGAATTTTTGAATTAACCGGGGAAATAAATACAATATTTGTTGACTCAATTTTATTATTCTGACTCTTTTCAATTTACAAAAATGTCCCTGAAAAAATTCGTCAATTGCACAAACGATTTAGTCGACTTCGGGAAGATTCAAGCAGAAGCGCGTGCTGAAGATAATGTACACGCGTTGGAGATTATTCGAATAGAATTAGACTCTATATGGACCCAAGTAAAAAGGTCGTATGAAGAGTGTAGGGACTTAGATCAGGATGGTGATAAACCAATTGACAAAAAAATATTACGGGAGCGATACCAAGCTGCCCTAATGGCTTATAAAAATTGTCTTTCGTCAGTCAATGCTGAAATCTATACGCTTTCGGACACAACCATGGAAAAAGTTGAACGCCAGTCAAATATTCCGTTAGAAAGAGAGGTTTCATAAATAAGACTCCCTCCTTGCTACACCGACACCTTTTTTGGGGATTATAAATTATGGCCCAGTTTTTGTGACTTGTTCACAGCCATATACATTAGAAATCCAAATATTAGCAATGTTGAAAAGCTTTTTTTATCTGACTCAAAAAACCGGGGGAGAGGCCAGAGTTGCAATTACGCACGTCCCTTTGACAAACAATGGTTTTATCATGGCCTGCAAAAATTTAGTTGACCGGTACGAAAATAAATGGATGCAGGTCAATGAGCAATATAAAATTATTTTGGATCTGCCTCATGCCTCTACAGACTCTGGAGCCTCAATTAAAAAATTACAAAGAACAATAAACGATTGTAGGCAGACATTAGGCACCCTAGGCATTGACACTTCGACATGGGAGTCGTTTCTAATTAATATTTGCTCGCAAAAACTTCCTAGGGCCCTTGTTCAAGAATTTGAAAATTCCCGTGAAGATTGTGCCGAAGTACCCAATTGGCAAGAATTCGACAAGTTTTTGACCCACAAATTTATGACCCTAGAATCAGTAGGTAATATTAAATCATCAAGGACAAATCCATACCGCCCAATTCTGAAGTCGTGAAAAATACTCAAAATAAACGGAACATTAATTCATTCCAAACGAATATTGCAAAATCTGAGAGTCACAATCAGAACAAAAATAAACCCGTCAGAAGTTCTAGTAATAACGCCATAACATGTCAACATTGTAGCGAGTCACACACCCTACGATCATGCCCCACATTTTTAGAAAAAAATGTAGTAATCGAATTCATATTGTAAGAGTCACAAATTCATGTTACAACTGTCTGTCGATTAGTCATAGTGTCAGGGAGTGCCCTATTAAATACAGCTGTAGGTTGTGTAAACAAAAACACAACACTTTGTTGCACAAGGCAACAGTGACCCAGCCTACAAACTTGCCACAAAATCACGCTGACGTGCAACCAAGTACAAGTGCAGCAGCTCAAGCCCAATACATACAGTCCACTACAAGATCAGTATTCCTAACCTTACTTCCCTGACCCTACGCGAAAATAGCCAATCGACAACAATCATTCAGAACAAGAAACGTTGCTTTTCACTGCTATCGTCGAAATAGAAGCTAGAGGTCAAAGATACCAGGCTAGAGCCACCATCGACCCTGGATCACAATCAACCTTTGTATCGGACAAACTAAAAAACCGATTAAAATTACCCACAAAAAGAAACGTAGTTCACGTTACTGGTTTGAGTCAAACAGTTTCCGAAACCTCAACTAAGTCATGTTTGCTTAACCTTTGCTCACGGGTGGATACATCGTTTAAGTTAGAAGTTTGGGCCCCAGTTCTCAAGACCCTTGCCTCTAATTTACCACCTCAAACGTTGGACATGCTTAAGCTCAGTGAGACTGCAAAACTGCAACTTGCAGACCCGCATTTTAATCAAAGTAGACCCATCGACTTGCTAATAGGCCTCGACTAAGGCCCCTCGATTTATTGCATGGACACATCGATGCGGTCTGTTGAATCCCTTTTGGCACAAAAAACAGTATTTGGCTGGATTGTGGGGGGACCAACACCAAAAACTACTCAACCCAGAACAACTATTTCTTTATTGAATACATCGTCCCTTGACCGAATCCTCACACGCTTTTGGGAGGTGGAGGAAAACCCAAAACAGATTTTGAGGTCAGACGAGGACACTATTGTGGAACACAATTTTAAGCAAACAACTCGTAGAAACGACACGGGAAGGTATATAGTTACCCTGCCCTTCAAAAAAACGGAAGAATTAGGCTCTTCTCGCAACATTGCTATGGCTCAGTACCTAAGAATGGAACGCACGCTCAGCCAAAAACCCGAAATAAAGCAATTATATGACACCGTTATTTAAGAATATCTTGAGTTAGGACACATGAGAAAATCGAACCCTCGGATATAAATAAAACCCCAAATTATTATCTGCCGCATCACGCAATAATAAAACCAGATCGATTGACTACTAAACTTAGGGTGGTTTTTAATGCCTCTAGCCCAACGTCAAATAAGAATAGTCTTAATGACATTTTATATCCAGCACCCATTCTTCGGCAAGATCTTGTTCTTCTGATAGCAAAATGGAGATTTTTCCGCCTTGTATTCAACGCCGACATTACAAAAATGAATCGTCAAATACTAATCGACCCAACTCAAACAAAGTTTCAAAGAATCTTATTCAGAAAATCCATAAATGACCCCATAGAAGATTACGAGCTTCTCACAGTCACATTTGGAGTTAATTGTGCCCCATTTTTAGCCATCAGAACGCTTCTTCAGTTAGCTGAAGATGTACAAATGACTCATCCCTTAGCGTCCAAGATTCTTAAACAAAATATGTATGTGGATGACGTCTTAGCAGGAGGTCATACTTTCTGTCCTAAAATCAGCAGGCTTTGAACTAATGAAATGGAACTCTAATGAGCCACAAGTCATACAGGATTTACTTACCACTCGACTGGTTAAATCTGTCCGAAAATGACGGGACCAAGACTCTAGGGATAAAATGGAACATTTCATCAGACTCCTTTACATTCACAGCCCCAGATATAAAAGTTAAAGAAGCGTATACAAACAGGGAATTGCCAAATTTTTTGACCCATGTGGATGGATAGCTCCAATCATAATAGACGCTAAAGTAATCATGCAGCAAAAATGGTTAAATAAGACAAACTGGGATGACATATTAAAACCAATTTCTCAACATAAATGGAAAAAATTCGCTACCACGCTTAGAACTTTGTGGAGCTGTATTGCTAGCTAACTTGGCATCAAGTCTATTAAAAACCTGTGAATTTCAAAATGTAGTAACCCACTATTGGACTGACTCGACAATTGTATTATCGTGGCTTAAGAAACCGCCATGTACCTGGAACACGTTTGTTGGAAATCTCAAAACTGGCATCATGTTGACTCAAAAATGAATTCCGCTGACCTAGCAAGTAGAGGTTGTTCACCAAGTGAGTTAGAATCACATAATCTATGGTGCAGTGGACCTTCGTGGTTAAAGTTGCCAAAACAGCAATGGCCATCTCCACTCCCTCCTCAGGATACAAATATTGAAGCCAAGACAATTAAAATTCTAACAGTCACAAGCACTAACGACCCATTAACCCGATTTTCATCTCTACCCCGTGCCTATCGAGTCATAGCCTACATTTTACGTTTCGGAAGACCCATACCAAGAAGTCGAATCTCATCTTTAGAACCAACACCAGAAGAAATACAATCTGCAAAAAATCGCATCATAATTTGGACACAAAAAACTTTATTTCCTGACGAATATACTGCTTAACTTCACAAGCGTCCAATTTCCCCTCGAAGTAAACTCTTAACCCTTACGCCATTTCTCGATCGCAATGGGATCATAAGGGCCAATGGGCGTTTAGCGCAGTCCCCATCTTTAACGTACAATGAACGCTGTCCAATTCTGTTGCCATACGAATCAAAATTGGCCAGAATGATAACAGAATTTGTGCACAAAATTACTTTGCATGGAGGAAATCAGCTCATGACCCGACTAATAAGAACAGAATTTTGGATTTTTCGACTAAAGCCTTTAGTAAAAACAGTCATAAATAATTGCAAAACATGTGTACTTTACAAAAAACATACTCAAAGTCAGATTATGGCATCCCTGCCACCTGAACGCACAACAATATCAAGACCCTTTACAGTTACAGGTGTTGATTACGCTGGACCTTTCAACATTCGAAACTTTACGGGTCGAGCCTGCCTTATCACAAAAGGGTATGTTTGCATATTTGTATGCTTTGCCACAAAAGCTGTACATATAGAACCAGTAAGTGACCTATCGACCCAAGCTTTTTTAGCTGCTTTCTCCCGCTTTATTGGAAGACGTGGATGTCCCGCAATCATATATTCGGACAGATATTAAGATTAAATAGTACTAAGCAGTAGGGATGAAACGATACGAGTAAATACAAGTACATATTCGATGCTTTTATATAAGTACCAAGTATTTTTGTAATCGATACTTAGCAGCCGAGTACCAAGTAGTATCGGTAAAAAAAAAACTCGGTATCGTTCAAAAGTAATCGTTTCACTTTGGTATTGAAACTAATCTTAAATTTTTGATTATTTACCAAAGCTGGAGCAGCAGTAATGGTATCAAGAAACCGTTTGACCAGCAAACTCTAGGGAAGCCGATTCCGAATACTGGTTGCAAAAAAGTAACAAGTGAATAAATGTTACATGCAATGCATTTTGTACCACGAAAACAAAATCAGAAGGTGTGGTCTTTTTTCTAAGTTAATGATAATAAAACTACGCACGCAAAACGCAAGTTGCGTTGTATATTGAAGAAAAAGTCCCATAAATGCCCAGGAGCCACCGCTACTGGGATATGAAGTATTACCGACCTCAATGAGAAAGAATTTATTTTATAATTTTATTGCGGAGTTTCGGTTTTTTAGTTTTTTCAATAAGCTAAAGCGTTTTTGAGTTACGCGAACATATGCTGTGTAACCTCCTTCATTTTCGAAATAACGGTATATCTCGAAAACCAGAGCCAACCTTAAAAAACGGCGGGGACCACTCGATTCAGCGTACCCGAATTATGTTAAAACGCCATGTGCCCGGCTTGTCTGTTTTTTCAACTAGCATCAGACGTCATTAATTTGTTTTAGAAGCTTTTTACAATATAAGTTTTAATACATAATACTTCCATATTACTTTAAAAGAATTATAATTATATGAATTTTACAATTGGCTTTTATACATGAAATCCCGATTCGTCCCGGGATCCCGTTTTTTTTAATTAAAAATCGCGAATTCCGGGTTTCAAAAAACCTGGTCCCGTTTGGCATCCCTAGTAAACAGCTATAAACCACATATCGTCCAGGTCCATTTCCTCAATTTCTGGCTATATAAAGTCCTTTATCATCTCGCGATAGCGAACACCATTAACAGAATTTGCTTGGCCGACCTCATTTTCGAAGAAGTAAGGCCCGATAACGCCACCAGCCGCAGAACAAACTGGGCAGCATAGGCATATGTTTTCCCATTTCCTACAGACCCGGTTTGCTGAAATTTGACAATTCTCCAGATTGTGGAAACATTTGGTCGATTATGCTGACCAAAAAATTCAGGCTGTGCACGAAATGCATTTCGATTGAACGCTCATTTACGTAAAAGGTTTTAACAACCTTAACGCGCTGCTCAATTGTTTACCTCTCAATGGTAGAAGTAGTAAAATACTGAAACAAAGAAAGATCAATTTAAGTTGCGCCAAAAACTTGACGTTAAGGACTGACTCACAATTAACATCGTGGATTATTGTTTTACTACCCTTTATTATATATTTATCATTTTAAAAATAAAATACATATTGGGGGTATACACGTCACAAGTTCCACCCTTGCAAAAAAGCAAAAGTGCAAACACATAACAACAACCACAAAGGCAATTATTTGCGCAAGGGTGCAACTTGTAACGTGAATACCCTTATTAACATTTAAAATAAATACATTGTTGATTTCTGGAATAAAAGGTGAATGAAGGTTGTTATCCTGAACGTTCTATAAAATTTTGTTTTCTAAGATAAAAACTATTTTTCGAAAGGAAATTGGTACTAGGTGGTAACTAAAAGTGGTCTCAATCTTTACACTTTTCATTTTGCACAAAAATTCTAATAGGTCGTAGTTCTTATTTTATTGTATAGTATTAAACACTATTAAGCAAGTTTTGAAATGCTGCTTTCTATTCTTTTATCATACAAACGATACAAGTAAGTATCGATACTTTTTTTTCGATACTAAGTAGGTATCGATACTTTACGAGCGATGCCACATCGAGTAAAAGTATCGATACCTTAGAGATATCGTTTCATCCCTACTTAGCACTTCAGAACACTTTTGAATTTACCAACTATGATATATTAAAGCTATCTATAAAAAGAAATATTGAAGAAAAAAAAAAAATAAAAATTGTAATTTATAAGCTGCAGGTGTTAAGGTAAACCCTGGCAGAGACATCACCACCAATCACATCACTTATTTTATCCTCGGGGGCTTAAAGTATTCTTTCATCAGAGAATCTCTGAGCACCACTCTACTAAATTTTACCAATATGTATAGCACTACCACATCTTATATAGCAACAAATATCAATGTCCTCGCATTCCACATTAATGTTGTAAAATTTGCAAACATCCAAAATAGTCGGCATCAAGCAATCAGTACTCTTAGGTATACCAGAAACATTGAACATTCGTTGCAACTTATTGTCTTCCAATTCAAGTTTTTTAAAATTTGCTATTGTGCTATTTTCAACAGTTTTTATGTTTTGTTTACAGCGCTCTATATCAGTTTTAAAACTGGCAAGAGATGCATTTAAATTGCAACGAATATCAGACACAGAAGTTTCAATAAAATCCTTTAGGGACTGCTAATCCTTACGCAACTTCGCAGTAGATTTAGATATGCTGTCAGATAGTTTCCGTTCCATCTCCACCAAACACTGTTTCATATCAGTTCCATCGCTTTTATTATCACGACATCCCGGGCAAGTAAAGCTAATACCATCATTTTTACCCAGTAACGTGTATAGGTCATCACATTCAACTCCTTGATCGGACTTGGCAATGTTTTACTACAGACACCACACTTTGCAGTAGGCGCCATTTTGATATTTGTAGGTTACAAGTATTTACACACTAACAAAGTTATTGTAAGCCGCAGCAGTTCTTAGCCTTACAAAATCAACAATTAGGCAAACATGTATGTAAGTAAAAATTTCAATTGATTTTGGCCACAAAATATTAACTTAACGATGCTGGTATATTTAGATATATTTATTTGTATTGATTTAAACACCAAACTAGGGAATGGTAAATCGATTTCAATTCTAATCGAAAATCGATTTTGTGGTAAAAAAAATCGATTTTTCGCAATCGAATCGATTATTGGGCTTTTAAAATCGATTTTTTTATTTTTATCAAAATGTTTTTTTGGGAATACAAAGTTTTTATTTAAAAGATTTTGTTATTCGTGATATTTTTATTCTTGATAAAAACACTGAAATTTATTGTTGATGGGATAAGCTATTCCTATGCGCATTTCACTGGTTGCTTAGGCCATATTATATATGTTCCTTTAACTCCCACTGGAGCATAGGGCGCCAGGCCAGATCATCAGGAAACTTCATCCATAAAGATTTTAGAAAAACTAAAGATATTAAACCAAATAAAACTGTTAAACGTATAAGAATTATAAGCAACAGTTCTATTTGCAACAACATCAAAGTTAAAACAGAAAAATCAACAATTAGTTTAAGTTTTTTTAGGTTGTGCACTTGCCTGTTTATTATCAAAAATTACTTTTTGGGACTACAAAATTTTAATTTAAGATTTTGTTATTCGAGCTTAATTCCCAATTTTTATTCTTGATATAAACACTGAAATTTATTGTTGATGATAAGCTATTCCTATGCGCATTTCACTGGTTGCTTAGCCCAGATCGTCAGGAAACTTCATCCATAAAGATTTTAGAAAAGCTAAAGATATTAAACCAAATGAAACTGTTAAACGTATAAGAATTTAAAGCAACAGTTCTACTTGTAACAATATCAAAGTTTAAACAAAAACATCAACAATAAACAGTGAGATTATCTCTTCTTACATTCCCCACTACAATTGATTGAAATTCTTCTAACGTTAATTGTAGTTGTAAGTAGGTTAAGAAAAAACAAAATGAAAACAAAAACAACTTGCAAAAGCATGTTGCCTAGTTTAAGTTTTTTTAAGGCCGTGCACTTGCCTGTTTATTATCAAAAATTACTTTTTGGGAATACAAAATTTTAATTTAAAAGATTTTGTTATTCGTGCTTAATTCCCAATTTTTATTCTTGATAAAAACACTGAAATTTATTGTTGATGGGATAAGCTATTCCTATGCGCATTTCACTGGTTGCTTAGGCCAGATCGTCAGGAAACTTCATTCATAAAGATTTTAGAAAAACTAAAGATATTAAACCAAATAAAACTGTTTAACGTATAAGAATTATAAACTGTTCTGCTTGTAACAATATCAAAGTTTAAACAAAAACATCAACAATAAACAGTGAGTTTTTAATTTTAATCTTAATTAAATTGATAAATTATGGGCATGCATAATATAACTTTTTTTTTTGTGCGTACATACGTCTGTAGGTATGCTTATGCAGTTTTCGCAGTTTAAAGTTGTAATTTTACTTATTTACAGCTAAACTTCTATAAGTCAAACTTCTGTAAGTCGAAAATTCTTTAAGTCGAAGGGAATCTCTTGCCAATAGCGGTGGACTGACCAATTCACATGATTTTGTTTCTAAAACTTAAGCTCTAGAACTTCCTTATCTTGAATTTTTCTATAACTCAAAGTAAAATACTTGCACCACACCACACTTCCGCAAGTCGAACTTTTTTTCCAAAATTTGTTTGCCATCTTCATTTTATGCTTTATTAAAAACTAATTAGCATTTAAAATATGACATCTATCTTTAGTTAAAAAAAATTTGATATATTTAAATTCAATAGTTCTAAGTTTTTGAAATTTTGCATGTAAACACTTATCAAGTTACACAATATTTCATTGAATGAAGTCTTTAAATATGGACACATGTATTTGTACAAAATAAAATTAATATAATAAGACCGAACGAATTGAATTTTTTGTTGTGCATTTATTACCTCAAAAAATCGGTTTGTGCTTTGTTGTGATACAGACGTGTATTTTTAGCCCCGCATACGATTTGAACTATTAATTAATCACATTTGATTTTGTAATACATAAATATAAGCAGCGAATGGACGCTTAAAAAAAAAATAATATATTTTGTTATTTAAATTACTTAACATAATAGTGAACAATTTAAAACGATAAAATTAAATAAAATAAAACAGTAAAAATATATATGTATGTACGTATGAATGTTCATACATGTGTATACATATTCTGAACAAAACATTTAAATTCTGGTTTTTTCTTTTGTTGTTGTAAAATACAATAAATAATAAAAATATTAAAGCAAAGCAAAACGGTGAAAAACAAAAACAACTCTTTGCATGAGTACAAACAGTGAAACAACACTAAGACAAAATGAAAGAAACGTTTACGTTTTAGTTAATGCAAATGAAAATAATGCAGAAATAAATAAAACAAAACAAAACAAGATTAACTACCTAACGGCTAAGCCAATTACTCGAACACGTTCCCTCTCACCCTCGGTATTTACACAAACGGTGGATAGTGACTCATTAAAAAAACTACAACAAGATTTGGTGACAAGTGTTGCCAGGCCAGCAAGTATTGCCGTGACGTCAAAAACAAATTTAGTGGGAAATGATACCATGAACTCAAACACAAATGCAATGGAAAACCCCCCTGTAAAAAGTTGTCAAAAGCCTACAGTACAAGTTGGTATGGACAGGTACATAACAGTGCTTAAACGGGGACGCAGCCCTTCCTCTGCAGCAGTTGCTTCGGCCTCAAAAGTACCATCTTTTGATAAAATAAATACTCAAAATCGTTTTGCAATTCTGGAGGATGAATCCTCTGAAGCACCAAACGTCATTAAACCATCCAAGCCTCCCCCGATATATCTAAGAGAGCAAAATTCAAATGAGCTCATAAAGAGTTTGATATCGGTGATAGGTGAAAATTCGTTCTACGTAGCGGCTATAAAGCGTGGAAGTATAAACGAGACAAAAATACAAGTCAATAATGAGAATGATTTTCGCAAAATAGTAAACAACTTTGAAACGCTTAAAAAAAACTTTTATACCTACCAACTGAAAAGCAGTAAAGGTCTACAGGTAGTGATTAAGGGTATTGACTCATGTGTGGACCCAGAAGAGGTTAAAACATTCCTAGAAGAAAAAGGCTTCAAGGTAAAACATGTAGTAAATATTAAAAATAGAGAAAAAATTCCCCAACCACTTTTTCGAGTGGAGTTTGAACCCGGCGACGTAAAACTTAAAAAAAACGAAACACATCCTATTTACAATTTAAAATATATTCTCTACAGAAGAATAACTATAGAAGAGCCGCACAAAAAAAATGGACCTGTTCAGTGCTTAAACTGCCAAGAATTTGGCCATACCAAGGCATACTGCTACTTACCCCCTGTCTGCGTAGTATGTGGTGAACTACACGGTACAGTTTCTTGCGATAAGTCTAAAACCGACCCCAACGTAAAAAAATGTAGCAACTGTGGCGGTAATCACACTGCCAATTATAGAGGATGCCCAGTATATAATATTGTCAAGCAGACGGTTGGACCGAAAACAAATACCCCTCAAATGCAGGTTGCAAATCAGGTAAACACAAATGCAATTCAAGCCCCCCAGCCTAGTAATAACAGAACCTCTTACGCTAACGTCCTAAAATCAAACCATCAGCCAATGCAAGGTGCCTCGCCAAGTAATGATGAAACTCCGGTTTCTAATTTAAGTCGTTTAGAAAAAACCATGGAAACATTAGTGCAAACAGTAAATAATTTTACGAACACAATGGGTAATATGATGCAGGAAATGCTTAGAATGCAATCGATGTTATTGCAAGCTGTACTTAACAAACCATGAACTGTTTAAAAATTTGTTTTTGGAACGCAAACGGCATCCGCCAACATAAAAATGAATTAGAATACTTTCTTAAAAATAAACAAATTGATGTCATGATGATTTGTGAAACTCATTTGACCTCAAGAAATACGTTTAAAATCAATGGTTATATACTATATGATACCAAGGACCCTCGAGATAGAGCTTGTGGAGGTTCTGCCATCTTAATAAAAACTCGAGTCAAACACTACATTATGTGTGATCACCGTGAAGACTATCTGCAAGCAACGACTATTTGTGTTGAGGAGCTAAATCGAAACATAGTAATTTCTTCTTTATACTCTCCACCTAGATTTTCCATATCAGAAGGCCAATATTATAAATATTATAAATCATTAGGACCCTGTTTTCTGGCCGCTGGCGATTATAACGCTAAACATACCTTCTGGGGGTCACGACTTATAACACCAAAAGGTCGTGTTTTGTTTAACACAATCTCTAAAATGGGTTTAAATGTGGTCGCGAGCGGGCAACCAACATATTGGCCTACTGATCAGCAAAAAATTCCAGATGTTATCGACTTTGGCGTGGTTAAAAACATCCCCACAGAAACGATTCATGTTGAAGCTTCCTTAGAATTATCATCCGACCACACACCTACAATTGTTACTATATCGAACCCAAATAGAATTGTATTTCCGTCAGGTTACTTAGCGACGCCAGCCACACAAATAAATTGGTTAAAATATAAAAAATTTCTCAGTGCCCATTGCACAGAAAATATTCCGCTTAGTACACCGGAGAATGTGGATCTCTCTCTTGTTAACTTTGACAGTTATCTTAAACTAGCTGTTCAACACTCCAGCGTTAACCCCAAAAAAATTAAAAATTATAAAATATGTTCTTCAGATGTCGAGCGGCTCTTGACTGAAAAAAGGAGAGTTCGAAGAGAGTGGCAACTTTACAGATCCCCGCAACTTAAGATTTTATTAAAAGAAAGCACAAAAAGGCTAAGAAAGTTACTACAGAATCAGAAAACGGCTTCTCTAGAAAAATATCTTAAGGAACTTGATGCAACTCCACAATCTGATTACTCATTATGGCGTGCAGCTAGAAATCTAAAAAGGCCAGTTATATCTAAGTCACCATTAAGAAACTTGAATGGTAGTTGGGCAAGAAATGATAATGAAAAAGGAAACCTGTTTGTAAATCATTTGAAAAACGTATTTACACCAAATATATCTCACAATATTGCGGTCGAGTTACCACTTGTTGATGCTAGAGCAGCTATTCCCCTCAGATTTGAGATAAGAGAAATCGAAAAGGCTATTTGTGACTTAAACACTAAGAAAGCACCTGGTATTGATAAAATCAGTAATAAAATGCTTTTGGAGCTACCTCGCATAGCAAAGAAAATTATTCTTTTTATTTTTAATGCTATTTTACGCCTTGAATACTATCCTGAAAAATGGAAGGTTTCCTTAGTTACCATGATACCAAAGCCAGGTAAAGATCATACAAAAGTTGAGTCTTATAGGCCTATTAGCTTATTATCAAATATGTCAAAGCTGTTTGAGAAATTATTAGTTTCAAAATTAACACCGATTTTAAGTGAAAATAGATGTATTCCAAACCATCAGTTCGGATTTAGAAGAAAACACAGCACAATCGAGCAGTCTCATCGAATAGTAAATGTCATAAGAAAAGCATTTGAAGAAAAGAAATATTGCTCAGCACTCTTCATCGATGTTTCGCAAGCTTTTGACAAAGTCTGGCATGAAGGCTTATTACACAAATTAAAGCAAAATTTACCAGCAAACACACACAAGCTGCTAGAAAGCTACTTAGTCGGTCGTCAATTTATTATTAAAGAAGGAAATTTCTTAAGTTCACCTCAGCCCATTGCCGCTGGAGTCCCACAAGGCAGCATCCTGGGCCCCCTATTATACTTAATTTATACTTCGGACATGCCAACAAGCAACTACACATAAACTTCAACATTTGCAGACGATACAGCTTTTCTAAGCGTCCACGAAAATCGTTATGAAGCATCGCGTTACTTACAGCATCATATATTTCAACTAGAAATATGGTTAAGACAATGGAGGATAATGGTCAATGAGCAAAAATGTGTACATATAACATTCACTTTGCGCCGGGAATCTTGCCCCCCTATTACAATCAATAATCAAATAATTCCTCAACATTCGCATGTTAAATATCTCGGTATACATCTGGATCGGCGATTAACGTGGAAATACCATATAGAGGCAAAATTTACTCAAATGAAACTAAAAGCCATTCAAATTCATTGGCTTATTGGAAGAAATTCTGTCCTTAGTCTCGATTGCAAGCTTCTACTTTACAACTCTATCTTAAAGCCTATCTGGTGCTACGGTATTCAACTATGGGGCACTGCCTCGGCCTCTAATATCGACAAAATTCAAAGGCGCCAAAATAAACTTCTTCGAATAATCACAGCCGCTCCCTGGTATGTTAAAAACTCAAACATTCATAAGGATCTCAATGTGCCATTAGTGAAATCTATGATTACAAAATATGCAATAAAATATTTAAAAAGGCTTGAACAACACCCAAATCCACTAGCTCGAAATATTTTAAATCATGGCGGCCACACTCGCTTAAGAAGAAGAGACACTGCAGCACTTACCCAATTAGATGAGCGATAAACACCTATAAAAGTGAACATAACCCGTGATGAAGAAAATTTTGTCTGGCACTGGCAGGAGATAAAATAACGTATTAGGTTAAGATTTGATTAATTATTGTTAGTTCATATTTAATATATGAAGATTCAATAAAAAAATAATGAAAAAAAAAAAAAAAAAAAAAAAAAAAATTTATTACCTGAAGTTTCTGTAAGTCAAACTTTTTTGTCGGGATAATGGTGTTTCGAGTTATAGAAGTTCAACTGTACCTAGTAGTAACCTTGATATATTTCCAAGTTTAATATAGGGGTTCTGTGAGCGATATTTAAATCTAGTTATAAGCAGAGTGAAAAAACAAAAAGTATGTAATTTATCCTAACAAATACGAAATTACAAGGAAATGTCTCTGCATCTTTCTGGCATCAATGACATGCAAACGTGTTTTTTTAAACTAACTTAATAGTAACTAAGCAAAGAAACAGTCGCCACCGATCAAGAACTACTGTCATAATCCTTTGAAATACTATCCATACATTCAGGCTTGTCACAGAATTAAATTCGATCAAAAGTGATTTCGTTTAATGTGAAGCAAGATACGAAATCACTTCCCATGATTGACTACAGAAGAACACAATTTTATTATGTAAAATGTACATGCACTTGTTCCTCTGAAGTCGATCGATCTCAAAATTTACACATTTTCGCTTTTTGCAGGAAAATTATAAAAAGTAGTCATAACTACACACTGTAAAAATCTTAGTTCAATTTATCTAGTAGTTTTCCAAAAAAAAAAAAGCTGGTGTATACCCCTTTGTGATATAAAGCCTAGATTACACTATCTCACAAGTCTTACGTATTCCATAATACTTTGTGAGATAGAAATCTAATGAGTTTTGATGCGACCGTCAAAAAATCTAATGTAACATGACAGTTTGTGTTCAGACCATCACACAAAGTATAAACACTCACACATGAAATAAAATGCAACCCTGATCCAATGAAAAGTATTATTGTTAAGAAATTTTTCAAAAAACGATGAAGTCGTATGGGATGTCAAACTTTTTTCATAATACTTGTTATTTTCGTGACACATTGCATTCACACTATCACACTTTGTCATATTACTTGAGTTTTTGACATGTATTAATACAAAGTATAAATACATGTATAGTGTAATCTAGACTTAAGCAGAGTTGAGAAAAATACACACAATGTACAAAAATCTCGCACATAAATGTAAACAAACACATTTTAAAGCAACACAACAATTTTAATTTACTTAATAATTATGTGTGTTTCTAAATTTTCAACCTTGCCGAACACAACCACGATTGTGTTTGGTTTGAATATTTGGTTGCGTACACGGACATGTGTAGTTCTCGTATTTTATGATCGAAGCACACTTTAACCATACACCAACGATTGTAGCTAAGGCCGTGTCCATGTGTGACAAAAAAAAGTACATGTACGATAGAGGGGTTCGATACTTTAAGGACGTGTATGTTTAAAAAATAAGAATATGAAAGATATACATGTACGATTGCAGGTTCGAATGTAGCTATACTTTAATTTCGAGTGTGGAAAAAATAAAGCACATGAACGACAGACAGGTTTGATTATAGCTATACTTTAACTTTATGTACGGCAAAAAAATGTACATGTACAATAGACAGGTTCGATTGTATCTATATTTTAAATTCGTGTACGACTAAAAATTATAACATTACCGGTCAGAAAAATCTGATACATACACACAAATAAAAACGACAACAATTGTTTCAACCAAATTTATTAAAATAAATAAAAATATTAAATAATTTTTGTTGAAAATTAGTGTTTTTGTTTTTCTAGTGAAAAAAAATGTATAAAATAATTTTTGCAAAGCATTAAAAAAATGTGCTAGTTATTATATGATAAAACTTTTGTAAGGTTATTGTTTGAACAAACTTGCGACTTTCTTAAAATTTCTTTAAAAACGTTTGTCCACATTAGATTTTAAACTTTAAAACATTAATGGCCAATTACACCAATATATTTAAATATCAATTTATGTTAAAAATTGGTTTTTCATGTCATATTAAACAAAATTATTTGAAAAACTACATACATACTTACATATCGTCAGCTCAGAATTGGTTTGGCGCATATGCCAAAAAGTCGGAGTGGAGAAAAGCGACAAAGAAGATTTACATGAAGATTTCTCAAAATGTACCCGATAGAATTTTTTTATATTTTTACCACTGCTTCTGGTATATGTTTTGAAGAAAAATGTAAATTTTTGCGCACTTTCAGGAATAAAGTTAGAATTTAATAGTATTTTTTTGAAAATGAAAAATATTGTTTTGTGCCGCATACGCCACTTTTCTAAAAAAAATTTAAAAAAGTGGCTTTTTGTGCTGCATACGTATACGTATTGCTGTGTATTGGGTAACTTGTTGTTAAGATGAATTTTTTTTTATAGTTTTTTTAAAAACAGTTCTACTGTTATGAAAAGTTACTTAAAAAGCCACAAATTAAACAACTTAAATAATGCAAAAGTAAAAAGAAAATTTAAAACTTATTAATATTGAGTAAATTTTTATAATAAGCTTTATCAACACGTGGAAGAAATATAAGCAAGTCTTTTATGTCTCTATTTTTATCGCTGGAAATAAATAATGGTTTCGATATTTTCAAAACATTTGTCAACAAATTGTTAGGAGTTTTCAAACAATTTTTTGATGCAGACTTAACCAAAATTGCATTTTTATATTTTTCCTCTCTGGTAGAAGTTTTATAATATATACATAAATCATTATTTTAACTGTATAGAAGTACTTTAATTTTAGCAAAAGGGACTTTTCGAAAGTCCATTTTATTTGCTTCCAACGAGTATGTGCGAAAATTTTCCGGAAGCATTTCCATAACTTTAAGTTTTGTTTTATTATTTGGCATTGTTTTAAGCGAATTTAGTAAATGAAGAGGACTATGAATTTCCATATTCTTTAAGTACCGGTCAATAACACCATGGACAAAGTCCACTTCTTGAATTAAAGAATGTTCTGGTTCTGAAGACTTTTGTATTACGGCATCAATATTATTTTGTTTAAAGAACATTTTGATTGCGGTTGCGTTAATTTGATTTTTATTTTGAGGTACGCAAGAATCGCTCCATAATGTCAAAGTATTAATTAGTGGATAATCTTTTATTAATTCATTTAAAATTTTAATTAAAGCACTAGCAATATCGTTACCACTCCGACCGCTATGAGCTTCCGTCCACAAGGCACAATAAGTAAAAGTTGGTATATTTGGCATAATAATGGTTGCTGTAAGATTGTACATATTCAATTTTCGTTCGTAGTAAAATGTTGAAGCATTTCCCTTAGGTAGGCTAAAAACACTTTGCATATCATAGCAAACCGTACACTTGGTTGGGTCCATTATTTTATAAAACTATTTTTCACAAATTAATTTTCTTTCATTTTATTTTGCTTTTGCTTTAACTATATTTTTTCTTACGGCAATGCAGCAAAGCAACAGTAAAATTTTTTTTGTAAGTTTTCGTATGAAGAATTTGCTGCAATCGCCAAACAATGGATTGTAGAGCAAAACAGTACTTAAACAATTTTCAAACAGTTGATATGCAGGAAAATTAATGCTTTATATCTCAGAAACCATAAAAATTTTCGTGAAACAGGTTTTTGATTTAGAAAGAGGGTATAAAAAAATATATTCCTCATACCTAACTCATTTTTTTTTAAAGTGGTCGGTAGGTCAAACCAGTAATGAGCTGACGATATGTATAATTAAATATGAGTTTATATATAAATAGAATTAGTAAAATTGGCCATAAAATTTTTTTTGACTGAATGTACTGTAGATTTTTGATTATCTATAAAAGTTTCTTCAGCTCAGTTATTTTTTCATTTTACTCAGACTCGTCTAACTTTGGTAAAAAACATACAAAGAAAAAAAAAACCAAAATCATGGCTCTGATCAGCGATGCCACGACCAAAAAAAAATTGTAACCAAAATGTAAAAATGAAGAATCCAAAAGCGAAAAAAAGTAACCAAAATTATTATTTTGTAAAAGTACTATTTTATTTGCACTTCAGTTTAAAATTTGTGTGTTTAAAGAAGAAATAGTATTTATATGTATCTCCTAAACAAAGTAAACACTTATTTTCGTCAATTTTAAAAACTTTATGAGCTAGAGCTTTCAACCTTTTTATAGAAGTTAAACTCTAGTGCGTTATGGTATCAAAATGCAAAATTGATCTAACTTATGCGGTAGATCTTTTATATAAACATATGTATATGCTTTTTGCGCGATGCAAATATAATCATATTAAACGGGATGGGATCGGAAGGGCCTTTGACCTTAACGTTTATCTAGAAAAGTGTTTCAGATGAACTTATGAAGCATTAAAAAAAGCAAAAAAGGGACCCAATTTAAAAAAAGTACACAAGTACACATTGGAAAAAAAAGTAACCAATTTTGGCTAAAAGTTACCAAAACGGCAACGCTGGCTCTGATGCCTATTCAGCACTTGATATGCAGTACGTATGTATTAGTTTTTCATATGTAAAAAACATTTAGGTAAAAAATTACTTAAATAAGTGTATATGGAATGCGGTAATTAGACATCGTGACATTTTTAAGTTTAAGTTTTTAATATGTTTATGTTAAAAGATACGAGAAAATATAAAGTTTTTTTTATAAAAAATGGGGTGTCTTCAACTATTGTAAGTGCTGGTTCACACAGGTCAAGTTTGACTCTTCAAGTCTTGAGCTTTTAGGAGAGAGGGGTAAAGAGAATGGAAAGGGGTACATACTTGACCGTACCAGTCAGTTTTGTATTTTTCTTTTCTTTTTTCATCCGTAATATAATAAAAAGCTACAAAGTTGAAGGAAAAGAAAAAAAAAATTAATTTTGTGCATGAACGTGAACGCAAGTTCAAAAGAAAATTTAAATAAAACTGTTCAAGTAAACTTGACCTGTGTGAACCAGCACTAAACAATGTTCTATCATTGCAACTTTTCGGTAATTGCAACTGGCCAGATTTTTTCGAGATGCGAAAATCGAGCTTGCACTGTATGCCGTATCGAATTTTTGACGATAAAGATTTTTTTAATTTTTGCTTATGAATTATTTTCTTTTTTTTTTATTTACTGCCTGTTTTTAGACAAGTGAGTGAGTGAGAAATTATTTTTTTTTTTTTTTTTTTTTTTTTTTATTAATTTTATTAGTATTCAAAATACTTTTAAGATTTCAACTATTTTTAAAATATTTTCACAAAAATTGTAATTAATTCTATACATTTTCATTGTATCTTATAAAATTTGCACATTTTCTCTTAAATATATTAATATTTTCTTCATGTTTTATATTAAATGGTAAAGCATTGAAAAGGTTGAGTCCTTTGTAAAATAAAGATCGCTGCCTATGTGTTGTCATAACCCTTTGAATTCGAAAATCTCCTGCATTTCTTAGTCCATATGGTTGTACTTCGCTGACATATTTTATTTGTTCGCATAGATATTCTGGCGCATCTCCTTGTCTCATCTTCTTAATAAAGTTCAATGTGTTGAGTTTCAATCTTTGTTGTACATTCATCCATTTAAGATTTAAAAGCATATCACTTACATGAGTATATCTATTGCATTTTAAAATTGATCTCATTGCCTTGTTTTGTAGTTTTTGCATTCTTTCTATCTGGTTTGCATTACAGCATGTGTATATTATTGTCGATCCGAACTCAAAATGTGGCTTAATTATAGTGTTATATATATTTACCGCCGTTATATTGAAAACAAAAACAAATTTTCTTTTTTTTATTGTTGTTTTCAATATAATTTCTCACTCACTCACTTGTTTACGTTTTCTAAAAACAGGCAGTTAATTTAATTTTGTTATTGCTTGTGAACAATTTACGTTTATTTTTATTTATTCTGTATAATTGTTTTTATTTATTTTAATAAATTTGGTTGAAACAGTTTTTGTTTTTATTTCTGTGTATGTATCAGATTTTTCTGATCGGTAATGTTATAATTTTTAGTCGTACACGAATTTAAAATATAGATACAATCGAACCTGTCTATAGTACATGTACATTTTCTTGCCGTACACAGTTAAAGTATAGCTATAATCAAACCTGTCTGTCGTTCATTTGCTTTATTTTTTCCGCACTCGAACTGAAAGTATAGCTACATTCGAACCTGCAATCGAACATGTACAGGGATGATAACGTTAGTACAATTGTACTTTTTCAGAACTATAGCATTGCAAAAATACTGAAGTACTCCAATAACTTGTTTAGTACAATTTAAAAACTTCCAACATATAACATTGTAGCTTTTTGCTCTAGGGTTGGAGAATTGAAAATTAAGATTAATGAACTTATGTTTCCAAATATCCGTAGAATTGCCAAGGTATACTGTCTCTACCACATTTGTCGGCGAATGTGGAATATATTTCTTCATACCATAATTTAATAAAAACAAAGCTCAGAAATCGAATTTATTTCAGATAAAATATTAACTACAGTCTAATGCATCTTGTTGCTTTAGTTTTAAACTAGGATCGCCCGGTGGCCGAAATTCAACCACTTCACATTTACTTTTGAGAGAACCTGTGCGTTGTACAATAAAATACGTACGTGTGTCTATAGGATAAATTAAAATGCTTTTTAAACACTTTTATTCCAAAAATTTAGAAAAAAAATATATTGTGCATATCCCCGTAATTTATTTATAAGATTTTCATGAAATGTTATCAAAGTAAAAAATAGAAACACAGATCTTCGTTAAAAGTCATTAAAAAAGTTTCCGACTTATATTTTTCTAAACGACGTTTTTGCGCGACTTCATTTTTTAAAATGTCTAAGGTAACCCTGTCCTAATACGTTTATACATGTGTGTTTGCAAGTGCAAAATGAAAACAAAAACATTTTGGGAGAACAGCATAGAGCATAACCAAAGACTATAGACAAAGACTATAAATATATAAAGATGTTGCACTTAGTACATTTGAAATTTTCAAAAATGTTGTGCTTCTTAATGATGAGGGGGGGAAGTAACAAGAAAACAAAAACTTCGTGCTCACATTCAGAGAACTAAAGAGAGCAAGAAACCACATGCATTAATACATACACATGTTTGCTGTTTTTGCCAGCCAAAGTGTGTGTATGTTTGTGTTTTTTTTTTTTTCGTTGAAACCGGTTTTTGGTATTTTTTTTAATTGATTTCGTTTTGTTTTCAAACAATTTATGTGCAAATAACCTACGTAAGAGGGAATGCGACCAATTGCGTAATTGTAGGGCAGCAGTATGTTTTATTTTTGTAAAAATTAAACTATATCGATTTGCACCGAATTATAATTCCATTTTTTAAATTATTTAATTACGTACTTACCATGTGTGTATGTATACATTAGGATGAAAAAAAAATTAAAAATCGTATAGCAAAAACGTAATACCTATACATAAAATTCTAGGAAAATCTCCGAAGAAACCATGGGTCTAAAATAAAATCCTAATCCGCGCCTCTCGACTTGAACATTTTTTTACTTGGCTGAGAATTTTTTTTAATGTAAAAAAAATTTTGAGTGTAAAAAAAAAAAGTGCAAAAGAACTATGTTACTAAACAATTTTATTCAAAATATTCGATTTCTTTTTGGAAAAAGCTATTTTTTAAAAAAATTTAAAAAAATTTTCAAGTCGAGAGGCGCGGATTAGGATTTTATTTTAGACCCATGGTTTCTTCGGAGAATTTTCTTAGAATTTTATTTAGATTACGTTTTTGCTATACGATTTAAAAAAAAAAATCGACCCGCCCTAGTATACATATATCAATCGAATTTAAAAATAAAAAGAGTGTTTTTTTCTTACTATTTACTATGAGTATTTATTAATTTTACGTAGTATGAGCTCTTTACAAGTTTAATGGTTTAAAATTTTAACTTTTTCAGTACTTGATAATTTGTATGTTTCCCATGTGGAATGCTTCCGTAATAATTATAAGAACTAGTAAATTAAGCATCTCCATCCTGTGTTTATAACATACGTCATTCTCCTCAAACCAAAAAGAATAAATTGAATTTTTGGTAGAACTCACGCATTGCTCAACAATAAATTTTTTTATGCCTTTCATTTCTTTATTTTGTAAAAATATATTTTCAGTCCTTTATGTATATGAACTTTACAAACTTCAAAAAATAAGTCAGAGGGGGCACACAAACCTCCAAAGTCGGATTCTTTTTAATAATTTTTTGCATGAATAAACTTTTCTGAAGGATATGACAAAATTTGCGCTGGTTTTATTATATCCATACGACATTTAACGCATGATATTCGTTGGCTAAGTAACCAACAAAATATCGACTCGATGTTAATTCTATTGGAACATTGTTGGATGTAAAAGAATCAGCATCTTCATTAAAATATTCTTTATTTTCATTGTATATACATATCTGCGATTTCTATTTCAGGGGTGTGAGTACTCTCTGATGTACTGCCAGTACTTTGAGTATCTTCTAAAAAAACTTGATAGCTACTTTGACTGTTTTAATAGTAAAAATTTCAATGATCCCAACCCGCTGAAGCGTAGGTTAAGGCTTAATAATAAAACTTGGGAAGTACTGCAAGAGCTAGTTTCGTACATACGGCAAGTTGAATATTTCGGTAACAAAATATTCTGCATCAGTGGACTAATCGAAACCACCAGTGGTATATTATCGTTAACCGAGAAAATGTTACAAGAAAATTCTAATTTACTTACCATTTTAACCAGCCGTTTTAACCAAGACCCATTAGAAAACGTATTTTCATATGTACGCGCTAAAGGTGGCCATTGTAAAAACACTTCTGTTCACGAATTCAACATCGCAATGGTCAAGCTATTATCTTTAAAAATAATGCAATTTAGTTCCTCAAAAAATTGTGCAGAAGACGACGCAATATGTTTTCCACTTGACTTTCAAAACATTTTAGAAGTTATTGACAGTGTATCACCTAATAATCCAACCCCCTTGATAGATATCGCAGATATATACCAGGAAAATGAAGCATATTTTGATGAAAGTGCCGACAGCTTTAACTCTGTGAATGTGTCAATAGAACTTACTGCTAGTCGATATTTTATGGCTACATAGCGCAACAAGTATCCTGCACTAAATGCCGAATGGATATGATTTAACCATCTCAAATTTTAACATACCCATCAGAAATGTATATCCATACGAAAAACTATGAAAATTAATCTGATTTTAGAAGTTTATGTTCACCCTCTGATTTGTTTTTCGAAATATGCAAAATTAACATAAAAGTTTTCGAAAATTTATTTTAAAAGAACAGAGCAATGAAACACAAAAAAAAAAGTTATTATGGAGCAGTGCGTAGAATGTACTAAAAATACCATTCATTCGTTTTGGTTTGACGAAAGAAATGATTGTTACAACCATAGATTGGAATTTTTAAATTTGCTTATACTGGTATTACTAAGAAAGCATTCCTCTTGGGAGACATATAAATACAAAACTTCGAATGCTGAAAAGCTAAAATTTTAAAACATTAATAGGTATGTACTTGTCGTATTACTCGTCATTATAATCCTATCGTTAAAATTTTGTAGATCTAATTATGCTTTTGCTGATCCGTGTACGAGGCTATGTCATCAATATAATTATTTGTCTGAATTTGATGATTATTAATTAAGTTGCTGTAAAATATAACACTTTTTACATAAATAAATAAAAATAAAAGTATAATACGCGAACAATTTTAATAATATGGCTTTGATTTTTTTGGATTTCATTCTATATATTGTAAGTAGCGAAATCCACATATTTCTTTGTCCTATCCTAATCCCGCGAAGCTCTTCGCTTGTCTGCAGGAAAGAAACCAGAGTATCTAACGGGAATCGAACCCGCAACCCCAGCGCTGATCGACTAGCTCACTACCAACTAGCCTACCGGGGCTAGTTGGAAGTGCTTATTGCTTTATCTTGTAAAAACATTTTTGCAGACCTTTAAAAGAATTTTACAAACTTCAAAAAGTAAGACGGAAGGAGCACACAAACTTCCAAAGCCTGAATCTGTTGCATAATTTGTGATAATAATTTGTTGTAATAATAAATAAAATTGGATTTTTCGGCGGAAACGATTTAATAATTTTTCAAATTATACAGTTTTAATAAATATAAAATTGAAAGAAATTACGTTCATACACATCAAACTGGTGGCAAGTTTTTATGAAAATTAAAAATATTTTCATTATCATCAAATTCACATTGAACCATACTTGTGAGTTTTTTATTACTAACACAATTACAAAATTGTGAGTTTGATGAGGCATGTTAATGTGTGGCCTGTCGCTTTAGAAAATATAAAATATCTTTTATGAACAAAGCAGTTTATTCTTTCAGAAAAATTATTTTTTATATGCCTACAATTGTTTAAATTTAGACAATAACAGCATTTAAACTTCGGTGCGAATCGATATAATTTCATCTGTACAACAATAAAACACATATTATTGCCCTACAATTAAAATCGGTCACATTTGGTTTAACGTAGGTTATTTGCACAGAAATGGAATGCAAACAAAACATCTTTTATTATTTAAATGTGTTTTCAACGAGAAAACCAGACTTCTTTTAGTTTGTTTTTATTTTTTAATGCGATGTATACACATACAAACACACACACTCGTGTGCACATACATATACGCTGATAAGTGAGAAAAGTTCTCTGAGAGTAATAATAAAGACTGTAATTTACTCTCACAAGTGGATGTAGCGGCTAAATCCACCAGAAAAATTAATATAGAGAGAAAAATGTATGAACTTTGTATGGTCGTGCAATATCGTTATAAATCTATAGTCTTTGCTATAGATTTATAACAAAGATGCCCAGTAGTGGCTGATATCAGCAAATTAAACTCACACGTATACTTACGCTCTTTTGTTTGATCGTCAATCAACCAATAGGAAATCAGCATGTTGAGTGGGAGAGACAAACTACACTTGCAGAACTTCTGTGTCTTATTTTACATTTTAATCGTCATTGAGACTGCTGTGAGTTAACACATAAATAGAAATTATTGCGAATTATTAATGATGTCAGTCGAAAATAATTTTATGTTACAAAATGCTTTTGATGACATGCAATGTCTTATTTGTCATAAGACATTTAAAAAAACTAAGATATATAATTTAAAAAAACATTTTGAAGATGTTCACAAGAACATGAATTATTTGCAGGGGTGCTATTGTGGAATCGGTATTAAGGGAAAAATTAAAAAATTGCGAATTTTTTTCATTCTGTATTGATGAGAGCACCGATATTAATGACCTTTGTCAACTTGTAATCTGCATTCGATGCGTTGATTCAGATTACAATGTTTTCGAGTCAATATATTCTGTTGAAACATTTTATGGCAATGTAACCGGCAAATTATTGTTCGATGTCGTCAACGAAAAACTTCTTTCCGTTGTTGAATCTAACAAATTAGTCGGAGTTTGTACGGATGGTGCGAACACTATGACAGGCAAACGTGATGGATTTGTAGGACAGATAAAAAAAAATGAAATTGAGGTTTATACCTTGCATTGTATAATACACCAGGCTGCTCTTGCTTCTAAATTTATATCCGAGCATCCGGTCATAAAGGCTACTGAGCGGATAATTAATAGAATAAGGGGCGGCCATAACTCACTGACTCATAGAAAATTTGTAACATTTCTAAAAAATTCAAATGCTTCTCACCACGATCTATTAATGTTTACTGAGGTACGTTTGTTAAGCCGAGGTAACAGTATTAAAAGATTAATTGAGCTTAGAAATGAAGTATTTGAATTTTTAGAAGCTGAAAATATCGAAACAACCGAAAAAGAATATTTAAAAGATTATCAATTTATTTTAGACATGGCGTTTTTAACAGACATTTGTAACATTTTGAATGAGTTGAATTTGAAGCTGCAGGGAAAAGATAATATTTCTGATATGTTTAAAATTCTTTCAGATTTTAAAACTCGGCTATTTTTACTTGCTGTTTTACATTTCCCTTTTGTTAAACAAAGAAACAGAAAAAAAATGACAACACCCGCCACACATGTGCTTTCGTCGCAATCTCGTTGACGACTAAATAAAATGAATAGCAAATTGATTTCTTCCAGTGTTATTTCGTCACTCTCACCAATACTACTACCTTGGGCATCAATGATTTATAAAGATATTGCACGACCATACAAAGTTCATGCATTTTTCTCTCTATATTAATTTTTCTGGTGGATTTAGCCGCTAAATCCACTTGTGAGAGTAAATTACAGTCTTTATTATTACTCTCAGAGAACTTTTCTCACTTATCAGCGTATGTGTATGTGCACATGAGTGTTTGTGTTTGTATGTGTATACATTGCATTAAAAAAATAAAAACAAACTAAAAGAAGTCTGGTTTTCTCGTTGAAAACACATTTAAATAATAAAAAAATGTTTTGTTTGCATTCCATTTCTGTGCAAATTACCTACGTTAAACCAAATGTGACAGATTATAATTGTAGGGCAATAATATGTGTTTTATTGTTGTACAGATGAAATTATATCGATTCGCACCGAAGTTCAAATGCTGTTATTGTCTAAATTTAAACAATTGTAGGCATATAAAAAATAATTTTTCTGAAAGAATAAACTGCTTTGTTCATAAAAGATATTTTATATTTTCTAAAGCGACATGGCCACACATTAACATGCCTCATCAAACTCACAATTTTGTAATAAAAAACTCACAAGTATGGTTCAATGTGAATTTGATGATAATCAAAATACTTTTAATTTTCATAAAAATTTGCCACCAGTTTGATGTGTATGAACGTAATTTCTTTCAATTTTATTTTTATTAAAATTGTATTATTTGAAAAATTATTAAATCGTTTCCGCCGAAAAATCCAATTTTATTTATTACTACAACAAATTATTATCACAAATTATGCAACTGATTCAGGCTTTGGAAGTTTGTGTGCTCCTTCCGTCTTACTTTTTGAAGTTTGTAAAATTCTTTTAAAGGTCTGCAAAAATTTTTTTACAAGATAAAGCAAGAAGCACTACCAACTATCCCCGAATATTGCGTAGTCTTCTGCACAATTTGAGGAACTAAATTGCATTATTTTAAAAGATAAAAGCTTGGCCATTGCGATGTTGAATTCGTGAACAGAAGGGTTTTTGCAATGGCCACCTTTGGCGCTTACATATGAAAATACGTTTTCTAATGGGTCTTGGTTAAAACGGCTGGTTAAAATGGTAAGTAAATTAGAATTTTCTTGTAACATTTCCTCGGTTAACGATAATATACCACTGGTGGTTTCGATTAGTCCACTGATGCAGAATATTTTGTTACCGAGATATTCAACTTGCCGTATGTACGAAACTAGCTCTTGCAGTACTTCCCAAGTTTTATTATTAAGCCTTAACCCACGCTTCAGCGGGTTGGGATCATTGAAATTTTTACTATTAAAACAGTCAAAGTAGCTATCGAGTTTTTTTAGAAGATACTCAAAGTACTGGCAGTACATCAGAGAGTACTCACACCCCTTAAATAGAAATCGCAGATATGTATAAACAATGAAAATGAAGAATATTTTAATGAAGATGCTGATTCTTTTACATCCAACAATGTGCCAATAGAATTAACATCGAGTCGATATTTTGTTGGTTACTTAGTACAACGAATATCATGAGTTAAATGTCGTATGGATATAATAAAACCAGCGCAAATTTTGTCATATCCTTCAGAAAAGTTTATTCATGCAAAAAATTATCAAAAATAATCCGACTTTGGAGGTTTGTGTGCCCCCTCTGACTTATTTTTTGAAGTTTGTAAAATTCATATACATAAAGGTCTTTGAAAAAATATTTTTACAAAATAAAGAAATGAAAGGCATAAAAAAATTTATTGTTGAGCAATGCGTGAGTTGTACCAAAAATTCAATTTATTCTTTTTGGTTTGAGGAGAATGACGTATGTATGTTATAAACACGGGATGGAGATGCTTAATTTACTAGTTCTAATTATTATTACGGAAGCATTAGTTCTAATTATTATTACAAATACAAATTATTAAGTACTGAAAAAGTTAAAATTTTAAACCATTAAACTTGTAAAGAGCTCATACGTAAAATTAATATATACTCATAGTAAATAGTAAGAAAAAACTCTCTTTTTATTTTTAAATTCGTTTGATATATGTATGTAGACTAGGGCGGGTCGATTTTTTTTTTAAATCGTATAGCAAAAACGTAATCTACATAAAATTTTAAGAAAATTCTCCGAAGAAAATTATATGCCCGCCTTTGCAAAAAAAAAAAAAATTTTTAAAAAATAGTTTTTTCCAAAAAGAAATCGAATTTTTTGAATAAAATTGTTTAGTAACGTTGTTCTTTTGCACTTTTTATTTTTTTACACTCAAAATTTTTTTTACATTAAAAAAAATTTTCAGCCAAGTAAAAAAGTGTTCAAGTCGAGAGGCGCGGATTAGGATTTTATTTTAGACCAGCGAAGGGCAGATAGAGAACATTGAATAAAAGAGAGTAAATTAGTTGATTTACACTTAGAGAAATTTTTGAAAAGTTTTTCAAACTGTACGTAAATTTGCAAAACAAAAAAAAAAATTTAGTAAAAATATTATTATTATATAATTCATCAAGTTTTCCTTAACGTTAAAACATATATATGCATATTGTCACCTGAAATCGAAAAGACCGTGAGCACAAACTTCAAAATGTGTACTATTTATATGTAAATATGCAAAAAAAAAAAAGAAAATCAATAAAAAAACTTGGTTATTATATAATTCATCATCCCACATGATTGCTGAAAAGTTTTTAAAAAAAGCTGAAAAAACAAACATAAGCACAGCTTGATCACAACACAATAAATATATTGTCAGTGTACCACTACGAAATTGCAAAATTTGCCAAAATAACAACATGCGCAACAGTCCTGCTTTGTTGAAATTTATTAAGCAACTGAATACAATTTTAGTTTTTTTCCTTCTGTTGTATTTATTTTTCGGGTTGCCTTTGTTACTGTTTATGCATGAAACAATGAATTCAAGATTTTCGGTTTGTGGGCAGTAGTAAATGAACGAAAACAACATCACACAAACACGTGTATGTGTTATACGGTAAATTTTTTCACATTCTGATTTCAATGTAAATATTGTTGTTTCTTCTTTTTTTGACTACTAAAAAATAGTTTTTTTATTTATTTTCTCTATTTTAAATCTACTTTTTTTAAGTAAAAAAGTAGTATAATAAAACAAGTGTATGGTATGTTTTGGGGATTTTAAGGAATTCCTTAGTAGGGCAGTTTTTGCATTTTTAGCAGCTCTGGTAAAAAAAATACACGATGAGTAAATGTAAAAACCCGAAAAACTTCGTAATCCAGGCAAACCAGCGCCCATCGCTGTTTTAGACCCATGGTTTCTTCGGAGAATTTTCTTAGAATTTTATGTATATAACGTTTTTGCTATACGATTTTTAATTTTTTTTTCATCCATACAAATTAACCCGCCCTAATGTATACATACACACATGGTAAGTACGTAATTAAATAATCTAAAAAATGGAATAATAATTCGGTGCAAATCGATATAGTTTAATTTTTACAAAAATAAAACACATACTGTTGCCCTACAATTACGCAATTGGTCGCATTCACTCTTACGTAGGTTATTTGCACATAAATTGTTTGAAAACAAAACGAAATCAATTAAAAAAAAATACCAAAAACCGGTTTCAACGAAAAAAAAAACACAAACACACACACACTTTGGCTGGCAAAAACAGCAAACATGTGTATGTATTAATGCATGTGGTTTCTTGCTCTCTTTAGTTCTCTCAATGTGAGCACGAAGTTTTTGCTTTCTTGTTACTTCCCCCCCTCATCATTAAGAAGCACAAAATTTTTGAAAATTTCAAATGTACTAAGTGCAACATCTTTATATATTTATAGTCTTTGGCATAACCGTCGTTTATACATTTGTGTACATGTGTGTTTGCAAGTATAATAACAACATAGAGCACACCGTCTTTTATACATGTGTGCACATGTGTGTTTGCCAGTATAATGCAAGAAAAAACACATTTTGGGAGAATAACAAAATACACAACTTCTTTTTATACATGTATGTGCGTGTGTTTGCAAACAAATTTAAAACGCTTTTAAAACCATTTAATCCTCAAAATTTAGAAAAAAAATGTATATTGTGCATTTCTACACAAAAATAACTTTAAAACGATATATGTTTCATTAAAATCGGTGGACGTTAAGATACTTAAAAATCAACGATAAAAAATTTCTTCCGTATTTACATATACATATATATAAGATTACCAAAAAACTTATCGTTACTTTAATTTATGGCGTTGCATTATGTACAAATTAATCAAAAATCTAATTTCCTACATCAATCGGACTTTGATCTCCTTGAAAAATAATAAAACGATTATTATGTTCCTTATTATACTTCATTAATATAGTATGAATTAGAGTTTGCTATAAACCGTAGAATGTGAAACCGCGGTTTCGGTTTTGAATATATCCAAGTTAAACTACATACATATTGGTATTTCCACAGAAATGTCTACTTTTTGTCACGTAACGTCACCAACCATTTTTAATTGTTTCTCAAAAAATAATAAAAATATTATTTATTTTTTTGCATTTGGGTGTAGAGCGCAACTAGATATTCATTTAGTGAAAGAGAGGAAAAATTTGAACAACGTGGTTCTAAAATACAAGAATAATTGCTAGGTGACGTGACTAGGGATGAAACGATACGAGTAAATACAAGTACATATTCGATACTTTTATGTAAGTACCAAGTGTTTTTGTAATCGATACTTAGCAACCGAGTAACAAGTAGTATCGATAAAAAAAATGCTCGGTATCGGTCAAACGTAATCGTTTCACTTTGTTATTGAAATTAATCTTAAATTTTTGATTATTTTCCAAAGCTGGAGCAGCAGTAACGGTGTCAAGAAACCGTTTGACCAGTTAACGCCTATAAACCCAAATCGTCTAGGTCCATTTCCTCAATTTATGGCTATAGGAAGTCCGTTATCATCTCGCGATAGCGAACGCCATTCACGGTAATTGCTTGGCCGACCTCATTTTCAAAGAAGTACGGCCCGATAACGCCGCCAGCCGAAGAACTAACTGGGCGAGCATGCACATTTGTTTTTCCATTTCCTTCAGACCCGGTTGGCTGAAATTTGCGCAGAATTCTGCCGATTGTGGAAACATTTGGTCGATTATGCTGATTAAAAAAATCACGATGTGCATGAAATGTATGTTGATTGAACGCCCATTTTCGTAAAAGGCTTTAACAATCTTAACGCGCTGCTCAATTGTGTATCTCTCAATGGTAGAAGCTGTCAACTACTGAAACAAAGAAAGGTCAAATTAAGTTGCACAAAAAACTTGACGTTAAGGTGTGACTCACAATTAACATCGTGGATTATGGTTTTACCACACTTTATTATACATATATTTACCAATTTCAAAAAAAAAAATACATATTTACATTTTAAAAAAATACACAGTGACATTGTTGATTTCTGGAATTAAAGGGTAATATTCTGAACGTTCTAAAAAATTTCGTTTCCTAAGATAAAAAAAGACTTTTTGGAAGGGAATTGGTACTAGGTGGTAACAAAAAGTGGTCTCAATTTTTACACTTTTCGTTTTGCACAAAAATTCTAATGTGTCGTAGTTCTTATTGTATTGTATAGTACTTAACACTATTCCTTTATCATACAACCCGATACAAGTAAGTATCGATACTTTTTATTCGATAATGAGTAGGTATCGATACTTTGCGAGCGATACCACATCGAGTAAAAGTATCGATACCTTAGAGGTATCGTTTCATCCCTAGACGTGACGTGACAAAAAGAGAGTATTTCTGTGGAAGTGCCCATATATATTTTTTTGTATGTAAAACAATTTTTTATTTGTTTTAATTCGGGCACATTTGTTCTTATTACTGTAGTTCCCGCTTAAGTGCGCATCGAAAAATGTTGAGTTATCTACGCATTTAAATGGGGAATCTTTTAACCGATAACCCTGATAAATACACAGTCAACTCATTTATAAAAACCTCGCTTAAAAACTCAATAATCATTTAAAAGTACTTGTTTAGTTATAAGGAAAAATAAAATTTATTATACCTAGTTCTCATACGAAATTAAATATAATATTAAAACTAAAACTAATTCAATAAAAATTCTTACATAAATACATATGCATATACAATATTTATTAAAAATATAAATATCTTTTGTATATAATATGTATTTTATTCGACCTTTATTATTTTCAAGTACATATTAATAAATTGTCGAGCTTTATGTCTTATTTTAAAAAACTTAAAATGTTTATTCGAACCAATATTTCGGCACTTAGAATTTGTAAATTCATAAAATAAGAAAGAAAAAACAAACCCCTGAAGAAGGAAAAGAAGTGCCGAAACATTGGTTCGAATAACTATAAGTATAAAGTACAAAAATACTTGGCGGATATTTAAAAAAACCCAAGTTTTTTGGTTACGCATTTAAGCAAATTATTTTGTTCAAATTTATGTAATTTCGGACAAAGATAATGAATCATTAAAACGGGGAACGCATTTAAGCGAGGTCATTTAAGCGGGATTTTGTTCATGTAATTATGTGAAAATTTTACTTTAAGCGGGGTGCATTTAAGCGGAAACTACTGTAGTATTTATTTTAAATTTAAAGAATTTTAAAATACCTTGCCATTGTTCCAGTCTGTTTTTCAATTTCTTTAAGCATAAATATATTTTTAAAGTAAAAGATAAAACTGAGGTTTTCTGGTCTGTTTTCGATTTCGGTTTTTAGGCATTAAAACCGCAATCCCTAGTATGAACTATATGAATACTTTAAAATGAAATTCAGGCGAAGACTTTTTAGATTGATTTTTTGAAGTACGGTCAAACGTGGTATAAGGGCTTTTAGTGGGATACCCAATCCAAAAGGAATTTACTGTTTAAGACAACATTTTTTGTATACTTGTTACTCTGTTAAATATATTTTCATTCTGTTTTACTATCATCTTTATAAAAATAAGCCCTATGCTCCTTATAGGAGCTAAAAGAACCAATATATGTATATACAAAGTTAAATTTCTACTTTGCCAAATTTGATCAGACTTCAAGCTTGCTGTCATCTGTGAAAAATACGTTGCTTCAAAAAGTGACAAAAGCAACTTGGACAAAAAAAAAGTGTGATAAAAGATAGAAATAAGAAATTCAACGGAAAAAATATAGTCTCTAAAGTGAAGCGTGATAGGGTTAGCTTTTGTAAAACGTCCTAAAACCGATGGATCAGCCCAACAGTAACTCGATATCAACTCAAGTAAACATCTGGAAACATTTGGACAGACAAATTAAAAAAAAACATTGGCAGCAAGCACTCTCTGAATAAAATTCTGCAGGAAGAGTAGTTAAAATTGTCTACTGAGCTAACTTTAAAATGGGTGGAATTAATGCCAAAGAGACTAGAAGCCGTCCTTAAAGCAAAAAGAAATCAATCAAAGTATTAACCACTTCACTTTTCTTAGTATTTTAAAACTGTACACTTTTTTTTGACGCGCTTAAAACGGAAAAAATTAGTTTTTTTATTGTACTGTTTTTGTTGTTTTTGAAATATTTCAAATTTTAAGTTTTAAATTGTAATAACAGTGTCCAAAGTTTTGTAAGTGATAATAAACTTCTAAAAATTTGAATTCTTTTTTGCTAAAATAACACTTTTTATATTGGAAAACCTGTTGTACACTTTATTTTGACGCTAACAGTATATATATATATATATGCACAGCGTTTATTTAGCGAACAGTTTTTGAAGCTAGCGCATAAACGGCGGACAGTTGCATACTTAGCGAACAGTCCGCCAAATGATTACATGCCTAGAGCATATTTACCGGACACGTCAATTTTTCCCCACAAATTTTAATTTTTTTGGTTTGTTCTTTTTTTTTACTTTATTTGATTGCACTGTGGTTATATATCAATCCATTACTATTAAAACTTCTATATATACGGCTTAAATGCCTTAATTTTGTATTTTTTTAACAAATTTTAACAAATTTTGTTGCGTAGTATTGCCAAGTACTCTCATATATTTTCCCATTTTTTTTCTCCGTAAAAAATATATACAAGTGATTTCGAGGACACAGAGAAAAAATATAAACATGTGACTTCGAGGACACAAAGGGAAAAATATATACATGTGACTTCGAGGACAAACCGTTACATTTTTCAGCGTTGCCATTGTAAACAATTTTCCCTTATTTTTTACAGGTTAATTTACGATGTTTTAAAGTTAATGAAGGTTTTTAAAAATATCCTGCCGTATTCATAAAGAATTACAGTGCATGAACATTTTGCCTTAAAACACGTTTCAAGCTTATTTTATATTTTAAATACGGCTGATATAATGATGAAAATATCTAATGATGATTTTTGGCTACTGACCGATCTTATTTTATCTGTCCAACATACCTTAATTAAGGGTTGCACGATCAAGTTTTGCCTTTCAAGTTTTTTAAACTTTAACCAAATTTGATTTCAAAATTCTCTCTAAAGTGGATTTACCTACAACGTTTAAATTTTTAGGCACGTGATTAATGGACAGAGCAAAATAAAGATGTTGCGATGAAGTTTTTCTTAAGTTTTTTTTTCTGAAGTTTTTCCATAATTAAAAAAAAAATAAGTTAAACAATTTTGTCGTAACCAAATCTATACCAAATATAAATTTAAACTGAAATTTTGGATTAGTACACTATTGTTGATCAAGAGCGACATGTGTCATTTTAAAGATCTGCTGATTTATTTTATGTTTTTTTTTTAATAAATAGTTTATCGTATCCTCCTTTTTTAAAGAAAAATATATTTTTTAATTTAATTTTCTTATATGTTTTATTTGGTTGTTCAACTGCTTAAAACTTAAAAACGCCAAGGCTTAATTGGATACTTTCCTCTTCGTGTTTGTTTATAATTGGTACGCAAAGGCTTAGGAAAAGAGAAAAGTCGACAAAACAGGTGGAAAAATTTATTGAAATGGTTGTTTATTTTTTACTTCGTTTATGTTTTTTTTCAAATATTCAATTTGAAAACATTAAAATAATTTAATTTAGATTTTTCTTTTCTATGGCAATGCGGGCGCATCCGGTGTACGAAGTAGAATTATATCTAACACACAATTCATACGAGCGCTTTTGCGGCTTCTTTTTTTCTTAGGACTTTATTGTCTAAACCGCAACGCAACGCCAAGTATTTCATTGAAAGCCAAAACAAAAGACACGCCAAAAAAGCGACGTCGTAAAAATCCCCGTCTGAATTTGCTGTAACACGACGCGCTTTTTAGTAACATCTTCTTTTATTTGAGAAAGGGCCTCGATTATCAGTCATTCGATTAACCAGCAACATCAATTATATGGTTAGGTTAGGTTAGAGTGGCCGGTCACAAAGACCCCGCATAGACCAAATAGGTCCCTAGCGTTACCACAATTGTCCGATAACCCACAGAAGAAAGTAAAAAGGTCAGTCAGATGTGATGGTATCCAAGGTACCCCACACTCTCTTGACGAATGCAAGGAGTCTCATTAACCCAATTCCAGAGACTTCCCCGAGATCTTGGAGATAATGATCTCCCAGACAGTTCGCCCTGGAGCGCACGAGTGCCGGACAGTAGCATAGCAAGTGCTCTACCGTCTCCTTTTCTCCTGGTACCCCACAAAATCTACAATTGTCACTATTCAACCGGCCCGCCCTATAGGCGTATACCGCAGTCCAACAATGACCCGTTATAAAACCTATCAGAAGTCTACAGTCCCTTCTCGATAGCGACAGAAGCATTTTCGACGACTCCGGATCATAGGATCCCCACATAACCTTGGAAACCCTGCACGTTCTTGTGTTTTCCCAAAACGCCTCTGATCTCCTCCGTATAGCAGAGTCCGTATCTCTCCTTATATTCTGAATTGGAGCCGGGATGACCACCCTCCTATCGTGTGGTAAAAGGGCCCCCCGTTTCGCCAATTCGTCCACCTCCTCGTTGCCCTCTATGCCCTGGTGACCGCGAACCCAGTAGATATGCACTCTCCTATTGACACAGAGTCTATCTATCGAGCCCCTACACTCCTGGACGACAGATGAGTATGAGTATTCCGCCGTTATAGCCTTGATCGCCGCCTGGCTATCAATGAAAAAGTATACCTGCGAGTTCTCGGTGCTGGGAACACGTGCCAAATCAGCAGCCATTTTGGCTGCAAAAACCTCCGCCTGGAAAACGCTGCAGTAATCGGGAAGCTTATACGATTCCCGAATACCCAGTTCTCGGCAGTAGACTGCAGCTCCAACTCCGTCCTCCATTTTGGAACCATCAGTGTAGAATCTGAAGGTCCCTTGGCCTGATCGGAGTCCTACCAACCAGCCGTCCTCCTCTATGGTAACTCGCGGTTTCCTTCCAAGTGTCAGTCTCGGAATGGTGTAGTCACTGCTACAATCTATTCCCCTTATAATACTACCGTGACCATAGGGTCCATATACAAATTGTCCCGTCGCCCTTAAGCGGATCGCAGACCTCCTTGCAGTTCCTTCTGCCACTAGATGAATCGGCTGCAAGTCCAGGATCACATCCATTGCCGCAGTCGGTGTACTACGCAGAGCACCGGTGATAGTAAGTTCGGCGAGTCTCTGTACGCCCGTTAGCATATTCCGGTACGATATCTTATCCAAGGCCGTCCACCACACAAGTATCCCGTAGAGTAGGACTTCAATTATATAGTAAATATACAAAAGTCTTTAATCAACTTAAAATACTTTTGAACAATCATAAAAATGTGAATAAAAGGCGAATTCTCTTGCAAATTACTGGGAAGCATGTTCTGCAAAAATTACATTTTTACTCATATTATTTAAACATGTACATTAGGGGTACAACCAATTTTTTGGCGTATTACCATGAGGCCAACCATGTCCTAGTAACCACGAAAATCATAATCTTTTGTAATTTTTCTCAAAAAATTTCACGCACCAATTGGTTTTTCTAAACCAATGCTATATTGAATATTCATAATTTTATACGGTGTTTTGTTTTCTTTTTTATTTTTTCTTTTGTTATTAAAGGTTAAAAAAACGTTTTCGTTTGCGGAAAAATCTCTTACCATCTCTAAATATTAATGACATTTCATACTTGAGCTATTTTTTGTTTTAAATAAACATATTATTAATTTTTCTTAGCAAAAAAGAAAATCAAAAATTTTCAAAACTTCATCGCGGTTGGTGTGTGAACTTTTTTGACCTTAGCGAAAAAATAAATATACGTTCCCTTATAGTTTTTTATTGTCTATCTATTAAAAAATTGTTAAAAAGTTATATCCCTAATGTACATACGTAAATCTGTATATAAAATCTCTTAATAATTTTAACTAGAAACACACAAAAAACTAATAAAAATTGTTGCTATTGATAACCGAGGTCTGACTGTATTTTCAAACTGATATTTCAAAGTTAGTCATAGAATAAAACGTAACAAGAAGAAAATAAGTTGAAAGAGAAATATGAGAAAAAGACATAAAAAACACTTACCAAGTATTTTTGTTTATCCCTCTTTCTTCTCTAAACCGTGGCCACCAAACCAAAAGAGACGTCGTAAAAGCCCACGCCTGAATTAACTGTAAGGCGACCTACGTCGTAGATACGCTTTTATATTTTCGCCAGCTATTGTGTGCCTTTGTATACAATATTGTACGTTTTAATTTGGCAACGTATCTACGTCGTACAGTACTACGTTTATATGGTACAATTGTGTTCCTTAAGGCTAGATTACAGGGTTTTCCTAGTTTATCTGCCGAACTAGTTTTCGGGCCTATTGAAAATTTTGTCTAAAACTTGATTTTTTTTTGGAAAAAACATGAGAATTTTTTCGGAAACCAATAATATCACAGAATACTTAGAGAACTGTCACGAGAAGGACGATTTTGCTTTTTTTTTTGTCTCTTTCTAAGAAAGCTGCCCTTTTGCATTTCTCTGTTCATCATATTCTTTGCCGCAATGAACACAAATTTATTTAGTTAAGATTTATTTGCAAAACTGTTGTAAAAATTAACTTTTTAGTTCACCACAACACGAGTAAATAATATTTAAGTAAGTAAATAACATTACAATACAAAACAATATTACTAAATACATTTTTTTTGCACAAAAAACATCGTTTGTTAAACTAATGCATTTGTTTAACGTGGTTTGTGTTTTGTTATTTTGATAACGCCATTTGTGTTTATTGTTGCGGTCTGTTTTTACACCTTGCCACTTCACTACCAAAAATCGCTTTCGGTCTCTTCGAAAACTGCCCTCGCAACTGTTTTGGGCCTTTTTCACACGTCACTTTTAACAGTTCTGTGTATTCTGTGGTAATATTCAGAAAAAAATTAATTCTTAAATATAATTCAAAATTCTTTAGAACATCATAATTCTTATTTTACCTTTTTCAGCTGTGTCATTATCAAAAATTTGATATATGTATGTGTCAAAATTACAATTGAATAATTAACTTTTTTTTAACTTTTTGCAACATTGTATGCATTTCATAAATATCACGAATTTTCTTTCAAAAATACATCTGGAAAATGTGGAAAATGCATTTTCCGGTAATTATATACATACTTATGTGCATATGAGGAATTATGAATTAGAGAAATATTTTTTCTGAAGATTACCGTTTGGCAGCTACGAGCCAAAAATAGTGCAAAAACTAACCTGTGATATAATTTTTAAGTTTGTGTCTAATTTAATTTTTCATGTTTAATGTTTTTATGTTTGTCTACAACAAATTATTGTTCAATGTAATAAAAAATTAATTTCTCTTTTTACGAATCCCTTGATAAAGTGAACATAACATTCACGAAACGTTGGGAAAATATGGATTAAATGCATTTTAATTGCATATATTTTTATAAACAACTACATTGGCGAAACAAAAAAAATAATATAGATACAATTTTTGGACTGTGGGCCAAAAATTGTGAAATATTTATAAAAATTTTATATTTTCAACATTTTTTATTTTTCGAATTTATTCTATGAGCTTAATTTCAGTTATGTTTAGGACTATAACAGTCGATTTCATCATCTTTAGATACTTTAGCACCTAAAAGAATATATTTGGGATCGTTAAGGTATGAAGTATTAAAGGAGTAAACAGAATTATACAACGTTACAGTAATAAAGCACACATAGAGTCTAAGATGATTTGTTTCATAAAAACTTCACTGCATCCTTTCATTTAATATACTGCAAATTGTAGTTTATTATTATTTATGAAAATCTTTATAAAAATTTTAATCATTTTTATGTCTAAAAATACTTATAAAATAGAGATTACATGACAAATGGTAACGCTGGTAATATGCACTCTGTGTGTTTCTTTCCACACTGCTGCCAATTTAGCTATTTTCTTATCAAATCCAGCGATTTTTAATAAAATTTATAGGACAAACTTTTTAACTTTAAATTTTATTTAAAAAGGGTGATTTTTAGCGATTTATAGGTAAATTCACTCATAATTAAAAATGTAGCTATTATTTATTGCGTTTGTTTTATAATAATTTAATAATTTTAGTTCAAAAGGAGTTATTTTTAGCGATTTATAGCTAAATGCACTTATTATTAAAAAAATTTAGCTATACTTTATTGTGTTTGTTTTATAATAATTCATTAATTTTATTTCAAAAAGTGTGGTTTTCAGCGATTTATAGCTAAATCCACTTATAATTGCAAAAAAGGTATTTTATTGAGAGTGAAAATTATTATTTTGTGCCGCACACGCCACTTTTCAAAATTTATTTCTACAAATTAAGCTTTTTGTTCCGCAAACATATATTTAATGCTGTATATTGTGATGTTGACAGTTTATCTAACTTCTACTCCTTTTTTACGGCAATGAAGCGAAGCAAGATTAAAATGTATTTTCTTGTCAAATTATCTTGCTTTAACTTCTACAGCATTTGCCAAGCACTGGCTCGTTATGCCAAACAATATTTAATACACTTCAAAAGAGTTGGTATGGAGCAAAATTAATGCTTAATATTCAGAAAGCGGGTAATCAAAATAAATACATCCATACCTTACTAATTGTTCTTAAATGGTCGGCGGGTTAAACCAATAATGAGCTGAAGAAATTTGTTGATTGTCGTTGAAAGACCACATACAAAAAATGTCAATTTATGAACTTTTAACTTTTCTACCAAACACGTTTTATGTCTCATAAATTTGAAAAATTTTTATATTCCATTATAAATGTTTTCAATTTCAGAATTTGCAATTGTTGCCTTTTTCCGATTTCATTCTTCAAAGCTTTTTTTCCGAGAAACATAAAATACCAAAAAATTTTTATATTTAAGAAACTTTTTTAAAAAAATACAAATACAAACTTGGTACTTTTTTGAAATTCTAACGATTATGGGTGAAGGTCGTGTACTTAATTACCGTTAATATTGGACCTAGAAACATTAAACTCAACATGCAATATCCAGAGTGATAAGACTCAATGCGGAACTTTTTGGTACGTCTTTAACTGTTACTTTTTTTGAATTTACGTTGGTATTGGACTTAAAACTCAAAATTACACATGCAAGATCCTGAGTAAATGTGAATCTTTAAAGGGATCTATTTGGTACGTTTTCGTTCTTTAACTGGTCCTTTTTTTAATTTACATAAAATCAAATACGCAATGTCCTGGGTAGATTAGAATCTTTAAGAGGGGCATTTTGGTACTTTTTGGGTCTTTAACTGGTAGTTTTTGAATATTCGTTGGTATTGGAATTAAAACATAAAATTAAACATGCAAGGCCCTCTTTCGTTCCTTAACTTGAACTTTTTTCAATTTTTATTATTATTGGACCTAAAAACATAAAATTAGATGCCATGAGTGAATGAGAACATGTAAAAGGGGCTTTTTGGAAATGTTTGGTCTTTAACTGGTTCTTTTCGAATTTGCGTTAGTATTTGGCCTAAAACATAAAATTAATGATTTTACACAACGTTTACTAGATCAAAAAGCATTTCAGACTTTATTAATAACAATTTAAGAAATATTGTTAAGTAAATCCATAAAAACTGTGGCAAAGTAAATAGTGGATGAAATTTGTGGGAAAGCTTTTTTCGGATTCTACACGCAGAGAAAAAATATTGTTGGGCATGGTTACAGCAACAATACTATGTTTATTGTAACAATATATTGTTGTCGTACACAAAAAAATTTTATTTTTATTTAATATCAACAATATTATAGTTACTGTAAACATATTAATGTTTATCGCAATTATAAATTTGAGTATTGTTGACCGAAAAATAATTATTTTTCTAACAACTAAATTACGATAACTTTCAAAATATATTATATTACTCACAACCATATCATGATATTTAATAGCCATGACATGATAACTTTCTATACATTTATCATATTATGTTGAAGATGCAATTAAACTATTTTTACTCTAATAATATTGAATCAGTTGTGTCGTTTATTTTATATGTGAGCGGTTAAAGATAAATTCCCATAAAAAAAAAAGTTTAAAGAAATTAAAAAATTTTAAATTTTAGCGGTGTTCATTCAGTATTAGTGATGTAAAGCGGCCCATACACTTGCAATATTATTGTGTATGATACTCGCCATAATTTTTCCATTTTATCCTATATTATGCTATAAGTCGCACAAGGTTTTCATTCATTTAATAAAAAGGGGAACATAACCTATAGGAATAACATAAATAGCATTGTACAATGATGCAATCACACTTCTTTTTAATTTCGTTTTGCAATAAAAATCAAAAGTCTTTTGATTGTTGCCAATATATGTTAAGTTTAGCTAAGAATGCCATTTTATTTTATTACTTCAATTAACATTACAATGTTATATAGCTTATAACTATTTATAACTACTTTATAGATAGGGTGATTCGTGTATTAAAATTAATGTAATTACATTGTTTACTTACAATGTATTAAATACACAACATCTTCCTTTTTAAAAAATACATTGTATATGATAATAAAATACAATATTCAATTCATTAAATTATATTTGTTTTACAATTCAAAGTTTGCTCAAGATAGTTTTTTAAATTTATTACAAACGTTCATAAAAACTGTGTAAGCATTAATCGAATTCAACAAAGCAGTCATATCTTGAAGGTGGATTGATTTTTCTACCCGTTCTTGTTCTATAAGCAGTATCATTGGAATTCTGAACATCAACTTCTCTCTTTTCATCTGTTTTTACAATGGTCCCATTTGACCCATTTACTTCTAGGCTTGCTGATGGTTCATGTCTTAAAGAAATATGCTGTTCGTTCCTTCTATACAATGCACCTTCATTATCCCTTACGAGAAACGATCTTGGCTCCTCGCAGTCTTCCACTACTTCACCTTGAAACCAAAACGAATGATCATTTTTCCTAAACATTACCCCATCTCCCGGGTTTATGGTTCTTCTGTTGGTCGTATTTTTGTTGTAATGTTTGGTTGATTTTATTATTCCCTTTTCCAATTTTCTTTCATACTCTTCAGTATTAACTAACTTGGATTGAAAATTTTTTGAAAATGATGGCAATTTCGTTCTTAAGTGCCTTGACATTAACAACTCTGCTGGGCTTGGCATGTTAGCCTTTGGAGTTGTCCTATAATGCAGAAGAGCCATATATGGATCTGTTCCACTCTCCTGGCATTTGTGTAACATTTTCTTTACCGTTTGAATTGACCTTTCGGCAAGACCATTTGACCTTGGTAGGTATGGGCTTGAGGTTTTGTGGTCAATGCCCCATTCACTACAAAAAACTTTAAATTCCCTAGAACCATACGGAGGTCCATTATCGGAAATAAGGATTTGAGGTATTCCATGTCGAGCGAAAATAGACTTAAGCTTTACTATAACATTAGCACTTGAATACCCATTGCTTAATATATCAATTTCAAAATACTTTGTATAATAATCAACCACCATAAGATATTGATTTTTGTTAAATTCAAAAATATCGCAACCCACTTTAAACCACGGAATGTTGTAGATTTCATGTGGAATCATTTCAAGTTTAGTATTTGCATTACGATATTTAAGACAAATTTCACAACCACTAACTACATTAAAAATATCATTGTAAATGTTGGGCCAGTATATACTCTTACGAGCTAAACTTTGGCATCTTTGAATGCCCATATGACTCTCATGTAATGCATCAAGCATCTTACGACGTAAACCCTGAGGAATTAAAATTTGATTTCCCTTAAGAATCAAACCGTCCAAAATTGTCAGCTCGTCCTTGATCCTAAAGTAGGGCATAACCTCCCTATCAACCATTTTCTGACCCCTAGGCCACCCATTTTCTATATACTGTTTTATCTTCTGACACGTTTCATCAAGTTCAATATGCTGTCTTATGTCATCAACATTCGAAAAAGGAATTTCCATATAAGTTTTCAAAAAATTGCAATGCAATGAAACTTCATTATCAAGTTCTTCAAAGGCTTTCTCCCTTAAAGGACACCTTGACAACGTGTCAGCAATATACAAAAATTTTCCCGGTTTGTATACCACACTTAAATTGTACGACTGTAAGCGTAACATAAACCGTTGCAACCTTGCCGGTATTTTGTATAAGGGCTTATCAAATAAAGTTACTAATGGTTTGTGATCGGTTTCAACGTTCACACGAGTACCATAGGTGTACTGGTGAAACCTCACACAACCAAATAGTATCGCGAATAGCTCCTTCTCAATTTGAGCATAATTCATTTGAGCATTTGTCAATGACGCTGAGGCATAAGCGATGGGATTTTTCCCATGCAATATCGCAGCCCCAACTGCATACTTGGATGCATCGACAGTTAAAATTAATTGTTTACTCGGATCGAAATACGTCAACACTGGTGTTGTTGTAATTTCCAGCTTCAGATTATCAAATTCTCCTTGTATTATATCATTCCAATGCCATGAGATATCTTTTCTCAACAATTCTCTTAAATGTTTATTTTTTAGAGACAAATTATCAATAAAACCACCTAGGTAATTAACCATGCCTAAAAACCGTTGTAACTCCGTTACATTATTCGGAATTGGCATCTCCAAAATGGCCTTTATTTTTTCCTTATCCGGCTTGACCCCCTCTTCGTTAAAAACGTGTCCTATAAACTTAATCTCCCTAAGTAAAAATTTTGATTTCGTTTTATTGAATTTTAATCCCACTTGCCTTGCCCTTTCCAGCACCTTTTTTAAAATCTTGTCATGCTCCTCTTCTGACTTCGCATAAATCAAAAAATCATCGATGTAAATCAATAAACCATCAATATCACCAAGCAACTTAATCATTTCCGCATGGAAAATTTCCGGAGCGGCATTTATGCCAAAAGGTAAACGGAGAAATCTATATCTCCCGAAAGGAGTATTGAAAGTGCATAGTCTAGAGCAGCCATCGGCAACCTATACTATTACATTTTGCGATTATGTGCGTTATATTCGCTCTCCCTCTCACCACGAACCGGTGTTGCCAGAAAAAACATTTTTCTCATATCCCCAATTTAAAAGTAAGAATCTCCAATCGTTAACATATTTTGATACATTACATCTTCAATATGTAATATATCATATGGATACAAATTTTTGCATGATTATTTGCTGCCATATGCTTAGGAGAATGCACTGCTATAAATGACATGTCTCATCTTATTATCTGTATAAGAAGTGTTATGAAAATTTTGTGTTATTCTCCAACAAGCATTATTTTTAAAAAGTTTGAATATAATGAGAACAGGGAAAATTGTCGTTCAAATTGTGAACAAAATACGTGGAGGCCATAATGCCTTAAGTCATAGAAAATTTAAAGATTTTCTTGAAGCCGTGCATGCTGAATATGGAGATTTGGTTTTTTTTGGATTTTAGCCTTCGTAAAGAAGTCATAACGTTTTTGGACGAAAATGTAACAAACGAAACTAAGGCATTGTCTAAACATTTGAAAGACAAATCCTTTTTATTAGATTTTGCGTTTCAAACAAATTTTGATATCAAACTTCATATTTTATTACATCATCAATATTTATTTCATATGGACAGGATTTTATGCGTAACAGATTTTCTAAATGCTTATCAGTCAAACGATTTCGACTTTTAGTTTGAATGTGTTTAAGTGCCGAAAATGTTGACTCACAAATGTAGGTCGATCCAAACATTGCATACAATTTAAAAATTTCGTTTTTAGCTTTCGGGTATAGATCTTCAGAAATATTTCTCCAAAACTCAATTCCATTAGTAAATGGTAAAGCTAGATCTTCCCTCATTTTAATAAGTTCTGCTTTAAGATCGTGATTATGTAGTTCAATATTACATAACAAAGGGTTGTTATGCATTTCAATCAAATTTTCAATTTTTTTAAAATCATGAAAACGATTGTTGTAATTATTTAACAGAGATTGGAGCACATTTACATACTCATTTAGTTTGCTATTGCTATTTGAAACTTCACTATAAATTTCAAATGTTCTTGTTAAACTTATTAAATTGTTATTTTTAAGGTTTTGTATTAAAATTTCAACTTTTCTTATAAATTGTTTAAGTGCAGAAAATAGCTCAAAAATTGTTTTGGTTTTTCCTTGCAACTGGATGTTAAGTTGATTGACAAATTCTGTTACATCAGTCAAAAACGCAAAATCTAATAAAAAGGATTTGTCTTTCAAATGTTTAGACAATGCCTTAGTTTCGTTTGTTACATTTTCGTCCAAAAACGTTATGACTTCTTTACGAAGGCTAAAAAGTCTTTGAAGACAACGACCTTTGCTTAACCACCTTATTTCTGTATACAAAACCAAATCCCCATATTCAGCATGCACGGCTTCAAGAAAATCTTTAAATTTTTTAAGGCATTATGGCCTCCACGTATTTTGTTAACAATTTGAACGACAATTTTCATTGTATTCAATACATTCAAACTTTTTGAAAATAATGCCTGTTGGTGAACAATGCAATGAAAAACATACAAATCTAAATTGCTTTTTAGCAAATGTCCTACAAAACCCTCTTTTTTACCCACCATTACATTGGCACCATCAGTACATACAGAACAAAACTTATTCTTATCTGTAAAAGAAAGAACATTTTCATTCACGATATCAAAAATAAGTTTTCCTTTCACACTGTTGTGAAGGCCGTATAGGGAAAACATTTCTTCGTGCACGTCAAAATTTTCATTAACAGTCCTTATACAGATAATAAGCTGAGCTATGTCGTTCATATCCGTGCATTCATCTAAGCATATGGAAAAAAATTTGCAATTAAGCATTCTTTTCTTGATGTTTGAAAAGATGAAGGCACTGATATGCTCAGTCCGTCGAACAATTGTGCGAGCGGAGAGGGGAATATCATTTATCAATTTACGTATCTCTTCAGATTTTTCGCCAAAACATTCTAAAACATCGTTGCTAAGCTCTTTAAAAAAGTCGCCATCTTCAAAAGGACGACAACGTTTAGCTAGAGACGCAGCAACAACGAAAGATGCCTTTCTTTTTAATGAAAAATCGACTGCTTCTTTCGAGTTTAGTTCCGCATCAGCAATCATTTTTTCATAAAAAGTTTTCTTTAAATTAACAACAAGGGCTTCTCTTGCATCACCAGTAATACTTTCATATTCTTTGTGAAATGCTTGACGATGCCTTTGCATGTCATGGGTTTTAATCCGTGACAAAGTACGCTGACAAACCAAACATTCTGGTTTGCCAAAATAATTTTCTGAAAATAAAAAATTCAATTCGTATTCATCTACCATTTTGGTGGGGACAAATTTTTTTATATGGCAACGCTGATTTTAATCTTATTTTAAGCAAAAAGCGATAACACGACCTGCCTTGTTGAATGCTCAAGCTAGACTGATTAATGTTGTTTAATTCTCTACTATGTGTGTGCACACGTACGTAATAAAAGAGAATAGAGAAAACGCGGCGCCCTGATTTTGCCGATGGCTGGTCTAGAGGATTTTTCATCAAGGGGTATCATCCAGAACCCGCTGTTTGCATCTAATGTGCTAAAAACGTGTGAACCATTCAACCTCACCTTACAGTCATCTATGCTAGGGAACTGAAAATGGGGTCGTAAAATAGCTTTGTTCAGATTTCTAGGATCTAGGCAAAGTCTAATTTTACCATTCGGTTTGGACACCAAAACTATTGAACTAACCCATTCCGTTGGTTCCTCCACACGTTGAATGACTTTTAGACTAACCATTCTATCTAGCTCTGTTTACAAATTTCCATGTAATGCAAAAGGGATTCTCCTTGGAGCATCTACGACTGGACTAACATTAGGTTTAAGCACCAATTTGCACTTATTTTGTATTAAACCCAAACCTTCAAAAATATCAGAATTTTCTTTTATTATACTTTCAGCCGATAATGTTTTCACAGTTCTTATCAAACCCATTTTCATTGCCAAATTAAGGCCTACAATATTCCTACATTCTAAATTTACTACATAAAAATAATCAATATATTTTTTATTATCATATAAAAAGTTATTTTAAGTTAACTTTACCCTTAATCGGCAGCCTCTCACCACTAAATGTGTTGATTTTTGTACTTGTTGATATCACACGACTGGTTAAATCCACACATTCGGCAGTTTCTTTTGACAAAATGTTGGCATCTGCACCTGTGTCTACTTGAAACTCCACTTTTCTGCTATTTATCATCACGTTTATGTTCCAACCATTGTTTGATGTTGTATTTTGTTGAGCATCTACTAACGTACAAACCTTGTTTTGTTGTTGTTGATCATAACCCTCTTGATTATGTTGTTGACCACAAGCATTTAGATTCTCTTGTTGTTGACTTTCATATTTTATTTGTTGTTGTTGATTTCTAGGCTTTATTTGTTGTTGTATTTTAGATTTAGCTTGATGTTGACACAAAGACAAAGTTCCAATAAACAATTCATCAGCTTCCTCGACACCATTTGTGTTTGACAAATTTTTTATGTACTTTTTTGTATCATGTTCTTGTTGTTGCTTTTGGCGACCATAACCTCTAAAATTACTTGCTCCTTGCTGTTTTCTCGCATAGCACATTTTGGCGTAATGCCCTTTCTTACTACAGTTGTGACATATGGCATTTTCCGCCGTTTTTGTGCACTTGACCACATTTTGTACACGACTTTGTCTTTGAATTTCGCTGAGTAGAATAACCACCTTTAGTTTGTATCATATTCAAACCAAGACCGTCCATTTGACTAACATTTTCTCGTGCAGCAGCAATACTTTTTGCAATAGTGACAGCTTTTTCTAACTTAATTTCACCTTCGCTTAAAAGCTTTTCTTTAATGTGATGAAACTCCGATGAAATGCCCAAATAAAGATATCTTTCACCAGATCCTCTCTTAGATTTCCAAAGCCACATGTTTGACTTAAATTTTTCAGCACCGTTACATAATCGTCAATGCTTTCTCCACCATTTTGTTTTCTTGTGAAAAAAACATGGCGCTCCATTGCAGTATTTGATTTTGGAATGAAATACTGATCAAACAGTTTTACAAGGTCAGCATATTTAACTTCTTCAGCACTTTGATCAAAAGATTGAAAAATGTGATACGATTCAGGACCCAAATGGTGAATAAGTAGGGCCACTTTTCTCTTATCTGACTCACTGTCCAGATTCGAAGCAGTAATGAAAATCTTAAACTGCGCAAACCAATTAAGGTGCTATCAGACGGGATGTATTTTACATATGTACTGTCAAATTTTCCATCTGTAAAAGTTGTACACATCGTGTGATACATATAAAACTTTGCATGTGTAAAATACATGTGGAAATACATATGTAACTTTTTCGATTAGAACACGCTCTATTTTCCTGTGGCAAACATAAACAAAACAGCTGGTTTGTTCTGAAAAGTAAACAAAAGTCAGCTTTTGTTTACATTTATAGGTTATGTCATAAGGAAAAACATAAGCAGGTGTGATAGCAAAAATTATGAATCGTATGTAAACTGGAAATTTTGACATACATACGGAATTACATATGGGTAAGAAAAGTGACAGTGCATATGTAAAATACATTCCGTCTGATAGCACCTTTACGCCACTCGACGGCCATATTGGATGCCCTTAAATTTATTTTTGCCAGTGACCCAATTTTTTCCATTTTACTTGACATTTCGACGACTTTTAATATTTTTATAATGTTTCTTAACTTTTTTTTTTTTCTTTTTTTTTTACAATATCTCTTTTAATTAATTTTTTGTTTTATTCTCACTTCCACAATTTTTATTTTTTCAAAAACACATCTGACACCATGTTAAGTTTAGCTAAGAATGCCATTTTATTTTATTACTTCAATTAACATAACAATGTTATATAGCTTATAACTATTTATAACTACTTTATAGATAGGGTGATTCGTGTATTAAAATTAATGTAATTACATTGTTTACTTACAATGTATTAAATACACAACAATATATTGTTCCACCTTCGAATATCACATGCACATTGGCAATATAATTGTACTATACGTAAAATTGAACAATTTAATTACAAGTGTATGAGCCGCTTAATAGGGCAAATGCAAAATATCGAAGTTTTTTTGTAAAATTAAACAACAAAACACACAGATATTTCGTTATATTTGATAAAAGTGTTACGATATTTTTGTGGTTTTCATGGGTAACGGCGTATGTCTTAAAACAAATGTTTCAGGAAAGCCGAAAAACCATTCGATATCCAATGCGCTAGGTATTTCACTTTTTATACTTTGGCATTAAGTAAAAAATCGGAATTGATTCATATTTTTCCAAAAATGTTCTGAAACATGTAAAGAGCTTTTTAAAATAGGCAATATGGCATCAACATCTTAAAATGGGCAAAATGGACATACGTGATTGCCCATGAAAACCAAAGATTTTGCATTTGCTGTTTTGCAAGCCTTATTTGAACTCCGCTATTTGATTTACATTAAGAAAAATTAAAAAAAAGCCACAAAATAAAAAAATCGTTGCAAAAAAATTTTAATTTATTTTGTATTTTTATGACATCTATGAGAGGGTCTTTATGATAATATGATTGCTTCTAAATTTATTATGATTAACATGACAATAATATGATTACTTCTTAACTAATTATGATTAGCATGACAATAATTTGATTACATCTTTACTTAGTATGATAACAGAATAATAATATGATTAAGGGAAAAATATTATGTTGTAATATTACGAGTATATTAAGTCATACTATGATTCAATAATAATCTTAATATGGTGACTTCAATCATGCATTTTATCATAGTATGTTGCTCTTAGAATATGTTTACCACAACCATGTTTTTTCTTTGCGTGTATAGTGAAATATTTGATATATGTGAACTAACCTTCGTCGATTTATCCATGTCCGTCTGTAGAAAACTCTTTTTAGAAAATCTAAAAGAAAATAACAATATTGATGTCAAATTGTTTCTAGCTTTCTTAAGCAGTTTGGGGTCGAAATCCAACAAGATCGGTATAGCAGGATAATAGTTATGAATCAAAATGTCTAACAACCAACCTAAAAATTTATAGTTTTGTTATAAACTAACATAATTAGTAGCGGAATGCAATTATTGGTATAAGATTTTGCACATATTCGTTTTGTATAACTTGAATTATTATAAAATTAAGTGAAAATCTGTCAATAATTTACCATAGGCCCATATAAAGCCCACAGTCGGAAATACTATAGAAGCATTAAACCGTAACGACAAATCCTATTATTATGAACTTTTGGTGGTCAGTTTTATATGAATAGAAAATATTCTGTCAACTTTTTATAGATTGGTATATAATTTATAATAGGCCCCATACAAGCCTTGTTTTATACGATTTGAAATCACACTGTCAAATTTCGTGAAGATCAGTACATAATTTATGATAAGCCCCATTTAAACCTTAACATCTCTCTAATTTTCCGACTCACGCGAAACCACTAGTTTTATTGAAACAAATTTTGCTTTTTTAAAGTTTTTCAGATTTTTTATAAACGGTTTATTTTCTTATACATATATTTCATGCATGTTGGTTTTATTATCGCACAGCAAATCCACAAGTTTCTCTCACTGATTGTGTAAGTTTGACATAAAGCAGTTGATAGCTGTCTTAGAACGCCAAATAAATACATTGAAACATGTATGAGCTTTGTGTAAATTTTGTTTGGGCACATCTTGGGTTAAGTTTATGGTAGAGTCGTTGCTCTACAGCATCTATTGAACTCTATAAAGCACGGAAACCTTGTTAAGAAACACGCAAAGAGCCCGTAACAAATTAAAAAAGTCTAAAAACCTCTACAAGAGAGAATCAAAAATTAACAAAATCATTAAAATTGGTTTGTATAATTAACAACAACAAAATATAGTAAAACCTACCTGCCAAAACAATATGCATACATACATAGCTTGAGGAGCCTCTGGTGTGCAATGTCCTAGTTCAGAATAACCTTTTGAAAATTAAATTAACTTAATTGTTTAATTTCTATTAAAAAACAAACAAAATTTACCATTTTGTAATGATAACAATTGTTGTTTAAACCCCGCATAAAAGTACAATTTAAATACAGTTATCATTTTCTCGTTTATTATCACGTACAACTATAGCACCAAAACTATTATATTTTACAATAAATTTAAAATAAACAAAAAATTTTCCTTTTTTTTATATTTTTAACAAATATTTTGACATTCACAAACACTTATTTAATAAAACAATTTTAGCGCATAAAAATTCATTTGTGTAAATCGGGGAAAATCGGCTTTGAAAAAAACGTTTTACTGTTTTGACAACACTAATTAAAATTAATGTATAATGCATTAAACACATTCACCACAGCAGGATACACGAACACAAGACTACAAATGCTGCTGGGTGCAATTATAGTCGTGTAGTCAGCTACTGAATTATGTTGAAGACGGCAGCTACAATTGAAAAAATATAAATATCTGTTTTTTTTAATGACTGTTTATATTTCAGTGGTGCCACTATCACTTTTTTACTTTTATAAAATGAAAAACATGCATAATTGCAGACTTTTATACAAACTTAATTTAAAATTATAAATATATAAATACTTATTTATAATAAATTTTATAACGTAAAAACAATTGAATTTGTTATAAAATATAATAAATATTATAATTTTGTTGTTTTTGGAAGCAAAAAACAATATAATCTTAACGGCAGATTAAATAAATAAATACATATAAACAGCATACAAATTTCCGTCAACGAGCGTGGTATAGGTCTTAAAAGTTTCAGAACACTTTGGGTACGTACGTTAATGCATGAAAACCATTCATCAATGCTGCAGTGATGCAAAATGATATTGCTGATGCGTAATTACCAGTTGCAGTTGTGATGCTGATACTTTTTTATTGCACAACAGCTGTGCAAAGTTTAACTAACAACATAAAATAATCAAAACGTTATCAACAATAACGATGTCAAAGTTTATTAAAAATATTGAGCCAACAACTGACCGTTTTCTTATAAATGACAAGAAAAAGCATCACAAAAAAAAAAATAAAACGATTACTTTTATGTCAAAAGCTATTGCTTCAGAAAATCAACGGAAACAATAATTTCGAAAATTTGCTGCATAATAAACATAATAAAAACTTTTGACACAAAAAAGTCATGCCAAGTTTCTTAAAAGTGATGTTTTTCGAACATTAAACTTTACTTCTGCGCACGTGATACCCAACAACTGCATTTTAGGTAAAAACAGGATCAAAGAAGTACTGGTATTATTAGAAACTACTTCGAAATATCTTTTACATGATGTGTTAAAAATTCCGTTAAGAGCAAATTCCCAAATTAAATATTTCTAGAAAGATTTTTCTACGAAACTTAAAATTTTGTTAGTATATTTATTAAACATAATCTGCCGTATTCATAAAAAATAAAATAAGTTTGAAATGTGTTTTGATGCAAAATTTTCATAAAATTTTTTCCTAAAATACAACTCAAAAGACTATGAATAGGGAAGAATACTTCAAGCTTTTATAAACCATATTTTTAGTAACTCCATCATATAGAATTTTATATTTATAAAGATAAAAAAATTTTATTTTGGAAAATTTCTCAATTTATTTATAAGTTTGAGTAAAAATATGTATGTATTTAGTAATAATTTATGTACTTGTTACATATTTAATTATTGTTATATGTACATAATTACTTAAGTGTTACGCAAGGCCGAAAACCCGCAATAAAGAAAGTTTATTAAGCAAATATCTAGAGTTAAATAAATAAATATCGACATAATTAAAAGATAAAGTCAATTTTGTTAAAAAAAATGTCAGCCACGGAGTATGAATATATAATATTACGTTTAAAGTTATAAATTGTTGACCTTTAGTTTTGTTGTTTGTTAATTGTGTTCGGCATAAGGTCATGAGTTAAAACAAATTTTTAAATAAAAAATATAAACATATTTTGTTTTAAAAATTCTATTTTATTTTATTTTGTATCCCAATATTTCGGTCAACTTTGTTGACCATCTTCAGGGGTTAATTAAAAATAAATAAACGAAAACAAAAAATGTAAACAATAAATAAATTCACGCGAGCTGTTGTTCAACCGTAAGCTTTTGTCAAAAATTTATTTAAAAATTTGTTTTAACTCACGACCTTATGCCGAACAAAATTAACAAATAACTAGATAATATTACCTCAAAATTGGTAAATCTGGATGCTTTAAACTCCATGTAAAACACATTTTGAAGCATTTTCCAATGATTCCCATATTTTATAAATTCATTTTTTACCTAAATAGATATGGATAAAGTATTTTGCAATTTTTACGACCTATAACTCCTTAACTAGGAGCGTTGGCGCGAACAACATGTTCCTATAAAACTTCTTTCAAGAATACTAAAAAATTATATAAATTTGGTGCTGAGCCGAGTTAATATTCTTTTCTGTTAAACAAAAAAAAATAAAAAATTTTTTAAGCACTCATTCTTTAAAAAATTTTTTGTATTAGCAACACTTTTTCTGTTTTATAGTGCACAAAAAAAGAAATTAGTTTAATTTGACTAAAACGGCAAAATAAGCACAGACAACAACCTGCAGCATCAAAGTCGGCAAATACAGCGCATATTTGACGAACAGCTCAGAACAGAAAAAGTAAAGATTTTTTGTGTTCGCATAATATGCCCTGTGCATAAGTATATATATATATATATATATATATATATATATATATATACTAAAGAGATGCACAAGCACAAGAAATATTGCTTACAAGCAATTTCATTGAATTTAGATAGTGTGTGTTTATTACTCTCTCATTACAAAACACATACTTCCAAAAACAATTGTTTTGTTTTACGATCAAAATATAGAAGAATAGAACAAAACTGCACTAGAACAATGCTGAACTAAAATAAAGCTGAATTAGAACAAAGATGAAGTAGAACATTAAAACAGAAATAGAACATTCCAAGCATGTTTGAATGTTTTGATTGTAAACATATACCAAAGAGAATTGCAAAGTGAGAAACATTTTCGTTTTGTAATGAATATGAAAAAGCTTAAAAAAGTTTATATGTAATATTAATTTTTATTTGCAAAAATTTATTGTTTATTATTTACATACATATAAAGGTAGGTACTTATGTAGGTCTAATATTTAAATGAAATTAAGAAGAATTCATTATTTTCATAGATATAAAAAATAAAATATAATGGTGTGTTTCACAATTTTTTGGGAAAATTGATAGCAACAAAATATTAATAATTATTTAACTAGAATTAGAAATATTGGTTAAATAAACGTTTAAAGTTTTATATAAAAATAAAACAAGACCTCAAGCTAGATAATTAAGTTATACATAATATAATAATAAAGGTCGACTAAAATAAAATATATGTACATTTAGGAAATAATTCAAAAATATCAATTTTTTTATTTTTTTTAATGTTCTAGTGCACTCGATGCTTTTACTATAATTTACCGTTTCTTTATTTCATTGTCTGTTTTTGTGTTGATATTCTGTTTGTTTTGATAATACAAGCACTAACAAAGCAGAAGAGAAAAACTTTTCAAGTTATGCTTGTTTTGTTTTGGTGGAAGTAATGTGTTGTTATGTTTGTTTTGCTATGTATGTTTACAGTGAAATAATATAATTGATAGTTGTGTGAAGCAGAACATAGAACATAAAGAATATTTTGCGCAGCCCTTTAATATATACTTATGCACAGGGCATATTATGCGAACACAAAAAATCTTTACTTTTTTTGATGAAATATTATAAATTGCAATATTTTCGAAATACAAATTCAATATTTTTCTTCTAAAAGTCTTAAGTCTTTTAAAAATCGTTTTTTGTGGGCAGAGCATATTTGACGAACAGGTGCATACGTTGCGTTTAATTGCCGAAACTGTCTGGAAAATATGCTCCTAGTATATGCAATTTTTTGTTGCCATGTTTCCACATTATTATTCCCAAATAATAATGTGGGAATATTAAATTTCCTATACAAGGGGCATATTATCCAGACAGTTTCGTCAATTAAACGCAACGTATGCAGCTGTTCGTCAAATATGCGCTGTATTTGCCGACTTTGATGATGCAGGTTGTTGTCTGTGCTTATTTTGCCGTTTTAGTCAAATTAAACTAATTTCTTTTTTTGTGCACTATAAAACAGAAAAAGTGTTGCTAATAAAAAAATTTTTTTAAAGAATGAGTGCTTAAAAATTTTTTTTTTTTTTTTGTTTAACAGAAAAGAATATTAACTCGGCTCAGCACCAAATTTATATAATTTTTTAGTATTCTTGAAAGAAGTTTTATAGGAACATGTTGTTCGCGCCAACGCTCCTAGTTAAGGAGTTATAGGTCGTAAAAATTGCAAAATACTTTATCCATATCTATTTAGGTAAAAAATGAATTTATAAAATATGGGAATCATTGGAAAATGCTTCAAAATGTGTTTTACATGGAGTTTAAAGCATCCAGATTTACCAATTTTGAGGTAATATTATATAGTTGTTTGTTAATTTTGTTCGGCATAAGGTCGTGAGTTAAAACAAATTTTTAAATAAATTTTTGACAAAAGCTTACGGTTGAACAACAGCTCGAGTGAATTTATTTATTGTTTACATTTTTTGTTTTCGTTTATTTATTTTTAATTAACCCCTGAAGATGGTCAACAAAGTTGACCGAAATATTGGGATACAAAATAAAATAAAATAGAATTTTTAAAACAAAATATGTTTATATTTTTTATTTAAAAATTTGTTTTAACTCATGACCTTATGCCGAACAAAATTAACAAACAACAAAACTAAAGGTCAACAATTTATAACTTTAAACGTAATATTATATATTCATACTCCGTGGCTGACATTTTTTTTAACAAAATTGACTTTATCTTTTAATTATGTCGATATTTATTTATTTAACTCTAGATATTTGCTTAATAAACTTTCTTTATTGCGGGTTTTCGGCCTTGCGTAACACTTAAGTAATTATGTACATATAACAATAATTAAATATGTAACAAGTACATAAATTATTACTAAATACATACATATTTTTACTCAAACTTATAAATAAATTGAGAAATTTTCCAAAATAAAATTTTTTTATCTTTATAAATATAAAATTCTATATGATGGAGTTACTAAAAATATGGTTTATAAAAGCTTGAAGTATTCTTCCCTATTCATAGTCTTTTGAGTTGTATTTTAGGAAAAAATTTTATGAAAATTTTGCATCAAAACACATTTCAAACTTATTTTATTTTTTATGAATACGGCAGATTATGTTTAATAAATATACTAACAAAATTTTAAGTTTCGTAGAAAAATCTTTCTAGAAATATTTAATTTGGAAATTTGCTCTTAACGGAATTTTTAACACATCATGTAAAAGATATTTCGAAGTAGTTTCTAATAATACCAGTACTTCTTTGATCCTGTTTTTACCTAAAATGCAGTTGTTGGGTATCACGTGCGCAGAAGTAAAGTTTAATGTTCGAAAAACATCACTTTTAAGAAACTTGGCATGACTTTTTTGTGTCAAAAGTTTTTATTATGTTTATTATGCAGCAAATTTTCGAAATTATTGTTTCCGTTGATTTTCTGAAGCAATAGCTTTTGACATAAAAGTAATCGTTTTATTTTTTTTTTTTTTGTGATGCTTTTTCTTGTCATTTATAAGAAAACGGTCAGTTGTTGGCTCAATATTTTTAATAAACTTTGACATCGTTATTGTTGATAACGTTTTGATTATTTTATGTTGTTAGTTAAACTTTGCAATTCAAACTTTGCACAGCTGTTGTGCAATAAAAAAGTATCAGCATCACAACTGCAACTGGTAATTACGCATCAGCAATATCATTTTGCATCACTGCAGCATTGATGAATGGTTTTCATGCATTAACGTACGTACCCAAAGTGTTCTGAAACTTTTAAGACCTATACCACGCTCGTTGACGGAAATTTGTATGCTGTTTATATGTATTTATTTATTTAATCTGCCGTTAAGATTATATTGTTTTTTGCTTCCAAAAACAACAAAATTATAATATTTATTATATTTTATAACAAATTCAATTGTTTTTACGTTATAAAATTTATTATAAATAAGTATTTATATATTTATAATTTTAAATTAAGTTTGTATAAAAGTCTGCAATTATGCATGTTTTTCATTTTATAAAAGTAAAAAAGTGATAGTGGCACCACTGAAATATAAACAGTCATTAAAAAAAACAGATATTTATATTTTTTCAATTGTAGCTGCCGTCTTCAACATAATTCAGTAGCTGACTACACGACTATAATTGCACCCAGCAGCATTTGTAGTCTTGTGTTCGTGTATCCTGCTGTGGTGAATGTGTTTAATGCATTATACATTAATTTTAATTAGTGTTGTCAAAACAGTAAAACGTTTTTTTCAAAGCCGATTTTCCCCGATTTACACAAATGAATTTTTATGCGCTAAAATTGTTTTATTAAATAAGTATTTGTGAATGTCAAAATATTTGTTAAAAATATAAAAAAAAGGAACATTTTTTGTTTATTTTAAATTTATTGTAAAATATAATAGTTTTGGTGCTATAGTTGTACGTGATAATAAACGAGAAAATGATAACTGTATTTAAATTGTACTTTTATGCGGGGTTTAAACAACAATTGTTATCATTACAAAATGGTAAATTTTGTTTGTTTTTTAATAGAAATTAAACAATTAAGTTAATTTAATTTTCAAAAGGTTATTCTGAACTAGGACATTGCACACCAGAGGCTCCTCAAGCTATGTATGTATGCATATTGTTTTGGCAGGTAGGTTTTACTATATTTTGTTGTTGTTAATTATACAAACCAATTTTAATGATTTTGTTAATTTTTGATTCTCTCTTGTAGAGGTTTTTAGACTTTTTTAATTTGTTACGGGCTCTATGCGTGTTTCTTAACAAGGTTTCCGTGCTTTATAGAGTTCAATAGATGCTGTAGAGCCACGACTCTACCATAAACTTAACCCAAGATGTGCCCAAACAAAATTTACACAAAGCTCATACATGTTTCAATGTATTTATTTGGCGTTCTAAGACAGCTATCAACTGCTTTATGTCAAACTTACACAATCAGTGAGAGAAACTTGTGGATTTGCTGTGCGATAATAAAACCAACATGCATGAAATATATGTATAAGAAAATAAACCGTTTATAAAAAATCTGAAAAACTTTAAAAAAGCAAAATTTGTTTCAATAAAACTAGTGGTTTCGCGTGAGTCGGAAAATTAGAGAGATGTTAAGGTTTAAATGGGGCTTATCATAAATTATGTACTGATCTTCACGAAATTTGACAGTGTGATTTCAAATCGTATAAAACAAGGCTTGTATGGGGCCTATTATAAATTATATACCAATCTATAAAAAGTTGATAGAATATTTTCTATTCATATAAAACTGACCACCAAAAGTTCATAATAATAGGATTTGTCGTTACGGTTTAATGCTTCTATAGTATTTCCGACTGTGGGCTTTATATGGGCCTATGGTAAATTATTGACAGATTTTCACTTAATTTTATAATAATTCAAGTTATACAAAACGAATATGTGCAAAATCTTATACCAATAATTGCATTCCGCTACTAATTATGTTAGTTTATAACAAAACTATAAATTTTTAGGTTGGTTGTTAGACATTTTGATTCATAACTATTATCCTGCTATACCGATCTTGTTGGATTTCGACCCCAAACTGCTTAAGAAAGCTAGAAACAATTTGACATCAATATTGTTATTTTCTTTTAGATTTTCTAAAAAGAGTTTTTTACAGACGGACATGGATAAATCGACGAAGGTTAGTTCACATATATCAAATATTTCACTATACACGCAAAGAAAAAACATGGTTGTGGTAAACATATTCTAAGAGCAACATACTATGATAAAATGCATGATTGAAGTCACCATATTAAGATTATTATTTAATCATAGTATGACTAAATATACTCGTAATATTACAACATAATATTTTTCCCTTAATCATATTATTATTCTGTTATCATACTAAGTAAAGATGTAATCAAATTATTGTCATGCTAATCATAATTAGTTAAGAAGTAATCATATTATTGTCATGTTAATCATAATAAATTTAGAAGCAATCATATTATCATAAAGACCCTCTCATAGATGTCATAAAAATACAAAATAAATTAAAATTTTTTTGCAACGATTTTTTTATTTTGTGGCTTTTTTTTAATTTTTCTTAATGTAAATCAAATAGCGGAGTTCAAATAAGGCTTGCAAAACAGCAAATGCAAAATCTTTGGTTTTCATGGGCAATCACGTATGTCCATTTTGCCCATTTTAAGATGTTGATGCCATATTGCCTATTTTAAAAAGCTCTTTACATGTTTCAGAACATTTTTGGAAAAATATGAATCAATTCCGATTTTTTACTTAATGCCAAAGTATAAAAAGTGAAATACCTAGCGCATTGGATATCGAATGGTTTTTCGGCTTTCCTGAAACATTTGTTTTAAGACATACGCCGTTACCCATGAAAACCACAAAAATATCGTAACACTTTTATCAAATATAACGAAATCTCTGTGTTTTTTGTTGTTTAATTTTACAAAAAAACTTCGATATTTTGCATTTGCCCTATTAAGCGGCTCATACACTTGTAATTAAATTGTTCAATTTTACGTATAGTACAATTATATTGCCAATGTGCATGTGATATTCGAAGGTGGAACAATATATTGTTGTGTATTTAATACATTGTAAGTAAACAATGTAATTACATTAATTTTAATACACGAATCACCCTATCTATAAAGTAGTTATAAATAGTTATAAGCTATATAACATTGTTATGTTAATTGAAGTAATAAAATAAAATGGCATTCTTAGCTAAACTTAACATGGTGTCAGATGTGTTTTTGAAAAAATAAAAATTGTGGAAGTGAGAATAAAACAAAAAATTAATTAAAAGAGATATTGTAAAAAAAAAAGAAAAAAAAAAGTTAAGAAACATTATAAAAATATTAAAAGTCGTCGAAATGTCAAGTAAAATGGAAAAAATTGGGTCACTGGCAAAAATAAATTTAAGGGCACCCAATATGGCCGTCGAGTGGCGTAATTGGTTTGCGCAGTTTAAGATTTTCATTACTGCTTCGAATCTGGACAGTGAGTCAGATAAGAGAAAAGTGGCCCTACTTATTCACCATTTGGGTCCTGAATCGTATCACATTTTTCAATCTTTTGATCAAAGTGCTGAAGAAGTTAAATATGCTGACCTTGTAAAACTGTTTGATCAGTATTTCATTCCAAAATCAAATACTGCAATGGAGCGCCATGTTTTTTTCACAAGAAAACAAAATGGTGGAGAAAGCATTGACGATTATGTAACGGTGCTGAAAAATTTAAGTCAAACATGTGGCTTTGGAAATCTAAGAGAGGATCTGGTGAAAGATATCTTTATTTGGGCATTTCATCGGAGTTTCATCACATTAAAGAAAAGCTTTTAAGCGAAGGTGAAATTAAGTTAGAAAAAGCTGTCACTATTGCAAAAAGTATTGCTGCTGCACGAGAAAATGTTAGTCAAATGGACGGTCTTGGTTTGAATATGATACAAACTAAAGGTGGTTATTCTACTCAGCGAAATTCAAAGACAAAGTCGTGTACAAAATGTGGTCAAGTGCACAAAAACAAATGTCCGGCGGAAAATGCCATATGTCACAACAGTAGTAAGAAAGGGCATTACGCCAAAATGTGCTATGCGAGAAAACAGCAAGGAGCAAGTAATTTTAGAGGTTATGGTCGCCAAAAGCAACAACAAGAACATGATACAAAAAAGTACATAAAAAATTTGTCAAACACAAATGGTGTCGAGGAAGCTGATGAATTGTTTATTGGAACTTTGTCTTTGTGTCAACATCAAGCTAAATCTAAAATACAACAACAAATAAAGCCTAGAAATCAACAACAACAAATAAAATATGAAAGTCAACAACAAGAGAATCTAAATGCTTGTGGTCAACAACATAATCAAGAGGGTTATGATCAACAACAACAAAACAAGGTTTGTACGTTAGTAGATGCTCAACAAAATACAACATCAAACAATGGTTGGAACATAAACGTGATGATAAATAGCAGAAAAGTGGAGTTTCAAGTAGACACAGGTGCAGATGCCAACATTTTGTCAAAAGAAACTGCCGAATGTGTGGATTTAACCAGTCGTGTGATATCAACAAGTACAAAAATCAACACATTTAGTGGTGAGAGGCTGCCGATTAAGGGTAAAGTTAACTTAAAATAACTTTTTTATATGATAATAAAAAATATATTGATTATTTTTATGTAGTAAATTTAGAATGTAGGAATATTGTAGGCCTTAATTTGGCAATGAAAATGGGTTTGATAAGAACTGTGAAAACATTATCGGCTGAAAGTATAATAAAAGAAAATTCTGATATTTTTGAAGGTTTGGGTTTAATACAAAATAAGTGCAAATTGGTGCTTAAACCTAATGTTAGTCCAGTCGTAGATGCTCCAAGGAGAATCCCTTTTGCATTACATGGAAATTTGTAAACAGAGCTAGATAGAATGGTTAGTCTAAAAGTCATTCAACGTGTGGAGGAACCAACGGAATGGGTTAGTTCAATAGTTTTGGTGTCCAAACCGAATGGTAAAATTAGACTTTGCCTAGATCCTAGAAATCTGAACAAAGCTATTTTACGACCCCATTTTCAGTTCCCTAGCATAGATGACTGTAAGGTGAGGTTGAATGGTTCACACGTTTTTAGCACATTAGATGCAAACAGCGGGTTCTGGATGATACCCCTTGATGAAAAATCCTCTAGACTATGCACTTTCAATACTCCTTTCGGGAGATATAGATTTCTCCGTTTACCTTTTGGCATAAATGCCGCTCCGGAAATTTTCCATGCGGAAATGATTAAGTTGTTTGGTGATATTGATGGTTTATTGATTTACATCGATGATTTTTTGATTTATGCGAAGTCAGAAGAGGAGCATGACAAGATTTTAAAAAAGGTGCTGGAAAGGGCAAGGCAAGTGGGATTAAAATTCAATAAAACGAAATCAAAATTTTTACTTAGGGAGATTAAGTTTATAGGACACGTTTTTAACGAAGAGGGGGTCAAGCCGGATAAGGAAAAAATAAAGGCCATTTTGGAGATGCCAATTCCGAATAATGTAACGGAGTTACAACGGTTTTTAGGCATGGTTAATTACCTAGGTGGTTTTATTGATAATTTGTCTCTAAAAAATAAACATTTAAGAGAATTGTTGAGAAAAGATATCTCATGGCATTGGAATGATATAATACAAGGAGAATTTGATAATCTGAAGCTGGAAATTACAAAAACACCAGTGTTGACGTATTTCGATCCGAGTAAACAATTAATTTTAACTGTCGATGCATCCAAGTATGCAGTTGGGGCTGCGATATTGCATGGGAAAAATCCCATCGCTTATGCCTCAGCGTCATTGACAAATGCTCAAATGAATTATGCTCAAATTGAGAAGGAGCTATTCGCGATACTATTTGGTTGTGTGAGGTTTCACCAGTACACCTATGGTACTCGTGTGAACGTTGAAACCGATCACAAACCATTAGTAACTTTATTTGATAAGCCCTTATACAAAATACCGGCAAGGTTGCAACGGTTTATGTTACGCTTACAGTCGTACAATTTAAGTGTGGTATACAAACCGGGAAAATTTTTGTATATTGCTGACACGTTGTCAAGGTGTCCTTTAAGGGAGAAAGCCTTTGAAGAACTTGATAATGAAGTTTCATTGCATTGCAATTTTTTTAAAACTTTTATGGAAATTCCTTTTTCGAATGTTGATGACATAAGACAGCATATTGAACTTGATGAAACGTGTCAGAAGATAAAACAGTATATAGAAAATGGGTGGCCTAGGGGTCAGAAAATGGTTGATAGGGAGGTTATGCCCTACTTTAGGATCAAGGACGAGCTGACAATTTTGGACGGTTTGATTCTTAAGGGAAATCAAATTTTAATTCCTCAGGGTTTACGTCGTAAGATGCTTGATGCATTACATGAGAGTCATATGGACATTCAAAGATGCCAAAGTTTAGCTCGTAAGAGTATATACTGGCCCAACATTTACAATGATATTTTTAATGTAGTTAGTGGTTGTGAAATTTGTCTTAAATATCGTAATGCAAATACTAAACTTGAAATGATTCCACATGAAATCTACAACATTCCGTGGTTTAAAGTGGGTTGCGATATTTTTGAATTTAACAAAAATCAATATCTTATGGTGGTTGATTATTATACAAAGTATTTTGAAATTGATATATTAAGCAATGGGTATTCAAGTGCTAATGTTATAGTAAAGCTTAAGTCTATTTTCGCTCGACATGGAATACCTCAAATCCTTATTTCCGATAATGGACCTCCGTATGGTTCTAGGGAATTTAAAGTTTTTTGTAGTGAATGGGGCATTGACCACAAAACCTCAAGCCCATACCTACCAAGGTCAAATGGTCTTGCCGAAAGGTCAATTCAAACGGTAAAGAAAATGTTACACAAATGCCAGGAGAGTGGAACAGATCCATATATGGCTCTTCTGCATTATAGGACAACTCCAAAGGCTAACATGCCAAGCCCAGCAGAGTTGTTAATGTCAAGGCACTTAAGAACGAAATTGCCATCATTTTCAAAAAATTTTCAATCCAAGTTAGTTAATACTGAAGAGTATGAAAGAAAATTGGAAAAGGGAATAATAAAATCAACCAAACATTACAACAAAAATACGACCAACAGAAGAACCATAAACCCGGGAGATGGGGTAATGTTTAGGAAAAATGATCATTCGTTTTGGTTTCAAGGTGAAGTAGTGGAAGACTGCGAGGAGCCAAGATCGTTTCTCGTTAGGGATAATGAAGGTGCATTGTATAGAAGGAACGAACAGCATATTTCTTTAAGACATGAACCATCAGCAAGCCTAGAAGTAAATGGGTCAAATGGGACCATTGTAAAAACAGATGAAAAGAGAGAAGTTGATGTTCAGAATTCCAATGATACTGCTTATAGAACAAGAACGGGTAGAAAAATCAATCCACCTTCAAGATATGACTGCTTTGTTGAATTCGATTAATGCTTACACAGTTTTTATGAACGTTTGTAATAAATTTAAAAAACTATCTTGAGCAAACTTTGAATTGTAAAACAAATATAATTTAATGAATTGAATATTGTATTTTATTATCATATACAATGTATTTTTTAAAAAGGAAGATGTTGTGTATTTAATACATTGTAAGTAAACAATGTAATTACATTAATTTTAATACACGAATCACCCTATCTATAAAGTAGTTATAAATAGTTATAAGCTATATAACATTGTTATGTTAATTGAAGTAATAAAATAAAATGGCATTCTTAGCTAAACTTAACATATATTGGCAACAATCAAAAGACTTTTGATTTTTATTGCAAAACGAAATTAAAAAGAAGTGTGATTGCATCATTGTACAATGCTATTTATGTTATTCCTATAGGTTATGTTCCCCTTTTTATTAAATGAATGAAAACCTTGTGCGACTTATAGCATAATATAGGATAAAATGGAAAAATTATGGCGAGTATCATACACAATAATATTGCAAGTGTATGGGCCGCTTTACATCACTAATACTGAATGAACACCGCTAAAATTTAAAATTTTTTAATTTCTTTAAACTTTTTTTTTTATGGGAATTTATCTTTAACCGCTCACATATAAAATAAACGACACAACTGATTCAATATTATTAGAGTAAAAATAGTTTAATTGCATCTTCAACATAATATGATAAATGTATAGAAAGTTATCATGTCATGGCTATTAAATATCATGATATGGTTGTGAGTAATATAATATATTTTGAAAGTTATCGTAATTTAGTTGTTAGAAAAATAATTATTTTTCGGTCAACAATACTCAAATTTATAATTGCGATAAACATTAATATGTTTACAGTAACTATAATATTGTTGATATTAAATAAAAATAAAATTTTTTTGTGTACGACAACAATATATTGTTACAATAAACATAGTATTGTTGCTGTAACCATGCCCAACAATATTTTTTCTCTGCGTGTAGAATCCGAAAAAAGCTTTCCCACAAATTTCATCCACTATTTACTTTGCCACAGTTTTTATGGATTTACTTAACAATATTTCTTAAATTGTTATTAATAAAGTCTGAAATGGTTTTTGATCTAGTAAACGTTGTGTAAAATCATTAATTTTATGTTTTAGGCCAAATACTAACGCAAATTCGAAAAGAACCAGTTAAAGACCAAACATTTCCAAAAAGCCCCTTTTACATGTTCTCATTCACTCATGGCATCTAATTTTATGTTTTTAGGTCCAATAATAATAAAAATTGAAAAAAGTTCAAGTTAAGGAACGAAAGAGTACCAAATAGATCCCTTAAAAGATTCTCATTCATTCAGGGCCTTGCATGTTTAATTTTATGTTTTAAGTCCAATACCAACGAATATTCAAAAACTACCAGTTAAAGACCCAAAAAGTACCAAAATGACCCTCTTAAAGATTCTAATCTACCCAGGACATTGCGTTTTTGATTTTATGAAAATTAAAAAAAGGACCAGTTAAAGAACGAAAACGTACCAAATAGATCCCTTTAAAGATTCACATTTACTCAGGATCTTGCATGTTTAATTTTGAGTTTTAAGTCCAATACCAACGTAAATTCAAAAAAAGTAACAGTTAAAGACGTACCAAAAAGTTCCGCATTGAGTCTTATCACTCTGGATATTGCATGTTGAGTTTAATGTTTCTAGGTCCAATATTAACGGTAATTAAGTACACGACCTTCACCCATAATCGTTAGAATTTCAAAAAAGTACCAAGTTTGTATTTGTATTTTTTTAAATAAGTTTCTTAAATATAAAATTTTTTTGGTATTTTATGTTTCTCGGAAAAAAAGCTTTGAAGAATGAAATCGGAAAAAGGCAACAATTGCAAATTCTGAAATTGAAAACATTTATAATGGAATATAAAAATTTTTCAAATTTATGGGACATAAAACGTGTTTGGTAGAAAAGTTAAAAGTTCATAAATTGACATTTTTTGTATGTGGTCTTTCAACGACAATCAACAAATTTCTTCAGCTCATTATTGGTTTAACCCGCCGACCATTTAAGAACAATTAGTAAGGTATGGGTGTATTTATTTTGATTACCCGCTTTCTGAATATTAAGCATTAATTTTGCTCCATACCAACTCTTTTGAAGTGTATTAAATATTGTTTGGCATAACGAGCCAGTGCTTGGCAAATGCTGTAGAAGTTAAAGCAAGATAATTTGACAAGAAAATACATTTTAATCTTGCTTCGCTTCATTGCCGTAAAAAAGGAGTAGAAGTTAGATAAACTGTCAACATCACAATATACAGCATTAAATATATGTTTGCGGAACAAAAAGCTTAATTTGTAGAAATAAATTTTGAAAAGTGGCGTGTGCGGCACAAAATAATAATTTTCACTCTCAATAAAATACCTTTTTTGCAATTATAAGTGGATTTAGCTATAAATCGCTAAAAACCACACTTTTTGAAATAAAATTAATGAATTATTATAAAACAAACACAATAAAGTATAGCTAAATTTTTTTAATAATAAGTGCATTTAGCTATAAATCGCTAAAAATAACTCCTTTTGAACTAAAATTATTAAATTATTATAAAACAAACGCAATAAATAATAGCTACATTTTTAATTATGAGTGAATTTACCTATAAATCGCTAAAAATCACCCTTGTACAATTTACATTGTACACATTTACATTTTTAATTTTCTTATTTTGTTATTTTCCCTGAATTATATATTTTTTGGAATTGTTAATATTATTATATTGAATTGTTTACTTTATAAAACCTTTTAATTTTATAATTACGTTAGTTATTTCATATATGAATTTGAATTTTAAATTGTTAACTTGATGCTAAAGTGGTGAGTTCAATGCCTACTTGAAGTTAACTATAGTCAAGCGAAAAATTTCTTTAAGTGTACAATTTAGTACACGTCAAAAAGTAAACGAAAGGAAAAAACTTATCCAACCTTCGGTGTGGATAAAAGGCCGAGGTTGAATAAGTTTGAAACATAACTTTACTTTTTACTCCAATTTTAACACTTCAATTGAGCAGACGAACCGCTCAGACCTCAACCCCCACTGTTAACTTATTGTGAAAATAAATTTAATTATATAAAAAAACCCTCAACTTCTTCTCATTTAATTTGAGAAACATCAACATAAAAAAGGTAAGCACCCACCTTTGAAATCCCCTACATAAAGAATAGAAAACTAATCCCCTGTTTTCTTTCTTCTTTTTTAACCCCTAATAATTATAATTTCTTGACGAGCGATTATAATTATCATTGGCAAAAGACTTCTCGATTTCTGTTCCCCAAGGAAAAGAGAATCTTTAGCCAATTTATAATAATTTAGGCCACAAGCAGTCTATTTTTATTCATGGTCCTATCGAAGCTAGGAAAATAAAAACCAAGGCAAAATATACATCTGGTCACCCCAAAGACAAAAAGCACAAAAATCTCTCAACTAAACGATGACGAAAAAGAGGAGGTAAACCAACTGCATTCAATTCAGTATATAAAAAACAACAGAAAAGTAAGTACCCTAAAAAGAAAAAGTGAAAGTTAATAACAATATTACAAAAATAATAAAAAAAAGAATAAAGATAAAAGGTGTAGTGTAGTGTGTGTGTCGGGAAAAAGTCATTAAAATAAGATTAAACCAAAAGAAGGTTATTATACAAAAAAAAAAACGAAAAATTAAATTGGAAAAAACCAAAAATTACGGTAAATATCGCCATATTAGCGAAAATATTATATTTAAAAGTGGAGAAAAAGTGCGCGAAAAATTTAAAATACATATATGTACATACATACATAAAGAAAGAAGGGCAAGATCGCCATATTACTATTGTACATATGTAGGTATAATTATTTAAAATAAAAAATAAAAAAATCCCGCAATATTATGCAGTGAAGAAAAAGTCAAGAAGAAGAAAAAACACAAAAGGAAGATAAAAAATGATTATCCCCCAGGAGCATGAAAAACTTCATCATCAACAATGTAAAGCAGCACAAGGTATTTAGATTCTAAATTTTAGAACAATTCGATTAATGTCACACTCTTTGCTTTGTTCACTTTTTTCCAAACACACACCATCCCCCTACATGTAAAAACACACACACCACACATCATTATAGTTGAAAAAAGCTTTAGCGTTCTCTTGAACTTACAAGTTAAAGTAATAAAATACTCTTAACTTGTATGATTGCTTATAAACACACACACGCACGTCGTTTAGTTGAACTCTTTAAACTCAACTTAAGATTTATTGCGCTCTAATAAAGCAACAAATTAAGAAATTATTAATTTGTTTGCTAAATTTATTGATAGCCGGAATACTGTGCTACAATAAAAGAAAAATATACAGTCCACTACAATTATTTACGTACACTTAATAAAAGTAAAAAATAAAATATTCTTTATTAATTTTTTTTCTTTTCTATTATATTGAATATTGAATTAACCCATTTCCTTTGACACTTAGAGTTGATTAGAGGGAATTATAACTTGTAAATTTTGGAAACGGTTAACATTTAATGGGAAAATTTGTATAATATTATTAAATTGGAACAAATTTTCCCAAAGTCAGGACATTAAATAAATTACGTGCGTTAATCGATTTCGTAAAAAATTGAATTAATTTACTCAAAGGTAATTTCCCAAATTGCAAACTTAGTAAATTTATAAGTGCGTTATTCGGTTTCGTGAAAAAAAAATTAATAAATTTACTTATGCAATTTCCCCAATTGCAAACTTTGTAAATTGGCAAGTGTGTTAAAATTTACCGGGTTTATTAAAAAAAAAAAATTTTTTTTAATAAGTTTACTTAAATGCAATTTTCCTGATTGCAAATTTTGTAAATATACGAGTGCGTTGGAATTTGGCGAATTTTTTTGAAGTTTTGATAAATTTATTGAAATGCGATGTCCTATTTCGGGACGAAATGTGAAAAATATCCCAAAATTTAGAATTGAAAATGTTGGACAAGGCTTAATAAGACTAACTACATAAGTTACAAATTTAAGTTTCCACAGATTAAAATTGTAATGTTGCCCAAATTAGTGGAAAGTTCGATTAGTTTCAAGAATTCAATCATTTCTACGGAAAACGTACAATAAAATTTAAAATTTTCACTTTTGTTTCAAATTCGCAATGCATTTATTATATCTAAATTTAACAAAATAAAAATATTTCTAAATCGTATACTTTATGCAAATTAAATTAAAATTTATTATTCTAAATTAAATAAAAATTTAAGATTCTAAAATTAAATTGAATTTTAAAATTTTCCCTAATTAAATTAAAATTAAATTTGTCCAAGACTAAATGAAGTTTTAAAAGTTCTTAAATTAAAGAAAATTTTAATTTGTTCCAAACGGTTTAAAAGTTAATTTTTTTTTCTAATTAAATTAAAATTTAAATTGCACAAACTTTAAGAATATTTTTGTTATTTTTCCAAAGATACAATTTTTAATAAAATTTATTTTCCCAAGTTAAATTTAAAATGTATCGGTTAAATACATTTAAAATAAGTTTTCAATTGCGGGATAATTTTGGTTTAGTCCATACGTTACGGAAATGAGAATTTGGTAAAGTTTTATAACATTGAAAGAATAAATGCAAATATACAATTTTATATCCACTTTTCTGTTTTGATTGCTTGTTTTAACTAATCTATAGTTACCCTACCCCCTAAATTAGACAGAAAAGTGGTTTTTTGTTTGTTTTCTTGTCAATTACCCCACTGAGATTATTGTGACAAGACCCTATACCTAAAATTGCCATATACATATACTAATATTTGCATTTATTAGAGCACATATAACCCCATAATTACCATCATTCTCATTTTTAACGTCTGAAATTCAAAAATAACTCGTAACTTAGGATCTTACTCATAAATGAAAATAGCGCCAGAAGCTAGTAATCAATTCGTTATAAAACTTGTAAACAAATAAATTAAACTAGATACCATATCTAGTGCTATATCCCATATAGCCCCTAAACTCCTATAGTGACAGTAAATTGCGTGGAATAAACGCAAGTTAAACTAGATGCCCATATCTAGTGCTATTACCCCATATAGCCCCTAACTCACTATAGTAGCAGTAAATTGTTTGAAATAAACGCAAGTTAAACTAGATGCCCATATCTAGTGCTATACCCCATATAGCCCCTAACTCACTATAGCAGCAGTAAAGTGCGTGGAATAAGCACAAAGTTATAAACTGGAACTATAACCCATATAGCCCAAGATGAGTCTACCATGTACTCAGGAAGTACTTTTTTCATTTGATTGTGATCATTTAATTCAGTTATGTGACCGGGTTGATGGAACCCCACCGGAAAAGTACACGGAGTCGCTCCTAAGACTCTGGTTCAAGGAATTAGATAATATATGGAGCGATTTGAAAACGTCATATAGGGACGTTATGCTGGTCCCAGATAGGGAGAAATATCCCTACCTTAGAGAAGCTGCTATGGTGAACTTTAAGGCACATAGGGAGATATTTATTCAATATAGTGCACATATCCTCGATTTAATTAAAGCATATGCATGTATGCCCGGTCAAACTTTACCTTTCAAGAAAATTGTACGCTATCCCCTAGCTGCACAACCCGTTGCTCAAAAAGTGGATTCGTGTTTATCGAAGAGTAAAATTGCAACCCATTCTGCAACCACAAAAATAATTGTAAAGAGAGAAAGCTCGTTAAATCAGGATGAGCCCCTTACCAGTAATAAGCCCCAAACAATAACAGGAGAATCAAGTAGCATTCTCAAAAATGCAGACCTAATAGCTCAAGAACAGCAAGGGTCGGAAAGTTTAACGCATTTATGCAAACTAGAGGATGAAGTTAACAACTTAAGTATTGGCTACATATCTCATCTAGATAAGAACCAAAACTATGTTATAGATGGCCGAGATACTCAAGAGCAAAACTCATCAATTAATAGTGAAGCCGAATTAAAACAAACCTCAACCTCAAATATTGAGGAATCTGTTAATTATCACGAGATAAGCTGTGCGGAAATACAAGAAAATAACGCAAATGGAAAATTAATATCATTAGTACAAAAAGCAGTTCGGTATACAACTTTTACCTTAAAATTGCGTTTAATTAAAACTTTCCAGAAACCTAATGCCGTAAATAAAATGTTAAACTTAAACTTACTCCCAATGCCACATTACTTTGGCGGGGGAGAACTACCCCCATGGGTAGTAATTGACAGAGGAAAGGGTTCCTTTAAAAAAAAGGGTCAACTGCGAATGATTCCCGTCTACTCGATACTACCATCTAACAATTTTTTATACTCATAACATTTTTTTTTTTACTTATAAATTTTTTCATGCTCATAGCTATTTTTTATTTTTTTTTTTATCATGCTATTTGTACTCATGTACACTTACCCCTTTAAATTCCCCGCTGTAATTTAAAATTCACATTTTTTCATTTCCCATAATAGCTTATACCGTTACTAATCTCAGTTTATCTCTTGTCATTTTTGTAGTCACAGGTCGAATAACAGAATCGCAGTCACCACAGCAACCAACCACACCAACGCCCACAGCACCAACCATCAAGGTCATCGTACAGGGTATCTTTGTTTTAACTCGAGGCCGGAGCATGTACAATTTACATTGTACACATTTACATTTTTAATTTTCTTATTTTGTTATTTTCCCTGAATTATATATTTTTTGGAATTGTTAATATTATTATATTGAATTGTTTACTTTATAAAACCTTTTAATTTTATAATTACGTTAGTTATTTCATATATGAATTTGAATTTTAAATTGTTAACTTGATGCTAAAGTGGTGAGTTCAATGCCTACTTGAAGTTAACTATAGTCAAGCGAAAAATTTCTTTAAGTGTACAATTTAGTACACGTCAAAAAGTAAACGAAAGGAAAAAACTTATCCAACCTTCGGTGTGGATAAAAGGCCGAGGTTGAATAAGTTTGAAACATAACTTTACTTTTTACTCCAATTTTAACACTTCAATTGAGCAGACGAACCGCTCAGACCTCAACCCCCACTGTTAACTTATTGTGAAAATAAATTTAATTATATAAAAAAACCCTCAACTTCTTCTCATTTAATTTGAGAAACATCAACATAAAAAAGGTAAGCACCCACCTTTGAAATCCCCTACATAAAGAATAGAAAACTAATCCCCTGTTTTCTTTCTTCTTTTTTAACCCCTAATAATTATAATTTCTTGACGAGCGATTATAATTATCATTGGCAAAAGACTTCTCGATTTCTGTTCCCCAAGGAAAAGAGAATCTTTAGCCAATTTATAATAATTTAGGCCACAAGCAGTCTATTTTTATTCAACCCTTTTTAAATTAAATTTAAAGTTAAAAAGTTTGTCCTATAAATTTTATTAAAAATCGCTGGATTTGATAAGAAAATAGCTAAATTGGCAGCAGTGTGGAAAGAAACACACAGAGTTGCATATTACCAGCGTTACCATTTGTCATGTAATCTCTATTTTATAAGTATTTTTAGACGTAAAAATGATTAAAATTTTTATAAAGATTTTCATAAATAATAATAAACTACAATTTGCAGTATATTAAATGAAAGGATGCAGTGAAGTTTTTATGAAACAAATCATCTTAGACTCTATGTGTGCTTTATTACTGTAACGTTGTATAATTCTGTTTACTCCTTTAATACTTCATACCTTAACGATCCCAAATATATTCTTTTAGGTGCTAAAGTATCTAAAGATGATGAAATCGACTGTTATAGTCCTAAACATAACTGAAATTAAGCTCATAGAATAAATTCGAAAAATAAAAAATGTTAAAAATATAAAATTTTTATAAATATTTCACAATTTTTGGCCCACAGTCCAAAAATTGTATCTATATTATTTTTTTTGTTTCGCCAATGTAGTTGTTTACAAAAATATATGCAATTAAAATGCATTTAATCCATATTTTCCCAACGTTTCGTGAATGTTATGTTCACTTTATCAAGGGATTCGTAAAAAGAGAAATTAATTTTTTATTACATTGAACAATAATTTGTTGTAGACAAACATAAAAACATTAAACATGAAAAATTAAATTAAACACAAACTTAAAAATTATATCACAGGTTAGTTTTTGCACTATTTTTGGCTCGTAGCTGCCAAACGGTAATCTTCAGAAAAAATATTTCTCTAATTCATAATTCCTCATATGCACATAAGTATGTATATAATTACCGGAAAATGCATTTTCCACATTTTCCAGATGTATTTTTGAAAGAAAATTCGTGATATTTATGAAATGCATACAATGTTGCAAAAAGTAAAAAAAAGTTAATTATTCAATTGTAATTTTGACACATACATATATCAAATTTTTGATAATGACACAGCTGAAAAAGGTAAAATAAGAATTATGATGTTCTAAAGAATTTTGAATTATATTTAAGAATTAATTTTTTTCTGAATATTACCACAGAATACACAGAACTGTTAAAAGTGACGTGTGAAAAAGGCCCAAAACAGTTGCGAGGGCAGTTTTCGAAGAGACCGAAAGCGATTTTTGGTAGTGAAGTGGCAAGGTGTAAAAACAGACCGCAACAATAAACACAAATGGCGTTATCAAAATAACAAAACACAAACCACGTTAAACAAATGCATTAGTTTAACAAACGATGTTTTTTGTGCAAAAAAAAATGTATTTAGTAATATTGTTTTGTATTGTAATGTTATTTACTTACTTAAATATTATTTACTCGTGTTGTGGTGAACTAAAAAGTTAATTTTTACAACAGTTTTGCAAATAAATCTTAACTAAATAAATTTGTGTTCATTGCGGCAAAGAATATGATGAACAGAGAAATGCAAAAGGGCAGCTTTCTTAGAAAGAGACAAAAAAAAAAGCAAAATCGTCCGTCTCGTGACAGTTCTCTAAGTATTCTGTGATATTATTGGTTTCCGAAAAAATTCTCATGTTTTTTCCAAAAAAAAATCAAGTTTTAGACAAAATTTTCAATAGGCCCGAAAACTAGTTCGGCAGATAAACTAGGAAAACCCTGTAATCTAGCCTTAAGGAACACAATTGTACCATATAAACGTAGTACTGTACGACGTAGATACGTTGCCAAATTAAAACGTACAATATTGTATACAAAGGCACACAATAGCTGGCGAAAATATAAAAGCGTATCTACGACGTAGGTCGCCTTACAGTTAATTCAGGCGTGGGCTTTTACGACGTCTCTTTTGGTTTGGTGGCCACGGTTTAGAGAAGAAAGAGGGATAAACAAAAATACTTGGTAAGTGTTTTTTATGTCTTTTTCTCATATTTCTCTTTCAACTTATTTTCTTCTTGTTACGTTTTATTCTATGACTAACTTTGAAATATCAGTTTGAAAATACAGTCAGACCTCGGTTATCAATAGCAACAATTTTTATTAGTTTTTTGTGTGTTTCTAGTTAAAATTATTAAGAGATTTTATATACAGATTTACGTATGTACATTAGGGATATAACTTTTTAACAATTTTTTAATAGATAGACAATAAAAAACTATAAGGGAACGTATATTTATTTTTTCGCTAAGGTCAAAAAAGTTCACACACCAACCGCGATGAAGTTTTGAAAATTTTTGATTTTCTTTTTTGCTAAGAAAAATTAATAATATGTTTATTTAAAACAAAAAATAGCTCAAGTATGAAATGTCATTAATATTTAGAGATGGTAAGAGATTTTTCCGCAAACGAAAACGTTTTTTTAACCTTTAATAACAAAAGAAAAAATAAAAAAGAAAACAAAACACCGTATAAAATTATGAATATTCAATATAGCATTGGTTTAGAAAAACCAATTGGTTTTTACGGATTTTTTTTTTGTATTTTCATACCATGACTTTTACCCTCACCCAATATGTTAAGTCCTGCAACCATACCTTTAAATTGCGTCGTTTTTAAATATTTCTTCTGTAGTTCTTTCTGATCACGTACTTTTGCCCTTACCTAATATATTGAAACACGCAACTGTACCACTAAATTGCATCATCATGCGCCTAACATGTATTGTTTTTTTATTTTCGCATACTTATTTGCATTCTTTTACCATTCGCATATTAACGCTTACGGTATCATGCAAATGTCTTCAGTTGGTAACAACTCTCATCTTGATGCAAAACCAATGTCTTTTACATCATAACATACAAAAAGTGGTCTGATACCACCGTTAACAGAAACTTGTTTTGAGCACTGTAACCTTGGTTGTCATTGCGCATGATAGGATTTTTGTGTTCCTTCTTTCTCTGAGAGAAAAAAAATACATACAGACGTTTTCGCAACCTGCACTGCGTAGGAGACTTATACAAAAGTCAAATGACCAACACTACTGCAGAGTTAAATTTTTTCCCCCATCACGATTGCTTGTACAAATACATGCATACCCATATACGTGTGTATTATCTCTCTCGCGACAACAATAATAACGGGCGAAAGATGGAATGACAAATGAGGAAACAATTTTTTTATGAATGAAATGCATTCTGATAAGAATTATAATGCAATTCCAATCGAGTTGATTCTGGGCTATGGCCCAGATCAGTCGATTTTCCGCATCGGATTCTTGTGAGTTGAAGTTAGTCGGTCATTTGAATCGCAAATAGTGGGCAAGTTGCCAGTTGAAAAAACCACAGAGCACCCTGTGTTGCAAGAACGGCTCGGTTAGCGCTTGTGTAACCAAAAAGTTTAGTGGAGTTCTTCCAAGTGAACACGCTTAAAGGAAAATATTTCCTAACTAATTTATTTAAAAGAGAAAACTAACAAAAAGGTGAAAATAAACTGAAGCAATTCAGGAAGCCAAAACTTTAATCCAATTGGGAAAAGAAAATAGTAAAGGTGCTAATGTTGCGTAAAATAAAAACAAAAAAAAAAAAAAACAACAAAGTCAAATACAAATTCCTACTTGTCCTACGTAAATATTATATAAAATATTTCATATACTTTCCCATATTAAATACATATGAATATAAGTCATTAACAAAAAGGGGAATTTGTAAACTAATGTCTTAAAAACTATATCGTGAGAAATGTAAAATGTTCAAAAAAGGACTAAAATTCTAAGGTTATATACATACTTATCGGAAGCCAAAAATTTTCATAAACAATTTTTTTTTTTTGCAAAACCAACAAGAACAAACTTAAACAAAACTAGTACATATTTTTAAACTGGAGTCAAAGAAAAGTGACGATTCATAATTGTGAGAAAAGAAGTCGGTCCAAGCTTTGATGTTAGTGTTGCGCGAAATTGTAACCCACAGACAACCAACAAAATGTGACAACCAACGCAAAAGATCTGTAACTAATTTTCTTATAACTATTAGTATTATTATAATCATTAGTATTACAGATACTATTATTATCCTTAAAGTTATTGTTATTATTGTAAGTATTATTTTTTTTATTATTAATTTTTACTAAGGTTATTATTATCTATAAGGCTATTAATATCACTAATATTAACATTTTCAAAAAGAGAACGCTAGTTTTATTATTATTGTAATCAATTATTAAAATTATTATAATCATATGCGTTTATTATTAATAAAGAAAGAAAAAATGTTCTTATTGAATTGAAATTTAAATGAATTTATAATTTTTTTTATGGATGCTAGGAAGAACCAAGCAAATGGTAAGTAGGATGTAACTAAGCGATTGTTTTTGTAAATGGGACAGGGTAAAATAAAGTGTAGGGTACTAGCCTGTCATAGGGTGGTGTAGGGAATAAGGTACCCCTACATGGCGCAACACCAAGCCATGGTACCACTCAGTGTGGTGTAAATTAATCATTTCTTCGCTTCCCTTAATCGTGGTATTTCGGGATTTTTGTATTTCATATTTTGAACTTTCGTGTATTGTAAACATACTTCCAGGGGTGTGAAGTATGGATATGCTTACGTGCCAAAACCCTGGTTAGGATAAGAATTTGCTACTGAGCTAGCGGGCCAGCTTTTATACCCCCTTAACCGGTCTTTGGGATCGTTATTTGAATTTTTTTTTAAAGTTTTGTAACGGCGCGTAACATATATGGCGCCCAACGTTAAGCCACCTGTATGGTGGAGTTCGAATTTTCGCAACCTAATGAACAGGTTGGCGCCGTAACATATATGGCGCCCAACGTTAAGCCACCTGTATGGTGGAGTTCGAATTTTCGCAACCTAATGAACAGGTTGGCGCCGTAACATATATGGCGTTCAACTTGAATGCCACCTGTAGGGTAGGAAGGGAAATTATTATATTCGTTGATTCGTAATTTTTTTTTCTTCGCAAACATAGTCTTAGTGCTATTGTTTGTAGAAGTCGTGAATTCTGGGATTCTGTAGCCTGGTTTCAATTGCGCTGCAAACCATGGTACACATGGGAATAATTTCGTTTAACTGTGTTTTCCATCTAAATTTTATATTTTGATAATAGGGATTTATTGCAAGTCTGGGACTGATTCCAAGTAGAGGTCAGTATTATCGCGGTGATAATACCTTGTTCATGGGACATTATGTAGCACAAAACTGAATTATCTAAGTCCTTGTCTGACTGTGTCTTTTAAAAATGGTAGGCATGTTGTTAGATAATCCAGGTTTGAAATTGAATTCGACACGTGGGTTGTCGGAACACGCGGTTTTGAAAATGTTTGCTGGAAAAAAGGGGAAATGGGAATAAATGTTGAGACATCATATTCGGTCATAGGAACAGATTTGATGGTCAACTAGTGTAGGGAGAGACAGGGTACTAAGGGTATCACAGCCTTTCTACGCTATTTCTTTTTTCTTCCATTTTACGAATCCTTTTATTTTTTTATTATTTTACAAAACAATCGTTACACATACCACTGCCGGTTCTTCTTAGCATCCAAGTTTTGTGGAATTAATAGAAAATAATCTAACTTAGGACTTAAGTTATTTGGTATTTTTATTTTTTTTTATTATTATTAAGGCTATGATTAAAAAAAAAAAATAATATAGAGTATATATATTAAAATTATTAGGATATAGGTATACATTAAAATTAAAAATTTAGATTAAAATTAAATTTAAAATTAAAATTTAAAATTAAAATTAATATTAATATTAAAATTAAAATTAAAATTAAAATTAAAATTAAAATTAAAATTAAAATTAAAATTAAAATTAAAATTAATATTAAAATTAAAATTTAAAATTAAAAAAAAAAAAAAAAAAAAGAGAAAAAAAAAACAGAGTTAAAACTTAAATTAAAACTTTAAACTAAAAGTAATATTTAAATTAATATTGAAATTAAAATTAAAACTAAAATTAAAATTTACACTAAAATTAAAATAAAATTAAAATTAAAATAAAAACAAAAATAAAAAAAAAATGAAAAGTAAAATTAAAACTAGTATTAAAATTAAAATTAATATTGGAATTAGAATTTAAAATTAAAATTAAATTTAAATTAACATTAAATATAAAATTAAAGTTGAAATTGAATTTAAAGTAACATTAAAATTAAAAATTTAAATTAAAATCAAAATTAATATTAAAATTGGAATTGAAATTGAGAAAAAAAATTAATACTAAAATTAAAATTAGATTGAAATTTAAATTTAAATTAAATTTAGAATTTGAAATTTTTTTCCATTTTAATGAATTAGTATATTTTCAATTTTTTTTTTCTATTGTGGTTTAGATCATTTTGGACACTTGCACATTTTCATATTTTCCCATCAAATTTTTTTTGCTGCCCGAGAAAATTTTTTTTTCTCTTCCCCTGAAACTTGGAGGAAAAAAAAAACCCAATTTATTTCTTTTGAATTCGTTAACCCTTTGGTTAAGAATATTTGATCGCTAATGACTTTCTAAATTTTTTTAAAATTTTTGTGAACATTTTAAGCATTTGTCTTTCAATCTGAACATTTTTAGACCTCATTTGCTTCATTCCACTCGCGATTCGGCACCGATAGGAATAAATCGGTTACACGTATATACATAGATTTTTTTTAATTATTGCCCGGTTAGCTCAGACGGTAGAGCATGAGACTCTTAATCTCAGGGCGTGGGTCGTGCCACACGTATACTTACGCATACATATATTTTTTTTTGATATTATTAATGCCCGGCTTCGTGGGTCGAGCCACACGTTGGTCATCACATGGTTTTTTTGCGCGCCGAAATCCTGCCTGTTCAAACCACTTATCACAGATACTGATTTGAAGCAGGTTTGTTACGGATTTTTTTTTTGTATTTTCATACCATGACTTTTACCCTCACCCAATATGTTAAGTCCTGCAACCATACCTTTAAATTGCGTCGTTTTTAAATATTTCTTCTGTAGTTCTTTCTGATCACGTACTTTTGCCCTTACCTAATATATTGAAACACGCAACTGTACCACTAAATTGCATCATCATGCGCCTAACATGTATTGTTTTTTTATTTTCGCATACTTATTTGCATTCTTTTACCATTGGCATATTAACGCTTACGGTATCATGCAAATGTCTTCAGTTGGTAACAACTCTCATCTTGATGCAAAACCAATGTCTTTTACATCATAACATACAAAAAGTGGTCTGATACCACCGTTAACAGAAACTTGTTTTGAGCACTGTAACCTTGGTTGTCATTGCGCATGATAGGATTTTTGTGTTCCTTCTTTCTCTGAGAGAAAAAAAATACATACAGACGTTTTCGCAACCTGCACTGCGTAGGAGACTTATACAAAAGTCAAATGACCAACACTACTGCAGAGTTAAATTTTTTCCCCCATCACGATTGCTTGTACAAATACATGCATACCCATATACGTGTGTATTATCTCTCTCGCGACAACAATAATAACGGGCGAAAGATGGAATGACAAATGAGGAAACAATTTTTTTATGAATGAAATGCATTCTGATAAGAATTATAATGCAATTCCAATCGAGTTGATTCTGGGCTATGGCCCAGATCAGTCGATTTTCCGCATCGGATTCTTGTGAGTTGAAGTTAGTCGGTCATTTGAATCGCAAATAGTGGGCAAGTTGCCAGTTGAAAAAACCACAGAGCACCCTGTGTTGCAAGAACGGCTCGGTTAGCGCTTGTGTAACCAAAAAGTTTAGTGGAGTTCTTCCAAGTGAACACGCTTAAAGGAAAATATTTCCTAACTAATTTATTTAAAAGAGAAAACTAACAAAAAGGTGAAAATAAACTGAAGCAATTCAGGAAGCCAAAACTTTAATCCAATTGGGAAAAGAAAATAGTAAAGGTGCTAATGTTGCGTAAAATAAAAACAAAAAAAAAAAAAACAACAAAGTCAAATACAAATTCCTACTTGTCCTACGTAAATATTATATAAAATATTTCATATACTTTCCCATATTAAATACATATGAATATAAAGTCATTAACAAAAAGGGGAATTTGTAAACTAATGTCTTAAAAACTATATCGTGAGAAATGTAAAATGTTCAAAAAAGGACTAAAATTCTAAGGTTATATACATACTTATCGGAAGCCAAAAATTTTCATAAACAATTTTTTTTTTTGCAAAACCAACAAGAACAAACTTAAACAAAACTAGTACATATTTTTAAACTGGAGTCAAAGAAAAGTGACGATTCATAATTGTGAGAAAAGAAGTCGGTCCAAGCTTTGATGTTAGTGTTGCGCGAAATTGTAACCCACAGACAACCAACAAAATGTGACAACCAACGCAAAAGATCTGTAACTAATTTTCTTATAACTATTAGTATTATTATAATCATTAGTATTACAGATACTATTATTATCCTTAAAGTTATTGTTATTATTGTAAGTATTATTTTTTTTATTATTAATTTTTACTAAGGTTATTATTATCTATAAGGCTATTAATATCACTAATATTAACATTTTCAAAAAGAGAACGCTAGTTTTATTATTATTGTAATCAATTATTAAAATTATTATAATCATATGCGTTTATTATTAATAAAGAAAGAAAAAATGTTCTTATTGAATTGAAATTTAAATGAATTTATAATTTTTTTTATGGATGCTAGGAAGAACCAAGCAAATGGTAAGTAGGATGTAACTAAGCGATTGTTTTTGTAAATGGGACAGGGTAAAATAAAGTGTAGGGTACTAGCCTGTCATAGGGTGGTGTAGGGAATAAGGTACCCCTACATGGCGCAACACCAAGCCATGGTACCACTCAGTGTGGTGTAAATTAATCATTTCTTCGCTTCCCTTAATCGTGGTATTTCGGGATTTTTGTATTTCATATTTTGAACTTTCGTGTATTGTAAACATACTTCCAGGGGTGTGAAGTATGGATATGCTTACGTGCCAAAACCCTGGTTAGGATAAGAATTTGCTACTGAGCTAGCGGGCCAGCTTTTATACCCCCTTAACCGGTCTTTGGGATCGTTATTTGAATTTTTTTTTAAAGTTTTGTAACGGCGCGTAACAGGTGCGTGAAATTTTTTGAGAAAAATTACAAAAGATTATGATTTTCGTGGTTACTAGGACATGGTTGGCCTCATGGTAATACGCCAAAAAATTGGTTGTACCCCTAATGTACATGTTTAAATAATATGAGTAAAAATGTAATTTTTGCAGAACATGCTTCCCAGTAATTTGCAAGAGAATTCGCCTTTTATTCACATTTTTATGATTGTTCAAAAGTATTTTAAGTTGATTAAAGACTTTTGTATATTTACTATATAATTGATGTTGCTGGTTAATCGAATGACTGATAATCGAGGCCCTTTCTCAAATAAAAAAAGATGTTACTAAAAAGCGCGTCGTGTTACAGCAAATTCAGACGGGGATTTTTACGACGTCGCTTTTTTGGCGTGTCTTTTGTTTTGGCTTTCAATGAAATACTTGGCGTTGCGTTGCGGTTTAGACAATAAAGTCCTAAGAAAAAAAGAAGCCGCAAAAGCGCTCGTATGAATTGTGTGTTAGATATAATTCTACTTCGTACACCGGATGCGCCCGCATTGCCATAGAAAAGAAAAATCTAAATTAAATTATTTTAATGTTTTCAAATTGAATATTTGAAAAAAAAACATAAACGAGGTAAAAAATAAACAACCATTTCAATACATTTTTCCACCTGTTTTGTCGACTTTTCTCTTTTCCTAAGCCTTTGCGTACCAATTATAAACAAACACGAAGAGGAAAGTATCCAATTTAGCCTTGGCGTTTTTAAGTTTTAAGCAGTTGAACAACCAAATAAAACATATAAGAAAATTAAATTAAAAAATATATTTTTCTTTAAAAAAGGAGGATACGATAAACTATTTATTAAAAAAAAAAACATAAAATAAATCAGCAGATCTTTAAAATGACACATGTCGCTCTTGATCAACAATAGTGTACTAATCCAAAATTTCAGTTTAAATTAATATTTGGTATAGATTTGGTTACGACAAAATTGTTTAACTTATTTTTTTTTTAATTATGGAAAAACTTCAGAAAAAAAAACTTAAGAAAAACTTCATCGCAACATCTTTATTTTGCTCTGTCCATTAATCACGTGCCTAAAAATTTAAACGTTGTAGGTAAATCCACTTTAGAGAGAATTTTGAAATCAAATTTGGTTAAAGTTTAAAAAACTTGAAAGGCAAAACTTGATCGTGCAACCCTTAATTAAGGTATGTTGGACAGATAAAATAAGATCGGTCAGTAGCCAAAAATCATCATTAGATATTTTCATCATTATATCAGCCGTATTTAAAATATAAAATAAGCTTGAAACGTGTTTTAAGGCAAAATGTTCATGCACTGTAATTCTTTATGAATACGGCAGGATATTTTTAAAAACCTTCATTAACTTTAAAACATCGTAAATTAACCTGTAAAAAACAAGGGAAAATTGTTTACAATGGCAACGCTGAAAAATGTAACGGTTTGTCCTCGAAGTCACATGTATATATTTTTCCCTTTGTGTCCTCGAAGTCACATGTTTATATTTTTTCTCTGTGTCCTCGAAATCACTTGTATATATTTTTTACGGAGAAAAAAAATGGGAAAATATATGAGAGTACTTGGCAATACTACGCAACAAAATTTGTTAAAATTTGTTAAAAAAATACAAAATTAAGGCATTTAAGCCGTATATATAGAAGTTTTAATAGTAATGGATTGATATATAGCCACAGTGCAATCAAATAAAGTAAAAAAAAAAGAATAAACCAAAAAAATTAAAATTTGTGGGGAAAAATTGACGTGTCCGGTAAATATGCTCTAGGCATGTAATCATTTGGCGGACTGTTCGCTAAGTATGCAACTGTCCGCCGTTTATGCGCTAGCTTCAAAAACTGTTCGCTAAATAAACGCTGTGCATATATATATATATATATATATATATATATATATATATATATATACATATATATATACTGTTTGGTCCCGGCGCTTCTTGGGATTTTCTAAATAAAACTAAAAAATGAAATACTAGAGAATTTTGTTAATAACTTGACCCTAGCGCTATCTACCATCAATAAAAAAATTTAAATATCACGAACACAGTGCCACCTATCGGAAGTTTTTTTTATAAACCATCAGTGAAAGTTGACCTTTCTTACGCATGTCCTCGTTTGAAAATCGGTTGAGTGGTTCTCGAGTTATAAATTCACGAACATAGGACCACTTATTTTTATATATGTATGTATATAGATAGGTAATAAAAATATTAAAAAGTTTTTTTTTTTGGATTTTAGTACAATTAGGGTCTTTAAAGTACCATTTTTTACTGAATTAGGTACAATTTTGAAAATGTCATTTATCAACCCTGAACATGTATATCTTTCATGTTCTTATTTTTTAAACATACACGACCAAGGCGAATTCAACAAGGTAAGTGCAACTCTACAACTACAAAAAGCCCCATGTATTTTTTTGCAATTTAATAGGCGGTTGTCAAAAATGCTGACAAGGCAAACATTGATTGAAAAACAAAATACAAATTTTGTTTGGGCTATAAAAGAGATTATTAAATTCACTTTATTCGCAGTTTTTCTAAGAAATTTGTTCGGTTATTTTGGCGCAAAACATAGACAAAATTATATTTTGACGTTTCCCTATTATTTTTTTATTCGCCGTGGAGACAGCTGATGAACGGCTGACGAGTTGAGCTTACCTTGTTGAATTCGCCTTGATACACGACCTTAAAGTATCGAACCCCTCTATCGTACATGTACTATTTTTGTCACACATGGACACGACCTTAGCTACAATCGTTGGTGCATGGGTTAAGTCCCTGCAAATAAAATTGGACCACCTGATCCATTTTGATAAAATGGACTACTCCATGGACTGGTCCGATGTAATGCAAGCATGGACCATGTCATTGTTAAAAAGTGTTTGTAGTGAGACGACATGTCTTCGTTTTTTAACGACATGCTTTCGTTTTTAACCGACTTCAAAACTAATCCTCTTGAGTATACCATGGAGTAGTTATATGGTCCTCTCCTAGGACATCGCAATGTTAAATAGACTAGGTTTTTTCCATACGTTTGGGTTAGTTTTGGACTAGTCCTTGTCCCTTGTGGACTACTCTTTACACGCGTGTTTGGACTGGTCCTATTATTTGCTGGGGTGTGCTTCGATCATAAAATACGAGAACTACACATGTCCGTGTACGCAACCAAATATTCAAACCAAACACAATCGTAGTTGTGTTCGGCAAGGTGGAAAATTTAGAAACACACATAATTGTTATGTAAATAAAACTATGTGCTGTTGGCTTTTGAACAGTACATTGTGTGTATGATGTGTGTATTTTCTAAACCCTGGATATAAGGTATGAATTTGCAAATTTATCTCAAACGATTTTGAAATCGATTTTGAGGTTCGGTTAATTAATTTCAAAAACCGTAATAAAAAAAGTCGATCGAAAAATCGAAAATCGATTTTGGTATCCATTTACCATTCCCTACACCAAACTATAAAAATTGCAGTATTTGGTCAAACCTCGCTAAAAAAAAAAGCTGCTATCTACTCATAGATTTGCCACTTTTTTCTGCCAAGTTTCATCGATCTAGGGGTACTCAATAACTTTTAAGAAGCAATATAAGCTAAAACAAAAAGAACTGTCCGGCTAAATTGGCATAATACCCCTATGTGCGATGTAACATAATTTGGAATTTTTTGTAGTATTATAACAAAACAATTTGTGTTTTTATTTATTTGTTTCGCCTCATATGTGTACAAGAGGTATGGCTGACTTCCAAAACGTACTAATACAAAGTTTGTATACAGTTTTACTACTGTATTTTAACGATGCACATGTACAAAGTGCCGAAACAACGCAACTATGTGTTCTGTTTATTTAAACTTTTTGAAATGTAAGTGATGCAATGAATAATACATTAAAATAAATCTGCATTGCTTGCAAATTAAATGTCAAATATCACAAAGCATCAACTTTGAAACCGATGCTCTGATGGTTTTTTGCTGCGTTACTAATACACACCATTGATGTTTTGGAAGGGTTTGCATTGCATATATATTGTACTGCGGCGTAATGAAACATTATACTTTGTTCTTATACAAAGCATTTGACGTTTTGGAAGTCAGCCTATGTGTTTAGAAAATAATTTTTTATACAATTACCCCTATCGTGAATAATTTCTCCCTCGTAAATTTTTCCCTTTTCATATATCTGCGATCATGAAAAACTCCCATGAAAATATTTTTAGAGCTAATTCAAAGGTCAATAATAACGTGAAAAATTCCCCTTATCGTAAATACATAGTGTTTCCCCTCGTAATTTGTTCACTTTATCCTTTGATTTGCTCACTTCATTTTTGCTGGGAAACAGAATATTTATGTAAGTAATTCTTTTTATAATTCGAATATTAAAGGAAAGAACAGTTAATAAGGTACAAACTACTTTTCTTTAAAATATAGCTATACGTGTACATTTTTAAACAAAAATTTCATTGATTTTTAATTTTTTTCAATCTTTCTCCTTTTTTCTACATTCACTTGAAGTGATAGCGTGAGATTCACGATTGCTTTTTCAATTCGAGGGGAATAAAAATTCCATGGGAACAAAAATTCCACATGCGAGAATATATTTTCTTTTAGCAATACATTGTTAAAATACTATACAAAAATAGAAACTAAGGAATACGGAAATAAACTTTTTTGCTGAATGTTAAGTGCTGAGCTTTGCCAGGATGAGTCAGATGATGACCTGACAACAGAAGAAACTCTCGACAGTAACACAAACAAACTTATAACAGAATTCACCGAAACAATAAGGGAACAAGTCCAGTTTACCAACGCAGCTCCAAATAAAAAAAAAGTACATAGGGTAATAGAAAATCGAAAAATAAGAAGAAATGGCAAAATTCTCGGAAACGCATAGTTTCCGAGTTATGGACCTCTGAAGTTTTCATATAAATTTACGATTTCCCTCTACATTTCTGAACGTATATGGCCAATATTGGTATTATTTGAAAGCATTTGAACAGGGGCCAAATTATGGCAGTCGTGATCGAATACTTTTTCGATTCGAAAGCAATTCAATTTCTAATTGTTTCTTTGCATACTGAAGGGATCGAAATTATTTTTTTGGTGTTGTAAAGCATTTAGTTAAATTTTCAAACACTGAAAAAATACTACCGATTCGTTCAATATTGACTGAATAAAATTGCTTTCGAATCGAAAAAGTATTCGATCACGACTGCGATGATTTGCCCCCAGATCTTTCTAAAAATGCAAAATGTATTTAAAACTTTTAACTCTTTAGCTCCTAATACAGTTTTTACAAAATTTATATCAAAATGTTACGGAAGTGCACTAGGTAATAAAAATATAATCAAACAAACCCCAGCTTCTCTAAATTAAACTTGTCTGCATAGCCAGCCTTCGGCCGGCCGCAAGGGTTTTATTCTCTATGGTATAACAAACACCGGCTTCGCTAAATAAAGCTTCTCCGCATTTCCGAGAATTTTGTCATTTTATTTTTCTTCTTATTTTTCAATTTTCTATAACGCTATGTACTTTTTTTATTTTGAGCTGCGTTGGTAAACTGGACTTAAGCCACAATAAGTGTTACAAATTTAAAAAAAATTAAAACAGAGGCCAAATAACGGCATTCGATATCGATCGAAATTACAATAGAATTTCGAATGCGGAACTTTCCCCCAGAACTCCAATGGCATAATGGACGATTTAATATATATTTCTGTAAACATATATGTTTACAGAAATCCAGTTAAAGGACTAGAAACTAGATATTCTGAATTATAGGTTGCATTCGATTTCTACAATAATTATGATAAGCGAAAGAATTTTACCCAAGTCAATTTTTATTAAAACTAAAGAATAGAATCGCTTAAATTCTAAACATTTAAACCAAATTATTTTTCTAAGATTATTTTTTAAGATCTCCTTTAACTATTGAAATAACATTTTAATAAATAAGATTTTGTTTATCGTGCTTGACAAAAACACTGAATTTGGCTGAAGTGCGGTTTACGAAAAACAAAAAATTATAAAAAATATGGCGTCCGATTCAGAATTAAAAAAAAATACAAAAATTAAATTTTAAGGGGGCTGAGACCCCGCCCACTTAGTAATATGGGTACCTTAATTAAAGTTAATTTGTTCACGATTGCAAATATGTATTTTGTTTTTGTATTTTAGAACAAAATCGAGCATAAAACCTCAAAAATACAAAATTAAAACAAAATATTTACAATCGTGAGCAAATTGCCTTTTCGTACGCCGCGTAAACTGCACTTTTGCCAATAACTTTATTACTAAAATCTTATTAAACAAGTAAGAAAGTATAGGCGGTCAAGCCCGACCATATGATACCCTAAACCACAGTTTTTAAAAACACACGCTTATATGTCCATATAAATATGGATTTATCTATGTTTATAAAAGTCATTAAAATCGGTTTAAAAGTTTGTGAGAGGCAGAAATTGGCCCTATCTCCCATCGTGGTCCAATTTTTTTAAAAATTTATACATTTTGTGTCCATATAGATATGTTTCTATCTATGTTTTAAATTTCATTAAAATCGGTTTGATAGTTTCTGAGAGGAAGAAATTTCCCCCTATCTTCCCTCGTGGTCCTACGATTCGGCCCATTTTCAATAGGCTTGGTCCTTGTGCCAATAAGAAACTATGACCCAAATTTTTTCAAATTATCTCCAAAATTGCGACCTGTACTTTGCGCACAAGCTGACATGGACAGTCAGCCAGCCTGGCAGCCAGCCGGACGGACATCGTTGGTTCGACTCAGAAAGTGATTCCGTGTAGATCGGTATACTTTAAGGTGGCTCTAGTAGGACCACTATTTTAAGGCGTTATGCTGGGTACACACTATGCAACACGTTTACGCAATCCAGTGAATTAAATTCATTTTCATTCATTTCAGATTGCATACACATCAAAACGCTTTGATATTTTGAGGTTGCATTGAAACAGTTTCCATGTAGGTTGCACTGTGTGTACCCAGCATTACACACATCAGCACAAATGCATAATACCCCAGCGGGAAAACTCAGAAGACCTTCTGGAAGGCTTCCGTACTCCTTCTTTTTCCCGCTGGGACCCTCTCCACTATTGTGGTGTGGGTATAAAAACGACGTTTAAAATTCTTGCGTTTTAGATTTCCAGAACACCCCTGATAGTTACAGTTTTAACAAAAAGCCAGCAAAATAGTAACACAGTTTATACTAGCGGCCTTTTTGAATTACTGAAAGTTGATTAAGTAATTTCTCAATTGTTTATCCGGTGCTGATTTAAAACGAAACAAAGATTAAGATAAACAGTTTCTTATTTAACTTACGTTTATTAAAAAAACTTGTGTAACGTACACCACTATATGACAAGCACTTGGTTTGAAAATTTTTATTTATGTTATCAAACAAACGTAACATTTTGATGAAAGTAAATTTTATAAACTTACTAGATGTTATTTAACAAGGTATATTTATTATACCTTGTTATTTATTAGGCAAGCCAGAGAAGCAAGCCGCAACGGCGTGGCTGACGGCTAGCCGCTCAGCCGATTTTTTTTCGACAAGCCGCGCCGCCGCCGATATACACGGCTGATCGACGGCTCAATTGCTAGCTGATTATTTTTTTTTTATATTTAGCTTTTTGTTTGTATTAAGCCAAAATTGGTTATTCAATTAATTTTTGGTGTTTTTTAATATTATTTAAGTTAATGAATACTTGCGGAAGTCGGTATTTAGTGGCACTGTTACCATATACAAATATTTATCTTATTTTTAAAGTTTGGTGTGAAAAGATTTGAAGAGTTTTAACGAAACTTTTTTGTATTAAATGCATCTATTATTGTCAGAAACTGTAACAATTATGAATTTTTTTAGATAATTATTTATTATATGTATTAAAAATATGTTAAGCAATGTTATCAATGTTTAGCTTAACTGGTAACACTTAAATATAATTTTGAATTCTGATTATCGTCTTCACTGTGGGGTATTCTACCACTTAAACTTCATTGAGCCACAAATTATCTGCAATTATAAACTATGCTGACGAAGGCCGTAGCGGGCCAGAAAATGCATTACATTCTGCTGGTGTCTAATAATTGTAAAATTGTTCTGTACATACATTATACTTCATTGCTGTCCAAAGGAAAGCTAAGGTAAAATGTAACAAGAAAATACAATATAATAGTCTGGTAGTGTATAAAGTCATTTCTGAAAAATTGAAAGGAAAAGGACTATTACAAAAAAGTTTTACAAAATACATAACTGAAATTTAGCTCATAGAATAAATTCGAAAAATAAAAAATGTTGAATAATTTTGAAAATTGTTTGAAAATTTATTTCCAAAATTATTTAAAAAATTTTAAATCGTTAACTTTTTCTGAAGAAGTCACACAAAGGCGTGACGAAATATCGGATTAAATAAAACAAATATTTTATAAAAAATAATAGACCACAAACTTATTTAATAAATATAAATTTTAAAAATGAATTAATTTTCTATTTCAAAATGCCTGATGTTTCCAAATTTTAAGAAAATCTTATTGTTATATCAGTAACTAACCGTAGTAAAACTAACAAGATATTTGCTGTAAATAGTATTTTTATTCTAAAAATTTTTATTTATCAATTAGAAATTGGGAATTATTTCCTTGTGAAGGTTACTTTATATTATAAAAAATAGAATATAATAGTCTGTACCTCGTTTCTGTATTTCTCGCATCGTAAAATTTCTTACATGAAGTGTGAAACAAAAAATTCCATCGTTTCTCGATTTATGAGATAAAAGTGTTTCTGTATTTGAATGCGAAAACAGACACAACAAATTCTGTTTATACTGGAATATTTCCAGTAATTAAGTGTCAAATAAAAGCGAAACGTCAACAAAAGAAATAAATATAATAAAAACGGGGCTGCCAGATTTGACGAGTTATTGTCATTTTGACAACTTTTTGTTCCGAAATTAGCAGACGATTTAATGATTTTTCTAAAAAAGTGACGAAAGACAAAACAAAATCAAAAATATTTTATAATTTTGTTGTTACTTTCTATAGAAATTCATATTGAATTTTTAAATTTCAAGCACTTCATATTTTGTGGCGTTGAAAATTGAAAAAACAAAATTAATTTCTGTAGAAAGTAACAACAAATTTATAAAATACTTTTGATATTTTTTTTTGCTTTCAATGAAATTGTTGGCGTTGCCCATAGTCTTCGAAATAAGATAGTTTTAAATATTTTAATATGTTTGTTTATTAGTAAAAAAAATATCTTTAAAAACAAGACAGCTTAAATTTTTTTATTTATCCCTTTTATGAAAATTGTCCTCAAAGTTGTTTGCCTCTTCCCTGAAAAATGTATCGACAAAAGCAAAATTTCGAGGGAAAGAAATGGGCCGATTTGGCTTATTTTGAACATTTAATACTTCTTATATACATTAACAAAATATGATTGATATTTGGGTGTATCCAAAGTAACGGCCGTTACTTTATAAATGTGCTGTTTTTAAATGTCTGAAACAAACATCATGTTTTGTAAAATTTTGCACAGGATATGTCAAGTTAAATATCTGATTTAATTCTTTGAAATGTTTTGTTTAAATAATACATTATAAAAATTACAAGTTTTTTTGCGTGTGAATTCATTTATTATCGGTGACAAAAAAAAATATATTTTTGTTAGTATAAATAAAATTAAAGTTAATCTTTAGGAATATGACACGATACATTTATTTTGTATAATAGCGGAAAAATTAATTCAAAATAAAAATTTAATTTTTGAGCTATAAGGGGTCAATTTCTGTGGAAACACCCTTTTGATATTCTTATCTTATATGGACATTTTTGGGCCAAAACCATTATTTCTTCAAGAAAAAAAGTTGTTTGTCTGTAACCCGTTCATTTATGAACCGATTTTTTTAACTAAAACTACCAGCTGTTCTACTAAGTCTTTTACAGGTAAAAAAAAGAAAAAAAATTTATAGGAATAGGTAAATTACAGATTTATATCTCAGCCATTTGTAAACCGATATACATAGTTAAATTTCAATAATATAATATTTCGGACTACATACGATATAAATATAAAACAACGTTGTCACTATGAATTCTAGGTTTTTCACAAAGCTGATTTAATTAAAAAATTTATCTATTTATCTATATTTATCTATTTTAAATAAGGATGTATGTTTATTTTATTAAGCTTGGCTTCTTTTTGCTTTTGTAAAAATATTGGCCCATAATCATAATCAAACGCTAAAGTCGGTTCTATTTAAAAACAACTTTAAAATAAAAACATTCTTTTAAATATTTTGCTACTATAGTCGAAACTAAAGTATATTTTAAATTGAACCGACTTTAACTGGGTGCCACCTCAAATGTAGCAAATTTTTCATACAACATACAACAAAATATAAGCAAGTGGCAACTTTAAGCAGCCGACATTGAAAATTAAAATATAAATAAAACACTGCATATCTTGTACGGTTGAAACACGCAATATGATTTTATGTAGAAAGCAACAACAAAATTACAAAACTTTGTGTAAAACGCTAGGCAATTTTGGCCTAGCGTTTTACACAATTAGGGCCTATACATATATATTTTGTGTTTCTTTCCATAAAAGTTTTCCTGCAAATCATTAATAATTGCAAAATATCAGCCAACATCTTATAACATAAACATTTTTAACTTTTTGCAAGTACTTTTTTATTTGGCGAAAAACACCTGATGCTGTTGTTAAATGAGTTAAACACAACTTCAGCTGGTTTTAAAATTAACATCGGGTTTAACGTGTAAAGTATGCTTTTGCTTGTCTAAAGTAGATCAAAAGCATATTTTTAATAAAAGTTTACTTTAGAACTCTTAAAGTATGCTTTGTTTATGACTATAGTTATGGGCCATTTATTTTATTTTTTGTTTAATATGATATTTTCTCATGCCTTTGTGTGACTTCTTCAGGGAAAAACAATTTTTAATTGTTATTGGATTAAAGAAAATAAATAGTTTTATAAAAAATTATCCTTCAGCTTAACAAAAGAAATATAAATTTAAAGAAATTATTAAATACCCATGAACTTTAACTTTGTTTTTGTTTGATTATGTTTTAATAAAAGTCGAAACAAATTTGTTTAAAATTTATTTTAAATTACGCGATTTTTAAAACAAATAAGGAGGATCTTTTATATTTTTTTCTCAGAAAATTGATGATTTTGACACAAATTAATCTGGCAGCGCTGATTAAAACCAAAACAAGAAAAGGCTAAAAAAATTTAAAATAACAAAATATAACAATGGTTTTTTGTTTATTTTCATCATATAAATTATGCATTCATCATTTATATTCCTTCTATTTTTTTATTTATTTAAAAAAAATTGTATATAAACATATTTTAAATTCAAAATATCTACATTTTGTTTTTCTCGCCACCAATTTCAAATGCGACTTATTTTGACAGTTCTTGAAAGAAACTTTCCGCAAAACATTGTTATAGAAACACTTTTTTTCGCATCCTTCCAATAATTGCTGGAAAATTATTAAAATGACAGATAATTCTCGCCAAGAAAAGATACAGAAACACTTGCGTGAGAAAAACCATTTTTTGTTTCATCTCACACTATTTTTGTTGCAATTCACACGTTTCATGCGGAAAATTTTACGAAGCGAGAAATACAGAAACGAGGTACAGACCAGGCAAAACAGTTAAGAACGCTTTCTTCCTTTGTTTGTCAACCGAACCTCTATGGGAAAGCAAGGCGATTTGGTGTCGCCGATTAATTGATAAAAGGCCGTCGGTGAGACATAAACTATGCCGTAGGTTGAACGCATGTGAACAAACCAGGGTTCCCATTTCATTTTATACCGTATCCCCAATTAACGATTTTTTCATCCACCAAAATCCCCAAAATAGATGTTTTCTTATCCCCATAAATTCACACAGGTCCTACTTAACATTTATTTATTTTATTAAATTAATTTGTGCAATATTATGAAAAGTAATTTTATTTCTACTCAGGAATGTTCCTTAAAAAACGCACAAAAAAATAATTATGCATCTATGTATTATCACTTCAAAAACTTCAGATAAAATCTTCTGGTTCATCAGCCAATGCAATTTTGTTTAAAGAGTCCCATTCACTTGTAATACAATTGTGTATGACATTCACATTTTTATTTTCATTTTGTCCTATATTATGTAATAAGCCGCACATGGATTTAATTCATTCAAAAAAAGGTAAACATAACCTATAGGAATAAAATAAACAGCATTGTACAATGTTGTCAGCACATTTCACTTTCTTTTCGTTGTGCAATAAAAATCAAAAGTCTTTTGATTGTTGCCAATACATTGTGCCACCTGAGAATATCACATACACATTGGCGATATAATTTACAAAACGTAAATTTGAACAATTTTATTGCAAGTGTATGAGCCGCTTAACAGTGTTAGCATTTGAGAAGATGGAATAAATTTATCAAGCAAATTGAATTATTTTAAAGCAGGGTTGATAAAGTTGGTACAATTGTACATTTTTTGGTACAATTCAAAACTAAAAAGTATTCTGGTACCCCCGTGACTCATTTGGAACTATTACCAAATTTTTCGAACCTACATACATATAATTGATATAAAATGGCCACTCGAATTTGCTGTCCAATGAATATAAGCGGCGTTTAGTGTTTGATGCAAATAGTCTTGCAAAAATGCAAAATGTCGTAGCTTTTTTTTATCATATCTACGAGAAACTCTATTTTTGGTTGTAGGATTTAACAAAACAGCTATGATTTTTTGCAGTTGCTCTTTTGCAAGGCCATTTGCACCAAACACTGAACTCCGCTATTGTGAAAATATTTTTGCACTTGTTCATTAAACGATTGCTTATGCCACATTCTAAATTTAGTATCAGCGGCAGTAAAACAGCGTGCATTTTCTGATGATATTGACAAGCTTTTAAAAGATAAAGGAAACCACTTCTGCAAAATTTCTACATAGAAGAAGAGACGAATTCCTATCAATTCAAGATTATTTTGAAACGAACTCATAATATTTTCAAATAGTCGTCAACAAGAGCGTTGTCACGTCAAGAGGTAATCAACAGATTTTTGGAACAGTGGGAGCCCACTCCATTATTATCTTACTCCGAATTATTTTGAAGGAGATTTTACAAGCGCTAAATTAAATTTTATTATATTCGGACTTTCTACTCCTTTCCTGTTTCTGCAGTACATATTGAAAATTGCAAACACAATAAATTTGGAAATTTAATCCGAAGGTGTTCTGATTTTTTTTTTCGTTTAAAACTCGGGATTGCATTTTGTGAATTATTTGTCAATTTTCCACAAAAAAAGACGATAAATTCTAAAAATTGTATAAAAACGCTCTGTAGCGGCAATCAAAAATAAATATTAATGAATTTCTCGACCCTAAAAACCGCAAGATACAGGTCTGGCTAGATCAAATACAATTTGTTTGCCTCTATTATTGAATTTTTTGGAAAACTACCTATTATAAAAAATCCGGCGCTCGAAATTAATTTATGACCTATGGTTTGTACCGTGTTGACCACACTGGTCGGTAAATACAACTCTGAATGAAGTTGAAAATCAGCAAACCCAACCTGTATAGTAAAAGTGGTAAAAGATGCCAGATCATCATATGCACGAAAATCAACGAGTAGAAGTAAGGGGGACTACTGCTTTGATCAACCGGTAATGGTGAAGTTGGCTTCAGTTGCGAACTAGTTTGTAATGGCCGTAATGGTGGGAAAATGTTGCGACATCAGTCCTTTCTGATTGGCATGTCGTAGGAAGATTGGGCCTAAACTTTTATCCGCAAGAATCTGGAAAATTTTTGTGTTCACGGGAACGGATTTTGGAAAAGAAACGAGGTAAGTTTATAAGCTGGATAAAGTCTGACGATAGTGAACGAATAATGGATAATTGTTAAAAACTGGGTAATTTTATTTTATACGTGTACAGGGCAGTAAATGGACCTTAAAGGAAAAATAAGAAGCTGGAAGCAGTATTTTACCAACATATAGTTGTACGAAGTGTGCATCTGCATCTGTAGCCGCTGCCGTGTAAGGTGCAAAGTCCAACCGGAGCGAAACGTTATCACGCACTCCCATGACATGCCACGAGCCACTCATCACACATCAGCCGTAACCATACCACCTAAATAAACTTCCTGCAACACCAACATCATTAAACGCAACTTAACCTCTATGACGTCTGCCCGATAATAGGAAAAAGTACCTTAATTGCCGGCATACCACAAGTCATTATCCCCGGCCAACAAGCCGCTGCAACAGATAATACCACCTGCAGTTCAATTTACAACAATACCACAATGAATACATCGACCAAAATTTCGCAACATCAATGTCTTTAAAAAAATAAAAAAAAAAAATAGTCAGAAAAATTTTATTCTTTATCAACAATAGTGTAGCAAGAAAGATTTTCAACAACAACAGGTAACAATAAACCCAAATTAATAACAACTACACAAAAATCTAAATTCAACCCATCTACCGGAATTGCTAAGTAATTGGTTATGTCAACGACTTTTGGTGTGAACCGGTGGATGGTTAGAATGGCAACGCTTAGTTGTTAAAATCTTGCCAGGCTAGGCCGGTAGAGGCGTGAATTCGCCATCTTAACCACCCACAAGCCATTGTCCAAAAAAAAAAAAAAAATAGAAAATATAAAATGTATCAAAAAAACTAAAGTAACAAAATTTATTAAATTCACTAGAAAAGAAAAATGTAAATAAAAAAACGAAAATGCAATACCACCAATGGACATGAAAAAAAACTGGTTTATTGTACCAACATGAAATAAAAAAAATAAAGAAATAATTTGATTCCTGCTCATCTCGACCTATCACTTCCTCGGCTGGCAGCCGCCGTTTTGCTGCCTGGCCTGCCCTCCCACTACCTTGGCAAATCCTTGGCCATTATGTGGATTTGCCCCTTATAGAAATTGCTACCTCTACAAGCTTAAAACTAGGCTCACTTACCTGTTAATTATTTCTACTCCATGTCCCTTTACTCCATTCACCTCAGGATATTTCAATACTCCAGACCACTCACCCCCAAATAAAGAGTCCCCGAAACCTGTCCTCTCCGTCCGCTCAAACAAACCCCCAGGGCCAAAACGAAAGCAAAGATGTCTCCTACCCAAAGCGTGCAAACCGCCGCCGAAAAAAAACAAGCTGTCCGAGCTCGGTCTGGTATCCTGTAGTTATAAGTTATGGGTGAGATTACCAGTAATCTGTTCCTTTTGCCCCTTTGGTCCGGACTATGTCCCGTCCGTCTATAGGTCGATGGGGTGCCAAACGTTAGTGTGTGGTGGTGACGGCTTATGTTGGGATGAATCCCGACGGGGTGATGATGATGACCAGGGGATGTGGTGTATGTAAATGTAAACAAAATGGGTAGGGTGTATATACGTAGGCGTGAATGCCGCGATATGGATAAATGATGATGGTTGTGTGGATGACTGATGCAGGTGTGGTGTAGGTAGGAATGTGTAAACTTTGTATTTATGTATGATTTATGTAGTGATGATGTGTAAGTTTGAATAAATGTTGAAATGCTGTGTGTGTGTGGATAATGATTATGGCTTGGATGATGTGTATATGGATTTATTAGGTATGAATGATTTTGCTGTTCTCACTAATATTAAAAATTCTTTTTTTTTCTCTTTTATTTATTTATTTAAACCCCTTTTTTTTATTCCATAAATGTTTTATTCCTTTTTATATATATTTTTCTAAACTTTGAAAACATTATATATATTAACAATAGTTTCTTCAAAAACCAAAAAAACACCAATTTCAAAACTTCTTCGCACAAAAAAACAAAAAGCTCTACTCCTCTTCGAACTCCCAAAAAAACTAAATTCTTCCTCTTCCCTCTCTCATACTTTCCCGCCTTTTTCCTATACCTTATCGTCATCTTTTTTCTTCCTCTCCGCTAGTCCCTTACACCCCCCTGAACAGCTGTGCAAACTGTCAAAAATTATTCCAGCAGTTTGCACGGTTGTATTTTAGTGCAAAATCCTCTCCACTCCCATTCACATTAAAATACAACCTTCAGCCGTTACAGAGGCATGACAAACCCAACCATTTCACCTATTCCCTGATAGGATAAATGGTTGGGACAGCACTTTTTTTCCTTGTAAACTTTACACACTAATAACAATAATTTTCTACGTTTCCATCCCTGCACTAGGCCCAAGAACTTGGCATTACTTTTGACATTGCACTGCATTATCTGGCAACGCTTGATCTCGCCATTTTATTATTTCCAGCCGCACAACATGGTAAGAATCAGAGACCTGCGCCGTGGGATTTCATCGGCGGCGGCGGCTGACGCAAAAAAATGCTCGGCGGCGGATCGCTCCGGCTGTTAGTCGATGTGGCTGTCAGCCGATGGGATATGTATATTAAAATTATATGTAAGTATGTAAATTTGTGCAAACATATTTGTATATGTTTATATTAAAACAAACAATTTAAGCCATTTTTCATTCTATAATTCACTACCCATTGAAAAAAAAATATGTTTTTGTTTAAACAAGAATCACATGTTTTCAATGACTCAGGAAATCAAACATTAATTGAATAATTAGCTATTCCAGAGGTACAAAATGTAAAATTTTTACATATAAAACAGTTATAATAAAACACACCATCTGTTTTTAGAACTTCTATTTATCTTTGTTCGGCTTGAAAACGGTCTCTTAAAAAAGGACAAAATGTGATACAGTACACACAAAAATTTCGACCACGTTGAAGGCTAGTCTTGGTGTGTTGACCGCGTACATGAATACCTCAGTAGTGACGCAAACAAACATATTTGCGTTTTACTCTTAAATTCACTTTTCTTGTTAAGTATATTTTCGTAATGCACGAAATCTGAATTGAACTCGCTGATCTCGGCAACCGTATCGCTGGAGTCAATTTAATCCTCCATTACTTTTGATGCTTTAAAAAATCTGTAATTTTGTTATTCTCCCACATATTGAGTTTTAAAAACAATCAACACTTAAGGCTGTTTAACAAAAGTGATTTGGTCAAATTTTTACAGAGTTAAAACTTTTCGGCGGGAAAATACACTGAATAGTTATCACAAAAAATAATCAACAATTGCACCAGTGTTCACCCATTTCTATATATGTCGTTATTTTGAAAATTCTGATGAAATTTTGGTGCTTTATAAACAAGAAACTAAGAGTTGCACTTTTTAAGAATAGACAAACAAAAAAGAATGTGGCAAGGTGTTAAAAAAAGAGAATAAAAATTATTTATAAAGTAATCGGTGGCTAAGCTGCAGCCGATTTTTAGCCGAAGAATTTTCGGCGGCGGTGGCTACAAATATCTTCATCGGCGGCTGGCTAACAGCCGGCTAAGCCGCTTCGGCGCAGGTCTCTGGTAAGAATATACTTTTTTATATTTGTGATATTTTTATATTTATACATTTTTAATAAGAAAAAAATTAATATAAAATAACGTGAGAGTGTGCAAAATTAAAAAGTGATGGTGTAAAATTTTTAAGTGCATTTAAAAAGTAATTGCAAACCAAAAAAAAATTGTGCAACAGGAAAAAAAATCTGACGGCGGCAGATATATTTTCATTGGGCGGCCAGAATATTTTCCTTTAGGGGCGGCTTACAATATCAGGCGCTGCTCACACGTTAACATTCTGGTGCGTACACACGATGCAACATTAGCAGGAATATGACATGTTCCCCTCAATGTTTCCTCGTGTGTATCAATGTTCCTTGTTGAAATTATACCTTCTTTTTGTTTGTCGAAAGCTAAAGGAAAAAAAAAAATTGCTGTTATTATAACCACAAGGTGTGCTCACCCATCTTAATAAATCTTGTTCCTAAATCCTAACAAAATAGAAATTTTGTTTGTTATTGAAAGCTTTCAATTTTTAAATTATTCTTGCTAACCAATTCTTGCTTGTAAAAATTTTTTTTGACATCAAATATTAATTTTTCCTTTCCTTCAATGTTATTGAGCAAACAAATTCTAACAAGATTCTTTCCAATTTCCTTCACAGGATAGATAATTTGTTCATAATGGAAACCCGCTCGGCAACCAAAAGTTAAAACTGTTTTCCTACAGAGGTCGATGTTTCCAAACGCCATGTTCCCTCGTATGTATTGATGCTTGTCATTATCCCCTTAACTCCCCAGGATGCACGCCCACCCCATCCAGCACTTGTGAACTTCGCACCAGACCAACCTAGGTAAGTATACCAACTCTACCCTATTGCGTATTCCTCTAACTAATGCTCCTCGATTCACCCTACCCCGCGGGTTTCTAGGTATATTTGACAAGAGATAAAAGGATAAGAGGAAGAAGAAAAAAAAAAAAACGTCATCGAATGTTGGCTCCAGTCCCCGGTGAGTGAACTTTATACTATAATATTATCAGATTACCCATTGGCATTTTCCAAAGGGCCATTATTATAACTTGGCGTTAGCTTTTATCGGACAGTTAACAGACGCTTTTTGACAGATAACACATTATTATCTGTCAATTTAATCTTAACTTTAGCTAACTTCAAGTTGTAATAATGGCCCTAAGTTGATTATTAGTATGGTATTATCAGTATAATATTAAGTATAAATAGGCCGCCTAGTATGAACCTTAGAAGTAATCAAAGACAAAGGCCATGAATAATAATTACGCTCATTCTCGGTACAGACAGAATTGATCACCTTCAAGAAATATTCTATAAAAATGGCCTTTAACTATCATGTATAACTATATCCCCTGAATATCCTTTCACATTGGCTCTATTCTATTGCTAAATATCCTTATTGTTTTCATTCACCATAATAATTATTCTGAAGATTCCCCTGATATTAACTGTTCCATTCCTGCGGATTATGCATGTGCATATATACATACATATTAAAATAAGTCATAACGGTTATGTTATTTCCCAATTATAACCATTAAAAATAATCATTAGTATACATATCTATCGAATCGTAATAGTTATGTTTGAGAATAACCCTCATTGGATACCCCTAATCGTCATCCCCACTTTTAACAAAAATAAAAATTGGAAGCAATAATATTCTTAACAAAATAAAAAAAAAAAATAACCCTATTCGTTAACTTTTCGCAAGTCTCGTCGAATAATACTTATAACTATCAAGTCCTTGCTTAGAATTTTAATTGGAAACCTATTCATTTGGGATCTTGTGATTCAATGATAATATACTATTTGTTTTGACTAAACACTAGTTTGAATTTGTCCTACTTGCCCCAACTTGCCGTAAGATCGGGCTCAGACTATTGCTAGAAACACAACTGGGACGAACGTCGAATTATTCGCAACGAATATTCGTCACCAGAAATAAAACACATTGGTGTAATTGAAAGTACACACAATCATTGCGTAGACCGAAATTCGTCGTGCGTAACGAACTCTGCGATAGGTTTATTTCTATTTCTTACGCAGACGAACGACGAATAAATTAGGAAAGGGACAGCGCAGCATGATAGCAAAGTTCAAGATTTATTAAAAATCGTGAAATATTATGAATTACAGGGACAATTCGCTTCTATTGCGAACTTGGCTAAAATTCGCGAAAAAATTGCGAAATTTTAAACAAACACTTAAATTTATTAGAAATCGCTAAATGAGTGAAAAAACGAAAGAAAATGTCGGAAAATAACAAAAAAAAAAAAAAATATGCAAAAATTGCTAAACTTCGCAAAAAAATTTTATATATCAAAAAAGCCATAAAATTGATAAAAAGTTCCTAAAACTATAAGGAATGGCAAAAATTCGGTAAAAATTTCAAAATTAGCGGAAATTCGCAAAAATTTGCTAACAGCGGCATGATACCAAAGTCTTCTATTTATTATAAATCGTAAAAGCTGTAAAGAACCACAAAGACAAATTGCTTCTTTTTCGAATTTGTCTAAAATTCGCGAAAAATTGCAAACTTTTAAATAAACACTAAAATTTATTTGAAATCGCAAAATGGGTGAAAAAAACAAAATGTCGGAAAATGGCAAAAAAAAATTTGCAAAAATGGCGAAAAATCGCGAAAATTTTTAATATTTCAAACCAGCCATAAAATTGATTAAAAGTCCCTAAAACTATAAGGAATGGCTAAAATTCGGTAAAAATTGCTAAATTAGCGGAAAGTCGCAAAAATTTGCTAACAGCGGCATGATACTAAAGTCTACTATTTATTATAAATCGTGAAAGCTGTAAAGAATTAAAAAACTTACAGGAACAAATCGCGAACATGGCTGAAATTCGCGAAAAATTGCAAAATTTTAAACAAACCCAAAAACTAATTTGAGATCGCAAAATCGAAATGCAGAAAACCTTAAATGCTGAAGAAATTAATTTCGAGTGGATACGGATTTTAGGATATATCCGATTAAAAATTAAAAAAATTTTTAGGTTCACGCACTTATTGTGTCTCATTTGACGAATTTACGCAACGAACTCTTGCCGACGAATTCGTCGTACTATGCGAAGTTCGTCGTTCGTCCCAGTTGTGTTTCTAGCATAAGTTGTTGCGCTAAATGACTAACGACCTCTAGTCCTTAATGGCATAGTTCCCCAGGACGTTAAGGAGGTCGCATTAATAGTGCAATGACGGTTATATTATAACCAGCTTAGAAACGTTGGCCTCTAGTTGGGGTAAAAAGGACAATTAATTAACTAATAAAATAAAGAAAATACTGAACTCAAGTCCCAAATATGGGTAGACAAAGTAGAATTCTTCCCTTCAGTGAATTTTGAGAAAAAATTTGAATCTTGTCAGGCCTACCATAATAATCATTACCCGTATTCCTACAATTTTCCTATACTTATTAAGGGTTCAAGAACAAATTGACTGTGAAAATTATGCCTTACTAAACGTTTATTATATTCAACAATAATCGTTTATGAATGCGGTGGCATATTTACAGGTACATAAGGAAGTAATAATGCTAAGAATAAACTAGCTTAAGTAACAAAAAATAATAAATTAGCCTAAAAAAAAAAATAAATTAGTTTAATAAATAATAATAAAAATAAAATAAATAAAAAAAAAAACAAAATAAAACTATGTATACCTAAATCATTAAAACTCAGTCTAATAATTCATTTAAATCTTTTCACTTGGGAAAATATATCAACTTAAGAACTATATGCTAAGCACTATAAGTGCTTTAAAAACTGTCGTAGGAGGCGACTACACGGAGTATAAAAAGCGATAAAAGAAATAATCCATAGCAGTTAAGAATCGACAGATCATGGTAGGGTTAAAAAAAAACCCTCAGGCAAACGATCTATAAATAAAACTGGCAACGTATAGAAAAAGTAAGTAGCTATTGTTTTATGTCTTTTGCGTTGTATACCCCGATTGTCTTCCCCTGCAGATCTTCTAGTTCGTAGTAGCAATTCCCGACCGGACGAACGATACGACATTTTAGAAACTTTTTACCCATTTTCGCGTTGTAGAGCTTACTAGAATCGCCGTTTGTTGTACGTTTTTGCGCGAAGTGCGTAGCCGTTCTTCATCGGTTTCGGTAATACGCTTGTATCAGCGGCTTCTTGTAGCTCCAGTTTTCTCGCCAATTTATAAACGCTCCCGTGGGTAATCATATTCGTCCCAAACAAAGCGAAGTAAGGAGTCATACCAATCGATGAGTGCACTGATGACCGAAGGGCACATTCAATTTCTGAGCGATGGTTGTCCCAATCTCTCTGGTCATTCTTTAGGTAAGATCTTATTGCGGCTAAAATCGATTGGTTGACTCCGACGCATTTGCTTGTGGCGAATAGATTGCGGTCTTCATATGCCCTATTTCAAACGCTTTCGTAAGCTCACCGAATTCTTTAGCGACGAATTGGCTACCGTTATCAGAAACAATAGTTTCTGGTACGCCAAACTTATGAAATACCTCCGAGACTAAAAACCGAATTACGTTTCTGTTATTGGCCTTTGTCATAGCTTTCAACAATACAAATTTGGAAAAATAGTCCAGAACAATGAAAATAAACATGTTGCCCGATTTTGACCTGACGTATGGACCCAAAAAATCAATATAAATTTTCTGGAATGGGCGACTTATCTGGACTGCTTCTTCCATAGGTGGTTTTTGGATTTTTTTGCCTGGTTTGCTCTCTTTACAGGTGTCACAATTTTGGACAAAGTCCCTAATTTGGACTGTCATATTTGGCCAGTAAAAATACTCGCGTATTCGCCTGAGTGTTTTGTGGAATCCGCCGTGGCTTGCACTTGGTGGATTGTGTGCTTTAGAAATTAAATCGCCACTCAATTCGGCTGGTACCCATAACTTCCACGAAAAATCTTCGGCCATGACATCACCATTGTAATGTGAGGTACGTTTATAAATAAAATTATCCTGTACTTTTAAATCAGGCAACTGACTTTTATTTTCTTTTATATTTTCTATTAGCTCGCGATATTGTGTCGATGCGAAGGCTGGCGAATCTAAGTCGATAAGTTGGACAATTTCGGTAGAGATTTCATCCATGTCGTAGCGCGATAGAGGTTCTGGTACCACATTTTTGCTCCCTTGGCGATGTTCGATATCGAAAGTATAGGATTGTAAGAGCAGACTCCATCTGGCCAACCTGCCACTAAGCTCTTTGTTAGACATAAGCCATTTTAAACTCGAATGGTCGGTGATCACTGTAAATGGCATGAGCTCGATGTACGGTTTTGATGGCGATTACTACTGCCAGACACTCTCGCTCGGTTACTGAATAGTTGCGCTGGGCCGCACAGTGGCTAAAAATCGTTTTTCATTGGCCAAAAATCTGTAACTTTTGAACCGAAGGAGGTATTTTAGTGAAATTTCAGTTTAAATTTCATTAAAATCGGTTGAGTAGTTATTGAGGAATTTAAGGTCAAAGTGGAACTTAATTTTTAATTTATTTAATTTTATTTATTTATTTAATTTAATTTAATTTATTTTTTTTTTTTAATTCTTTTAATTATTTAAAAATGTAATTTTTTGATTTAAATAATAATCATTTACATTTTTTGTAATAATGGGACACTCAAAAAATTAAATGCTTACTATAAAAAAAATTTTAACATAAAAAAAAAATAGTAAAATCCACTGGAAATTGCTGAAAAATAAAAAATTTTTTGCTTTCAAATTTGTTTACACTTATTTATTCTTATTTATTAAAACATTTCATACATATGTGGATAATGTATGAATAATAGCAGCAATAGATTTTAATAGCTTTTGTAACAACGTGAGCTACTATTTATTATTATTTTTTACTAATACAATGTCATTCTTTGATCTAATGAATTATAATTATTGTTCATTTAATTGAAAGATTGATTGCAAATATTCCATATTTTGTTCTGTGTTATTTCTGTTCTTAAGTAGTTTTTTGACTTCTTCATCTAAATCCCGATGTTCCAATTTCCATTGATTTCGAATACTGGAGATAAACGGATCTGACGTTGCCAATAATATATTAAATAGATCTTCATTAGTGGAATTTCGTGAAATTTTTCTAGTATTGTGCTCTCTATTAAATCTGTAATCCTTATTCCTTTTTTCCTGAGCTTCCTCTGATAAATCTCCAACTGATATTTAATGACATCTTCTCCATGATAAAGGACTTTGTGAACTGTAGCAGACATATTTCTCCATGGGTACTTGGTTGTATATATTTTTGCAGTTTCCTTAGCAAAATCTCCAAATTTTCTAGAGTCAATTTCTTCATTGCACGCAAGTACTTCTAGGATTATTTTAAATCTAAAAATTAGGTTAAAATCAACACCTGTTATTTCAGATGCTGTTTCTGGATCTGAAAAGAATCTTCTTGCGGTATTGCCATCATTTGTATTGCCTGACCCTTGTTTCGGCTGATCTATAATCAACCCAAATTTGCGATATTCATCTTGAACATGTTTCCTTTTTGAACTTCTTAACTCCTTGTTGGTTTCGTTGTTTCTTATTGATCCTGAAGATCCGAAATCCAAATCATAACTGATTTTAAGTATATGTTCCATAAGTCGTATTCTTGCATGTAGTGGTGATAATCCAAATTCATATGCATCAGTATTATCTAATGATTTTGTCGGGACTTGGTTTAATTGGCTTGATGTTGCATCGCATATGAAGGCTCTGAATCTTCCAAAATCTTTTTTAATCGCAATGGTACAAATGATACCATGAACATATCTGAGTCCGAAATATTTTCACATACTACTTGTTTGCATTGTTTTTGTCCGGAAGAACCATCACATCCCCATTTACAAAAAAGAATTAACTTTGTGTTTCCATATTTCTTTAACTCATTTCCTTTTATTGATTGTAGCAAGCGTTCGGATGTGTGATCAAGTAGAGATTGTAGTTGTACCTCTGCCGAAATTGATGTGATTGTAATAGTGTCCTTTAATGGCAAACAGTCCATTTTAGCAAATGTTATGTGATGATATGCTGGATACAGATTTGAGCCTTTTTCAATCGCACGCAATCTGAGCTGTATATATTGCTGTTTTGTTAATTTCGAATCCAGAAATAATGCTAATGCCTCCTCATTTGTGAATTGTTTTGCATCGCTTGGAGTTGGTATACTTTTAAGAATCCGTTTTGTTCTTAATGGACTAGCTTTAACAACTTTTTCAATGATATCCACTTTTGTCAATTGTTTCTGTGATCGCAATTGATGTAGGAAAGTATCTTGAATATTTTCATATCCGATTTCTTCATTTATATCCTTAAGCTTCCGCCTCTTGGATCTATCGCTACAGTTGTCCAGCGATTTTTGTGGTCTCCCACGTGTGTTTTGATTTGAAGTTTCTGAAGCGATCTGGACAGAAAGTTCGTTATCTAACCAGTTTGCAAAGCTCTTATAAAATCTATCTTTGCTGTAATCAACTTTCCTGTATCGCTGTTTTAAATGTTTGATGAAAACATATAATTTATTTTCTAAGTCCGATTGTATTTCAGTGCTATAGGAATTTAAGTTTCCTTTTTTTCGAATGTAATTTTTAACATCTTCCTCGTTTTTGTTTCTAAAATACTCTCCGGCCAATTCTTTATAGCTCTCTCCATGTTTATGAACAACGTTGTTATTGCTCAGATATATTATATCCACTGAGTTTGCATCCGAATGTCACTTGCTTTTAAACCTTTTCATACTTTTTTTCATACCAAGTACAAGTAGAATAAAAAGGATTAAAAAACTTAAAATCCTTTTATTTATATGCTATAAAATACCTGACACAAATTTAACAACGCATTGCATAGCTATAGGGTCATGGACTATTATTAAAGTCATAAAAACAGATAAAATAAAAAGACCAAACAAGATTTAAAAAGCCCTTCTAAGGTGGGAGTCACAATATACCTGTTTAGCGTAAACGCGTGTATAAGCTCTTTATTCTACTATAGAATACGCTAGTGTGAACGTAGTGTAACGGATAAGGATGAATCAGGGTAGCTATACGTTTTTCTGATTGTGTAACATTAATAAAATTTTTTATATGTACTACCTGTATTATGTTCGAACACGATCAATTTTTCCTATATCATAAAATTTTTTTGAAGACAATAGCACATGATTTCTGTTACTTCTGCAAACATTTTTGCGGAATAAAAAAAATTGTAAAAAACAATTAAAAAATTTTTTTTTTATGAGTAATTTCATTAAAATTACCTTTCTATCAGTGGTTTACCTTCTTAATCCCTTTTGGGCCGCAAAAGTTCTATTCTTCTAAAGTTGAAATATGACAAAAATATAGTAGTTTAGAAATTTTTTTTGAGTAATTTCATTAAAATTAAAAAAGTGTTAAACAGACGGGTCCAAACGGGTACAAGAGTATATACAGGGTAAAAGAAAACACTTTCACCTTTCTATCAGTGGTTTCACCTTCTTATCCCTTTTGGACCGCAAAAGTTCTATTGTACTAAAGTTGAAATTTGACAAAAATATAGTAGTTTAGAAATTTGTTTTTGAGTTATTTCATTAAAATTAAAAAAGTGTTAAATAGACGGGTCCAAACGGGTACAAGAGTATATACAGGGTAAAAGAAAACACTTTCACCTTTCTATCAGTGGTTTCACCTTCTTGGTCCCTTTTGGGCCGCAAAAGTTCTATTGTACTAAAGTTGAAATTTGACAAAAATATAGTAGTTTAGAAATTTTTTTTTGAGTAATTTCATTAAAATTAAAAAGTGTTAAACAGACGGGTCCAAACGGGTACAAGAGTATATACAGGGTAAAAGAAAACACTTTCACCTTTCTATCAGTGGTTTCACCTACTTGGTCCCTTTTGGGCCGCAAAAGTTCTATTGTACTAAAGTTGAAGTTTGACAAAAATATAGTAGTTTAGAAATTTTTTTTTGAGTAATTTCATTAAAATTAATAAAGTGTTAAACAGACGGGTCCAAACGGGTACAAGAGTATATACAGGGTAAAATAAAACACTTTCACCTTTCTATCAGTGGTTTCACCTTCTTGGTCCCTTTTGGGCCGCAAAAGTTCTATTCTACTAAAATTGAAATTTGACAAAAATATAGTAGTTTAGAAAATATGTCCTAGCATCTCAAATATAAATTACACAACAGTCGCAAATATTACCTTTTTAAAGATAAGACTACCAACCTAGCAGAAAAGCAAGCAGGTCATTATCGCTTATAGTTTTTGTGCAATGATAATTTCCTTCGGATTAAATATTAAAAAAAATACTTTTGTCTGAATTAAAAAAAAAAGTTGTGTTTAACAACATGTCACACCCACAATTACCAATATTTTGACCAAATTATTGGCTACCTTAGTTGTAATATGTTTACTATTAAATCAAATTAAAATTTTTGAAATCGGTGACAAACAAAAATTGGACTTTTGGCCAATGAAATAAAATTTTCAGCCACTGTGGGCCGGTGTAAGTTTCTGCGACATATACGCGATCGGATGTTCTCCCTCAACTTCATCCTTTTGAAACAGCACCGCACCGATACCGATATCCGAAGCGTCGCACTGCACGTAAAAGCGTTTTTGAAAATCCGGATGTCGTAATACAGGACTCGACGAAAGTGCTTTTTTCAATTTATCGAACGCCTCTTTCGCTTTTTCCGGAAATTCAAAAGCCTTAGATTTTTTCAACGTATCGAAAACCGGCGTAGCAATTGTCGCGTAGTCTTTAATGAATCGACGATACCAGCCGGTAGTTCCCATAAATCCGCGTACTTGTCTGGGTGTTTTAGGGTAAGGAAATTCAAGTATATAGCCTTCACCCACAACATACCCCAAATACCGAAGTTCCTTAAAACAAAACTTTGATTTTTCGACATTAATTGTTAATTTAGCATTAGAAAGTAGTTTAGCAACCCGCTCAAGTATAGTTATGTGCGTGTGGTAGTCTGGAGTAGCTATGAGTAAATCGTCCAGATACACAAATACTCTATCACGCAAGTCGGAGGGGATCACTTTATCCATTAAACGACACAGCCTTTGGGCTGCATTACACAGGCCAAAAGGCATGAAAGTAAAATGGTAAAGTGGTCTCCCAGGCACTGTAAAGGCAGTTTTTTCACGACTCTGTACATCTAGTGGGATTTGCCAAAAAGCATCCTTTAAATCCTCCTCCTCACTAAAAAGCATATCATTTGTGGACAGACAATCTAAATTAACAATTAAGCCAAAGGTCTTCATAAAATCAACGCCCAGAAACAACGCCCTTTTCAGAGTCGGTACCAAGTAGAAAGTTATCACGCTTTCTACTTTATGAAATTTAATTTTCGCCCTAAACCGACCCTGAATGGTATGAGATCTACCGTCTGCCGTTTTCACCGTTGCCGGAAACTTATGCACTTCGACTCCGGCCCTCATCGCGACATCGAAACATCCTTCGCCGAGAACCGTTACCGTTGCACCGCTATCTAAAAGACCCTCAATCTGTTCCCCATTGATAGAGATACGGGTGTATAACCGGGTATTTGCGATCTCACGCCTAAGCTCCTTTCTCTTTCTATAACGTTCCCTAGCTTTCTCTATTCGCGTTCTACCGAAAATCCTCTTTCTAGCCTGTTCATAATCCCTAATTCTAATATGCAATGGCTTAATTTCTCTAACTCTTGACTCCTCTGCCTTTTCACCAATCCTAACTTTACTCTTAACTAAAATTTTAACGACTCCGCTATTTTCCATTTCCTCCAGGCCGTTAAAATTCTCCAGTTTAATTACTGGGCGCTGGGACTCGGACGCTGTTCCCCGGTTAACGGGTCCGGCCTCCTGTTTCCCGAGCATCGAGGACACCTTGGTGTTACGGTGTTGTCCATACCACACTTAAAACAAAATAAGCGCCTGGAATCTGATGGGCACTCCATATACCCGTGGCCAGGCTGTCTGCAGTTCCAGCAAATATATTTTGGTGTATTTATGGCCTCTACCTCAATGGCCGCTGGAACTGTAGGCTCATAGTCGATCTCGTTTACTCTTGGTAGTTGTGGACGATGGGTAAACGCTTGTCTCTGACTATGAAGCAGGGATTCGGCTTTCTTACACTCTGTACGGAAATGGCTAAGTCCAAATATGCGCACAGGAAACACAAGCTGAGCCATAGGGGTACGTAAGTTCATTTTCATTATATCAATCAAATCATTCTCACTAATCGGTCTTGACTGTTGGCTTCTTAACCTTAGAACAGCATTATAAAAATCCTCGAACAGTTCGTGAGGCTGTTGGCGACGGTCCATGATTTGTCGATGGATTTCAACGTCGCTATTAAAGCGCCTGAAACGGTTGACGACAGCCTCCTTCAATTCGTCCCACGTGTATATTAGTTGCAGTCGTCTCTGCATCCAATACCACTCTAAGGCATCACCGGACAACAGCTGATGAAAATGCCGTAATACCTCGGACCAGCTGTTCCCGTAGTCTTTTCTCATCTCTTCAACTCGAAAAACCAACTCTTGTGCCCCCATGGTCTTGCTACTGCCATCAAAAATAACGCCCCATTTATCTAACCCGGGCCTACGCGTCACGCCCATGCCTGGTGGTGGCGGGTAAAATGGTGGACGAGCTGCATGTTGGTGGAAGGTGCTATTGCCGTCTGGTCCATTCTGGTAAGAACCGCCTCGAGAATAATGCGAGCGATTTGGTTGTAGCGGCTGTGATAGACGATTCGGCTCTATGCATGTTTGCTGTGTGGTAATTGCTCTCTTGCCATGTTCGGCGTAGGTCTCAAAACTTCAGCTCGGGGGAGTGGAAGTGAAGGCTGTGGGACTCCCGAGGTCGCAGAAAGTGATCGTATGCTCTCCGCTACGATTTGCGGAACTAATTCTCGCAGCCTGTCCTCCATTGAGCGCATCATTTGGACTTGTTGTAGGCCTACAGCCGACTCAATTAGATTATGCACGTCCACGACTGAATGGTTTACCTGTTGTGCTGCAGTATTTTGATTGGTGGCGTTGGATCGAAATTTCCGGCGCACGTTCTGGGCTGTAATTCGGCGAGGTGACACTAATTTCTTCATACACGAACGGTGGATCACGTACATGATATTGTGGGTTTATTTGCGCCGAATTGGCGTAAGTATGGGCAGCTGTCGTAGTTATAGCTGTCGTACTCAAAGTTGTTGTATTCGTCGGTGCCTGAATGTTAGCCCCACCGAGAATCGGCCTAGAGGAAGTAGAAGCGGAATCGCGCTGCATCCTACTTGCCCTAGTCTCTACCATACCAAAAAAAAAATAATCAAACTAAAACTATTAAACTTGCCCTGCCAATTACGCCTTTATATAATTATTATTTCTACTTAATTACTATTTTTATATTATTATTATAAAGTTGGCATTTACCAAAAATTCAGGCTGTATAAAAATCAAAACTTACATAGACTCTGACTAAAGAAACTAAAATAATACTAATCCTATAAATTAAACTGAAAAAGTATAGAAAATATATACCCGCGATAATATATGAAATCTTAATGAAACTAATAAAATCCTATTGAATTAATTAAGTTAAATAGCTAATAGAGTTTATACGTAAACACTTAGACACAAATTAAGAGACCTGATCCCAGCCTCTCCAGGTATTTAAATTAAACTATAAAAGCCCTATTATCTCAATAATCTGAAATAATTTTTTACCATATATATAAGTGGTTATATACAAGAAAAAAATAATTTCAGATTTCTTTTTCCTGCTCTCTTATAAAATTAACCTTAAATAATTTCAGATTGTAAACAACAAAAAAAATTGAATTAATTCTAAATTTAATGAAATTAATACTTAATTAATTCAGGGTGCTAGAAATTAAACCCCGTTTAACTAAATGTATATAGATATTTCAACTTACTTAAATAACGAAACAGAATTCAGCTCCTATATATTTTCAAATTAACCTAATATCCTTTTATTATATAAAATATCTAAAATAACTATTTCTATGTATATAAGTGATTATATATAAGAAAAATTAATTTCAGATTTTCCCTTTTTCTCTCCTTTCCGCTTTTATAGCATTAAACTAAGTCTTCAATGTATATTCTTATACCTGTACAAAACTAAACTAACATAATATACAACATAAAAAAAAATTTAACTAAATAGCTATGAATATCCTCGTATACTAATGTAAAGCTAACTGTTCTTAGATCCTAAATGTACATCCAGATATATTATCAACTAGCTAAAGGTTTTGGTGTACGCATGTATTTAAACTAAGTTGAACTATTTTTCCTACCTACATACCCTAAAACAACTTACGTTTTTTTTCCATTTATTAAGTATCCATAGATAACCAAAAAAATCAATTTAGACCCAATGAATATTACTCTAACAAAAATTTTCCCTGAATGTGTATATATGTATATACCACAAATCAATAAATTTCGCCCCAATTATCCAAAATAATCAATAATATCAATAAGCAAATTAATATAAATTCCCGATAATGGCCCCAGATATATATGTATGTAGGTTTATCAATTTGAAGCTAACTAATTTTAAATATTCATATATGTGCCCAAAACTGCCGGTTTTATGTACGTACTTATATACACATCGAAATTTAACTTAAACATGTATATCCATACATACATTGAAATAACTTTCCTACTTTCAGTTATTAACTATAAATAACCCTATATTTATCCCCAATATATGTTCATTAATTAAATAACAAAAAAAATTGTTTTAATTTATTTCACCCAAAATTATAAATTTTGCTTCAATTTTCGCCAGATCATATGCAAATATTAATAATAAATGCAAATTTATTTTTCAGAATTTAATGACCAGTAGTGAGCTTTATTTTAACCTGTAGAGTTGGCCAAGGAAGTGAAATATCGAAGACATTCAGGAATCAAGATTATCGAAATTTTCCCGTGGTTTCAGGAATTGGAAAATTTAGAAGTCGTCGAAGATGGACCATGCTGTATTAAAAAAAATCCTACAAGATCTAACTTCTGAAAAATCGCCACGAGTACCTCCTATAAAGGGCTTTATACTCGGACCCATCCATCCAAAATCATACCAAGTAAGTATTTTTAACTTTTCTATTTCAACCTACTTTACTAACCTATGCATATTGCATATTTCTTTTGTCTCATGAACACAGTAGCTACTATTGGGGTAATGATTACTTTCCAATAAAGTGACTCCCTGTAGTTCATGAGACCAAACAAATAGCAAGCATCTCTGTTTTTCCCCCAATAGGACCACCATTTTCAACGTCGCAGCTGATGACCGACCCTGACTGATCGTTGTCATTCCGTCCTACGCTGAAAACGATGACCCACTGACGGTAAAACTGAGAGCAACACAGAGAGCTATTGAACGAAAACCCGAATTTCGGGCCCCCATTGTTGGGCGCCATTTTTGTCAACGACTTTTGGTGTGAACCGGTGGATGGTTAGAATGGCAACGCTTATGGTGTTTTCTTTTCTGACAATAATGTTCCATATATGCTACCATTCGTGCCGGTTTTTGTTCCATTCTAAAAATATATGCAAAAATGAAAAAAAGTGAGAAGTTGTCGTTTTCCTTTCTAAACATGTTGGAACAATAAATGGCAAATTTGTTCCATTTCTTACCCGCAGTTATAACTGAGTGTGAGATAATACCCTTTTTTGCATCTGCGTAAAGTACTATTTTATGCAAGCAAATATTTTTTTTCTTGTGTTTGCGGACAATTTGCGTTATATTGTGATTTTTAGTTATATTGTGATGGATATAAAAACTTTTTGTTTTTCGTTTGTTTTACTTTTATTATATTTTTTGTCGCAAAATTTTTAACAGCAGCTGACATTAATTATTTAAAATCAGTGCTGTTAACGCTTATTGGAATTGTAAGAAAATTTAATGTTGAAAATTGCTACAATCGTGGTGAATATCGCTTTTAGTTCAAATTTTGCATTCAATATTTAACACGCTAAATACACATTAGCGTTGAGTGTAAAACGTAGCTATTATTTTGTTCCATTGTAATTTAGAAAAATGTATCACTTTGTAAGGGTTCGTGTAACCTAATAAATATATTACACAACTAAAATGCATCATTACTTTTTAGAAAAGAAAACACCATTAGTTGTTAAAATCTTGCCAGGCTAGGCCGGTAGAGGCGTGAATTCGCCATCTTAACCACCCACAAGCCATTGTCCAAAAAAAAAAAAATAAAAAATATAAAAAGTATCAAAAAAACTAAAGTAACAAAATTTATTAAATTCACTAGAAAAGAAAAATGTAAATAAAAAAACGAAAATGCAATACCACCAATGGAAATGAAAAAAAAACTGGGTTATTGTACCAACTTGAAATAAAAAAAAATAAAGAAACAAACTCCATATATTGTCCGATTCCCTGCAATAATTTGATTCCTGCTCATCTCGACCTATCACTTCCTCGGCTGGCAGCCGCCGTTTTGCTGCCTGGCCTGCCCTCCCACTACCTTGGCAAATCCTTGGCCATTATGTGGATTTGCCCCTTATAGAAATTGCTACCTCTACAAGCTTAAAACTAGGCTCACTTACCTGTTAATTATTTCTACTCCATGTCCCTTTACTCCATTCACCTCAGGACATTTCAATACTCCAGACCACTCACCCCCAAATAAAGAGTCCCGAAACCTGTCCTCTCCGTCCGCTCAAACAAACCCCCAGGACCAAAACGAAAGCAAAGATGTCTCCTACCCAAAGCGTGCAAACCGCCGCCGAAAAAAAAAACCTGTCCGAGCTCGGTCTGGTATCCTGTAATTATAAGTTATGGGTGAGATTACCAGTAATCTGTTCCTTTTGCCCCTTTGGTCCGGACTATGTCCCGTCCGTCTATAGGTCGGTGGGGTGCCAAACGTTAGTGTGTGGAGGTGACGGCTTATGTAGGGATGAATCCCGACGGGGTGATGATGATGACCAGGGGATGTGGTGTATGTAAATGTAAAAAAATGGGTAGGGTGTATATACGTAGGCGTGAATGCCGCGATATGGATAAATGATGATGGTTGTGTGGATGACTGATGCAGGTGTGGTGCAGGTAGGAATGTGTAAACTTTGTATTTATGTATGATTTATGTAGTGATGATGTGTAAGTTTGAATAAATGTTGAAATGCTGTGTATGTGTGGATAATGATTATGGCTTGGATGATGTGTATATGGATTTATTAGGTATGAATGATTTTGCTGTTCTCACTAATATTAAAAATTCTTTTTTTTTCTTCTCTTTTATTTATTTATTTAAACCCCTTTTTTTATTCCAAAAATGTTTTATTCCTTTTTATATATATTTTTTTAAACTTTGAAAACATTATATATATTAACAATAGTTTCTTCAAAAACCAAAAAAAACACCAATTTCAAAACTTCTTCGCACAAAAAAACAAAAAGCTCTACTCCTCTTCGAACTCCAAAAAAAAAACTAAATTCTTCCTCTTCCCTCTCTCATACTTTCCCGCCTTTTTCCTATACCTTATCGCCATCTTTTTTCTTCCTCTCCGCTAGTCCCTTACACCCCCCTGAACAGCTGTGCAAACTGTCAAAAATTATTCCAGCAGTTTGCACGGTTGTATTTTAGTGTAAAATCCTCTCCACTCCCATTCACATTAAAATACAACCTTCAGCCGTTACAGAGGCATGACAGTTATACGCTCAAAGCAGTTACTGCCATAAATCGTATCATAACCGTCAATGCGACAAAAAGTCAAACTCGACGACTGTATCGCAACCTTAAACTTAGCAACCCTAAACAATTATCGCCATGATAACAATAGACACAGCAGCTAAAATTTTCCCCCAGCAAAACAGATTTAGATTCCATTGTGTTTTTTTCTGTCTTTTTCTTCGAAAGCTGCCCTTTTTGCGTTTTTTGTTTTGATTATGCAATTTGCGTAGATAGTAGCGGCCTGTTTTTACGCTTTGTCACTTCACTAACAAAAAACGTTTTCTTTCTCTTTCTTCGAAAGCTGCCCTCGCAAATGATTTAGGCATTTTTCATACGTCACTTTTTTCATCTCTGTATACTTTGTGCCAAAATTCTACCACCAATCTTCGTAACAACTACAAGTGCTACGATAATAACCTGTAACAAACAGAGAGGTGAATTACAAATTATTGGTCACAACCAGGAGTAGCGAAAACAGTTTGCTAATGAAATAAGGGAAGCGCAAATAATTGGTTACAACAGTAAGGCTAGTGCGAACAATAAATTTCAACAATTAATGCAAACTGCAGCAAACATTTTCAACAACAAGTGAAAGCTTTTTTTTTTTTTTTTTTTTTTTTGTCATTATTTTTTATTGAATCTTCATATATTAAATATGAACTAACAATAATTAATCAAATCTTAACCTAATACGTTATTTTATCTCCTGCCAGTGCCAGACAAAATTTTCTTCATCATGGGTTATGTTCACTTTTATAGGTGTTTATCGCTCATCTAATTGGGTAAGTGCTGCAGTGTATCTTCTTCTTAAGCGAGTGTGGCCGCCATGATTTAAAATATTTCGAGCTAGTGGATTTGGGTGTTGTTCAAGCCTTTTTAAATATTTTATTGCATATTTTGTTATCATAGATTTCACTAATGGCACATTGAGATCCTTATGAATGTTTGAGTTTTTAACATACCAGGGAGCGGCTGTGATTATTCGAAGAAGTTTATTTTGGCGCCTTTGAATTTTGTCGATATTAGAGGACGAGGCAGTGCCCCATAGTTGAATACCGTAGCACCAGATAGGCTTTAAGATAGAGTTGTAAAGTAGAAGCTTGCAATCGAGACTAAGGACAGAATTTCTTCCAATAAGCCAATGAATTTGAATGGCTTTTAGTTTCATTTGAGTTAATTTTGCCTCTATATGGCATTTCCACGTTAATCGCCGATCCAGATGTATACCGAGATATTTAACATGCGAATGTTGAGGAATTATTTGATTATTGATTGTAATAGGGGGGCAAGATTCTCGGCGCAAAGTGAATGTTATATGTACGCATTTTTGCTCATTGACCATTATCCTCCATTGTCTTAACCATATTTCTAGTTGAAATATATGATGCTGTAGGTAACGCGATGCTTCATAACGATTTTCGTGGACGCTTAGAAAAGCTGTATCGTCTGCAAATGTTGAAGTTTGTGTGTAGTTGCTTGTTGGCATGTCCGAAGTATAAATTAAGTATAATAGGGGGCCCAGGATGCTGCCTTGTGAGACTCCAGCGGCAATGGGCTGAGGTGAACTTAAGAAATTTCCTTCTTTAATAATAAATTGACGACCGACTAAGTAGCTTTCTAGCAGCTTGTGTGTGTTTGCTGGTAAATTTTGCTTCAATTTGTGTAATAAGCCTTCATGCCAGACTTTGTCAAAAGCTTGCGAAACATCGATGAAGAGTGCTGAGCAATATTTCTTTTCTTCAAATGCTTTTCTTATGACATTTACTATTCGATGAGTCTACTGGATTGTGCTGTGTTTTCTTCTAAATCCGAACTGATGGTTTGGAATACATCTATTTTCACTTAAAATTGGTGTTAATTTTGAAACTAATAATTTCTCAAACAGCTTTGACATATTTGATAATAAGCTAGTAGGTCTATAAGACTCAACTTTTGTATGATCTTTACCTGGCTTTGGTATCATGGTAACTAAGGAAACCTTCCATTTTTCAGGATAGTATTCAAGGCGTAAAATAGCATTAAAAATAAAAAGAATAATTTTCTTTGCTATGCGAGGTAGCTCCAAAAGCATTTTGTTACTGATTTTATCAATACCAGGTGCCTTCTTAGTGTTTAAGTCACAAATAGCCTTTTCGATTTATCTTATCTCAAATCTGAGGGGAATAGCTGCTCTAGCATCAACAGGTGGTAACTCGACCGCAATATTGTGAGATATATTTGGTGTAAATACGTTTTTCAAATGACTAACAAAAAGATTTCCTTTTTCAATATCGTTTCTTGCCCAACTACCATTCAAGTTTCTTAATGGTGGCTTAGATATAACTGGCCTTTTTAGATTTCTAGCTGCACGCCATAATGAGTAGTCAGATTGTGGAGTTGCATCAAGTTCCTTAAGATATTTTTCTAGAGAAGCCGTTTCTGATTCTGTAGTAACTTTCTTAGCCTTTTTGTGCATTCTTTTAATAAAATCTTAAGTTGTGGGGATCTGTAAAGTTGCCACTCTCTTCGAACTCTCCTTTTTTCAGTCAAGAGCCGCTCGACATCTGAAGAACATATTTTATTATTTTGAATTTTTTTGGGGGTAACGCTGGAGTGTTGAACAGCTAGTTTAAGATAACTGTCAAAGTTAACAAGAGAGAGATCCACATTCTCCGGTGTACTAAGCGGAATATTTTCTGTGCAATGGGCACTGAGAAATTTTTTATATTTTAACCAATTTATTTGTGTGGCTGGCGTCGCTAAGTAACCTGACGGAAATACAATTCTATTTGGGTTCGATATAGTAACAATTGTAGGTGTGTGGTCGGATGATAATTCTAAGGAAGCTTCAACATGAATCGTTTCTGTGGGGATATTTTTAACCACGCCAAAGTCGATAACATCTGGAATTTTTTGCTGATCAGTAGGCCAATATGTTGGTTGCCCGCTCGCGACCACATTTAAACCCATTTTAGAGATTGGATTAAACAAAACACGACCTTTTGGTGTTATAAGTCGTGACCCCCAGAAGGTATGTTATAATCGCCAGCGGCCAGAAAACAGGGTCCTAATGATTTATAATATTTATAATATTGGCCTTCTGATATGGAAAATCTAGGTGGAGAGTATAAAGAAGAAATTACTATGTTTCGATTTAGCTCCTCAACACAAATAGTCGTTGCTTGCAGATAGTCTTCACGGTGATCACACATAATGTAGTGTTTGACTCGAGTTTTTATTAAGATGGCAGAACCTCCACTAGCTCTATCTCGAGGGTCCTTGGTATCATATAGTATATAACCATTGATTTTAAACGTATTTCTTGAGGTCAAATGAGTTTCAGAAATCATCATGACATCAATTTGTTTATTTTTAAGAAAGTATTCTAATTCATTTTTATGATGGCGGATGCCGTTTGCGTTCCAAAAACAAATTTTTAAACAGTTCATGGTTTGTTAAGTACAGCTTGCAATAACATCGATTGCATTCTAAGGATCTCCTGCATCATATTACCCATTGTGTTTGTAAAATTATTTACTGTTTGCACTAAAGCTTCCATGGTTTTTTCTAAACGACTTAAATTAGAAACCGGAGTTTCATCATTACTTGGCGAGGCACCTTGCATTGGCACATGGTTTTATTTTAGGACGTTAGCATAAGAGGTTCTGTTATTACTAGGCTGCGGAGCCTGAGTGTCATTAGTGTTTGCTTGATTTGGTACCTGCATTTGAGGGGGATTAGTTTTCGGTCCAGCCGACTGCTTGACGATAGTATATACAGGACATCCTCTATAATTGGCAGTGTGATTGCCGCCACAATTGCTAAATTTTTTTACATTGGGGTCATTTTTAGACTTATCGCACTGGACTGTACCATGTAATTCACCACATACTACGCAAACAGGGGGTAAATAGCAGTAGGCCTTAGTATGGCCAAATTCTTGGCAGTTGAGACATTGAACGGGACCATTTCTTTTGTGCGGCTCCTCTATAGTTATTCTTCTGTAAAGAATATATTTTAAATTGTAAATAGGATGCGTTTCATTTTTTTTAAGCTTAACGTCGCCAGGTTCTAGCTCCACTCGAAATAGTGGTTGGGGATTTTTTTCCCTATTTTTGATATTTGTAACGTTTTTTATTTTAAAGCCTTTCTCTTCCAAAAAGGTTTTAATTTCTTCAGGGTCCACGCTCGAGTCTATGCCCTTGATCACTACCTGAAGGCCTTTGCTGCTCTTCAGCTGATATGTATAAAAGCTTTTTTTAAGGGATTCAAATTGGTTTGTTAGTTTGCAAAAATTATTCTCATGATTAACCTGTATTTTTGTCTCGTTTATATTACCACGCTTGATTGCCGCTACGTAAAAAGAATTTTCACCTATTACCGAGATCACGCTCTTTATTAACTCACTTGAGTTTTGCTCCCTAAGATATATTGGGGGTGGCTTAGAAGATTTTATGACGTTTGGTGCCTCTGGGGATTCGTCCTCAAGAATTGCAAAACGGTTTTGTGAATTTATTCTATCAAAAGATGTTACTTTTGAGGCCGAAGCAACTGCTGAAGAGGTAGGGCTGCGACCCCGTTTAAGCACTGTTATATACCTGTCCATACCAACTTGTATTTGAGGCTTTTGACAATTTTTCACTAAAGGGTTCTCCATTGCGTCTGTATTTGAGTTTATGGTATCATTTCTTACTAAGATTGTTTTTTCCGCCGCGATAATACTTGCGGACGCTACAACACTTGTCCCCAAAGACAGATTAATATTTTTTAATGCATCACTATCCACCGTTTTTGTGAACACCGAGGGTGAAAAAGAACGTGTTCGAATAATAGGCTTAGCCGTTAGATAGTTAATATTGTTTTGTTTTATTTATTTCAGCATTATTTTCGTTTGCCTGAACGGTCACATAAACATTTCTTTCATTTTGCCTTAGCGTTGTTTCACTGTTCTTACTCATGCAAAGAGTTGTTTTTGTTTTTCACCGTTTGCTGTGCTTTAAATATTTGTATTATTTATTGTTTTTACAACAACACCAAAAAAAATGTTTTTGTTGAGAGTATGTATGCATACACATGTATGAACATTCATACGTATGTATATATTTTTACTATTTTTCTTTATTTAATTTTATCGTTTGAATTGTTCACTATTATGTTAAATAATTTAAATAACAAAATATATAATTTACTTTTAAGCGTCCGTTCGCTGCGTATATTACAAAATCAAATATGATTAATTAATAGTTCAAAACGTATGCGGGTTCAAAAATACACGTCTGTATCACAACAAAGCACACACTATAAATGGGATCCGTTTCGTTTTTTTTAACTTAATGTCGCCGGGCTCTAATTCTACTCGAAAAAGTGGTTGTGGAATTTTGTCCCTATTTCTAATATTTACCACATGTTTTATCTTGAAGCCTTTTTCTTCCAAGAAAGTTTTAATTTCCTCTGGGTCTACGCATGAATCAATTCCCTTAATCACCACCTGGAGACCTTTACTGCTCTTGAGTTGGTATGTGTAAAAACTTTTTTTTGAGTGCCTCAAATTTGCTAATTACTTTTCGAAAGTCATTTTCCTACCTCGCTTTATTGCGGCAACATAAAAGGAATTTTCATCAATCAACGAAATTAAACTCTTTATTAGATCATTTGAGTTATGCTCCCTAAGATATATTGGGGGAGGCTTGGACGATTTTATGACGTTTGGGGCTTCAGAGGGTTCATCCTCCAGAATTGCAAAGCGATTTTGGGAATTTATTTTATCAAAAGATGGCACTTTGGATGCCGAAGCAACAGCTGCAGAGGTAGGGCTGCGTCCCCGTTTAAGCACTGTTATGTACCTGTCCATACCAACTTGTACTGTAGGCTTTTGACAATTTTTTACAGGGGGGTTTTCCATTTCATTTGTGTTTAAGTTGGTATCATTTCCCACTAAATTTGTTTTTGACGTCACGGCAATACTTGCTGGCCTGGCAACACTTGTCACCAAATCTAGTTGTAGTTTTTTTAATGAGTCACTATCCACTGTTTTTGTAAACACCGAGGGTGATAGGGAACGTGTTCGAATAATTGGCTTAGCCGTTAAATAGTTTATATTGTTTTGTTTTGTTTTATTTATTTCTACATTATTATCGTTTGCCTGAACTTAAACGTAAACGTTTCTTTCATTTTGTCTTAGTGTTGTTTCACTGTTCGTACTCATGTAAAGAGTTGTTTTTGTTTTTCACCGTTTTGCTTTGCTTTAATATTTTTATTATTTATTGTATTTTACAACAACAAAAAAAAAACAAGAAATTTAAATTTAAATGTTTTTGTTCAGAATATGTATACACATATCAAACGTACATACATATATATTTTTACTGTTTTATTTTAATTTTATCGTTTTAAATTGTTCACTATTATGTTAAATAATTCAAATAACAAAATATATTATTTTTTTTAAGCGTCCATTCACTGCTTATATTTATGTATTACAAAATCAAATGTGATTAATTAATAGTTCAAATCGTATGCGGGGCTAAAAATACACGTCTGTATCACAACAAAGCACAAACCGAATACATCCAAGTGAAAGCTGTAGCCAAAATGTTCAACAATTAGTGGACAGTGATAGTGCAAGCGTACCAGTAAACTACAGCGGGCATGCGACAAAATCTACGATCCACAGATATAGCACCGGCACAACTAAGACCTCAACCACAGCATACCAATAATACCGGTCCCACAAAAAAAAAAAAAAAAAAAAATACAACAACTATATCTAACAACAATCTCGTCACACCTGGAACAACAACAACAACAACTGCTAATAATAGGAAATAACCATGGAACAGCACGTTGGAAGATAATATCAGCATCTAACCAGATAAGTGAAGTAGCTAGTTTTATGTCTCTGTATATTTAATTAAAAGCATTAATTCGTCTTTACAAGTTTGTACCGGTTAGTTTTATACTCGCGATTTCCGTGTTCGTAAATATTTTAAGTTTTCTTTTGACCGTGGCTTTTGCCTTATGAAACAAGAAACGGCCACTTTATACTTGACCACGCGTGTTTTGGGCACGCAATTTAATAAATTTCGGCAGTTTAACTCCGCTCAATTTGGAGCATAATAAAATCTCTTTTTCACAAGTTTTAAATATTCTTTTTTAAGTTTTCTTTTGACCGTGTCTTTTGCCTTATGAAACAAGAAACGGCCACCTTACAATTGACCACGTATGTTTCGGGCATACATTTAAATTATTCGGCAGTTTAACTCCGCTCGATTTGGAGCCTAATAAAATATTTTTTTTTCAAGAAAACTTCATTTATATTTTATTTTTATAAAATTTTTGTAGATCTTTTATTCGGTAAAACTTTTTTGACATTAAATTAAAACCAAACAAAATAATATACAGTGAAAAAAAATTTATAGCATAAACAAAAATAAAGGAAAATTTTTTTGTATCTTGTCCGAGAAAAGAATAAATACAAAAGTATTTAGTAGATTTAAACCTTGATTTGCGATATGAAATAAACTCGGGTTTTTATTCGAATAATTAATGCCAAAATTTTATCGTTAATTGAACAATACTCAGGTTATAAAAATAATTTTTGTATTTTTTTTTATTTATTCGAAAAGAAATACAACAGTTCATATTAGATAAAAACCAAAACCCGTATTCAGAAATAAATGTTGTGCTTTTCGATTGAAAATTAAATACAAAATTTATTCAGGTCTCTTACCTTGATTCAGATTATGGAATGATTTATGTAATTTTTGTTCGAAAAAGAAATACCAAAGTTTAAAGTAGTTTAAAACCAAATTTCGTATTGCGAAAGAATTCTCGTATTTCTTGTTTGAAAATTAAATACAAAGCTTATCTCAGGCTAAAACCTTGAGTCATATTATGAGATATTGTCGTGCTTTTATTCAAGTGGTGATGTCGATTAAGGGGCAGTCGTAAACTGACTTTATACTGCCATGGTTTAGGGGAGGGTTTTGGAAGTAACAACACCTAAACTTCCATGAAAGGAATTGCAAAAATTCATTAGTTACTGACACAATTAGTAATGTTTATCAAAGTTTATCTCTTTTCGCTACAACGTACCAACGCCCAAGCCCGACGAGCCTTAGCCGTGCACTAGCTACAAGTTGTCAGTGACGTGGTAAAAAGAGGTTAACGAGTGAAGAGTTTGGTGAATCGTCGCTGCCACCATTTATTTTAACTGCTTTGGTGGGAGTGTTTTGATTCATGTGGTAAACAGTACAGGTTCACAGAAAAAATTATTGCCGAATTATTTTCAAACAAACGCTTGTTTGAAAATTTTTTTAATTTCTACAAATTTTTTTACTGATTCAATTAAAATTTTTGTTTGATTTTTATTTAACCAACAAAAAATTTAACATTAAAAAATATAATACACGCGTTATTGGTTTCAAGTTTTCATAATTTTGTATGAAATATTTAACGCTTTTTAATGTTGTCGTCTTTTTGCATTTTTTTTTTGATCGTAAGCAACACTTCCTAAAGTGAAATATAAGAACTACAACAAAAAACACATACAGTCAATTTTTAGACACTTTAAAAAAGTACAACAGTAAGAAAGATGAAGAGGTTTGAAGTAAAAAAAAAAAAACAAAAAAATAGCAGGTAAAAAAACGTTTCACTCTTTTTAAACAACAGAAACAACAACAACATTATAAGAAAAAAAATAAATTTTTGGTTGGTTTCAAAGTTGGTTAAAAAAAACCAAAATCCCTATTAAATTTTTTCAAACTGTTTGCTTAAATACATCAAATACAAAAATATAATGATGACGAAAAACATATCGAGTCGGTCTGTCGCCGTTTTTGGGTTACATTTCTTCTTCATTAGCAAAGGAAAGGATACAGCAACAGTGAGTGATGACGAAAAACATTGTGTGTATAAAAAAAGACTTCGTTCAAAAATTATTCCAACAAAAAAATGTGTCTCAAAGCCAGCCGGCCGCTCTGCTCTCTCTGCCATCATCTTCTAATACAGTGCCTGCTTGTGTGCGCATCATTGCTTGTGCAAAAACCTTAATTTTTTTATTTTGAAATTTAGTATATGAATTTCCGTAAACTTTTTGTTTGATTCAGTTAAATTATTTGTTTGAAAAAATCAGTGTTTTTTTCAATAAACAAAATGCAAATAAATTGTTTGAATATGCGAATTTGTTTATAGGACCGATTTCAGACAAAAAATTTTTTGATTCTACAAAATTTTTGTTTGAATTGGAAAAATAATTTTTTCTGTGTTTCTCTTGCAAAGTTTCTTGGAATGACTTAAAGACCAAGAATCGCGTTGTGCTTTTGACGCGAACAAAATTTACCCACCCTAATTTTAAGTACCGTTTGTTTTTGTTGTATTAAATTTTGATTTTTAAAAATACAAAAAATATAAAAAAAATTTAGTACTATTGGGCCGAAAAAGTACGATCTTGAAAGTTCGTTGGTACGATATTGGTTTTGTCATTTTTCATCCCTGCTTTAAAGTGTCTATTAATTCTAAGAAGAGCTTCTAATAACGCATACTGCTTAATGTTTAGAGTTGTCAATTATTCGCCTTTCAACTTTATTCGAATAATTCAAATAATTGTTTTTGTTCGTTCGATCAAACGATTAAATCTAAAAAATTATTCGATTAATCGATGAGAATAGCGATTAAAAAAAATTTTTTACAAATAAATTACTATGGAAAATCTTCCATTCCATGCGCTATGACTTCTTCTTTCTTTGATGCATAAAATTTTTCATCTTACTTCATATCGTTGTATTACTTAAAGGCATCGTAAAACCCCTTAATTCCTTAATAATCCGATATTACTCTGGATTTTCGAAAGGCGTTGGCAGACCTACCATCTTCAGCCAATCTTCTGTCTACAATTTCTTCTATAGAACAGCCGCTGTCTATCTTAATTTATTTTTTCATTGTACCAAGCATTTCTTGATGTCGTTGGATTATCTTTCACTATATCGTTTTCAATGGTAATATTGTGACACATACAACAATATTTTCTACTTTCAAGATATGATTTATGTATATAAATCAATTCTTTAATTTTAAGCTTTTTGTTTATTTCTAAACTCTTCACCCTAAATTGAAAAATCCCCTTTCTTGAAAATTTTTTTTAAAGTTTGATTAAAAATAAAACAGCTGATACAATTGAGAAGGTGAGTTGCAAAACTAGAGATGGCAGGGCTATGTTAACAATATTTTTTAACTTTCCTACATTTTGTATAAAATCACTAAAAACGTATGAGAATAACTCAAATTCTAAGATTTTATTTAATTTATTTTTTAATAAAAAAAAAATGTTCGATTAATCGACATTAATTAATCGATATATTCGTTATTCGAAAATCGTCATTTTGAAATTATTCGAACAAGAGTTTGGTTTTGTTTGATCGATTAATCGAATTATTCTTAATCGGTTGACAACTCTAATAATATTGCTTTCGATTCTATTTCTTATAGAAAGGACTCGTTCATAACAAGCGTTTCAGCAAGCTCTTTAAAAGGCTTCGAGCCAACAGCGTCTTGGTATGACAAAATCTTCGAACCAAACAAGAATTTAATTTGTACCCACGTCTTGACCAAACCAGTCTTGCGATTGCGCAAATGGCCATTGCTACCAACTTTTTTTTTTAGACTTCCCGTCAAGTCGCACTTCAAAAACCGCTAGAAACCGCTAAGTTTTTTTGTTCTGGGTAAAATTTACTAAAATTATCGCTAAAATCTAAATATTTTGCACTATGCACACAAAACAATCATCTAGGTAATTTTAACAAATGGTGCATAGGTAATTTATTTTTATATAAGAACAAAAAACTAAGTTTAATTACCTAAGACAATTTTTGTTAATATTACTAATTGTGTTAGGTATCTTCTTGGATTGTAGTTAATTGCCAATTGAAAATATTTTATTTTTTGAAAAAACGTAAAAATTCGCAATAATCGCTTACTTGTATTTATACTATTAAATTATTATAAAATGTATTATTTTCTTAAATGTTTCAATTGTTTTCAAATGCACGCGCACTCGAAATTCCCAATTCAAGATGCAAAAAATAGAACTAGAACTAAAAAAAAAAATATTAAAAAAAACACAAAAATAACCCAAAAAAGAAAAAATATAGAATGTACTTCTTGGATACAACGACAGAGCGACCACGGCGACCGTGTGTATTTACCACGTACACGGAGATTCCAGTTGTGAAGAAGATAACATTCAGAGAGGATCTTCTTTAAACGCCACTCAATTTGGAAAATTAGAGGAAGTAAATTTATTGTATTATCCATAATTCAGCATACCTTTTTATGTCTTTTCCCTTGTCTAGAGCTCGTTGCAGTACAAATCAAGGAGTTGGAGATAATACTACATTTACTAGCGAAAAAGATCAATTGAATGGCATTCATAACTTCGTGTTTGCCATCAAAGTTCATGAATCTTTTAGGATAATAAGTGCAATTTTTCTCTATTTGAAGATACCATTTTCAAGCTGAAAGGATTTAAAAAATTTTAAAATAAACTATTAAAAAAGTCAAAGGTGTGCATAACCATTTCATAATTTTAAATTTTTGTAAAAGAAAATATATAATACATATTAGTAAATATATTTCCAATTTACCAAAAATCTTTGTTCTAGTAGAAAATTTAATTCAGGTAATTTTCAAAAAATTAAAAATTAACTTTAATTTTGGATATATTACCAAAAATAAAATTATAAATTTACCTTGTTATCATTGGTAGTTTTTCAAAATTATTAAGTAATTTTAACAAAATACTTTGAACTTTTTTCGAACATGGAAAATACCTAAGTTAATAGTTACATATATTACCTAAGAAACTGCCATGCTACCCTTGCGCTTAGTTAATTTTATACCATATTTTTAGGTAATTTTACCTACATATGAATTTTTTTGTGTGTGCTTATACAAATCAAGGTAAAGTGTTATTTTTCAAAGATTTGCGACTTTTAATTTAATTATATAGTAAAATTTTTAATTTCCCTGTATTTTTTAGTCCTGGGAACGTACAAAATTTGGCAATTATTTTCTATTTTATGCAAAAAAATGTGTAATTAGATTAAATTAAGGGATTTTTTTTTCTAAGAATTTATTCAGACATTAGATTTCAATGGAAATGTCTAACCTTTTGGTCTCAAATTTTTACATCATTGGTAAGTCTAGAATAATTAAGTGCACATTAATCTGGATTTGGCAATGATGCTCAATATCCGTAGACCACGACTAAAGAGAAAATCGTGATATAAAAGAAGGGAATTAAATGTGTTTGATATAACTTTTAACTTTTTGAGGAACATTAGTTCAAAAAGTTTAATATATGATGTCCACTACTGTTTTACGACGTTTATAACTTTTAAACGTTTTTGCTCGCCATTATTTCAAACATTATGACAAATATAATGCTAAAAAAATGTTTATTACACCCTAAGGCTTCGCTTCGATTTATATAATTTCTTTTTTAAAACTTTTATCCCTGAAAATTAACTATAATTAAAATTATTTCATTTTCGGTTGCTTACGTATTTTAATTTAAACATTGATTTACTCTAGATACCACACTTTTTGCTTTAGCTTTTACTATGGACTATTTTTTATAAAGTTGATAGCACTGGTTTGTAGTAGTTTTAAATAAAATATATGGAATATACAGATCCCTTTAAAGTTTTTTTTTTTATGGGCTGTTTATGCTAATATATTTCATCATAACTTGATCAAAACACTTACAAAAGATTATGAATATTATTTCCTTTACATTTTCAACTGTTTCGGAGTAATTCAGAAATAAGTTACGAGAAATTTTGTTTTTCATGCATTTGATCTGACTTGTCGGATATATGCAAGTTGTTTGAGGACCCAGAGGAGCTAGTAAATTCTTAGGCGAATTGGTAGATGTCTTGAGCAGGCCTGCCATTTTTGCCGATTTATCGGCATTTTGCCGATTTTTTGCCTCTAAATTATCAAAGTGCCGATTTGCCGATTTTTGCTCCAAAAATGCCGATTTTTGACTAACACGTAAAAGGCGATTACTCTTTGTTTGTTTGATAATAGTACACTAACTTTAAGCGATACTGAAACAGTTGTAACATTGAAAAGAGACAACTGTTATTAAGTCAGCGCTTCTACTAAAGGAAAAGGGGTTAGTTTTATTCAATATTAAATGCAGTGTTTGTAATGTGTGTTGGTGCCTAAAATAATTCAGTTAAAATTTCTTTTTCTTTTAGGAAAATATAAAACACTTTATATTTGTGTTTGAAAATGGATAGATAAATACTTACAAAAGAATAAAGGTAATATAAATTTATATTCACTATCAATATAATTTAAATAATAATTACTTTGATAATTAAATAATTTTTTTTTTTAAGATTATAACGCAATTGAGGACGAAGTTAGTACATAAATTAAATAGCCAATTCTTATGTAAGAAAATTAAATAAATTTGCAAACTTTTTTGCCAAAAATTTTAGATTTATAACGTGAACATTTAATGGCAGCATTTGGTACAATTTTTGGTCCTTTCCGCAAATGTGGAAAGAATTTTTTAATGTAACAGAGTTTTGATGTTCACTGGAAAATTTATCTTTGCAAGTTACAGAAAAAACGTAAAAATTCGCAATAATCGCTTACTTGTATTTATACTATTAAATTATTATAAAATTTATTATTTTCTTAAATGTTTCAATTGTTTTCAAATGCACGCGCACTCGAAATTCCCAATTCAAGATGCAAAAAATAGAACTAGAACTAAATAAAAAAATATTAAAAAAAACACAAAAATAACCCAAAAAAGAAAAAATATAGAATGTACTTCTTGGATACAACGACAGAGCGACCACGGCGACCGTGTGTATTTACCACGTACACGGAGATTCCAGTTGTGAAGAAGATAACATTCAGAAAGGATCTTCTTTAAACGCCACTCAATTTGGAAAATTAGAGGAAGTAAATTTATTGTATTATCCATAATTCAGCATACCTTTTTATGTCTTTTCCCTTGTCTAGAGCTCGTTGCAGTACAAATCAAGGAGTTGGAGATAATACTACATTTACTAGCGAAAAAGATCAATTCAATGGCATTCATAACTTCGTGTTTGCCATCAAAGTTCATGAATCTTTTAGGATAATAAGTGCAATTTTTCTCTATTTGAAGATACCATTTTCAAGCTGAAAGGATTTAAAAAATTTTAAAATAAACTATTAAAAAAGTCGAAGGTGTGCATAACCATTTCATAATTTTAAATTTTTGTAAAAGAAAATATATAATACATATTAGTAAATATATTTCCAATTTACCAAAAATCTTTGTTCTAGTAGAAAATTTAATTCAGGTAATTTTCAAAAAATTAAAAATTAACTTTAATTTTGGATATATTACCAAAAATAAAATTATAAATTTACCTTGTTATCATTGGTAGTTTTTCAAAATTATTAAGTAATTTTTAATATTTTTAATTAGGCTTAAGTTCATGAAATTTAATTTTTATTAAATTATTTTTATGAAGAAAGGAATTTTACAACATGAAAATTAATTAAAATTGTTATTGATAATCTTTCATTCTTGGAGATCGAGTGGTTGCGATCGAAACATGTCATGGTAACCTGCCGGCCTGGGTTCGAGCCACGTCAAGAATGAAAGATTATCAATAACAATTTTAATTAATTTTCATGTTGTAAAATTCCTTTCTTCATAAAAATAATTTAATAAAAATTAAATTTCATGAACTTAAGCCTAATTAAAAATATTAAAAATTTGGATTAAAAACCATAAATAGTTCAACAAAATAACCACAATACTAATTATTATTAAGTAATTTTAACAAAATACTTTGAACTTTTTTCGAACATGGAAAATACCTAAGTTAATAGTTACATATATTACCTAAGAAACTGCCATGCTACCCTTGCGCTTAGTTAATTTTATACCATATTTTTAGGTAATTTTACCTACATATGAATTTTTTTGTGTGTGCTTATACAAATCAAGGTAAAGTGTTATTTTTCAAAGATTTGCGACTTTTAATTTAATTATATAGTAAAATGTTTAATTTCCCTGTATTTTTTAGTCCTGGGAACGTACAAAATTTGGCAATTGTTTTCTATTTTATGCAAAAAAATGTGTAATTAGATTAAATTAAGGGATTTTTTTTTCTAAGAATTTATTCAGACATTAGGTTTCAATGGAAATGTCTAACCTTTTGGTCTCAAATTTTTACATCATTGGTAAGTCTAGAATAATTAAGTGCACATTAATCTGGATTTGGCAATGATGCTCAATATCCGTAGACCACGACTAAAGAGAAAATCGTGATATAAAAGAAGGGAATTAAATGTGTTTGATATAACTTTTAACTTTTTGAGGAACATTAGTTCAAAAAGTTTAATATATGATGTCCACTACTGTTTTACGACGTTTATAACTTTTAAACGTTTTTGCTTGCCATTATTTCAAACATTATGACAAATATAATGCTTAAAAAATGTTTATTACACCCTAAGGCTTCGCTTCGATTTATATAATTTCTTTTTTAAAACTTTTATCCCTGAAAATTAACTATAATTAAAATTATTTCATTTTCGGTTGCTTACGGATTTTAATTTAAACATTGATTTACTCTAGATACCACACTTTTTGCTTTAGCTTTTACTATGGACTATTTTTTATAAAGTTGATAGCACTGGTTTGTAGTAGTTTTAAATAAAATATATGGAATATACAGATCCCTTTAAAGTTTTTTTTTTATGGGCTGTTTATGCTAATATATTTCATCATAACTTGATCAAAACACTTACATGCATTTGATCTGACTTGTCGGATATATGCAAGTTGTTTGAGGACCCAGAGGAGCTAGTAAATTCTTAGGCGAATTGGTAGATGTCTTGAGCAGGCCTGCCATTTTTGCCGATTTATCGGCATTTTGCCGATTTTTTGCCTCTAAATTATCAAAGTGCCGATTTGCCGATTTTTGCTCCAAAAATGCCGATTTTTGACTAAAGCCTAGTACTCTGTTTAAATTTATAAAAAATGTTGAGCAACATTTATTATTTCACACGAAAATTTTGACATGTATCGATGTTACCTATCATGCGAGTTTGTACAATTTGCCGATTTTATTCATGCAAAGTATGCGACATTGTTTTGCGTATGTAAACAAACCCCACATGTATTTTATAAAACAATTTTTTTTAATAAAAAATTTAATAAAAAGAAAGTAAATATGGATAAAAAACTGTTACCGGTTGTGTTATATTAATTTTTTATTTCTTATTAAGTAATCAGTTCATCCTTTTTTGCTTTTGCTTAAAACTCCACGTGAAATAAGTGCAGCTTACTTTATTTCGCAGTTGTAAAAAAATGTTGCCAGAAACATTTCGGAACTTTTTCATAAAATGAACAGAGTACAACTCTATCAACATTATTTCATAGATATTCCGCACAAGTTTTTTTCATAAGCGTTTTGACAGCATTTCACGTGAAATGTTGAACAGAGTACCAGGCTTAACACGTAAAAGGCGATTACTCTTTGTTTGTTTGATAATAGTACACTAACTTTAAGCGATACTGAAACAGTTGTAACATTGAAAAGAGACAACTGTTATTAAGTCAGCGCTTCTACTAAAGGAAAAGGGGTTAGTTTTATTCAATATTAAATGCAGTGTTTGTAATGTGTGTTGGTGCCTAAAATAATTCAGTTAAAATTTCTTTTTCTTTTAGGAAAATATAAAACACTTTATATTTGTGTTTGAAAATGGATAGATAAATACTTACAAAAGAATAAAGGTAATATAAATTTATATTCACTATCAATATAATTTAAATAATAATTACTTTGATAATTAAATAATTTTTTTTTTTTTATAGCCAATTCTTATGTAAGGAAAATTAAATAAATTTGCAAACTTTTTTGCCAAAAATTTTAGATTTATAACGTGAACATTTAATGGCAGCATTTGGTACAATTTTTGGTCCTTTCCGCAAATGTGGAAAGAATTTTTTAATGTAACAGAGTTTTGATGTTCACTGGAAAATTTATCTTTGCAAGTTATTCGTTTTTTAAAGTTTAAATTATTAAAAAAGGCTGTAACAATATAAGAAAACAAGGTACGAAAAATATTAACAACGACTGTGCTTAAATAAAAATAAAATACATAAGTACATAATAACAAACAAAACACTTACAATGAGTTACAAGTATATTTAATATTTAATATTGAACTAACTAAACTATTTAATTTTCTTTTTTATTATGTGTCTATAGCTATGGGCGCAGTTTTCCGTGTCTGTTTTAAAATTTATTCTCCTCTCCTTTGGTATGTTTATAATATGAAGCATCTCCAAAGTATACCGTTTATTATATTTTTCCTCTCTTTGTAATATCTCCACATTATCTAAGTTGGGTTTATGTAATCTCTCTGCACAGTGGGATGTGAGTGCAGTTTTTTGTGTTGATATTTTATTGATGTTTTTAAAATCTGATTTATGTCCAGCTAAACGTGTCTTAAGCTTATTTTTTGTAGTACCGACATAAACTTGATCGCATATGTCGTGGTCATTTCCTGTACAACTAATCTTATATATTACGTTAGTGTTATCCAATTTGTCAAGTTTAGATTTTGTGTTTGAGAAAAGTTGTTTTAATGTATTCGTCGATGTGTGAGCAATCATAAATTTGTCCTTATTATAAATTTCAGCATTCTTTATTCTTTCTGCGATACGTGGTACATACGTCATTGATTTATATATCTTCGAATTCTCTTTATGTTCCATAGATGGTTTTTTTCCATAGTTTTTAATTAAAGTTTCTATTATATTTTTTGGAAAAGAGTTTCTTGCAAGAATATATTTAATTTTTTTCTTTATTGTGAGAATGGAATGACTCATCGCTAATGGAAAGGACCCTGTTAATGAGGTTGTTGGCCGTATTAATTATTACCTTTTTTGGTTGACAAGAATTGAAATTAATAATTCTCCCTGAAGCCCTCGGTTTTTGGTACCAGTCTATTTTAATTCTGTTGCCGCTTCTTATGACCAGGGTATCCAAGTATGGGAGTTTTCCGTTAACCTCCTCCTCCATTGTAAATTTAATGTTTTTGTGAAATGTGTTCAGTTGCTCTAAGGTCCTTTCTATTGCACTTATCTTTATAATTCCAAAAAGGTCGTCCACAAATTTCGTCAATAATTTAGTTCAACATTTTTAATTTTTCGAATTTATTCTATGAGCTAAATTTCAGTTATGTATTTTATAAAGCTTTTTTGTAATAGTTCTATTCCTACAATTTTTCAGAAATGACTTTATACACTACCAGACTATTATATTGTATTTTCTTTTTACATTTTACCTTAGCCTTCCGTTGGAAAGCAATGAGGTATATTGAATGTACAGAAATATTTACAATTTTTAGACACCAGCAGAATGTAATGCATTTTCTGGCCCGCTACGGCCGTCGTCAGCATTCTTTGTGTCTCACTGGATAGTGTTACTTTATAAATTGGATGTATTTAACTCAACTATTTTAACAAATAGAAACTGGGAATTATTTCCTTCCGAAGGTAACTTTATATTATATTCAACATTTTTAATTTTTCGAATTTATTCTATGAGCTAAATTTCAGTTATGTATTTTATAAAGCTTTTTTGTAATAGTTCTATTCCTACAATTTTTCAGAAATGACTTTATACACTACCAGACTAATATATTGTATTTTCTTTTTACATTTTACCTTAGCCTTCCGTTGGAAAGCAATGAGGTATATTGAATGTACAGAAAAATTTACAATTTTTAGACACCAGCAGAATGTAATGCATTTTCTGGCCCGCTACGGCCGTCGTCAGCATTCTTTGTGTCTCACTGGATAGTGTTACTTTATAAATTGAATGTATTTAACTCAACTATTTTAACAAATAGAAACTGGGAATTATTTCCTTCCGAAGGTAACTTTATATTATATTCAACATTTTTAATTTTTCGAATTTATTCTATGAGCTAAATTTCAGTTATGTATTTTATAAAGCTTTTTTGTAATAGTTCTATTCCTACAATTTTTCAGAAATGACTTTATACACTACCAGACTATTATATTGTATTTTCTTTTTACATGTAATGCATTTTCTGGCCCGTAGCGGGTTGAATGTTGAATATAATATAAAGTTACCTTCGGAAGGAAATAATTCCCAGTTTCTATTTGTTAAAATAGTTGAGTTAAATACATTCAATTTATAAAGTAACACTATCCAGTGAGACACAAAGAATACTGACGACGGCCGTAGCGGGCCAGAAAATGCATTTCATTCTGCTGGTGTCTAATAATTGTAAATTTTTCTGTACATTCAATATACCTCATTGCTTTCCAACGGAAGGCTAAGGTAAAATGTAAAAAGAAAATACAATATAATAGTCTGGTAGTGTATAAAGTGAGATGTAGGAACACAGGTATTATACCAAATTTTTTGGACAATTCAACAAAAAATGTTGTCAAAATCTTTGAACACAATCTGACAATTCCCAACAGTATCAACAGTACACTTAATAAAATATTAGAGAATTTTCATAGAAAGTTACTAAATCTGCTGATTAGACAAAAACATGAAATTGTCAAATATACTACTGTCGAAGTAAATGAAATGGAGGGAAAGATAAATAAATATTTGACACCAGACGAAAAAACACAACTTTGGAGTAGTGAAAAGACACTAATGAAGAAAAGTTATATTAACATAAAGACCAAACACAGAAAGAAATTTGACAATTTAAGGGAAAAACAAATAAAAGAGTTGGACGTTATCTATAATGACAAGTGGTTTATAAACAAAACGGGCACAGACATACCTAAAGAGACTCAATGGCTCTTATCACTAGGAGAGAAATATGCGATACCAACATAGAAGAGAAAATTCCCACTTTTTAAAATGATTGCTGATGGAGAAGATTGCATCCAGACTATAGAGGACAAAGAAGAACAAGAGACAGCAAGAACACAGTTCACTTCAATGCTGGAAAATCACATAAACAAACAGAATTTAAATAGGAGAGATCGTTATATACTGAGCACAGTGGAACAGACTAAAAAATTTTAGCACAAAAATAAGAATATACTTATATTAAAAGCGGATAAGGGTAATGCCACAGTAGCAATGGATAAAAAGGATTATGATATTAGAATGAAGAGTATCCTTAATGATATGATGACATATAGGTGGACAAATAAAGATCCCACATTATCGCTTAAGAAGAAGAGCCATGATCTGGTAGATGAACTATTTTTGTGCAATAATATTACTGTGATAGAAAAGAGAAGACTAAAAAATGACGCGGCAACTGCACCTAGAATATATGGACTTCCTAAAATCCATAAGGAAGATTACCCTCTTAGACCAATCTGTGCATCAGTTAATTCGCCGGCCATCGAGCTATGCAAATTACTGACAAATGTTTTAAAAAAACTAACGGAATTTTCGGTTTATAACGTAAGGGATGCAGTGCAATTTAGAAATAAGGTAAACAACAGTGCAATAGATACGGACGAAAAATTAGTTTCCTTTGATGTGGTGTCACTTTTTCCAAGTATTCCAGTGGACTACGCAATAGATGTCGTAAAGAACAAATGGACTGACATAGAGAAACATACGAATATACCAAAGGAACTATTTTTGAAAATTCTAAGATTTGGCATCAAGGATAACAGATATTTAAAGTACAACGAAAAAGTATATATCCAATGCAAAGGACTGCCAATGGGTTCACCGGCGTCACCTATTGTGGCTGATATAGTGATGGAGGAACTCCTTGGAACTTGTATGAATAATCTTGACGAAAAACCTAAATTATTGACGAAATTTGTGGACGACCTTTTTGGAATTATAAAGATAAGTGCAATAGAAAGGGCCTTAGAGCAACTGAACACATTTCACAAAAACATTAAATTTACGGAAAACTCCCATACTTGGATACCCTGGTCATAAGAAGCGGCAACAGAATTAAAATAGACTGGTACCAAAAACCGAGGGCTTCAGGGAGAATTATTAATTTCAATTCTTGTCAACCAAAAAAGGGAATAATTAATACGGCCAACAACCTCATTAACAGGGTCCTTTCCATTAGCGATGAGTCATTCCATTCTCACAATAAAGAAAAAATTAAATATATTCTTGCAAGAAACTCTTTTCCAAAAAATATAAGAGAAACTTTAATTAAAAACTATGGAAAAAAACCATCTATGGAACATAAAGAGAATTCGAAGATATATAAATCAATGACGTATGTACCACGTATCGCAGAAAGAATAAAGAATGCTGAAATTTATAATAAGGACAAATTTATGATTGCTCACACATCGACGAATACATTAAAACAACTTTTCTCAAACACAAAATCTAAACTTGACAAACTGGATAACACTAACGTAATATATAAGATTAGTTGTACAGGAAATGACCACGACATATGCGATCAAGTTTATGTCGGTACTACAAAAAATAAGCTTAAGACACGTTTAGCTGGACATAAATCAGCTTTTAAAAACATCAATAAAATATCAACACAAAAAACTGCACTCACATCCCACTGTGCAGAGAGATTACATAAACCCAACTTAGATAATGTGGAGATATTACAAAGAGAGGAAAAATATAATAAACGGTATACTTTGGAGATGCTTCATATTATAAACATACCAAAGGAGAGGAGAATAAATTTTAAAACAGACACGGAAAACTGCGCCCATAGCTATAGACACATAATAAAAAAGAAAATTAAATAGTTTAGTTAGTTCAATATTAAATATTAAATATACTTGTAACTCATTGTAAGTGTTTTGTTTGTTATTATGTATGTATTTTATTTTTATTTAAGCACAGTCGTTGTTAATATTTTTCGTACCTTGTTTTCTTATATTGTTACAGCCTTGATAATGATATCCGATGGATATCGAAATATTGGAACAAATTAATTAATAAATAATATTTATTGTTTACAAATTATTGGCCTCGAGCTCGAAAAAACTTTTAATTTTTTATAAAAAAAGGTCGAAGAAATAAAAAATTTAATTTAATATATTTAGTTTAAATTATTATTTAAAAATTAATAATTTAAACTGTTTTGATATTAAAACGGATTTAATAAAAATGTCAAACACAAATATTTGTATATGGAATATACTTAATTATAAGAAAGTTAAAAAAAAACTTTATATTTAACTACAATTTCTTTGTAAAACGTTTATTTTGATTGATTCTTTTGAAATTTCATAAGTTATAAACATTAGATAATTCTGAATTGTTCTTATTTGTAATTAAGAATAGGTTTTATTGTATTTAAAATAGGAATTTTTAATTTGCCGATTTTTTGACGATTTTTTTATATTAAAGTGCCAATAATGCCGATTTTTTTTTAAAATATGCCGATTTTATATCAAAATGATCTGGCACCCCTGGTCTTGAGCTGTTGGTTAGAGAACCTGCGCTGAAACAGGTTTCTGTTTAGTAGGGTGTCCTTTCTTGTTTGGTACGAATTTTTATCTTCCACTAATTTCTCTATTCTTTAGCTTTCACTCTTTATTTCTTCTATTCTTTTTTAATTCGTATTCTATCACTAACTATGGCGGCACAATGGACCATATTGGTTTTTGGGTGAGGGTGTGAAGTTGACTTCCCTTTTTACCTTACCTAATCCAACCTAAATCTATGGGCAAATTTAGATAAAATTACTAGCAGACGATTTGGAATTAAATTCTCTTTAAGTCATCTTAACTAATTTTTTTCAGTTTTGGAGATATTCAGAAATAAGTGGCGCTAAAAATTTTAAAGCTAAATCAAAAAAAAAAAAATAATAATAATTTTTAATATTTTTAATTAGGCTTAAGTTCATTAAATTTAATTTTCATTAAATTATTTTTATGAAGAAAGGAATTTTACAACATGAAAATTAATTAAAATTTATTGATAATTTTTCATTCTTGACTCAATCTGGGCTCGAACCCAGGTGTTTACGGACAGGTTACCCTGACATGTTTCGATTGCAACCACTCAATCTCCTCAGAGGGCTTGCCGTTTAACACTCGCAGCCATCGACGACTGCTGACGTCATTAGTCAAACATCAATCCTTAAACCAAATTGTATTCAACCTTTGGTAGATCGAAATTTGCTTTGAATGATTATCTATTTTAATTCATTTTAACATGTTATTCCTTTACTTCCGTTTTTTCCGTACTTTTGTCAAGAATTCTTCTTGAAGTTCAAAGTACATATTTTTTCTTTTTTGTTTTTTCATTTTTTGTCTTTCTTATTCTTGTTGACCTTTTCAGCACAACTTGAAGGACAAATGCAAACATAGAGCTCGTGCCCTAGCTTTAACAATTATTAGTATTGTGGTTATTTTATTGAACTATTTATGGTTTTTAATCCAAATTTTTAATATTTTTAATTAGGCTTAAGTTCATTAAATTTAATTTTCATTAAATTATTTTTATGAAGAAAGGAATTTTACAACATGAAAATTAATTAAAATTTATTGATAATTTGGAAAATTTGGATTAAAAACCATAAATAGTTCAATAAAATAACCACAATACTAATAATAATAATAATTTTCTTCTCACTTTATAACTTCAATTGAAAAAAATTTTGAAATCTGTTATATTGTGAAAAAATTTTAAATTTTTAAACACCTAGAGCAAAAATTTTATTTTAACCGCTAGTTTTCCCGCTAAGTGCTGGTTCACACAGGTCAAGTTTACTTGAACAGTTTTATTTAAATTTTCTTTTGAACTTGCGTTCACGTTCATGCACAAAATTAATTTTTGTTTTCTTTTCCTTCAACTTTGTAGCTTTTTATTATATTACGGATGAAAAATGAAAAGAAAAATACAAAACTGATTGGTACGGTCAAGTATGTACCCCTTTCCATTCTCTTTACCCCTCTCTCCTAAAAGCTTGAGACTTGAAGAGTCAAACTTGACCTGTGTGAACCAGCACTAACCGTCAAAACAGACTGCGCTGGAATCATAAAAACCGCTAGAATCGCGGTAAAACCGTCAAAATGACAACAGTGCAAATAGCACATATAATAATAAAATTCCCCCGCGAAAAAGTGCTTTTTCCCCAAAAAAAAAAAATCCCATGGGGATTTTCACTAAATGTGTATCCCAAAAATGAGAAGAACAAACTAATGATGTTTTCTTTTCTGACAATAATGTTCCATATATGCTACCATTCATGCGGGTTTTTGTTCCATTCTAAAAATATATGCAAAAATGTGAGAAGTTGTCGTTTTCCTTTCTAGACATGTTGCAACAATAAATGGCAAATTTGTTCCATTTCTTACCCGCAGTTATAACTGAGTGTGAGATAATACCCTTTTTTGCATCTGCATAAAGTACTTTTTTATGCAAGCAAGTATTTTTTTTCTTGTGTTGGCGGACAATTTGCGTTATATTGTGATTTTTAGTTATATTGTGATGGATATAAAAACTTTTTGTTTTTCGTTTGTTTTACTTTTATTATATTTTTTTTGTCGCAAAATTTTTAACAACAGCTGACATAAATTATTGAAAATTAGTGCTGTTAACGCTAATTGGAATTGTAAGAAAATTTAATGTTGAAAATTGCTACAAGCGTGGTGAATATCGCTTTTAGTACAAACCTTGCATTCAATATTTAACACGCTAAATACACATTAGTGTTGAGTGTAAAACGTAGCTATTATCTTGTTCCATTGTAATTTAGAAAAATGTATCACTTTGTAAGGGTTCGTGTAACCTAATAAATATATTACACAACTATAATGCATCATTATTTATTAGAAAAGAAAACACCATAAAATTATCCTGCACTTCAGCCATAACTGCCCGTCTATACCAGATATAATTATTGCGACATATATTGCAGTAAATATCAAAATTATGTTATCTTTAATGTAGACAGCAATTTCTTATCTCCGTGAACATAACAAACTTTTTTTCCGTTCTTTGTGCAGAGAGAGTGTGGAGAAATCTCTCATGAAAACAATATGGCGAATGAGTATTTTAGGTGATGCAGACTAAATTTTAGTGCTACCAAGTTCGAAAAAGTGTTTTTAATACATTTTTTCATACATATATTGTGAATGCCTGTTCTTCTTCTTATTTGCTATATGGGAGAGGATTTTCGTTTTTCAACAAACTTTTTAACAAACCTGCGCGAATTTAATAATTCGTTAAGATTTATTTTGTTTAATTTATGATTTTAAAAAGGTTTTAATATAATTAAAATAAAAAAACAATACAAACATTTAAAAATAAAAACATTGTTTTATTTTAGAAAGCACGCAATTAACAAACATACTTTTAGCAAGTAAAAGGGATACTATGAAGAAAATAACCGAACACCTATTTGGATGATTTAGGAAAATTTAGGACTTGTGCCAAAAATGTGCGAATGGGGGGTAATAGAGGAAGGTCTTGGCTACATTTCCTCATATTCAGTTTTTTCTCATCAAGTTATTTTTTGAACAATTTTTTTCGAACAAACTTTTTTACCAAAGTCACTCATACTATATTTGACCCATTGTGCAAAATTTAGGACTTGTGCCAAAAATGTGAAAATGGGGGGTAATAGAGGAAGGTCTTGGCTAAATTTCCTCTTACTCAGTTTTTTCTCATCAAGTTATTTTTTGAACAATTTTTTTCGAACAAACTTTTTCACCAAAGTCACTCATACTATATTTGACCCATTGTGCAAAATTAAGGGCTTGTGCCAAAAATGTGCGAATGGGGGGTAATAGAGGAAGGTCTTGGCAACATTTCCTCATACTCAGTTTTTTCTCATCAAGTTATTTTTTGAACAATTTTTTTCGAACAAACTTTTTCACCAAAGTCACTAATGCTATATTTGACCCATTGTGCAAAATTAAGGGCTTGTGCCAAAAATGAGCGAATGGGGGGTAATAGAGGAAGGTCTTGGCTACATTTCCTCATACTCAGTTTTTTCCCATCAAGTTATTTTTTGAACAATTTTTTTCGAACAAACTTTTTACAAAAGTAACGCATTTTTTATTTGTTCAGGTTTTGCAAAAAGTTTGTTGAAAGCCGAAAATAAAAAAAAGAAGAAGAACATGCACTCACTGTGGATTCCTGTTTTTTGCATATGATGCTGCCATATAAATTTACCTGCACTTAGTTTCAGGGATGGAAAGTAGTTTTATAAGGGCGTTATAGCTACATTTATTCAGTGCTGCCACAACCAATACAATTTTTACAACCAAAATTTTTGGAAAAGTAACCAAAAACTATAACCAAATTTAAGATGCCTTTTATTAATTGAGAAATCATTAATATTTATTTTAAGTTGCATTGTAATACAATGGTTATTTGCACTTTATAGTAAAATAATAATTATAAATCATATTTTTAGAAAATCTTTAAAATTCCTATGTGTATTTTCAAATATGTATATACTTCTGAAAATAACTTAAATTTATGCCCATTTTTCAGGATAGTATTTAACTCAATATTAAGTTAATTTTCATAACAAATATACATAGAAATTCATACATATAAAAAAAAATTATCTTTAAAACAAAAAAAATTTATATACATATTTCTGTAGAAGTAATATGTTTACGTAAAACTAATTTAAATTCTGGACAGTCCATTTGAAATTTGCAATTTGTTATTAAAAGTGATTCTTAAGTAATCATTTTTAACTGGGACTTTTCGATAATTAAAAAATTATTAGCAAGTGAAAGTAATCTTTTTGTTGGCGCGCTAAAGGACGGCAGGTACAAAGAAAATGTTTTAAGCTTCATTATATTTTTAACTCCAATATTTTTTTTTTTTTCATTAAAATAGCCAAAATGTAAACTTTTTTTGATCCACTAATATGTCATATTTTCCCCACTTTTTAGCCAATAAAAATGTTAAATATACTGTTTGTCAAAATTTCCAAAAATTTAAGGTTTTAAGGTAGGCTATTCAATTTTTAGTTATAAGTTATAAAGACAAACGAAAAATTTACTCACTTACCTTGAAATCAGAAAACGTAAATTGAAACACTTACTGGAGAGAGAATATGAGTATGAGTGTATTAAAACTTGGTAGGCAAAACTTTATCGTGTAACCCTTAACTTGGTGGCCACACGATCAAGTTTTGCCTTTCAATTCCGTTCAATTTGCAATACACTCTCACTTTTTTACTAACACACTCACACTTTTTAAATTGACCACGAGATGGCTTTCAATTTCACCTCTCCATTTGTTTGACAGTTTTACTATCAATTTAACAGCTGATTACATGTTAGTCTTTATAAATTGTTTGTTTTTTTTACGACATCTTGAAAGTAAATTGCTTACAAATTGAGTGCAGCCTATGTCACAGCTTTTAATTTTCGTAGATTTTGACAAGCTGTATATGTTAAAGGGTATCAAGAACATCTTGATCGTGGGGCCGCAGGGTAAGTTACTTTCAAGATGCCATCAAGAAAACAATTTATAAAGGCAAACTTCTAAAAATTGCTAATCAAATGGAACGGTGAAAGCAATCTCGTGATAAATTTAAAAAGTGTTACACACTCGCACTAAAAAAAGTGAGTGTTCGCAAATTGAAAGGAATTGAAAGGCAAAACTTGATCGTGTGGCCTCCAAGTAAATCTTCTGGCAGCACTGACACCAATAAACAGTATTTAGTACCATTTTCAACTTGCCAGCACTAAATTTATTGTAAATCCCAAAATTACAATTTCTTCCAAAGAAAACCACAAGTTCGTGGAAAACTGAGCGTGGGGAACAAGCCGAGAGTACTACCACAGCAGGCTCTATTGACGAATTGACTACTCAGACCATGTTAAATTTGGCAAGTCGTGTCACACTTATAAAACCAGCTGCTCCTATTGTCACCACCCTGAAGCCTTTATCTCCGTGAACATAACAAACTTTTTAACAAACTTTTTTTCCACTCATTGTGCAGAGAGGGTGTGCAGGAATCTCTCATGAAATCAATATGGCGAATGAGTATTTTTTGCGTTGCAGACTAAATTTTAGTGCTACCAAGTTCGAAAAAGTGTTTTTAGTACATATTTTCATACATTTATTGTGAATGCCTGTTCTTCTTATTTGCTATATGGGAGAGAATTTTCGGTTTTCAACAAACTTTTTAACAAACCTGCGCGAATTTAATAATTCGTTAGGATTTATTTTATTTAATAAATGATTTAAAGGTGTTTTTAATTAAAAATAAATAAAACATAACAATGCAAGCACTTATAAAAAAGCATTTTTTTATTTTACGAAACCCATAACTAACAAATATACTCTGAGCAAATAAGAGTAATACTTTTATGAAAACAACCGATCACCTATTTGGCCGATTTAGAAAAATTTAGGACTTGTGACAAAAATGTGAAACGGACCCTCCCTTGGCTACATTTCCTCGTATTCAGTTTTTTTCGTTAAAGTTTTTTGTAGAACGATTTTTTTCCAACAAACTTTTTTCAAAAGTCACTCATACTATATTTGGACCCATTATGCAAAATTTAGGATCTGTGACAAAAATGTGAAAACGGGGCGTTATAGAGGAAGGTCTTGGCTACATTTCCTCATATTCAGTTTTTTACGTTAAACTTTTTTGTAGAACGATTTTTTTCCAACAAACTTTTTTCAAAAGTCACTCATACTATATTTGGACCATTATGCAAAATTTAGGACTTGTAACAAAAATGTGAAAACGGGGCGTTATAGAGGAAGGTCTTGGCTACATTTCCTCATATTCAGTTTTTTACGTTAAACTTTTTTGTAGAACGATTTTTTTCCAACAAACTTTTTTCAAAAGTCACTCATACTATATTTGGACCCATTATGCAAAATTTAGGACTTGTGACAAAAATGTGAAAACGGGGCGTTATAGAGGAAGGTCTTGGCTACATTTCCTCATATTCATTTTTTTACGTTAAACTTTTTTGTAGAACGATTTTTTTCCAACAAACTTTTTTCAAAAGTCACTCATACTATATTTGCACCCATTATGCAAAATTTAGGATCTGTGACAAAAATGTGAAAACGGGGCGTTATAGAGGAAGGTCTTGGCTACATTTCCTCATATTCAGTTTTTTACGTTAAACTTTTTTGTAGAACGATTTTTTTCCAACAAACTTTTTTCAAAAGTCACACATACTATATTTGGACCCATTATGCAAAATTTAGGACTTGTGACAAAAATGTGAAAACGGGGCGTTATAGAGGAAGGTCTTGGCTACATTTCCTCATATTCAGTTTTTTACGTTAAACTTTTTTGTAGAACGATTTTTTTCCAACAAACTTTTTTCAAAAGTCACTCATACTATATTTGCACCCATTATGCAAAATTTAGGATCTGTGACAAAAATGTGAAAACGGGGCGTTATAGAGGAAGGTCTTGGCTACATTTCCTCATATTCAGTTTTTTACGTTAAACTTTTTTGTAGAACGATTTTTTTCCAACAAACTTTTTTCAAAAGTCACTCATACTATATTTGGACCCATTATGCAAAATTTAGGATCTGTGACAAAAATGTGAAAACGGGGCGTTATAGAGGAAGGTCTTGGCTACATTTCCTCATATTCAGTTTTTTACGTTAAACTTTTTTGTAGAACGATTTTTTTCCAACAAACTTTTTTCAAAAGTCACTCATACTATATTTGGACCATTATGCAAAATTTAGGACTTGTGACAAAAAATGTGAAAACGGGGCGTTATAGAGGAAGGTCTTGGCTACATTTCCTCATATTCAGTTTTTTACGTTAAACTTTTTTGTAGAACGATTTTTTTCCAACAAACTTTTTTCAAAAGTCACTCATACTATATTTGCACCCATTATGCAAAATTTAGGATCTGTGACAAAAATGTGAAAACGGGGCGTTATAGAGGAAGGTCTTGGCTACATTTCCTCATATTCAGTTTTTTACGTTAAACTTTTTTGTAGAACGATTTTTTTCCAACAAACTTTTTTCAAAAGTCACTCATACTATATTTGGACCCATTATGCAAAATTTAGGACTTGTGACAAAAATGTGAAAACGGGGCGTTATAGAGGAATTTCTTGGCTACATTTCCTCATATTCAGTTTTTTACGTTAAACTTTTTTGTAGAACGATTTTTTTCCAACAAACTTTTTTCAAAAGTCACTCATACTATATTTGCACCCATTATGCAAAATTTAGGATCTGTGACAAAAATGTGAAAACGGGGCGTTATAGAGGAAGGTCTTGGCTACATTTCCTCATATTCAGTTTTTTACGTTAAACTTTTTTGTAGAACGATTTTTTTCCAACAAACTTTTTTCAAAAGTCACTCATACTATATTTGGACCCATTATGCAAAATTTAGGATCTGTGACAAAAATGTGAAAACGGGGCGTTATAGAGGAAGGTCTTGGCTACATTTCCTCATATTCAGTTTTTTACGTTAAACTTTTTTGTAGAACGATTTTTTTCCAACAAACTTTTTTCAAAAGTCACTCATACTATATTTGCACCCATTATGCAAAATTTAGGATCTGTGACAAAAATGTGAAAACGGGGCGTTATAGAGGAAGGTCTTGGCTACATTTCCTCATATTCAGTTTTTTACGTTAAATTTTTTTGTAGAACGATTTTTTTCCAACAAACTTTTTTCAAAAGTCACTCATACTATATTTGGACCCATTATGCAAAATTTAGGATCTGTGACAAAAATGTGAAAACGGGGCGTTATAGAGGAAGGTCTTGGCTACATTTCCTCATATTCAGTTTTTTACGTTAAACTTTTTTGTAGAACGATTTTTTTCCAACAAACTTTTTTCAAAAGTCACTCATACTATATTTGGACCCATTATGCAAAATTTAGGATCTGTGACAAAAATGTGAAAACGGGGCGTTATAGAGGAAGGTCTTGGCTACATTTCCTCATATTCAGTTTTTTACGTTAAACTTTTTTGTAGAACGATTTTTTTCCAACAAACTTTTTTCAAAAGTCACTCTTACTATATTTGGACCCATTATGCAAAATTTAGGACTTGTGACAAAAATGTGAAAACGGGGCGTTATAGAGGAAGGTCTTGGCTACATTTCCTCATATTCAGTTTTTTACGTTAAACTTTTTTGTAGAACGATTTTTTTCCAACAAACTTTTTTCAAAAGTCACTCATACTATATTTGGACCCATTATGCAAAATTTAGGACTTGTGACAAAAATGTGAAAACGGGGCGTTATAGAGGAAGGTCTTGGCTACATTTCCTCATATTCAGTTTTTTACGTTAAACTTTTTTGTAGAACGATTTTTTTCCAACAAACTTTTTTCAAAAGTCACTCATACTATATTTGGACCCATTATGCAAAATTTAGGACTTGTGACAAAAATGTGAAAACGGGGCGTTATAGAGGAAGGTCTTGGCTACATATCCTCATATTCAGTTTTTTACGTTAAACTTTTTTGTAGAACGATTTTTTTCCAACAAACTTTTTTCAAAAGTCACTCATACTATATTTGCACCCATTATGCAAAATTTAGGATCTGTGACAAAAATGTGAAAACGGGGCGTTATAGAGGAAGGTCTTGGCTACATTTCCTCATATTCAGTTTTTTACGTTAAACTTTTTTGTAGAACGATTTTTTTCCAACAAACTTTTTTCAAAAGTCACTCATACTATATTTGGACCCATTATGCAAAATTTAGGATCTGTGACAAAAATTTGAAAACGGGGCGTAATAGAGGAAGGTCTTGGCTACATTTCCTCATATTCAGTTTTTTACGTTAAACTTTTTTGTAGAACGATTTTTTTCCAACAAACTTTTTTCAAAAGTCACTCATACTATATTTGCACCCATTATGCAAAATTTAGGATCTGTGACAAAAATGTGAAAACGGGGCGTTATAGAGGAAGGTCTTGGCTACATTTCCTCATATTCAGTTTTTTACGTTAAACTTTTTTGTAGAACGATTTTTTTCCAACAAACTTTTTTCAAAAGTCACTCATACTATATTTGCACCCATTATGCAAAATTTAGGATCTGTGACAAAAATGTGAAAACGGGGCGTTATAGAGGAAGGTCTTGGCTACATTTCCTCATATTCAGTTTTTTACGTTAAACTTTTTTGTAGAACGATTTTTTTCCAACAAACTTTTTTCAAAAGTCACTCATACTATATTTGGACCCATTATGCAAAATTTAGGACTTGTGACAAAAATGTGAAAACGGGGCGTTATAGAGGAAGGTCTTGGCTACATTTCCTCATATTCAGTTTTTTACGTTAAACTTTTTTGTAGAACGATTTTTTTCCAACAAACTTTTTTCAAAAGTCACTCATACTATATTTGGACCCATTATGCAAAATTTAGGACTTGTGACAAAAATGTGAAAACGGGGCGTTATAGAGGAAGGTCTTGGCTACATTTCCTCATATTCAGTTTTTTACGTTAAAGTTTTTTGTAGAACGATTTTTTTCCAACAAACTTTTTTCAAAAGTCACTCATACTATATTTGCACCCATTATGCAAAATTTAGGATCTGTGACAAAAATGTGAAAACGGGGCGTTATAGAGGAAGGTCTTGGCTACATTTCCTCATATTCAGTTTTTTACGTTAAACTTTTTTGTAGAACGATTTTTTTCCAACAAACTTTTTTCAAAAGTCACTCATACTATATTTGGACCCATTATGCAAAATTTAGGACTTGTGACAAAAATGTGAAAACGGGGCGTTATAGAGGAAGGTCTTGGCTACATTTCCTCATATTCAGTTTTTTACGTTAAACTTTTTTGTAGAACGATTTTTTTCCAACAAACTTTTTTCAAAAGTCACTCATACTATATTTGCACCCATTATGCAAAATTTAGAATCTGTGACAAAAATGTGAAAACGGGGCGTTATAGAGGAAGGTCTTGGCTACATTTCCTCATATTCAGTTTTTTTCCATCAAGTTATTTTTTTAACAACTTTTTCAAACAAACTTTTTATAAAATGTTCAGATTTTGCAAAAAGTTTGTTGAAAGCCGAAAACAAAAGAAAAGAAGAAGAGCATGTAACTCACTGTAGATTCCTGCTCTTCTCATATGGTGCTGCCATATAGATTTAACTGCACTTAGTTTCAGGGATGGAAAGTAGTTTTAAAAAAATAAAGTTATCAAAAACTTAAAGTGCCCACAGACAACATTAGTTGAAACATGGGCATGTTTCACTTTATGATAATACGTGTTCCTATAATTGTAGAAATCGAACTACTAATGCTTTTAATGAAAACTTGAGGCCTAACCATAATATGCATAGCCTTGCTTAACCTACTGTCAAAAATTTACAAAAAGTCACTCAAAAGTATTTAAAAAAACAAAAACAAAATGAAAAAAACATTTGATTCCGTACGGAAAGTGCGATTAGATTCGCACCTTTCTTAAGCAAGTGACAGTTTCATTAAACTTACTTAAGGGTTACACGATCAAGTTTTGCCATTCAAGTTTTAATACACTCACACTTTTTTACTAATACACTCATTCTTTTAAAAATTGATGCGAACTTGCCTTTAAAATTCTCTTGCCAGTGAGTGTTTCAATTTACGTTCAAGAAAACAGCTGATTTGAAGGTAAGTGAGCAAAGTTTTTGTTTCTCTTTATAAATCTTTTTCTTGATGGCATCTTGAAAGTAAATTGCTCAAAAATTGAATGCAGCCTACGTCACAACTACCAATTTTTCGAAATTTTGGCAAACAGTATATGTTTGCCAAATTGAAAACGTAAAACTCAAGAATTTTAAAAGCAGTTTTTTAATAAGATTTCTGTAATAAAAGAGTTTTTTTGCAAATATAATACAAACATTTCTCTATTAAACAGAATTTTATAACAAAAATTATAAAAACTAGAATAGAAGTGTATTAAGAACAATTTCCAAATTCTTGCGTTTTACGTTTTCTATTTGCAGCACACAGAAAAATTCCAAATGAGGTTAACATGCTTGCGTCGTATAATAATAATAATAGTACTCAATACATTTTGCGTTTACATGATAACATTTTTCTCATTCTATATCATTTTTTGCAATGTCGTAATACATTGTATTACCGTGAAAACTGGCCTTAACTAACATTTTCCTTACTTTACAGGAGAAGAAGAAAAGTTAATAAAAATTATAGTCTTTTTTAAACGCAGTTTTTTATTGAATTTTCTAAACAATTTAATAAAAAACTGCGTTTAAACAAAATCGCAACTACAATACTACAATTTATATTAAGTTTTTTCTTCTCCTGTAAAGTAAGGGAAATGTAAGTTAGGTCTTTTATATATTAAAGTACCGATATATATTTGTGTTTGTATTTATATACGCATTACCCTTTAATCTATACGTTTTTATAGGAGACTGAGCTACGCCAGGACTGGAAGTTTGAAGCTGTAAGTTTATTCGTTTTAAAAAAATATTTATATTATAAATAAAAATCCATTAAAATGGTAGAATTAAAGGGAAATCCTTGTTATTACTTGATATATTAAATATCATGGTATATTTTTTATCAAAACGTGAATTATAATATTTCGTTTTGTTTAAGTTGTTTGTATAAGTTACAATATAAGTTATAAATAATTGTAACAATCTAAAATTTAATATTTATATTTATTTTCAAATAAAGCATTACCTTAAAATTGTACTTACAACTATTTTTTTTCTTTTTTATTTTGGGCATTATAGGAACACAAGATGAAGGAACATTTAAGTAACTAAGATATAAGTAGAGTTCTTTTAAACTGTTCACATTTAGAAAACTTGAAAATATTTTCCAAAAAAAATGAACATTTGTTTCAAAACATTATAGATATTTTAAATAAAAAAAGAAGCAAATATAACAGAATTAGAAATAATGCAAAAACTTGCAAACGAATATCGGTTATTGCAGGAAGTATTCGAAAATCAAGAAATGCAATAAATTCTAGTTTAGGAATGTCTGAAAATCTACATTCCGAAAAAAATTGTATCTTATTAAAAAGTAATATTTCTGAAAATGATGCAACTTCTTTGGATTTAGAAAGTTTTCCAATGGAACAAGCTTATATTTCAGCTTTATTGTCTGATATCGATCAAATTCAGGAAACTAAATGTGAACAGAACAGTAAAGATAATAATTTAAATTCAGTAGAAAATACAAAAAGTAGAAAATCTGAAAATAATTTTTCAGTACATGGTGAACAAAATGTATCTAATCATAAAATACAAAATTTTGATTCCAATAAGATTTCTGATAACTCCATATTGGATACAAATTTAAATGTTTTTAATATGGACATGTTCAAAAGAAATTTAAATGAAATTTTACTCGATTCATTTAAGAAATTGTCGGAAAATTTTTTCGAACAATTTAAATCTATTACTTGTAGTTTAAACGACGCTGTAAGAGAAAATTCAGATTTAAAGAAGATTTCTACAAACAGTGAGTCAAATTTAAATGAAATTAAAGCATGCTTAAAAGAAATTTTGATGAAACTTCAGGAAAAACAAAATTTAAATATAGATGAAGTTTCTTTCAAAAGTACACCATGCATTAAAAACCCAGTTTTTAATAAATTGGAAAATAATAATAAATTAACAATTTCGAATAAAAAACGAGATCATACTCTAAGCCCATTTGAGATAACAGATGATTCTCTAAATATTTCAAATTTTTTGAAACAAAATTAAAAACAAATTGTTTTATTCTATTGTCTTCGCAAGAAAACAACAAAAAAAACCTTTTTGGCAATTCAGTTTTCTGCACGGGCACATGCAAGTATATTATCAAAGTTATTTACGGGAATACACAATTTTTTATTAAGATTTTTGTATGACGTGCTAAATTCCCAATTTTTCATGTTTGATAAATACACTGAAATTTATTGTTGAGGGAAAGCTAGCTTCTATGCGCATTTCACTGGTTGCTTAGGCCAGATCATCAGGAAACCTTTTCAAAAGATTCTAGAAAAGCTAAAAATATTATACAAATAAAACCCTAAAGCGAATAAGAATTTTAAACACTCGAAGTCTTACTTGTAACAATATCAAAGCTTAAACAAAACACCAACAATAAACAGTGAGTTTATCTTTTCTTACATCCCCCTACAATTGGTTGGGTTCTTTCCGACTCGAATTGTAGTTGTAAGTGGGTAAAATTAAAAAACAAATTGTTTCATTCTATTGTCTTCGCAAGAAAACAACAAAAAATTAAATTCATTTATTTAATAACATATTTAAAAAAGAAAAAAAACATACTTATAAAAACAAAAATAAAAAAGGCAGTTCTTGCAATTAATATAATTTTTATAAAAAATAGTCTTTAATTTAACTTGGGTTATAGGTGAGATCGTTGAACTCAAGTTGTAATTTGTTTTTATCCAATTTATATTGGACTTCACTAGCCCTCATTTTTTCCAAAAAAGAGTGATGGCGCTGCATTTCTTGAAGTTTTTCTCTTTCAATTTTTTCCACTTGATGAAAAGGTTTTTTTTTAGGTCGTACATGTTGTCAAGAGATCTGTAAATTTTCTTTAAACTGTGCTGGTGCTCCTTAACATCCATTACCACTTCCTTCAATGTATCCACCAACTCTCTTTGTATGGCTAACAATACATCGGAAGAAGATTTTAATTTTACTTTCGGAATATTTTCTTTATCATTGGAAACCAAATTTGGCATCCTAGTAGTCTTGCTGGATGCACTTTCAACTTTTTCGGTTAGTATTAATTCTTCCATAGGAACATCCACATGTTCACTGGTTGTGTCTTTGAAATTTTTTGGTGATTCCAAGCCATAAATATTTGCAGGGACACCTTCAACTGAAGTTTTCATTGCTATTAAATTATATATATGTACGTTCTTTTGCCGGACGTATTTTTTTTTTGGCCGCAACACACCTTTATACAAGAGAATTGTATGTATGTTTAACTATGCATGTATAAATATTTTTGTGGACGAATAACATACCTTCTTCCATTCATTTATATTTTTACTTGGTGGACCTAGAGAGTTTAGCTCATCTTCTGCTCTTTGCCAGAAGCGTTGGAGTTTTTGACGTTATCCCTTAAAAAACCAACGTGCTACTGCAGGAAATGTGTTAAAACATTATTTTGTACAACATACATTTTTTTTGTTAATAAAATTTTATTTATTTAAAATTGATTAAGCTTGAGGTCTTTTTATAAAAAATTATATTCAAGTAATACTAAATAAAATTTTATTTATTTTTAGTAAAATACTTACATTTTTACACTATCTCATTTTGAAATTGTTTGGGAAAAAACACTAGCAAAATAAAAGCGGGTTTCCCTGTTTTTAAAAACCTACTTTTTTCTCTGCACAAAAAAAAAGGAAAAATCCCCAAGTTATTTTATTACATAATAGGAGGAATGCGGAAAGGGGAATATTCCCTACGGAATTCTTATACATACATAATTGGGCTGCATATTTAATGTAAACTATAATCGGTTGACACTTAGTCACAAAATTGCAGCAGGATACTTTTTGGATTTAAAAACCAAAGTCTTAAAAATAGCCGCTTTAAAAAATATACGGATTAAATTACCTGAGACACTACACGAAACAGTAAAAAATAATCATACTGAAAATTTGACAACAGACAATAAAACAGATACTAAAATGGCACAAACATTGGTAGAATTCCTAAATACAGCTTCAAAGCTGATTACAGAATTTGATGGAAAATCCGAAAATTTGCAGTCATCATAGACTCCTTACAATTAGTTAATTTAATAAAGGGTCAACACGAATCTTCTGCAATATCGCTAATTAAAACAAAGCTTAAGGGAAATGCTAGAAATGTCATAAGTGAAGAATCTACAATAGAAGAAATTATCACTAGCTCAAAGTAACCGTTAAAGGTGAATCAGTGCATGTTTTGTCAGCTAAACTGATGAGCAAAAACAATACAATAAAAAACCAACTGCATACTGAACTGAAATAGAAAATCTCACAAAGTCACTTGAAACGGCATATATATCTGATGGTTAACTTGTGAACTAGCTAACAAGTACTCTACACAAGTTGCAGTAAAAGCTATTACAAAAAACTGCTCCAATGATAAAGTAAAACTTAACATGGAAGCAGGCCAACTCAATGATATGAATGAAGCCGTGAGTAAATTTATAAGCAGTTGCACTGAAGCAATAGGGCAACAGAACACCGTATTATATTTCGGGCAAAGACCCACTTATTATCGTGGAAATAACAGAAGATTTCGTGGGAGAAACAATTATCCCCGAAACAATAACAATATTAATAATAACAACGGAAATAACTACAATAACAATAACAATCATAGAAACAGACAAAGACCTGACAATAATCGTGGGAAAAGACACTACGTACGAGCAACAGACTCAAATGAAAATGGTTCGGAAAACTCCGACCATCCCCTAAGATCAGAACCTCAACTTATCTTCTATATATATAAAATTGGATGTGTGTATGTATGTGTGTATGTAACGTATGGACTCCAAAACGGCTGGGCCGATTTTGATGAAATTTTCAGGGAATCTTCAGAATATTCAGGCGGGTGACATAGGGAAGTCTGATTTTTGATTTTCGGTCTGGGGGCGGAGGGGCGTGGCAAAAACCATAACTTGAGAACGGCTTGACCGATTTGAACGATTGTTTCTTTAAAATGATCGCCATGGTCCACCTTAGGTTTTTACGGAAAAAATTTTCCCCGCCCACTTTTACGCCCACTTTTTTCGATTTACCTAAAATCAGAAAACGGCTCCATCGAGTTGACTAATTTTTCTTTCAAATGTTCGTATTAATCAACTTTAAGTTTTCATCGAAAGAAAAATTTACCACGCCTACTTTTACGCCCACTTTTTCTATTAAGCGCATAACTGAAGAACGGCTTGACCGACTTGGACGATTTTTTCTTTAAAATGATCGCCATGGGCTAACTTAGGTTTTGCGGAAAGAAAATGTTGCCCCGCTCACTTTTACGCCCACTTTTTTCGAATTACCTAAAATCAGAAAACGGCTCCATCGATTTAACAAATTTTTCTTTCAAATGTTCGTATTATTCCATTTTACGTTTTCATCGAAAGAAAAATGTATCACGCCTACTTCTACGCCCACTTTTTCTATTAAGCGCATAACTTGAGAACGGCTTGACCGATTTAGGTTTTTACGGAAGGAAAATTTTAAAGGCTGTAAATTTCGTTTAAAGCTCAACTTAAATCGTCTGGTAATACAACACTAATGTTTGCTTGGGGCCAGCAACGCGGACCGGGTCAGCTAGTTTTATTATATTATAACACAACAGTAACACTACTAGTTGATACTTGTGCCGATATTTCACTCATAAAATCCAAATATTTTGATTTAAAGAAAATAAATACTAACAAAATCACAGCATTAAGTGGACTAGGACAAGGTGAAATTAAATCTATATGTAGTATATTTTTTGATTTAAAATTTAAAAATGATAGAAACTGGGACTTATTTCCTTCCGAAGGTTACTTTATATTATATTCAACATTACATTCTGCTGGTGTCTAATAATTGTAAATTTTTCTATACATAAAATATACCTCAATGCTTTCCAAAGGAAGGCTAAGGTAAAATGTAAAAAGAAAATACAATATAGAGCAATTCCATATGAAAACGATCAAAATTGGCAAATTTTTGGACGACCCCTCTCCGATTTTAAAATAAATAGTCTCAATCGATTGCCCAGCAAAAAATAATGTACCTACATATTTTTTTTTTATAGTTTTTTTTTTTTTTTTTTTTTTTTTAAATATATTTTTATTATTTAATATTTGTTATCGAAATTTACAATATGTATTCAAATCTTAATTCTACTTGTTGTTTATTAGTTGTTACCAGTGTAACCACTAACTGCTGTATTCAAATTTTAAGACTGTCTTCTAGTTAGGCTCAAAGTATCGGTTCTTTTTAGCCTCTGGTGACCTTCGAACTGAAGCAAACCCCGAGCGAGGTAGTTAGGGTGGACCATTAGTTTATCGATGTAGCTTATTGAATATTTTTTAATTTCCTCCTGGATAGTAAGGACGTTGAGATCTCTGTGGATAATATCATTACGTATATACCATGGGGCGCAGACAATTTGTCGTAATATTCTAGACTGTCTTCTTTGAAGCTTTTGGATGTTAGATGCGCATGCAGTATCCCATAATTGGATGCCATATGTCCATATTGGTTTTATGATGGACTTGTATAGCAGAATTTTGTTGTCTAAAGCTGGGATCACACGATTGCCTCAAATGCACCAATATGACACAATTTTGATTGTGCTTTATTGACGCACAATAAAGAAATTGCGCCAATCAAATATTCTGAAATCACACGATTGCCCTGTTTTATACAAATATAATTGCCGCTAGTTGGTACAAAGTGAAATGGGTACAATAATTGCCGCAGCACAGTCACACGGTTGTTATTACTTGACAACTGCGAAAACAGCTGATGTGGTAGCTTTTTTATTTGTTTGGAAGTTCTAGTTGGTATGTTCATTAAAAACGAAAAATTTGTTCATAGATACTCTACAATTTTTTGTTTAATAGTTTTATTAGAAATATTTTAAGAAAAATTTATGAAATTCCAAAAATTAGTTCAACAATTTCGAATGTTAACGTTTGCATAGAAAATTTTTATGAAATAATAAAATTTAAATAATATTATTTAAATATCAGAAACTAAATTCTGTAACTGTATTAATTTAACTGCCGATATCGTTTAGTATAGAGAAGTCTCGGCTACTTTAACAAATTTTTTATTCTCGTTTTCAAGGTAACAAATATTTTCTTTAAGAAATATCAACGACATAAAAATATACACACTTAACAGTTAATAACAAAAATTTAAATGCATAATAAATAAATACATATTTATCTTCATTGATTGCTAAAGGAAACACAAAAACGTAAAATTTATTAAAATAAGGCAAATATTGGCGCGTATTGTGTTGTTTGATTGCCGCACAAGAAGGCAATAAATATTGGTGCATTTTTGTTATTTTTATTGACGCGCGGTTGCATAGCAAACAGTCACACGATTGCCGCACCAGGGTTGCATTTGATTGGTAAAAGTAAGCACAATATTGTCCTCGATTGGTACATGAGCCAATTGGTTGTGCAGTCACACGATTGGTGTATTGAAAAGTGTGAAAATTGGTGCATTGCGGCAATCGTGTGATCCCAGCTTAAAGACAAGTTTGAGTTTCCACCGAGAAGCCAATGTAGTTGAGCTGCTTTAAGTTTCATAGCCGTTATTTTCGCTTCGATATGACGAGACCAGGTCAAGCGTCTATCTATATGAATTCCCAAGTACTTTACATGGTTTTCTACCGGAACAGTGATGTTATTTATTTTTACTGCTGGGCACGTTTGTCTTCTGAGCGTGAAAGTTACGTGAGCACATTTAGCCGGGTTAACCTTTATTCTCCATTTTTCTAGCCATGCCTCTAGTTCATTGATGTGGGACTGCAGATTTTGCGATGCGACTTTTGGGTCATGGTTAACGCTAATAAATGCTGTGTCGTCTGCAAATGTAGAGGTATGCGTGCTCAGGTTTGTTGGCATATCCGCTGTGTATATCTATATATATAAAAGAAAGTCGTGTTAGTTACACCACTTATAACTCAAGAACGGCAGAACAGATTTGGCTGAAAATTGGTAGGGAGGTAGCTTAGAGCCAGGAGACGGACATAGGATACTTTTGCCCCGCCCACTTTTACGCCCACTTTTTTCGATTTACCTAAAATCAGAAAACGGCTCCATCGAGTTGACTAATTTTTCTTTCAAATCTTTGTATTAATCCATTTTAAGTTTTCATCGATAGAAATATTTACCACGCCTACTTTTACGCCCACTTTTTCTATTAAGCGCATAACTGGAGAACGACTTGACCGATTTGGACGATTTTGATTTGACTAATTTATCTTTCAAATGTTCGTATTAATCCATTTTAAGTTTTCATCGATAGAAAAATTTACCACGCCTACTTTTACGCCCACTTTTTCTATTAAGCGCATAACTGGAGAACGACTTGACCGATTTGGACGATTTTTTCTTCAAAATGATCGCCATGGTTTAACGTAGGTTTTTACGGAAAGAACATTTTGCCCCGCCCACTTTTACGCCCACTTTTTTCGATTTACCTAAAATCAAAAAACTGCTCCATCGATTTGACTAGTTTATCTTTCAAATGTTCGTATTAATCCATTTTAAGTTTTCATCGATAGAAAAATTTACCATGCCTACTTTAACGCCCACTTTTTCTATTAAGCGCATAACTGGAGAACGACTTGACCGATTTGGACGATTTTTTCTTCAAAATATTCGCCATGGTTTAACTTAGGTTTTTACGGAAAGAAAATTTTGCCCCGCCCACTTTTACGCCCACTTTTTTCGATTTACTTAAAATCAAAAAACTGCTCCATCGATTTGACTAATTTTTCTTTTAACTGTTCGTATTAATTTATTTTACGTTTTCATCGAAAGAAAAAATTACCACGCCTACTTTTACGCCCACTTTTTCTATTAAGCGCATAACTGGAGAACGACTTGACCGATTTTGATTTGACTAATTTATCTTTCAAATGTTCGTATTAATCCATTTTAAGTTTTCATCGATAGAAAAATTTACCACGCCTACTTTTACGCCCACTTTTTCTATTAAGCGCATATCTGGAGAACGACTTGACCGATTTGGACGATTTTTTCTTCAAAATGATCGCCATGGTTTAACTTAGGTTTTTACGGAAAGACAACTTTGCCCCGCCCACTTTTACGCCCACTTTTTTCGATTTACCTAAAATCAAAAAACTGCTCCATCGATTTGACTAATTTTTCTTTTAACTGTTCGTATTAATTTATTTTACGTTTTCATCGAAAGAAAAAATTACCACGCCTACTTTTACGCCCACTTTTTCTATTAAGAGCATGATTTGAGAACGGCTTGACCGATTTGGACGATTTTTTCTTTAAAATTATCGCCATGGTCCAACTTATTCTTTTTTGATTGAGCCCATATCCACACCATATGTAAGTTATTTTTTAAAAAAAATTTATGATAGGTATTCCATGGATTTTTATTTTAAAGGCCGTAAATTTCGTTAAATGCTCAATTTAAATCGTGTGGTAATACAAAACTAATGTTTACTTAGGGCCAGCAACATAGACCGGGTCAGCTAGTTATATATAGAAGCGGTCCTAATATGCTGCCTTGGGGAACACCAGCAGTAATTTTCTTGAGAGGGGAGTATTTATCTTGCGACCTTACTATGAATGTTCTGCCTGTTAGATAGCTCTCCAGAAGCTTGTGAGTGTTTTGAGGAAGCATTCGTGTTATTTTGATGAGTAGCCCATCATGCCAAACTTTGTCAAAAGCTTGGGAAATGTCTATAAACAGTGCTGAGCAGTATTGCTTTTTCTCAAACGCCGATCTAATAAGGGTGACAATTCTATGCACTTGTTCTATTGTACCATGTTTCGCTCTGAATCCGAACTGGTGATCCGGGATGATGTCGTGTTCATTTAGATGAGGAGTTATACTTAAAACGAATATTTTTTCGAAAAGCTTCGATAGGATTGACAATAAGCTTATCGGTCTGTACGACGCAACCTGGCTAGCATCTTTTCCTGGCTTGGGAATCATCACAATTATAGACCTCTTCCATGAGGATGGGAAGTATCCGACTCTTAATATAGCGTTAAAAATGAGCAGCAAGATTCTGGAAGCAGACGATGGTAGGTTTCTTATCATTGACCCTGTGATGCGATCAGGTCCGGGAGATTTTCTAATATTCACTTTTTCTATTGCAGATTTTACTTGAGTTATGTTAAATTGTAATGGATGGTTTACCTTATCAGGAATGATTGGACGAAAGGAACAAGTATGTGCATCATGTGGCGTGAAAACTTTCTCAAGGTGGCCCGCGAAAGCGCTTAATTTTTCATCTGTGTTTTTGGCCCAAGTGCGGTTTTCCAGTCTTAATGGAGATTCTTGGGTTATAGGGCATTTCATATGCCGTACAGCCTTCCATAAGCTATAATTGGAGTTTTTTGTGGCGTCTAGGCTGTTTAGATAGCCTTCTATTGCAGACTCGTGGTTCTGTCTCAATTTGTTGCGAAGAGTGGTCAGGCATAATTGTAGTTGGGCCTTAGTGGTTGGGGAACGACTGTTTTGCCCTTGTCTTCTTAACTTCCTTTTCTCTCTGATAAGGGTCTCTATATCCGTCGATGTATTGTAAGGAGCACGTTTATTTGTCCGCTTGATTGGGGTTGCATTTCTTGCTGCAGTATCCAAGACTTCTGTAAATCGGTCGACAGCTATTTGGATGTCAGATGAATTTTTTAGGGGAATGCACTGTGATAGGTGAGAGCTCACATACATTTTATACTTTAACCAATTTGTGTTTCTGTTTGGATAGGAAACACAGTTTGCAGCTGCGGCGTCAGAGTTACCTTTTAAAATGAGGATTGAAGGTGAATGATCAGACGAAAGATCATAGGAGGAACTAACTAGTACCTGATCGCGCTTGATGTTTTTAATTACAAAGTCAATAAGGTCTGGTAGCTTGTTGAAGTCGGTTGGCCAATAGGTAGGCTCACCACTCGGTACCACATCAAAGTTATTTGCAGTTACGGTATTATATAGCTGATTACCTCTAGGACTAATAAGTCTGGAGCCCCAATATGTATGTTTAACGTTGTAGTCGCCAGCAGCAATGAATTTCTGGCCTTATGTGGAGAAGAAGTTGAGAAATTTATCGTGTAGAATTTTGTGCCTCGGGGGACAATAAACGGATGTTAACGTTAGATTGAAATCAGTAAGATTTATAGATGTGGCCTGGATACAATCTTCTTCGAACTCTGGCAATGGTAAGTGTCTGATGTTTTTGTGCACAATTATGGCTGTGCCACCACAAGCTCGTCCGCTGGGATGTTTTGTGTCATACGTAAGGTATCCATTTACCCTAAAGCAGTTTTTATGAGTGAAGTGTGTTTCAGAGACAAGAAGTACGTCGATTTCATGCCTATGAAGAAAGCTTGCAACTTCGTGTTTATGTTGGGATAACCCGTTTGCATTCCAGAAACATATTTTTAACTGGTTCATTTTTTGTTGAGTAGAACTTGCAGGAGCATGTTCTGGTTTCGCATCATTTCCTGAAACATGTTCTGCATAGTGGCCATGAAGTTATTCATAGTTTGAATTAAATTTTCAATTGAGGTAGGCTTATTTCCAGAAGGCATTTGTAGACCTTCCCTAGGAACATTAGCGTTTGGAGGTTGCTTTGCGTTAGAAGTACTCGGGGGATTTTTCGCATTAGGGTTTCCTTTTAAGACTTGGGCATATGATTGGTTTTGATTGTTTGTGAAGTACTAGCAATAGAGCCAGCGGCTTGGCTGGGCGCATGTGACGGACCATATTGGGAGTGAGTATATTTTTGAAGTAAAGCAGGTTTTTTTAAATGCAAGAAGACTCTACAACCCCTATAGTTTGCCGTGTGATTTTCGCCACAGTTGCTGCATTTCTTTACATTCGGGTCAGCTTTAGAACGATTACATTCGGCGGTTTTATGAGCTTCGCCACAAACCACACATACGTGAGGCAATTTACAATATGATTTTGTATGCCCATATTCCTGACAGTTTGTGCATTGGGAGGGACCCTTTCGTTTTAATGGCTCCTCAACAGTTATTCTTCTGTTGAGTAGGTAGCGCAAGTTGTATATGGGATGAACTGAATTTTTGGTTTTGAGAACCGATGAATCAAACGATATTTCAACGCGGTGCATTGGTTGAGGAACTTTATTCCTGTTCAAAATGGTATGAACAGATTTAACCTCATACCCCTCTAGCTCTATGGCAGATTTTATTTCCTCTGTAGGAACAGAACTATCTATGCCTTTTATGACAATAATCAATCCCTTAGCACTTTTAAATTCATATGTATAGTAACTTTTATTTTCTGCGTCCAGGTGTCTTGATATAATACGAAAGTTCGTTTCTGTACTGGCTTGAATTTTGGTTTCTTGAATTTGCCCGCGTCGTATAGAAACGACGTAGAAATTATTCTTACCTACCAGTTGAATCAACATGTTGACTATGCTATTTGATGTTTGCTCCCGCAGATAGATAGGTGGCGGTTTAACTTCTTTAGTGGCTGTTCCATGTGCTGATTCTGCTCCTTCATCGTCAGGTATGGATAGTACAGAGAATCTGTTACCATTTGTTGGCAAAGAGACTACGTTAGAGCCTTTGTATTGTTTGGCCATGCGTTCCTGTTGGGTGGACCTAGGGCTAGCCTTTCTCTTAGTTATTGTTATATATCTGTCCATGCCTGTTTGCACTTTAGTACTTTTTGGCACAGCTCCTGTATTTATTAATGCAAATCGTGATGTTCCAGGTTTTTCGTTATTATTCCTCTGGTCAGACGACTTCACACTTTGAACCACATTTACGGTCGGATCAACACACTTGCTCAGGTTGGGCACACTTGCACTTACATAAATTGCTGTATGGAAAACCCGTTGCGCTGGCAATTTTTGCACTTAAATAATTTTTATTTAATTCTGGGTATCGAATGTTTTCATTGCTCACGCTCGGGGAGCTTACCACAATATACGCATTTCTGCTATTTGTGCTGGGCCTACTCTCCTTATTGGGAGTATTTGTGAGGCTCATTCACAAATCTCTTCGGGCACCTTAGTTACTGTTCTTTTTTTCAGCTATTACAAATATTTTTTTTTTCACCTATTACAAATATTTTTTTTCACTTCGAATTTTTTTATTTTTCTTACTCACTGATACACGTCCGTACTCGTCAAGAGCTGGCTCGTTTAGTGGTGGTGTACACCACTGTCATGTGACAAAATTGAAGAATTCTTCATAAGGGACCTCATTGAAAGTTGTTTAAAAAAAAATTACTAAAGCGATCGCAACGAGTGATAGCTCGTTGGAAAGGTATCAGGCTTTAATTGAAAAATAAAATTTTCCTAATTTTTCTTAGAAATTTACCTTGAAATTTTCCCATGAAAATTAAATTTTTCCGATTTTCCACAGAAGCTCCTAAATTGTCCGGATAATTTTTTTTTTTGGATTCCTCATAATTATTGCTTTAAGAATCAGCAATAAAAAAATGGGCCCCGACTCCTTGTTTGGACAGGAGCAGGGTTACCGTTAGGAATTTTTGAAAAGTCGCACAAAAGGTTGTTTTATAAAAATAAAGTCGCACAAAAAAGTCGTTTCAGAAAATAAAAGTCGCATATCTTTTTTTAACGTTTTTTATTAATAAAAAGCATAACAAAACAATTGAAACAAAAAGCTTATTGCAGAATTCATTTTTATCATATTTCGTAACAATGTACATGTTTGTCCATGTTTTCATGTATAGTGAAAACATTTACTTAAGTTTAATAAATTTGTCGTATGCTGCCAAGGTCAAAGGAGTAGAATTTCTGTTTAAAGCCAAAAAAGTTAAGGTTAATATATTTTTGACAAAATTTAAACTTGTCCAATTAAAGCCGCTTGAAAATTTCACTTTAATTCCGTTCGTTTGATCTTGGCGCAATATTTCTTTTTCTTAACATACCTACATAAATACTACTTTTTTGAAATTTTATTTCTATATTTAGAAATAAGTTCATCACAGGGAATCCAGTCTTCTATATCTTTGTCTATTAAATTTAAAGATGACAGCATTGAATTGCATGATTTTATATTGCATTGCTAGTGTTTACGATTCGAAAACTACAGGTGGTGCTAAGACTACAACAATCCAAAACCAACAGAAACAACAGAGGTTTTTTGCATTGCTGGTGTTTACGATTCGAAATGTCAACCATTTCTAACAAAACACTGACAAATTAAAACAAATTGGTCCGAACTGTCAAAACTTGCCACAACCTTGAACTGAATTCGCCTCAAATACGTTGTATACATGACAAGGTTGCAAAAATGTAATAAAAGTGTTGCCAAATGAACAATAATTTATGAATTGTTTTTAAATTTTGACGAGGCTATTTTGACGAATTTTTTTTTTTTTTGATACAAATAATAAGAATATTGAATGTTTTGTAAGAATCTTAACAAAAAGGGTAAAAAGTAGCAGAAAAATTAAAATAGTCGCAAAAGTCGGTGATAAAAAAAAGTCTCACATAAAGTCGCAGACCGCTGAAAAAGGGTCAAATTGCGACTTATGTCGGGCGAACGGTAACACTGGACAGGAGAAGAGCATTTAAGAGACCACCTTGTTAAAAATACATTTTAAAAATTATTTTACAGTTAAAAATACTTTTATGAAGAAAAAATCTCTCTTATTTTGCTGCTTATACTTAATTACAATATTTATTAAAAATTTCAATTGTCTTGGCATCATTATAAAATTAAAGTAACTTTAAATTTAGCACGTCGGCAGACGAAGAGTACCGCTTTACATTAATTGACATATCAGAAATATTTGGTATGAAGCAATGAAACTTTTGCGTTCCAGTTATAGTTTTGACATTATTATATCTGTTTTGAATTCGTCGCTCCATGGCATCGTGTTCTTTTTGAGTGCATAAAACTGTGTTAATGGCAATTTCCTTGCTTTGAATCCACGAAAACAAAATTTGTACATTTAAGATCTGGTCAGTATATGGCCTTTGCAAACTTGCCTTAGTCGCCATGCGTTTTAGGGTTCCCCCTAACGCATCGCATGGGCCCTTACCGTGGGACGTTGCGAAAAAGTGCCACTCGACCTTGCAGTTTTGTTCTTCTTCAATTATGCAAAGATTGTAAAAATGTAAAAAAAGCCGCGCCGTCTGAGAAAAACGTTACTTTGTCGATTGCATCGAATTTTGATCTTAAGAATTCAAACAGTTTCATTTGAAATAAATAAACGGACACATAATTATGAGCTAAACTCTCCGCGACAACAACAAGGCTTACGGTCTGTAGTTCGTTATCTTCGTTTTTGAAATAAATGCAAAAAGGATGCACCGTGCACTGGTCGTTTGCCCAGTGATAAGCCTGAATTTCATCCTGAACGAGAAAAGTGTAATTCTCGGCAAAGTCGCTTATCACAATAAATTCATTTTGGGCTAATTTCTCCTTACTTTCCTTTAGAAATTTCGATTGCATCTCGGATATGAAATGGTGCGCCTGCAGTTCATTCAACTTGAATCCGAATTACTCGATGAATTCCGGAATCTGCTTTACCACGGTCTCAAGGGAACATCTGCCGCTGCTAATTATCCACTGTTTGAAATGCACCTCCTGAATTAACAGCTGTTCAAACTTTTCCGCCAAATATTGCTCTAGCTCGTCAATCTTCGGACAATTGTCGCATTTGGACAGATGACAATTTTCCGTGTGGTATGCGAACAACGACTTCGACAGGAGGTCCCTATATGTTTCAATTTCACCGTGAAATACTTTCAATTTCTTGCATGGAAAGAAAATTAATTTGATGTTTTGATGAAACATGCAAACGCAGACTGAATGCGTTCCGTGCCTGTCTAATGCCAGCACGCATTCTTTTGGTCGTAGGATGGCAAACTTAGAAAATCCCACTTTTTCTGCTGGGTATTTCTCATTGAACTGATGGTATGCTTCGGATAGATTACATAATAATAATCTGGGCTGCTTGTGTACTTTTTCTCCATCTTCACGTGTGATAACATAGTCACGTGTACCTGGGCAGGCGCGGCTGTTGTCATCATTGCAGTAAAAATCTTGAATCAATTTCACCGTTGCTTCGCTGAGGGTCCTTGAGCCAAATTTCTTGGTGGGAGTCGCCAATATGCCCTTCTGTCGAACTAATTCTTTGCTTCTTCTCGCGATGTAAAAAGATGTTTGAAACTGTTCAGAAATCTTGCGTATAGACCATGATTGAGGCAGCACAGATAAAATGAGATATTTCTCCGGAAAAGTGGTCGCTAAATTGAATTTTCTTTTCAACTGCTCAATCATTTGTTTGCCGTCATCAACGTCATCTGCTTGACTGCATTCGTTATCAGAGCCTTCATCAAATATTGTCGCGATTGCACTCATAACCTTGCCTTTTTTCTCTTTCCTGTATGTTTCACTTCGCAACTTTCTTTTTCTAATAGGCGTTTCACCTAAAGTGGTAATAGCCTCATTCAAAGGACTCAAAGACATATTGACCATCGGAATGTCTGCCTCACTATCAGATGAAACATTTTGTTCACTTGTCATTTCACTCTCGGATTGTGGCTGCATTTGTTTCAATGCATTTGCTTGTTGAGACAAATCGATTTTACACTTGGGGCAAATGAATTCTGCTTCTTCACCATATTGTATATTTAATTCATTCATGTATCGCTTCGAAACACCAGTTAATTTTAATACTTTTATCTTTTTCGAACGATGTCCACTCTTGTTAAATGGATTGCAGCAAAATTTATTCATTTTACTTTAAATTGTCTTTACAGCTTCACTCTTTACTTTACACAAAAAAAACACTTTAACACTTTCACGTTTAGTATTCAACTGAAATTTGACTCAGAGTGTGTGAAGTATTTATATTTATTTTTTGGTAAAAAATAGGTAAAAAAAATAAGCGATATTTGCTTTTCTTTAATAGGAAAATTTGCGTGAACTACTGGTCATAAAATGTTTTTTAAAGAGGGACCTAATTGGTTACTGCCAATAAGCCGACCACAGGTCATAAAATGTTTTGCAAATTTTTTAAATTACCAGGTAATAAATATTTCGCCATATTTATGGAAAATCCGTGTTTTATGACTTGTTTCTGCACGTGTCATTTTAGGCGAATATTTATTACCTGGTAATTTAAAAAATTTACAAAACATTTTATGACCTGTAGCCTCAGTCGGGTTTGGTGTGCCATTACATGCCACTGCTGCTATTATCCATGGATTTATGGCCGATCTTGTGAAGGCAGACCATATTCACTACACACTCAACTTGGGGCTCTTAAAAAAAATTGATTTTTTCTTCATAAATGTATTTTTAACTGTAAAATAATTTTTAAAATGTATTTTTAACAATGTGGTCTCTTAAATGCTCTTCTCCTGTCCAAACAAGGAGTCGGGGCCCATTTTTTTATTGCTGATTCTTAAAGCAAAAATTATGAGGAATCCAAAAAAAAAAAATTAGCCGTAAAATTTAGGAGCTTCTGTGGAAAATCGGAAAATTAAATTTTCTTGGGAAAATTTTAAAGGTAAATATCTAAGAAAAATTAGGAAAATTTTATTTTTCAATTATAGCCTGATTCAATACCTTTCCAACGAGCTATCACTCGTTGCGATCGCTTTAGTAGTTTTATGAAGAATTCTTCAATTTTGTCACATGACAGTAGTGTACACCACCACTAAACCAGTCACTATAAAAAAAAAAATATGTAGGTACATTATTTTTTGCTGGGCAATCGATTGAGACTATTTATTTTAAAATCGGAGAGGGGTCGTCCAAAAGGTGATAGCTTTCATATGGAATTGCTCTATAATAGTCTGGTAGTGTATAAAGTCATTTCTGAAAAATTGAAGGAATAGAACTATTACAAAAAAGTTTTATAAAATACATCACTTAAATTTAGCTCATAGAATAAATTCGAAAAATTAAAAAAATGTTGAATATAATATAAAGTAACCTTCGGAAGGATATAAGTCCCAGTTTCTATTTGTTAAAATAGTTGAGTTAAATACATTCAATTTATAAAGTAACACTATCCAGTGAGACACAAAGAATGCTGACGACGGCCGTAGCGGGCCAGAAAATGCATTACATTCTGCTGGTGTCTAATAATTGTAAATTTTTCTATACATAAAATATACCTCATTGCTTTCCAAAGGAAGGCTAAGGTAAAATGTAAAAAGAAAATACAATATAATAGTCTGGTAGTGTATAAAGTCATTTCTGAAAAATTGAAGGAATAGAACTATTACAAAAAAAGCTTTATAAAATACATCACTGAAATTTAGCTCATATAATAAATTCGAAAAATTAAAAAAATGTTGAATATAATATAAAGTAACCTTCGGAAGGAAATAAGTCCCAGTTTCTATTTGTTAAAATAGTTGAGTTAAATACATTCAATTTATAAAGTATCACTATCCAGTGTGACACAAAGAATGCTGACGAAGGCCGTAGCGGGCCAGAAAATGCATTACATTCTGCTGGTGTCTAATAATTGTAAATTTTTCTAAACATAAAATATACCTCATTGCTTTCCAAAGGAAGGCTAAGGTAAAATGTAAAAAGAAAATACAATATAATAGTCTGGTAGTGTATAAAGTCATTTCTGAAAAATTTAAGGAATAGAACTATTACAAAAAAGCTTTATAAAATACATCACTGAAATTTAGCTCATAGAATAAATTCGAAAAATTAAAAAATGTTGAATATAATTTAAAAATGATCTAATACCACACAATTTCCCAATACCAAGCGATGGAATCATTTTGTACCAGGAATTTTTATCGCGAACACATTGGTAAAATCTAATAAAGCATACATTCGTATTCTAAATACAAATAACACTATCATATCAGTTAATAAAAGTAAAATAAAAACCGAACATCTTTCTGAATATGAAATAGTCGAACGAAATCCGACCAAAAATACACATAGAAAATCAGAAATATTAAAACTTTTACAGAAAAAATTTTCAGAGCAATTTAAAAATACATTAACGGAACTTTGCACATCATACAGCGATATTTTCGGTTTATAATCAGAAACAATAAGAATTAATAATTTCTATGAACAAAAGTTGAGAGTAAGGGATTCACAACCGGTGTACATTAAGAACTACCGGATACCACATATACACAAAGAGGAGATAGATGGACAGGTGAAAAATTAATAGACGACAGAATAGTGGAACCATCAAATTCTGAATACAACAGTCCAATTCTGCTGGTACCGAAGAAATCACTTCCAAGTTCAGAAACAAAAAGATGGATACTCGTAGTGGATTATAGACAACTAAATAAGAAATTGATAGCAGACAAATTTCCATTACCTAGAATAGATGACATTTTAGACCAACTCGGTATAGCCTAATATTTTTCATGTCTAGATTTAATGTCCGGTTTTCACCAAAATAGACTAGAGAAAAACTCTAGAGATCTAACTTCTTTTCAAAAGCTTATGGATCTTATAGATTTACTAGATTGCCCTATGGCTTAAAAATAGCGCCCAATTCATTTCAAAGAATGATGACACTCGCTTTTACTGGTTTGCGACCAGACCAAGCATTTCTTTACATGGATTTAGTTGTTTTAGGACGTTCGGAAAAGCATATGCTTTCTAATTTAACAAATGTTTTTGAATTATGTCGAAAACGCAATCTTAAGTTACACCCGAAAAATGTTCATTTTTCATGAGGGAGGTAACATACGTAGGACATAAATGCACTGATAAAGGAATACTGCCTGACGATAGTAAATATTCGGTAATTGAAAACTATCCACGACCAAAAGATGCGGATAGTGCAAGAAGATTTGTAGCATATTGCAACTATTATCGCGGATTTATTAAAAATTTTTCAGAGTATTCTAGACATATTACAAGATTGTCCAAAAAGGATGTACAGTTCCAATGGACTGAAGATTGTGATTAAGCATTTAAATATCTTAAAAAAGCATTAATGAGTCCAACATTACTTCAATATCCAGATTTCACAAAAGAGTTCTGTATAACAACAGATGCAAGCAAACATGCTTGTGGAGCTGTACTAAATCAAGAACATGAGGGAAAACATCTACCAATAGCATACGTATCTAAAATATTTACAAAAGGCGAGAAACACTGGGCCATCAAACATTTTAGACCATTTATTTATGGAAAACATTTTCTTGTCCGCACTGATCACAGACCTCTGTCTTACCTATTTTCCATGAAAAATCCAAGCTCAAAACTAACTAGAATGCGACTGGACTTGGAAGAATATGATTTCACTGTAGAATATCTTAGGGGAAAAGATAATTATGTGGCCGACGCTTTGTCGCGCATTACAATAAATGATTTAAAAGAAATAAATAATAAAAACAACAATGTATACAAAGTAACAACTCGAGCAATCACAAACAAGACACTTAAAAAGAAATATCCAATTACACGAAATAAACGGCATTTAAATAATGAAAATAAGAAGCCCAATGTATTTAAATCAATTATAAATTCTGACGTCAGAAAATTTTGTAAGCTAAAGATTACCCCACAAAAAGTTTATGTATATTAAACGTGGCAAATCTTTAAAAACATGTATAAATATAGATGAGTTGTTTACTAATGGCAAATTTGACTTAGGAAAATTTTTCCTAGGCTCGAAGAAGTGCCCGGTAAATTAAATATTCATAAAGTACAAGTGAATCTATATATAAATCGGCTAAGGCAAAACAGTTAAGAACACTTTCTTCCTCTGTATGTCAACCGATTTGAACAAAATATACACCATTTGAAAGGTATTTACTCAAAGAAGTGCACAATGTATATTTTATTAAAATCTGTTCAATAATTTCAGAGTTATAAGCGTTCATAATTGCTACTAACACAGATACAAAATAAATAAAAATTTATTTTCAATTATCAAATAATAAAAAATTAAGGCGATCGATTATTCGACATTTTTCAGAAACCGGTTTTCGGTATTTCGATTATATAGAACACACATTCATACCAATTTATTACCCAATATTTTAATTTCTGTATAATTTCGTCAACTGCATACACAGCATTTTAAGTTCATTAACCATTGCACATAATATTTGTCTACTAATAAAGTTCAGTTACACTATTTATAAATAAGTTCATTGATTTTATGTTAAAGGGCATAATAAACCACACAAAATGCTTGGCAAACACACACATTGTTTCCGTTTGGGGTTTGCCAATAAACAACACAAATATTCTCCGTACAAACATTAATTTTCAGTTTTGTTTTGTTTTTAATGAATGCAGATGCCAATAATGCTGCGGCAATTTTGTTGCTTTTTGCTTAAAACGGAGAATAAATTGTAACGACGTGATTTCCACCTTATGCTGGAGTAGAGCTCGCGGCTCCCAGGGTTCGTTACAAAAATTTATTTAATGACCAGAGAAATGAAACACCGGACTCGCTCTTTTCACAAAACGTTATAAACAGTACGCTCAGTTTATTTATTTCTCTTAATTTCATAAGTTACTACAACAGTTGCCAAATTAAATATCACGTATGACGGAACCGACAACACACGATGTTAGCGATGTGACAGACACGCCGGCTTTGACAGAAAGGCCAACGTAGCCAAGAAAAAAGCAGACGACAAACCAAGAGAATTTAGTCTACACCGCTGTTCTCTTGCCTTGCAGTCGTTCCCGGGCGGTCTACTACACGTCAAGAGAATTCAGTCTACACCGCTGTTCTCTCGAGATGCAGTATCACCCTGCTCTCTAGCGCGGCCTCACGATAGTCAGGAAAAAGGTCAGAAAACAAACCAAGAGAATTTAGTCTACACCGCTCTTCTCTTGTCTTGCAATCTTTCCTAGCAACGAGTGAAAACAAATGAAAGAAGTGTAACTTCTCTTCAAATGAACGCTAGATATTATTTAGCTATAGAAGTGTAACCTCTCACAGCTTAATAAGATCTTACCCGTCTGCCGGCTGCCGACTGACTCCCTGGTTTAATGGTACGTACTCCGCTTTTATACTGTTTGCCGGTGTACATTTACACACACATACTAAAGTAATTATAAATCATGGTTGCTCATAAGTGTATGTTGTCGTGTCCTACTCCTTTCTACTCGCCACCAGATGGCGGAAGCCATCGGTCCGTTAATTTCAAAATTAGTAAGTCTGGGTTCACACTATGAAAGTTTTCTTTCAGAAAGTTTGAGTTAATGGGTGAGAGGGGAGAGAAGAATAGCCTGTTCTCTTCCCCTCTCACCAATAAAGTCACACTTTCTGAAAGAAAACTTTCGTTGTGTAAACCCAGACTAAATAAATGAATTCTTATTTAATACAAATAATAATTAAAGCACGAAGATAATATAAATTATAGAATTCACTCTAGCAAGAAAATTAAGTTAAACATAATATGAATTCATTCACTCAAGGATAATATAAGCTATGCAATACGGTATAATATGAAAAATAATAATAAATTCGAATAATTATGATTCATATTGGGCCGGATTGGTCTAGTGTGGTGGTGTAGTCTAGGGCATGTGACTCAAAAACGAGGGCTCCGACTTTTGGTCGTCACATTGCCTCCGGTTTTCCCCAAAAACAAATATGTAAGCCAGGCCAGACAGGATGCGGCTGAAGTTAAGGATGTTGATGAGATCTGTGAAGATGATATTGAAGATTTTGCAGGTGTGGGTGACGCTAATGATTTCGGCGGTGAAAATGATGATGTTGGTGATTTCACCGGTAGAGATGATGAGGATGAATGGCCAATGATGAGTACTGCTACTGCAATATATAAGGATCTTCCTCGTCACTAGGGTTTTCGTCTTTTTCAAACCACTGCTGGATAGGCAGGTTGCAGCCTTAGCGGGTTGCGGCGCCGCACAGTGGCTGAAAATCGTTTTTCATCGGCCAAAAATCTGTAACTTTTGAACCGATAGAGATAATTTTGCAATTTTTTTTTTGCAGTAGAGAAGACTTCTTGAACTTTTTCACAGTTTTAATTTTGTTAAAATCGGCTTAGCAGTTGTTGAGAAATTTAAAGTCAAAGTTGAACTTTTGATGTTTTTTAGCATTGAAAATGCTAATGATTGAGAATTATGGTATTTTTTTATTCAAAAAGTGGGATGTTTTTCAGCTCAGCTTTTAAGAACATTTTAAGCTACATAACTGCCAAATTTCATTAATATATCTTTGTTCATGTCAGATTTATAGAATGTCAAACTTTAAAAATACTATTTTTTACTCATATTGAAAGCCCTTTTATTCATTTACACTATGTAAATAATAATTTTAATGTTTGACATTCTATAAATCTAACATGAATAAAGGTATCATAATGAATTTTGGCAGTTATGTAGATTAAAGATCCCCATTTTTGATTAATAAATACCCAAATTCCCAATCCCGGAAAACGGCTTTAAATTCTTTTTTTGTTCAATAAAGGCAATACAATTTACCACTCGATATTGATCAGAATTTTCTAGAAAATAATGGACATATTAGAAAACATTACTGTTCTAATTGTATAAAAATCGGTGTGTTGAATTATTAGAATTTTTTACTCAAATTATTTTTTTTTTTTTTTTTTGTTTGAAAAATTTGATTTGGAATAGGGCATATGGGAGGAAAAATGTCAAACTGACTATAAATTGCTTCTACAAGCATACACTTAATGTTTTCTTTCTTTGGAAAATATAAATTTTTTTATATATTTCTTTATTTTATTTTATCTTTACCTTTATATGCATATACATTTGCCTCGTATATGCCTCTATACCTTTAAAAAAATGCATAGGCATGTAATAATACCTATGATCATTTTGTGAATAGGTTTCTGCATTATCAACTCTACAACAGGTTCAACTGGAACCAGTTCCACTAGAATACTTTTTAGATTAAAAAAATAAATAAGTGTAAATTTTAAAATTTTCATTTTCTTTTTTATTTAAATAACAATATGGACAAAAAACATATTTTTTGCTTAAATAACAATAAAAGTTAATTATATCTACTATTCATTCCTTTGGAAAATTGCCTCCAAATATTCCATATTTGGTTTTGTATTACCTCTGTCCTATAGCAGCCCTTTTGCTTCTTCATCTAAGTCCCGATGTTCTATTTTTCATTGACTTGGAATGCTAGATATGAGCGGATCTGACGTTGCCAGCAATATATTAAACAGATCTTCGTTTGTAAAATCTCGTGACATTTTTCTGGTATTGTGCTCCCTATAAAATCTCTAATCTTTATTCCTTTTTTCCTTTTTTCCTGGACTTCCACTCACAGATCTCCTAGTGGTACTAAATGATGCCTAATGACATCCTCTCCATGATTAAGGATTTTATGAACTGTTGCAGACATATTTCTCCATGGATATTTGGTAGTAAATATTCGTGCTGTTTCTTTGGCTTAATCCCCAAATTTTCTATAATCCATTCGTTCATTGCATGCAAGTACATCAATGATTGTTTTAAATCTTGATAAAATACTTGTATCAACACCTGTTATTTCAGATGCTTTTTTGGGATCAGAAAATAACTTGCTGTATTCCCATCATTCGTATTTCCTGATCCTTGTTTTGGTTGGTCTATAATAAAACCACATTTGCGAAATTCATCCTGAACATTCTTTTTTTTTATACTTCTTAAATCCTTGTTGGTGTCATTGTTTCTTATTGATCCTGTAGGTCCAAAACCCAAATCATAACTGATTTTTGGTATGTGCTCTATAATTTGTATTCTTGTATGTAGCAGCGATAATCCAAATTCATATGCATTAGTATTATCTAATGATTTTTCCGGGACTTGGTGTAATTGGCTTGATATTGCATGGCATATGATGCAGCTGGATGCAGCTGAATTTAAAAATCCCTTCTAAGGTGGGATTCACAATATACCTGTTTTGCGTAAACGCGTGTCGAAGCTTTTTATTCTACTATAAAATACGTTAGTGTGAACGTAGCTATACGTTTTTCTGATTTTGTAACATTAACAACATTTTTTATATGTACTACCTGTATTATGTTCGATCACGATCAATTTTCCCTATATCATACAATTTTTTTTGAAGACAATAGCACATGATTTCAGTTACTTCTGCAAAAATTTTTGCGGAATAAAAAAAATTGAAAAAAAAAATTTTTTCTGAGTAATTTCATTAAAATTACCTTTCTATCAGTGGTTTTACCTTCTAAATCCCTTTTAATCCGCAAAAGTTCTATTCTACTAAAGTTGAAAAATGACAAAAATATAGTAGTTTAGACATTTTTTTTGAGTAATTTCATTAAAATTAAAAAAGTGTTAAACAGAAGGGTCCAAACGGGTACAAGAGTATATACAGGGTTAAAGAAAACACGTTTACCTTTCTATCAGTGGTTTCACCTTCTTGGTCCCTTTTGGGCCGCAAAACTTCTATTCTACTAAAGTTGAAATATGACAAAAATATAGTAGTTTAGAAATTTTTTTTTGAGTAATTTCATTAAAATTAAAAAAGTGTTAAACAGAAGGGTCCAAACGGGTACAAGAGTATATACAGGGTTAAAGAAAACACTTTTACCTTTCTATCAGTGGTTTCACCTTCTTGGTCCCTTTTGGGCCGCAAAAGTTCTATTCTACTAAAGTTGAAATATGACAAAAATATAGTAGTTTAGAAATTTTTTTTGAGTAATTTCATTAAAATTAAAAAAGTTTTAAACAGACGGGTCCAAACGGGTACAAGAGTATATACAGGGTTAAAGAAAACACTTTTACCTTTCTATCAGTGGTTTCACCTTCTTGGTCCCTTTTGGGCCGCAAAAGTTCTATTCTACTAAAGTTGAAATATGACAAAAATATAGTAGTTTAGAAATTTTTTTTTGAGTAATTTCATTAAAATTAAAAAAGTGTTAAACAGACGGGTCCAAACGGGTACAAGAGTATATACAGGGTTAAAGAAAACACTTTTACCTTTCTATCAGTGGTTTTACCTTCTTGGTCCCTTTTGGGCCGCAAAAGTTCTATTTTACTAAAGTTGAAATATGACAAAAATATAGTAGTTTAGAAATTTTTTTTTGAGAAATTTCATTAAAATTAAAAAAGTGTTAAACAGACGGGTCCAAACGGGTACAAGTATATACAGGGTTAAAGAAAACACTTTCACCTTTCTATCAGTGGTTTCACCTTCTTGGTGCCTTTTGGGCCGCAAAAGTTCTATTCTACTAAAGTTGAAATTTGACAAAAATATAGTAGTTTAGAAAATATGTCCTAACATCTCAAATATAAATAACACAACAGTCGCAAATATTACCTTTTTAAAGCTAACAAGACTACCAACCTAGCAAAAAAGCAAGCAGGTCATTTTCGCTGATAGTTTTTGTGCAATGATAATTTCTTTCGGATTAAATATTAAAAAAAACACTTTTTTCTGAATTAAAAAAAAGTTGTGTTTAACAACATGGCACAACCACAATTACGAATATTTTGACCTAATTTTTTGGCTACCTTAGTTTTAATATGTTTACTATTAAATCAAATTAAAATTTTTGAAATCGGTGGCAAACAAAAATTGGACTTTTGGCCAATGAAATAAAATTTTCAGCCACTGTGCGTCGCCGCAGCTTGTAGCAGCGTTGTTGCTGTAATGGGGTCCTCGTCTATTTTCTTTTTCTTATGTTGGAAATCATTTTCAGCTCTTGGGCCCACTCATGCGGTTGGGGATTATAAGGTTATCATATGCAAGCAGTGAGGAACATTGGAAAATATCTCGTTGCATTTGCAGAGTTTCTCGTCCCTGGGTACGGAACATAGGAGAATTACCCGCAATGCTAATATGCTGGCATAGATGACTCACTTAATCTTGGGTACGAACTTATTGCATTGGTTGTGTTAAAGGTGATGCTGATGACGCTGCTTACAAATTTGGCCCATCGCTTTCTTAACTTCTCCACATTGTCGGTCTGGTCCAGTTGGATCCCCTTCAGGCAGGATAGCAATTCTTCCGTCTCAAGGAAGAACTCGCTATAACTGGTTTTTTTTAATTATCGTTTAATTCTTTTCCGTTTTTAAGGATTTTTTTACTCCCGTTACTTTCGATCTTCTTCGCGCTACGAGATTTAGAAGTTGTTTTTTTTTTTATTACGCGTCGATTAATAGAAGGCAGAAGGTTTGTTCGCTCCGTCATTTTTTGTCTTATTCTTGTTACGAAATTCGAAATTGTTTTTGTCCCACGTGTGTTATAACAGTTCTCGCGGTTTTTTTCAAGTTATTCCCGTTATTTTTTTCTTCATCTTACTAACTAGTTGATTTTTTCCAACGTATTTTTGTTACATGTTTTAAAAATAGTTTTTTTTTTAATTTCCCGGACAGAATAAATTTTCATTTTTTTCTTCGAGTTCAGTGTATCATTTTATATTATTTTTTCCATTCTTTTCTTCAACTTCTTTTTCTCTTTCCCGTACAAGAGTCGAGAGTGTGGTTTCTCTGGTCTGAGACGATTAACACAGTTTTTGCTGCTAATGTCCCTGCTCGGGCGCCATTGTAACGACGTGTTTTCCACCTTATGCTGGGGTAGAGCTAGCGGCTACCAGGGTTCGTTACAAAAATTTATTTAATGACCAGAGAAATGAAACAACGGACTCGCTATTTTCTTCAAACGTTATAAACCGTACGCTCAGTTTATTTGTTTCTCTTAATTTTACTGCAATAGTAGGCAAATTAAATATAACTCTCGGGACGGAACCGACAACACACACGAGGATAGCGACGCGACACACACGACGGCTTAGACAGAAAGGCCAAGGTAGCCAAGGAGAAGGCAGACGACAAACCAAGAGAATTTAGTCTACACCGCTGTTCTCTTGCCTTGCAGTCGTTCCCGGGTGGTCTACTACACGTCGAGAGAATTTAGTCTACACAGCTCTTCTCTTGCAATCTTTCCTAGCAACGAGTGGAAACAAATGAAAGAAGTGTAACTTCTCTTCAAATGAACGCTAGATATTATTTAGCTATAGATGTGTAACCTCTCACAGCTAAATAAGATCTTACCCGTTTGCCGGCTGCCAACTGACTCCCTGGTTTAATGGTACGTACTCCGCTTTTATACTGTTTGCCGGTGTACATTTACACACACATACTAAAGTAATTATAAATCATGGCTGCTCATAAGTGTATGTTGTCGTGTCCTACTCCTTTCTACTCGCCACCAGATGGCGGAAGTCATCGGTCCGTTAATTTCAAAATTAGTAAATAAATGAATTCTTATTTAATACAAATAATAATTAAAGCACGAAGATAATATAAATTATAGAATTCACTCTAGCAAGAAAATTAAGTTAAACATAATATGTATTCATTCACTCAAGGATAATATAAGCTATGCAATACGGTATAATATGAAAAATAATAATAAATTCGAATAATTATGATTCATATTGGGCCGGATTGGTCTGGTGTGGTGGTGTAGTCTAGGGCATGTGACTCAAAAACGAGGGCTCCGACTTTTGGTCGTCACAAAATTATAAAATAAAGGCAAACAATTTAAAATAAAAATTGATTCAAGCAACGAGCTGTTTTGTGGCAAGCAATACTACTAAAAAATTTCATTTAATATTAAAAATTAATTGAATTGAATACATTTAGCATTAGATGCCACAAAAAGTTTGACAAATATCCAACATGCCTGCCAAATATTAAAATTTTTTAATATTTCCAATTAACAACACAAAATGTTTGTACAAACGTAAAATTTTGACATGTTTTCCAAGCCATTTGTGGGGTTTATTTAGGGATGAAACGATATCTCTAAGGTATCGATACTTTTACTCGATGTGGTATCGCTCGTAAAGTATCGATACCTACTTAGAATCGAAAAAAAAGTATCGATACTTAGTTACTTGTATGGGTACTTGTATCGGTTTGTATGATAAAAGAATTGAAAGCAGCATTTAAAAACGTTCTTATTAGTGTTTTATTACTATACAATAAAATAAGAACTTCGACCTATTAGAATTTTTGTGCAAAACGATAAGTGTAAAGATTGAGACCACTTTTAGTTATCACCTAGTACCAATTTCCTTTCGAAAAATCTTTTAATACCGTCCACCACAATTAGTTGTGAAGAGGGTATATTTAGTTTGTCATTCCGTGTGAAACTTTTTTATTATTCATCTCAGACCCCATAAAGTATATATATTCTGGGTCCTTGAGTAATTCTAAGTCGATTTAGCCATGTCGGTCTGTCTGTCCGTCTGTTGAAAACACGCTCACTTTCGAAAAACTCAAAAGAACTAAACAAGCTGGGTGTCAAATTGCTTTTAGTTATCCTAAGCAGTTTGGGATTGAAATTCAACAAAATCCGTTTAGTAGGATCAGAGCTATGAATCAAAATGTGGAACCACCACCTAAAAAAAATTGATAATTTTGTTACAAAAACTAACATAAATGGTGGAATAATGCACAGAATGACATAAGATTTTGCAAGAATTCGTCTTATTCAAATCACGCTGTAAAATTTCGTGCAGATCCGTCCATAATTTACCCTAGGCCCCATATAAAAACTACTTCCGGAAAACAGTTAAGTACGCCTAAAACCGTAAAAAATAATGCTATCATAACAAAATTTGGTACATCAAAGTGTTATAGGACAAGAAATAAAACTGTGTAGTTTCGTGAAGATCGGTCCATAATTTACCCTAGGCCCCATATAAACCCCTTCTTCCGGAAAACAGTTTAGTACGCCTAAATCCGTAAAAAATAATGCTCTCATAACAAAATTTGGAACATAAAAGTTTTATAGGACTAGAAATAAGACCGTGAAATTTCGTGAAGATCAGTTCATAATTTACCCTAGGCCCCATATAAACCTAACTCCCGGAAAAGAGCTTAGTTCGCCTAAAAACGTAAAAAATAATGCTATCATAACAGAATTTGGTACATCACAGTTTTATAGAACTAGAAATGACACTGTGAAATTTGGTGAAGATCGGTGCATAACTTACCATAGGCCTCATTTAAAGCCCACTCTGGTAAAATAATTAAATACGCGGTAAACTTTCCTCCAGTTTAGCTTCATAAGGCCAGAAAAAATGTTATGTCATTTTGTGATATACGGTCCATAATTTACCTTCGATTCCATTTTAGCAGCCATCTGAAATTCACTGCAAACTCTTAAACTAATTGGACCTCTGTATTGAAATTTATGTTTTTTAATACCAGAAATCGTTCTGCAGAATTTGGGACGATTGGTTCATAGCTTCCCATGGCTTTTATATAATTATTTCTCCTGAAAATCATTTAAGTTCAGCTTAAACTGATATTCTACTCAAGCTTTTTAAAATTGATTCTGATTGTCGGTCACTAATTTTATATAGGTCTAAACCGCAACAAATTTTAATGCAGATGTCTGTTTTTACAAAGATTATAATAATAAATAGACATCATACAGATATTACTTTTAAAATATTCGAAGTGTCGGTGGAGGGTATCAAAGATTCGGCACAGCCGAATATAGCACTCTAACTTGTTTATCTTAGGAAACAAAATTTTATAGAACGTTCAGGATAACAACCTTCATTCACCATTTAATCCAAAATCAACAATGTCACTATGAATTTATCTTAAATATGTATTTTATTTCCTTTCAATGATTTCTCAAGGTCAAGGTCCGTTTTATATAAAGAATATTTATTTAAAATTTATCCAATATTTCGCTATCTCAATGGATAGCTTCTTCAGGGATTTTTTGGCTTTTTTATATTTCAAAAAAAATTTTTAAAAAAAGGAAATAATATTAAGAAGGTCGAAGAAATTAAGCTAAATAATTTATTTATTTTATTTTTAAATTGATAAATATATAATAAAGGGTGGTAAAACCATATTCCATGGTGTTAATTGTGAGTCACACTTTAACGTCAAGTTTTTTTGAGCAACTTAAATTGACCTATCTTTGTTTCAGTATTTGACAACTTCGATTATTGAGAGGTACACAATTGAGCAGCGCGTTAAGATTAATAAAGCCTTTTACGAAAATGGGCGTTCAATCAAAATGCATTTAATGCACAACGTGATTTTTTTGGTCAGTATAATCGACCAAATGTTTCGACAATCGGGAGAATTGCGCGTAAATTTCAGCAAACCGGGTCTGTAGGAAATGGGAAAATATATGTGCATGCCTCCCAGTTAGTTCTGCGGCTGGCGGCGTCTTCGAAAATGAGGTCGGCCAAGCAATTATCGTGAATGGTGTTCGCTATCGCGGGATGATAGCGGACTTCCTATAGCCAGAAATTGAGGAAATGGACGTAGACGATATGTGGTTTATAGGTGAGGACCAGGGATTCGGGATTTTTAATTCAAAAAAAGGGATCCCGGGACGGATCGGGATTTTTCGGGATTTCATATATAAAAGCCAATTTTAAAATTCATATAATTATAATTTAATGCTTATGTATTAAAACAAATTTATTCATGAAGAAAATTAAGCTCATTACAAAATAAAACTATTTAATGTATTCTTTTAAAGTAATATGGAAGAATTATGTATTAAAACTTATATTTTAAAAAGATTCTTAAACAAATTAATGACGTCAGATAATTGATACCTTATTTTATTGCAAACATATGCTGCCGACGAAACCAATGTTCGCATTCAACACTTCTGGGTGGTATCGTAATTAAATAACTACATATATGCTATATGACAATATTTAATTTGTTTTATCTCAATTATATATATGGAAGTATAAATCTAATAAAATAAACTTATATATGTCAAAAGACTTTTGGTAGAACCCCCTAAAGTTGTAAACACCTTTTTGCACAACTTAATTGTGAGTCACACTTTAACGTCAAGTTTTTTTGAGCAACTTAAATTGACCTATCTTTGTTTCAGTATTTGACAACTTCGATTATTGAGAGGTACACAATTGAGCAGCGCGTTAAGATTAATAAAGCCTTTTACGAAAATGGGCGTTCAATCAAAATGCATTTAATGCACAACGTGATTTTTTTGGTCAGTATAATCGACCAAATGTTTCCACAATCGGGAGAATTGCGCGTAAATTTCAGCAAACCGGGTCTGTAGGAAATGGGAAAATATATGTGCATTCCTCCCAGTTAGTTCTGCGGCTGGCGGCGTCTTCGAAAATGAGGTCGGCCAAGCAATTATCGTGAATGGTGTTCGCTATCGCGGGATGATAGCGGACTTCCTATAGCCAGAAATTGAGGAAATGGACGTAGACGATATGTGGTTTATAGGTGAGGACCAGGGATTCGGGATTTTTAATTTAAAAAAAGGGATCCCGGGACGGATCGGGATTTTTCGGGATTTCATATATAAAAGCCAATTTTAAAATTCATATAATTATAATTTAATGTTTATGTATTAAAACAAATTTATTCATGAAGAAAATTAAGCTCATTACAAAATAAAACTATTTAATGTATTCTTTTAAAGTAATATGGAAAAATTATGTATTAAAACTTATATTTTAAAAAGATTCTTAAACAAATTAATGACGTCAGATAATTGATACCTTATTTTATTGCAAACATATGCTGCCGACGAAACCAATGTTCGCATTCAACACTTCTTGGTGGTATCGTAATTAAATAACTACATATATGCTGTTGGACAAGGGTTTTTGTCCAAGTAATAAAAAATTACAGCCAAAAGAAAACGTTGGATTTTCGATAATAAAATTCTTTTTATTTTACAATTCTTGTGTTACGATTCAGATTCAAATTAAAAAATAAAAATACTTGTTGGTTGCAAACGATTTAAAAACACGGAGAAATAGAGGTATTTGCTCGATGGCTGTTCAGAACGAATTATCCACAAAAAATGTGTATTTGATTTATGCTTATTCTTCTTCTTTCTTTCATAAAATAAGTAGAACGAGAATTAGCATGAATCAAATCATAAAGATGGCTAATTCAGCAATATTAGCGCGAAATTCAAAATTACACTAGTCGACAAATTTGCAACCACAAGTACAAGAAGTATACATTTATACATTATAAAATTAAATAATAAAAGTATAACAGCCGTATTCATAAAAAAATCATAATTCAGGTTTTAGATGAATTTTAGTTAAAAAACATTTTAAGCCTAAAAAAGCTTTTTTTTAAATTCGTATTCATAATCAGCATTTTAACTAATAAACGTTTTACCGTCTTTTTTAATTTGATGGTGGCAACGCTATCTCTTTTATTTGTCACATGAATCATAATGATGTAAAACAGTGGTTATTAATTCATACTCGTATTCGTATCTAAAATTTTTTTTTGTCGTGTGTGAGAAAAAAATTGTTTTTTATATATGAATAGTTGTCTCTTATATTTAAAAAAATAAAGAGTTCAAACAAAACAAAACAAAGTGCAATTTAGATGATGATTTTATTGCTGATATCAAAAAGTATTCAAATAACGAGTTTTATTTTATTTGTTTTGATCGTTTACACATCACTAGTTCATAATGTACAATTAATAATTTTTTGAGCTTTAATTTGTGAAATTGAAAAATATATTAATAATTTACATTTTTCATACATACATATTTTTGAATTTCATTTTATTTTTAATGTTTAAATACATAATAATATATTGTCTTAAAATTTCTCGCAAAACTGTTCAAAATGACCATAAACACACAGCAAAAAGCAAAAATGTCATTTTAAAATAGGTTTAAACAAGGGTCGAACCAATTTTAAAATTCGCTTATTTACACAAGGTTTAAAATAGGGTTTTTAAGGTAATATTCGTTTATGAATACAATTTTAACGATTTATGCTTAAAACAGATTTGAAATGGAGTTTAAAATGTTTATGAATACGGCTGTAAAAATATAAATTTAAAAAAAAACAAACAAACTACATGAAATAGAAGATTTCATTTAACACCGGCCCCCTTGCACGGCTGGTAATTCAGACTGCAACAATTTATAGCACTACAATTCATTCTCATCTAACACTGGTAAGGGTGCAAGCTTATGAATGGGCCTTCTAAAAACGCCGTTTTTGGTTTTGACCTGAACGACTCGAACCTTGCCGTCCGCGCCCGTTTCCACAGCAACAACTCTGCCCAGTAACCACGTTTGCGGTGGAAGGTTGTCGTCGTGTACGGTTACGACGGTTCCGACCTCGACGTTTTTTATTCCTTTGTCCCATTTCACCTTCTGTTGCTGCTGAAGCACGTAGTCCGTCTGCCATGCAGACCAAAAACGCTCCTTCAGGCACGATAGCGCTTGAAACCGCTTCAAGCAGTTGAGCTTGCCTGTCGTCGAGCTGGGATCGGGCAGCGCCTTGATAGAGGACCCTATTATCAAGTGGCCTGGTGTTAGGGGGTCCCCATCGCATGGGTCGCTCGACAGTGATGCTAGTGGTCGGGAGTTCAGGATTGCCTCTACGTTCACTAGAACTGTATTTAGCTCTTCGAGAGTCAGGCCAGCGCTTCCGACGGTTCTTAGCAAATGGCGCTTGGCACTTTTCACGGCTGCCTCCCACAGCCCTCCGAAGTGAGGAGCTCTGGGAGGAATGAACTGGAACTCTACTCCTTGCTCGGCCATGGCTCCTTCTATCTTCCGTCGCTCTTTCTCTACCGCGGCCTTCGGGCTCAGGCGATTTGCGGCACCGACGAAATTTGTGCCGTGGTCGCACCACATCTTGCTCGGCAGTCCTCTCCTCCCCACGAACCTAGACAAAGAAGATAGAAAAGAATCTGTCATTAGATCAGAAACAGCTTCTAAATGAACGGCTTTGGTGGCAAAGCACACAAAGACAACAACGTAGGTCTTTACTGGGGGCCTACCCCGAATTCTAGTGGTAGTATAAACAGGTCCACAAAGATCTACTCCACACACCCAAAATGGCCTAACTGCGGTGAGTCGATCCTTCGGCAAATTACCCATAATTTGGGTTAGAAGCTTCGGTTTATACCTACAGCACACAATGCAATTGCGAACTGTCCTTCTGGCTACTTCTCGAGCATTCACTAACCAAACTCTCTCTCTAATAAGAGCAACTAACATTTTTGGGCCAGCATGACAATTGGTCCTATGTAAGTGTTCCAAATACGCTTTCACAAAATGCGAGTTTTTTTTCAAAAGCAATGGAAATTTTGTCTCCTCCCTCATAGGAGCATTCAATAAGCGTCCACCAACGCGAAGCAAATTAAACGAAACACCGTGTTCTTCACATTCTTGAATAAACGGGCTCAACGAGCGTATAGAAGATTTTGGAATAAGACCTTTACGAATCAATTTCAATTCATCAGTAAATTCACTTTTCTGTAACAGCTCAACAATTTTCAGAAATGAAGAATTCAACTCTTTAACAGATAATGTCGCCTGAGTTTGGCTAAAATTCTTCCCCTTTAACTTCCTTATTGCTCTTAGTACATACGCAAACACTCTAACAATCTTCGAGTATGAAGAAAAACGGTTCAAAGACTGTATCAACCCATTTTCACCAATCTCAGTTACCACCATGGCAACCTTTGATTTCCTCTTCTCTAAAGATGCTAACTCAGGGGTTAAATTAAAATGTAGATTTTTAGGCCATTTATCTGGCCGAAGGTACAAAAAACTTGGGCCTGTAAACCAAATAGAATCCGTTAAACCATCAACATCACTTCCACGTGACACAATGTCAGCAGGGTTATCTTTAGACGGCACATGCTGCCAAAAATGAGCATCTGTCCATTCCTGGATTTCACTAATTCGATTTCCAACAAATGTGGATAGTGAAGATGGATGGCTTTGCAACCAATGCAAAACTATTTCGGAATCTGACCAAAACATTGCGTTTTTAATGAAATGCGGTAGCAGAGGTTTAACCGTACGCCAAAGCTTCGCCAGTAGATGTGCAGCACAGAGTTCAAGTCGTGGCAGCGACTTTACTTTTAATGGGGCAACTTTAGATTTTGCTGTCAACAATCTACATGTTATACCATCAGGGTGCTCGGTTCTTATATAAATGCAACAACCATATGCCTTATTAGAAGCATCCGAAAACCCATGCACTTCACAATTGACCGTAGAGCATGAGTCTACAAACCGTGGTATAACTATTTTATGGCTATCTGCTAAAGAGTTCTTTATCTCTGACCATGCGGTGTCCAAAAACTGGGGCACAGATTCATCCCAGTCGAGCTGTCTTTTCCACAATTCTTGAAGAAGAATTTTCGCTTTAATTATTATAGGAGATAACAGTCCCAGAGGGTCGAAAAGTCTTGACGAAATTGACAAAATATTCCGCTTTGTAGTTGGCAAGTGACCAAAATTTTCCTCCAACTTAAACGTGAACAAATCTCTCCCGGTACTCCAAATGAGTCCAAGAGCTCTTGTAACACCCGATTCGTCGAAGTCAAGGTTCATCTCCGACAATCCATCATTATACGAAGGGTGGTTGGAGAACCACTTCGCTAAATCAAAACCGCATGATTTCAAAATTTCCGTTACTTCAAAACGTAACTTTTCTAATTCCTCAAAAGTATCAGCGCCTGATATCAAATCGTCAACGTAAAAATCATTCAAAATCGTAGAGGACCCCAAAGGATATACTGACTCAAAAAGTGTACCTATTTCCTTTAAACATCTAACTGCGGCAAAAGGAGCCGAAGACGTACCATACGTCACCGTATTCAACTTATATATTTGAATTGGTTGCTCAATACTTTCGCGCCACAGAACAAGTTGAAACTTGGCATCACTTTCATGGACCAATACCTGTCGGTACATTTTTGTGACATCGGCGGTTATAGCGTATCTGTGAAGACGAAATCTCAAAAGTGTGGAAAACAGATCGCTTTGTATTGTTGGTCCTACCATCAGAATATCATTTAAAGAGATTTGTGTGGAGGTCTTACACGAAGCATCGAACACCACTCTCAACTTCGTAGTCGAACTGTGGGGCCTCAACACACACTGATGGGGAATAACATAATGAGGTCCCAATAAGACATCATTATCTACTGGGGACATATGTCCAAGATGTAAATATTCCTTCATAAAATCATTATACATCTCTTTTATGCCTAGATTTTTACCTAACCTGCGCTCAAGGGCCAAAAATCTTCTCCGAGCCGTGTCATACGATAGCCCCAATTTGGTCGGGCTTGACTTAAATGGTAATTTAACCTCAAATCTACCATTTGGCAATCGGAGGGTATTTGCGTTATAGTGCTCCTCACAATTTTTCTGTTCCTCTGTTAAAAGAGAGCGCTGAGGAATCTCCTCTAGTTCCCAGAACCGGCGAATTACCGAATCCAAAGAGTCATTCGAGTACTGACTCTCAGTAACTACGTTACAAATTTTTGAATCATTCTCAGGAGAGTTACTTTCGCACTTCCCAGAAATTATCCACCCTAGCAATGTTTTTTGTAGAGTAGGTAATGATGGACCCAACTTTATTTGACCTACCGATAAAAGGTCCAAAAAGTATTCACATCCCAACAACAAATCTATTTTCCCAGGCCTATCAAAAGAGGGATCAGCCAGCTGTATGTTAGATGGAATAGAAAACTTATCTTTCGAAACGGAAGCTTCAGGCTGATTACCCGAGACTGAATTAACGACACAAAAATCAACAAAAAATTCAAAGTTGGTAACTCTTGATTTTACAAACGTGCCTATCTTATGTTTAACTGGGGTATTAGTACCGCCAACACCAACTATATTCAACGAACAACGTTGTCGTTTCAAATTTAGCTTTTGAGCAAAATCTTCAGTCATTAAATTAACCTGCGAACACGAATCCAACAAAACTCTAGCCAGGTGATACTGACCGAATTTGCTCTTTGCTAAAACCACAGCAGTAGCAAGAACCATTTGGTGGGAGTGCAAAGTCATATGCATACTTTGAGCATTGCCGGTAGCCGAATGCAATAACACAGGCGCTACCGAGTTTGCTGCCGCATTACTGCACTGAGGTCTATCACCTGCAGACACATGATCAACCCTATTTGCATTTCCATTATTACCCACATTTTGTTGTCCCCTTTGAACGACCAATTGAGGAGCACTGTTCACATTTAAACTAGGCTGGCCAGCCTCATACCTATGCAAAAGATCATGATGTGCCCCACCACAAATTTTACATTTAGGCCCATTACACCTTGACACCATGTGTCCTTTTTTCAGGCAATTAATACAAATACCGGCTTTCTTGACATGGGAAAATCTTCGTGGCACTGGTAAAGCGCAAAATTCCCTACAATTTTCCAAAGTGTGCCCACTTTTTGAGCAATAAAAACAACCTTCGATTTTAGCCCGAGTACAGGAAAACGACGATCGAGTATTACGTTTCTCACCCTTATGTACGTTACTCGTAACTTCTTGACTGCCTTTTTTATCGTCATTCACCTCTAAGAATTGACACCTGCGAATGAGAACAGACGCACATGCGTCCCACTTGGGCAGTTCTTTCAAATCTTGCCCCTCGTCCCATTTGGTCCTAGAGGTATTGTCAACTTTCGACATAACCAAGTGAATGACCAGAGCATGCATTATGTCCTTGTCCGAACCCAAATGAGACAGTGAGTCAAGAATAGCTGATACATTATCAACTACTTGACGAAGAGCAGCAGCGCTCGGCCTGCCAATTTTTTCTATATTAAAAAGTGCATTAATATGGTCTTGAAAAATCAAACACTTATTGTCAAACCGGTCTGCTAATCTGTCTAAGGCACTCTGGTAATTATCCTCAGTTACCTGGAAGGCCTTTACCGTCCTCAGTGCATCATCTGTAAGACAAGCTATCAGGTGGTTAAACTTCTCTATAGTGGAAAGGTTGGTTTCGTTATGAACCAAGCTATTAAATGACGAAATAAAATTTTTATATTCCGCATATTTTCCACTAAACTTCGGAATTTTTAAGGCAGGAAGTCTATGCGGATTTGTAGTGGAACCACCGAAGGTCTGGTTGGCAATACTTTCACGTCTTGTACCGCCCAACATTGACTTTAACAAAGACTTGGTACTTATACAAATTTCCTCCAAGTCACCGCGTTTATCATCGGTAGGGTCCAATTTTTCAATGTCGGCCTGGCATGCCATTAAATTTTTCATATAAGAATTAACCAGATCTAACCAGCCCTCTATGTCTAATTCTGAGAGAGTGCTTCTCCTCCTCTCAATATTGGATTTAATCCTTAAAATATTAGCCTCTATTGTCGTTCGTTGTTGCTTATATGTCCCTAACAAACTCGAGCTGTCATCAGCAGTAGCTGCAGTGGCTGGCAAATTTTTAGGAGGCATGGCGGTGAATAACTTCCACCAAAAAAAGTTTAAATTTAATTTAGTTATGAAAACTAAGATGAAGCCAAATCGTGTTTTCTGCACCAAATCCAAATTCGATTAAATTGTCTACGAATTTAAATGAGTTTCGAACAAACCTTACAGCAATTGTCATCCAATGAAATTTAATTTTTACATAAGCATGCGAAATGACAAAATAAGGGTTTGCCGGTGATACGGTATACAAATTCTACCCTTAAGCTACAACCCCTATAATTCCAGGGCTGACTTACGCAGTTTGCATCAATAATCCCCGAGATGTGGCGTAAAACTTATCGTCAATACAAATTTCCTACCACTGTATAACGACCTCAATCAAAACGAGCCAATGTGGTTTTCATAGCCAAGTGCACCATTCAAATGAAAATTTGTATTCTTTCACACAACAATCTCCAGGTGGGCTATTGTGCAATAAAGTTGAAATTAAACTTTTCAATATGCAATCAACACACTGACTTAACAATATAGCAAACGCAATGTATTATGTGTTAGAAATTTGTGCATACACAGAATATCATAATAAAAATGCTCACCGTACAAAACACATTTCCACAGAGTTTGCGACAATTTCCAAAGAGGTTCTCCCTTAAAAATCTGTCCCTGAACAATTTACACCTTCAGAAGACAATTAAACGTGATTGTGAGCAACTGCGTACTCTTCCTTGTCAAAAAAATCGTACCAGACACCAAGGTTTTCCGCTTAATAATTACAAAGTAATTATTAACAAAATTGTAGTTTGCTTGAATTCAATAAATAATTTATTGCGAGAAAAAACTAAATCTAAATAATAATTTGAACAAAGGTTGAATTTGGCTTCTTCTCAATACGAAATGTCAACAGTGTAAAATTAGAACTGACAATTTGACAGTTCCTTTGAACCCAAGATATACATGAGCCGCGTGCTATGACAACACAGATATGAATGATTGCTAAATGCCCTTAGAATAAAAAGGGTCGTGAGTTGGCCAGAATATGACAAATCATTCACAATAGTCACCGAAATTAAGCAAAGACCACTACCTATCTTCAAAAATACCACACTACTGAGAAGCTTCCACTACTATGTACCAGAGGGCAGCTGATCAAGACCATGTGACAATGGAAACATATGAAAAAAAATTCATAAACAAAATTGACACTTGTTCACAAACCACTTTGTGGAAATTCATAGAATTTTAAGAAATTATTGTATTTTCCTCGATGAATTTTAACTTTTATCAATTGTTAACTTTTAAATTTCATTTATTACATCACCTGTGAGTTTCCAGTGCTGGTGTTAGACATTTGTACAAAAATGACAATTGCAGAGTTTTTTAAATACCCTGTGGACGAAATCCACCGTACAGACTTCAACAAACCAATGAATTTTCTTCCGGCTGGCCAGGAGTACGTGTGCTGGATGACAAAGGATGGAAGTCCAATTTCCTCAATAGAAACACTTCCAAATCACAGTTATATCAATACAGCAGTTATAACCTCCAGGTAACCAACTATTGGGACTACCAACTTCCACAATTGATGGAGAACAGCAATTGTCCCACCTTTGAAACACTGCTGGTAAGTTTCCAATTATGTTTAGCAGCAAGTCCCTGCTCGGGCGCCAAAATGTTGGACAAGGGTTTTTGTCCAAGTAATAAAAAATTACAGCCAAAAGAAAACGTTGGATTTTCGATAATAAAATTCTTTTTATTTTACAATTCTTGTGTTACGATTCAGATTCAAATTAAAAAATAAAAATACTTGTTGGTTGCAAACGATTTAAAAACACGGAGAAATAGAGGTATTTGCTCGATGGCTGTTCAGAACGAATTATCCACAAAAAATGTGTATTTGATTTATGCTTATTCTTCTTCTTTCTTTCATAAAATAAGTAGAACGAGAATTAGCATGAATCAAATCATAAAGATGGCTAATTCAGCAATATTAGCGCGAAATTCAAAATTACACTAGTCGACAAATTTGCAACCACAAGTACAAGAAGTATACATTTATACATTATAAAATTAAATAATAAAAGTATAAAAATATAAATTTAAAAAAAAACAAACAAACTACATGAAATAGAAGATTTCATTTAACATATGCTATATGACAATATTTAATTTGTTTTATCTCAATTATATATATGCAAGTATAAATCTAATAAAATAAACTTATATATGTCAAAAGACTTTTGGTAGAACCCCCTAAAGTTGTAAACACCTTTTTGCACAACTTGCATTTTGCGTGCGCAGTTCTATTATCATCCACTTAGAAAAAAGACCCACCATCTGATTTTGTTTTCGTGGTACGTAATGCATTGCATGTAATATTTATTCACTTGTGACTTTTTTTGGAACATTTTTTGATTTAATATTGAATTTTTACTAAGCCCAAAATCTCAGGATTTTTATATCAAACCCCGGGATTCGGGACTTAAATTTTTAGAATAATCCCGGGTTTTTGGTATTCGGGATTGGCATCCCTAGTGTTTACTGGTCAAACGGTTTCTTGATACCGTTACTGCTGCTCCATCTTTGGAAAATAATCAAAAATTTAAGATTAGTTTCAATACCAAAGTGAAACGATTACTTTTGACCGATACCGAGTATTTTTTTACCGATACTACTTGGTACTCGGTTGCTAAGTATCGATTACAAAAATACTTGGTACTTATATAAAATTATCGAATATGTTCTTGTATTTACTCGTATCGTTTCCTCCCTAGGTTTATTATGCCCTTAAGTTAAGCAATTTTATTTTTTTGTTTGTTTTTATTAATCTAAGCATTTTTACCATTAATTACTTGTATATAAAAGAAAGTAAAAAATAAAGTAAGTGAAGTCGTTTTTTGATAATCATAATAACAATTGTGTTTATTATTGACGGCTGTCTTTAAGTAACAAGTGCTTAAAGATTATCACAAGAAAAAGATTGGTACAGTTCAAATTCATGTGTTTGAACTGAGTCCTACTAATCGAGATTAATTCAATTCATAAAATTTGGTGACCCCAGGTTTAGATATTTCAAGTTTCCCCCCACCAGTGGTAAGGGACTTCTAATAATCTAAAATAAAGAAGCACACAACCTGCAGAGGCGTAATCCAATGCATCAGGACACCAAAACATTGGTGATCATTATTCCAGACGTCTTTGTGAACATTTTATACATCGTCAGGACAGAATAACGTTTGGTTACTCCTACGATCACAAATCCTTTTACTGATTGGCTGTCTAAGGATAATCTCATAATCCTTCATTAGGACATCGATATATTTTGCACAGCAGCAATTCAAAAAACAGGTATTTTGAGATACCATAGAAAGTCACCCACCAGTGGTTAGGACTTTCAGAACAAACAACAACTCACTTCAAGGAATCAACCATATTGAGTTAGAGGCTACTTGTAGAGGAAATCCATCATGAGCACCTCAGAAGAGCTGTTTGACTCACCACTATTATGGATAACAATCTTGAAGCGATGTGGTGGCTTACGTCTTGGCTGTGGTTCGTGTCTTGATCCGGGCAGTGAACTTAAAGGCCTTGGAAACGAAAGGTTATCCATCCCCTAAACCGAGGTGTTATGCGACCCGTGCCTATCGGTTGGTTTGCAGTCAGGGGTTACCGACTGTATTATCTCGGAGCTTTGCTGATACCTGGGCACCTCAGCAAATAGACTACGCCCTTACCGCGTTATCGGGGGCTATGACGTGGCGGACCTCCAGATCCCCTACACTCGTGGGACCAGACAGCAAAAATGAATTCTTTAAAAAACAACAAAAATCAAAAACGAAGCAAACAACAAACTAATAATGGCACGGAACAAGACACGAAAAGGACCAACGACAAGGACAATGAGACGAAGACGATCCCGTCGGTGGCTGTATCAGTCTCGACACCCAACAGCGGCGATGTACCTCTGTCTTTCGCGCCAAGTACATCAAAAGCCGCATCAGCCCTTTCCGCCAGAGCGGATAAAGCCCATGCTTCGGGTACTGCAAAGTTGGAAATGACAAAGTCGTCCAACAAAGCAGCCTCCCATATGCCTATTGTGCAAAGAGGGACGGAGATGATTACATCCTGTCCCACTTCTGTACCTCCCCCCGCCAACTCCGGCGTCACTAAGAAGACACCTCGGCATAAAAATCCTTCCAAGAGGGCATCCTTGCGTGTTATCGAGCTATTCGGCTCCAAAGATGCCAATGAGCTTTCTGCAGAACAGGAAGCTTCGTTGGCATGGGCTAAGGCCCTTACTGCTGGGCTTCAAAGCGCTTCACCTCCTGCCCCTGCAAAGGCAATGCCTAAACGGCAACGTTCGGAGGAAGAAGCGACAGCCGTTAGACAGCAACCAGGGACAAAACGTCCCAAGTACGCACCAAAGTCGACTAATAGGTCCTACAGCGAGGTGGCGAAAGACCATCTTGTTAGGGCTATTATAGACAGAAGTGCTGCTGATGGATCCATCTCCCACTCTAGGTGGGACTTGGTGAAGCAGCAAATGATGGGTGTCTTTTGGAAGATCCTTAGTGAGAATCCAGGAGCACCCCCGCAATGCGATGATGCTGGCTGGTACCAGGGTCACGTTAAGCTGATTGCGTGTGTGGACGAGCGCTCTGCACTTCTGCTGAAGCTTGCCATTGGAGCGATTGGCGAAATATGGGAAGGTGCTAGGCTCGACGTGGTTTTGGTGAGTGAGATACCACGGAGACCTAGATCCATCGTCACCATCCCAGCGGAACCCTCTGCACCGGAGGAAATCTTGAAGATTATTCAGTGCTGCAACCCCCAACTTCCCACTCATAACTGGAAAGTTGTCAAGGTTTCAGCAGCTGAAGGATCCTCAAGAACGGCGATCGTAGTCCTGAATCAGGACTCCTTGAAGCCACTGAGGGAGAAACAGGGCAAGATTTACTATGGTTTCAGTACCATCTTGCTCCGTGTCTACCGAGGTGATGACAAGGGCGATCCCGCTCCGAAGGTTGTGGAGCCTACGCAGTCTGCGGACTGCACGAATGACGCTTCCGTTCATTCATGTGACAATGAGGACACCCCGTCCGTCTCTGACATGCTGGGTGACCTCTTTGAACGCATGGGTGAATTGGCTGATGAGGACGCCCTCCTGGAATCAGATCAGGAGGACGCCAATGTCACGGTCGTTAATACTGGACATGGTGAAGGTGACGCAGATAAACCTTCACCACACTAAGGCAGCATCCGCTGCACTGCTCCTCCGGGTGGTAGAGAGAGAGGAGGAGCTAATAATGATCCAAGAGCCATGGATCCACAAGGATCGGGTTTGCGGATTAAACCTCAAGGGCTATAAGCTCCTATATGCCAAAGCAACAGGTAAAATTAGATCTTCATTCTTTCTGATTTCAGTGATGAAGACACAACTTCAGCGGCCCTAGAGTTGGGCGACATGTCGATTTGGATCGTCTCGGGCTATATGGCGCATGACCAGGACAATGAGCCACCTAATAGGCTTGTTCGTGGCTTGGTAGCCAAAGCCGGCTCCATGGGTACCCCGGTGGTTATCTGTGCTGACGCTAACGCGCACCACATCACGTGGGGCAGCTCCAACACCAACACTAGAGGTGAGTCGCTATTTTCTTTTATCTGTAGCAGTAATTTGGAAATAGTAAACATAGGCGCGGAACCTACGTTCATTGTAGCTAATAGGCAGGAGGTTCTTGATGTGACATTGGTCAGCTCGGAACACTCCGACTTAATAAGTAGCTGGGCGGTCTCAAATGACTGTTCTTTTCCGGACTTCAGGTATGTTGAGTGTCAATTAGGTCCACCCCCCTTGGGGGTGTGTACTTTTGTGAATAGGAGGAGAACGAGGTGGGACTATCAGGCTAGTCTACTCGCTGATTCTCTGGGCTCAGTCACTGTCATTAGTGGCATTACGGAGACTGAAATGGCAGTGGAGTTCCTATCGGGGGCACTGTGTCAGGCAACGGCACTGGCCTGTAGGCCAGTGGTTAGGAAGAAGGGGGGCAAGCCACCATGGTGGAGCCCTGAGATTGCACAGTCTCGCATAGACTGTCGTAGGTTATTCAATATGGCTAAACGACTGGGAAACTGGGCGGATTATAAGTCGGCATTGAATAGGTTCAAGAATTTGGTAAGATCGGCGAAACGGAATGCCTGGAGGAACTTCTGCAGCTGCGTGGAAGGCTCCTCTGAGACAAACCGGTTGCGCAAAATAATGGCTTCTTGCCCGGCTGTCCCTAGCTACATTCAGAAAGCTGATGGTAGCTGGACTACGAATAGTCAGGAGACGCTGGAGGTGTTAATTGACACGCACTTTCCTGGCAATTCCCTTCCAACACCACGGAAGATCAACTGCTTATCAGAGCCTGGACCCGTGTCCATTTCTCTGTGCTATGATAGGCTCAATTGGGCGATAAGGAGCTTCGACTCCTTTAAGGCTCCTGGTCCGGACGGTATTATTCCGGCCGACCTTCAAAAGAATGCGGGGCTTCTGATTCCTTGGCAGTCCGCTATTTATACGGAATGTATTAGATTCTCGTACGTTCCCACCCGATGGACTAGATGTAGGGTTGTTTTCATTCCAAAGGGAGGTAAAGCATCCCACACCAGACCTAAGGACTATAGGCCAATCAGCCTGTCGTCTTTTCTTCTCAAGACCCTTGAAAGGGTCATTGATATTCATCTGAGGATGTCTATTCCTAGACATTTGCTCTCTTCATCGCAGCATGCCTACACCAGGGCAAGTCTGTAGAGACGGCGCTCCACTCACTGGTCGGCTACATTGAGAAATCCCTAGAATTTCGGGAATACTCACTTGTGGCCTTTCTGGACATTGAGGGAGCTTTCAATAATGTCAAACCCAACTCCATCTTGGAGTCGATGAGGAGGTTGGGGTTGACGATGTAATTTGTAGATTTATTGGTAATCTACTCGATAATAGGATCATTGAATCCACGATGGGTGCTACTAATGTTTGCAGATTTGTGCACAGGGGCACCCCGCAAGGTGGGCTCTTGGAGCATTTCCTGTGGACTTGGTGTCAATCCACAGAAAACTGAGTTGGTACTCTTTACCAGGAAGTACAAGGTTGGCAACTTAAGGCTTCTTACGCTAAACGGCACGGAGCTGAGGCTCTCGAACAGTGCCAAATTTTTGGGCGTAATTCTCGATAGCAAACTATCATGGGAACTCAACGTTCGGACGAGGGTTGATAGGGCTATTGTGGCCTTATACACCTGCAGGAGATCCTTGGGCAGGAGCTGGGGCCTGGGCCCCAGGGGTGTCGAATGGATCTTTGAAGCGGTGGTAAAACCGATTCTCTTCTATGGGGTCATAGTGTGGTGGCCTGCCTTGGAAAGGGGACGGTTGCAGGATGCTTGAGAAAGTATATAGGTTGGCTGCGCTGATGATCACGGGATCACTCCGCTCGACACCGACGAAGGCACTGTTTACTATGCTAGACTGGTTGCCGATTGATATCATGGCCGAACAACAGGCCTTGACTGGGGGCGGTGGGCCTATGGTCTACGCGGAACTATGGTCATGCCAGGATCACGCTTCACGCGTCATACGACCTGGCGGGGCTGGACTATTGCACTCCGGAACCCTTTTTCGGTGCTTTGTTCACGGTTCATCATGGTATTTATGATGAGCTGCTCGATAATACGCGATCTCTGGAGCCGACCCTGCGGGTCTACACCGATGGTTCCAGGATGGGCGACAGAGTGGGTGGAGGCTTCTTCATCGAGGAATTGGACATCAGGGTCTCTTTTAGGCTGCCAGATGGCAGTAGTGTGCTGCAGGCGGAAATCTCTGCCATAAAGCGGGCGGCAAACTGACTGAAGTACTATCGTATATCGAGGGATATATGTATATTTACGGACAGCAAGGCTGCCATTGCAGCTCTGGCTGGTGTCTTTACGACATCTATGTTAACAGTGGAATGCCGGATGTCTCTAAATGAGATCGCGAAACATTCCAGTGTAACGCTGACATGGGTACCAGGACACAGTGGGCTCCTGGGCAACCATACTGCGGACAGTCTAGCCAAACAAGGCTGTCTGTTGGACGACATGTTCGTCGACGGCCTGATTGGCACTTCAATGGCCCGCTGCAGGACTCTCATCAGACGGGAATCGTACAGAAGGTCTCAGGGGAGATGGCAGGGCGAGCATACCTGTTTGATGGCCAGGACTCTATGGCCTGGCTACGACGCGGCGAGAACGCGCGCACTACTCGGTCTCGGCAGGGACCGGATAAGGACAGTGATATCGGTTATCACGGGTCACTGGGTGATAGGGACTCATGCTAGAAGGATGGGTCTTGCGTATAATGACTACTGCAGGAGTTGTCATGATGAGAAGGAGGAGGAGACGGTGTTTCACTTCCTCTGCCAATGCCCCGGTCTGGCGGGCGTTAGGGTGAGGCTTTTTGGGAGACCGGAATTGCCATGTCTGGACGATTTGTCCAATGCGGGACTGAAATCGATCTCCCTGTTCTGCAGGGAATCGGGGTGGTTCGAGACTGCGGTGACCTCTGGGGAATAGTCTGGTGAATACTGGCTGACCCTTGTCACTGGCTAGGGGTATCACAAAGGGACCGCTATAAGGACCCAAGTGAGTCGTCTTCGTGACGGCTACCCATTTAACCTAACCTAACTAAAAAAGATCGAAGAATCTATTCAGTCCATTGTCCGCAACTACAAAAAGGACTCATCGGAGAGAAAAACAAATGCAGGTTACTACGAGGAACGGTTAAGGCGACTAACAGAAGCTTGGGATCAATTTGAAGCCCAGGACTCAAAGTTGCGCCCGCTAGGTGATGCTTCAAAATTAAGAATGGAGCATGAGTATTTCACTGACGAATATTACAGCAAATTGAACACACTAACAAATACCTATGTGGAAATATTTTCAGCAGAAATTAATCGTCTCAAAAGACTAGAAGTGCCGCTGAAAAAATCAGTTGAAGACAATCAGCAACCCTCAGAGCAACGTGAGGAGATCGATAATCATCAAGGCCTCATTCGAAGTATAAAAGCGAGAATGACAGCACTAACACGATTGATCAAAGGTGTAGCTCCCAAGGAGGAAAGCCAACCGCTCCAGTATTACGAATTTAAAAGCAATACCATGAATAAACTCTGGAGTCAGATCCAGGATTTATATTATGAGATTTGCCGACAACTTGAAGAACCAACAAAGCACGGATTCGAAATTAACGAATACCACAATTTAGAAGATACTGTTCAACAACAATTAATAAATCTTTCCATAATGGCTTCCACATATGAAACAAGTACTGTACCTCAGCCAACTATGCATTCCAGTAGTAATTTACAGAGCGCTCTACCGTTGCCAAAAATAACTATTCCACATTTTAACGGAGATTATTTAAAATGGCGGCAGTTTCATGACTTTTTTTCACAAATGGTAGACAGACAACCTATTCCTCTCATACAGAAGATGTGGTATTTAAAATTAAACTTATCCGGCTAGGCTGAACATTTAATCAGGCAGTTCACGTTAACAGAAGAAAATTATACTACCGCATGGCAGACGCTGAAAGAACGACATTATAATAAGAGAGTGCTAGTATCAACCCTGATTGACAAAATACTCAATCAATCAGTATCTACGTCGTCCGAAGTTGCCCTTAAGAGCTTACATGACACCACTATAGAATGTCTGTTAGCTCTCAACAACCTCGGCACTGAAACCTCAACATGGGACCCCATACTATTACAATTATTCACCAAGAAGGTTGACAGAAAATTACATATCCAATTTGTACAATCATTGGAAAAACCAAAAGAAGTGCCATTTATCTCAGAGTTTTTAGCATTCTTAGAAATGCAGTTTCAAGCTTTAGAGGCACCAGGAAATATTGAGAAGCCCACCAATAAGGTTACCTCATCTATTAGTGCAGTAAGCACAAACCATACTTTATGCCAATACTGCAACGACGGAGCCCATAAAATATTTCAATGTATAAAATTTTTAGAGCTATCAGCAGCGAGGCGATTGCAATGGGTTCAAAGGCAAAAACTATGCGTTAATTGCTTAAAAGCTAATCACTCTTCAAGAACTTGCAATTCAAGAAATTGTATGAAATGTCCAAAGAAGCATAACACTTTACTTCACTTGGAAAAGAAGCAAGAAGCATCAAAACAAATACAAAGTATTAACAAAACATCAGAATCAAGAGAGATGCTTCCTTCATCAAACATCCAGCAAAACACATCCTCCACCAACGGCGTGACAGTCACATCAGCTGCTACAAGCGCTGCTGGGAGGCGCCAGGGTTATGTATTATTGGCAACGGCCAAGGTAATCATTACTGCTCCAAATGGCGCTTCAGGCGAATTTAAGGCTATACTTGATTCCGGATCACAAGTCAATCTCGTTTCAAAACGCCTAACCCAAAAATTAATGATTTCCTCATCAGAAGCCTCACTCTGCATTAATGGCATCGGCAAAATTCAAAAAAGATCAAATTATCGTGTGAATGTAGGTATGATGTCAACGAATTCAAAATTCTCAACCAATTTAGAAACATATGTTCTACCAAGTATCATACCACCCCAACCAGATCAACAAATTGACATATCCACGTGGAATATTCCAGGCAATATTCCATTGGCAGATCCACAATTTTATAAGCAAGAAAACATAGATATCTTGCTTGGCGCAGAATTCTTCTAAAAGCTCAGCGAAAGCGGAACAATTCAACTTGGAAGCAATTTACCTATACTTAAAAATACAGCTCTTGGTTGGATTATAGGTGGATCGATGACAAATTTTCCAGGTCGTTCTAAGCAAAATACGTTCACATGTGCAGTATTTAATAGTACAACCTCATTGGAAGAAAGCATAGAACAACTCTGGAAACTAGACGAAGTTCAATGCACCGAAAAATTGCTCTCACCTTCAGATAAAGAGTGTGAGCGATATTTTAACCAGCATGTATGCATAAATCCAGATGGACGCTTTGTTGTCAATATTCCTTTTCGAGAAAATCCAAGCGCATAAGGAGATTCACACACAATAGCTTTCAACAGGTTTATAGCACTGGAAAGACGACTTTAAAAGGATAAACAAGTACAATCTCAGTACACACAATTCATGAGGGAATATGAGCAGCTGGGACATATGCAAAAAATCAACATTGAAGCCTTGGAAAATCCTAAATACTTTATCCCACACCACTGTGTCATGAAACCAGATAGCACCACAACAAAATCAAGAAATGTGTTCGATGCATCAACAAAAACCTCATCCGGCTATTCACTGAACGACTTGATGCATATTGGCCCAACGATTTAAAGTGAATTAGTCACCCCTATCGCAAACAACTACTCCCATGAAAATATTCCAATATTTTTTTATTTCGTATTGTGAATGATTCCCATTACAATTTTTTTGGGAATGAATTCCCAAACATAAAAAATTTGGCATCGCCAATGTTTACTCCCGCGAATTTTTTTAATAAATAAATTCCCAACAAGTGTTGATGTGAACGAGAAGGGAACATGTAAATTTTAATTTGTATTCTAAAGTAGGACTAAATTAAATTACTTTTTCCTTTTATTGAAAGAGTGTACATAAAGAAAATGAAGATAAACACTACTCATTATTTATTTTAATATATTTTTATTAGTATTTTAATTTGTATATTTTTCTTTCACAATACAAACACTGACAAGTTACTCACAATAGAGACTTTTGTTTACAAAGCGCTGACAAATAATTCACAATAGAAATTTTTAATCCCAAAATATTTGCGATGCCAATTTGTTGGGGATGGGAATTTAGGTTTGATCCCATATATCATATTCCCATAACATTCGCGATAGGGGTGATTTTCAATTTTGCTTCGGTTTCGACTAAAAAGATTTGTCTTAACAACTGATATAGAAAAAATGTATCGTCAAATATAAATCAACTCAAATGACCATAAATACCAATTAGTTATTTGGAGAGAGGATCTAAGGCTGCCTATAAATTACTTCAAACTCAACACAGTAACATATGGAGCACGAGCAGCACCATACCTCGCAACAAGATGTTTGCAAAGGATTGCGGAGGAAAATGCTACTAATTACCCATACGGTTCTCAATTTTTAAAGGACAACTTCTACGTAGTCGATGGTTTAGGAGGTGCGGACAGCTTAAACGCCGCCATTAAAATACAGGATGAGCTTATAACATTCTTAAATCGTCATGGATTCCAGTTAAAAAAATGGTGTGCAAACCACCCACAGCTACTCAAAAGAATTCCAGTAGGTGACCAAGAGGTAAACCTTGATGTCAACAACAGCAACGGTGACGTAGTAAAAACACTAGGTGTCTCTTGGCACCCTAAATCCGATCATCTTCGAGTCAATGCAAAACTAAGTTCTACCCAGGCAATCACAAAACGTACTACTACATCTGATCTAGCAAGGGTGTTCGATCCTCTTGGACTATTAGCACCTGTTATTGTTAGAGCAAAAATATTCATTCAATATTTGTGGCAACAAAAAATAGATTGGGATTATCCACTTCCAGAAAATCTCAACAATTTATGGAGTTCATTCAGAGATGACCTTAACAATCTAAACAACATGGAGATTGTGCGACATATCTTCAAGGCAGAACTTCCAACAAGTACTCAACTACACATATTTGCGGATGCCTCCGAAAGGGCATTTGGTGCAGCTGCATACCTTCGTGCGTTTCTGCGAGATGGCCGAATAATTGTACATTTACTTTGTGCCAAAACCAGGGTTGCTCCATTGAAGCAACAAACTCTTCCTCGCCTTGAGCTTTGTGCCGCAGTCATAGCAGCTCAACTGTCCAAAAGAATTCAGACTGATCTTCATATTAGAAATCAACCAATTTATTTATGGGCCGATTCTGAGATTGTTTTATCTTGGATAAACACACAATCAACCTTGTTCATACCTTTGTAGCTAATCGGATAGCCACTATTCAATTCCTAACTTTAACTGATCAGTGGCGCCATGTTCCATCAAAGGACAATCCCGCCGACATTCTATCAAGAGGAGTAGTGTGTTTATGGGGCTTCAGCGGCACTTTCGCCATACAAAAAGTTGGAGCATCAAAAAATGTGTTGGGGATTGAACCCACAACTACCCTCTTCTTTAATTTATTATAATTGCGTGTTTATCAAAGACATAAACCACAAGCTTTTTTCCATATGTTTTAGAGATATACTTGATTGTAATCTGGTAACTATGTTTATCTAAGTCATAAGCCACAAACTTTTTCCATATGTTTTAGAGGTATACTTGATTGTAATCTGACAGCTCTGTTTATCTTAGTCATAAGCCACAAATTTTTCCATATGTTTTAGAGGTATATTTGAATGTAATTTGACAGTTTTGTTTATCTAAGCCATAAGCCAAAAATTCTATTCATAGGTTTTCTGATCAGACAGCACTGCTTAAAGTTGAAACTATTCAATCTGGCAGCTCTGTTTATCTAAGTCATAAGCCACACACTTTTTCCATATGTTTTAAAAGTATATTTGAATGTAATCTGACAGTTTTGTTTATCTAAGCCATAAGCCAAAACTTATATTTCATAGGTTTTCTGATCCGACAGCACTGATTAATTTAAACCTTTCAATCTGGTAACTATGTTTATCTTATTCATAAGCCATAAAATGTTGCCCTAATCTAACGCTACTACTATAACTAAACAGTTGAAACTTTTCAATGTGATTGATAATTCTGTTTTTTATTTATATATTCGTCTGTTTTATTTATATATTCGTCTGTTTTACATATGTTTTAAAAGTATATTTGAATGTCATCTGACAGTTTTGTTTATCTAAGCCATAAGCCAAAAATTCTATTCCATAGGTTTTCTGATCAGACAGCACTGCTTAAAGTTGAAACTTTTCAATCTGGCAGCTCTGTTTATCTAAGTCATAAGCCACAAATTTTTCCATATGTTTTAGAGGTATATTTGAATGTAATCTGACAGTTTTGTTTATCTAAGCCATAAGCCAAAACTTATATTTCATAGGTTTTCTGATCCGACAGCACTGATTAATTTAAACCTTTCAATCTGGTAACTATGTTTATCTTATTCATAAGCCATAAAATGTTGCCCTAATCTAACGCTACTATAACTAAACAGTTGAAACTTTTCAATGTGATTGATAATTCTGTTTTTTATTTATATATTCGTCTGTTTTATCGAAGTCATAGTCCGCGACCTGTGCTTCAAATGTATTTATTTATGAATTTTTGTATTGAAAATATTTCATAAATGTTAGAAATAAAACTTTATAATAACTTTTAAGTTTGAAAATGTATAAAGTGCAAATGATAATCTGATTAGCTTAGTTAAGAAATAAAGAGTTCGATCCGAAATTCAGATTACAAACTATTGGTAGTTTTTTTCTAAGATTTCATCGCTAACATGTATATGTGTATCATTTATGAATTTATGGTTCTTTGAGTTGATTAGAATATAATCAATATTAAAATTTAAAAAGTTTTTTTTTTCAAAATTAAAAAAGTTTTTTACGATATATTGTTAATATGTTTATTCTTAATGATGGATTATAAGTCCACAATTTTTCCCCCCTAAACTATAAAAAGTTCTCCCTCTGTAACCATCACATCCTTGGTTTAGTATATTAATTCTTTGAATGATCTATAATTGTTATCAGTCTTGTTTTAAACATTCAACTATTCAGTTAATTGTGCTCTGTGAAAAAAAAATATATAAAAAAGAAAAATGTCAAATTTTTATTGTGAAACTTGTGGAAAAGTTTATACTAAAAATTCTAATTTAAATCGTCATATTAGATTGCATCATGATCGACCATCCACATCTACAAAGTGTGCATCTTGTAATTTACAATTTACAAGTCGTAAAGAACTCCTTACACATACACATTCAAGAAAGCATAAAGAGAATGTGGGGGAATCTCATAATTATTGCAGTACATGTAAGGAGTACATCTCAAAAATAAAGTGGCATTATCATCTGAGAACTAATTCACTAATTCACAAAATAAAGAACGCTACTCAAATTGATAATAATTTATTCTGTATAAACTCATCATTTAACAACCGTATGAAAACTTACATTTTGCAAAATAAAGATGAAGAAAATCTTGTTCCTGAAAATTTTTTAAAGGAAAATAAATCACAGATAATTACATTAATTAAAGATTCAACACAAAAACATCTTAATATAAAATTAAATTTTGAACTATTTTGTGAGTATATGCTAGTCAAAGACAAAGATGACTCATGTACTGTAGACCTTAAATCCCATCAAACAAAAATGATTATTTTTAATTCATCGCTCACAATAGAGGACATTGAACAATGTTATAAAGATCAATGTGATATTCTTATAAGGAAAATGAGTGAGTTTCAGGAACGTGATAGTGGATGGACATTAATAAAAATTAAATTCCTTGAAATTAATATTAACAAATATAAATGCATAAAAGGCTCTCAATATATTCCACTTACACAACAAATTAAAATAAAACACGCTTGCATTAACGTACAGAATCACGATGAATACTGTTTTAAATGGGCTATTATTTCAGCACTATATCCAGTCGCTCGTGATTGTACAAAGAGATGTTCAGCATATAAAATAAATAATATTGAAGATGATGTTATAATAATGGATAATGGAATTTTTTTAAACTTTAAGAATCTTAGTTTCCCTTTAGCTGTTAATAAAATTAGCGAGTTTGAAATTAATAATCCGCAAATAAGTATAAATGTGTTTGGATTGGAGGATAATAATATAGTTGGCCCATATTACTTCACTCAAGAAGAAAAGTTAAACCATATTAACTTGTTGCTTCTAGAAGATGATAACAGATTCCATTACGTATGGATCAAAAATATTTCAAGGTATATTGCTTTTGAATAAAAAAAGGTATATGCTATTAAAAAAAATATATATTTTTTATTTATTTAATTACAGAATGATACGTAATCAACTAACTAAGCATAAAGATCAAATATATATATGCAATACCTGTCTAATACATTTCCATACTGGGTCATCTTTACAAAAACATAAAATGGAATGTAACAAAATGGTTACTAAAATGCCTGATTTAAATAACAATTTAGTTAGCTTTAAAAATTTTAAAAAGCAAATGGATGTACCTTTTGTAGTGTATGCTGATTTTGAATGCATTTTAGAATCAGTTAATATACAGAATTCAAACAAAGTAAAATCTATACAAAAACACATTCCATTTGTTTATAGCTATTTTATTAAATGCTCGTTTGACGCTAGTTTAGATATATTTAGAGTTTATAGTGGTGATAACTCACCTAATCATTTTTTTAATAGTTTAGTTAAGGATATTTTAACTATTTATAGGAATTATTTAAGTATAGTTAATCCTATGAATTCCTTAACAGAACTTGAAGAGAAGAGACAGAAAGAAGACACAATCTGTCATATTTGTAATAAATTTTTATCTATTGAAAATCGAGTAGCTGATCATTGTCATTTAACAGGAAAGTATAGAGGTCCTGCCCACAACAAGTGTAATTTAGAATATCAGATTGCAAATTTCATCCCAATCTTTTTTCATAATCTTTCGGCATATGATTGTCATTTGTTTATCCGAGAGCTATCATCTATTGAAGGTGATATAAATATAATTCCTTTAAATAAGGAATTATATATATCCATTTCAAAAAGAATTTCGGTTAATGAAAAAGATACTATTGAATTGCGTTTTCTCGACTCAATTCGATGCATGCCGTCTAGTTTAGAGAAACTAGCAAGTTATTTATCCGATGATGATTTCAATATTCTAAAATCAATTTATATGAGTGATCAGGAATTTAGTTTAATGAAGCGTAAAGGTGTTTTTCCATATGACTATCTAGATTCTGTAAATCGTCTTCAGGAGACACAACTTCCACCCCGTTTACTTTTCTTTAATAAACTTTCTAATGAGTCGTGTAGTGAGGATGAATATAGACATGCTGAACAAGATTGGAATACGTTTGAATGTAAAACACTAATGGATTATTTACTTTTATATCTAAAAGTAGACGTTCTTTTACTATGTGACATTTTTGAAAATTTTAGAAAAGTTTGTAAACACATTTATAATTTAGATCCCTGTCAATACTATACCACCCCTGGTCTGTCTTGGGATGCAATGTTGAAAACAACAAAAATTGAGTTGGAATTGTTAACCGACATTAATATGTATAATTTTGTTGTACGGGGTATTAGGGGAGGTATTGTACAATGCAGTAAACGACATTCAATAGCTAATAATAAATATATAAGTGATTATGACTCCACCAAGGAATCAAATTATCTAATGTATTTAGATGTTAATAATTTATATGGCTATGCAATGTCTCAATACCTTCCCAATAAAAATTGTAAATGGATGGAAAATATTGATAATTTTAATGTCACTAATATAAAAGACGACTCACCATTAGGTTATATATTAGAAGTAGATTTGGAATATCCATCCGCATTACACAACTTTCATAATGATTTGCCATTTTGTGTGGAAAATAAAAAAATTGAGATAATGAAACAGACAAAACTTATAGCAGATTTAAATAATAAAACTAACTATATAATACACTACCGTACATTACAGCAATGTATTCAGCATGGATTAATTCTTAAACAAATTTATAGAGTTCTTGAATTTAATCAATCAGATTGGTTAAAGATATATATGAATTTGAATAATCATCATCGAACGTTAGCTAAAAACTCATTTGAACAAAATTTTTTTAAACTTTTAAATAATGCTGTCTATGGAAAGACTATGGAAAATGTTGACAAGAGAAAGGATATTAAAATAGTATGCGAATGGGAGAACAAACGTAAACGGTTAGGAGCTAGAGCTTTTATAGCTAAACATAATTTCCATAGCGCACTTAAAATTCATGACAATATGATGGCTATTGAATTGAAAAGAGTGAGTACTGTATATAACAAACCAATTTATGTTGGGTTTTCTGTTTTAGAGCTATCAAAATGGAAAATGTATAACTTTCATTATGATTACATGAAACCCAAATATCTTGATAATATTCATTTAAACTATATGGATACGGATTCCTTCATATATGATATAAAGACAAATGATTTGTATGAGGATATTCGAAATGATATAAACACTCATTTCGATACATCTGCATACCCGAAAGATAATATCTTTAATTTTCCATTACTAAATAAAAAAGTATTGGGTATGATGAAGGATGAATGCAATGGTAAGATCATAAAGGAATTCATTGGTTTAAGAGCAAAGATGTATTCAGTAAAAATTGATAGATTTGATGATGAAATCAAGAAGATAAAAGGTGTTAAACATTGTATAACATCAAAGCTTACAGTTAATGACTTCAGAAAATGTTTATTTGAAAAAAAATTATATTATGATAATATGTATATATTTAGATCTAAGGTTCACCAAATCTATACTCAACATATAAATAAGTTAACTTTAAGCTATTCAGATGATAAGAGATATATAAGAGAAGATGATGTTGATACATATGCATGGGGTCATTATAAAATAAATTGCATATCTTCGTCAACAACACCCTCATCATCATCAGAATCAAACATGGAAACCTTAAATTTTAATTATTATAGAGACTACATGGAGGAAGATGATGAAATTCTCCTAAATGAAAATAGAGATTAAATAGTTTATAAGAATGTAAATATAGAATAAATAGTTTTAAGGAGTCAAATGAACATTTAATATAAATCAAATGGTAATTTATACTATAAGTATGTAAATGTATATTAAATAGTTTATATGAATCCATCATTGTTATTTAGATTATAAGATTGGTCTATGAAAAAAAAAAAAAAGATAATAGTGAATAAATAAAAATTTTAAAATATAAAAATTAAAACAACCAGATTTTTTTTTTTTTTTTTGTTTCTTCTATTGATTATATTTATTATATAAAAAAAGGTAAACACAATTGACCACAATTAAATATATATATTTAACTGTTTGTTGTACCGCCCATAAACTGATATGTACCCCAATACAGAAATGAATAATAGAAATTTATCAACTTTAGTTCTTGGAACAGCTCTTAATATACCTTTAACAAAAACTGTTATTTAGAACAGCTTAAGCTTTATAAATGGAAAAAAACAACAACCGTATTGTGATAAAATATCAGTTTAAACTCACGTCATGAGCTGTTTTAAATATGATTGCGAACATTATGTAACTGGTTATAAAAGTATTAAATTAGCTTATTTAAATGTGTCTGTCTGTTTTGGATGATATTTATTTATAGCCACACCACAATAGTGGAGAGGGTATTATGCATTTGTGCTGATGTGTGTAACACCGTAAATATGTGTCCTGTACTCACCTTTAAGTATACCGACCGACTTAGAACAACTTTCTGAGTCGATCTAACGATGTCCGTCCGGCTGGTTGGCAGGCTGTATCTATGTTTAGCTCCTGTAAAAAGTACAGCTCGTAATTTCTGAAAAAATTTCAAGAAGTTTGATATATAGGTTAAAATTCACCCCAAGGACCAAACCTATTTAAAATGGTCCGAATCGTAAGACCACGAGGGAAGATAGGGACAATTTCTGCCTCTAAAAAATTATCAAACCGATTTTAATGAAATTTAAAACATAGATAGATCTATATTTATATGGACACATAAGCATGATTCTCCATGAGGCCCGAATATGGTGCACTAAAAGTGTTTTAAAATACTGTGGTGTAGGGTATCATTTAGTCGGGCTTGGCCGACTGTACTTTCGTACTCTTAGATTATTTTTTTATAATTTACTGGCTTTCCTTACTTGACAAACAAAAAACAAAACATTTTGTTTGAGTGATTGACTGTATACAAAAATTATTGGATGAATAGGCAGACTGTCTGTCTGTAGAAGAAATAGGAAAATAATAATATTACTGATAAGCCTTTCTTTTTTTGTTTTTAAGACTTTCTTTTGTTTTGAATTAGGTGATAAAAAATTTTTGTTAGGAGAAAATACACATTGTTGATAACCCCCCATTTTTTTATCTTGTGTTTATGGAGAGTCAGATGATAGAATGTTATTGTTGTTGTTTTGTTTGTTTGAGTGATCGACTGTATACGAAAATTATTGGATGGATAGCCAGACAGACAGATAGATCTTATAGAAGAAATTGGAAATTGAAAATATTGCTGATAAGCGTTTCTTTAGTGTTTGTTCCGAATTAGGTGTTGAAAAATTAATTGAGCGATTGGATTGATGTGAAAAGGCTAGTAAATGTAGGTCAACATTTTTCTATCTATAAATTATAAATTTATTGAATTATTAAAAATTTTTTTTATAGAAGCAATTGATGTTGCAATTTTTTATAGAGGATAAGGAAAAATAAAACCATTTTTGATAATGATTAATTTTAAAAATATTCGTTGGGAGAATATATTTTATGATAAGTCTTTCTTTTGTTTTTGAATTTGGTGATGAAAAATTATTGGTTGGACAGACATAAAGACAGTTTTTAGAGCAATTGATGTTTTAGAATCTAAAATTGAGATGTATTTACTTCTGATTAAGAATTGATATTAGACCCATGATTATAATTATAAACTTATACCAGCACCAACTTTAGATCGTGGCATATCTCGTTGTATACTTTAAATGAAACAGATTCCTTAATCAGTTGAACAGCTTTTTAAAACAGCTAAACAGCTAAAACAGCTAAACAGCTTTTTAAAACAGCTAAACAGCTAAAACAGCTAAACAGCTAAAACAGCTAAACAGCTAAAACAGCTAAACAGCTTTTTAAAAAAAAAGCTGTAAAGCAGAAGTAAATACATCTCAATTTTAGATTCTAAAACATCAATTGCTCTAAAAACTGTCTTTATGTCTGTCCAACCAATAATTTTTCATCACCAAATTCAAAACCAAAAGAAAGACTTATCATAAAATATATTCTCCCAACGAATATTTTTAAAATTAATCATTATCAACAATGGTTTTATTTTTCCTTATCTTCTATAAAAAATTGCAACATCAATTGCTTCTATAAAAAAAATTTTTAATAATTCAATAAATTTATAATTTATAGATAGAAAAATGTTGACCTACATTTACTAGCCTTTTCACATCAATCCAATCGCTCAATTAATTTTTCAACACCTAATTCGGAACAAACACTAAAGAAACGCTTATCAGCAATATTTTCAATTTCCAATTTCTTCTATAAGAAATATCTGTCTGTCTGGCTATCCATCCAATAATTTTCGTATACAGTCGATCACTCAAACAAACAAAACAACAACAATAACATTCTATCATCTGACTCTCCATAAACACAAGATAAAAAAATGGGGGGTTATCAACAATGTGTATTTTCTCCTAACAAAAATTTTTTATCACCTAATTCAAAACAAAAGAAAGTCTTAAAAACAAAAAAAGAAAGGCTTATCAGTAATATTATTATTTTCCTATTTCTTCTACAGACAGACAGTCTGCCTATTCATCCAATAATTTTTGTATACAGTCAATCACTCAAACAAAATGTTTTGTTTTTTGTTTGTTCAAGTAAGGAAAGCCAGTAAATTATAAAAAAATAATCTAAAAGTACGAAAGTACAGTCGGCCAAGCCCGACTAAATGATACCCTACACCACAGTATTTTAAAACACTTTTAGTGCACCATATTCGGGCCTCATGGAGAATCATGCTTATGTGTCCATATAAATATAGATCTATCTATGTTTTAAATTTCATTAAAATCGGTTTGATAATTTTTGAGAGGCAGAAATTGTCCCTATCTTCCCTCGTGGTCTTACGATTCGGACCATTTTAAATAGGTTTGGTCCTTGGGGTGAATTTTAACCTATATATCAATCTTCTTGAAATTTTTTCAGAAATTACGAGCTGTACTTTTTACAGGAGCTAAACATAGATACAGCCTGCCAACCAGCCGGACGGACATCGTTAGATCGACTCAGAAAGTTGTTCTAAGTCGGTCGGTATACTTAAAGATGAGTACAGGACACATATTTACGGTGTTACACACATCAGCACAAATGCATAATACCCTCTCCACTATTGTGGTGTGGCTATAAATAAATATCATCCAAAACAGACAGACACATTTAAATAAGCTAATTTAATACTTTTATAACCAGTTACATAATGTTCGCAATCATATTTAAAACAGCTCATGACGTGAGTTTAAACTGATATTTTATCACAATACGGTTGTTGTTTTTTTCCATTTATAAAGCTTAAGCTGTTCTAAATAACAGTTTTTGTTAAAGGTATATTAAGAGCTGTTCCAAGAACTAAAGTTGATAAATTTCTATTATTCATTTCTGTATTGGGGTACATATCAGTTTATGGGCGGTACAACAAACAGTTAAATATATATATTTAATTGTGGTCAATTGTGTTTACCTTTTTTTATATAATAAATATAATCAATAAAAGAAACCAAAAAAAAAAAAAAATCTGATTGTTTTAATTTTTATATTTTAAAATTTTTATTTATTCACTATTATCTTTTTTTTTTTTTTTTTCATAGACCAATCTTATAATCTAAATAACAATGATGGATTCATATAAACTATTTAATATACATTTACATACTTATAGTATAAATTACCATTTGATTTATATTAAATGTTCATTTGACTCCTTAAAACTATTAATTCTATATTTACATTCTTATAAACTATTTAATCTCTATTTTCATTTAGGAGAATTTCATCATCTTCCTCCATGTAGTCTCTATAATAATTAAAATTTAAGGTTTCCATGTTTGATTCTGATGATGATGAGGGTGTTGTTGACGAAGATATGCAATTTATTTTATAATGACCCCATGCATATGTATCAACATCATCTTCTCTTATATATCTCTTATCATCTGAATAGCTTAAAGTTAACTTATTTATATGTTGAGTATAGATTTGGTGAACCTTAGATCTAAATATATACATATTATCATAATATAATTTTTTTTCAAATAAACATTTTCTGAAGTCATTAACTGTAAGCTTTGATGTTATACAATGTTTAACACCTTTTATCTTCTTGATTTCATCATCAAATCTATCAATTTTTACTGAATACATCTTTGCTCTTAAACCAATGAATTCTTTTATGAGCTTACCATTGCATTCATCCTTCATCATACCCAATACTTTTTTATTTAGTAATGGAAAATTAAAGATATTATCTTTCGGGTATGCAGATGTATCGAAATGAGTGTTTATATCATTTCGAATATCCTCATGCAAATCATTTGTCTTTATATCATATATGAAGGAATCCGTATCCATATAGTTTAAATGAATATTATCAAGATATTTTGGTTTCATGTAATCATAATGAAAGTTATACATTTTCCATTTTGATAGCTCTAAAACAGAAAACCCAACATAAATTGGTTTGTTATATACAGCACTCACTCTTTTCAATTCAGTAGCCATCATATTGTCATGAATTTTAAGTGCGCTATGGAAATTATGTTTAGCTATAAAAGCTCTAGCTCCTAACCGTTTACGTTTGTTCTCCCATTCGCATACTATTTTAATATCCTTTCTCTTGTCAACATTTTCCATAGTCTTTCCATAGACAGCATTATTTAAAAGTTTAAAAAAATTTTGTTCAAATGAGTTTTTAGCTAACGTTCGATGATGATTATTCAAATCCATATATATCATTAACCAATCTGATTGATGAAATTCAAGAACTCTTTTTTTAAGAATTAATCCATGCTGAATACATTGCTGGTATGTACGGTAGTGTATTATATAGTTAGTTTTATTATTTAAATCTGCTATAAGTTTTGTCTGTTTCATTATCTCAATTTTTTTATTTTCCACACAAAATGGCAAATCATTATGAAAGTTGTGTAATGCGGATGGATATTCCAAATCTACTTCTAATATATAACCTAATGGTGAGTCGTCTTTTATATTAGTGACATTAAAATTATCAATATTTTCCATCCATTTAAAATTTTTATTGGGAAGGTATTGAGACATTGCATAGCCATATAAATTATTAACATCTAAATACATTAGATAATTTGATTCCTTGGTGGAGTCATAATCACTTATATATTTATTATTAGCTATTGAATGTCTGTTCAAATAATCATTGAACATGAATTTAAATAGTGGATAAGGAATAAAACACATTTAATCTACAGTTAATAATTTAAGCATAAGTAAACATACATTAATGTTTTTCCCACTAATGATTTAAACATCATTAAAAGTAAACAAAATTTCAGGTACTTTCCACTGATTACTTTATAAGTAAAGAAACAAACATAATTACCAACATCTGCAGTAATGATGTTGGTTTTCCCAAATTGTAATAGATAATTAGGGTTTCAGGTTAAATGTGTGATAAAACATACGCATGTGCGTTGACACACGCAGGTAACCAAGCCTCATTATTTCTTCCTACATTAGTTTAAGATTTGTTAAGTTAGCTCTTAAGGTTTTTAATTTGTAAATAAAATTTAGTGTCTTACAAACATTCAACGACAATTGTTTTAATTATTAAAGTAATTTGTACATGAGTGTCTTACAAACATTCAACGACAATTGTTTTAAATATTAAAGTAATTTGTACATGGTCCTTCGATAAAAAAAAAAGAAACAGTGACTTTAAAATATTATTATTAAAATAAATAATATAGAAGCGTAAGTCGTGGCTGAAACAGCGACTATTAACAAAAATATATAGAAGCGTTAGTCGTGGCTGAAACAGCGACTATTAAAAAAAATATATACAAGCGTTAGTCGTGGCTTAAACAGCGACAATCGAAAAAGAAGAATTTTAAAAGCCAGAAAGTTTTATAGCGAAAATAAAATGGCACAAAGACAACAATTATATGAATCGCAAAAAGAAATAAGCGATGAGATTGCTAGCATTCTAACAAAATTGGAAAGCAGTTCAGTAAGGAGTTCAACAATCAATCAATATCAAAAACGGATTGAGAGCTTAGAAGCTAAATTCAAAAGCAATGACGATAAACTTCTCAAATTAGGGAAGACGTCAGAAGACTATTTTGAGAAAAATTATTTTGAAATGGTAACAGAAATGATTGATCGATGCAAAATAGCAATGCTAAGGGAAGTACAGGTTCCTGAGGAAGATACATCGTCAATAACACGAGGAGAGATAAAAGCAATGATTCAACAATTGCTTGATGCCCAGAGAACAGAGAAAAAATTTCCGCAATTTGCTCAGGAGGCAGAAAACTATTCCAGCAAAGTTAAAGAAATCCCAGAAGAAAAAATAAAAACAAACTGGCTCATACATTTCCGAAAAGAAATTCAAAAACTGGAAGAATCTTTTTTGGATGATGGTGAAGCAAATATTTTTATATTAGAGCACAAAAAAAGTGTCTGGGAAAAGAAAATGTTGAACATAAAAAGCATATACCATGACTTAATAATCAATCATAATGTCGACGAAGACGTTGAAGAAGAATGGGAGCTGATTGAAAAACAATATGAAGAAGCCTTAAACGTATTATTAAGGAAAATATCTACACTAAAAGAAGAAAGAAAGCCAGTGGTATTAGAAGCAATAAGAATACCGAATTTTAATGGTGACATTGAGGAATGGCTATCGTTCAAAAATATGTTTAGTCAATTTGTTCATTCAAGTAATCTTCCAGCTGTAGAAAAGTTGGTAAGGCTAAAAAACCAAGTAAGAGGCGAAGCATTAAAAATAATTCAAAATCTTCAGATTACTGAAAATAATTATCAAATAGCCTGGGAAATTTTAGGCCAACGATATGATAATAAAAGAATATTGTTCACAAAGTTAGTAGATAAAATACTAGACCAACCAAACACAAACATAAATTCAGCGAGTAGCCTGAGACATTTGCTGAATATTACAAATGAAAGTATGCAAGCATTAAAGGCAATGGGAGTTCAGTTAGATGAAGCTGATCCTATTATTGCCAGAATTATGTTGAAGAAACTAGACAAAGATGGGCTAGTGTTATATGAGCAAAGCACTAAAAAATCTAAAGATATACAAAAGTTAAGCGATGTAATGAATTTCATTGAACGACAATGTGAAGCGTTAGAAGCATCATCAAGTAAGAAGCATAGCAGCAATACCAGTTACGACAAAAAACATCAAGACAGGACAACAATGCTGTCGTTTGGAAGTGGCTTCTGTAACTACTGTAAGAAGACTAATCACAAAATGTGGGAATGTACTAAATTCATAAACTTAACAGTCGAGGGTAGAAATACTTGGGTAAGAAACGCCAAGATTTGCAAAGTATGTCTAAGCCACAAAATGGATAAAAGATGTTTCCAGAAAACTAAGTGCGATAAGTGTGGAAAAATGCACCACAATATTTTGCATATTAATTACGATGAATCAGCAAAGAAGTCGCAAGAACAAAGATCAAACTCAATGAACACAAAAGCTCCAGTAGACGTTCTGCTTGCTACAGTGCAAGTCAAGGTCAAGTCAAGTAATGGGGAACTGATACTGTTAAGAGGATTAATTGATCAAGGTTCACAAGTAACCACCTTGTCAGAGGAAGCGGCTCAAATATTAGCGCTACCACGGATGAGAAGTACAACGGAAATTTATGGTTTGGGAGGCGCAATGGTTGGTATAGCCAAAGCTAAGACAAAATTAATGATAAAACCAAGATTTTTAAGTGATCAAGTTGTGGAAGTTGATGCTCTAATTTTACCACAACTTACCGGGGCACAACCAAGCCAATCATTTAAATTCAACGCAAGCGAGTGGGACAATTATGTGTTAGCAGATCCAGCACTGAATAAATCGGATCGGATAGATATTGTTTTTGGAATGGACATAATAACCAGTATAATAGAAGAAGGTGTGTTCAAGAAGGGTGGCCTGTTGGCACAGTCCACTATTTTTGGATGGATTTTATCTGGTATCATAAATAAGAAAAATAGTTCAGGTAAAGCATTGGTAGCTACATCAAATTTAGAGCGGTTCTGGAAGCTCGAAGAAGTAACCTGCAATACTACTCAAAACGAATAAGATAAAGAATGCCAAGATCTGTTCGATGAAACTACTGAAGTAGATGTTGATAACAGAATAGTGGTCAATCTGCCTATTAGGAGAGAAAGCAACCAACTAGGAGACTCCAGGAAGCAAGCGATGGCTAGACTCCTTTCCTTAGAAAAGAAACTTAATGCTAATATACAGTTACGACAAGACTATAATAAGTTTATGCAAGAATATTTAAAGCTAGGCCATATGGTACTGGAAAGTAAACCTGGTAACGGCAAATATTATTTACCACATCAAGCGGTGATTAGAGAAGAGAGCATAACTACAAAGTTAAGAGTGGTTTTCGATGCCTCGGCGAAGTCATCAAACGGAAATAGCCTTAATGATATAATGTATGTCGGACCTAGATTGCAACGTGATATATTCGATATCATTACGAAATGGAGAATATGGAAATACGTTATTACAGCAGACGTAGAGAAAATGTACCGGCAAATTAAGGTAGCACAAAAACATCAGCCTTATCAGCATATATTGTGGAGAGAAAGCAACAAAGAACGTGTTAAAGAATATAAATTAACAACGATAACATACGGAACTTCATCCGCGCCATTTTTGGCTGTACGGTCGCTATTTTTTATTGCTGATAATTGCCAAAATAAAGAAATAAGTAAAATTATCAAGGAAGATTTCTACATGGACGATCTGATGACGGGAGCTGATACAATCCATTCATGCAAACTGAAGCAAAATGACATACAAAAGGAGCTTGAGTATTATGGGTTCATGCTAAGGAAATGGTTATCAAATGATATAAGAATTATTGAGCATGTGAGCAGCCCGAGTGATAATGCAGTCATTCAAATAAAGGACGAGGAAACAGTCAAAACATTGGGACTACAATGGGATCCAAAATTAGACATCTTTAGGTTCAACGTTAGCTTTCCAAGGAACGATAAGGTCACCAAAAGACAAGCTCTCTCTGAAGTTGCGAGAATATTCGATCCGTTGGGATGGTTATCACCCGTAATAGTTGTCGCCAAGCTATTTGTACAAAAATTGTGGCTATTGAATTGTAAGTGGGACGAGCTTCTGTCGGATGACATGAATGAAGAATGGAAGCTATTTACTAATGGTTTAGTTTATCTTCAAGAAATCCGGATACCAAGATGGGTGCAATTAAAAAATAACGAAGTATTCCAGCTGCATGGGTTTGCCGATGCTTCTGAAAAAGCATACGCAGCAGTAATTTATATTAAAATCGAAGAATCTGTAATGATTCTAACATCAAAAACCAAAGTAAATCCTATAAAAAATAGGAAAACGTTGCCAAAACTTGAACTATGCGCAGCAAATCTCTTATCAAAATTGTTGTTTAAGGTAACAAATACGTTAAAAAGACAACACTCAATATACGCCTGGAGTGACTCTAAAATTACTTTAGCTTGGATTGCAAACAACAAGAATAAAGATAAGTTTGTTAGAAATCGGGTGACGGAAATATTAACATTCATTCCTAATGCCAACTGGAATTATGTTTGTAGCAAGGAGAATCCAGCAGATATAGCATCTCGAGGGATAACCGCTCAAAAACTAAGAGTTCATTCGCTTTGGTGGAATGGTCCAGAATGGTTAAAACTACCGCAACAGAAGTGGCCAAAGAACGAAGAGGTGAAAACAGTAATTGTAGCCCATACTCTAGAGGAAAATGGCAAACTCTTAAGACAATTATATGATAAATATTCAAGTTTTACGAAGTTAATAAGGGTGGTGGCGTATATTATCAGATTCACAAATAAACTTAAGAAAAAGAGATACTCGTCACAACATTTATCTATCAGCGAATTGCAGACAGCAGAAAAAAGATATTAAGATGTCATCAAGAAGTAGAGTTTTCGGAAGAGATGATAAGCATGAAAGTGAATGGAGCAGTGAGTAAAACCAGTAAGATAGTAAGCTTGTTTCCTTTTATGGACGCAGATGGTTTGCTTCGAGTGGGCGGCAGATTGCAAAACGCAAAATTACCATACGATCAGCAATACCCAATAATAATGAAGAAGTCATTTTTGACATCACTCCTGGTTAAAAGAGCTCATATGTCAACGTTACACGGTGGAAACCGACTGGTTGAAGCAACATTAAAGAAAAGGTACTGGATTCTTAACATAAAGAGTTGCATTAAAAAATATATAAGAAGCTGTGTAAGATGCATTCGCTATGGTCAAAAATTATCAGAGCAGCTAATGGGAAGTTTACCTGAGCCCCGAGTGACAATGTCTGCGCCATTTCAGCATGTCGGTGTGTATTACGCTGGTCCTGTTCAACTTAGATGTTCGAAAGGAAGGGGTCAAAGGTCATTCAAAGGCTACATAGCGGTGTTTGTATGTATGGCAACGAAGGCTATTCATCTAGAGGTTGTCAGCGATTTGACATCAGAAGCATTTCTGGCTGCTCTAAGGAGATTTTTTGGAAGAAGAGGAGCAAGTTCCGATATCTATTCTGATAATGGAACAAATTTTATTGGTGCAAATCGGATATTAGATAGAGAGTTTAAAACCGCAATACGCAATAACGAGACAATAATTCCTGTACTTCAGTCAGAAAAAATTCGATGGCATTTTATTCCTCCTGCGGCTCCTCACTTTGGTGGAATATGGGAGGCAGGAGTAAAATCAGTAAAGTTTCATTTGAAAAGAACGATTGGGGAAACTAAATTAACCTATGAAGAAATGAGTACTCTGTTAGTTCAAATTGAGGCTGTATTGAACTCTAGACCTCTAGTTGGACTTAATACTAATGATGTTAGCCAAATAGATGTATTAACTCCCGGTCATTTTTTGATAGGAAGGCCTTTAAATGATTGGCCTGAGCATATTGAAGAGAGAAGTATAAGTTCACTGGATAGATGGAAGTTAATCCAGAAGCTCAGGAAAGATTTTTGGCTAAGATGGAAGATGGAATATCTCGCTACTCTTCAACAACGTAGCAAATGGAAGTTTCCTACAGAAAACCTGAAGGAAGGTACTGTGGTACTTATCAAAGATGAAAATACTAGTCCAGCAAAGTGGCCAATGGCAAAGGTTGCAGACATCTGCTACGGCAAAGACGGAAAAGTGAGGGTTGTCACGTTAAAATTGCCAAATGGTATGCTTAAAAGATCCGTTAATAAACTTATTCCTTTAGTTAGTATCGAGGAGAAGCCAATTAAAACTCATGCAGTAAAAGCATGCTTAGCAGAGGTAAAGACTAAAGACAAGAAGCACCAGAATTGAGGTTAAGAATGTCAAAGACCACAGTATTAGTTTAAGAGGACTTCATTTTCATACTGCATCTGGACATATATCAATTATATTAATTATTATCATTATTTTAATTTTTGTTGTTTTTGTACTAAGAAAAAAATGTTGTAGCTCTAAGGAAATTGTAACAGTAAAATTTTCTACTCCACTGCCTCTGCGTAATCAAAATGTTTAGTTAGTGGTGAAATTTTGAGTTTGTAGCCGGCAGAATGTTCAAATAATCATTGAACATGAATTTAAATAGTGGATAAGGAATAAAACACATTTAATCTACAGTTAATAATTTAAGCATAAGTAAACATACATTAATGTTTTTCCCACTAATGATTTAAACATCATTAAAAGTAAACAAAATTTCAGGTACTTTCCACTGATTACTTTATAAGTAAAGAAACAAACATAATTACCAACATCTGCAGTAATGATGTTGGTTTTCCCAAATTGTAATAGATAATTAGGGTTTCAGGTTAAATGTGTGATAAAACATACGCATGTGCGTTGACACACGCAGGTAACCAAGCCTCATTATTTCTTCCTACATTAGTTTAAGATTTGTTAAGTTAGCTCTTAAGGTTTTTAATTTGTAAATAAAATTTAGTGTCTTACAAACATTCAACGACAATTGTTTTAATTATTAAAGTAATTTGTACATGAGTGTCTTACAAACATTCAACGACAATTGTTTTAAATATTAAAGTAATTTGTACAATGTCGTTTACTGCATTGTACAATACCTCCCATAATACCCCGTACAACAAAATTATACATATTAATGTCGGTTAACAATTCCAACTCAATTTTTGTTGTTTTCAACATTGCATCCCAAGACAGACCAGGGGTGGTATAGTATTGACAGGGATCTAAATTATAAATGTGTTTACAAACTTTTCTAAAATTTTCAAAAATGTCACATAGTAAAAGAACGTCTACTTTTAGATATAAAAGTAAATAATCCATTAGTGTTTTACATTTAAACGTATTCCAAACTTGTTCAGCATGTCTATATTCATCCTCACTACACGACTCATTAGAAAGTTTATTAAAGAAAAGTAAACAGGGTGGAAGTTGTGTCTCCTGAAGACGATTTACAGAATCTAGATATTCATATGGAAAAACACCTTTACGCTTCATTAAACTAAATTCCTGATCACTCATATAAATTGATTTTAGAATATTGAAATCATCATCGGATAAAAACCTTGCTAGTTTCTCTAAACTAGACGGCATGAATCGAATTGAGTCGAGAAAACGCAATTCAATAGTATTTTTTTCATTAACCGAAATTCTTTTTGAAATGGATATATATAATTCCTTATTTAAAGGAATTATATTTATATCACCTTCAATAGATGATAGCTCTCGGATAAACAAATGACAATCATATGCCGAAAGATTATGAAAAAAGATTGGGATGAAATTTGCAATCTGATATTCTTAATTACACTTGTTGTGGGCAGGACCTCTTACTTTCCTGTTAAATGACAATGATCAGCTACTCGATTTTCAATAGATAAAAATTTATTACAAATATGACAGATTGTGTCTTCTTTCTGTCTCTTCTCTTCAAGTTCTGTTAAGGAATTCATAGGATTAACTATACTTAAATAATTCCTATAAATAGTTAAAATATCCTTAACTAAACTATTAAAAAAATGATTAGGTGAGTTATCACCACTATAAACTCTAAATATATCTAAACTAGCGTCAAACGAGCATTTAATAAAATAGCTATAAGCAAATGGAATGTGTTTTTGTATAGATTTTACTTTGTTTGAATTCTGTATATTAACTGATTCTAAAATGCATTCAAAATCAGCATACACTACAAAAGGTACATCCATTTGCTTTTTAAAATTTTTAAAGCTAACTAAATTGTTATTTAAATCAGGCATTTTAGTAACCATTTTGTTACATTCCATTTTATGTTTTTGTAAAGATGACCCAGTATGGAAATGTATTAGACAGGTATTGCATATATATATTTGATCTTTATGCTTAGTTAGTTGATTACGTATCATTCTGTAATTAAATAAATAAAAAATATATATTTTTTTTAATAGCATATACCTTTTTTTATTCAAAAGCAATATACCTTGAAATATTTTTGATCCATACGTAATGGAATCTGTTATCATCTTCTAGAAGCAACAAGTTAATATGGTTTAACTTTTCTTCTTGAGTGAAGTAATATGGGCCAACTATATTATTATCCTCCAATCCAAACACATTTATACTTATTTGCGGATTATTAATTTTAAACTCGCTAATTTTATTAACAGCTAAAGGGAAACTAAGATTCTTAAAGTTTAAAAAAATTCCATTATCCATTATTATAACATCATCTTCAATATTATTTATTTTATATGCTGAACATCTCTTTGTACAATCACGAGCGACTGGATATAGTGCTGAAATAATAGCCCATTTAAAACAGTATTCATCGTGATTCTGTACGTTAATGCAAGCGTGTTTTATTTTAATTTGTTGTGTAAGTGGAATATATTGAGAGCCTTTTATGCATTTATATTTGTTAATATTAATTTCAAGGAATTTAATTTTTATTAATGTCCATCCACTATCACGTTCCTGAAACTCACTCATTTTCCTTATAAGAATATCACATTGATCTTTATAACATTGTTCAATGTCCTCTATTGTGAGCGATCATTTTTGTTTGATGGGATTTAAGGTCTACAGTACATGAGTCATCTTTGTCTTTGACTAGCATATACTCACAAAATAGTTCAAAATTTAATTTTATATTAAGATGTTTTTGTGTTGAATCTTTAATTAATGTAATTATCTGTGATTTATTTTCCTTTAAAAAATTTTCAGGAACAAGATTTTCTTCATCTTTATTTTGCAAAATGTAAGTTTTCATACGGTTGTTAAATGATGAGTTTATACAGAATAAATTATTATCAATTTGAGTAGCGTTCTTTATTTTGTGAATTAGTGAATTAGTTCTCAGATGATAATGCCACTTTATTTTTGAGATGTACTCCTTACATGTACTGCAATAATTATGAGATTCCCCCACATTCTCTTTATGCTTTCTTCAATGTGTATGTGTAAGAAGTTCTTTACGACTTGTAAATTACAAGATGCACACTTTGTAGATGTGGATGGTCGATCATGATGCAATCTAATATGACGATTTAAATTAGAATTTTTAGTATAAACTTTTCCACAAGTTTCACAATAAAAATTTGACATTTTTCTTTTTTATATATTTTTTTTTTCACAGAGCACAATTAACTGAATAGTTGAATGTTTAAAACAAGACTGATAACAATTATAGATCATTCAAAGAATTAATATACTAAACCAAGGATGTGATGGTTACAGAGGGAGAACTTTTTATAGTTTAGGGGGGAAAAATTGTGGACTTATAATCCATCATTAAGAATAAACATATTAACAATATATCGTAAAAACTTTTTTAATTTTGAAAAAAAAAACTTTTTAAATTTTAATTTTGATTATATTCTAATCAACTCAAAGAACCATAAATTCATAACCGATACACATATACATGTTAGCGATGAAATCTTAGAAAAAACTACCAATAGTTTGTAATCTGAATTTCAGATCGAACTTTTTATTTCTTAACTAAGCTAATCAGATTATCATTTGCACTTTATACATTTTCAAACTTAAAAGTTATTATAAAGTTTTATTTCTAACATTTATGAAATATTTTCAATACAAAAATTCATAAATAAATACATTTGAAGCACAGGTCGCGGACTATGACTTCGATAAAACAGACGAATATATAAATAAAAAACAGAATTATCAATCACATTGAAAAGTTTCAACTGTTTAGTTATAGTAGCGTTAGATTAGGGCAACATTTTATGGCTTATGAATAAGATAAACAGAGCTGCCAGATTGAAAAGTTTCAACTTTAAGCAGTGCTGTCTGATCAGAAAACCTATGGAATAGAATTTTTGGCTTATGGCTTAGATAAACAAAACTGTCAGATGACATTCAAATATACTTTTAAAACATATGTAAAACAGACGAATATATAAATAAAACAGAAGAATATATAAATAAAAAACAGAATTATCAATCACATTGAAAAGTTTCAACTGTTTAGTTATAGTAGTAGCGTTAGATTAGGGCAACATTTTATGGCTTATGAATAAGATAAACATAGTTACCAGATTGAAAGGTTTAAATTAATCAGTGCTGTCGGATCAGAAAACCTATGAAATATAAGTTTTGGCTTATGGCTTAGATAAACAAAACTGTCAGATTACATTCAAATATACTTACTTTTAAAACATATGGAAAAAGGGTGTGGCTTATGACTTAGATAAACAGAGCTGCCAGATTGAAAAGTTTCAACTTTAAGCAGTGCTGTCTGATCAGAAAACCTATGAAATAGAATTTTTGGCTTATGGCTTAGATAAACAAAACTGTCAAATTACATTCAAATATACCTCTAAAACATATGGAAAAATTTGTGGCTTATGACTAAGATAAACAGAGCTGTCAGATTACAATCAAGTTTACCTCTAAAACATATGGAAAAAGTTTGTGGCTTATGACTTAGATAAGCATAGTTACCAGATTACAATCAAGTATATCTCTAAAACATATGGAAAAAAGCTTGTGGTTTATGTCTTTGCTAAACACGTAATTATAATAAATTAAAGAAGAGGGTAGTTGTGGGTTCAATCCCCAACACATTTTTTGATGCTCCAACTTTTTGTATGGCGAAAGTGCCGCTGAAGCCCCATAAACACACTACTAAGAGGGCTACCAGTAGACAAACTTCGTACATGCAATTTATGGTTTTACGGGCCATTGTTTCTGCACGGAAGGGAAGAAATGTGGCCATCTAATGTTCCTCGACTAACAAGTTGCGATGTAGAGCGGAAGAAAGCAAATCCAATTACAATCAATATCGTCTGTTCCGAGGAGTTTATTTACAAAATTCAACATGGAAATTCCTTCAGGGAACTACAAAGAATACGAGGTTACGTTGTTCGATTCATTAAAAACCTAAGGATTCAAAAAACAGATCGCCCAACACACAAGGCTTTGAGTCCAATCGAGTTAGATAACTCGTTATTCATAATCATTAAAACCATTCAAAGAGCAGACTTTTCATCGGAAATCAAAATGCTTGAGAAGAGTGCTGAAATCGATAGAAAAGGCTCAATTATCAGTCTAACACCTTTTCTCGATAAGGAAAAGATTATCAGAGTTGGAGGACGACTCCACGCCTCCATATTGCCATACGATGCAAAACATCCTATGTACGTCCTGCATAATGACCCTCTCATAAAACTACTTTTTATCATGGTTCATGAAGAAAATAAGCACTGCGGACCACAAACTCTATTGTATTTAATACGGCAACGATTTTGGCCGATAAAAGGAAAAATTTCATTAATACTGGAGTTGACTACTGCGGTCCATTTTGGATACATTACAGGGTCCGAGGTAAAAAACAGACAAAGGCATATATAGCTGTATTCTGCTCCATCTTGAATTGGTTTCCGATTTAACAACCGAGGCATTCATTGGTGCATTAAAAAGATTCATTTGTCGCCGCGGTCGCTGTCAAAACATGTATTCAGATAACGCCACCAATTTTGTAGGCGCTAAGAACCAGCTATCAGAGTTAGCTGAGACTATTTATTCTGAAAAGGGTCAGGAAAGGATTATCTCCACTGCCAGTAAAATTGGAATACATTTCCACTTTATTCCACCAAGATCACCACATTTCGGAGGACTTTGGGAAGCGGCTGTAAAATCAGCAAAATACCTTCTGTTACGCAGCATTTCAACAACATCCCTAACACAAGAGGGACTAGAGACAATCGTAATGGAAATCGAGGCAATACTTAATTCTCGCCCGTTGACTCCAACATCTAATGATCCAAACGATCTTAATGCATTGACCCCTGGTCATTTTCTAATAGGCGAAGCCCTTACTTCACAAATAGACAGTAGAGCCACATCCTCAAGCAAAGCTTCGAGTCTGTCACATTGGAAGCTATTATCAAATCTCAAACAAGAATTTTGGAAGCGATGGTCTTCGGAATACTTGACTGAATTACAGCAACGCCATAAATGGAATAAACAAGGCACCAACCTTAAGGTGGGCGATATGGTAATCATAAAAGAGGACAACGTGCCCGTCATGGAATGGCCAATTGCCAGAGTTGCTCAATTATTTCCTGGTGATGATGGAATAGTTAGGGTCGGGGAAGTCAAAACATCCAAGGGACTATTTAAACGCCCAATTCACCGATTAGCTCTTCTTCCCATTGACCAAAATTCCGAACCAACCACTACCACAAACAACAATAAGGAAATACTAAACGAAGATACGCCCAACTCAGATGGAGAACCCAAAACTAAGAAACAAAGGTTCCAAAAAAATCATCTTAGCCTGGCATTACTAACGATACTAATTATGTTTCAGCTAGCGTTCGGAGCTCCTGTCGAAAATAAGAAGTTCGGTAATCAGCTAGGAATTCATTTTGAACATTTGAGTATAGTAACTCTTTCAAACACTGAGTGGAATTTACTTGTTTACTACGATTTAAAAGCTAACTGGGCCGAACCATCAGTTCTCATTGACGGTACACAATGCTTTCAGTCTTTGTGTCAGCTGATGCGACCAAATTCATCATGTATTGGAATCATTGATCATTTTAAGCATATGGAAAGTGATTTGCAACTGGAAAATCGGCTGCTTCGCACTAAAAGGGGAGCTTTAGACGTGGTAGGCAACGTTGCACATGCATTATTTGGCGTATTGGATTCTGAATACGCAAATCAAATGTCAGAAACGATACAAAGGGTTAATGAACATGAGTCATATTTACTGAAATTATTAAAAAACCAAAAATCAATTGTCGATTCAACAATCAATGTTATAAAACAAAATCAAATTGCAGCAAGTGCAAGGTTTGAATATTTAGAAAGAGAACTAAAACTATACGCTGACAATATAAGTAGTGCGCTAACACAACTTCAATTGTCTCAACTGTTTAATTCTGCAGTACTTGAATTGACTCTCATTAGTAAAAATACAATCATCTATCCTTGATGCACTTATCGACAGTCAGCACGGAAGAATCAGCCCACTTCTTCTCGCTCCTCAACAATTAAAAAATGAAATCAGCCAGATAAAAGGTCACCTGCCTTCGTCACTAAGGCTGCCATTCGCAGAAGAAGATGAGCCACTCCAATTACTTAAGCTGATGAAGGTTAAGGGTGGACTCTCGCGTCAACATGCTATTTTTAAAATAACCTTACCATTGATTGAATATGAAGAGTTTAAACTAGTCCAACTTTCCCCTGTTCCTAATATAGTAAACAAAACCATGGTAGCTATTAAACCATGCACCAACGTTTTAGGTATCAACGCTTACCGAAAGCAATTTATTCTTCTCTCAACCTCACAATTGAAGACTTGCGAAATAGTAAATCAAAACATATTTATGTGTGCCAACATTTAAATCCGTTATAACTACGGATCAGAGATGTGCGCATGTGAAATACAGCTATTCAACAATAAAACTTCGCCAACATGCAACATTGAAAAAACTGATCAAGGATGGATATCATTAAACAGCAAGAATCAATGGATTTATGCAAGTCCATCACCTTCACAGGCCACCGCAGTGTGTGACAGAGAAATTATTCCTATCTTGGTTAAAGGATCAAAACTACTCACTCTGGGTCCAGAATGTATCCTAAAACACAACTTTGCCACTATAAATGGTCGACAAACGATATCAAGTACAGTAAATTCATCATACACAAGCTTTTGCCCAGGTTCAAACTTATCATTTGTAATTCCTCACACTCATCTTGCAGACAGCAACCAACCAAGGCCTAATAAGTTTGAGATTTTATATTCAGAAAATTTAAGATATATTGAAACATTACAAAAGGCGCTAAAAGATCACATCATCATGGAACTCCCTAACGAGTTAAGTACTCATCAAAGGCATTCTTATACCATTAGCTACCTAGCCTTTTCCTTGAGTCTCATCACGCTAATAATAGCACCAATAATATTTAAGAAATCAAAAAGATATGAACTAATTAACGAATATATTAAGCTTCCAACAACACCTATACCGATGCCTCGACCACAAGAAACAATACCTCTACCGATGTCTCGACAACAAACTAAATTTACTATAGATATATAACTTACCTAGAATGTTTTTTATACCTTTTATTTTACCATTGTGCTTATTTTATCCGCCTTGTTTAATTCAACATTTCTTTTTATCCTATTTTTACTTGTTGAACGACTGTTCAACGCGGGGGAGAATGTTAAGAACATACATCCATACACTTATCCATTTGTTTACTTACTTAATGTTAAGAACATATATTCATACATTTACTCATTTGTTTATTTTCTGCTTACTGTTAAGAACACACATTCATACCAATTTATTACCCAATATTTTAATTTCTGTTTAATTTCGTCAACTGCATACACAGCATTTTAAGTTCATTAACCATTGCACATAATCACCCTTATTCTATTTGGCGTCGTCAACAGTAAACAATGCCGTTTTTTATGTTTTGTTTCAATTTCGTATTCCCGTTGGCAATATTGCCATATTGCAATGACTGTTGACATATGTTTGGTATTTTCTAAGAAAATACCAATTAAATTGCCCTTGATTTTGTCGTCGGCATTTTTAGTGTTGTCTTGTGCTGCTTTGTGTCGTGTTTTTAAAAAATTTACGTTATGGTTGGCTGCAATCATTATTTCTTGGGCGGTTTTGATATTTTTCTTCATTTGTGTTGTGTTTTGATATATTTTTTGTGGATATAATTGAAAAAATTAAAATAACAACTAAGGCCCAGAACAGACGGTTAAACGCAACTGCAACGAAACCCTTTAGAAATTATTATTTTGAAACCAGTTTCAATCGTTTTCCACACACCCTGCAACCTAAATTGTACCAGAATGTTATAAAATTATCACAATCATTTCGATTTTCTTTGAAAACAGATGAAACGCAAACAAGAGTTTCATGCACGCCGGTTTCAATGCAACTGATTTCCAATGCATTTCAAACTGGTCTCAAAATGGTCGCGTCGTGTGTGGTCCCTCAAAGGAGTCTATGGCATAAACTCAAATGAAACTCGAAAATAACTAGAAGTTGCAGTTTCGTTGCAGTTGCGTTTCACCGTCTGTTCTGGGCCTAAGTGCCAGTTCGAGAAGCTAGTGGAAGAGCTTGTAAAAAATCCATTACTAGCCAGAGGATTATGCAGGGTATCTTTTCCTAATAAATTAAATATCCCTTGCGATTAAAGAAGAGATGGTGGTCTTGTTTTTTTTTTTTTAGCTAAAATTTTGATGTGGGTTCCGTCCACACAGCCAATTACACCTGGAAATGCTGCTTTTCAAAGAAATGCAACTTTAATTTATCCATTGTGGACAAAGTTCTCTCTTCATGGCTTCCAGAATCTCAGACAAAATTTTTAAACTTGTGGCTGGGACAGTCAAAAGTGGAAATAATTTCCAACGCTGAGCTGGTACGATCCCTGGGCCAAAAAACGCAATGTTGCTGCAAATATATTGTGTTTGGAACAAACGTACCCTTTTTTAAATGAGGCTCTATTATTTCCAACACATGTTTAAAAGAAAGTTTATTCAGCCGAAAATAACTGTGAGATCTTAAAAAGGTTAAAAAAAATCCATTAGGCACTTGGGAAAATTTAATATAATAAAAAAATTTTCATTTAAACATTATGTTTTTACAAACAAATTTTTATCTAACTTAAAATTTGCACAAACAGCACAGATTTTTTTTTCTTATAAAAAAAAACAGTAAACAAAATGAATCAGCTGATTTAACATTAGAGATGTGTGCTGTATTTTATTAACATTATCGATAAATAGTCAACGGCGTCATAATACTCTTACAAAATACCAATTTAACATAGAATTGATGTTGTCTTTGATAAGGATTGCTGTTGCCTTAAAATTGCCATTGTTATTGCCGACGCCAAATAGAATAAGGGTGAATATTTGTCTACTAATAAAGTTCAGTTACGCTATTTATAAATTAGGTCATTGATTTTATGTTAAGTTAAGCAATTTAATTTTTTTGTTTGTTTTTATTAATCTAAGCATTTTCACCATTAATTACTTGTATATAAAAGAAAGTAAAAAATAAAGTAAGTTAAGTCGTTTTTTGATAATCATAATAACAGTTAAGAACGCTTTCTTCCTTTGTTTGTCAACGGGGAAATACGGGAAACTAAATTTCTTTTTTTTTTACTTTTCTATGCTTCATATGATAATTTTAAAATTTTCTATAATATTGAACTTAGAAACATAATATTATAGGTGTAGGGTCCTGAGTGAGTGATCACCTATAAGATAAAAAATGCCTAAATGGTATGGAACTGTTTGAATTTTCGTTAATATTCGACCTATAAAGATAAATTAAACATTAAACTGGGTGAATAAGAACATGTAAGGGGAGCTTTTTGGTACTTTTTCGTTCAATAGCTGGTACTTTGATTAATTTTCGTTAACATTAGGCATGGAAACATTAAATTAAGCGGGCAACGTCCTGAGTGGATGACAATACATAAAGGAGACTTTTTGATACTTTTTTGTTTTTCAATTGGTATTTTTTATACCGAACTTACAAAATTAAATTAACTCACGTAGAAGATAAATTATGAACCTGAAGGAAAAAATAAATGCTCGAAACAAATAAATTCATATATACATATTTCGATGATGATTTACAAAAAAAATTATGGTCGAATTTTGACCATTAGGCGAACACTAGTTTAAAGAAATGGGCAATATATTATTAAAATTACTAAAAGTAGCGCTACTTAATGAGGTGATACACGTAACAAATGCCAAATTAATAACAGAGATAATAAAACGATACCACGATGACCCCGCAGAGGGAGGACATTCCGGTGTTTCAAGAACTCTAAAAAAAATATAAAAAGATATAACTATTGGAAAAATATGACTCGAGATGTAACAAAATGTGCCAAAAATGCCACACAGCTAAAATAACAAAACATACGAAAATACCACTGACATTGACAAATACACCAAATAAACCTTTTGATACGGTAATTGTGGATGCTATAGGTCCACTACCAAAATCATAGTTCGGAAATGAATATGCCGTCACCATAATATGTGATATGACAAAATCTTACCTATGGTCCAGTGAAGAAGTTCCTTTCAGACATGGGTGCAGAATACAAAAACATAATACTTACAGAACTGTGTAACCTTTTGAATATTGAAAAAATAACATCAACATCTTACCATTACCAGAATCTAGGAACTGTGGAAAGAGCTCACAGAACTTTTAACGAAAATGTAAGATCATACATATCCGTTGACAAAACCGATTGGGATGAATGGCTTTAGTATTTCACGTACTGTTTTAACACTGCGCCATCTTCCGTTCATGACTATTGTCCTTATGAGTAAGTTTTTGGTAGACTTCCAAATGGGTTTCAACAGTTCAATAGTATTCCAGAAATAACACCATTATATAATATAGAAAATTATGCTAAGGAAGTTAAATTTAGGTTAGAAATAGCACATAAGAGAGCGCGAGCTATGATAGATAGGTCTAAACTTAAACAAAAATTAAATTATGATAGGTCATTTTTAGAAGTAGATTTCAGAGTAGGAGACTTAGTTTTAATTAAAAATGAAGTAGGGCACAAATTAGATGATAGATATAAAGGTCCTTATGAAATTAAAAATATAGATTTAAGAAATAATGTAAAGTTGATAAGAAAAATAATAAAGAACAGACTTAAATCTTACCATAGTTAATAAAATATTATATTCACCTACATAACTATTATAAATGTTATTTGTATTTAAGTAACAAAATTGTTTCCATATAATTAAGTATAATACATAATTGTTAAAGAATGCCCATAAAACTTTTAGTTATATGAACATTTTTCCGTAAAAGGGAGGTGTAGCGTGTCTTTTATATTAACATTGCTTGCACACATAATTTCAGTATACATTACATGCAATGAACCAGGCGCATGTTTAATGTAATACGAATAAGCCACTTAAGTTTTGTGCGCTGTGTGTGTATAACAGGCATTTCCAAAAATTTTTTGGTTGTAAGTACCAGAGAGTAAAAAATTGAGAGAATACAGCCGAAATAAAATGTTAGTAATATATTTTATAAGTTGTATAACACAAAGGTACAAAATAAAAATTTTTTGTGTTGATAAAATATTTGTAGCAATTCTTTACCAATTCAATGTCACTGATTTTAAAACTGCACCTTTTTTTATTCGGAAGCTTTTTGACTCTAAATCCGGTTCAAATATCTTATAAACAATTGTAAAAAATAAAGATTTTATTGCACGCAAATCACAGCTGATAGAAAAAAGTGCAGTTTTAAAATCAGCGACATTGATTTGGTAAAGAACGGGGGCTGATTAAAAACCATGTGAGATCAGGCCATGATGGCTTTATCGCCCATTCAAATGAAAAAAAAATAAAAAGGCTTTATCTGCCTATTGAACGAGAGATAAAGCCATCATGGCCTTATCTCACGTGGTTTTAAATCAGCCCCCCTAAAAACTGCTACAAATTTTCTATCAACACAAAAAATGTTTAATTTTGTTCCCTTGTGTTATACAACTTAAGCTACGGTCACACCTGTCAAATATTTGACGAAAAAAACGTTACCAACCGGCAAACTTATATATAATTCTCTTTAATTTCAATATTTATTTTGATCATAATACCACATCTTACATAAAACAGTTTTTTGCTATGTCTAAAAGTATAATTAGTTTTATTTTGTGATGTTAAGACAATGTTTAATCTCACTAAATATTAAAAAAAATAGTGGTTACGCATATTTGGTCAAATGTTTAATAAGTGTGACCGTAGCTTTATAAAATAAAATCTTCTAAATTTATACTTTTATGGCAGTTTCTTAATAGTAGAATGCTCTTCAAATGGGATGAACTTAATTTATTACGTTGCTTGGAACAAATAAATTTTAAGTCCGAAAAAATTTGTTCGCATAGGTAAGTAGTGCCGAATAAAGAGAGGCACTTAAATGAATTTTTTTTTAGTTCAGGATAGAACTCGCCATCCAAATCTTTCCAGAACTCTACAATATTATTTTCGTCTGGAGCATTTACTTCGCTCCGTAGTATGATTAGATCTGATTGAATATCAAATTCGTAGTTGCTTACATCGCAACGACAAGGGTTTTCGAAAAGATCTAATAGCGGTTGTAAAATTACAAAATCTTGAAACCTGTCTTGAAAATTATTGAAAAGTGTTTCAAATATTTTGGCATATTCATATCTTTTGTCGATTTCGAGATTTCTATAAACAAGTGAAGTTTTTGGAATATTGGAAAAATCACCAGTTTTAATTTGGGAACAAATTAGAAAAAGTTTTGTTTTAAAATTGTGAATGATTTTTGACAAGTCGCAAATATTGCGTTCTTTTCCTTGCAATTCCAAATTTAGTTCATTTAACATACTTGTCGTATCTGCCAAAAAAGCTAAGTCTAAAATAAAATTATTGTCTTTTAAACACTGTACTAAAACTATTTCTATTTTCTCAGTTTCTAGGAACTGAATAACTTCTTCTCTTAAATCATAAAGTCTATTCAGGCAATCACCGCGACTTAGCCACCGAACTTCTGTAAACATTTTCAGGTCACAGATCATAGCATATTTATTTTTTAAAAAGGTTAAAAATTTTTGGTGGGTAAGCGCTTGATGTCCGCCTCGAATTTTATTTATTATGTCCTCTGCTGTCTTCATAGCTGGGGTATCACTTATGAATTTCGTTGCAAGAGCGGTCTGATGAATTATGCAGTGAAAATTATGAACTGCAAATTCGTGTTTTTTTAATTGGCCTATAAGCCCATTATATTTGCCCAACATTACATTCGCTCCATCTGTGCAGACTCCAGCAAATTTGTTTATGTCTACAATGGAAAGAAGCTTTTCTGTGACAAGTAAACAAGTAAACATTGACTCAAAAATAGTGTATTCGCTGTCTACGCATCGAATACAAATTACAAGTTCACACAGATCATTTATGCCAGTGCTTTCGTCTAAACAAATTTAAAAAAATTCGCAATTAATTACTTTTTCCCTAATCGCAGATTCTACACATGTTCCTAATTGAACAGTACGACGGCCTACAGTTTGACTGGACAGGGGAAGAGACTCTATAAATTTAGTGTTATAATTAAGCCTTTCCCAAATTTTTTTCAGCAATTGCTTGATAAAAACACCATCCCACAATGGTCTTCCTTTCTTAACAATTTCCAATATTACTAAATTTGAAATCTCCTTTTTCAATTTGGGAACTGATTTTTGTTCAAAAATTTCTTCTTCTAATAACCATTTTTTCAATTTTTCTAAAAAAATGGTTTTATTTTTATAAAACAGGTCTTCTCTTTCCTTATCATTTAAATTATTTATATTATTATGAAAACGATCGCAATGCCGTTTTATAACATATTCCGTTCCTTCCTTAAATGTTGCATGGCATATAAGGCATTGGATGTTACCAAAAGCGTTTTTGACCGCACAATATTTTTTAAGTGCCATCATAAAGTTTTTTCTGTTAACCTAAAACAAAAATATGTATTAGTAGTGGTATACACAATTATGCATAGAAATGGATTTCCCTGATCTATTTATTCAAAAATAAAATAAATTACATGAGAATTATAACGTGAAAAAGTTATTTTAGTAAAAAGTTAGGGTATTCATAGTGGTAAGTAAAATAGTAAGGGTATTCACGTTGTTGTGCATACATTTTAATTCTAGCTAATGGTATATCATATCTTTTTACAAAATATCAAATGCGCACCTGAGTTTGCCTGCAAAAATGTATAGTCATTATGACAGGTCAAAGTTACGTTAAATAAATACCATAAATTAGTAAGGTTATCTCTTTGTACTCGGTTATATAATTGTAGCATAAAAAAGTAAGCAATACAAAAAGTGCGAAACAATAAAGTTTCATTAATACATCAATAAAACACATCTTCTTACCCAAAAATTTTACCTGCTGTCACATTTGCTTTAATGTGTATAGGTTTATACATAATTGTACGAAAACAAGACTTTTTTAACTTGTTTTTTAAATATTTTTACTTACTTAAGAAAAGTGTTTTCAAAGAAAAAAACCCACCGACGCGATTGGTACAGAAACAAAAATATTTTGGCAAGCACAAAATACCAACAAATTCTTGTGGTTTTTTCTTAATAATTTCTGCATTTAGGTACGTATTTTTAACGAAACAAAAAGGAACCCTTTTACAGGCATCAAATAATTTTTTTTACAAACAAAACACATATCGTTAGCTTAAATGCAAAACAATGTAGATATTATTTGAAAATTACAAATTATTAGAATACAATATTTTTTCCTTAATAATATCTGTTGACGCATTTTTATCTGAAATTTTAAAAATTGATTTTAAATCTCAAATAATTACCATTTTACAAAGTTCTTTGCTTTGCATGTAAACTAATGAAATATTATATTATTCTACATTTAAGTCTTAAAATTTGAACTCTAAATAAAAATTGCACGCAAGGCATTGGATGTTACCAAAAGCATTTTTGTCCGCACAATATTTTTTGAGTGTTTGCTGAAACAAAATAATATAGCATCCGCTAGACATGTACACTTGTCGAAGTCACATCGACGACTAAATTGAAGAGCATAAAAATATGTGTAAGTTTTGTTTTGCACAATTGTGCAAAGAAATGGAAATCCCTGGTGTATAAATACAATACTAGCAGTACACACGGTCGTCAATAGTAATACTATCACCACTCTTGCTATTGGACAAGTGTCTGCGAGATTGTAAGTAAATGCTAAGCAAACCGCTATACCTTCCACTGTAATGAAGATGCTTAAAAAGCATTTATTGTGTACTAGCATTTAACCAGCTACTTCGTTAGCGTCTCCTTTTCCTTCGTGGACATATTTTTATGCCAAAGTTTATTTTTCTAGGTTTAAACTTGTTTAAAATCTAGCATTTAACTCACTACTTTGTAATTGGGCCTTTCCTTTAATGAACATATTTATATGCCAAAGTATACATATGTATCTAGGTTTTAGCAAAAAAATTCCAACTTTTTTTATCTCTTAGGTTGATATTCACACAAGACTTTGTACCTATAATTTTGTGGTTCTAAGTTCAATATTATAGAAAATTCAAAAAGTACCACTCGTAGGACACTAAATCAAATGAAAGAAAGTTAATTTCCAGTATTATAATTTTTTATACTTTTTTCTCTCCATTTATGTCTCAAAAATTTCAGTGTTGTTGTGGGAGACCATAATTTATTACATTTATGTCATAGAATGAAGAAAATGTTTTGGTTTAAAAGATAGATGGCATGACAAAAAGGTTCCAAGATATGTACAGTAGGGGTATAACCAATTTTTTGGCATAGTACCATGAGGTCAACCATGTCCTAGAAACCACGAAAATCATAATTTTTTGTAATTTTTCTCAAAAAAGTTCACGCACCAATTGGTTTTTCTAAACCAATGCAATATTGAATATTCATTATTTTATACGCTGTTTTTTATTCTTTTTTAATTATTTTTTGTTAAAAAAGGTACAAGATACGTTTTAGTTTGCGGAAAAATCTCTTACCATCTCTAAATATTAGTGAAATTTCTAAATATTTGAGCTATTTTTTGTTTTAAATAAACATATTATTAATTTTTCTTAACCAAAAAGAAAATTAAATATTTTCAAAACTTCATCGTGGTTGGTGCGTGAATTTTTTTGACCTTAGCGAAAAAATAAATATACGTTCCCTAATAGTTGTTTATGATCTATCGGACTGTGCTATGCCAATTTTGATATTTTAAAAAATTGTTAAAAAGTTATGTCCCTAATGTACAGGTCGTACGCGTTTGCTACCCAAAACGACCAAATTTCAAAACAGTACCAGGCACCTGTCCCCTTATTTTTTTTAATGGACAACAATAAGTGTTAAATTTTGTCGATCTCTTTAATTTTGGATTTTTGAGGTTAGCGGGATCGATTTGGCCAGAGGACAACTTCCGGTCCAAAAGTCAGCTTTTTAGCTTCTGGAGTTTAGGATGTGCGATGATAAATCAGTCAGTTACTTTACAAATTTATATTATATAGAGATGGAGAAAAATGTTGTGAAAAAAGTAACAAAATTAGATTTTCGATTTTCATACCTTCAACGTTTGAATTTCAAAAATGGTCCAAATCTGTTTTATATTTTTTCGATAAGTTAAAAATGTGATACAATATTTATTTACCCTTTTACACCCCAAAAAGGCAGTACCTCAAAAAAGTACCAGACACCTTTCCGTTTATTTTTTTAATGAACAATAACTACTATTAAATTTTTTGTATCTCTTTTTGTTTAGGAGATATAAGGTTAGCGAATTTTTCTAATGAACAACCATAAGAGTAAATGTTTTTTATCTCTTTTAGTTTACGAGGTATGAGGTTCGCAGGATCGATATACATAAGTACAAAAGTACCAAAGTACCAAATGCGCATTTGTATATTTTTAGATAAGTTACAAATATTATATAATTTTTTTTCTATACGTATTGGTTTAAAAGCTAGATGGTAAAAAAAAAGTTTCAAAATACAGGTTTTATCCGTTTACTATCTAAAACGACCGAATTTCGTAAAAGTACCAGACACCAATTTTTTTTATTTAATGCACAAAAATAAATATTAATTAAAAAAGTACCAGTTTATTAAAAAAAATTCCAGTTAGAGAACGAAAAAGGAGCAAAAAATCCTTCTTACAGTTTCTCATTCACTCAGGAGCTTGCATGTTTAATTTTATGTTTCTAGATCCAATAAATACGGAAATATAAAAGGTACCAGTTAAAGAACAAAATAGTACCAAAAAGCCCTCTTAAAGATTTTCATTCACTCCGGACCTCGCATGTTTAATTTTATGTTTCTAGGTCCAATACTAACGGAAATTCAAAAAGTACCAGTTAAAGAACAAATAAGTACAATTAACTTCCCTCTTATAGATTCGTATCCACTTAGGGCATTGCATCTTGAATTTTATGTTTCTAAGTCCAATAATAACTGATATTTAAAAAGTACCAGTTTAATAAATAAAAAGTACTAATAAGCGCTTTTAGAGATTCTCATTCAGTCAGGACCATGCAGGTTTAATTTTATGTTCAATAGATCAACATTAGCGAAAATTTAAAAAAAAGTACCAGTTAAGAAACGAAAAAGTACCAAAAAGATCTCTCTAATAGATTGTCATTCACTCAAGACTTTCCATGTTTAATTTTATGTTTCTAGGTCCAATACTAACGGAAATTCAAAAAGTACCAGCTTATTAATAAAAAAGTACCAATAAGATCCCACTAAAAAATTCTCATTTACACAGGATCGTGCAGGTTTAATTTTATGTTTCTAGGTCTAATACTAACGGAAATTAAAAAAGTACCAGTAAATGAACAAAAAAGTACCAAAAACTTCCCTCTTATAGATTCTTATCCACCCAGGACCTTGCATGTTCAATTTTATCTTTCTAGGTCCAATACCAACGGAAATTCAAAAAGTACCAGTCTAAGAATAAAAAAGTACAAAAAAGTTCACTCTTATAGATTCTCATCCACCCAAGACATTGTATATTGAATTTGATGTTTCTAGGCCCAATACTAACGGAAATTCAAAAAGTACCAGTTAAAGAACAAAAAAGTTCCGTCATAGATTCTTATCAACACTGGACATTGCATGTTGAATCTCATGTTTTTAGGTCCAACATAAACGATAATTTAAAAACTACCAGTTGTAAAACCAAAAAGTTAAGTAAAATATCAAATTTCCCGTACTTCCCCTTTTTTGTACTATTTTCTCCCCCATTAAAGTATATAAAATTTCAGTATTATAGTGGCAGCCCATAATTTAGTACGAATATTTCAATGAATGGAGAAAAATGTTTTTTAAAAAGTGTACCAAAAATAGTTTAGGTTTTCACCCCTTAAATGTTCGAATTTCGAAAAAGTACCAAATACATATTCGTGTTTTTTTTGATCAGTTTCGAATGTGGTATTAACTTTGTTTCTATGTTTATTGGTTCAAAAGATAGATGGGGTGTCAAAAAAGTACTAAAATTCAGATTTTACCCGATTACTCCCTAATAGGGCCGAATTTCAAAAAAGTACCAGACACCTGTCCGCTTATTTTTCTAAAGAACAAGGAATTAAATTTTTTTTGTATCTCTTTTAGTTTTGGAGACATAAGGTTACCGAATTTTCCCGTTTTTACCCCCTTAACATTCGAATTTCCAAAAATCCCGTCTTAGTGGATCGATTTCGGGAGTGACCAATCTCTGGTCCAAATTTCAAGTGTTTCGCTTCAGGCGTTTAGGCTGTGCGATGATGAATCAGTGAGTGAGTAACTTTACAATTTTATATATCGTCATCTTAAAGACCTAATAACCTATCTGCAAAATTTAGTTTTTTATGGATTTTTATTCCCTATATCATAACGCATATGTGTGCAAAATTTTGAACATATAATATTAACGTTGACAAAGTTGTTGTACCTAGAGGACCGTTACGCACAAAAAAAGAAAAAATAAATCATCAAAAATCACGATAAAACTTAAATTTTGTTGCATAGTATAACTTAAACAAATATTAAGTACTTGTTTTTGCTAAAACCAGTAAAAGAAACTACTACTGTAATTATTTATTGTATATAATATTCATGTGTAAAGACAGTTTTATTTATTCATACTAATTAGTACTGCAGATAGGTTATTTGGTTTCCGATTTTTACAATTCCAAAAAACCTAAGTGTCATAACATAAGCTGTGATTAGAAAAACAAAATTTTCTCAACCGATATATATTACTGGTTTCATTTTAATCAAAATGTGTAATTTTCGTTTCAATATCGTTAATAGTTCCAATTTTATAACGTTTTTTCCCTCTCCTGTAAACTTATGAAAACTGCAAATAGGTTATTTCGTCATTTAGGTGACGATATGTATATAGATAGATAAAACTCGCCACAATTTTTAAATAAAATCCATTCTTGTATTTACACAAAACTGTGCGTACCAGCCGCACTGGAAATAATGAATTTAAAATAAGAATAAGAAAAGACTTTGAATTACAAAATAACAAACAAATCTTAATTTAAACAAGTAAGAAAGTATAGTCGGTCAAGCCCGACCATATGATACCCTACACCACAGTATTAAAAAAATCGTTTTGAAAGTTTGTGAGAGGCAGAAATCGCCCCCTAACTCCCCTTGTGGTCATATTTTTGAAAAACTGTGTAGCTTATGTGTCCATATAGATGTTGATCTATCTACACACAAAAAAAAATTCAAGGTAATTTTACCAATGCGTACATACATAGGTAATTTAGGTTTATATAAAAACAAAAAACTAAGTGTAATTGCCTAAGATAATTGGTAATTTATAAAATAAGTTTTGCCTAACATTTTTGTTTATATACAGGCCTGTTCTGAAAATCACATTTTATGAAAGTGATTTGAAATCACAACAAAGGTGTTCTGGGCATATTATTTTGTGATTTCAAAACGTTCAGCTACGTAAACAACTTTTTGAAATCCCTAAAACTATAAGGAATGGCAAAAATTCGGTAAAATGCTTAAATTAGCGGAAATTCGCAAAAATTTGCTATCAGCGGCATGATAGCAAAATTCTTTTATTTATTATAAATCGTCAAAGCATAAAGAATCGAAAACTTATAGAAACAAATTGCTTTTATCGCGAACATGGCTAAAATTCGCAAAAATTGCAAAATTTTAAACACACCCTAAACTTAATTTGAGATCGCTTAATCGGTTAAAAAACAAATTGTTGAAAAATAACATAAAAAGCGTTAAAAATAAGCTATAATTTTGTAAAGCAAACTTTTTGTATTTTCTTGTGCTTTCGACAATTGAAAATCACACCGAAAAACACAAAAACTGTGTGATTTACAGAACACCACAAAATCACACGTGTGATTTTAAAAGCACTGATTTATCCCATGGAACACAGGCTTTTGCACGGTATAAACTGTAAAACGATTTACTTTCAGAATAAATACAATTTATACCGTGCAAAAGCCTGTGTTCCATGGGCTAAATCAGCAACGCTTTTAACTGACCATTTTGGATGCATCAAAATATCTCGGGAACTAACCGAACGATTTTCTGCACGCATATCTTATTTTGTTCCTAAAAGTGTATTTTTTAATTTGTGTTAATTTTTTATTGAAAATATTAGTTATTTTTACTTCTCCTTTTTAGTTCCTAAATTCGACGCTAACTTTTGTTCTTATTCTGCAAATCACCATAATTGTGGTATTTTGTTTTCCCTGTTTTTAAATTCCCAAATTCGACGCTATTTCGTCGACGCTATCTTGACCCACGTGAAACTAAAATAAACTAAGTAACCTATAGGTCGTTTCTGTATTTCTCGCATCGTAAAATTTCTTACTTGAAGTGTGAAACAAAAAATTCCATCGTTTCTCGATTTATGAGATAAAAGTGTTTTTGTATTTGAATGCGAAAACAGACACAACAAATTCTGTTTATACTGGAATATTTCCAGTCAAATAAAAGCGAAACGTCAACAAAAGAAATAAATATAATAAAAACAGGGCTGACAGATTTGACGAGTTATCGTCATCTTGACGATTTTTTATTCCGATATTAACAAAGTGACGTTTTGATGATTTTTGCTAAAAAAAGTGACGAAAGCAAAAACAAAATCAAAAATATTTTATAATTTTGTTGTTACTTTCTATAGAAATTCATCTTGAATTTTTAAATTTCAAACGCTTCTATTTTGTGGCGTTGAAAATTGAAAAAAAAAAATAATATGAATGTCTGTAGAAAGCAACAACAAATTTATAAAATATTTTTGATTTTGTTTTTGTTTTTAATGAAATTGTTGGCGTTGCGTTTTACACTTAGTCTTCGAAATAAGATAATTGTAAATATTTTTATATGTTTGTTTGTTCGAAAAAAAGATATCTTTAGAAACAAGGGTTAAATTTTTATATTTATCCCTATTGTGAAAATTGTCCTCGAAATTGTTTGTCTCTTCCCTAAAAAATGTATCGGCAAGAGCCAAATTTCGAGAGAAAGTAATGGACCGACTTGGCTTATTTTAAGGATTTAATACTTCTTATATACATATACAAAATATGATTGATATTTGATATTCTTATCTTATCTTATTATATTATAGGAATAGGTAAATTAAAGATTTATATCTCAGCCAATTGTAAACCGATATAGTTAAATTTCAGTAATATACTATTTCGGACTACATACGATATAAATATAAAACAACGTTGTCACTATCAATTCCATAAAAACCCGGAATATTTATAATACTGTTATCAAAGCTGATTTAATTTAAAAATTTTCCATTTTGATCTCGGTTTTTGCAAATATGTATATATCTATTTTAAAAAAGGATGTATGTTTATTTTATTAAGCTTGGTTTCTTTTTGCTTTTGTAAAAATATTTATTTTATTTTTTGTTTAAAATTATATTTTCTCATGCCTTTGTGTGACTTCTCCAGGGGAAAATAATAATTTTAAATTGTTATCGGATTAAAGAAAATAAATAATTTTATAAAAAATAAGTCTCCAGCTTAACAAAATAAATATATAAATTTAATGAAATTATGAAATACCCATGAACTTTAATTAAGATTTTGTTTGATTATTTTATAATAAAAGTCGAAACAAATTTGTTTAAAATTGATTTTAAATTGCACGATTCTTAAAACAAAAAAGACGATATTTTTTATTTTTTTCTCAGGAAATTGACGATTTTGACACAAATTTATCTGGCAACACTGATGAAAACCAAAACAAGAAAAGGCAAAAAAAAAATTAAATATAACAAAATATAACAATTGTTTTTTGTTTATTTTCATCATATAAATTATGCATTCATCATTTATATTCCTTCTATTTTTTTATTTATTTTAAAAAAATATAAACATATTTTAAATTCAAAATATCTACATTTGGTTTTTCTCGCCACCAATTTCAAATGTGACTTATTTTGACAGTTGTTGAAAGAAACTTTTCGCAAAATATTGTTTTAGAAACACTTTTTCTCGCATCCTTCCAATAATTGCTGGAAAATTATTTAAATGACAGATAATTCTCACAAAAAAAAAAGATACAGAAACACTTGTGTGAGAAAAACCATTTTTTGTTTCATTTCACACTATTTTTGTTGCAATTCACACGTTTCATGCGAAAAGTTTTACGACGTGAGAAATACAGAAACGGGCTACTGGCGTTTCCACATGCAAGTACAAGTTCGAAAAACTCAATGCACTCACACTTTTTCACTACCATTTAAACCATTTTTGTTCATTCAGCCAATCGGCTGTTTCCTCGATTTTTCGTTGATAATACGTATACACTACTTGCAAGTAATTACCCAGCAAAAACTTTGCTTACAAAATAAGCAGAAAAATAATGAGAATTTGACGAGCCGTCTACTTACTTTTCTACTAGAAAAAGTACTTATTTTTGTTCGAGATGTCCCAAAAGTAATCCTTTATAATTTAGCCTATTATAATCTAAAAAATAATATGTTTTTTTTATACTTAAAATTTTTATAAAAATATATAGTTACACAAAGTCAATAAAGTAAAAATTTTTTTATTTTATTTTTTAATTTTTTTTTTTTTTAAATTATTTTATTTTTATTTTTTCTTATTCTATTTTACTTTATTTTTTTTTTTTCTGTCTGGCGGGATTTGATCCCGCAACCTCGGTGCTGATAGACTAGCTCTCTACCAGCTAGTCTACCGGGGCAGTGTAGTTTTTGTATTAAAAAACTATGTTTTTTGACTATAATGACTATAATGACATTTTTATTGTCATAATGAAAATATAAATTTTTCTGTATATTTAAGATATAATAATAAAGTTATTATTTAATATATAATAATGAATTCTTGAAGTCATTAAAAGTAGGATTGTAAGTAAAGTTTTTGCTGGATACTAGCATGTGGAAACGCTGGGTAAGAGTAAATCATAAAGTTTTAATAGAATGGACAATACACTTTGGTTTTACTCCTCTTCTTCCGATTCTGAGGAGAATGGGAACTTAAATTTTATAAGGAAAAAAATAAGAAACCATAGTGATCCTTTAAAATTGCCAAACAATGAGTAAGTCCGATAATTTTTAAATGTGTACATAACAAATAAAATAAAACATAACTACATATTCTTTTTCTAGGTTTAAAAAACGTTTTAGGCTCTCAAAGGAAGCATTTATTTACGTTCTGGAACTGTTGGAATATGAGGGACACCTTTGTACCAGTGTCCAGCCGAAAATTCAATTGGCAGCAACGTTGTCACTCTTGGGCACCGGAAGTTTTCAACATTCTGTTGGCAACGACTTTTTAATAGGTATTAGCCAGAGTGCAATATGCAAAATAAGCAAGCGGCTAGTAGATGAAATGGAACGCAAACTGTGTGTACAATTTATACAGTTTAATCCGAAAAATAGTGATGACTGTAAAGACTATTTCATCACAAAGCACAAAATTCCGGGCGGTAAATAAATCTGTCGTATATACATTCTTAGATATGTAAACTTATGATCAATTGGTTATTATTTACCCTTACAGTTGTTGACTGTGTAGATGGAACGCATTTTGGATTGCAGAAGCCTCCAAATGAGCATATGTTTTTTAAGCGGAAGGGCTTTCATAGTTTAAATTCAATGATCGTAAGTTAAACGTTGTTTTTTTTTTTTAGTAAAAACTAAAATTTTTATGTAATATTTAAAGATATGCGACCACAAACACACAATTTTAGCCATTAATTCCAAATATGGAGGGGCCGCACATGATTCATTTGTTTGGAGGGAATCGGAAGAAATCTTTTTGAACTAGAATATAACAACATCTTAAGGAATTTTTGGCTCTTAGGTAAAATAATTTTTTTCAGTTGTTTTAAATATAATTACATATGTATTTACGTATTAATGTTTATGGTATGTGTGATTACAGGTGATTCGGGCTATCCCTGCGAACCGTGGTTGCTGACGCCATACCGCAGTCCGAGTGAAAACTCTTTGGAATCTCATTTCAACGATGTTCATTCCAAGGCAAGATGTGTCGTTGAAAGAACAATTGGAATTTTAAAGGCGCGATGGAAAATTCTATGCCACGATAAAAGAAGTCGGCATAGTGCTGAAAAGATCGCACAATTTTCGAACGTGTGTGCTGCGTTACACAATATTTGTATAAATTTTCGTGTTCCAAACTATTAAAATGTTCAGCAGATGCCTGAAACATATCCCGCGCTTGTAATAGATGATGGCTCAGAAACAAATATAACAAAAATCGGCAAGAAAATTCGAGACAATATAAAACTAAGTTTAAAGTAATGATTAGATAGTGCTAATGATTGCTAATTAACCTTCTTTTGTGAAATTCTCTAGTTCATCAAACAATTATAATTAGTTCAACTTATTCCCATTAGATAATTGAAATTTTTATTCCAATGGTAAAACTAATTGCAATTAGTTACCATTAGCAAAAAAATTGGTTTACCTTTACAATTAGAAATCTCATTGACTTCTGCTAATGCAATTAGATATTCAATTAGGATATTTAATTGATTCTAATTCGAGCTAATTAGAAGTCAATTAGATTTCTAATTGTAAAGGTAAACCAATTTTTTTTTGCTAATGGCAACTAATTGCAATTAGTTTTGCCATTGGAATAAAAATTTCAATTATCTAATGGGAACATAGCTTGGGAATAATGATTAGAAATTCTAATGATTAGACATTGGATTAGAAATTTTAATTGTGCTGAAAAATTGATTAATTATGATTAGTCAGCCATTTTAGACGATTACTAATTGATTAGATTAGAAATAATCAAAAATCTAATCACAATTAGTGACGATTAGCTTTTCTAATCAAATCTAATCAAAACTTATCCAAAAAATAATTGATTAGATTTCTTGATTATTTTTGATTAGATTTGATTAGATCAACTATTTTTGTGAAAAGAAAATATTTATTTATCACATTTGTTGCTATATTTACATAATGTAACAGTTTTTGAATATTGCATACGGTGCACCCAGTTCTTAAACTAAACACTTGACACAGCTGGTTCTCTTTGATGCTGTGTTATTATTAATGTTAATTTTCAACGTGTTTTGTGGAAGTACAAGTATAATTTTTTTGTTTACTTAACATTAAAAGTAAAATCTTTGTTTTGTAAGATTGTAATTGTTGTTTTATTCAAATTAAAGTGTCAAAATTATTGGTAAGTAAAAATGCACGGATTTTTTTTCTTTTATTTATCTAATCACAATTAGTGACGATTAGCATTTCTAATCAAATCTAATCAAGAAATCGAATCAATTATTTTTTGGATTAGTTTTCAATCAATTGGTAATCTGAAATTTTTATCAAAATTCAATTCTTATGATTAGATTATTTTATTTCTCTAATCGTAATGATTTCTAATTCTAATCCAAGTTCCCCAGCTATGAATGGGAATTAGTTGAACTAATTCTACTAATTCATGTATGGTTTAAATACAACAGGGGAGTAATAATCATTTTAAGATTTTTGAAAATGTGTTTAAAAAAAGTAATTTATTTAGATATTTAGTTTGTACCTTTCTTTGTTACATATGTACATACTATATATAAGTTTTGTAATTAGTTACAATTCTAACCAGGGACCGAAAATTACAGTTATTTTAAAAACAGATTAATTTATACTATATTGATCCTTACGTTACATTTTTATTTTTTGAACTAAAACAACAGTTATTTTTTGATTTTTAATTTTTTGAACCAAAAACAAAATAAAAATTCGCATTTGATCAACAAGAGAGTATTAACTCGAAATTTAAAAATTTTCAGTAGAATTAAAACAATTTTTAATTTAATATTAAAGACATATGAAAAATAATTTTTAAAACAACTGTTTTATTACCAAAAAGTAGACAAAATGGCAGGATTTTTTTACAGAGACTAAATATGGCTATTACGTGCAAATTTGTTTCAAAAATTGCAAAAATAAAAATTTCCCTCGACAATAAATTTCAGTGTATTTATCAAATATGAAAAATTGGGAATTTAGCACGTCATACAAAAATCTTGATAATAAATTTTGTATTCCCGTAAATAACTTTGATAATATACTTGCATGTGTCCGTGCAGAAAACTGAATTGCCAAATTGGTTTTTTTTTTTTTTTGTTTTCTTGCGAAGACAATAGAATGAAACAATTTGTTTTTTCTTTTTAGCCACTTACAACTACAATTCGAGGCGGAAAGAACCCAACCACTCAGGGGTGTGCTGGAAATCGCAAACGCAAAACGCAAGAATTTTAAAAGTCGTTTTTTAGTAAGATTTCTGTAATAAAAGAATTTTATGACAAATATTATACAAACATTTCTCTATTAAACAGAATTTTATAACAAAAATTATAAAATTTTTATTAAAAGTGTATTATAAACAGCCTCCAAATTCTTGCGTTTTGCGTTTGCGATTTCCAGCACACCCCCCACTGTTTATTGTTGGTGTTTTGTTTAAGCTCTGATATTGTTACACGATTTTGAGTGTTTAAAATTCTTATTCGCTTTAGGGTTTTATTTGTATAATATTTTTAGCTTTTCTAAAATCTTTGGAAAAGGTTTCCTGGGGCCGGATTCCGCAACGATGAATTTTTAAGTGCACACCAACTTCAGTGTTCACTTTTGATTTGTGTGTCCGCAACGGTGAGAATAAATTATTTTGACAGTTTTAGTGAACACTAAGCCAAAATTTTTTCACTGAAAAAAATACGGTGAGCTGTGATTTTTTATTTAAAATTTTGAAATTTTTATTTTATTTTGAAATGGAGAGAACAAAAAAACCTTCCAATGAGCAAAAAGAGGCTCTTTTAGATTATATGGAAATGCATTTAGAGTTTGCTTGTGACAGGTTAGAAATTACAAATTAGAAAATGGTTAAGTTTAATTTATTTTTTGAGATTCGAATCAGCAGATGGGCCATCACTGCGGCATGAACGGTGGAAGGAACTTGCACAAAAACTCAATAGCATTGGTGGACCAGTCAAAGATCCCCAAAAATGGAGGAAATTTTGGACTGATCAAAAGTATGATAAGCATAATATTTGTTTGAAAAGTTTTGCTATATGTTTAATTTCGTTTGAAGACTTCACGTGAAGGAAAGACAGGCGCTTTTAAATGCGTCAATTAATAAAAGTGGAATCAATGGTATGAAAATATTGAAGCCGTTATCAGCTTTTGAATCCCGTATAAGTGCACTTTTGATTCCCGCAGCCGTCAGTGGTAATGAAGATGTAAGGGAAGTTTTTGCTACTACTACAACAAGAGTAAGTATACTTTTTTGGCAAACAAAATCCAAGAAATCACTGACTGTGATGATTTTCATTGATTTTGAATAGGACACCGAACCAGAGTACTTAATGAAAGAATATCTAGACGAAGAACTAGAAAAAGTGCAACATACTGAGTCAGGAACAACACAAAGAAACAATACATCTGAAAGCTCAACGACACCAAAGGTTGCAATGATAAGAATGAGGAAGCGAGCTCCTTCGGGAAGGAGATATATAAATAATGATTTTGAAGTCGAGTTTTTGGAAGTAGAACGAAGAAAACTCGAATTAAATACCAAAAGATATGAACAAGAGGTCGACAAATTTCAATGGCAGAAAACCAAGGAAGAAAAAGAATTAGAGTTAAGGGAAAGAGAACTCGAAATACGGAAAATGCAATTGAATTAATGTCCTTAATGTAATTTTTATTTCTTTTTTTTCAATAAAATATGATAATTAAAACTTATTTATAAAAAATTAAAACGTGTTATGTCTTGACGAATGCGCTGACCTTCATGTAAGCATCCATTATTGTTTTCAAGATTTACAGATTGTTGAGAATCTTCAACATCAGTATACATTGTTTCTGTTTCCAAAACATATGTCTCATTATAAACATTTGCTTTTCGAAGAATGTTATGTAAAACCACGCAAGCGTTTATAATCCGTCCGTCTTTTGTTGGTTCATAATTTAAAATACTTCCAGAAGAAATACATCGGAATCTGCTTTTTAAAATTCCTATACACCTTTCAACCATACACCGTGTACTTTTATGTGCGATGTTGTATTTTAGTTCAGACTCATTCGATGGGTTACTGTATGGTGTCATTAACCAAGGCTGAAGCGGAAATCCGTTGTCTCCCACAAGCCAAAAATTCCTTTTGCCTTCAGTGAAAAAGTCTTTAGGAATTCTTGTAATGTAGAACGACGCAAAATGTATGCATCGTGTGAAGTTCCCGGAAATTTTGCGTTCGCATATCTTATTAAATAATCTGAATCGCAAACAATTAGCACATTGATCGAATGTCCTCCTTTTCTACAATAATAAGCGTGTTCTATATTGGAAGGTGGAGAAATAATTTTTATATGAGTTCCGTCAATCAAACCTATTATCCCGGGAAATGAAAATTGCCTGAAACAATTTTCTTAAATGCTTCTTTGTTCACGTTCGTCATATATCATTAAGAATGTTTGCTACTTCATGAATGCATCGCTGAACAGATGTTTGAGACATGCACGATAAGAAATCTTGTCCTCCCCGTGTGATCCCCGAGTGTAAGTGATACTCAGTGAAAGAAGCTCCAGAGCTATCAGAACGCAGCGCTCAGAACAATTACGGGCTGCGTTCAAATGTCTTGAGACTGTCATCTAGATGAGGAAACGAAGATCCTGAAGAAGAAGAACGACGTCTGGCCCGAAAAACAAGGGTTGTCCTGGCCCAACTTCTTTCTGAGTGGTGTGCTCGACTTAACTCATACTGGTCGAGAATTGACCCCAACACTCCCAACGTCTGCCCTGCATGCGGTGGAGGCCCGCACGACGTCACCCACCTTTTCAATTGCAGGGCAAATCCGACTCATCTGAACCCCGAATCAATCTGCACTCACCCGGTAGAGGTAGCCCGGCTATTGAGTCTGGATCTAGATGAGTCAGCAGAACTCAAGAATTGATAATAGAATAAATATATGTACATGCATTTGCAGGTCGCGCTGCTACAACAACAACAACTACGTATTCTGTTGACATTACTTTCAAACTGCCGTTTTTAACTTTTGACAGCTTGAAGCGCTATTCTGTTCCCCACTTTATTTACCAATTTGGCTTCGTCGTTATTATAAAAATGCATAACAATGTTTGAATGACATTGTTATTATCCTGTTACTCCTCTTTCAAACACTTTACATTAGCTGCACTTTTATGCAGGTTACCACAATTGCGTACCTGCACATTAAGGCAGCTAAATACTTAAGCCCTGCACAAATGCATTTGAATGCCGTTTCAAGACATTTGTTTGTTTTTTAAATGTCAATTGTTAATCTACACTGCAATCAATTGAAATTGTTAATTATTTTATTTCTTTTAGGCATTTTTCGCACAAGTCGTTTTGGGCAGTCAATATTAGATAACACAATTGCTGTGCCACCAGAAAAGCCCCTACCGTCATCTTCAATACCATTTCCCACTTTTTTGTAGCAGATGCAGCTTTTCCGCTAAAGCCAAATTTGATGCGCCCTTTTCCAGGTGCAAACATAGATAGAAAAAAAAACTGTTTTCAATTATCGTTTGTCTCGTGCTCGAAGAGTAATAGAAAATTCTTTTGGTATTTTATCGGCCCGTTGGAGAATACTTCTTACAACTATAGAGTGTTCTCCTGATAACTGCGAAAGAATTGTTTTAGGATGTGTTGCGCTGCACAATTTTATAATGATGAATGACCAACAACGTTGGTATTGTCCAAGCAATTATGTGGACAGTGAAAATTCGGATGGAGCAATACATGAAGGAGACTGGCGAAACAAGATACGAGATAATGGAATTCGGCCGCTAAGATCGATGGCAACTCACATGCGGAGAAGTACTGAAAACGCTGTACAGTTAAGAAATCGTCTGGCAGAATATTTCTATAATGAAGGAGAAATTCCTTATCAGAACTTCATTTAAGGTTTTACTTCCACTAAAGCAATTTGGTTTTTTACCTTTAACTTTTTTTTTTACTAAATGTCTAAATTTACAGCCAGGCTCACGATGTCACACGTTAACGTTCGCATAGAAAATTTCATTTAAAACAAAAACAAATTTTAGAAATTTTAGAAATTATTTTTGTTTTAAATGAAATTTTCTATGCGAACGTTAACGTGTGACATCGTGAGCCTGGCTGTTAATTATATTCCTCGAGAATTGACCCCAACACTCCCAACGTCTGCCCTGCATGCGGTGGAGGCCCGCACGACGTCACCCACCTTTTCAATTGCAGGGCAAATCCGACTCATCTGAACCCCGAATCAATCTGCACTCACCCGGTAGAGGTAGCCCGGCTATTGAGTCTGGATCTAGATGAGTCAGCAGAACTCAAGAATTGATAATAGAATAAATATATGTACATGCATTTGCAGGTCGCGCTGCTACAACAACTACGTATTCTGTTGACATTACTTTCAAACTGCCGTTTTTAACTTTTGACAGCTTGAAGCGCTATTCTGTTCCCCACTTTATTTACCAATTTGGCTTCGTCGTTATTATAAAAATGCATAACAATGTTTGAATGACATTGTTATTATCCTGTTACTCCTCTTTCAAACACTTTACATTAGCTGCACTTTTATGCAGGTTACCACAATTGCGTACCTGCACATTAAGGCAGCTAAATACTTAAGCCCTGCACAAATGCATTTGAATGCCGTTTCAAGACATTTGTTTGTTTTTTAAATACTGATTGTCGATTGCTCTTTGCTAACGAATCAAATACTATATTGTGAAAAACACATAAAGCTCGAAAAAAAATATAAACACACAAATAAGGAATTTTATTTAGTGTGTTATAAACGACGGAATACGAAGTGTAAAGAGCCCGGAATATACTGCACACAACAACGAAACAAACAAATGACACTAACTACACCAAACAACAGTAACAAAATAGGTGATAAGAATTATCTTTTTTTATTATTACTAGTAAATTTGTATGGAGCAAATTAAGTTTTTATTTTAAATTATTTTGTTACGAAATTGTAAAGGCCTCATTAGTTTTTACTTTCTGTTGCCGTTCTGTTTCGTTCCTTTCTGTAGCAAATATTTTGTAATTAGTTTTTCTGTTAAAGGAATCAGCTGATTTAAAAAGAAAAAGATAATCAAACCAAAAACATTGAGATTGTGAAAAAAAAATTTGTAAAAATACCTTGTGGTTCAATAATAAAAAAAAATAAACATTAATAATTAAAAAAATTAATATTTTGTCTGATTCTGACTCTGAAAATTCGGATGTGGATGATGTAGTTGTAGGAATGAGTTTTATTAATGTGTGCAAATTGTACCAAACAATAAATGGTAAGAACAAGCGTCGTCAGCGAAGGTGGTACGCCAGACCTGCTAACACAGACTGGTTATCATCAGGATACCACCAGAAAGTTTTTAAAATAATAAAAAATATTGATGACGAGCATTTTTTCCTACACACACGAATGACAAAGGATGTTTACGAGCTTTTGTTGTCATTAATAAAAAGCTCTCTAAAAAAACCTGGCCAACGTATATCTCCCGAGAAGAGACTCTCCATAACACTCTTGTAAGCATTTAAATTTCAATTCTTTCCATTCGCGTTGTTTATTATCCAAACTAATCTTTACATTTTTGTTGCATGTATAGATATTTTGTGGAGGTTTTAATCTGGCAGGATTAATGTTAGCAAAGGCAGAATCGCCGTGTGGAGGATTAATATTTGTTTTCCCTATAACCCTTGGTTATTAAACAGCTGTCAGGGTTTCAGCCAGTGAATAGGCGTTCAAAAGAACTGCCGGAAAGATTGAGCCTCTCAAATTAAAACACAAGGCAAGTAATTGCCAAATTTTTAGTTGTTAATTTTCAAGTCTGATTTTATTTAAATTTACATGTGCTTATATACTATGTTTGAGATTTTGGCTTAGCCGTTCTAACTTATCCTAATTATCGACAGAGCTATGTTCTTCTCTGTCGGTATAATGAAAATGTCAATATTAATCATTTAAATATTATTGATTTACTCCCTGCAATTGTTCTTGCCCAATCAGAATGTTTTGAGTTTAGAATGCACTCAATTACATTCTTCACTCAATTTAGATTGATCAGTTTTGTTTTTATATATTTGTTGTCAGTCAGTTTGCCGTTATTTGATCTAGTAAAATACCCTACTCTGTTTTAGTTGGCATATATAATTATCAGAGTGGTCTAAGGGAATGCGGTGGCAACTTATGAGGTACACTACAATTTAGCGCACGCTAGCTCCATTCAATCTATTGCTTGGAGTCATAAATTAGGGAAAACCACAGTAAGAAATATTATTCTAGAGGTATGTGATGCATTGTGGTGCTTGCTGTCTCCAATTTACGCCAGTGAACCCACCACTTCACAATTCGTTGAGATTGAAAAAGATTTCGAGAGGATGTAGAATATTCCAAATTGTGTGGGAGCTATCGACGGGAAACACATAGCCTTAAAGTGTCCTCCAAACTCAGGATCTATGTTTTTCAATTATAAAAAGTTTTTTAGTGTTGTTCTAATGGCTGTTTGTGACGCAAATTATACTTTTACAGCTGTCACCGTAGGAAGTTATGGCAGTCAAAGTGATGGAGGTAAATAAATGCAATACTTTATAAAAGCATGTGTCAATTGTTAATCTACACTGCAATCAATTGAAATTGTTAATTATTTTATTTCTATTAGGCATTTTTCGCACAAGTCGTTTTGGGCAGTCAATATTAGATAACACAATTGCTGTGCCACCAGAAAAGCCCCTACCGTCATCTTCAATACCATTTCCCACTTTTTTGTAGCAGATGCAGCTTTTCCGCTAAAGCCAAATTTGATGCGCCCTTTTCCAGGTGCAAACATAGATAGAAAAAAAAACTGTTTTCAATTATCGTTTGTCTCGTGCTCGAAGAGTAATAGAAAATTCTTTTGGTATTTTATCGGCCCGTTGGAGAATACTTCTTACAACTATAGAGTGTTCTCCTGATAACTGCGAAAGAATTGTTTTAGGATGTGTTGCGCTGCACAATTTTATAATGATGAATGACCAACAACGTTGGTATTGTCCAAGCAATTATGTGGACAGTGAAAATTCGGATGGAGCAATACATGAAGGAGACTGGCGAAACAAGATACGAGATAATGGAATTCGGCCGCTAAGATCGATGGCAACTCACATGCGGAGAAGTACTGAAAACGCTGTACAGTTAAGAAATCGTCTGGCAGAATATTTCTATAATGAAGGAGAAATTCCTTATCAGAACTTCATTTAAGGTTTTACTTCCACTAAAGCAATTTGGTTTTTTACCTTTAACTTTTTTTTTACTAAATGTCTAAATTTACAGCCAGGCTCACGATGTCACACGTTAACGTTCGCATAGAAAATTTCATTTAAAACAAAAACAAATTTTAGAAATTTTAGAAATTATTTTTGTTTTAAATGAAATTTTCTATGCGAACGTTAACGTGTGACATCGTGAGCCTGGCTGTTAATTATATTCCTCATTTAAGCTTCGCAATCAGAGCAACAATTTCGTTTTTTTTTCTATCTTTTTTCTTCCCAAAGTATTTCATATATTTTCCTTTTATTTTTAAAACAAAAATGTAACTAAAATTTTTTTAAAAACGTAACTAAAGTTAAGTCTTCTTTAACTTCAGCAACAATTTGAATGAAATTGTTTCTGACGTTTAAAATAATTTTATTTAGTTTTGAATGAAAATTACACGCGACGCTCAACGACTTTTAATTTTGCCACATAAATTTTATTTGAAATTTTTTTTATTTTATAAAACTACTAAAAAAATGTTTGCGAGTTCATGTAGGAAATTAAATTTTCAACAAAAAATTTAAAACATAATTTTTTCGTAAAATTAACGTGTACACATTTTTTTTTTGGATTTTGTCGGACCGATATTAGCTTTACAATATAAAACCTTAATGTATTATTTTCTTTTTATTCATTAATTATTATCATTATTAAATTAATAACAATACAAAATGGTTGTTGTAATAATGCAAAGCAATTTATCGGAGACAAATGCTAACTTTAGCTAACATGAAGTTGTTATAATGGCCCTTAATAGTTTTACTTGCAAAAATTTTTCACATATAATTTATATGAAAAAACTGTTAAGTCGTTTAACGTCGCGTAGAATCAATGAAATGATAGAACTTAAAAAAAATAAAGAAACAGTTCAATTGTCATAACGAAAAGAAGAACTAAAACAATGTTTTTTTAGACCCTATTACCTAAGGAAAAAATTATCTTTTGTAAAAATTAATATTTTTAATAACAAATACATCCCAATAAAAAGTTCCTTAAATGTATAGAGTGGTGTTTCTAAATAAAAATTGTACCATTAAAAATTTATGTTATATGTATATGATTTATTCAATTTGAAAAATAAAATTACATATTTATTGATAAAAAAAACAAAATAAAATAATTTGTATAATTCACATTGGTCAGGTTCATAAGACGTAACTGTTGCGCAACCGTTGAGTGTTTTTCTATTCCTTTTTACGTCTTATGAACATGCCCATTCTAACTCTAAACTATATTATTATTATTACCCTGCTAGCATTGGGAAGATAATTTTTTTTTTTCAAAAATCATCTGTATAAGTCTTTTTTGAGCACTTTTGTTGATTAAAAACTGATAAATAACTTACAAGTTTTAAAATCGACACAAAAATGATTAAAAACATTTTTATTTAAAATTAAATAATATAATTCAATGTCTGCAAACTAATGAAAAACGAATCATAAATGACTCATGAAGAATAACCACGGGTAGGGTACAATTTTCTCCCGACGAACGTATCATATATGATGAAATTTTTATCGCGCTGAAACTCAAATATTAAAATTTAAAAAAAAAAAAATGCTAGCTGGGTATTTTGCAAAACAGCTAAACTATGTGAAAATATGTACATACATACTTATTTTATTGATAATTTATATGATAAATTAAACATCAGTTCAGTAGTTTATTTAATGTAGCACAAATACATATTTAGCCCAATTATGGATAAAAATTCCCCGGGAGTTTTCTCCCTTCTCCCATTTTCCTATGTAAATCCAATTGTAAAAATAGGAAAAGGGAAAAAAACTCCCGGGGAAGTTATGTTCATAATTGGGCTGATTATGTAATGCGAAGTAAAAAAAATAAAAAATAAAGTCAATTTTGTGAGATCAAGTTATACCTACAAATTTATGTAAGAACATATCGTTATGTAAAATGCACCCTTATGTAAACAAAGTTAAAGTACACATTAGTTAACCAATATATTAAGCACATTCACTTTTCTGTGCTTAATGTATTAGTTAACTAAGGTGAACTTTAACTTTTTTTTTGCATTTTTAGGGTCAGACTTTACTAATAATACAAATCACAAAGCTCGCTGTTGCAATTGCAATAGTTGGCATTTAATTAAACATTTTTATCTCTTGAAAAATTGGTAAACCTTATGTTAGACCGTTTTGCATTCTATATGACGATATGTTTATTACATACAAACAATTTTTGATTTAAATTGTAGTTTATGGAAATATTTGAAGTTTCTACATATTATTCTGGTTCTAGTTTCACTTGCATAAGCAACTCCGTTATTAAATTCATGGCTTTTGTTTGCTTGGTTTTGCTAATTGTGTTAATTGTAGCAACAACCATTTTCCCAAAGGCATGAATGGGATCAGCTTCTTTTTGTTGTGTTTTTTCTTCCTTTGACTTACAAAATTGTTTAAAAGTTTCTACTGCTTCCACAAAAAATTTGTTATTATCATCTAATTGCTTTTTGTTTTTCTGCACTTGAGAAGCTTCAGAAACTTTTTTCAGTTTACTTGCAGGTGTTGATGTTTTTTTTTTTTTTTTTTTTTTTTTAATAATAATTTATTTTTATTATTGAATCTTTCTTATCGAAATTTACAATATGTATTCAAATCTTAATTCTACTTGTTGTTTATTAGTTGTTACCTGTGTAACCACTAACTGCTGTATTCAAATTTTTAAGACTGTCTTCTAGTAAGGCTCAAAGTATCGGTTCTTTTTAGCCTCTGGTGACCTTCGAACTGAAGCAAACCCCGAGCGAGGTAGTTAGGGTGAACCATTAGTTTATCGATGTAGCTTATTGAATATTTTTTAATTTCCTCCTGGATAGTGGGGACGTTGAGATCTCTGTGGATAATATCATTACGTATATACCATGGGGCGCAGACAATTTGTCGTAATATTCTAGACTGTCTTCTTTGAAGCTTTTGGATGTTAGATGCGCATGCAGTACCCCATAATTGGATGCCATATGTCCATATTGGTTTTATGATGGACTTGTATAGAAGAACTTTGTTGTCTAAAGACAAGTTTGAGTTTCTACCGAGAAGCCAATGTAGTTGAGCTGCTTTAAGTTTCATAGCCGTTATTTTCGCTTCGATATGACGAGACCAGGTCAAACGTCTATCTATATGAACTCCCAAGTACTTTACATGGTTTTCTACCGGAACAGTGATGTTATTTATTTTTACTGCTGGGCACGTTTGTCTTCTGAGCGTGAAAGTTAAGTGAGCACATTTAGCCGGGTTAACCTTTATTCTCCATTTTTCTAGCCATGCCTCTAGTTCATTGATGTGGGACTGCAGATTTTGCGATGGACTTTTGGGTCATGGTTAACGCTAATAAATGCTGTGTCGTCTGCAAATGTAGAGGTATGCGTGCTCAGGTTTGTTGGCATATCCGCTGTGTATATTATATATAGAAGCGGTCCTAATATGCTGCCTTGGGGAACACCAGCAGTAATTTTCTTGAGGGGGGAGTATTTATCTTGCGACCTTACTATGAATGTTCTACCTGTTAGATAGCTCTCCAGAAGCTTGTGAGTGTTTTGAGGAAGCATTCGTGTTATTTTGATGAGTAGCCCATCATGCCAAACTTTGTCAAATGCTTGGGAAATGTCTATAAACAGGGCTGAGCAGTATTGCTTTTTCTCAAACGCCGATCTAATAAGGGTGACAATTCTATGCACTTGCTCTATTGTACCATGTTTCGCTCTGAATCCGAACTGGTGATCCGGGATGATGTCGTGTTCATTTAGATGAGGAGTTATACTTAAAATGAATATTTTTTCGAAAAGCTTTGATAGGATTGATAATAAGCTTATCGGTCTGTACGACGCAACCTGGCTAGCATCTTTTCCTGGCTTGGGAATCATAACAATTATAGACTTCTTCCATGAGGATGGGAAGTATCCGACTCTTAATATAGCGTTAAAAATGAACAGCAAGATTCTGGAAGCAGACGAAGGTAAGTTTCTTATCATTGACCCTGTGATACGGTCAAGTCCGGGAGATTTTCTAATATTCACTTTTTCTATTGCAGATTTTACTTGAGTAATGTTAAATTTTAATGGATGGTTTACCTTATCAGGAATGGTTGGACGACAGGAACAAGTATGTGTATCATGTGGCGTGAAAACTTTCTCAAGATGGCCCGCGAAAGCGTTTAATTTTTCATCTGTGTTTTTCGCCCAAGTGCGGTTTTCCAGTCTTAATGGAGATTCTTGGGTTATAGGGCATTTCATATGCCGTACAGCCTTCCATAAGCTATAATTGGAGTTTTTTGTGGCATCTAGGCTGCTTAGATAGCCTTCTATTGCAGACTCGTGGTTCTGTCTCAATTTGTTGCGAAGAGTTGTCAGGCATAATTGTAGTTGGGCCTTAGTGGTTGGGGAACGACTGTTTTGCCATTGTCTTCTTAACTTCCTTTTTTCTCTGATAAGGGTCTCTATATCCGTCGATGTATTGTAAGGAGCACGTTTAATTGTCCGCTTGATTGGGGTTGCATTTCTTGCTGCAGCATCCAAGACTTCTGTAAATCGGTCGACAGCTATTTGGATGTCAGATGAATTTTTTAGGGGAATGCACTGTGATAGGTGAGAGCTCACATACATTTTATACTTTAACCAATTTGTGTTTCTGTTTGGATAGGAAAACCAGTTTGCAGCTGCGGCGTCAGAGTTACATTTTAAAATGAGGATTGAAGGTGAATGATCAGACGAAAGATCATAGGAGGAACTAACTAGTACCTGATCGCGCTTGATGTTTTTGATTACAGCAAAGTCAATAAGGTCTGGTAGCTTGTTGAAGTCGGTTGGCCAATAGGTAGGCTCACCACTCGGTACCACATCAAAGTTATTTGCAGTTACGGTATTATATAGCTGATTACCTCTAGGACTAATAAGTCTGGAGCCCCAATATGTATGTTTAACGTTGTAGTCGCCAGCATCAATGAATTTCTGGCCCAATGTGGAGAAGAAGTTGAGAAATTTATCGTGTACAATTTTGTGCCTCGAGGGACAATAAACGGATGTTAACGTTAGATTGAAATCAGTAAGATTTATAGATGTGGCCTGGATACAATCTTCTTCGAACTCTGGCAATGGTAAGTGTCTGATGTGTTTGTGCACAATTATGGCTGTGCCACCACAAGCTCGTCCGCTGGGATGTTTTGTGTCATACGTAAGGTAACCATTTACCCTAAAGCAGTTTTTATGAGTAAAGTGTGTTTCAGAGACAAGAAGTACGTCGATTTCATGCCTATGAAGAAAGTTTGCAACTTCGTGTTTATGTTGGGATAACCCGTTTGCATTCCAGAAACATATTTTTAACTGGTTCATTTTTTGTTGAGTAGAACTTGCAGGAGCATGTTCTGGTTTCGCATCATTTCCTGAAACATGCTCTGCATAGTGGCCATGAAGTTATTCATAGTTTGAATTAAATTTTCAATTGAGGTAGGCATTTGTAGACCTTCCCTAGGAACATTAGCGTATGGAGGTTGCTTTGCGTTGGAAGTACTCGGGGGATTTTTCGCATTAGGGTTTCCTTTTAGGACTTGGGCATATGATTGGTTTTGTTTGTTTGTTTGTGTAGTACTAGCAATAGAGCCAGCGGCTTGGCTGGGCGCATGTGATGGACCATATTGGGAGTGAGTATATTTTTGAACTAAAGCTGGTTTTTTTAAATGCAAGAAGACTTTACAACCCCTATAGTTTGCCGTGTGATTTTCGCCACAGTTGCTGCATTTCTTGACATTTGGGTCAACTTTAGAACGATTACATTCGGCGGTTTTATGAGCGTCGCCACAAACCACACATACGTGAGGCAATTTACAATATGATTTTGTATGCCCATATTCCTGACAGTTTGTGCATTGGGAGGGACCCTTTCGTTTTATTGGCTCCTCAACAGTTATTCTTCTGTTGAGTAGGTAGCGCAAGTTGTATATGGGATGAACTGAATTTTTGGTTTTGAGAACCGATGAATCAAACGATATCTCAATGCGGTGCAGTGGTTGGGGAACTTTGTTCCTGTTCAAAATGTTATGAACCGATTTTACCTCGTACCCCTCTTGCTCTACGGCAGATTTTATTTCATCTGTAGGAACGGAACTATCTATGCCTTTTATGACAATAATCAATCCCTTAGCACTTTTTAATTGGTATGTATAGTAGCTTTTATTTTCTGCGTCCAGGTGTCTTGATATAATACGAAAGTTCGTTTCTGTACTGGCTTGAATTTTGGTCTCTTGAATTTGTCCGCGTCGTATAGAAACGACGTAGAAATTGTTCTTACCTACAAGTTGAGTCAACATGTTGACTATGCTATTTGATGTTTGCTCCCGCAGATAGATAGGTGGCGGTTTAACTTCTTTAGTGGCTGTCCCATTAGCTAATTCTGCTTCTTCATCGTCAGGTATGGATAGTACAGAGAATCTGTTACCATTTGTTGGCAAAGAGACTACGTTAGAACCTTTGTATTGTTTGGCCACGCGTTCCTGTTGGGTGGACCTAGGGCTAGCCTTTCTCTTAGTTATTGTTATATATCTGTCCATGCCTGTTTGCACTTTAGTACTTTTTGGTACAGCTCCTGTATTTGTTAATGCAAATCGTGATGTTCCAGGTTTTTCGTTATTATTCCTCTGGTCAGACGGCTTCACACTTTGAACCACATTTACGGTCGGATCAACACACTTGCTCAGGTTGGGCACACTTGAACTTAAATTTCTGTATGGAAAACCAGTTGCGCTGGCAATTTTTGCACTTAAAAAATGTTTGTTTAATTCAGGGTATCGAATGTTTTCATTGCTCACGCTCGGGGAGCTTACCACAATATACGCATTTCTGCTATTTGTGCTGGGCCTACTCTCCTTATTGGGAGTATTTGTGAGGCTCATTCACAAATCTCTTCGGGCACACTAGTTATTGTTCTTTTTTTTTTCACCTATAACAAATATTTTTTTTTTCACCTACGGTAAATATTTCTTCACTTTTTTTTTTTTTTTTTTATTATATTATTTTTTTTTTTTTTTTTTTTTTTGTATTTTTGTTACTCACTGATACACGTCCGTACTCGTCAAGAGCTAGTTCGCAACTGAGGTGTTGATGTGGCCAGCAATAACGAATCTTGAGACTCAAAGTCTTGTATTTCTATCTCCAAAGAACTTGTGTTTTGTATTGGCGACTCCGGCGTCAAAGGTTGAAAAATTTGGAAACTATTGTCATTGGATTTGAATTCATTTTCTTCAACAATATTTGCAGTTGAACGCACTCTAAAATAAAAATAAAACATTTGAATGTTTTTAAATATATGTATGTACATATGTTTAAATGGATACAGAATCAATACATAGTTTTAAATAAAAACTTACGGACGCGGAGTAATATGTGGTGTCAAAAATTCTAACTGGCTCATCAAATGCCAACGATGTTTAAATATTGCGCCACTACCAGATGAAAGGTTTTCATTCTTTTTTTCTTTAGCAAACCTGTCTCTCAGTGAAATCCATCTCTTTACGCAATTTTCTTCTAAAAAATTAATTTTATTTAATACAAAATAATCAAAAATGTTTTGCTGAGGCTTACCTGGCAAACACATTTCTTCAGAAATTCGTTTTCATACGGCCCGCTTTTTTTCTGGCAACCTACAATACTACAGTATTTGTTGAATTTGTTATATAAAATATCATTTTCTTCTACTAAAATTATAAGTTTTTCATCATCCATTTTTATTTTATTAACAAAAATAAATCACTTTTTAAAAAATTAAAGATTTCAAACAACTTTTTTTGGTTTAAAACAAAAATGTATATTTTTCATATCAAAACAAACTAATACATACGCACTTTAGGCTGTCACTTAACGTTGAATTCTATTTTCAACAGATTTGCCCGCAACAGTTCAAAACGTAAAAGTTACAACTAACCACACAGACAGACTTTCAATTGAACAGAAACAAAACAGCTGATTCATAACAGAACAGAACGTACAAACTAATTCTGCCTTAAAAGTTAGTTTTTCTGTAGTAACTTTTCAGCCATTTATGACAAATTTATTAGTTTAGCACAGTCCATTGTCTTACTTCGATCACTTTAATGCAAATAAATTTGAAGTAATTAAATTTTATGAATTCTTAAAATCAAAAAATAGTTTATTTCAATATAAATATGTATTTTTTATTATTTATTTTGCTGTCACTTACAATAACTTGACAAGTTTTTGATTTTAACAAACTGAACGGCAAAAGAACAGAAAAATTAATCAATTTTTTAATAACAAAAACAAATCAGTTGATTCGTAACAGAACAGAAAGTAAAGACTAACTGAGCCATTAGTAGTGGTATACACAATTGTGTGTGTTGTGTTTTCTTTCACATCAAATTATACATTGCGTTGATATGTTTTTTTAAGGTCAAATTTCTGCTTAACACAGATTGGTTTGAAACCAACTACTGTTTAACATTATTGGGGGATTCACAAGATGTCATAAAGTCATATGTCTTAAAATAATAACATGAAGAAATACCTCAGTTGTGAACATCCCCTCATAATTTTGTGTGCTATTTTGAATTTAAATCGGCTGATTGAAAACAAATATAAAAAAATAAATATTTACCTAAAATCAAAATATTTTTTAATTCTTATCCATGAATTAATAAATTAAATTAGATCTTTTTTGACTATTTTCCATTTTTCAGACGCAAACCACAAACAATTTTTTTTTTTGTTTGCTTACCAAACATCGAGGCCTGAGCGGATCTAATTTGACGCCGCAAGTGTTTTGTTGCAAAAATTGGTAGCCGCAGGTAAAATTTGGATTTTAGCCGGATAAAACTATAACATCAACGGCGACGGCTACAAAATTATAGCCGCTTGGCAGGCAGCGCAGGTCTTTTCTGATTAATTACGACATCACAATAAACATAGCAAGCAAAGTTTAATTAATTTAAGACACTTTTTGTTAACAAAGAAACAACAATATTTTTAAGCCATTGTAAAATGTTAGAACATTATGACAATACAACAAGATAGCACACCTTGTGAATACCCCATATGTATCATTTGAACTGATTAAAAAAAATACAGTGTTTAAAACAACAATTACTTGGTGTGGAGAACTGTGAACAAGAAACAAATGCATTTGTGCAAGGCTTTACTAAATACATTCAAGATAGCTGCAATTTTAATTTATTTGCACAAAAAATCGTGCAAAAGAGATTGTGCAGCTAAGTCAAAAAAAATTTTTTTATAATGCAAAATTTTAAAAACGTAAACAACAATGTTTTTTGGATGAAATTTCGTATGATTAACAACTTTTTTTCATTTTTTTAAATTCTTAAGATGTTTTGTCAAAATTTCACAGATATGCTTTATATTGTCAGATTTTATGTTTTGGTTATTATAAACAGAAAAACAAACTTATCCACCTGTGGTAAACTGTATAAAACTAATTTATTATATATACAAAATTTAAACAAAAAATTTTTAATTTAGAAAATTTTTGTGTTTTGTTTTAAGTTATGCTAATAATTTTTGAACTTCTTACATATTACACAGTTTACGAGTTCAATTTAATGTCAACATTTTTTTTTTGACAATGACACAAATTTATTTATATTGTATAAAAAACAGGCTTTAATCCATTAAAAGATATATAATTTAGGTTTAATAAACCATTTTAATTATACTGTTGTTGCTTAGAAGAATTAGCAAATCCATAAGTTGAAGCTTCGTTCAAAACGCTTGGATCTTCGTTTGGTGGCAATGGGTTACGAAATTGTTCTGAAGAAAGTCTTGTAAATAGAATGCCAACACCTTCAATTAGTGCTAGTAATACGCCACCTATAATAGCACTTCCAGCCATTGCAGGAACTCCTAAAAAAAAAATCATGAATTTTTAATGTAGATAAATATACATAGAGAATAACTAAAACTATAATATAACGATAACTTAACAGTATTTAAAAACAAAATATTATTTACTAGCTTAACCCTGTACGCTTTGCTACCCTGTTGAAATATTAGTAAAAAAATTTAAGACAGATATCGTGCATTAATAACACGGTTCACAACTTTTTTCTGAGATAAATTGGGGCTGCTGAACACGAATATTACATACGTTTATTTTTTTAATTGTTTTTGAGATATTCGCGAAAACCCTGTTTTTTGTATTTTATAAAGCTTTTTCCATAAATCTTAAGAGCTAATTTGTTTAATTAAGCCAAGTTTATACTGAAACAAAAATATATTTTTCCTTGCTCAGCCCATCTATGATGTTTTTATTCAATAAAAATTCACTGTAGATTTAAAACAAAATAGATTTTTTTATGTTTTTTCAAAATTCAATATATTCACCCATATCGTGAATAATTTTTCCCCTTTTCACATACTTGCAATCATGAAAAAAAGGTAATTCAAAGGAGAATAAAAACGTGAAAAAATTCCCCCAAATTTTTTCCCACGTAATTTGTTCACGTTTCCCTTAGATTTTCTCATTTTATTTTTACTAGGGAACAGCACATGAATGTAAGTTGTGCCTAGTATAAGTCGAATATTAAGGGCTAGATCCGATATATTGGTCAACAAAATGCAAAACAACAGGTTTATTGCCTGCGGATTTGTGAAGTTTTCGATAGACTCGGTGGCAGAATTTTTAAAAATATTTTACTATGTAAAATGTGCAAGAAACTAACGTTGTAGTCATACTATCCCTCTAATACTAAATATTTTGCTTTATATTTTTTACCTTTTTTTTAGAACATATCCCTGTATATTTTTTAACAATAATTTCATTGATTTTTAATGTTTTTTTATCTTTCTTCTTTTTTACATTCACTGGAACTGATAGCGTGAAAAATTTTTCACATTAGATTCGTGATTGATTTTAATTTTCGAGGGGAATGAAAATTTCAAGGGAACAAAAATTCCACTTATTATTCACGATAGGGGTGATTAAGTCCCTCCAAAAAAATTATCTTTTTTTTCATTATTTATTTATTGAATCTTCATATCGTACATGATCATAAAGAGGATATCAACCCATAATTTTTATTTTTTCATTTATATTTGTGTTTTTCATACGGGATTTCCCGGGATTCCACGAATTTTTCCCTGGAAATTTTTGCGAGAATTCCCAGGATTTTTTATTTACTTATGGCAACTTAAGTGCTGATATAATTGCAAATAAGTTCTGTTTAGAAATAGATGCAAGTTCAAATCAGATAAGTAAGGCAATGCTTGATGCTCTGAAGTTTCGAACTAGTATAAGAAGAGATTACACAATTTAATATTTTTTCAAACACCCAGATTTATGTCATTAAAACGAAAAAAATTGGTCCCACTTGCTTCAAAAAAAGTATATTTTTATATGCACAACAGCTGCGTAAAAGATTTTTTGGATAAGATTCTGATGTAGAAATTATAAATTTAATTTGGCTGAGGATACAATATACCGCCATTCACAGTCCGTAATCTAATGCAAGTGAGTTAGTTAATAGATCAACTAACGAAGCTTTTAGATATTTTATTACAAACAGCGTAACCATTGGATATTTTTTAAAAGTACCAACAAGGGGATATCTACAAAAAAGTGGAACCAAAGAAGAAATGTATTTTATCTAACAATTTCAAATAACATGATATAAAAACATTATATAATAACACTGGTTGGGTGCAAGAACTAAATTATGCTATTTATTTTTTTGGCGATTTTCGGTGAATAATTTGGCGACGAAGGTGAACAAATCAGGCAACCCTGATTCATGCAGACATAAATAAGCTATGTTCCACATGCATAGCAACTCAGTCCGAACTTGCACAAAGTTACCAAAAAGCGTCCCACATAACAAATCTTCTCCTAATACTTTGTTTTGTGTCCTGCCAGTGCCAGACAATAAATTTCGTCATCACGGTTTCTGTTCACATATGTAGGTATTTATCGCTCTTCTAATTGGGTGAGTGCTGCAGTGTCTCTTCTTCTTAAGCGAGTGTGGCCGCCATGATTTAAAATATTTCGAGCTAGTGGATTTGGGTGTTGTTCAAGTCTTTTTAAATATTTTACTGCATACTTTGTAATCATAGTTTTTACTAATGGCGCATTGAGATCCTTATGAATGTTTGAGTTTTTAACATACCAGGGAGCGGCTGTGATTATTCGAAGAAGTTTATTTTGGCGCCTTTGAATTTTTTCGATATTAGAGACCGAGGCAGTGCCCCATAGCTGAATACCGTAGCACCAGATAGGATTTAAGATAGAGTTGTAAAGTAGAAGCTTGCAATCGAGACTAAGGACAAAATTTCTTCCAATAAGCCAATGAATTTGAATGGCTTTTAGTTTCATTTGAGTTAATTTTGCTTCTATATGGTATTTCCACGTTTATCGCCGATCCAGATGTATACCGAGATATTTAACATGTGAATGTTGAATGTTACTGCAGACTCAGAAAATGGCTTCTCTGGAAAAATATCTTAAGGAACTTGATGCAACTCCACAATCGGACTACTCATTATGGCGTGCAGCTATAAATCTCAAAAGGCCAGTTGTCTCTAAACCACCATTAAGAAACTTGAATAAAAGTTGGGCAAGAAATGATGTTGAAAAAGGAAATCTGTTTGTTAATCATTTAAATACTACGTTTATACGTTGCCTATTCGCGAATACAAATTATTTGCGATTAACTAACTTACTGTTTATATGTCTATTTCTTAGTAAAAATTCTTATTTTTAAGTGATGTCAGATGGAAAATTTATTCATTTAGTAGCACGGTATGTATATAAACTTTTTATTTTTTAAATGAAAAAGATGAAAAATGATTATGTATTTTTAAATTTATTTGCACATTTTTGATTTAATTTTACTTTTGTTATCATATGAATTTGCCACATCGAAATAAAAACGTAAAACGGTTAAAAGTGTGGCAATGCTTAAAATCTTATTTGGAAATAGTGTCGTTAATCAGGAATTGTTTTTATTAGTTAGCTATTCGCAAATAAAAATTAAATTCACTGTTTATGCGGCAATATTCTCTACTTGCAATATATTTATTTGCGAATAAGTGGTGCGTATAAACGTAGTAAAAAAACGTATTTACCCCAAATATATCTCAAGATATTGCGGTCGAGTTACCACCTGTTACTGCTTGAGCAGCTTTTCCCCTCAGATTTGAGATAAGAGAAATCGAAAAAACTATTTGTGACTTAAACACTAAGAAGGCACCTGGTTTTGTTAAGATCAGCAATAAAATGCTTTTAAAGCTACCTCGCATAGCAAAGAAAATTATTGTTTTAATTTTTAATGCTATTTAACGCCTTGAATACTATCCTCAAAAATGGAAGGTTTCCTTAGTTACCATGATACCAAAGCCAGGCAAAAATCATACAAAAGTTGAGTCATATAGGCCTATAAGCTTATTATCAAATATGTCAAAGCTGTTTGAGAAATTATTAGTTTCAAAATTAACTCCGATTTTAAGTGAAAATAGATGTATTCCAAACCATCCATTCGGATTTAGAAGAAAACACAGCACAATCGAGCAGACTCATCGAATAGTAAATGTCATAAGAAAAGCATTTGAAGAAAAAAAATATTGCTTAGCACTCTTCATCGATGCTTCGCAAGCTTTTGATAAAGTCTGGCATGAAGGCTTATTACATAAATTGAAGCAAAATTTACCAGCAAACACGCACAAGCTGTTAGAAAACTACTTAGTCGGTCGTCAATTTATTATTAAAGAAGGAAATTTCTTAAGTTCACCTCAGCCAAATGGCACTGGGAGCATCCTGAGCCCTCTTTTATACTTGATTTATACTTCGGACATGCCAACAAAGAACTACACCCAAACTTCAACATTTGCAGACGATACAGCTTTTCTAAGAGTCCACGAAAACCGTTATGAAGCATCTCGTTACTTACAGCATCATATATTTCAACTAGAAATATGGTTAAGACAATGGAGGATAATGGTCAATGAGCAAAAATGCATATATATTCCATTCACCTTGCGTCGGGAATCTTGCCCCCTATTACAATTAATAATCAAATAATTCCTCAACATTCGCATGTTAGATATCGGTAAACATTTGGATCGACGATTAACGTGGAAATGCCATATAGAGACAAAATTAACTCAAGTAAAACTAAGAGCCATTCAAATTCATTGGCTTATGGGAAGAAATTCTGTTCTTAGTCTCGATTGCAAGCTTCTACTTTACAACTCTATCTTAAAGCCTATCTGGTGCTACGGTATTCAGCTATGGGGCACTGCCTCGGCTTTTAATATCGAAAAAAATCAAAGGCGCCAAAATAAACTTCTTCGAATAATCACAGCCGCTCCCTGGTATGTTAAAAACTCAAACATTCATAAGGATCTCCATGTGCCATAAGTAAAAACTATGATTACAAAATATGCAGTAAAATATATTTTTTTTTTAATTCCTTATGTTAGTCCCCCTGCAGCGCTTACCCAATTAGATGAGCGATAAACACCTATATATGTGAACAGAACCCGTGATGAAGAAAATTTTTGTTTGGCACTGGCAGGATATAAATAAAGTATTAGGATAATATTTGATTAATTTTTGTTAGTTCATATTTAATCACCCCTATCTGCGTTTCGATTCGGATCGAAATTTTCTCCGTTTTTGGCAACTTTGGTATTTTGTGCCCATGTTCTGTAACTCCCGCGTTGAAAAACTTTTTGATTGAAATGTGAGAAATGCAATAAATATACCATAAATTGAAACAAACATGTTTTTCTTACTAAACTGTTACTGTAACATTTTTGGCGAGTAATTTCCTTACGTTACAGCTATTACACACCAAAAATGTTACAGTAACAGTTTAGTGAGAAAAACATGTTTGTTTCAATTTATGGTATTTTTGTTTCATTTCTCACATTTCAATCGAAAAGTTTTTCAACGCGGGAGTTATAGAACATGGGCAGAAAATACCAAAGTTGCCAAAAACGGAGAAAAATTCGATCCGAATCGAAACGCAGAATAGGGGTCAATATATGAAGATTCAATAAATAAATAATGAAACAAAAAAAATACATACATACCTACACATATGCACATGTAAAACACATACATACATATGTATATATCAAATCGAAGCAACAACAATAGCCACCAGTAGCCCGTTTCTGTATTTCTCACATCGTAAAACTTTTCGCATGAAACGTGTGAATTGCAACAAAAATAGAGTGAAATGAAACAAAAAATGGTTTTTCTCACACAAGTGTTTCTGTATCTTTTCTTTGCGAGAGTTATCTGTCATTTAAATAATTTTCCAGCATATATTGGAAGGATGCGAGAAAAAGTGTTTCTGTAACAATATTTTGCGAAAACTTTCTTAAAAGAACTGTCAAAATAAGTCATAATTGAAATTGGGGCGAGAAAAACGAAATGTAGATATTTTAAACTTAAAATATGTTTATATTCCATTTTTTTTAAATAAATAAAAACTAGAAGAAATTTAAATGTTGAATGCATAATTTATATGATGAAAATAAACAAAACACAATTGTTTTATTTTGTTATTTTAATTGTTTTTAGCCTTTCCTTGTTTTGGTTTTATTCAGTGCTGCCAGATAAATTTGTGTCAAAATCGTCAAATTCCTGAAAAAAAAAATAATAAGATCGTCTGTTTTGTTTAAAATAATTAAAATTAATTTTAAACAAATTTTGTTCGATTTCTTTTAAAACATAGTTCATGTTCATGCCCAGCTAGCATTTTGTATCATAATTTAATCATTTAGGAATCAGCTTCACGAGCAAAATACCCGTATATGAGCTCATTTTTCAATCATAAATGATACTCCGGTTGTGAGAAAATGGTACCCTACAGATGAATTACCTGAAAGAATCATATGTGATACAATTTTTTATCCTTTTAATGTTAGTTTTTATAATCATTATTGAATCGTTTTCGTCTCATTTTTCAATCCTAAATTACATAACTTTTAATCATATTTCATATAATTTTTTCATTGCCATGTTTTTTAATTTTTCTCCGATAAAATCTGCACCATTATGGCTTTTGATTACTCAAACCAGTGCCCATGTTCTGTTACTCTCGAGTCGAGAAACTTTTCGATTGAAATAAGTGAAATGAAACAAAAATGCCATATATTGAAACAAACAGCTGTTTTTCTCACTAAACTGTGTCTGTAACTTTTTTGGCGAGTATTAGCTGTCACGTAAGGAACTTACTCGCCAATTTACAGAAAAAGTGTATCCGTAACATTTTAGTGAGAAAAGTTCCCGCTTTGAACTGTCAAAAAAACTCACGAATAAAAATGGGGCGAGAAAAAATTTCAACATTAAAAAAGCAAAATGCAAAGAAAAATAATAATAACATTTTGTTCTGGGCACATTTTTTCATTGTTTAATTATTTTGCTTTTTACATTTTTATAAAATATACGACCTTTTTCAAAGATCGTTTGCAAACAACAAACATTGAAGTCGCACATCACATTATTTGGTATAGCCGACTGTTGTATTTTCGCGGTCGTCGTTGAAAATTTTACAATTTTTGTAAATTTTGGTCGCCGTCAATAATATGTGTTACTGGCGTTCTCAACGTCTGCAATGTCACATCGGCTTCGGGTGCAATGTTATCATATTTATGACGTAACGACGTAATCTCTTTTGATATTTTTCGACATGAGTTACGGACACAATTTTTTCTCACTTTTCGAGAAACGATGGAATATTTTGTTTCACATCTTTTCGATGCGAGAAGTTCTCACTAAAGTTACAGAACATGGGTACAGCTTTATTTTGAACCAAAAAAAGAAGGAAAGAAACAATTTGCACTTACATTTATGCTCATAAATTGTCAATAATTTTTGTGCTTCTATTTTATCCAAGCTTTTTTTTATTTTCTTGATTTGGCAGAAACAAAAATTCAAAATATTTAAAAATCATTATTATATTATAACATATATATCGTCATCTTAAAGACCTTATAACCTATCTACAAAAATTTCAAAATTGAGTTATAGATTTTTTTCCGTTTATCATAACGCATATGTGTGAAAAATTTTGAACATGTTATATTACAAATGACAAAGTTTTTGCACTTAGAGGGCCGTTACGCACAAAAAAAACGAAAAAAATCATTAAAAATCTCGATAAAAGATAATTTTGTTGCATAGTGTAATTTAAACAAACATTAAGTACTTTTTTTTACTTAAACCAGTAAAAGAAACAATAACTGCTATTATTTAATGTTAATATTCATATGTATTTCATATTCATACTTATTATTACTGCAGATAGGTTATTTGGTTTCAGATTTTTACATTTCCAAATAACCAAATAACACAAGCTGCGTTTAGAAAAACAAAATTTTCTCAACGGATATATATTTCTGGCTTCATTTTAATCAAAATGTGTAATTTTCGTTTCAATATTGTAAATAGTTTCAATAGGTTATTTCGTCTTTATCATATATGAATCCATTTTCTATCACTCAAGTGATAAATCCGTTTTAAATCATCAAAACTAATCTGAAAAGATTCATTTAGGTGATTTTTACAAAAAATAATCACCCAAATGGGCATTTTATACATACATACATATAAATTGTCTATTGTTCGACCTTAATTTTGTTAAATTTATTTTATTAAGCTTGAGGTCTATTTATTATAAAATTATTTATTTTCTTTAATCCGATAACAATTTTAAGTTGTTATTTTTCCCTGAAGAATTCACACAAAGGCGTGACAAAATATCATATTGAACCAAAAAATAAAATAAATATTTTTATAAAAAAAGCCAAGTCGGTTCATTACTTCACCCGGTCTACATACAAGCAAGTATACTCTCGAAATTAAGGTTTTGGTGCGATTTTTAGTGCTATGGTGAAGGGTATATACGATTTACCATAGCTGAATATAGCATTTTAAATTGTTTTATTTAAATCATCTTGACTCAAACTTTTTTCTATATTGACTGAAAAATGGGGTAATGGTTTAATGTTTTGAACACAAACAATTGTATAATAATCACGGGAATAAAAAGTAAACACTTTTCCCTCGAAATTTTGATTTTGCCAATATATTTTTTAGGGAAGAGACAAACAATTTCGAGGACAATTTTCACAATAAGGATAAATATGAAAATTAAGGCTGCCTTGTTTCTAAAGATATCTTTTTTTGTAATGCCTAGTAACCGTACATATAAAAAGATTTAAAATTGTCTTATTTCAAAGACTAAATAATATCGTCTCTTTTTTAGAAAAAATCAGCAAACAATTTGCTGCGTTGTCTGTTTTCGCATTCAAATACAGAAACACTTTTTTTCTCACAAATCGAGAAACGATGGAATTTTTTGTTTCACACTTCATGTAAGAAATTTTACGATTTGGGAAATACAGAAACGAGCTACAGATCACCAAAACTTCTCGGTAAACCCAAACCACTATATCATTACGGTTAAGTCTCCTGTATAAAATGTGATTTTCCCGTTCAATAGAACTCATTATGGCTGAAGATGTAGACTCAAGACGATTAATGTGCTCACTACATTTAGTAACATCAGTTCTCATTTATTTTAAACTAAGGTGACCATACGTACTCTTTTTTAGAGGACAATCCTCTTTTTTAACTGGCTGTCCTCTATAAAATTTGTGTCCTCTTTTATCATCTTTTTTTCATAATCTGTCATCTTTGTCCTCTTTATTTTTAAAAGCATGACCAATATTTGCTTTTATTTTATAAATTAAAATAAAAATTTTATTCCACGGTGATAAACGGTTTTTCTGTGCAATCGTATGGAAAATGTTGTGCCATGCTTGTTCTGTTCATACCCCTACTGGACTCTCATACACTTGCAGTATAAAATTTTAAATAATTTTTTCCATGATTATTGAAGTTTAGTTGTTTTTTTTTTTTTTTTTTGTAAATAATTTTACTTAAGTAAATGTAAATTTTTATACATCGTCGGCTTAAACCTGCTAACTCCCTTTCAACAAATTTTACAGGAAAAACTTTTTATTTTTCCTATTTACTGCTTGAGAGGAGAACCAAAAATATAGTTGATTTGACACACTTCAAGTCTCAAATTGAAGAATAACTACATGCTGATCGACGAGACATATATTTCTCTACCACACGGCATCAAATCTCAATTTACTTAAAAAGTGGATGCCGCAGGTCGGCATATTAAGCCGACGATATGTAATTCTTTTTAAATCTTCTTTACATTTATTAATATGGGAATGTAAATTTGTCTGTAAAATATGTAAAAAAATCTTGAAGTCAAAAAATGTTTTTTCTTTATGTCCTCTATTTTTATTTTCAAAATCTGGTCGCCTTATTTAAACACGCACCAATATCAGCATTAATCTCCAAAACTGCAGCCGTAAAGGCATCCTTCGTGGAACAAATATCATCCTGGGCCTTCGACATATAACTGTAAATTTTTTTATTCAAACTACGAATTTCGTCATTAATAGATACAGGGTTCTCAGTGCAGTCTACACAAGAGTAAGACAATGCTTTGTTGGTCTTTAAAAACGTAACTTTCTTATCAGTAATCTTAGCACATTATGAAAATGGAACCATAAGGAGCACGATTAACATTGCTGACAGGCCTGGTTTCTTGAAATATTTACTTCACAAATATCACATGATAGAAATGCAACAGCAACAAAATTATTATTCGTCCAAATTAGCCCGCAAATTCCGCAACCACCAAGCCAACAACAGCAACAAATCAATAAAAACACAAAGCTCATCCAACGAGGTATAATGGATCATAAAGTCGTATGCCAATAAAGCAACTATTGTTTGTAACAAAATGGCCAACAAAATCAGCAAGCAGCAACAACAACAAACCAACCAAAAATACGTTGCTCACAGAGTAAGTTGATTACTTATTAAATACTCTAGATTCCAAAAAACTCCAACAATATGGATAATACCAAGTTTCTTTTATACCGATAAACTAAATGTAGTTTGTAAAAACATGATTTAATAGAAAGAAAAAGTCATTAAAAAAATTCGATCAGCCGCTATACAAATAAATCAATTATCCAGACATAGCGTTGCCAGATTATCAAATTCAAACCGCAATTGATGAGACTATAGCCATTTTGACAACATGTCAAATAAATGTTAATAACCAGGAGACGTTGAGAGCTTGGGAAATTCAACTAAATAACCACATGGCGAGAGATGAGCGAATTTCTCAAAGGGAAACCAAATTCGAAAGAGGGGTCAACTACCAAGGCACACGCATTGTACTCTCAAACAGAAAGTGGAAAATCGAAATACTGCAAAGTATGTAAAGAAAACCATCCTTTGAAGTTCTGTAAGTGATCGGATTAAATATGCATTTTCGAATAAATATTGCACTAATTGCTTGTCTCCAAGTCATTTTAAATCTAAATGTCCCAGTACAAGATAATGTTCACACAGTCAGAAAAAACATCTGAATATTTTTAGCCTTTGGTATGCCTAAATATTAATAAATTTATAGATTTTCCTCTCTTATGGGACAAGAGCAGGAGAAATCTATAAAAGTAACTAAATCTCTTTTACTCCGTAGAGCAAATGAATTTAGTTGGTGGTGGAGGAATGGATAAACAAATTTTAGGGGTTACAGTGGGTCTTCTATTTTGACGCACACGTGTTTGCTTACCTCTTGGGATTAGGGTGCCTTATGGGAAGAAAGTGCAATACGGTGGGTTCACTTCAATATACAACTTATTTATTTAAGGGGTTTTTTTCCACTTTGTGCGTTACAATATTGAATTGTTAATACAATTCTTTTAATTTAAATTTAAATGTTACAAAAGGTAAAGTTAAAAAATGTAATGAGAGAAAAAATGACTTGTGAACTGCTCTGATTGTAAGCGGAAATCGAAGTGAAGTCTTCTATTTTTTGCCGACTCGCCTTAAGCCTTGTTTTTCAATTTTTTACTCTCCAAAGCCAGGCTTGACAGTCTGGTTTTGGTGAGTACCCAATGTCAATCACTCAGTCTTCTAAATAATTCACAATAGTTACTGAAGAACCGACCGTTATTTTTAACTTATAATTAAACCACAGTTCACAATTCATTTTCAATTAATAATTTACAATATAATAAAAACTTTTAATTCATTAAATTCATTAATAAAAATTTAAATTATCATACAAAAAAAAATATATAATTAATTTTTTTCGGGTGTTCAATGTACATTGAACATGCTCCGGCCTCGAACCAAAACTGCTGGACTACTCATCCACACATAGAACTTGTGCCAGCGACTTAATGGCCTCTAAAATTACCCTCGTGTTTGGGGCAGTGGCCGTTGAGGTAGTTGTTTGTTGTGCTGGCTGCGGCGCGGTAGTTGTTGCTGCTGCTGGAGGCTGATGCTGCTGGCGTTGTGGCCTCGGCTGACGTTGTGGCCTTGGCTGACGTTGTGGCCTCGGCTGACCTTGTAGCCTTGGCCGACGTTGGTGCTGTTGACGTTGGTGCTGTTGACGTTGGTGCCGTTGACGTTGCCGGGTGGGTGGCCGCTGCTAGGGTGGTGACGGGTGAGTGTGGACCTGCGGCTGCCTAGCTGTGGCCCGGACTACCGCTAACCTCTCCCTCTGCTCCTGACGAGAGGGAATGTGAAGCATGGTGTGATGCGGTTGATCACATCGTCTGCAGGCCTCCTCTGACGTGCAGTAGTTCTGGGAATGGCTTCGTGCTAAGCAGTTAAAGCAATAGCCTAAACCCGACACCACTTCCCGCCTCCTCTCTACCGGCATGCGCTTAAATCGACGACAAAATCTTAGGCCGTGATAACCACGACATAACACGCAATATAAGACTTCTAGGTCCCTTAGTTGACCTTCATCTCCCGCCGACCCACGGCTTTGGCTACGGCTTGAACCCTGGCTTATGGTATGGCTTGGATGACGGCTTGGACTGCGGCTTCGTACCACCCTGGTAGCAGTAAGACGCCGATTTGACCTATGACTATAGAAAATAGCAAAAGACAAGTTAATAATGGGTAAATTCATAATGGAAATGGATAAGTGTCAAAGTAAAGGCATCGCCTGAAAGTTAGATGTTGATTAGAGAGGGATTAGAGGGACTGGAGGTAAGTGTTTATGAGTTTAATGCGGGATGAGTATAATAAGTAATAAGTGCAAAAATTAGTAAGAGTAAACAATGGTGGGTGAATTTGATATGGTTATAAATGATGTTATAAGAATTTTGCACAAATCTGTCTCAAATTGTCTCTTCCTTTTTCAACAAGGGAAGGTAACATAGTTTCACAATGGGTCGTGTAATTACCCCTGTGGCAATCCGTACGTCCGCCGTACGCACATTTTGATCCGAACCGACGTAAGTGTGTTCGACTCTGCCCAGTCGCCATTCACACGGTGGTAGCAAGTCATCCATTACTACCACTAGTTCTCCCACCTGTATGTTAGGCCCCGAGTCCTTCCATTTATACCGCCTTTGCAGAGCCCTTAGGTACTCGTCCTTCCATCTCACCGCGAATCGATGATGCATTGCCTTTATTTCCTCCCATCTGTTGACTACTGACATGCTTTGGAAGTCTTGCTCAGGTAGCGCCATTAAAGGCGCTCCTCGCAAAAAATGACCAGGAGTCAATGCGGCGAGGTCAGATGGATCCTCTGATAGGGCCGAGATAGGCCGTGAGTTTAGTACCTCTTCAATTCGAGCCAGAATAGTAGCAAGCTCCTCAAAATTTAGCCTCCTGCTACCGGTCACTCGCTTCAAATGAAATTTAAAACTTTTCACGGCCGCCTGCCATAAGCCGCCCATATGAGGTGCGTACGGCGGGATGAACCTCCACTCGAATCCCTGAGCGATATATTTCTGGGCAATATCCTGGGCTACCGTCCTCACAAACACGCCAAAGTCATTTTCCAGCTCTCGACTTGCTCCCAGGAAATTTTTCCCATTATCCGTTACTACCCGTTGGGGTAGTCCTCGCCTCCCAACGAAACGAGCAAAGGCAGCACGAAAGGCTGCAGTCGTCAACTCTGATCACGGTTCTAAATGAACCGCCTTCGTGCTGAAGCACACAAATACCGCCACATATCCTTTTATTACCGCTCCAGTGCGTAAGGTGGACGACTTGAGTTCAAATGGGCCGGCAAAATCTATACCGGTAACCTGAAAAGGTAAAGATAAATTGCACCTTTCTGGAGGTAAAGGTGCCATTAATTGAAAACATGATTGCTGTTTGTAAATTATGCAAGTTTTGCACTGACGTATTACCTTTTTCACTCGGGGTTTGAGACGAGAAAGGTAATACTCACTTTGCACCATTCTGCACATTTGGCTTATTTCTGCATGATAGAGAAACTCATGCAGATGTGTTAGATATAGATGGCAAAAACGGGAGTTGCCTGGCAGTATTATTGGATATTTTTCATTGTAGGGCAGAGTCTGCCATTTACCCTCATAATAGAATTTGCATCGAGAAATGGGTTTAAGGTTTTTAAAGCACTTTTTTTTTGCTATTGGCTGCGAGTTTACCAAACATTGGTATTCTTCATAAAACATTGCCTTTTGAGCCCAGACAATCAACCTCACCTTAACATGGTTCATTTCCTTTAGAGTTATTTCACTCTTGCTTGGGGGTATATCCGGCCTGAGTTTGGCCGCGATTCTGTTATAAAATTTGAAAACATACACCATCACACGAAGCGCCTTTGTGTATGATGAAAATCTGTTAAGAACATCATCATCTTGTTGAACCTCCACACACAGCGTATGGACCTCAACTGGGGTTTCACTTGCTTGCAAAGGCCTTCGCTTGGGCCATTCTGAAATGGGTTTATGCAACCATGAAGGTCCGTACCACCACTGCATGTGATTTACCAGCTCCTGCGACTTGCAGCCACGTGTACCTAGGTCTGCGGGGTTTGTATGAGTTGGCACATGCCGCCATGTTGCGCTGGGAACTAATTGGTGTATCCGCGCAATTCTGTTTGCCACGTAGGTCTCCCATGTTGACGGTGGTTTCGAGAGCCAGTCCAGAACTATGGATGAATCCGTCCATAAAAACGTTTCACAATTAGGGAAACCAAGCGCGTTCTGAACGTACTTTATCAGATTTGCTAATAAAACCGCACCGTTCAGTTCTAAACGGGGTAAACAGACCGTTTGTATAGGGGCTACTCTAGACTTTGCCAGCAATAAATTTGAAAAGGTGTTGTGGGACCCAGTTTGGCAGCGAATATACACTGTGGCACAGTATGCTGACTTTGACGCATCACAGAACCCATGAATCTGTACCTCGTCCTCGGGGGTGTATTGAATCCATCTACTAATTGAAATTTCTTCAATTTTTGAGAGATCTGCTACCAACTCCTTCCAACTCTGCATGGATTCTGCTGAAATTTCCTCATCCCAATCCAACCCCTCTAACCACAGTCGCTGCATAAGTATTTTTGCCCGGATGACTATGGGTGTAAGCCATCCTGCAGGATCAAACAGTTTTGCAACTGATGACAAAATCTGCCTTTGTGTTAAATTTGTAACCTTTTCAATGGGATCAAAACTGTAAGTGAATGCATCCGATAGTGCATTCCACTTAATCCCAAGGGTCTTAGTGGAACTCGCCTCGTGAAACCTAAGAAAATTGGAATCGTATAAATCTTCGGCTGGTAAGTCAGAAAGTAAATCATTAATATTAGCGGTTATCTTTTTTAAAGGGAATCCAGCGGATTTCAACACACTGATTAGTTGTCTCAGTGTCGAAAGAGTTTCTTCAATAGTATACCCTCCTGCTAATATGTCGTCAACATAAGTTTGGCCGCGAAGAATTGCCGCCGCTTCTGGCGACGTAACTTCACATTCAGAGGCCAATTGCAGCAGGGTGCGAATGGCTAGGTACGGGGCACAATTTACGCCGAAAGTTACGGTTTTCAACTCGTAATCCTTAACTGGGTCATCATCCTGATTTTGAAACACAATTCTTTGGTACCTTCTGTCCTCCTGATGAACCCAAATCTGCCGGTACATTTTCTGTATATCGCCACTAAAAACGTAACGATATTTTCTCCAATTCAGAATGACTGTTATTAAGTCGTTCTGAAGCGTTGGCCCAGTGTAAAGTACGTCATTCAGAGCTACCTGTGACTTCGTTTTTCTGGAGGCATTAAATACCACCCTTACCTTTGTCGTTTTATGTTCTGGATGATGGGGTAAATAAAAAGATTCATATTTACCATCATATTGAATTTCTTGAGAAGTTGTTTCCTCCATGTGCCCCAGCGTTACGTATTCTTTTAGCACGGCCTTATATTGCGACTTGAGTTCGGGGTTTTTATTTAGGGTTTGTTCCATTCTAGCATTCTGTGCCAGGGCGGTAAAACGGGATGATCCAAGATGGATTTTATCAGGGAATTCAAGTTTGAAAGGTAATCTTACCATAAATTTACCATCTTCACATCTTGTGGTAGTTTCTTTATAAATACGCTCACAATTTTCTTCTTCTACCGACTTCGGTCGATCGGTGGGTATTTCTTCGTCCTCCCAGAACCTTTTCAAAAGGGCACTTAGCTCACTAGTATCGGATTGAGTGACTGACGTGGTAAACGTATGAGCTAATTGGGTCTGCATGGGACCACTTAGCACCCAGCCAAATAGGGTATTATAAGCGGACGCTTGTCCGCAAACATCCTTTTTAATCCCCTCTAGATTAATAAACCTCTCGTAGTCGTTGCCGAGAATCAAATCTATTTGTGCTGATTTGTTGAATGAGGGATCGGCTAATTCTAAATTATCCAACTCATTGCAGCTGGGTTCCTGGAATGATCAGGTTGGGAGTCGCTTAGTAACTTTCGGCAACACTATGGCTCTTACAATTATTCTTGTGTCTGTCCTTTTCGCGTACAGCGTAAGCTCACATTCTTTAGATGCAGATTGTTTATGGCCTCCTATCCCCACGATTTCGTAGTAGGATTTTTTATACGGGAGCTGAAGACGACTTCTGACCTTTTCCGTTAAGAAGGTACGTTGAGACCCCGGGTCAATAAGAGCTCTTACCGTAAATTTTTCTCCCTGGTGCTCAATTTGCATCAATGCAGTCCGCAATAGAATGCTTTCACTCCCGGCAGAGCAATTGGCTTGTACCCGTGAGGATGTTGTTGCCCGTTCGGTCTGGCGGTCATCTTCAGCATTTCGCACCGTTTTAGGGGCAGAATTTAGTGAATTGTTTCCTTTAGTCGAACTATCTATCCTTTGAGACTCTTGAGACAAACCCAGAGCTCCCTTAGTCATGTGCAATAGGGTATTATGCGTTTTCTTACAGACCAGACAGGTATACTTACTTTTGCAATTTGCTTTGAGGTGTGAAGTCCCCAAACAATTATTGCAAAATTTATTTTGAAATACATAGTCCACTCTTTGCTGTATAGTGAAAGAGCGGAACTTAGGGCAGTTTCTTAAACTGTGGTCTTCTTTGCACAATTTGCAATTCAAATTAACCGATTCTTGAGAAACATACGTCTGCACGGCTGACTGTGACCTGTGCGATAGGGTAAAACAGTCCTTAGAATTTCGTATACTCTTAAGCCGCTCCACTGCTTCATACCTCTCTACCAAAAATTGTGACATTTGGCTCCATTTTGGCAGCTCCCGGGGGGACGTGAGCGATTGCTCCCATAACGCAAGAGTTGCGTCTGGTAATTTTGTAGATATCAACCTTATAAGAATTGGGTCCCAGCTGTCTACCTCAACACCAAGAGTTCTGAGGGTGGCCAGCGAGTCATTGACGGCAGACTGTATTCTCTGAATTGCCTCGCTATCTTCTTTGGTCGCTGCTGGGATATCAAAAAGCAATTTTATCTGGTTGTCTACCAGTACACGTTTATTTTCATACCTTATTTTCAGCGCATTACCTCTGGTTTTGTTTCGTAGATGATAAAGTTTTACTACGGGAGATAATCTAGAGTGATTTATGTATACCGCAGCGAACATGTCTCTGATTGAGGACCATTGTTCATAACTGCCTTTGAAAATCTCCGTGTCACATGGCGGCAATTTTATAAAACTATCCATTGTGTTGGGCATCATGTTAGGTTCTGGGTGGTCATATCTCGCGGTAGACTGGAAGGCGGGGGTTGGCGATGACTCAATCCGGCTGACCTTCAACCATTCACTAAGTTGCGAATAACAATGATAGTACACTTCGGAACAAGTGGAATATTCACTCTTGGCGTGCGTTTTGAATTCGGCTCCCACTATTTCATCTGGAGCCACCATAACCTTTCTGTATGAGTCCTTTAGTGTCACCCATTCTGAGTCCAGCTCCTTTAGCTTTGCATCCAGTGTCGACTCGTTATGATCCTGAATGGTACTATTATTGAACGTCTCCCCAAACTGGAGCAGATTCCCACAATCAAAGAGAAATTGCTCCTTGTAAAGGGTATTAAAAGCCGAATCAGATGTTCCTGTCGTGCTTGTCATAATTATGGCCTGGTTTGAAAATTTATAAAAATGCAGAACAAAATTAAAAAAAAAAAAAAGATTTCTTCACGTTTCGAATGAGAATTACCGGTAACTAACGGTGTGTGTGCTATGATAAATGCAAATATTGGTTAGGAATGTCACCTTTAGGCATAAGGGTAAGTTTGAATCACTATTAGCGTAAGCCTTTTATTGGAAACGAGTTAGAGTTATTGATTTCCTTTTCTTAATATTATTATTCAATTAAGAAAAAACAACAATTTCTTGGGTAATTTTATGGGGTAGGGTAACTATAGATTAGTTAAAACAATATTGTACCCAGGAAGTATATGCCTAAAGTTTATATTTGCATTTACGTTCAAATGATACGCACCGTTATCACTTTCTCATTACTTTTCGTATGGATTTAAGATCATAGATCAACTTTAATTCAATTTCAAAAAATTAACAAGGGAAGTTAAAATTTTATTAAACTATAAAAAATTGAAAAGTAAATTTTACTTAAACAAAATTCAACATTTTTCATTTTTCGAATTTATTCTATGAGCTAAATTTCAGTTATGTATTTTATAAAGCTTTTTTGTAATAGTTCTATTCCTAACATTTTTCAGAAATGACTTTATACACTACCAGACTATTATATTGTATTTTCTATTTACATTTTACCTTAGCCTTCCGTTGGAAAGCAATGAGGTATATTGAATGTACAGAAAAATTTACAATTATTAGACACCAGCAGAATGTAATGCATTTTCTGGCCCGCTACGGCCGTCGTCAGCATTCTTTGTGTCTCACTGGATAGTGTTACTTTATAAATTGAATGTATTTAACTCAACTATTTTAACAAATAGAAACTGGGAATTATTTCCTTCCGAAGGTAACTTTATATTATATTCAACATTTTTCATTTTTCGAATTTATTTATTTATTTATTTATTTATTTATTTATTTATTTATTCTATGAGTTAAATTTCAGTTATGTATTTTATAAAGCTTTTTTGTAATAGTTCTATTCCTACAATTTTTCAGAAATGACTTTATACACTACCAGACTATTATATTGTATTTTCTATTTACATTTTACCTTAGCTTTCCGTTGGAAAGCAATGAGGTATATTGAATGTACAGAAAAATTTACAATTATTAGCCACCAGCGGATGTAATGCATTTTCTGGACCGCTACGGCCGTCGTCAGCAATTGGGGATTGCTTTTAGTAAATTTATTAAAAATTTTTCTTTTTTAGTAATCCGAGGAACGCATTTGAAATTTACTAAAATTTGCAATTTGGGAAATTGCCCTTAGTAAATTTATTAAAAAATTTTTATTAACCCGATTAACGCACTTGAAATCTACTAAAATTGCAATTTGGGAAATTGCCTTTAAGTAAATTTATTAATATTTTTTATTAATCCGATTGATGAACTTGAAATCCACTAAAATTGCAATTTGGGAAATTGCCCTTTAGTAAATTTATGAAAATTTTTATAAATCCGATTGACGAACTTGAAATCTACTAAAATTGCAATTTGGGAAATTGCCCTTTAGTAAATTTATTAAAATTTCTAAAATTAACGCACTTATTAATGGGTTTATTTTAATTTTCATACAAATTTTCCCATTAGATTTTAAATATTTAAAAAATTTTCACTAAGGGTTTTTTACTCCCTCTAATAAACTCTAATTTCCACAAAAAATGAGCATTTAATATAATATAATATAATATAATATAATATAATATAATATAATATAATATAATATAATATAATATAATATAATATAATTTAATATAATATAATATAATATAATATAATATAATATAATATAATATAATATAATATAATATAATATAATATAATATAATATAATATAATATAATATAATATAATATAATATAATATAATATAATATAATATAATATAATATAATATAATATAATATAATATAATATAATATAATATAATATAATATAATATAATATAATATAATATAATATAATATAATATAATATAATATAATATAATATAATATAATATAATATAATATAATATAATATAATATAATATAATATAATATAATATAATATAATATAATATAATATAATATAATATAATATAATATAATATAATATAATATAATATAATATAATATAATATAATATAATATAATATAATATAATATAATATAATATAATATAATATAATATAATATAATATAATATAATATAATATAATATAATATAATATAATATAATATAATATAATATAATATAATATAATATAATATAATATAATATAATATAATATAATATAATATAATATAATATAATATAATATAATATAATATAATATAATATAATATAATATAATATAATATAATATAATATAATATAATATAATATAATATAATATAATATAATATAATATAATATAATATAATATAATATAATATAATATAATATAATATAATATAATATAATATAATATAATATAATATAATATAATATAATATAATATAATATAATATAATATAATATAATATAATATAATATAATATAATATAATATAATATAATATAATATAATATAATATAATATAATATAATATAATATAATATAATATAATATAATATAATATAATATAATATAATATAATATAATATAATATAATATAATATAATATAATATAATATAATATAATATAATATAATATAATATAATATAATATAATATAATATAATATAATATAATATAATATAATATAATATAATATAATATAATATAATATAATATAATATAATATAATATAATATAATATAATATAATATAATATAATATAATATAATATAATATAATATAATATAATATAATATAATATAATATAATATAATATAATATAATATAATATAATATAATATAATATAATATAATATAATATAATATAATATAATATAATATAATATAATATAATATAATATAATATAATATAATATAATATAATATAATATAATATAATATAATATTATATTATATTATATTATATTATATTATATAATATAATATAATATAATATAATATAATATAATATAATATAATATAATATAATATAATATAATATAATATAATATAATATAATATAATATAATATAATATAATATAATATAATATAATATAATATAATATAATATAATATAATATAATATAATATAATATAATATAATATAATATAATATAATATAATATAATATAATATAATATAATATAATATAATATAATATAATATAATATAATATAATATAATATAATATAATATAGTAAAAATGAATACTAGGTTTTCAAACTTTTATTTATTTTTACGAAGTGTTCGTAAATTTTCGACGTGGACTGTATTTTTTTTTTAAGTTACAGCACAGTATTCCGGCTATAGCTAAATTTAGCAAACAAATTAAGAATTTCTTCAATTTGTTGCTTTTTAAGAGCGCAATGTTTTTTTTTTTTTTTTCTTTTAGTTGAAAGAGCTCAACTAAATTATGGTATGTGTGTATATGTTTGTTTGATTGAAAGGTAGGTATTTTAAGGAGTTCACTTTATACAAAGAGCGTAAATGATATTGATGCCTTGTGTTTGTTTATGTGTGTGTATGTTTAAATTGAATGTGTTAAGGGGAACCACTTCAAGAGAACGTTGTCCCTTGCTAGTTCAATGTTAATGATGTGTGTGTGTGAATTGAATGGGTAAAGGGGAAACAATTCAAGAGAACGTTGTCCCTTGCTAGTTCAATGTTAATGATGTGTGTGTGTGTGAATGTGGATGGCATTGAGAAGGAGAAAAAATAGCCTTTTTTCATGAGGAATGTATTTTAACCATGATTTTTCCCTCTACTAATGTGCATATGGATGTACTACGTACGTTATTTAATGTATAAATTTTAAAGTTAAATACCTTTTAACACTTCTCTGGTGTTTTGATGAACCAGTGGATGTCTTCAACGATTTGAACAAGTGGATGCCATGAAGGGTAAAATTGTTGGTTCTTTTTGCTTTCTCCTTAACTTCTCCTTTTTAACTAATTATTATTGCTGCAGTGCAGCCTGCACATACAGCTGCTAATATGGAGTTTGCTTAAAATTTTCCCCTCGTCCAAGCGAAATTGTAAACATATGCCTTTTTGCTATTCTCACCATCCATATGGCGATTTATGTTTTCTCACTTTTTATTTTTTAACCACTTTTTTTGACACAAGATATTTCCCCTTTTTGAGGGCGGCAAGAAAAAGGCACCACTTGTTGAACCTGATGTAAATAATTATCACCACTAGTTATTCGCCTTCTTTTCTTCTTCTTTTTTTTTTTCTCTTAGACAAAATTTTTTTTTTTTTTTTTCTTTGCTAATTTTTCTTGTTTTTTATTTATATTAATATTTTTTCTTCTATATAAATTTTTCTTTTTAAATTTTATTTAAATAAATTTGCCAACTTACAAGAAAAAATTTCCACACGTTATTCTTTATTGTTACCAGAGATCAGCAATGAATCGTTTTTTCGCTACTCATACTGACTCATGCAATTGTAAGTATAAGTGCGTAGAAATCATTTAAACTAAACTACTCTGATTCACTCATACTCACAAGAGAAATATTTATGAGTGCGACGTCGACATTATACGCATACTCATAAATGACCTCAGCTTGATTTATAATTTCAAGAAACTACTTACAATACTCACAATGATTCAAATCATTTAGCTCATCCACTTACCGTTTTAACACAACAGAGAAAACACACAACTTAATAATCAGCGCTGCCAGATAAATTTGCCGAAAAATCGTCTACTTCATACATGTTACTTTAGTAAACTGTAATTGCCAAATCGTCACTTTGCTATTTCGGGGACAAATCTGGCAGCCTCGCATTTTGCTTCGCCTATACACATTGACTTGAGTAGATTCTAAATCAAACACTACGAATGTTGGTAAGTATGAGTACGATGAATAAAATGAAACTTTTGAGTGAATATGAGTTTGAATTACATTGGAATAAGTATGAGTGCGTATAAGTACAAGAATTTATGAGTCATGATTTAGCTCTACTCACTTTTTCACTACTCATTGCTGATCTCTGATTGTTACCAATATGGCGGTTTTTTTTTCTTTATGTACTTTTTGTTATATACACACTCTCCGATCAAAAAAAAATTTTTGCACTATACATTCCAATTGCCAATATGGCGACAAATGCCATTTTGATTTTTACTTTTTTATATGGAATTCTCTAATTTCTTTTTTACATTAATTTTAATATTTCCACATAGATTTTCACACACATTTTTTCCTAAATATTTTCCTCGTTTTCCACATACACAAGTTTTTCCTTGTTTTTTAACACACCTACACAAGTTTTTCCTTGTTTTTTATTTAACTTTAATTTCAAATATAAGGGTTGTCGCCGGTTTGTACTTACTCGTTTAGCTGTTTTCTACTACTGCGTATATATACCTCATTTTTTCGCCTTGAAAAGAGTACGTTGATTTTACTTCTTTTTTTTGTTTGGGGTGACCAGATGACCTTTTTCCTTCTTTTATAGGCGCTTTACTCTCCCTGGTTCGACTAGACCATGAATATTTTTAGCCTTTGGTATGCCTAAATATTAATAAATTTATAGATTTTCCTCTCTTATGGGACAAGAGCAGGAGAAATCTATAAAAGTAACTAAATCTCTTTTACTCCGTAGAGCAAATGAATTTAGTTGGTGGTGGAGGAATGGATAAACAAATTTTAGGGGTTACAGTGGGTCTTCTATTTTGACGCACACGTGTTTGCTTACCTCTTGGGATTAGGGTGCCTTATGGGAAGAAAGTGCAATACGGTGGGTTCACTTCAATATACAACTTATTTATTTAAGGGGTTTTTTTCCACTTTGTGCGTTACAATATTGAATTGTTAATACAATTCTTTTAATTTAAATTTAAATGTTACAAAAGGTAAAGTTAAAAAATGTAATGAGAGAAAAAATGACTTGTGAACTGCTCTGATTGTAAGCGGAAATCGAAGTGAAGTCTTCTATTTTTTGCCGACTCGCCTTAAGCCTTGTTTTTCAATTTTTTACTCTCCAAAGCCAGGCTTGACAGTCTGGTTTTGGTGAGTACCCAATGTCAATCACTCAGTCTTCTAAATAATTCACAATAGTTACTGAAGAACCGACCGTTATTTTTAACTTATAATTAAACCACAGTTCACAATTCATTTTCAATTAATAATTTACAATATAATAAAAACTTTTAATTCATTAAATTCATTAATAAAAATTTAAATTATCATACAAAAAAAAATATATAATTCATTTTTTTCGGGTGTTCAATGTACATTGAACACATCATACCATGCTTCATCTAGAAAATGTTAATAAGCCTCAAAATGATTCAACCCAGCAAAATCAACAGTCCTTTCAACCAAATTATGAAAGGCCTTCAACCTCAGGAACCCAGTCCAAAACAATATCATATAATATGCAAGTAACCCGATCCACTTATCAAAATTTTAGCCAAGCTACACATTTTCCACACGAAGCAACGACAGTTTTACCTACCGCACTCGTTTATATAAAGCACGCGGTTCAGTTCTTGTTCGCGCATTATTAGACACTGGATCAGGCTTCCCCATAAAGAAAATTACAGCTAATGACAGATTTTTACTTAGTAATTTAAGCCGGGAGGATCTTCTTGATAAAGATTTTTTAAAGTTCGACGATTCCAGCACTATAAAAACTTTGGGAATCCGTTGGAATGCAATGTCAGATTTCTTTTATTATAAGGTGAAATCCAATCACATCTCATCAAACCCCACAAAAAGGCAAATATTATCAATCATTGCAAAACTTTATGACCCTCTAGGTTGGATAGTTTCAATTGTGGTAATAGCTAAGTATTGATGCAATAACTATGGGAACTGAGGCTGGATTGGGACGAAGTAGTTCCAGTCAACATCGGCAGTAGAGGGAACACCTTTTTGAAAAATTTACCACAAATTTCTTTACTAAATATCCCGCGATAGACATCGAGAAACGATTGAATTTGTTGTTTCACACTTCATGTTAGAAATTTTACGATTCGGGAAATACAGAAACGAGCTACAGATCACCAAAACTTCTCGGTAAACCCAAACCACTATATCATTACGGTTAAGTCTCCTGTATAAAATGTGATTTTCCCGCTCAATAGAACTCATTATGGCTGAAGATGTAGACTCAAGACGATTAATGTGCTCACTACATTAAGTAACATCAGTTCTCATTTCTTTTAAACACGCACCAATATCAGCATTAATCTCCAAAACTGCAGCCGTTAAGGCATCCTTCGTGGAACAAATATCATCCTGGGCCTTCGACATATAACTGTAAATTTTTTTATTCAAACTACGAATTTCGTCATTAATAGATACAGGGTTCTCAGTGCAGTCTACACAAGAGTAAGACAATGCTTTGTTGTTCTTTAAAAACGTAAATTTCTTATCAGTAATCTTAGCACATTATGAAAATGGAACCATAAGGAGCACGATTAACATTGCTGACAGGCCTGGTTTCTTGAAATATTTACTTCACAAATATCACATGATAGAAATGCAACAGCAACAAAATTATTATTCGTCCAAATTAGCCCGCAAATTCCGCAACCACCAAGCCAACAACAGCAACAAATCAATAAAAACACAAAGCTCTTCCAACGAGGTATAATGAATCATAAAGTCGTATGCCAATAAAGCAACTATTGTTTGTAACAAAATGGCCAACAAAATCAGCAAGCAGCAACAACAACAAACCAACCAAAAATACGTTGCTCACAGAGTAAGTTGATTACTTATTAAATACTCTAGATTCCAAAAAACTCCAACAATATGGATAATACCAAGTTTCTTTTATACCGATAAACTAAATGTAGTTTGTAAAAACATGATTTAATAGAAAGAAAAAGTCATTAAAAAAATTCGATCAGCCGCTATACAAATAAATCAATTATCCAGACATAGCGTTGCCAGATTATCAAATTCAAACCGCAATTGATGAGACTATAGCCATTTTGACAACATGTCAAATAAATGTTAATAACCAGGAGACGTTGAGAGCTTGGGAAATTCAACTAAATAACCACATGGCGAGAGATGAGCGAATTTCTCAAAAGGAAACCAAATTCGAAGGCACACGCATTTTACTCTCAAACCGAAAGTGGAAAATCGAAATACTGCAAAGTATGTAAAGAAAACCACCCTTTGAAGTTCTGTAAGTGATCGGATTAAATATGCATTTTCGAATAAATATTGCACTAATTGCTTGTCTCCAAGTCATTTTAAATCTAAATTCGAAAGAGGGGTCAACTTCCAAGGCACACGCATTTTACTCTCAAACCGAATGTGGAAAATCGAAATACTGCAAAGTATGTAAAGAAAACCACCCTTTGAAGTTCTGTAAGTGATCGGAATAAATATGCATTTTCGAATAAATATTGCACTAATTGCTTGTCTCCAAGTCATTTTAAATCTAAATGTCCCAGTACAAGATAATGTTCACACAGTCAGAAAAAACATCATACCATGCTTCATCTAGAAAATGTTAATAAGCCTCAAAATGATTCAACCCAGCAAAATCAACAGTCCTTTCAACCAAATTATGAAAGGCCTTCAACCTCAGGAACCCAGTCCAAAACAATATCATATAATATGCAAGTAACCCGATCCACTTATTAAAATTTTAGCCAAGCTACACATTTTCCACACGAAGCAACGACAGTTTTACCTACCGCACTCGTTTATATAAAGCACGCGGTTCAGTTCTTGCATTATTAGACACTGGATCAGGCTTCCCCATAAAGAAAATTACAGCTAATGACAGATTTTTACTTAGTAATTTAAGCCGGGAGGATCTTCTTGATGAAAATTTTTTAAAGTTCGACGATTCCAGCACTATAAAAACTTTGGGAAAGGTGAAAACCAATCACATCTCATCAAACCCCACAAAAAGGCAAATATTATCAATCATTGCAAAACTTTATGACCCTCTAGGTTGGATAGTTTCAATTGTGGTAATAGATAAGTATTGATGCAACAATTATGGGAACTGAGGCTGGATTGGGACGAAGTAGTTCCAGTCAACATCGGCAGTAGAGGGAACACCTTTTTGAAAAATTTACCACAAATTTCTTTACTAAATATCCCGCGATAGACACAATTTTTCCCTCCCGGTTAATACAGATACATAAGTTTCTGCTATGCATCAGAAAAGGCGTACTACGGGGTGGTCTATATGCGAACTTCGTCTTGAGAGGGAGAAATAACCTCTCACCTTTTAGTGGCGAAAACTATAATTGCTCCCTTCAAAAAGACTACGTTACCAAATCTAGAATTATGCGGCGCTCTCTTATTTTCTAAAGTAGTGAGGAGGTTAACAGAAAACCCAAAGTTCCCTTATGAGCTGTATTTGTGGACATACTCCTCCGTAGTCCTCGGCTCGCTACAAAAATAACCAAATCTTCTGAAAACATTTGTTGCGAATCGGGTTACAAAAATACTAAGTATTACGGGTAATGGCCCACGGAAACACATAAAAACGAAAGACAACCCAGCGGATCTGGGGAGCCGTGGTTGCACTCCGCAAGAACTCCTTAAAAGCAAGCTGTGGTGAAACGGGCCCACCTGGCTAATCCAAACTACAGATCTTTGGCCAGAACCCCTCACATTCGTTCCAGCAGACTTAGAAACGAAAAATACTTCCAGCTTTCATATGAATATTACCCAAGAAGAAATATTAGAGGAATTTTCCTCGCTGCCCCGACCTTTAAGAGTTGTTAGCTATCGGTTTCGTTTTATTAATGGTACTAATGGTCAAATTAGTATTAATGGTCAAACGCCCATTTGAGAACCAAACTTTCATAACAACTCAGGAGATATCGTTTGCAAAAACTCGTTTGATACTTTTGGCTCAAATATGTCAATTTTATCAAGAGTATAAATGTCTTGAAATCAAAAACCGATCAGTAAAAAAAAGTAGTCTACTTTTCTTTAAGTTTTTTCTGGACCAAGAGGGTCTTCTGTGTGTAAGTGAAAGACTGAGCAACTCCGGATTGAGCTTTGAAGAAATGCATCCAGTTATTATTCCTGACAAATCGCGATTGGTCACCCTTTTCATTGACTATACCCATCATATACTGCTTCATGCCGCACATCACATAATGTTGAGGGCTATAAGACAAGGGTTCTATATACCCAGAGTAAAGAACCTCATTAGAAAATGCATTTCAAATTGCAAGGCGTGTACCATATATAAACTTCAACATTAAATAATGGAGGAGCAAACTTTCCATTACCTTTTACTTAAACGGGTGTGGACTTTGCCGGTCCATTCACTTTGAAATCATCCACTTTGCAAAGTGCTAAGCTGATTAAGGGTTACGCAGCAGTATTTGTATGCTTTGTATGACCAAAGCAGTTCACTTAGAAGCTTGCTCTTTCTACCGATGCGTTTCTCGCCTGTTTTGTTAGGTTCACTGGTCGAAGAGGACTACCAAAAACAATATATTCGGACAATGGAACTTTCTGGGAGCTGATTATGCGCTTCTAAAAACACACAATGAATTCTTAAAGACCGCTGAAAGGTTCATAATAGAAAAATATGGAGCACACGGATTTTCTTGGTCCTTCATACCCCCTTATGCGCACCACATGGGTGGCCTTTTGGAGGTGGCAGTGAAAAGCAATTTAAAAAAGGTAGCAAGCAATCTTACATTCACATTTGAAGAAATTGGTACCCTTCTTATCCGTATCGAAGCTATCTTAAATTCCCGCTCACTTTCTCCTTTAACTGAAAATCCGTCGTAGCTTCTGCCCCTGACTCCAGACCATCTACTAAGAGGTGTTCCACTGGTAACTGCTCCAGAATCTTCCCAGGAATATTGTTTGAAGGACGTTCCATTTTTAAAGCGTTGGGACCGATTACGGGCTCTTCAACAGATATTTGCTCGCCGTTGGAAAATTGAATAATCACTGAATTTCAACGCAGAAGCAAGTGGGAAACTGAAAGAAATAACTTAAAGGAGGAAGACTTTGTTCTGGTGAAGGACGATTTGTTGCCGCCGGTAGAGTGGCGCATGGGTCGAGTAAAGAAGGTTATATGATCGAGACAGCAGAGTTCGAGTAGCAGAAATGCAAACTAGTAATAGGGTTATTGGACGGGCCATTGTAAGGCTCTGCATTTTACCTACAAAGAGCAGTACTCCTAGTACGAAACACCCAAAACCAATGAACTGAATATCATTTTATAATCGTAGACAGAACGGTCGCTAACAGAATTCTAATTATATTGTTCATATTTCATTTTCTTGTTGTTTTGCTTACAGTTACGATGTTCAACGAACCCCCCTGCAAATTATGTTACCGCAATCACCCGCTCAAATATTGCGTGCGCTTTAGAAGTATGGACGTAGAGCACCGCAGATCCTACGTACTACGGCACGAATACTGCCTAAACTGCTTGGCTCAGAGCCAAACGCGGCTCTGGTGTGAGTCAGAAAACCGAGTGCGGATGCTTGTGTCATTCTATGCTTCACCGAGAGCGGAAAGAAGTTGCTAAAGAATCATCCAGCTTTGAAAGGAGCAGCATTAAAGGCACTACTGCAGCCCAGAAGTGGTTAGTTCGAATACGACGCTGCAGAAGCCAGTTACCCGGCACTTTGCCCAGTCTAAACCACAGGCTTATCCTAATTTTGCCACATGCCTTGAAGTCGATGGAGTGATTGGATTACGACGATGGCTAAATTTCTGACAGCAGAGACGTATCGTTCATCCCCAACTTTGCCACATGCACACAACTCAAGTTTGGTTGAATAATCTACGGATGCGAATGTCATCACGTTGCCCGGGAGGTTGTTGAACCGTGTTCAACTTAATCATCATTATTTTTATTATCTTCTTGATCTTTTTTATTATCTTCATTAACTCCTTTGAATTCTCAATTTTAATTATCAATCTCTCTCATATATATTTTCACTATATTACAAATGTTTTACACTTCGTTAAGTTTTTCACTCAATTTCTTTGGTCATTTTTCTATACACATATTATTGTTAAACTTAAGTTACAAGTCAATTAATATATTAAATCAGCCAAGAAGGTAATAAAAGTTTAATTTAGTAAAAATTCTCTAAGCCTTTTATTTGCTGCTGGTATATTTTTGGGAAATTGCCCGAATCAACAACGGTTCTTTTTTAAAGTTTGTAATTTTTTGCTAATCGTTAAAAGTTGGAGAATTCCACTACTGGTTGAGTAATTTTTTTTTAAACAAAAATAGTTGTTTCTGCACATTGGATTGCATAACCATTAGAAATATTTTGATAAATACCAATAAGTTTTTGAAATTTTAGCAAAAAATAATAAAAAACGTGCATTAAAATCTAGTTTTTGGGGTAGCTTCGCGTATAGATACGTTTGATACATAAGAAATAATTATAAATATTTCTATTTTATACAAACTTACTCGTCATTAAACCTCTGAAGGGTATACACGATTTATCACTCTTACTTATTTGTATTCTTACCATTTCTTGCCGCTAGTATGCCACCTGTTGCAAAGCCACTTATTATTGAATTCCAAGGATCTTCCTTTTTACGAAAATGTACTAGTGTGCAGTCTATGGTACTAAACATACCACCCCATACAGCGAAGTTGCCAGCAATCACAGGGGATCTAATTTTTATAGCGGATAAGCTGCCAATCTGAAAAAAGTTTGTTTTTGGTTTAAATTAGTTTTAAAAAATTTGAATCTTATTTATATCGCTCCTATATTGCAACATAGTCATATCTCTCAAAAAAAAATCAAACTTTTTTTAATACAGATTCAATAAAATATAGAGCAATTCCATATGAAAGCGATCACTTTTTGGACGACCCCTCTCCGATTTTAAAATAAATAGTCTCAATCGATTGCCCAGCAAAAAATAATGTACCTACATATTTTTTTTTTTTTTTTATGGTTTAGTGGTGGTGTACACCACTGTCATGTGACAAAATTGAAGAATTCTTCATAAGGGACCTCATTGAAAGTTGTTTAAAAAACTACTAAAGCGATCGCAACGAGTGATAGCTCGTTGGAAAGGTATTGAATCAGACTTTAATTGAAAAATAAAATTTTCCTAATTTTTCTTAGAAATTTACCTTTAAATTTTCCCATGAAAATTAAATTTTCCGATTTTCCACAGAAGCTCCTAAATTTTCCGGCAAATTTTTTTTTTTTGGATTCCTCATAATTTTTGCTTTAAGAATCAGCAATAAAAAAATGGGCCCCGACTCCTTGTTTGGACAGGAGAAGAGCATTTAAGAGACCACCTTGTTAAAAATACATTTTAAAAATTATTTTACAGTTAAAAATACATTTATGAAGAAAAAATCAATTTTTTTTTTAAGAGCCCCAAGTTGAGTGTGTAGTCTGCCTGCCTTCACAAGATCGGCCATAAATCCATGGATAATAGCAGCAGTGGCATGTAATGGCACACCAAACCCGACTGAGGCTACAGGTCATAAAATGTTTTGTAAATTTTTTAAATTACCAGGTAATAAATATTTCGCCTAAAATGACACGTGCAGAAACAAGTCATCAAACACGGATTTTCCATAAATATTACCTGGCTTATTGGCAGTAACCAATTAAGTCCCTCTTTAAAAAACATTTTATGACCAGTGGTACACGCAAATTTTCCTATTAAAGAAAAGCAAATATCGCTTATTTTTTTTTACCAAAAAATAAATATAAATACTTCACACACTCTGAGTCAAATTTCAGTTGAATACTAAACGTGAAAGTGTTAAAGTGTGTTTTTTTTTTGTAAAGTAAAGAGTGAAGCTGTAAAGACAATTTAAAGTAAAATGAATAAATTTTGCTGCAATCCGTTTAACAAGAGTGGACATCGTTCGAAAAAGATAAAAGTATTAAAATTAACTGGTGTTTCGAAGCGATACATGAATGAATTAAATATACAATACGGTGAAGAAGCAGAATTCATTTGCCCCAAGTGTAAAATCGATTTGTCTCAACAAGCAAATGCATTGAAACAAATGCAGCCACAATCCGAGAGTGAAATGACAAGTGAACAAAATGTTTCATCTGATAGTGAGGCAGACATTCCGATGGTCAATATGTCTTTGAGTCCTTTGAATGAGGCTATTACCACTTTAGGTGAAACGCCTATTAGAAAAAGAAAGTTGGGAAGTGAAACATACAGGAAAGAGAAAAAAGGCAAGGTTATGAGTGCAATCGCGACAATATTTGATGAAGGCTCTGATAACGAATGCAGTCAAGCAGATGACGTTGATGACGGCAAACAAATGATTGAGCAGTTGAAAAGAAAATTCAATTTGGCGACCACTTTTCCGGAGAAATATCTCATTTTATCTGTGCTGCCTCAATCATGGTCTATACGCAAGATTTCTGAACAGTTTCAAACATCTTTTTACATCGCGAGAAGAAGCAAAGAATTAGTTCGACAGAAGGGCATATTGGCGACTCCCACCAAGAAATTTGGCTCAAGGACCCTCAGCGAAGCAACGGTGAAATTGATTCAAGATTTTTACTGCAATGATGACAACAGCCGCGCCTGCCCAGGTACACGTGACTATGTTATCACACGTGAAGATGGAGAAAAAGTACACAAGCAGCGCAGATTATTATTATGTAATCTATCCGAAGCATACCATCAGTTCAATGAGAAATACCCAGCAGAAAAAGTGGGATTTTCTAAGTTTGCCATCCTATGACCAAAAGAATGCGTGCTGGCATTAGACAGGCACGGAACGCATTCAGTCTGCGTTTGCATGTTTCATCAAGACATCAAATTAATTTTCTTTCCATGCAAGAAATTGAAGGTATTTCACGGTGAAATTGAAACATATAGGGACCTCCTGTCGAAGTCGTTGTGCGCATACCCCACGGAAAATTGTCATCTGTCCAAATGCGACAATTGTCCGAAGATTGACGAGCTAGAGCAACATTTGGCGGAAAAGTTTGTACAGCTGTTAATTCAGGAGGTGCATTTCAAACAGTGGATAATTAGCAGCGGCAGATGTTCCCTTGAGACCGTGGTAAAGCAGATTCCGGAATTCATCGAGGAATTCGGATTCAAGTTGAATGAACTGAAGGCGCACCATTTCATATCCGAGATGCAATCGAAATTTCTAAAGGAAAGTAAGGAGAAATTAGCCCAAAATGAATTCATTGTGATAAGCGACTTTGCCGAGAATTACACTTTTCTCGTTCAGGATGAAATTCAGTCTTATCACTGGGCAAACGACCAGTGCACGGTGCATCCTTTTTGCATTTATTTCAAAAACGAAGATAACGAACTACAGACCGTAAGCCTTGTTGTTGTCGCGGAGAGTTTAGCTCATAATTATGTGTCCGTTTATTTATTTCAAATGAAACTGTTTGAATTCTTAAGATCAAAATTCGATGCAATCGACAAAGTAACGTTTTTCTCAGACGGCGCGGCTTCTCAGTACAAGAATAAAAAAAATTTTTACAATATTTGCATAATTGAAGAAGAACAAAACTGCAAGGTCGAGTGGCACTTTTTCGCGACGTCCCACGGTAAGGGCCCATGCGATGCGTTAGGGGGAACCCTAAAAGGCATGGCGACTAAGGCAAGTTTGCAAAGGCCATATACTGACCAGATCTTAAATGTACAACATTTGTTTTCGTGGATTCAAAGCAAGGAAATTGCCATTAACTCAGTTTTATGCACTCAAAAAGAACACGATGCCATGGAGCGACGAATTCAAAACAGATATAATAATGTCAAAACTATAACTGGAACGCAAAAGTTTCATTGCTTCATACCAAATATTTCTGATATGTCAATTAATGTAAAGCGGTACTCTTCGTCTGCCGACGCACAGTGGCGCCATTTGAGTTTTTTCGTTGCAAAAATCATATCTTTTGAACCGAATAAGATAATTGAACAGTTTAAACAGCATATGATAGATAACTGTTCAGCCTATGAAATGAGCGTTTGGAAAGGGTGCTACGCTCTGTAGGGGCCTAATTATGGGTTATCAAAGTTAAAATTAGTAGAAAAATCAATTTTATGGTAACTAAAAAAAATTATTTTTACATTTTTGGATTGTTTTTATTTTTTTTCTTTAGGTTTTTATGTTTTAAATTATTACCCAACAAATTAAAAAAAAAATTATTTTTTTTTAAATTTATTTTTTCAATTTTCTGTAAAATATTCATCACAGTTCGTAAGAGAAGGTATATCTAAAAGACTAACCATTTCTAAACTATAATTATTTTCTAACTCTATTCGTGACTTCACATGCCGCAGGGAAGATATAAGTGGATCGGAAGATGCTGCCAACATGTTGAAGAGGTCCTCATTTTGCCTTACCCTTGATGCTTTGAATGTGTTCTGCAATCTATATTTTTTATAAAATTTGTTAAGAGACTCCTGTGCTTCTTCAGAAAGCTCTCCAATTGGCAAAGACTGGTACTCAATTATATCTTTGCCATGCGCCAATATTTTATGGACGGTCGGGGTCAACTTCTTCTGTGGATACATTTCTGCTAAAAGAGATGCAGTTTTCGACGCATATTCTCCATATTTTGTAGAATTGACATTTTCTTTGCAGTTTAAAACATCCAAGATCGTTCCCAATCTTTTCACGATTTGATTGTCAATTCCAGTGATTCTAGTTACTGCCTCATCATTTTCAAAAAATCTCCTAGAAGTGTTTCCATCGTTTGAGTTACCGTATCCGTGCTTGGGACAGTCTACTTTTAGTCCAACTTGTTTAAAAAAAGCATCCTGTATTTGCTTCTTTCTGATCTTTTCCTTATCCTTTATTGATGTATTTTCATCGAAGTTTTCCTCCTCTTGTGGTAGGGTATACGCCAGTTTTAGCAAGAATTCCATACACCTTATCCTTGCGTGCAATGGTGACATTCCATATTCGTAATTCTCCTCATTTGTAGAATCGTTTAAATTACCAAAGTTCTTCTGACTCTTTTTGCAAATCGGGCATGACATTGTTGAGGTTGTTCCTGTCAGTTCGTTTACGACTTTTCCGTCAACCATGGTCAGATGGAACTCGTAATTGCATTCAATATATTTTCCTTCTCCAATTTGCAGCTTTGTAGGCTTAATCTTGCTTATTTGTTCTTCAATGTCCTTCACCGTGGTCCTTATGAGTTCTGCCGATTCCCTTGCAAACTGAAACATTATTGGTCGGCAATAATGCACTGATGACGGACGTGGATTTTTCCAGTGAAGGGAAACATCCGATTTAAGCCGCAAAGGAACAACAGATGCCATAAACATATTTCCGTCCGATATTGTAGCGTCATCGGAAGATATCCTTTGCTTATAAACGCTTTGTCCGGATGATCCATCGCAGCCCCATTTGCTGATCAATGTCAACTTCTCAGGAAGAATTTTCACCTCATTTTCAGGAAGACTCTCCAACAACCGTTTTGCTGTATGGCCCATGAGATCCTGCAGATTGGCTTTCGCAGAGACTTCCGTAAATTCCGTATGCAGTGGTCGTGAATTTATTTTGGCTTGCGTAATATGCTTGTATCCGGGTAAAACGTCAGCGCCGTGTCGCGTTAAAGATGCCCGTAGTTTCTCATATTTCTCTTTGGAAAGTTCTAAGTCCATAAACAAGGCCAAGGCTTCTTCGGAACCATACTTTTTAATGTGTGCGTTTGTGGGCGTGGGAATGCTTTCCTTAATCCTTTTTAGTCGCAGTGGGCTTGCATCAGCAACAGATTTGGTTATGTGCGACCTAACTCTTTCACTATCCTTTGTAAATTTAATAGACAGCGCTTCCGATAATTGCTTCGTGGTCAAGTCATTGGTGGCATCGGCAAGTTTCCTCTTTCTTGTGAAAATTGAACACTCCTCAATACTTTTTTTTGGCCTTCCTTTTGCTCCTCTGGTTGATGTGGTGGGTTTATCTACTGCCAATATATCCAGGATGGTATCTTCATTAAGCCAGTCCTCGTATTTGGAGTTGAAGTTCTGAATGGTTCGATTAGATTTCACCCATTTTGCCTTAATATTTGCATATATCAGATAAAAATTATTTTTTATAATTTCGCTTCTCTCAATATTTCCGTATAAGCTATCAAGTTCTTCTAAAGCAGCTTCCGTGAAAAAATTTGGTGTGGTTGACTTTCTAAACAGTTCAAATAATTTAAAATTGTTCAACGCCATGTTTTCAGTACTTAAATTGTTTAATGGTTTCAGTAATTGTTGCGCCAACTTTCAGTCGTAGACTAATCCAGGCATTATGCTTATTTTGCAATATATAGGCTTATGCTACCATGCCGAAAAATGTACCTGTTCCCTACATACATATGGATTTAGGCTGAATAATGCATTTTTATATTATGCACGTGTCCAAATAAGATTTGTGCCTACCTGTAGTCAATATTGTTCTTGACCATTTGTACGCCAAAGTATTGTTTAAGTGAGGTACGTACCTGCTAATTTCAATGAGTAGTTTTTTTAGATTTTAGATCAAACTACTGTCATACAATTTCTGCAACCATGTCTTTTTAACCTTTTTTACCTCTAGAAGCCAAACGGGCACGTACGGGCAGATAAAATTTTTGAATTATGTAAAGAAATAATCAAAGAACAGATTTTGCAAATATGGCAAATATAGAAAAATATAGATTTTTGTTATTTTCCGTCAAAGTTGAAAAATAGTGAAAAAACGGATAGTTTTTAAATAGTGATTTACCAGGAGAAACACAAAGCAAACAGTTCATTTTTTTTTTATCATTACACATTTAATAAATGCATCAATCAATACAAACAAAAAATAAGGCGATTCGTTACCTATTTTTCGTGATATTACACCTGAAATCGCAACAAATTTACTAAAAATTGTGTGTTTTTTTTGAAAACCGAAAGTCGGTCAACTTTGAACGGCTATATCTTCTAAACTAAAAATGTGATATTATTAAGAGTGGCAGATTTGAAATCGTTGAAAAGTTTCCTATAACATGAGTTTATTCAAAACTTCGTCGGTGCTCATGAAAATTTTGATTTTTGCAACCTCGTTTGCTCTACGGGCGCTACTGTGCGACGTGCTAAATTTAAAGTTACTTTAATTTTATAATGATGCCAAGACAATTGAAATTTTTAATAAATATTGTAATTAAGTATAAGCAGCAAAATAAGAAAGATTTTTTCTTCATAAATGTATTTTTAACTGTAAAATAATTTTTAAAATGTATTTTTAACAAGGTGGTCTCTTAACTGCTCTTCTCCTGTCCAAACAAGGAGTCGGGGCCCATTTTTTTTATTGCTGATTCTTAAAGCAAAAATTATGAGGAATCCAAAAAAAAAAAAAAATAGCCGGAAAATTTAGGAGCTTCTGTGGAAAATCGGAAAATTTAATTTTCATGGGAAAATTTAAAGGTAAATTTCTAAGAAAACTTAGGAAAATTTTATTTTTCAATTAAAGCCTGATTCAATACCTTTCCAACGAGCTATCACTCGTTGCGATCGCTTTAGTAGTTTTTTTACACAACTTTCAATGAGGTCCCTTATGAAGAATTCTTCAATTTTGTCACATGACAGTGGTGTACACCACCACTAAACCAGTCACTATAAAAAAAAAAAAAAAAAAATATGTAGGTACATTATTTTTTGCTGGGCAATCGATTGAGACTATTTATTTTAAAATCGGAGAGGGGTCGTCCAAAAATTTGCCAATTTTGATCGTTTTCATATGGAATTGCTCTATAAATTTTTTTTGTTTCACATTTAGAGAAAGTATAAAGGAGCAGTTTTGATTAAGTAACTACAAATTTTTAATTTTTTGTGTATGACTATGTTGCAATTAAGAAGCGATATTGTTTAAAATGCAGTTTTGTGGAGATATTTGTATTTCATTTTTGTTCTGTACTTGTTATTATTCTATGTTTTGATCAACAAGTGTTTTTTTTTTATTATTGAATCTTTCTTATCGAAATTTACAATATGTATTCAAATCTTAATTCTACTTGTTGTTTATTAGTTGTTACCAGTGTAACCACTAGCTGCTGTATTCAAATTTTAAAAAAGGCTCAAAGTATCAGTTCTTTTTAGCCTCTGGTGACCTTCGAACTGAAGCAGACCCCGAGCGAGGTAGTTAGGGTGGGCCATTAGTTTATCGATGTAACTTATTGAATATTTTTTAATTTCCTCCTGGATAGTGGGGACGTTGAGATCTCTGTGGATAATATCATTACGTATATACCATGGGGCGCAGACAATTTGTCGTAATATTCTAGAATGTCTTCTTTGAAGCTTTTGGATGTAAGATGCACATGCAGTACCCCATAATTGGATGCCATATGTCCATATTGGTTTTATGATGGACTTGTATAAAAGAATTTTGTTGTCTAAAGACAAGTTTGAGTTTCCACCGAGAAGCCAATGTAGTTGAGCTGCTTTAAGTTTCATAGCCGTTATTTTCGCTTCAATATGACGAGACCAGGTCAAGCGTCTATCTATATGAATTCCCAAGTACTTAACATGGTTTTCTATCGGAACAGTGATGTTATTTATTTTTACAGCTGGGCACGTTTGTCTTCTGAGCGTTAAAGTTAAGTGAGCACATTTAGCCGGGTTAACCTTTATTCTCCATTTTTCTAGCCAGGCCTCTAGTTCATTGATGTGGGACTGCAGATTTTGCGATGCGACTTTTGGATCATGGTTAACGCTAATAAATGCTGTGTCGTCTGCAAATGTAGAGGTATGCGTGCTCAGGTTTGTTGGCATATCCGCTGTGTATATTATATATAGAAGCGGTCCTAATATGCTGCCTTGGGGGACACCAGCAGTAATTTTCTTGAGGGGGGAGTATTTATCTTGCGACCTTACTATGAATGTTCTTCCTGTTAGATAGCTCTCCAGAAGCTTGTGAGTGTTTTCAGGAAGCATTCGTGTTATTTTGATGAGTAGCCCATCATGCCAAACTTTGTCAAATGCTTGGGAAATGTCTATAACAGGGCTTTTTCTCAAACGCCGATCTTATAAGGGTGACAATTCTATGCACTTGTTCTATTGTACCATGTTTCGCTCTGAATCCGAACTGGTGATCCGGGATGAAACGAATATTTTTTCGAAAAGCTTCGATAGGATTGACAATAAGCTTATCGGTCTGTACGACGCAACCTGGCTAGCATATTTTCCTGGCTTGGGAATCATAACAATTATAGACCTCTTCCATGAGGATGGGAAGTATCCGACTCTTAATATAGCGTTAAAAATGAGCAGCAAGATTTTGGAAGCAGACCCTGTGATGCGGTCAGGTCCGGGAGATTTTCTAGTATTCACTTTTTCTATTGCAGATTTTACTTGAATTATGTTAAATTTTAATGGATGGTTTACCTTATCAGGAATGATTGGACGACAGGAACAAGTATGTGCATCATGTGGCGTAAAAACTTTCTCAAGGTGGCCCGCGAAAGCGTTTAATTTTTCATGTGTGTTTTTAACACAAGTGCGGTTTTCCAGTCTTAATGGAGATTCTTGGGTTATAGGGCATTTCATATGCCGTACAGCCTTCCATAAGCTATAATTGAAGTTTTTTGTGGCGTCTAGGCTGTTTAGATAGCCTTCTATTGCAGACTCGTGGTTCTGTCTCAATTTGTTGCGAAGAGTGGTCAGGCATAATTGTAGTTGGGCCTTAGTGGTTGGGGAACGACTGTTTTGCCATTGTCTTCTTAACTTCCTTTTTTCTCTGATAAGGGTCTCTATATCCGTCGATGTATTGTCAGGAGCACGTTTAATTGTCCGCTTGATTGGGGTTGAATTTCTTGCTGCAATATCCAAGACTTCTGTAAATCGGTCGTCCGCTATTTGGATGTCAGATGAATTTTTTAGGGGAATGCACTGTGATAGGTGAGAGCTCACATACATTTTATACTTTAACCAATTTGTGTTTCTGTTTGGATAGGAAATAAAGTTTGCAGCTGCGGCGTCAGTGTTACCTTTTAAAATGAGGATTGAAGGTGAATGATCAGACGAAAGATCATAGGAGGAACTAACTAGTACCTGATCGCGCTTGATGTTTTTAATTACAGCAAAGTCTATAAGGTCAGGTAGCTTATTGAAGTCGGTTGGCCAACAGGTAGGCCACTCGATACCACATCAAAATTATTTGCAGTTACGTCATTCTATAGCTGATTACCTCTAGGACTAATAAGTTTGGAGCCCCAATATGTATGTTTAGCGTTGTAGTCGCCAGCATCAATGAATTTCTGGCCCAATGTGGAGAAGAAGTTGAGAAATTTATCGTGTACAATTTTGTGCCTCGAGGGACAATAAACGGATGTTAACGTTAGATTGAAATCAGTAAGATTTATAGATGTGGCCTGGATACAATCTTCTTCGAACTCTGGCAATGGTAAGTGTCTGATGTGTTTGTGCACAATTATGGCTGTGCCACCACAAGCTCGTCCGCTGGGATGTTTTGTGTCATACGTAAGGTATCCATTTACCCTAAAGCAGTTTTTATGAGTAAAGTGTGTTTCAGAGACAAGAAGTACGTCGATTTCATGCCTATGAAGAAAGTTTGCAACTTCGTGTTTATGTTGGGATAACCCGTTTGCATTCCAGATACATATTTTTAACTGGTTCATTTTTTGTTGAGTAGAACTTGCAGGAGCATAGTGGCCATGAAGTTATTCATAGTTTGAATTAAATTTTCGATTGAGGTAGGCATATTTCCAGAAGGCATTTGTAGACCTTTCCTAGGAACATTAGCGTTTGGAGGTTGCTTTGCGTTAGAAGTACTCGGGGGATTTTTCGCATTAGGGTTTCCTTTTAAGACATATGATTGGTTTTGATTGTTTGTTTGTGTAGTACTAGCAATAGAGCCAGCGGCCTGGCTGGGCGCATGTGATGGACCATATTGGGAGTGAGTATATTATTGAACTAAAGCAGGTTTGTTTAAATGCAAGAAGACTTTACAACCCCTATAGTTTGCCGTGTGATTTTCGCCACAGTTGCTGCATTTCTTAACATTCGGGTCAGCTTTTGAACGATTACATTCGGCGGTTTTATGAGCATCGCCACAAACCACACATACGTGAGGCAATTTACAATATGATTTGTATGCCCATATTCCTGACAGTTTGTGCATTGGGAGGGACCCTTTCGTTTTAATGGCTCCTCAACAGTTATTCTTCTGTTGAGTAGGTAGCGCAAGTTGTATATGGGATGAACTGAATTTTTGGTTTTGAGAACCGATGAATCAAACGATATTTCAACGCGGTGCATTGGTTGAGGAACTTTATTCCTGTTCAAAATGTTATGAACAGAACTATCTATGCCTTTTATGACAATAATCAATCCCTTAGCACTTTTTAATTGATATGTATAGTAACTTTTATTTTCTGCGTCCAGGTGTCTTGATATAATACGTTCGTTTCTGTACTGGCTTGAATTTTGGTTTCTTGAATTTGCCCGCGTCGTATAGAAACGACGTAGAAATTATTCTTACCTACCAGTTGAATCAACATGTTGACTATGCTATTTGATGTTTGCTCCCGCAGATAGATATGTGGCGGTTTAACTTATTTAGTGGCTGTTCCATTAGCTTATTCTGCTTCTTCATCGTCAGGTATGGATAGTACAGAGAATCTGTTACCATTTGTTGGCAAAGAGACTACGTTAGAGCTTTTGTATTGTTTGGCCATGCGCTCCTGTTGGGTGAACCTAGGGCTAGCCTTTCTCTTAGTTATTGTAATATATCTGTCCATGCCTGTTTGGACTTTAGTACTTTTTGACACAGATCCTGTAATTATTAATGCAAATCGTGATGTTCCAGGTTTTTCGTTATTATTCTTCAGGTCAGACGACTTCACACTTTGAACCACATTTACGGTCGGATCAACACACTTGCTCAGGTTGGGCACACTTGCACTTAAATTGCTGTATGGAAAACCAGTTGCGCTGGCAATTTTTGCACTTAAATAATTTTTATTTAATTCTGGGTATCGAATGTTTTCATTGCTCACGCTCGGGGAGCTTACCACACTATACGCATTTCTGCTATTTGTGCTGGGCCTACTCTCCTTATTGGGAGTATTTGTGAGGCTCATTCACAAATCTCTTCGGGCATCTTAGTTATTGTTTTTTTTTTTCAGCTATTACAAATATTTTATTTTTTTCATCTATTACAAATATTTTTTTTTTCCTCTTCGAATTTTTTTTATTTTTCTTACACACTGATACACGTCCGTACTTGTCAAGAGCTGGTTTGAAACTGATCAACAAGTGTGAAGTCGTAAATTGTTAAATAAAACAATAGCGTTTGTTTAGTTTTTCTTGGAGAAAAGTGAATTTTGAAATATATCAGTAGTATTCTGTTTTATAAAATAAAAATAACAAAATGGATAAACAAAAGGCACTTTTTGGTAAAACATAAAGATAAATAGCAACATGAATTCTTCGCCAAGGAAAATAAAGCGGGTTAATTTTGAAAACTCCAAAAGTAAGTATTTTTTTTGTGTAGGCCATTGTACATATTATATTTTAAATAATTATTTTGTTTCAAGATAGACAAACTAACCCGCAAATTTCCAACAACGACTTATTTGAAAAACTAAATGAAGTGATGGAAGCAACAAAAAACATTCAATTACAGATAAACGTTTTGCAAGGTAATTTTTTTTGATCTATAGATACATTAACATAAACTACTGTATATGTTGGCGAACAACTATACTTTCATCGTATTTATTACATACATATTAATTTTCATTTAATAATTTTATGATCTAAGTTTTATAAGTTAATTTGTTTTCCGTGTACACACTTTAGTTTGTTATTTTGCATTTTAATTTGTCTCATTATTCATTTTATCTGATGTTAATATATAATGATTTTGACTCAAAACTGGTTTTTATCAAATGAGAAAATTAATTTATATATTTATATGAATGTGTGTATTTTTTTGTAAGTTCTTGTTGAATATTTAAAGACATTGCTTTTGTTTGGTGATCTTTGAAAAGAAAATAAGTATTTGTTACTGCCGTGCTGCATCTTTTATTAAGTCAAATTTATTTGTACAAAAAAGAACCGTTTGTTTGGTTTAACTGCTTATGTAAACTTTAAGCATTGCACAAATTATTAATAAATTTCGAAAACCTAATTAAAAGGAAGCAATTTATTTGTTCATATACCTCATACAAAACATTGGTGCCGAAACCCGGGAATTATTATTATTGGATAGCGATTTGGAAAAGGTTTAAGACTGTCTGCTGAAGAATATTGTTGCTGCTTTGGATTATTGCTGTGTTTATTTGGAGTTTAATTCTATGTACTTTGGCAATAATATTAACTGCTGGCGTTCGTGTGTATAATTTGGTTTGTGGTTATCTTGCGTTACTGTAGCCGTTTGTGATTTTAACAAAATTGAAACTGTATGTATTAAATGATATTTTTAATTTATATGATACAAAATGTCGGATATATATTCTATTATTGAGGAGCAAAAAACTTTATTTAATAAACTAAAAAGAATTATTGATATATACGAGAAAAGGAGTGGAAAGACCCGCGGGTTTGCTCAGACTTTGTTAGAAGATTTGGAATCGTGTTCGAAAAAATTTAACGAATTTCATAATGAATTGTTAGGCCTGGTTCGTGATAATTCCATTAATACCAGGGATATACCGTACTTTACAAATGAAGTAGAACTTAAATTTGAAGACTTGTTTTACTCATTTAAATCGCAACTTCTTGATTTTATAAACGAAAGTTCTAATTTACATTTGCCTGGTTTTCATTCAACTTTTGCTGCACCCTCCCACAGTAAAATTGATAGTTTTACTACACAAGCGCGTTTACCCAAAATTGAAATCCCACATTTTTCTGGCGATTATCTTTCTTGGATGTCGTATCATGACATGTTTTGCTCATTAGTTCATAACAATCAATCTTTAAGTGGTGTTCAGAAGTATTACTTTTTAAAAGGCTCATGTTCAGGTACTCCATTAGATATAATTAATGAATACCCGGCATCAGACGCAAGCTATGTACAGGCATGGAAAGCCCTAACTGATAGGTATCATAATCAGAGGAAAATTGTTGATTCGATTTACCACAAATTCTTTTCCATACCTAAATCTGACGGTTCTGCTGAAAGTATACAAACTATTTTGGATACCACGCGAAATACTATTGCTTTATTACTTGGCCAGGGTATTTCTACTGAAGGATGGGACTCAATATTGATTTTTATAACGGTTAACAAACTTGATACTCAAAGTCGTAAGGAATGGGAACAGTCGCTTAAGGGTACCACTACAGTTGCATCTTTTACAAGTTTTTTATCATTTCTTGGAACTACCTTTCGTACACTGGAAGCTTTAACTGATCAAATTGAACTCAATTATATCACTTTTGCACCCACTTCTTCTCGTATATTAAATTCCACTGCTTACCAAAATCGAACAAGAAATAATTCACGCCATAATGCCCACATTACGACATACAGTAACGATGTCAATTGCCTTTACTGTAACAAACGTCACCTACTGGTAAAGTGTTTTAGATTTGCTGCCTTGACTTCTGAAGAAAAACGTGAATTCATGAATTCAAAAAGGATTTGTCGTAATTGTTTAAGCGTTGGCCACTTTAGTTACAGTTGTCGCATACAGGCACGTTGTCAGTTATGTAACAAAGACCATCACACTACATTGCATACTGCGTATTCGACAAATAGTCCTAGTCCTAATGATATTAATACTCAACCACCACTTGACTTAAACCCCTCAACCTCTGCACAGTCCACTGAACAATTTTCTGCGAATATTGTATCTAACTGCGGTATTTATAATAGACCGCAAGTTTTATTAGCAACAATACGGGTAGTACTAAAAACCACGAATGGTACCTATTACCTTCGCGCCATTCTGGATCAATGTGCTCAAGCTTCTTTTATAACCCAACATGCCGCTGAGTGTTTAAATCTTTCAATGAATCAAACATATGCTCAAATCAGTGGTGTCGGTGGATTGGATTGAGTAAAAATGTCAAAACTGAAATACACGGATTTTGTGATTCTTCTAAACTTGCTTATGCTGCTGTGGTCTATGCAAAGACTATTTCTGAGGAGGGCTACGTAGCAATAAATCTTCTTCAATCAAAAACTAAAGTTGGTCCTTTAAAGCGTTTAACTATACCTCGAATGGAGTTATGTGGAGCTAGTTTATTGGTCAAACTGGTGGAAAGAATATCATCTTCAATTGATCAAGAAATTTCTGAAGTATTTTTTTGGACTGATAGTACTACAGTACTTTCCTGGATTAGAGGACAATCATCGAGGTGGCCGGTTTTTGTGGGAAATAGGGTGGCAGAAATTCAACGTAAATCCACCACATCACAATGGCGATATATTTCAACAAGAGATAATCCTGCGGACTGTGCGTCAAGAGGAATTTCAGCTAAGGAACTTGTTGAACATAGCCTATGGTGGAGTGGTCCGAAGTGGCTTAAGGAGGTGCAAATAGATTGGCCAAAGCAGCCTAAACTTAATTATGATGTAACTGATGAAGTGCACTCCAATCCTATTTTAAATGTACACCATACTGATGTAGAAGTTAAAGACTATCCCGAACTGTTGTTAAAATTTTCCTCCCTGAGCAAGCTTATACGTGTTAATTTTATAAGAAAAAATCTCTCGAAAAAGGTTACAGTAAGATGACAGGATTTCTCACTACCAATGAGCTTAAATATGCACGATTGGAACTTATAAGAATTTCACAAGAAATTGATTTCAGCGATGAAATTAAAGAACTTAAATTAAAAGGTCAAATAAACACGAATATTACAGTTTCTAAGTTGTGTCCATTTATTGACTCATTCAAAATCTTACGAGTAGGGGGTAGAATACAAAATTCTGATTTGAATTACTGCTCCAAACATCCAATTGTACTTAAAAGACAAAATCCATTATCACATCTCATTTTTCTAGATGCCCATTTTAAAACTTTACATGGCGGCTTAATGCAATCGTATGTGGCAAGAGAATACTGGATTATTTCTGGGAGAAACATTGCAAAGCTGGTTCTACGAAAATGTATTACCTGTTTTAAGTATAATGCTAGAGCTGAACAACAAATGATGGGTGTTCTTCCAAGTGTTCGCGTAACTCCCTCTCGTCCTTTTAAGCATAGTGGTGTAGATTATGCCGGTCCAATTACCATAAAGCAGTCTACAGCACGCAACGCAGTAACAACCAAGGGTTATATATGTTTATTTATTTGCATGGTAACCAAAGCAATACATTTAGAGGGGGTTACTAGTTTATCAACCGAACATTTTATGGCCGCATTCCGACGTTTTGTAGCTCGTCGAGGTATTTGCACCGATCTCTATTCTGACTGTGGCACAAACTTTATTGGAGAAAACAAAGAACTTCAAATTCTTTACAATCGAAACAAATCCTCAATTCCTAATGATATACTAGAACGAATTGCTTCCAATGGTACGACATGGCATTTTATCCCGCCAGCCTCACCACATTTCGGTGGTCTTTGGGAGGCCGGCGTAAAATCTACCAAACATCATTTAAAGAGAATAATGAGAAATCGTATACTTACTTACGAAGAATTATCTACGCTCTTGTCACAAATTGAGAGTTGCCTTAATTCCAGACCACTTTGTCCGCTAAGCTCGGAACCATCTGATTGTTATGCCCTTACTCCAGCACATTTTTTGATTGGCGAGCCTACCTTATGCGTTCCCGAGGATGATTTGCTTGATGTTAATATCGATCGACTCAACAGATGGAAAGTGGTGGAGAAACTAAAACAACATTTCTGGCGTCGGTGGTCAGGTGAATGGTTGTGTCGAGTTCAGGCTAGACCTAAATGGTTAAAAATCACAAAGAATGCTGAAATCGGAGACTTAGTCCTTTTAATTGATGAACGGTGTCCTCCTGGTGAATGGCCTCTCGCTCGTGTTTATGACGTTCATCCCGGCAAAGACGGTTGTGTAAGGGTGGTAACCCTGTTTTCAAATGGTAGGACACTTAAACGTCCAATATCTAAAATCGCATTTCTACCAACAAATGATAATTTTAAGGAAGTAAATCCTGAATCGACATCTAAAACTAATGAATTTTCACTGAGTTAAGTACTGTAGTTCTTAGTGGGGGAGAATGTTGGCGAACAACTATACTTTCATCGTATTTATTACATACATATTAATTTTCATTTAATAATTTTATGATCTAAGTTTTATAAGTTAATTTGTTTTCCGTGTACACACTTAGTTTGTTATTTTGCATTTTAATTTGTCTCATTATTCATTTTATCTGATGTTAATATATAATGATTTTGACTCAAAACTGGTTTTTATCAAATGAGAAAATTAATTTATATATTTATATGAATGTGTGTATTTTTTTGTAAGTTCTTGTTGAATATTTAAAGACATTGCTTTTGTTTGGTGATCTTTGAAAAGAAAATAAGTATTTGTTACTGCCGTGCTGCATCTTTTATTAAGTCAAATTTATTTGTACAAAAAAGAACCGTTTGTTTGGTTTAACTACTTATGTAAACTTTAAGCATTGCACAAATTATTAATAAATTTCGAAAACCTAATTAAAAGGAAGCAATTTATTTGTTCATATACCTCATACAAAACAGTATACATTAACAAAACATTATACCACTTAAATATACAAATCAGTAAATATATACATATGTGTTTTTTAGGCCAAATGAAATTTTTTGCTGAAGCAATGGCAAAAAACAAGGTCTTAACAACCAAATGTTTGCGGTAATGTCGTGATGACGACTCACCTGCAGATATTTTTCCAATTCGGAGCAGAGTTCTCATTTGCGCACGCGTTACGCACAAATGCGCATCTTTTATATTTGTGTATTTGTATGAGAACATAAATTGAGAGCGAAAAGTGACAGTTCTTGTCTGAGTATTTACAAACTTTTACTGCAGAAATTTTTGCAGTAAAATTTAGTAAATCAAAAAAACATATGTTTCAAAAGGTAAACAAACAAAAGTAACAAATAAAAATCATAAAAATTGTGAAAAAATTGTTAAATAAAAGAAAAGTTGAAATAAAAATTAAACCAAAACAAAAAGTGAATAAATATTAATTAATTAAACTTGTTTGTTAAGCATTTATTTGAATTAATACAAAGTTTTGAAATTTTTTTTGTTATGTTAATTTCTTAGAGTTGTAAAAGTGTGAAGTATTTGGGTACTTAAGTAATCAATAGCAAAAACATTATTCATGTCTTTTTAAATAATTTAACCCGCTACAAATTAGTAAAATCAAATAAAATAAAAAACAAACAAATATGAAAGATTACATAAAATAGTTTGTTTGTATTTTCCAAAAATGCTCGTGTTATAAAAAGTATTTAATCGAGTACCGATAAGAAAACGAGTTAAGAGTCAAAAGTGTCAATATTTTTCAACACTTCAATTATTTGCCGTCAGCTGTTGCCTTAGTTTTTACAAATTTTGCGTTCGCGTACTTTTTTGGACAACAGCTTTTTGTGAGAACAAATTCTTTAGTTTACTTACTCATTTACTGCATTTTACTGTAAAAGTACTCAAACACACCTATTATCAGCATTGTCAAATTAAATTTTTGATGTGTTTTTTTTTGTAATTTTCAGTATTACCATTTTCGCAGCTAAATTTAGCATTAAAAAAATTTATTTAGCTGAAAATTTTTCATTTAGCACTTGGCATTTTATTAAGCATTTTTATTAAATACTAGCATTTAACCCGCTACTTCGTTAGCGCCTTCTTTTCCTTCATGGACATACTTGTTTAAATTTTAGCATTTAACCCGCTACTTTGTAATCACGCCTTTTCTTTCATGAACATATTTATATGCCAAAGTATATGTAAATAGGTTTTAGCAAATAGTTCCAACATTTTTCATCTCATAGGTTGATATTGATTTTGTACTTCCAAGCAACGTTACCGTTGTGATACTAAAGTATCAATTTGACCCTTTTTCGACGGTCTTGATACCATTTATGACCCTTTTTTTAAATTATACTTTTGTATCATTTTCACCTATTTTGTGACACTTTTTGACCCTTTTTTGGAAATAGCACTCACATTTTGTTTTTTGTCAACAATGCTGGACGTTAGTGCTAAAAAATGTTTTCGAAATAAGCGGAGATGGAGAAATGGACTTCAAGTGAAGATTTAATACCAAAATATAGAACGCAAATTCCTAAAAACCAGTTAGTATTCGTAAAAAGATTTGTGTTAAGAGATTTTGTACGACTTCTAAATTAGATTTTCGACAGTAAGGTACAAATTAAAGTACGTTTTCCCTTATAGCAAAAATAACTCATATACATATTGTTATGTGTTATTTATTGAATAACTTATGGTGATTTCTTTTTAAAAACAATGTGACATTATATTTAAAAAATGCAATTAGGTGTCCGTTTCTTATAAATGTTTTGCTCTCTTATAGAGTAGCAAGTTTCATGCTAAAAACTTCATCCTTAATAATGTCATAAGGCATTGAACTTTTGTCCCCTTTAAAATCGACAATATTAAGAGTGCCCTGTAAAAAGGTGACATCGCTTTATGTATGGGACCATTTTTAAAACGGCGAGGATTGCCTCAAAGAGCAAGAAAGCTTCGCAAAAATTTAGAAACTCGAAAAATTTTGCAAAAATAAATGGGAAATACTGCTTTTAAAAATGTTGACCCTTTTTTTATAGAAATACCCTTTTTTTACCCCTTTTTCTGGAAAATCCCCTTTTTGTGACCCTTTTCGAAAATTTCCAACGGTAACCCTGCTTCCAAGTTAAATATTATGGAAAATTCAAAAAGTGCGACTCGTAGAACACAAAAGCAAATGAAAGAAAATTAATTTCGCGTATTATCCTTTTTGATACTTTTTATGTATCAAAAATTTCAATGTTGTAGTGGGAGCCTATAATTTAGTACGTTTTTGTCATAGGAGGAAAAAAATGTTTTGGTTTAAAAGTTAGATGGCGTTACAAAAAGGTTCCAAAATATGAACAGGTTTTACACGCTTACTCCCCAAAAGGACCAAATTTCGAAAAAGTACCAGACACCTGTCCTCTTATTTTTTTTAATGAACAACATTAAGTGTTAAATTTTTTGTATCTCTTTTAGTTTTGGGGATCGAGTTGGCGAGAGGCCAGCCTCCGGTCCAAATGTCAACCTTTAAGCTTCAGACGTTTAGGTTCTGCGATGAAAGATAAATATATGGAGAAAAAATCTTTTGAAAAAAGTAACAAGCACAGGTACAGGTACAATTTACAGCCCTTAAACGGCCGAATTTCGTAAAAGTACCAGACAATTATTGTCTTTTTTTATTTATTGCACAAAAATAAATATTAAATTAAATAAAGTACCTACCAATTAGAGAACGAAAAAGTTCCAAAAAATCCCTCTTACAGATTCTTTTTCACTCAGGACCTTGCATATTTATTTTATGTTTCTAGATCCAATAAATGCGGAAATGAAAAAGGTACCACTTAAAGAACAAAATAGTACCAAAACCCCTCTTACAGATTCTTATTCACTCAGGACCTAGCATGTTTAATTTTATCCTTCTGGGTCCAATACTAACGGAAAATCAAAAAGTACCAGTTAATGAATAAAAAAGTACCAAAAAGTTCCCTCTTATAGAATCTCATCCACTCAGGACATTGCATGCTAAATTTTATGATTCTAGGTTCAATACTAAAGGAAATTCAAAAAGTACTTGTTAAAGAACAAAAATGTACTAAAAAGAGCTCTTACAGACTTTCATTTACTCAGGACCTTTCATGTTTAATTTTATGTTTCTAGGTCCAATACTAACGGAATTTCAAAGAGTACCAGTTAAAGAACAAAAAGTACCACAGACTTCCCTTTTATAGATTCTTATCCACTCAGGCATTGCATCTTAAATTGTATCTTTCTAAGTTAAATAATAACGGATATTCAAAAAGTACCAGTTTAAAAACCAAAAAGTACCAATAAGCTCTTTTAGGGATTCTCATTTATTCAGGACATTGCAGGTTAAATTTTATGTTCGTAAGACCAAAATTAGCGAAAATTTAAAAAAAGTACCAGTTAAAATCGAAAAAGTACCAAAAAGATCCCTCTAACAGATTGTCATTCACTCAAGACCTTGCATGTTTAATTTCATGTTTCTAGGTCCAATACTAAAGGAAATTAAAAAAATAACAGCTAATGAACAAAAAAGTAACAAAAAGATCCCTCTAACAGATTATCATTCACTCAAGACCTTGCATGGTTAATTTCATGTTTCTAGGTTCAATACTAATGGAAATTCAAAAAGTACCAGTTAATGAACAAAAAAGTACCAAAAAGCCCTCTTACAGATTCTAGGTCCAATATTAACGACAATTGAAAAAATACCAGCTGTAGAATCAAAATGCTAAACAAAAATATCAAATTTCCCGTATTTCCTTTTTTGGTACTATAGATAGATGGGGTGTCAAAAAAGTACCAAAATTCAGATTTTACCCGTTTACTCCATAAAAGGGCCGAATTTAGTACCAGACACCTGTCCGCTTATTTTTCTAAGGAACAACGATAGGTGTTACATTTTTTTGTAACTCTTTTAGTTTTGGAGATATAAGGTTACCGTATTTCCCCGTTTTTACCCTTTTTTAACCCCTAAACATTTGAATTTCCAAAAATCCCGTTTTAGTGGATCGATTTGGAGGGTGACCAATCTCTGGTCCAAATTTCAAGTTTTTAGCTTCAGGCGTTTAGGCTGTGCGATGATGAATCAGTCAGTAACGTTACAATTTTATATATATATATAGATTTTAAGCTATTTTAGCATTATTTATTTTAAAAATTTGGACGAATAGTTTGTTTATTTAACTTAAATTTGTTTATAAATTATAATATATTTTGACTAAAATAATTGTACTCATGATGATATTTCGTATGAAAATGGAAGTAAAAAATAGAATATTTAGGGAATATAACAAATTCTCTCATTATGTTGATTGTAAAAATTGTTAGGCATTTGATATTGCGATATAAAAGTACAAAAAAATCCTACTTTGTATTAAAAAAAAAATCTATAATGTAGATGTTTAAAAAAAGATTTTGTTTGAATTTTAATATTTCAACTTTACTTAAACTATAAGAAAAAATATAAAAAAATTTGCACAGCATAGAAATAAAATCATTTAAATTTTGCATGTATTTTTTTTCCATTTTATTAGTATTAAAATACTTTTAATATTCAAACAAAAACAAGTAAGAAAGTATAGTCGGGCATGCCCGACCATATGATACCCTACACCACAGTATTTAAAAACACATCATGCTTATGTGTCCATGTAAATATGGATTTATCTGTTTATAAACTTCATGAAAATCGGTTTGAAAGTTTGTGAGAGGCAGATATTGCCCCCTGTCTCCCCTTGTGGTCCTATTTTTTAAAAACTGTATAGCTAATGTGTCCCTATAGATATGGATCTATCTTGTTTTAAATTTCATTAAAAGCGGTTTTAGAGGCAGAAATTGCCCCTATCTCCCCTCGTGGTCCAATTTTTTTTAAAAATTTATACATTTTGTGTCCATATAGATATGGTTCTATCTATGTTTTAAATGTCATTAAAATCGGTTTAATAGTTTCTGAGAGGAAGAAATTTCCCCCTATCTTCCCTCGTGGTCCTACGATTCGGCCCATTTTCAATAGGCTTAGTCCTTGTCCCAATAAGAACTTATGACCCAAATTTTATCAAATTATCTCCAAAATTGCGACCTGTACTTTTCGCACAAGGTTACATGGACAGCCAGCCAGCCAGCCGGACGGACATCGTTAGTTCGACTCAGAAAGTTATTCTGAGTAGATCGGTATACTTTAAGGTGGGTCTAGGACCACTATTTTAAGGCGTTACACACATCAGCACAAATGCATAATACCCTCTCCACTATTGTGGTGTGGGTATAAAAATATTATATTAATGCTAATTACATTTGTTGTATGTAAGTTCTATATAAATAAATTAAATCTTATAAAATTTGTAAATTTTTTTCTAAATACATTGTAATTTCTTTAAATGTTCACATTATGTGGTAATTTATTAAATAGTTGAAAACCCTTATAAAAAGAGATCTTTGCATGTGCGTTGTCGTGACTCTTTGGATTCGAAAATCCTCGGCATTCCTTAGCCCATATGGTTGTACTTCTCCAACATACTTAATTTGATCGCATAGATATTGTGGTGCATCACCTTGTTTCATTTTTTTAATAAAAATTAAAGTGTTGAATTTCAGCCACTGATTTATATTCATCCATTTAAGTTCTCCAAGCATTTCGTTTATGTGTGCATATCGATTGCGTTTAAGTATAACCCTCATTGCTTTGTTTTGCAGTTTTTGCATTCTCTCTATCTGACTATCATTACAGCATGTATACATTATCGTCGATCCATATTCAAAATGTGGTTTAAGTATAGTATTATAGATATTTATTGCAGTTGTTTTAGATATTTTATTTCTTATTCTTTTAAAAAATTGAATTTTTTGCCGATTATTTTACATGTATAGTTTATATGTTCTTTAAATTTTAACTCTTTATCTATTATAAATCCGAGATATTTAATATGTTCAACTTTTTATATTATTTTATCATTAATTTTAAATATTGCTTCAGTACTCATATTTATTTCAAATATTTTTGTTTTATTTTCGTTAAGTTTTAATTTATTCATTTTTAACTTGTTTTCTCTACAACTTTCATCATCGTCTGTTTCCGTCTATATTAACGTCTCATCCGCATACAACACCATTTCACTTCTGTCTAATACCTTTGGCATATCATTTATATATATAATAAATAAAAGAGCTCCCAAAATTGAACCTTGTGGTACCCCGAAATCATTTTCAACTTCATTTGATAAAACATTATTAACTTTTGCTATTTGTTTTCTATTTTTTAAATACGACTCAAACCAATTTAATTCCGTACCTTGTATTCCATACATATACAGTTTTTTTACCATTATTTGTCTGTCTATTGTTTCAAAGGCTCGTTTAAAATCTAGGAATATTTTTTCTATATTTTTCCATTTACTTATTACATAATTTACAGTCGTTTCACATGAATACTTTTTACGAAGTCCCGATTGATAATTTGACAGTAAAGAATTATGTTCCATATATTTTTCTAATTGTTCTTTCACAACTTTTTCCAAAATTGCACATGTTTTCAATGTATTTATTGGCCGGTATTCTTCGCATTTATTTGTTTTGAGTACTTTTTCAATTGGTGTTATCGTAGTTTTTTTTCCAGTTTTCAGGAAAAACACCTGTCTCCATCGATTTATTAACAATTTTTAATATTATTTCTCCTGTCACGTTCCAGTTATCAAGAATTATTTTATTGGATATTTTATCACAGTCTGTTTTATTTTTCATTTGTATAATTATATTCTTAAGTTCTAAAATGTTTATTGCACGAAATTTAAATATATGGTTTATCACAGTTATTTGGTTTTCATATTGCACATTCTCGATTTCGTCTCTTATCAACTTAATACTATCTACAAAATAATTATTGAATTGACTAGCGATTTCTTTATTATCTTTATATTCTACTTGGTTAAATATCACAGTTTTTATCTCGTTATGGTTTTTTTTAATTACTAGATCTTTTATATCTCTCCACATTTGTTTTTGATCGCCTGCGTTGTTAATTTTGTTGTTAATGTATTTATTTTTTTCGTTTTCGATTTTTACTTTATATAAATTTCTTATTGTTTTGTAATTGGTCCATGCCTGATTCGTGTTTTTCAATTTCACTGTTTGATATTTTATTATTTTATCATTTTTCATTAAACGTAATTCATTATTAAACCACCGATTCACATGGTTTTTTTCTTGTATAATTCTATTAGTAAATTTTTGTATAGTCTCTTTAAAATAATTATCAAATAAAATTACATTTTCATTAATGTTTTTATTTTCATTTTATACCATATTTTTACTTAACTCTGTGTTAAATGTTTCTTTGTTGTATTTCAAAATGTCCAATTCTTTATTGTCTATGTTAGTATGATCATTATTTTCACTTTTAATTAAAATGTTTATCATTTCATGATCTGTTATTTTATTTGTAGTACTGTTGTTTATCGATATATTATATTTATTTGTTATTACAAAGTCAATTATGGTACTAAAACTTTTTGCTACTCTTGTATATTCTCTAACTAATTGCCTGAGACCATTATCATTTAGTATGCATTCCATTTGATTTTTATATGTAGAATTTTTAGACCAGTCAATATTAAAATCTCCTGTTATTAAGATATCACAGTTATAATCACATATTTCTTCTAATACTTCCTCAAAAATTTTACTCTCCATAACTAGGTGATCAGTATATTGATCCAATTATCATTTGGTTATCTTGACATGTGGCTTTACATACTAAAATCCAAAATTTAACACCGTTTATCTTTTCTATAATTTTAGTTAATTTCCATATCTTTTTAAAATAAATAACGACTCCTCCAGTTCTATTAGATGCAGATGGCGACATAATATGATCAAATCCTTGTAATATAATTTCATTTTCTTGTACGTCTTTTTAAATATGTGTTTCCGAAAGTATAAATAAGTCCGGGTTTTCTGTTGATGCAATGACTTACACTTGATTATAATTATTTATTAATCCTTGCACATTTGTGTATAGAGCACGTATATTCTTTGGTTGTTAAACCGATAAGCCAATTCTTCTCATTTTTAAGTTCAATTTATTTTGATATACGGGACATTCTCTACTACAGTTAATACATTTCATAATCATTTCCGTATTTTTCCATTCTCTTATTTTGTGTTGTCCATGACATCTTAAGCATACTTCTTGATTTTTACACTCTTTTGCGATATGGTTATATCCTATACATTTTAGGCACTGCGTCACATCTGTTCCATCGAACACTCTACATCTTTCCCATCCAATATTTACTTTTCTTGCTTCTATCATTTTAGTATATGTTTCGTTATCGACTGCCATTTTTACATTATAAATTGTTTTATTATTTCTTTTAATTTCGTATTTTTCTATTATTTTGAGTTCTGCATTAGAAATACTTGGGTTCTGCTTTTTTATTTTCTCAATCATTTCTTCCTCTTCATGTTTAAAAGTCATATCCGTTATTTTAACTCTTAGTTCAATTGGGTTCGGTACCTTTATTTCATATCCTTCAGTTAATTCGTTTTCTATTGCATTTTTTATTTTCTCTCTTTCTTCACTATTTTCACTTTGAATAACAACCGTTCCATTTCTTCTATTTTCTACACCTGTAATTTTTAAATTAACTGGGTCAACTTTATCATTTAGTGCTTCCCGTGTTTTTTTCTCCCCCTTGTTTTTCTTTCGGTTTTACAATTAATGACACCTGTTTGTTCACATCTGGTAGCGCTGTTTTTTAACCGACTCTGCATATGACATTTTTGTTTGTTTTTTGTTGGTTTCTTTAATTACCTTCTTTATTTCGTTACACATATTCAGATTTTTTTCTTCTATTGACTTGCACATTTCTGTTTTCAAAATCATTAACATTAAGATATAAATTTTTAACTTCTTCAACATTTTTTTCACATGATTTTTGAACAATATCCATTTTTTTCAACCTTTCTTCGTACCGTTTTTCTATCGCTTCCAACAATCGTTTGATTTCATTTTCGTTTTGTTTTAGTGATGATGAAAATTCATGTTTATAGTTTACTAACTTTTGTTTATTTTTATGAACATCTTCTTCTATATACTTTGGGATCATATCAACATTGTGTATGTACTGCATACAATCCTCACATACGAAACGTAGGAAATTATTTTCCTGCAAAGCTTTTTGGGAATACTGGTAAAGACCAGAACACTTCATTGAACAGTGATACGTTTTTTTACACACCCCCTCACATTGAATTCCCGTTTCACCACGAATTGATGATTTGCATTTACTGCACTCAGCCATGACTGAGTGCTTTTATTGTTTATTTTTTTAATGTTTGTTTTATGAAAATAAAAAAAAAAGAATTTATTTTCCACTAATTATAATTAGTATTTTTCTATGGTTTCAAATAGTCCTGTCAATTTTTTTAAACCAATTGTTACTTTATTTTTATAGAGCTTTAATTTGTACACTTCTTAACATTCGGCGTTGTCGTACTGTATCAGACGTTTGAGGACCCATTAAATTTATTTCTGTATATATGAATATCTGATGTCTTACCAAAATCCACTAATATAATTGTTGTACCAAAATCGACCCACTTGTTTAAATATACATATTTATATTCAATTTTAATTTAAACTTCCTTAAAAAATAAGACAATAAAATAATAACAGCCTGTTCGTCAATTTCGAACGTTAATCTGATGTAACAACAAAATTTTGTATTGCAAAATTTTTTACTGATCATACAAAATTATTTGAAGGTTAAGTTTTTTTTAGTAATTTTCTTCAAATGAAGAATGGCAACAACAAAATTTATGAATATTTTTATTTTTGTAGAAAAAAGACAAAATAATCTACCTGCTTTGAAAGTTATAATAAAAAAAATCATAAAACCAAAAAATCGGGTTACATTTTTACACAGTTATTGCATGTGTTTTTTTATAAAAATGCATCAGACTTTCACCAATGCTCAGACACAATCTGATGCACAACAAAATTATGTACATATTGCAAATTTTTTTCTGATCATAAAAAATTATTTCAAGGTAAAGCGTTTTTTGTAATTTCCTTCAATGGTAACAACAAAACTCATTTATTTATTGTTTATGTATGTATGTATGTTTTTGTTTTTTTTAGTAAAATGTTTACAAAAACATAAAACCAAAAAATTCCATTAGCTTTTTACACATTATTGGGCCGCGTGAATAAAAGGTAGCTATAGCTAGTACTAGAAATATTAAAGTTTAAACTAGCATTGAAGTGAATAAAAATTTAAGTTAAAGCTAGTACTTTATACTTACTAGTAGAAACTAGTTTTTCTAGCGTTGACTCAAACAAGGTGTGAATAAAAACGAGTGAATGCTTAAAAATACTAGTTTATGCTTTATTTTTTTTTAAGTTTATGATTGAGGTGCTTGAAGATTGTGTTTTGCTACTATATTTAAAAAAATTGTATTCTTAATTAAATATTAGTATGTCTGATATTATAAAAGTTCGCCACAGGAAAGAATATCTCCTTAGGACAGATTTTCATCCAAAATATAAGAACACCTAAAATCAGTGTTGCCAGAACTTTTACTAGAGGTAAAATCAGCAAAAAACCATAATTTTTCATTAAAAAATTTTACATTAAGGGTATTCATTTCAATTTTTCTTTGGTTGGAAAAATGGAAAAAAGAAAAATTACACTCTTATTGACGTGAACGGGGGTTTTTTTTACAAACTGTCAAATAATTCGTGGAAGTAATTGATATTTTTCAAGATGCCGAACTAAAGTGTTAAAAGTGAATTAATTGATTATTAAATTTAAAACGTGATTGGTGTTATTTTCATCATAATATTCGACTACAAAAAGTTACTCAAAATGGCGATTGTCTGCCAAAAAGTTGAGTATTTTATTAACTTCAGCTCCTGTCAATTTTTTTGACCCCATTTCTTTTTTAATAACTTTTTTCATTGAACACATATTTAATATGAATTTTTCTTTTTGAAAGATTAAATGAAAAAGAAGTTATCTTTGAAATGTTGTAACTATAAAAAATAATTTTCAAAATTAGAGTTGTACAATTCAAGAGTTAATAAAAAGAGATGCAATTTATCATACTTTGTATTCAAAATGAGCAATTTTTTATGAATGGCAACATCATTTCGTTTGACGTATAAAGCGGAAAATTACATCTTTTTATACTGACTTTTTTACACTTGGTTATGGTCTGATAAAAATGTAACTTTTGTTGGAATTTTTTTTCTTGTGGTTGTTGTAACAAAAATTAAATTTTTCCACTTTTCCATTTTTCCAACAAATAAAAAAACTGAAATGAATACCCTTATTAAAAATATCTTTTGAAATTTAACTTCGCAGACTGAGATGGGACTTACCACATCTTTGTTATTTTAAACAACAAATTAAAAGTAAATTGCTTTACATAATATTTAAACTAAAGCCCTGCACGAATGCATTCGTTTCTTTTTCACATTTCTCCACACCAACTCATTGTTGTGTCAAATACTGAGTTCTTTTTTTAAAATCAATTCGAATGATACACAATGAAAAACCGAATCAACTTTTAACAGTAGCTCGTTTCAAACAACTCGTTGTTAAGCAGTAGTTTGATTTTAAAAAACAAATCAACTCAATGTATGATTCGATGTGAAACAAAACATAACACACAACAATTGTGAGTCTATAGACTCTATAACAGGGAATTCCATTTCTTTGCCCAGTTGTGCGTACCACTACTAACACATATTTTTATGATCATCAATTCAGTCGTCGATGTGACTTCGACAAGTTACATGTCTAGCGGATGCTATGTTATTTTGCTTCATCTTGACAGAAAAAAACTTTATGATGACAAAAAAAAAATTCTTTGATACCTGTAAAAGGGTTCCTTTTTCCTACGATAAAAAGACGTACCTAAATACAGAAATTATTAAGAAAAAAATAGCCACAAGAATTTGTTGGTATTTTGTGCTTGTAAAAATATTTTGGTTTCTGTACCAATCGCGTCGGTTCGGCTATTTTTTCTTAGAAAACACTTTTCTTAAGTAAGTAAAAAAAAACAAGTTAAAAAAAGGATTGTTTTGCTACAATTTAAGTGTAAATAACCTATATACATAATAGCAAATGTGACAGTAGGTAACATGTTTGGGTAGAAAGATGTGTTTCATTGATGTATTAATGAAACTTTATTGTTTCGCACTATTTTTACTGCATACTTTTTATGCTACAATTATATGACCGAGCCCAAAGAGTTAACCTTACCTATTTATGGTAACTATTTAACGAAACTTTGACCTGTTATAATGACTTTATACATTTTTGCAGGCAAACTCAGGTGCGCATTTGGTATTTTGTAAAATGTTATGATATAATTAAAATGTATGCATAGATGTTTGAAGTATAAGTAACCCAACACCGTGAATACCATTACTATTTTACTTATCACTATGAATATCCTAACTGTTTACTAAAATAACTTTTTCACGTTATAATTCTCATTTAGATTATTTTTTTTTTGAATAAATAGACCAGGGAAATGCATTTCTATGCACAAAAGTGGAAAAAGAAATTAGGAAAAGGTAATTTAATATACATCCATACCTCCATACGTAATACTTTTTTAGTGTTAAAAATATTTGGCTTATTTAAATTTAATTTTTTTAAATTTTTTGTCTACATTTATCTACCTAGTTTTATTAATTCGTTTATTTTTCTTTATATTTATGTACATACATACATATGTATACAAACATATTTAAAATAGATGTCAGCAAACGATTCATTTAATTCAAATCCTTCCCCAAGTATCTCAAATACTTCATTAAGTACGCCTGTTATTAGAAATTCAATTGTAAGAGGCGAGTTAAAAATAAGCTCAAAAAGAGGAAGAAGTAAGGTGTGGGAAGTATTCGGAAAAGTTGAAAATATGTCAGAGGAAGAAATAAAGGACGTTGTTGCTTGCAGAAAATGTTTAAATGTTTATAAATATAATGGAGCAACTACATCTAATTTAGTTCGACATAAATGTTATTTGACATCTAATAATAAGAACATCAAAAAAGTAGAAGTAAATGCAGGGACAAAACAAAATGGAACTCTGATATTTACAGAATGGATTGTGGAGAACTGCAGACCATTCCAACTAGTAGAAGATACTGGCTTTCACAAAGTTGCAAAGTTTCTTCTATCGGTTGGCGCAAATTTCGGCGAACATGTAGATGTTCGAAGTCTTTTGCCACATTCAACAACAATTTCCCGAAATATAATGAATGTTTACAATAAACATTTTGAAAAAATAAAGACTGACATTAATTCTGTGAAGAGTGTTGGTTTTGGTCTTACATCAGACCTTTGGACCGATAACTTTATTAGAAGAACATATATAGCTGTGACCATTCACTACATAAAAGATGGACATATGTTTAGTAGACTTCTTGGCATTAATTCTATGGATGGTGAACAATGTACAAGTAATATTTATTTATTTGATAATATATATTTATAAATAGGTTTATTATAAACTTTGATATATATATATGTTTAGATGATAATATCAGTCGAAAGGTAATAAAAATACTTAATGAGTTCGATTTAGATCTGGATGACAAAGCCATTATTGTCACAGATCGAGGAGCAAACATGGTCGCTGCCTTTCGGAACAATAACCACATATTTTGCATTGACCATTTACTGCACAATACTATTCAAAAAGCTATGAAAGAAGTAGCTGCTGTTTCAGAATTATGTAGTTTATGTACTAAACTCGTAAAATATTTTAAAATTTCTGGTCTTAATGTAAATTTACAAACAACCCTTAAAAGCTTTTCACCCACCCGCTGGAATTCAATTTACTATTTATTTGTTTCTGTTGAAAAAAATTGGTCCGAAATAGTTAAACTTTTGCAACAAAAAAACGAGCTCAATAGAATGAATAATATTCATTTGAACCATATAACAGCTTTGATTAAAGTTTTGGAACCTTTCGAAGAAACTTTAAAAAAGTTAGAAGGGGAAAAGTATCCGACAATACACCTTGTTTATATTTATATCCATCGCTTAAAGAAAAAATGCAATGCTGATATCAACGACTTAGAAATTACTAAAGAGTTTAAAGAAAAATTAGCAATTTTGATAGATTCCATAGTAATTCGGAATCTAACTATTTACCATAAAATTGCTGTTTTTCTTTTCCCTCCATTAAACAAATTAGTTCAATTTAGTGAAGAAGAAAAATTCACGATTAAAGACAAATGCATGCACATTATGAGAAAACACTTTCAAGAGCAACATGAATCAGAAAATCGATTTGAAAGTGAAACAGCAATATCTAGCCATCTCATAGAATTATATTCTGATTTTTTACCACCGACTGAAAATACTACACAACTTGATGCAGTATCCAATGAATTGCTAATGTATGAAAGCTTAAATGTTAGTATTAATGAAGATTTCAACATTTTGCAATGGTGGAACTTACATCAAAATGAATTTCCACTTCTCTACAAAGTGAGCTGTAAAATATTAGCAACACCTGCTAGTAGTGCAGCTTCAGAGAGAGTTTTTTCAGTAGCTCGGAATTTGATTTCTGAAAAAAGATGCAGCATTGCTTCAAACGGTGATTCTATAAATGCCATAATGTTTCTTCATTCAAATATAGAAGCAACTGAAATACAAAATGAACTTTTAAACTGTACAAATTAATATATATTTTAAACCATTTTGCTCATTATATTATTTTTATCTTAATTTTGCAATTAATTGAATTTAGCTTTTCATTTCTTTTTTACTTTTAATAAAATATTTCAAAATATATTTTTGTAACTTTTGAATAAAATAATTTAAAATAAAAACTTAAACATTGTATAAAAATATCTTGCATCTTCATTTGTTTTTTTTTGCTCAATACAAATTTACTAGTCATACCTAATAATAAAAAAAAGATAATTCTTATCATCTATTTTGTAACTGTTGTTTGGTTTGAATCGTTTGATTCGTTTGATTCGTGCGATTCGTTTGAGTTGGTGTAGTTTGTGTTATTCGTTTGATTCGTTGTTTCATGGAGTAAATTTCGTGCTCTTTACACTTCGTATTTGGTCGTTTATAACACACAAATTTAAATTCATTTGCATTTGTGTGTTTATATTCTTTTCGTGCTTTATGTGTTTTTCACAATACAGAGTTTGATTCGTTAGCAAAATGCAATCGACAATCACGAGTTGAAAAACAAACGAATGATTCGAAACGGCTTTCAAATGCATTCGTGCAGGGCTTTAATTTAAACTATCAAGGGTCTTATTGAAAATTTACAAGAGATCAAATCTGTGGCATTTTGACAAAACATCTTAAGTCAAATTTAAAAAAATGTTGTTAATCATAAGAGTTTTCATTAAAAAAACATTATTGTTTTCGTTGTTATAATTTTGTATTATAAACGAAATTTGTCTTAAATTTTGATTTATTTTACTATTTAATAAAAATTATTTTTTCACCGAGTTTTTTTTTAAAACCTTTTTGCTATCTTGTCTCGACTTAAGATGTTTTGTCATAATACCACAGAAATATTGCAACTATTAAAGATATTAATATATAAGTACATATCTGCGGCATTTTGACAAAACATCTTAAGTCGAGATACCAAAACAGTTTTTAGTTTTTAATTTTATCAAATAATAACATAAACCAAAATTAAAGAAAATATTTTTTTTTTATTATACAAAATTTTAAAAACGTGAACAAAAATGTTTTTTGAATAAAATTTTTCAAAATGCCACAGATATGAATATATACGTACATATGCTAATTATTTCGTTTAAAACCAGATGACATAAGGCCGGCGATATTAATGTGTCAAGACAATGAGAATTTTTAATTTTTAAGTAATCTTTTGTGAATAAAATTCCTCCTAATGAACCTTTTTCCAAACGGTTCTTCTATTAATGGTTGATATATTTCATTAATCAATGCAAAAAGTGGAAATAGAACAAACATAAGTGACAGTGTAAAGAAGTTTTAACCTAGCTAAAAAAATCTGGAATTTTAAAGCAAAAATCTTCAAATCTGCTATTGATAATCTTGGGAATAAAATCTGCAAAATGCAGATAAATCTGCACTTCTGCCATCGCTGCCTTAAATGTTAAAATTGCTATAAATATAGTAAAAATACAATTATATAAGTATGTTCATATGTATGATACGATTTACCAAAGTGATTTTACTTAATTCAAAAAAAAAAAAAAACATAAATTTTGTAAAACAAGTTCAACAATAATAGTAAATAACAATCAATGACGTTGCCACTAAGATTTTTTTACGATCTATCCCAAAAAGGTCGGTAAAGACTTCTGCCATAGGAAGTCTGTGTTGCATTTTACAAATAATATAAAAAACTTTTTATAAAAGAAAAAAGTGTATAAAAAAATACATATATAGTATCGGACAAAACCTAAGCACCCCCCTCAGTACATATTTTTTAAATGATAATTTTATTAAAAAACAAAAGGATTAAAGTTTTTTTTTTTTTTAATTTATTGATATCTTTATTATTGAAAAACACAAACTTAAGGAATTCAGAATTTAATAAAAAAAAAGTTAAAATTAAAAAAAAATTTTAAGCCGCAAATATAAGCGGACTTAACTAAAGTACCCCCAATTTAAGGTACAAAAAAAAACTATTGAAATCAATATTTCGTTGCGAATCCTTTATTCTAGATGACACACGTACATATTTTAGGCATAGAGCATATTAAATTATTAATTATTTCAGGTGATATTGCTTCCCAGACTTTTTTGCGGCTTCAAATAAATTGTTTTTGGTTTTAAAATTTTCTCGGTTGATTTTTAAGTTAACGATCTCCCACAAGTTCTCGATTGGGTAAAGATCAAGTGAATTTATCAAGACATCAATTGAGTGCAAAATATTCGATCACAAGATCAATTGGAGGGCTCAGAGCTGAAGCGAACCAAGTCCAAAAAATAAATTCGATAATATTTTGAGTTTGAGTAAGTGATTGTCATTAATTTCTGGAGCCATTGACTTGGGTTTATTACCGAATTTCACACCAGTTTTGAAATACATATATGGGGGATTTCATGTCAAGTGACCCAATTTTTAAATCGATGTCTTCCGATTTGGGTGAAATTAGCACCAAGCTTAGTCCTATTAAATAGTAGTTTAGACACAAATTTTCAACAAGATCGGCCAAAAAGTTTCTGAGTTAGAGCAGTTTGGCATTTTGTCCATACAGGTGTTGTTTCTCATCCATGTAACTTATTACCTATTGGTGTTAGACAAATTTGTCCCAAGTAGCTTAGATAGCTATTTGATCAATATTTAAAAAAAATATATATTTTTTTTAATTTTGTAAAATAATTTTTTTTTTTTTAATTTAAAACTTTTTTTTATTTTTTTTTTAGCGGGAATGTTTTTTTTTTTTTTTTTTTTTTTGTTCAAAAGAAAGCTTATGTCTTTTCCTTTAAGGTAGTTTTGGTCGCTTTTTGGGATACGAGTGGCTTAAAGAAAAAATAAAAAAAAAAGTTTTAAATTAAAAAAAAATATTAAAAAAAAAATATTTTTTTTAAAAAGATTGATCAAATAGCTATCTAAGCTACTTGGGACAAATTTGTCTAACACCAATAGGTAATAAGTTACATGGATGAGAAACAACACCTGTATGGACAAAATGCCAAACTTTTGCCCCCTCTAACTAGAAAACTTTTTGACCGATCTTGTTGAAAATTTTTGTCTAAGCTACTATTTAATAGGACTAAGCTTGGTGGTAATTTCACCCAAATCGGAAGACATCGATTTAAAAATTGGGTCACTTGACATGAAATCTCCCATATGCATTTTATTTAATGACTTGGTTCGGTTCAGCTTTGAACCCTTCAATTATTTCTAGGCTAATTTAAAAGTTTTTGCAGACTGGTCGCACATCTCCTACTCATTCTGGAGGAAGGCCACGTGAAACTTCGCGACATGAAGACTCCTTTATTAAAAGGACACTCCAAAATTATCCTACAGCATCCATACTTACATCAATCTTATGAATTGGCCCAAAACCTTGCCCAGAGAAACAGTCCCAGGCCATTATGTTGCCGCCTCCATGCTTTACAGTGCCTTTGCAATTCAACCGTTGTCTGCGTACACACCTTATGCCATCTGAATCCTTTAAATTAAACTTAGATTCGTCAGAAAACAGTCCTCCATTTTTGGACACTACAGTTAAGATGGTCCGCCATCGCTCTTCTGCAAATCGTTCTTTCGCTAATTTTTAAATCCAAGCGGTTTCGTATGTGACTAGAAGATGCTGTAGGATCATTTTGGAGTGTCCTTTGAATGAAGGAGTCTTTATGTCGCGAAGTTTTACGTGGCCTTCCTCCAGAATGAGTAGGAGATGTGCGACCAGTCTGCAAAAACTTTTAAATTAGCCCAGAAATAATTGATCTGTTGATCGAATATTTTGCACTCACTTGATGTCTTGATAATTCACTTGATCTTAACCTAATCGAGAACTTGTGGGAGATCGTTAACTTTATTTGAAGCCGCAAAAATAGTCGGGGAAGCAATATCACCTGAAATAATTAATAATTTAATATACCCTATGCCTAAAAAATGTGCGTGTGTCATCCATAACAAAGGATTCGCTACGAAATAATTATTTCAATCGTTTTTTTTTGTACCTTAAATTGGGGGTGCTTTAGTTTAGTCCGCTTAGATTTGCGACTTAAAATTTTTTTGAGTTTTAACTTTTTTTTATTAAATTCTTAATTCCTTAAGTTTGTGTTTTTCAATAATAAAGATATAAAAAAATAAAAAAAAAAATTTTAATACTTTTGTTTTCTTAAAAAAAATTATCATTTAAAAAAAGTACTGAGGGTGTGCTAAGGTTTTGTCCGATACTGTATAAAAATATATTTAATAAATACGCATACAAACTTAAACATTTAGAGGGAAGTTTTTTTTTTTTAATCAGTACACAGAACTTGTTCCACGCCTCAAAAACCATAAAGAAGTACATAAACATTTTTGTACTTATATTCTGTTTTATACATTAATATTTTTTTTTAATAAGTCTAAAAAAATTAAAATTTTTGACATTCTTGCACTTTTTAATTATTTTGTTTTCGTATATAAATTAAAAAAAATAAGAGAATGGGTGCGTTTTTAAATGCATCACTGCGCTGCATCAGTGATTTCAAATGGTTATATATTTATCAGTGAAGTCAATGACCAAAAAATTGTGAGATACTCCACAAAAGCAATAGTCACACAATAAAAAAAGTTATATTTATTCTTTTATCGCCATTAAAAAAAGTTTGCTTTTCTGATGCAGCGCAGTGATACATTTACCAACGTACCCAATGTGTACACAGCAATACATTTAATTAACACAAATCTAACGAATTATGTTTCTGCGATCAGTTGTAATTTTTATGTTTTTGTTCACCGTAATATAGCAAAGTTGTAAACCATTATATACAAATTATACCCCTTTTAGACGGGCAAAGTTTACTTTGACAAAGTTTATGGAATTCTCTTTTAAACTTTGTTTCGTGTTCAGGCACGCAAAGTTTAATTTGACAAAGTTTTGCTTTTTTTTTTTTAATCTATATATATAAAAGAAAGTCGTGTTAGTTACACCACTTATAACTCAAGAACGGCAGAACAGATTTGGCTGAAAATTGGTAGGGAGGTAGCTTAGAGCCAGGAGACGGACATAGGATACTTTTGCCCAGCCCACTTTTACGCCCACTTTTTTCGATTTACCTAAAATCAGAAAACGGCTCCATCGAGTTGACTAATTTTTCTTTCAAATCTTCGTATTAATCCATTTTAAGTTTTCATCGATAGAAAAATTTACCACGCCTACTTTTACGCCCACTTTTTCTATTAAGCGCATAAATTGAGAACGGCTTGACCGATTTGGACGATTTTTTCTTTAAAATGATCGCCATGGTCCACCTTAGGGTTTTGCGGAAAGAAAATTTTGCCCCGCCCACTTTTTTCGATTTACCTAAAATCAAAAAACTGCTCCATCGATTTGACTAATTTATCTTTCAAATGTTCGTATTAATCCATTTTAAGTTTTCATCGATAGAAAAATTTACCACGCCTACTTTTACGCCCACTTTTTCTATTAAGCGCATAACTGGAGAACGACTTGACCGATTTGGACGATTTTGATTTGACTAATTTATCTTTCAAATGTTCGTATTAATCCATTTTAAGTTTTCATCGATAGAAAAATTTACCACGCCTACTTTTACGCCCACTTTTTCTATTAAGCGCATAACTGGAGAACGACTTGACCGATTTGGACGATTTTTTCTTCAAAATGATCGCCATGGTTTAACTTAGGTTTTTACGGAAAGAAAATTTTGCCCCACCCACTTTTACGCCCACTTTTTTCGATTTACCTAAAATCAAAAAACTGCTCCATCGATTTGACTAATTTTTCTTTTAACTGTTCGTATTAATTTATTTTACGTTTTCATCGAAAGAAAAAATTACCACGCCTACTTTTACGCCCACTTTTTCTATTAAGAGCATGATTTGAGAACGGCTTGACCGATTTGGACGATTTTTTCTTTAAAATTATCGCCATGGTCCAACTTATTCTTTTTTGATTGAGCCCATATCCACACCATATGTAAGTTATTTTTTAAAAAAAATTTATGATAGGTATTCCATGGATTTTTATTTTAAAGGCCGTAAATTTCGTTAAATGCTCAATTTAAATCGTGTGGTAATACAAAACTAATGTTTACTTAGGGCCAGCAACGTAGACCGGGTCAGCTAGTATCATATATAAGCAGCGTTGCCAGAGTGATGATTTTATCATATTTTTGATTATTTTTTGACAAAAATATAATTTAAAGATTTTTTTCTTAAATGATAATTTTTTTAATTTTAGAAATTATGATTTACTTGTTTGTTTGTACAAAATATATACACCATTTTTTAAAAACAGTACTTAATAAACAAATAAAAAGTTGATCAGTTATGAAAAGTTCATTCTAAGGTATGTATTCTAGAAGCATTTCTAAGACGGTGTAAGATATACTTCACTCCATCTGATCTCCTTACTATTTACACCACCTTTATCCGACCGCGTATGGAATACAACTCTCATGTGTGGGCCGGTGCTTTAAAGTCTATTTTGGAGCTTCTCGACCGCGTGCAGGAGAGGACGAAGGTTCTCAATGGCGACAGTATGGTATCTAATTCTATTGACTCCCTTGAGCACCGTTGCAATGTGGGTTGTATTTACTTGTTTTATCGTTACAATTTGGGATCTGGTTCCCGAAAGCCGTACGTTTGTTCGTAATGCACATTTATCCTCAAGAGCCCATCCTTATGTGGTCGATTGGCAGGCGAATCGTACAACGCATTACAGAGAAAATTCGTTTTTATCCCGGACTGTTCGTATGTGGAATAGCGTTTCTGCAGAAGTCTTCCCTCTTACTTACAACATGATTAAGTTAAAATCGAATGTTCACAAACACTACTCCCTCTATTCTCCTTCCCACATCCTATTTTCCTAGTTCCAACACAATGCAATGTATTAGTAGGGGTCATCCCCTGAGCCCTGGTCCTAACAGAAAAAAAACATCAAAGTTTTTTTTGCTGGGAAGAAGAATGTTTTTATATAAAATTAATATTTTTTACTTTTTAGCCCTTGTTATAAACAATTTGATTAACAAAAAAATTTGGTAAATTGTTCTCTTTTTCGCCAAATGACGATCTGGCAACTCTGCTAATCTTATATATAAATACGGAAGCAATTCTTTTATCGTTGATTTTTAAGTATCTTAACGTCCACCGATTTTAATGAAACATATATCGTTTTAAAGGTATTTTTGTGTAGAAATGCACAATATACATTTTTTTCTAAATTTTGAGGATTAAATGGTTTTAAAAGCGTTTTAAATTTGTTTGCAAACACACGCACATACATGTATAAAAAGAAGTTGTATGTTTTGTTATTCTCCCAAAATGTGTTTTTTTTCTTGCATTATACTGGCAAACACGCATGTGCACACATGTATAAAAGACGGTGTGCTCTATCCCTGCGGGAAAAATAAGGAGTACGGAGGCCTTCCAGAAGGATAAACAAGGCCTCCTCGCTCCATTCCGTACTCATAATTTTTTACACGCGTTGTCATTGCGGAGAATTCCTTTCTTCCCCAGAGCTTCTTAAAGGCCTTCAAATAAATGGCTCTTAGAAAGCTTTCCAGAGAATGACTTTCAAAAGGCCTTAGCAAAAAGGTTATCTTGAAGGGTTTTTAAGAAAGGTATGTTAAAAGGCCTTTTAATTAATGGCTCTTAAAAGGCCTTTCAGACCATCCTTCTACAAATGCATTAAAGGTCATATTGAAGGGCTATCAGTCTAAAACATTAAGGAATATTTCCTTACAAATGAAATTAGAAGACTGAATAGGCTTCATGTACATATCAGATCTCCAATATAGAAAATGAAACAACACTTAACTTTTTATATATGTATGTATACCTATTTTACAAACGTATGTTTATATATTTTATTAAACTTATTGTGGTTTAATAACACATGTGATAGGTACCTATTTTCATACCCTTCACCACATGTGGAAAAGGGTATATATAAGTTTGTCATTCCGTTTGTAATTTCTACAATATTGATCTTAGACCCTATAAAGTATATATATTCTGGGTCCTTATGAGGAGAGAACTTGATTTAACCATATCCGTCCGTCCGTCCATCCGTCCGTCCGTCTTACGTTTGATATGTGTTTTCCGGAGACTCCAGACATGATAGCGGCTACGTTGTTTTACATTTATGTCACATATAGTCCACCATTTCTTGCTATTGAAATTCAGCCAGATCGGTCCAACAATGGCTGAGATATGACCAAAAAACCACGGCTGCCTCTAATTTTTCCAAAAAATCCCTTGTGGTTGTTGTATTTTTATTACTTTTTTCTGTATATCTGGAGAACGGCAAGAGCCAAAGCTTTAAAATTAGGTACAAACATTTAGGTTATAAATATACACCATCCTACAAAATGTGGGCGGGATTGGATAAGTAGGCGTGGTACCTCTCATAGAAAAAGTATTAAAAATTTTATAAAAACCTGAATTTTTTGACTGTCATCTGACCTATGGTTACGCCTTATATATCAGAAGATCGGAAATTAATAGAAAATATTTTCTGAAAAATTACTCTTTTTTATACCCTTCACCACAGGTGGAAAAGGGTATATATAAGTTTGTCATTCCGTTTGTAATTTCTACAATATTGATCTTAGACCCTATAAAGTATATGTATTCTGGGTCCTTATGAGGAGAGAACTTGATTTAACCATGTGATGTCCCTTGTGATAAAAACCAAATTTTACTAACCTTTCCGGATAGGGGTAAATTATTCTAGTATAGTATATTTATGAAATTTATTTAATTTTAATCTAGAAACTTTTTGTTTGAACCTTCACAATTTGTCGAAAATTTTTTCATTCAAATTTAAATTTCATTGAGGAAAGTCTGAAAAGTAAATAAATTTATTTCAAGAGGAAGGAGACTAATTGATTATAAGAGGAAATATTTTGGAATTTTCATTGCTAATAGTGCAAATTTGTATAAAGAATAGCCTTTCTTTTAAAATACTAAATTTTGCATACCTTTTAAACGATAAGGAAACTTATTATTAAATTTTTTCTTGTGAAACTCTTGAATTATTATTTTGGGGTCTTTCTGTTGTTTGTAGGATTTCTGTTGCTTTATATATTGGATCCTTTAAAAAAATAAATTAGATAAAGAATCCGGCATTTGTGTAAATTTTTGTGACTTTTATTGGTGGAAAGGATCTATTTAAATTGCAATTGGGAACTGAAGGTTCATTACACGTTAGTGTGGAACCTGTTACAATTGTGGAACCTGCTCGAGTAGAGGAACCTAATAGTATTCTCGATAAATAAATAGATACTTTTCCAGCTTTTAAGATTTGCCAAAAAAAAACTAATTTTCCTGCAAGTGAACCCGTTAATACCTTATCACCCTCATATAAAATTAGGGTGACCAACGGTTTGATATGTATTTTAATTTTTTTTTTTTTAAACCTTTTAGTTCAATATCTTATTTATTACATTTGCTCGGACTTTTAAGTTTTATATTTCTATTGAATTCGATTTAAAATCGGTTTATTTTTAAATTTAAAAAAAAAAATTAATTAACGTTAAAATTTTTGCTTAAATTACCTGAATGGTACTGTAATGGTCACTTAATTGTTAATTATCCATAAACTTAAAAAAAAGTCTATTTACGAATATTTCAAATACCTTTACGCTTAGAGGAAACTACACTCAAATGTATGCGTTGTAATATTTAGGAAGATAAACGTTTTTGTAGATATTATAAGACATACATACTAGTGCTGGGAAACTATCGATATACTATCGATATTATCGATAGTCTTAAAATATCGAAAATATCGATAGAAAAATATAAATATCGATATTATTAATATTTTTAATTAGGCTTAAGTTCATGAAATTTAATTTTCATTAAATTATTTTTGTGAAGAAAGGAATTTTACAACATGAAAATTAATTAAAATTGTTATTGATAATCCCTCATTCATGACGTGGCTCGGGCCAATTAAAATGGATAATCATTCAGGAAAGCAAATTTCGATCTACCAAATGTTAAAATTCAATTTGGTTTAAGGATTGATGTTTGACTAGTGACGTCAGCGGTCGTCGATGGCTGCGAGTGTAAGACGGCGAATCCATCTGGGGAGATCGAGTGGTTGCGATCGAGGCATGTCATGGTGGCCTGCCGGCCAGGGTTCGAGCCCGAGCCACGTCAAGAATGAGGGATTATCAATAACAATTTTAATTAATTTTCATGTTGTAAAATTCCTTTCTTCACAAAAATAATTTAATGAAAATTAAATTTCATGAACTTAAGCCTAATTAAAAATATTAAAAATTTGGATTAAAAACCATAAATAGTTCAACAAAATAACCACAATACTAATTATTGTTAAAGCTAAGGCACGAGCTCTATGTGTACATTTGTCCTTCAAGTTGTGCTGAAAAAGGTCAACAGAAAAGAAAAAGACAAAGTGAAAAAAAAAAAAAAAAAAAATGTACTTGGACTTCAAGAAAAATTCTTGACGAAAGTACGAAAAAACAGAAGTAAAGGAAAAAACATGTAAAATCAATTAAAATGGATAATCATTCAGGAAAGCAAATTTCGATCTACCAAATGTTAAAATTCAATTTGGTTTAAGGATTGATGTTTGACTAGTGACGTCAGCGGTCGTCGATGGCTGCGAGTGTAAGACGGCGAATCCATCTGGGGAGATCGAGTGGTTGCGATCGAGGCATGTCATGGTGGCCTGCCGGCCAGGGTTCGAGCCCGAGCCACGTCAAGAATGAGGGATTATCAATAACAATTTTAATTAATTTTCATGTTGTAAAATTCCTTTCTTCACAAAAATAATTTAATGAAAATTAAATTTCATGAACTTAAGCCTAATTAAAAATATTAAAAATTTGGATTAAAAACCATAAATAGTTCAACAAAATAACCACAATACTAATTATTGTTAAAGCTAAGGCACGAGCTCTATGTGTAATTTGTCCTTCAAGTTGTGCTGAAAAAGGTCAACAGAAAAGAGAAAGACAAAGTGAAAAAAAAAACAAAAAAAAAAAAAAATGTACTTGGACTTCAAGAAAAATTCTTGACGAAAGTACGAAAAAACAGAAGTAAAGGAAAAAACATGTAAAATCAATTAAAATGGAAAGCAAATTTCGATCTACCAAATGTTAAAATTCAATTTGGTTTAAGGATTGATGTTTGACTAGTGACGTCAGCGGTCGTCGATGGCTGCGAGTGTAAGACGGCGAATCCATCTGGGGAGATCGAGGCATGTCATGGTGGCCTGCCGGCCAGGGTTCGAGCCGGAGCCACGTCAAGAATGAGGGATTATCAATAACAATTTTAATTAATTTTCATGTTGTAAAATTCCTTTCTTCACAAAAATAATTTAATGAAAATTAAATTTCATGAACTTAAGCCTAATTAAAAATATTAAAAATTTGGATTAAAAACCATAAATAGTTCAACAAAACAACCACAATACTAATTATTGTTAAAGCTAAGGCACGAGCTCTATGTGTACATTTGTCCTTCAAGTTGTGCTGAAAAAGGTCAACAGAAAAGAGAAAGGCAAAGTGAAAAAAAAAACAAAAAAAAAAATGTACTTGGACTTCAAGAAAAATTCTTGACGAAGGAACGAAAAAACGGAAGTAAAGGAAAAAACATGTAAAATCAATTAAAATGGATAATCATTCAGGAAAGCAAATTTCGATCTACCAAATGTTAAAATTCAATTTGGTTTAAGGATTGATGTTTGACTAGTGACGTCAGCGGTCGTCGATGGCTGCGAGTGTAAGACGGCGAATCCATCTGGGGAGATCGAGTGGTTGCGATCGAGGCATGTCATGGTGGCCTGCCGGCCAGGGTTCGAGCCCGAGCCACGTCAAGAATGAGGGATTATCAATAACAATTTTAATTAATTTTCATGTTGTAAAATTCCTTTCTTCACAAAAATAATTTAATGAAAATTAAATTTCATGAACTTAAGCCTAATTAAAAATATTAAAAATTTGGATTAAAAACCATAAATAGTTCAACAAAATAACCACAATACTAATTATTGTTAAAGCTAAGGCACGAGCTCTATGTGTACATTTGTCCTTCAAGTTGTGCTGAAAAGGGTCAACAGAAAAGAGAAAGACAAAGTGAAAAAAAAACAAAAAAAAAAAAAATTTACTTGGACTTCAAGAAAAATTCTTGACGAAAGTACGAAAAAACAGAAGTAAAGGAAAAAACATGTAAAATCAATTAAAATGGATAATCATTCAGGAAAGCAAATTTCGATCTACCAAATGTTAAAATTCAATTTGGTTTAAGGATTGATGGTTGACTAGTGACGTCAGCGGTCGTCGATGGCTGCGAGTGTAAGACGGCGAATCCATCTGGGGAGATCGAGTGGTTGCGATCCAGGCATGTCATGGTGGCCTGCCGGCCAGGGTTCGAGCCCGAGCCACGTCAAGAATGAGGGATTATCAATAACAATTTTAATTAATTTTCATGTTGTAAAATTCCTTTCTTCACAAAAATAATTTAATGAAAATTAAATTTCATGAACTTAAGCCTAATTAAAAATATTAAAAATTTGGATTAAAAACCATAAATAGTTCAACAAAATAACCACAATACTAATTATCGATATTATTTTTATTTAAAATACAGCTATGAAGACATCTAACATCAGCTATACACACACAGTTTTTTGCCGCAAATTTTTACTTGCTATCATTAATTCGCGCTGAACTGCAGCAATGAATACGAACAACAAGAATGGCAAATGGTTTGGACTGCTTAGCTGTGCTTTTCACTGCTAATTATTGGCATTTATGTGGAAATTTACAAATGTTCACATAGGGACTGAAATGTCAAATATTTTTGTATATATTTTTGTAAAAAAATGCAAATCCAAATGCAATTGCAAGCATAGGACAAAACAATGAATGACCATTAGAGGATAAGTCCTCTGGATTGATTACCTTTTTGGGTTTAGAATTTAGAAAATTTTTTAAAGTCGCAGTGGAATATCTTATAGTCCCTGTTACTTCGGTTCCTTCAGAAAGGTTTTTATCAATTTTAAAAAAACTGCCATCTAAAATAACGTGCGTATACACATACGTCTCATATTCAATAAAGTGATAAAAACAACGGACTGTAGCCTTATAAAAAAATAATTAAAGTTTTCAAAACAAGTACAAGCATTCAGTCGATAGTAATATCGATATATCGATAGTGAAATCTGAACTAGCGATAAATACCGATAGTAGAAAATATCGATAGTATCCCAGCACTAATACATACATATTTAAATTTAACATACTTATAAAAAAAACATATCGATTAATTGGTTGATCATATTAAGAATACGTATCCTGTCTGAAGTCTTCCGGCGCCTGAGGACATCGATGGAGAAATCATATACTACACCATTATGGTGTTTTCTTTTCTGACAATAATGTTCCATATATGCTACCATTCGTGCGAGTTTTTGTTCCATTCTAAAAATATATGCAAAAATGTGAGAAGTTGTCGTTTTCCTTTCTAAACATGTTGCAACAATAAATGGCAAATTTGTTCCATTTCTTACCCGCAGTTATAACTGAGTGTGAGATAATACCCTTTCCATCTGCGTAAAGTCCTTTTTTATGCAAGCAAGTATTTTTTTATTAAGTTTTTCTTGTGTTTGCGGACAATTTGCGTTATATTGTGATTTTTAGTTATATTGTGATGGATATAAAAACTTTTTGTTTTTCGTTTGTGTTACTTTCATTATATTTTTTTGTCACAAAATTTTTAACAACAGCTGACATTAATTATTGAAAATCAGTGCTGTTAACGCTTATTGGAATTGTAAGAAAATTTAATGTTGAAAATTGCTACAAGCGTGGTGAATATCGCTTTTAGTACAAACTTTGCATGCAATATTTAACACGCTAAATACACATTAGTGTTGAGTGTAAAACGTAGCTATTATTTTGTTCCATTGTAATTTAGAAAAATGTATCACTTTGTAAGGGTTCGTGTAACCTAATAAATATATTACACAACTATAATGCATCATTATATTTTAGAAAAGAAAACACCATAAGTAAGTTAATTAATTCATATTTGTTTTTTTTTTATATTCTTATTTATATCATCCATATTCAATAACACTATTTTTGTTTGAAACCTTTTCATACGTAACAAAATAACTTATTTTTTTTGTTTTGAAATTTAAAAAAAAAATAGAAAGGTAAATAATATATACCGTAATAACTTCTTTTAATTTAATTAATAGTTGTTAAAACTATTAGTTATACATTTGTTACAAACTACAGTCAAATCCCGATAATTCGTACCCCGATAAATCGTAATTCCCGATAATTCGTAATAAACTGTCGGTCCCTTGAAAAAATCTCGTTAATTCGTAAAATTTCCATACATTTTGGTCCCCTCGATAATTCGTAATTTTTTTTTTAATAAAATCTTCTTGACCTCTTATAAATCGAAATTGTTTGCTAACTACCACTTATAATTCGTAATAAAAACAACAAAAACATGAAAATAATGAATTTTTGTTTATCACTATGTTATTTTTGCTTGTGTGTGGATTTATTTTCTTAAGATCAGTTTGTAACATGCATAATTTTTATGTATAATTTTTATATGTTTTATTTTTAACAATTGTTTTTTATGTTTTTTTTTATCGTTTTAGTAAATAAATTGAAAACCCCCGTTTATTCGTATTTATTTTATTTTAACCCCGTTAAATCGAAACCCTGCTAAATCGAAAACCCCGATAATTCGTAAGAAATGGCCGGTCCCTTGCGATTACGAATTATCGGGATTCTACTGTATTAATTGTTACTACAAAATTTACGGGTTTTTGACTAAAAAATAAATGATAAATTTCAATTTGTGACCAATTATAATTGTAGAAATACCTTTTCTGATAATTTTCAATCTTTAAATATATATGTTAATATTCATTGTTAAATAAATTTTTATATTTCAAACATGAAATTTTAAATTGAAATTGTTATTTGGTTGTGAAAAGTGAAGTTTAGGCATGGGGCATGTAAGGTGATTTTTGTTTGTATTTTATTTTTGTTTCGGACTGATAAGCGGAAAAATATATATATCAGCATGGAGGGTGGGCTAGGACCTGTGTAGCATATAACATCTTTAGCTACACGTACATCATCAATCCATATATACTTTCTCTTTATTTCTATCTGTCTTTATAAGTCACTTTAGTTGTTGGGAACATAACATACCACCCCCCAACGACGAGCACGGCCGAACTAATAGGTAGCCCCGTTTCCAAATAATACCATCTCAGTCTCCGAACTCAAGTTTCGTTACAGATATTTTTGGCGCCCAACGTGGGGCCTCAGTAGTCGTTATATTTAAGATTTAGTTTGTGCACTTCCACCAGGATACTGAGGTCTTTTGAATCTTTTGAGGGTGTTGATTTCATATAGATATTTTTTTTTTTTTTTTCGTTTCATCTTTTCTATAGCATTTGTAATATGTTATGTAGTTTTGGATATAGTTGTTCATTACTTTTTGTGATAATCAATTCCGTAGCCAGCATTGTGTGTTGCAAATGTTATCAGGGGTTGGGTTCGAAGAGTTTTGCTGGTTATTATCGGTTAAATCGTCATTCGAATTTTACTCTTTTCTTTAATTATTTACGTTTCAAATTGATATTTTCTTGTTGTGAGGACTTAAAGTACATTGATTTTTATTGGTTATTTTCCTGCAACAGATTATCGGTCCCTAATTTTTTGTTTCTTTTTAGCTCAGAATGTATGTTTAGGACCTTATACTTTAACATCTGTTAAAGATAACCAGATTCTGAGTTAATCTATTATTCTTTATATATATATATGGTTGATGTATGAATCTAATGCATTATTTTAATTTTTAGTTTCGTTAATTTCTTATGTTTTAATTTACTTATAATTATTATTTTTCCTTTCGTTTCGATTACCTTATATTGGCCCATACCGAAATACTTCACCAAGTAGCATATAATAAATAAAATATTTTTAATAAAAACACTTATCCGTATATAAGTATAGTTAACGTAAACACTTAATTTTTTTTTTTTTTGCAATATTATTTTCTTGTGACGTGATACTTCATTTGTTTTGTTTTGTTTGAGTGGAAATGCCAGTGGTTCGTAGTTTAGGGGATATTCCGGCTCAGGTTGAGCAGGAAAGTATTAACATTACTTTTCCATCTGAACAAGGAGCAGGTGGCGATTCGGAGGTTCCTTCACGACCCATCGGTAGACCTAGAACTCGACAACAGTCTCGCAGAGAAGCTAGGGAACAAATTAGTGACAATGGTGTTAGAGTACGTCAGATAGTAAACGAGTCATTAATAGGATTTAGCGATGAAGTTATTACTTTGATGGCTGAGGGATTTAGAAATTTGTCGTTAGCTGGTCAAAGACCAGATATACCGGATGCATCTAATATTCGCGCGGAAATGGATCATTTTGAACAGGAGGATAACATAAGTATGACTTCTCAGAATGTTCATCAAGGGCAAGGAAATCGTAATACATTTCATCATCATGGCGACATTGATCGTAATTCGGATAGGGTTCTGAACATTATTCGTAATTGGCGAATTCGTTTTACGGGTGATACATCGGAGGTAACAGTCGATGAATTTATTTATAGGATTAACACTCTTACGAAATCAAACTTGCGAGGTGTCTTCAACCTTCTGTATTAGCATGTCCATATCTAATTTGAGGGTAAAGCTCTAAAGGGGTTTTGGCGGTTTCATAGGGTTAGTGGTGAAATATCTTGGAATGCATTGGTGGAAGCTTTGAAACGACAATAAAAGGATTACAACACAGACTTCGATATTAAAGACGATATTTTGCGAAGAAAGCAGCGACCAACCGAAACGTTTGATGAATTTTATGATGCTATTATGCAATTGTGTGATAAACTCCGAACACCTTACACTGACGTCGAGCTTTCTGAGACCATTCAAAGGAATTTAAGACCAGAGGTGAGGCACGAGCATCTTCACCTGGAAATAACTCGTGTAGCTGAACTAAGACGTGCAGTTCGCAGGCACGAAAAATGTTTAAAGGATACGTCACTTTCGTATTTAAATAAACGGTCGGGTAATAAAAATAATGTGTCAGAAGTCGATGTTGTTGATACCGATACTAATGTAGATAACCGTTTGGTAAATGAAAACACTGAGGTGTGTTTGGTAGTACAAACAGGTCGTTGCTGGAATTGTAGTAATGTTGGTCACAGTTTTATTGACTGTTTAGAACCTCGAACGGTATTTTGCCATGGATGCGGGGCAAAGAACGTGTATAAGCCAAAATGCCCTAAATGTTCCCAGCGGGGAAACGCTCTGAAGGATGTTCGTGCAAAGTTGAACGAACATCCGCGACAAAATTGAATATTACTGTCAATAACAAACCTGATGAAACCAACCAAAATAAAAAACTGGCTATATCAAATTCACCGGAATTAACAAGTACACCAGATACGACTTTACTTCATCCACTACAAAGACCTTATCATTTACGTCTGGAGGAATATAACCGCGCTAGAAATAGAATATTTAAGGTAGACTTTATGGCATTACAACCCACAAGATCTTCTAAGATAATTCGTGAGTTTTCCAACGGAGGAAACTTCTGAAGAAATCTGTAATTTCATCGGTGGTTTCTAAAAATAATGACGATAGACCGTATATATTGTTAGGTATACGGAATAAGAACTATTTTGCGTTATTAGACAGTGGCGCAAACGTAAACGTCATAGGAGGAGAGTTATGTTGTGAAATTATATAATCGAAAATTTTTAAACGGGGTGCTGGAAATGTCAAGACTACAGACGGACAACAACAAAAAGTTGTAGGTACAATAATGTTAGAAATTGGTTATGGTAAACAAAATAAGTTAACCGAAATTCTTTTAATTCCATCAATTAAACAAGATGTAATTTGTGGTATGATTTTTTGGTCATGTTTTGGTATAAAAATCGTGTCTATTAGTCCTTTAAATGAAATTGCATCGGAGGAGGATCCGAACAAAATCCCATTAACATCTATTGAGCAACAACAGTTGAATAGAATAATTGACTACTTTCCAAATTCAGAACGTGATGGATTAGGATGTACATCTCTCATTGAACATAATATCGACACTGGTAATTCACCTGCTATAAAACAGAGGTACTATCCGATATCAACTGCGAGGGAAAAGCTTTTATGTGACGAAATAGATCGTATGTTACAGTTAGGAGTAATCGAGGAATGCCCAACATCGGCGTGGTCATCCCCTGGTGTTTTAATAGTGAAACCCGGTCAGGTGCGCTTTTGTTTGGACAGTCAAAAATTAAACATGGTGACGACAAAAGACGCATACCCAATTCCGAACATTGACGGACTTATTTCGAGACTTCCTCCAATTTATTATATTTCTAAAGTGGATCTGAAAGATGCATTTTGGCAGATTAAATTGGACGAACCCTCAAGACCGAAGACAGCGTTCACAATCCCTAATCGGCCTTTGTATCAATTTACAAGAATGCCGTTTGGATTATGCAATGCTCCTCAGACAATGTGTAGACTGATGGACCAAGTCATTCCGTACAATTTAAAAACCAACGTGTTTGTTTACCTGTGTCCATGTTCTGTAACTCTCGCGTCCAGAAAGTTTTCGATTGAAATGTGTGAAATTAAACAAAAATTCCATAAATTGAAACAAACAGCTGTTTTTCTCACTTAACTGTGTCTGTAACTTTTTTTTGGCACGTAAGGAAATTACTCGCCAATTTACAGAAAAAGTGTGCCTGTAACATTTTGGTGAGAAAAGTTCCCGCTTTGAACTGCCAAATAAACTCACGAATAAAAATGGGGCGAGAAAAAATTTTAACATTAAAAAACAATTAAAAATGCAAAGAATAATAATGATAATATTTTATTCTTGGCACATTTTTCAATGCTTTATTATTTTGCTTTTAACATTTTTATAAAATATACGAATGTCTTCAAAGCTCGCTTGCAAACAACAAATATTAAAGTCGCTCTTTACACAATTTGGCATAGCCGACGGTTGTGTTTTCGCCGCCGTCGTTGAAAAATTTTCAATTTAAGTAAATTTTGGTCGCCGTCAACGATATGTGTTACTGGCGTTCTGAACGTCTGCAATGTCACATCGGCTTCGAGTGCAATATTATGACATTTAAAACGTAACGACGTAATCTCTTTTGATAGTTTTCGACATGAGTTACAGACACACATTTTTCTCACTTTTCGAGAAACGATGGAATATTTTGTTTCACATATTTTCGATGCAAGAAGTTCTCACTACGATTTACTTATTATATCTAAAGACTTCAACGAACATTTGCAGCACCTGAATGAGGTGTCTTCTCAACTTCGTATGGCGAATTTAACCATTAACGTGAAGAAAAGTAGTTTTTGTTTGCGACGGGTACAATACCTTGGCTATATTGTGGGAGAGGGATCTTTGAAAGTCGATATGGAGAAGGTGAAAGCAATTTCACAGTTCCCCATTCCTAAGACGATTCGACAATTACGACAGTTTCTCGGTATGGCTGGGTGGTACCGTAGATTTATTGACGATTATGCTACGATCACATTTTCTTTGACGGAATTATTATCAAAGAAGAAAACATTTGTGTGGACAGAAGATGCCCAGATATCCTTTGAAACTATTAAAAACAAACTGGCATCCGCACCTGTATTAGTTCACGCAGACTTTTCAAAGCCTTTTATTCTACAATGTGATGCAAGCACATTTGGCATTGGTGCGGTATTGGCGCAACTTGATGACAAAGGTATTGAGAGACCGGTAGCATTTATGTCTCAAAAATGAAATAAGGCTCAGAGGAATTACTCAATTACAGAGTTAGAATGTTTGGCGGTCATCTTAGCGATTAGAAAGTTCAGAGCCTACATTGAGGGACAGGATTTTAAAGTCATTACTGACCACGCAAGTCTCAAGTGGTTAATGAGACAGAAAGATTTGTCAGGACGGTTGGCCAGATGGGCTCTTAAACTACAAGGATTTGTGTTTACAATCGAACATCGTAAAGGAAAAGACAACGTTGTGCCGGACGCATTATCTCGGTCTTTTGAAAATGAAGCTGATATTGCCGAAGTTGAATTGGAAATTCTTCCTTCAATAGATCTTAATTCAACGGCTTTTGATAGTGAAGAATACCAACGTTTAAGAGACGAATTTTCTAAGTCACAGTTACCTGATTATCAAGTAAGGGACAAGTTTATTTACAAAAGGACAAAATGTTCGTGCGGTAGATGAGTCTGATTCGTGGAAACTGTTTGTTCCAGTAGATCTTCGTAATGATGTCATATATACAGCTCATAATACTCCCAAGGCAGCTCACGGTGGAATTGCAAAAACAATTTTTCGTATTCGACAATTTTTTTATTGGCCTCGTTTAGTTATTGATGTGCGCAACTATATTGCCAAATGTGAATTCTGTAAAACGTCTAAAACTCCGACTTGTTTACTTAAACTACCAATGGGTGATATTGTAAATTCTGATAGGCCATTTCAACGCCTATACATAAATTTAATTGGCCCTTTCCCGCGTACGAAAAATGGAAATATAGGAATTTTTATTATATTAGACCATTTTAGTAAGTTTACCTTTTTAAAGCCCTTAAGAAAATTTGTGACAAAACCTATTGTTGAATATCTAACGCATGACATTTTTTCTTGTTTTGGAGTGCCGGAAACTATCATCTCAGATAATGGAAGTCAATTTAAGTCAAAGGAGTTTACAAGCTTAGTTGCCAAGTATGGAATAAATCATCAATATACAGCTGTGTACAGTCCACAGTCAAACGCGTGTGAAAGAGTTAATCGATCGATCAACGAAGCACTAAGATCTTTTGTTAGTAACGATCAGCGAGAATGGGACCGGTATATATCAAGTATTAATTTTGCGATCCGTAGCAGCATACATCAAACAACAGGACAAACTACCTATGACCTGGTATTCGGACAAACAATGATTATGCACGGCCAAGACTACAAACTTTTGAGAAATTTGAAGCTTCTGGCGGAAACGGACACCGAAATTAAAAGGAATGATAGTTTTGCACTTTTACGGGATTCAATACATAAGAAAATTAAAGAGGCTTATGAAAAGTTCGTTAGCGCAAAATTTTAACGCCAAACTTGCACCTGTCGGAATACAATCCAGGATAAAGAAAAGATTAGGGAACGTTAATTATGAATTAGAGGATGTAAAGGGTGGATACACTGGTGTTTACCATGTGAAAGATATCTGGACTTAGTCGTTTGTTTTGTTGTTCAGAAACCTGAAATAAATTTCCTTGTATAGTTTTTTTTTCAGATTAAATCCACTAACAAGGTTAGTATTTAATCAGCTTTGTGATAAAAACCAAATTTTACTAACCTTTCCGGATAGGGGTAAATTATTCTAGTATAGTATATTTATGAAATTTACTTAATTTTAATCTAGAAACTTTTTGTTTGAACCTTCACAATTTGTCGAAAAATTTTTCATTCAAATTTAAATTTCATTGAGGAAAGTCTGAAAAGTAAATAAATTTATTTCAAGAGGAAGGAGACTAATTGATTATAAGAGGAAATATTTTGGAATTTTCATTGCTAATAGTGCAAATTTGTATAAAGAATAGCCTTTCTTTTAAAATACTAAATTTTGCATACCTTTTAAACGATAAGGAAACTTATTATTAAATTTTTTCTTGTGAAACTCTTGAATTATTATTTTGGGGTCTTTCTGCTGTTTGTAGGATTTCTGTTGCTTTATTTATTGGATCCTTTAAAAAAATAAATTAGATAAAGAATCCGGCATTTGTGTCAATTTTTGTGACTTTTATTGGTGGAAAGGATCTATTTAAATTGCAATTGGGAACTGAAGGTTCATTACACGTTAGTGTGGAACCTGTTACAATTGTGGAACCTGCTCGAGTAGAGGAACCTAATAGTATTCTCGATAAATAAATAGATACCTTTCCAGCTTTTAAGATTTGCCAAAAATGCATTAAACACATTCACCACAGCAGGATACACGAACACAAGACTACAAATGCTGCTGGGTGCAATTATAGTCGTGTAGTCAGCTACTGAATTATATTGAAGACGGCAGCTACAATTGAAAAAATATAAACAGCTGTTTTTTACTGTCTGTTTATATTACAGTGGTGCCACTATCACTTTATTTACTTTTATAAAATGAAAAACATGCATAATTGCAGACTTTTATACAAGCTTAATTTAATACATATTATAAATATATAAATACTTATTTATAATACATTTTATAACGTAAAAACACTTGAATTAATTATAAAACATAATAAATATTATAATTTTGATGTTTTGGGAAGCAATAAACAATATAATCTTAACGGCAGATTAAATAAAAAAATACATATAAACTGCATTAAAAAAAAAAAAAACATTTCCGTCAACGAGCGTGGTATAGGTCGTAAAAGTTTCAGATCACTTCAGTTGCAGTTGTGATGCTCATACTTTTTTACTGCACGACAGCTTTGCAAAGTTTGAATTTCAAAAGTTTAATAAGCAAACATAAAACAATAATAAAAATGTTATTAACAATAACGATGCCAACAGTTTTCTTATAAATGCAAGAAAAAGCATCACAAAAGAAAAATAAAACGATTTCTTTTATGTCAAAAGTTATTGCTTCAGAAAATTAACTGCAGCAATAATTGCCTAAATTTGCTGCAGAGCTGCGGCATCACTGAATAAAAAAATTTTTGACACATAAAAGTTATGCCAAGTTTCTTAAAAGTTATGTTTTTTTCGAACATTAAACTTTACTCCTGCGCAAGTGATACCCAACAAACTGGATCAAAGAAGTACTGGTATTATTAGAAACTGCTTCGAAATATGGGTACGTTCGTAAATGCAGTCGCTGCGCATCAGTTGCGCATTAGTAAAGTTGAATGTTCGTAAATGCATCACTTGTAAGAAACTTGGCATTACTTTCATATGTCAAAAGTTTTTTTATGCAGTGATGCCGCAGCTCTGCAGCAAATATTGGCAATTATTGCATCAGTTAATTTTCTGATGCAATAACTTTTAACAGAAAATAAATTGTTTTATTTTTCTTTTTTGATGCTTTTTCATGTAATTTATAAGAAAACTATTAATTTTTGGTTAAATAATTTTAATAAAATTTTCCATCGCTATTGTTGATACAATTTTTTTTAACTTTAAAAATTAGCTCGTGTTCAAAAATTCAAACATTCACAGCTGTTGTGCAGTAAAAAAGCATCAGCATCACAAGCGCAACTGGTGATCATGCATCAGCAACAAAATTTTGCATCACTGCAGCAGTGATGCACAATTTTGATGCATTTACGAACGTACCCTATCTTTCACATGATGTATTAAAAATTCCGTTAAGAGCAAATTTCAAAAATAAATATTTCTTGAAACATTTTATACAAAACTTAAAATTTTGTTAATATTAAATTAATAAAACAAAATAAAAAATGTTACTCCTTCTTTTCTCGCTTCTCATATCAAAGAGCCGAGGCCTTCTATGAGGCATTGTTTAGCAGTTACGTAAGAATAGTAATTAAATCAAAAAAAGGCCTGAAAGAAGAAGATCTTCTGAGTTTTCCCGCTGGGATGTTGTTATTATACTTGCAAACACACATGTACACAAATGTATAAACGACGGTTATGCTCTATGTTGTTCTCCCAAAATGTTTTTGTTTTCATTTTGCACTTGCAAACACACATGTATAAACGTATTAGGACAGGGTTACCTTAGACATTTTAAAAAATTAAGTCGCGCAAAAACGTCGTTTAGAAAAATAAAAGTCGGATACTTTTTTAATGACTTTTAACGAAGATCTGTGTTTCTATTTTTTACTTTGATAACATTTCATGAAAATCTTATAAATAAATTACGGGGATATGCACAATATATTTTTTTCTAAATTTTTGGAATAAAAGTGTTTAAAAAGCATTTTAATTTATCCTATAGACAAACGTACAAAGATAGGTGAATAGTGAATTTAGCCGTTCTCTTAAAATGTGTACGATTTTATTGTACAACGCACAGGTTCTCTCAAAAGTAAATGTGAAGTGGTCGAATTTCGGCCACCGGGCGATCCTAGTAAATATAAAGTTGCAGCCAACTTCAGGTATAAACAACGAACGAAAAATCAAACGAATTTGCGAGTACAGCAAAGTGTGACCTCCCCCGCTATTCTCTTTTCCCCACCCTTCCATAAACTAAAGACTTTTCAAAGTTAGCTTTGCCTGTCTAAAAGGGGACTTAAGAAATTAAAACTCTGTAGCATGATTGCATTATTTTAGTAATGATGAATTTATTACTTTAAGTGACTGACATCCAAATATCGTATGTCACACTAAATGCACTCATGCTAAATTGTGAAAAGTTATTTGTAACCCATTTGTTTCCAACGTGGGAAAATATATAAAATACACACAAACATGTATTATTATTAGGCTAAGGTAAAATAATTTATAATTTAAGGACAATTAAAAATAAACACAGTGCAACTCGATTGCACCTTCTATAGAAATAAAACAAAAGACATTGTTTTAATTTACATGGCGATCCTGCCAGGCTTTTGGAGTGCTCAAATATAAAGCACCCAAAGCAAAATTATTAAATATATCTACAAGTCCTTTGGAGTGCTACATTATAAAGCACCCAAAGTGGGAAAATATTCCATTTTAACCAATTCCTGGCGGACAGCCAAGTCTCCGCCAGATGAAGGTCCACAGCTATTGACCTTGGAATGGAAGAGAAACAACAATTAACAAGAAGACCCTTCAAGATAAATTTTTGAAGAGTATCCAAGCTCATCTAAGGAATCATTTGCCAATTATGGAAGTAAACAGACAACCCCAACCCAGCTGGAAAGACGCCACAAAACTCAATATAAATGAGTTGGAGCAGCTGATTAAATTAAAAATAACTAACCTTAAAATTAAATGAAGTGCACCTAAAGTGAACTCATAGGTCGGTAGGCGTTAACCTCCGTTGACAAAAATTTTTTTTCTCTCTTTTACCAATTTAAAAAAGAAAATATATACATATATATATATATATATATATATATATATATATGGGTGTTTCTCTGGTTATGCACGCGACATTTGTACGCGTTTTATTGTGTTTGAATATTAAAAAAATAGAAGTGGATTGGAATTTTAGAATGAATTCTAGAATCGTTACATTGTTTGTGATGAGTTCTTTCTAAAAAGTATATATAATGGTAAATTGAGCACTGGGTACACAAATGCCATGCAATCAAAGTTGACTTACTCACGTGACAAAAATAGAAGTGCCTTTTAGGACCGTAAGAAAAAGTGCGAAAGTAAGTGAATTGTAGGAGGTTTTTATTTCGGAAAAAATGTTTTTATAAAGGTTAGTAATGGGCCTTTATAATCATGTTTTGTTCAAAAGCAACTATGCATGGGTTGGCGAAGAAAAAAATAAATTGTAAATTACGCACGTGACATTACGCACATGACACTTTTTCCATATGTTTTTTTATTATTATCTTCACGCATTTTCCCATAAATGTCTTAAAATTTGCTTAACAAAAAAAACTTAATACTCGTTTTACAATTGATTGTAATGGAGAGATTATGAAGAAAGAGTGGAAACATAACATATTTCTTGCATGTAAAATAAGTATATAAAAATGTCTTTAAAAGTAGAAAATACAGAAAATTATAAAATTTTCCAGTTTCCAGCCCAATTTTGTCATGTAAAACAGCTCAGATATGCTAGGAAATTATTCTTTTATAAGAACATAGACTTTTTTTTCTAATAATAAACAATAAAAGACGATAATAATCAACATTTTGTTTTTTCATCCTGGTAGACCATTCTGGAGAAATGCCCATATATAATTATTTATATGTCTCAAGTAATGACAACTTAGAAATAAATAAAAATATAACAATATAATCTTAAATATATTTATAATTGTAAATTCTTCATCATCAATACTGGAAACTGATATGAATGATAGGAAAAATTACAGAAGAAGATTTAGCTACAGCACCTAGAATAGAAGAGGAAACAATACGCTCAATAAGGTAGAAAATAAAAACAAAAAAAAATTAAATTAGATATAAATATAGATATAGAAAATATAACAATGGGGAAACCTAACTCTAAGATAGAAAAACCGAACGCAAATGTAGTGAATAACGTAGAAATTATAGATCATACTGAGCAAATTGATTCGTTGTGGACACTTTTCCTTATAGCTATAATTATTAGTACAGTAGACTTACTTTTAAAATTTTACCTACTTCATAAGAAATCCCTTAAGAGAAAATATGTAAGTCGAGCAAATGACTTAGATAAAGTATAGGAAAGAAAAAAAAAAATCAAAGAAATTATAAATATATAATAATAACAAATAATAAATAGAACACTTAAATGGAATGGAACCAAATTGTAAACAAAGCCAGATTAATTAAGGACGAATTCGAACGTACATACAAATGCCTAAATGTTGATAGACCTATCAGAGAAGAAACAATAAGACTTCATTTTAATAACCTTTTTAAAAAATCTCGAGAAAATACGAGTTTTATTTAACGTTTATTATAACAGACTTACATTATCACATCAAGCTGCAGCAGATGCATGTTTTTTAGATTTAAAAAATAAAATTACAAAAATAGCAGCAAAAAAGGCTATAACAATAGAATTATCTAATTCAATACACGGAAGTGAACCTTACAACTTCACTATACCATCGACAACAGACACAATGACCCAAACAATCGTTGAATTTCTCAATACAGCTTCCAAGCTAATTACAGACTTCGATGGGAAGCCTGAAAATCAGACATCCTTTATCGATTCATTAAATTTAGTTGATACAATAAAGGGTCAGCATGAGTTAGCTGCAGTATCCTTAATAAAAACCAAATTAAAAGGAACGGCTAGGAATTTAATAACTAATGAATCAAACATATCAGATATAATAACCAAACTCAAAGTTAGCGTGAAAGGCGAATCTGTTGAAGTCCTTTCTGCAAAAATAATGAGTACCAAACAATTCAATAAAACACCAAACGCTTATTGTAACGAAATAGAAAACCTAGCAAAATCCTTAGAAAATGCATATATCTCAGATGGTTTGCCATGCCAATTAGCAACCAAATACTCGACGCAAGTTGCTGTAAAAGCACTTACTAAAAACTGCACCCTTGATAAAGTAAAACTTATCATGGAGGCAGGACAATATAACAGTTTGAATGAAGCTGTTGGTAAATTTATAAATAGTTGCACAGAGGCAACTGGGCAACAAAATGCCATATTATATTTTGGACAGAAACCAAACAACAATTTCCGAGGAAATTATGTAAAATTTAATAAAAGAAAAAATTATCCACGATATAATAACGACAATAATAACACCAACAATAGTAATAAAACTAATAAAAATAACTTCAACAACAGAGCCAACAAAGGTACAATAACAATCATAGAACTAGAAACTACGTCAGAGCAACAGACTCCAATGAAAATGATTCGGAAAACTCGAATCATCCCCTAAGAGAGACTCAGTAAATAATAATGTATATAATCTAAACCTCAGTTTTTGTTTCTTCATTAATATTCAAATAGATAAAACTAACACCACAGTAAAACTACTAATAGACACAGGAGCTGACATTTAACTAATAAAAAAAACACATTTAAAACTAAACCAAATAAATACTAACAAAACAACCACATTGACTGGAATAGGACAAGGTAAAAATCAATAGGAAATACATTTTTCGATTTAAAATTAAGGAATTTCTTGATACCCCATAACTTCCAAGTAGTACAAATGATTTTCCAATACCATGTGACGGAATCATTGGAATGGATTTCATTAAAAAATACAATTGTATATTAGATTTCAATGAAAATATTGATTACCCCCCTTTAATATACCACAATCAATAGAAATACCGATTACGAATAACTGCGATGATATTATTTTACCACCAAGATCCGAAGTAATACGGCAAGTTAATTTTATTAACTGCGATAATGAAATACTAATTCCAAAGCAAGAGCTTGAGCCAGGTGTTTTCATTGCAAACACATTGGTAAAATCTAATAAAGCATTTATTCGTATTCTAAATACAAATAACACTATAACAACAGTTAATAAAAGTAAAATAAAAACCGAAAACCTTTTCGAATATGATATAATAGAAAGAAATCCAACTAAAAATCTAGATAGAAAATCAGAAATATTAAAAATTTTGCAGGAACATTTTCCCGACAAATTTCCATTACCGAGAATAGATGACATTCTAGACCAACTTGGCAGAGCAAAGTATTTCCCATGTCTGGATCTGATGTCTGGATTTCACCAAATTGGATTGGAGATAAACTCTAGAGATCTGACTTCATTTTCAACAACAAATGGATCTTATAGGTTTACTAGATTGCCCTATGGTTTAAAAATAGCCCCTAATTCTCTTCAAAGAATGATGACCCTCGCTTTTAGTGGTTTGCGACCAGACCAGGCATTCCTTTATATGGATGACTTGGTTGTGTTAGATGGCTCAGAAAAGCACATGCTTTCTAATTTAAAAAATGTTTTCGAATTATGCAGGAATCACAATCTTAAATTACACCCCGAAAAATGCTCATTCTTTATGAAGGAAGTAACCTTCCTTGGACATAAGTGTACCAACAAGGGAATACTCCCAGATAATAGTAAATATTCGATAATTGAAAATTATCCAGCACCAAAAGATGCTGATAGTGCTAAAAGATTTGTAGCTTTTTGTAATTATTATCGAAGGTTTATTCCGAGGCATATAACAAGATTGTCCAAGAAAGGTGTACCCTTCGAATGGAGTAATGATTGTGATATCGCGTTTAAACATTTAAAGAAAGCATTAATGAGCCCAACACTACTACAATACCCAGACTTTACAAAGGAATTTTGTATAATAACAGATGCAAGCAAATATGCCTGCGGCGCAGTTCTAACACAAGAACATGAAGGAAAATATTTACCAGTTGCATATGCATCAAAAACGTTTACCAAGGGCGAGAGTAATAAGTCAACCATTGAACAAGAACTAACTGCCATACATTGGGCCATAACGCATTTCAAACCATACATTTATGGGAAAAAGTTTTTGGTTCGCAGGATCACAAACCACTTTCTTATTTATTTTCAATGAAAAATCCAAGCTCAAAATTAACGAGATGAGACTCGACTTGGAGGAGTATGATTTTACTGTTGAATATCTTAGGGGAAAAGATAATTACGTTGCAGACGCACTATCGCGTATAACTATAAATGATTTCAAAGACATGAATCAAAAAGTTTCTTCAGTATTAAGAGTCACGACTCGATCGATGGCCAATAAAGGAGAAAAAATCAGTAGTTCTAATAAACAGCATAACAATAATTCTAGTAAATATAAGCCCAGTGTATATGTACCCTTAACAAACTCTGACGTCAGAAAATACTATAAACTAAAGATTTCCCCCGGGAGATGTTATATCAAACGAGGAAAATCTATAGTAACATATATACAAATTAAAGATTTGTTTACTAACGAGAACTTTGACTTAGGACAATTTTTCTCTAGGCTCGAAAATGTGGCCGGTAAACATAATATTTATAAATTACAAGTGGCACCTAGTGAGAAAATTTTTGGATTTATCTCTATAAATGAATTCAAAAATATGGGCAATAAATTTTTGAATAAAATTAAAGTAGCGCTACTAAATGAGGTGACCCAACTAGATAGTAAGGCCAAGGCAATACTCGATATAATGCTGAAACATCACGATGATCCCATATAAGGTGGTCATTGTGGAACATATAGAACAATACAGAAAATTAAAAGATACTACTACTGGGAAAATATGTCGAAAGACATATCTAAATATGTAAAATCATGTCATAAATGTCAAACAACAAAGACAACTAAACATTTGAAAAGTCCAATGACCATTACAGAAACACCAAACAAACCATTTGACACGGTGTATGTAGACACAATAGGTCCATTTCCAAAATCATTTACGGAAATGAATATGCAATCACGATAATATGTGATTTAACTAAGTACTTAGTAACTATACCAATACCAGACAAAAGCGCTAAAACAATAGCTAAGGCTATATTTGCTAATTTTATACTTACCTATGGTCCGATGAAGACGTTCATTTCGGACATGGGAACAGAATATAAAAATTCTATCCTATCGGAAATTTGTGATTTATTAAAAATTGAAAAACTAACTTCCACAGCTTACCATCATCAAACATTAGGAACAATAGAAAGAAGTCATATGACCTTTAATGAATATTTACGTTCTTATATTTCAGTGGACAAAACAGACTGGGATGAATGGTTAAAATACTTCACATACTGTTTTAACACAACACCTTCAACAGTGCATAATTACTGTCCATATGAATTAGTTTTTTCAAAACTTCCAAATAAATTTCAACAATTTGATAAAGTAGATAGAATTTCTCCACTATGTAATATAGATGACTTTGCCAAAGAAGCAAAATTTAGGTTAGAAGTAGCATATAAGAGGGCCCAAATATTATTAGACAGAAATAAAAATAAGCAAAAACTTATTAAATTAAATTTTTTATTTCTTCGACCTTTTTTTATATTAAAAATAAAAAGTTTTTTTGAGCTCGAGGCCAATTATTTGTAAACAATAAATATTATTTATTAATTAAATTGTTCCAATATTTCGATATCCATCGGATATCATTATCAAGGAATGAGTTACAAGTATATTTGTAAGAGACTATCTCCACATTCAATATTAAATGTGGAGATAGTAATACGTCTCTTACAAATATACTTGTAACTCATTCCTTGATAATGATATCCGATGGATATCGAAATATTGGAACAAATTAATTAATAAATAATATTTATTGTTTACAAATAATTGGCCTCGAGCTCAAAAAAAAACTTTTTATTTTTAATAAGCAAAAACTTTATTATGATAGGAAAATAATAGACCATAATTTTAAAATAGGAGATTTAGTTTTACTAAAAAATGAAGCAGGACATAAGTTAGATAACCAATATAAGGGACCATATAAAATTAAGAAAATAGATATAAGAAATAATATAACCATAGTAGATAATAAAACAAAAAAAGAACAAATAGTTCGTAAAAATAGAATTAAGTTATATCATACTGGCTAAAATAAAATAAATAATAAAATTAAAATTAAGTAAAAAAAAAAACAAAAAAGAAATTTTAATAAAATAATAAATTGTAATAAAACAATTAAAATAAATTTTTAAAAACTACTAATAAAAACCAGGGTTTAAAAGCACCCATCAGCTGGCTGCTTTTTATTTTTGCTTTTGCCACTGCTTTTGAAATTTTTAATTTTTTTTCCAATAGCCAATGTTTTGTTTTTCGTTTGTGCAAAAAAGCAAATCTCCTATTTTGAATATTTTTATTTTCTGACAACTGCTTTTTTACCAGCCAGCAACAAAAATGGACAACCACATAAAAAGCAAAAGCTAAAAAAAATTATTTCGCCTTTTGCTTTTTTACTTTTTCCTGAAAGAAGAGCTAGTTAAAAAAGACAAACCAAAAAAAAATCTAAGGTTCAAAGAACAAAAATTCTTCTCTGGCTGGTAATAACAAAAAGCCGCTAAAGTGTGTGCTAAAAGCAGTCTGAGCAGAGCTATTAGCTCTGCAAAAAGGCAGATTACAACGAAAAAATACTGATCAGTGTACAAGCAACATGGTTTTCTTTCATGGTGGTGAGGAAAAATAAATTTTTGCCTTTATTCAGTAATGTTGTTGTTGCTCGACAGTTTGCATGACTATAGCACGAAATGTGTGTGTATTTTGGTTTTTTTTAAATATTTTTAGTAAAGGCAACCAGCCAAAGTGTCTGTTGGATTTTTTATTGTATAGAAACAAAAACAAATTCTTGTTGTATTGGTTTTGCATGAAAAATATCACTTGTCTTCGTCGATCATGTGCCTTTCAGCAACCTTTGCGCTGCTTTTATCTCCTATTTTGCGGTTATTAGCATGCAGTGGTTTTTGATTTGGCGGCTGTTTGACAGAATCTTTTTGTTTCATTCTCTTTCCTACATATTTTCTCCTACAACAGAAAAGTTATTGCCGTTGCTTTTTGAGTTCCATCAAATAAGAAATTTTTGCTATTGTTAAAAAAGCAATAGTTGGAAAAAGCAGTGTCCATTAAAAGGTTACTTTTCAAAAACAGTGTGTTTATTTTGCTGCTGTTTTTGAAAAGTGTGAGCTTTTTTAGCAGTGGAACTTGTCGGCTTTTTATTTTTAATTTTTTTTCTAATAGGAAAAAGGCAAAATTTGGCTGCTTTTGCTAATATGGCAATAGCATTTTAAACCCTGATAAAAACCTCAAATTGTTGTAAAAGAATGTCCATAGAACAACATTTTGTTATATGAACATTCTTATGAAAACGGAGGTGTAGCATGATTGCATTATTTTAGTAATGATGAATTCATTACTTTAAGTGACTGACATCCAAATATCGTATGTCACACTAAATGCACTCATGCTAAATTGTGAAAAGTTATTTGAAACCCATTTGTTTCCAACGTGGGAAAATATATAAAATACACACAAACATGTATTATTATTAGGCTAAGCTAAATTCTCATAAGTAGTATATAAGGTAGAATAATTTATAATTTAAGGACAATTAAAAATAAACACAGTGAAGAGTGCAACCCGATTGCACCTTCTATAGAAATAAAACAAAAGACATTGTTTTAATTTACAACTCAACTGAGTTGAGTTGTGAACCGTAATAGGGGCCTTAATATATTAATGTAGGAATGATCAATATATCCAAATACCTTAATTTTTGACTAACAACAATTTCATAATAATATTTTACACGATTTACTGCATAACCAAATTAAAGTAGATATGAGTAATGTTTCCAATTATATTTTTTAGATTAAAGCAATAAGGTGCATACTTGAACCTGCCGGTGTTCAAAAAAATTTAAGCCGTATTTTGGGTGACGACGTCATTATGGCCTACAACGTCGATAGTGTTCAAAGAAAGAAGAGCTTTAAAGAACACAAAAAAATTTTTTCAGTACTTTTAGGTTAAAATCACTTAATATTTTTACTGAATGTAAATTGACAATAAATTTTTTTCAGAAGCGGGCTCAATGAGCAATATTAACAGTGTTTGGCCAGCGGATGAACACATCCGAAAAGCAATACAAATGCAGAAAATGCGCATATTCAAAAACATTTCGCTGGAGAGGAAAGCTGAGAGAAATAATGACATATAAATTTTAGCTTTTTGTTTGTTAACTGTGGATGTTAATTAATGTGATTTTTTTTTGTTCATATAAATTTAAATTTTCTTTTGCTTTCATTTGTTTTTTATATTTAGCTTTAGGATATTGTTTTATTGTTGTTTTTATGTGAATTAAAGTTTTTGTTCTATTTTTAATGTTAGTTTAATAAGATTTAAAAGACTGTAAGCACTGTGAATTAAAAAAATTCAATATTATAAAAAACAAAGACATTTTAAATATATCATTACTGAGCATTCACGAAGTGGTTCATTATCCAACGTTATACCGTGTTCAGATATACCTTTTTTATTGAGTCAATATTCGGTTTATTGACATAATTATCTTTCTGTTCACACATACACAATTTAGCTTACTCAATTAGCAATAAGCATCTGGCTTTTGCGCAGACCTAATGGATGGATCTTTGTTTTTGTTGTTTTGTTGTTGGCAAAAATATCAAAACACTTTGTTTAGTGTGTTGGATTTTACTCACTAAACACACTTGTGACAGTGCACTGCAGTGTTGCATTTTAATTTTACTCAATATTTAAAACAATTTTGTATTAATTGAGCAATAACTAAATTGCAATTTTGTATGGATAATTGAGCTCAGTAATGGCATTTATTGCGTAAAACTCAATTAAGGTGCATATCTGAACACGGTATTATGGAAACCGTTCATTATTTAACCCCGGTTTCATTGTTCTTTTCATCGTAGTATTTTTGTGACTGAAAACTATGATAAATATTCGTCAATGTTTTCGTCAACGGAATGTAAGCGAGAGGGTGGCGATTGTATACTTCCAATGTCATCCCCGTGTTAAATTCGTCACTCAATCGCTCAATGAGACACGTGTTAGCCTTATCCAATTGGGCTGAATCTTTGTCAATCGCATTTTCTAGGCTATTGTCACAAAAAAGATAGCCCCAAAAAAATTTTACCATATACATACCTTGTAACTACCCTAGTATGCATGTAAATATGTATGCATGTACTTATGTACGTATGTATAACATTGATGACGACAACTTAAGTAACAAAACGTGTATTTTGTCGTGTTTAAAATCGTATTTACGTCTTTTTTGGAGACATTTTTTAAATTTGTCTTGAATAATACTTTATTTAAAACAAATGAAGCCACTATTGCATGCATTTTGTCGTGCTTCAAACCAATTTGACAACAAAATGCCTGCAATGGTTGCTTACGTTGTCCTCTACAAAATAAACAAGTAAGAGTGCTATATTCCGCTGTGCCGAATCTTATATACTCTTCACCATTGTGCGAGTAGAATAGAGAGCAACTAAATAATTTTTACATATACATATACATACATATTTACAATACTTAAAACTTCATTATAAATGAAATTTAAAAAGCGAAAACTGGTAAATATTTTCTTTAAATCGTTTTTAGTTTCTATTTGTTAAAATTATTTCGTTAAATATATAAAATAATAAAGAAGGGTGATAACGAAAATCATATTGGGCATTATGCTAGTATATGTAAACAAATACGAAGGGGGGGATGAGGGGATTGGAAGAAGAGACGACAACCGGATTTGAACTTCGCTTTGCATAAGGACCCAGAATATATATACTTTATAGGGTGTAGGACCTTCGGTGAAGGGTATACAACACAAACTTAATTATAAAAAAGAGTCATTTTTGGGATTTTAGTATTTTGGTCATAACTCTGCTATTTCTTAACCGATTTGACAGATTTATGTACCGACGTGTTAAAGAAGAAATTTGCCAGTTATTTTATATAAAACTTGGACTCGGGAAGATCTATGGTTCCTGAAAATGGGTATTTTTAAAAAAAAATTAATATTTTGGTCATAACTTTTTCGTATCTGAACCGATTTTCCAGAGTTTTTCAGAAAATATAAATCCGATCTTCTGATATATAAGGCGGTACCATAGGTCATATTACAGTCAAAAAATTCTGGTTTTTATACAATTTTTAATACTTTTTGTATGAGAGGTACCACGCCTACTTCTCCAATCCCGCCCACATTTTGTAGGATGGTGTATATTTATAACCTAAATGTTTGTACCTTATTTTAAAGCTTTGACTCTTGCCGTTCTCCAGATATACAGGAAAAAGTAATAAAAATACAGTCGTGGTTTTTTGGTCACATCTCAGCCATTGTTGGACCGATCTGGCTGAATTTCAATAGCAAGAAATGGTGGACTATACGTGACATATATGTTAGACAGCGTAGCCGCTATCATGCCTGGAGTCTCCGGAAAACACAAATCAAACGTAAGACGGACAGACGGACGGATATCGTTAAATCAACTTCTCTCCTCATAAGGACCCAGAATATATATACTTTATAGGGTCTGTTTAATGATGACTCATTTATAACGCAGCACCCTGTAAAAACCTAGCGGTCCTTTAATTGTTATTTACTTTGTTTTAAATTCTGTCATTACATTATTTTTCTTATACTAAGCCTAGCTTGCTAAATAATGTTAAAAATAAATAACACTCACTCTAGTTTCAACCGTAGAACCTTTAACAAGTGAAGCAACAAAGAAAAAACAACAATTTATTGAATATTGTAAAAACAAAAACAAAACATTGTGACCCAACAAACAATCAAACAAACATTTATACATACATACATAAAGTAAAAACAAAACTGTGAACAAAACAGAATACATTGATTTAAACCCTTTATATTAAATAAAACAAAAATACAAAAAAAATATATAACTAAAAATAAAAGTGTTTATATTTTAAAGAAAAGAAAATATAGTGAACCGTGATAAAATTGAGGCAAAAACTCAAAGTTCACCCCTCAACATTTGGTCCTTCGAGCCGGTTGGTTTTTTTTTACAAAAAATTTGCAAAAAAGTTTTTACAAAAATTCACATAAAAGTTTTTACAAAATTTTTGGCAAAAAATTGTGTTTTTGTGACTCTAATATTAAAAAATTGTGACTCCAAAACAACAAAAAAACCAAAGTGTTTTATTAAAACAACAACAAATAACACACACATAAAATCAAACCCTAAACATTTGGTCATTTCGAAACAAGGCATTAAGTGTAGTGTGACAGTAAACAATATAAAAAAGTACCTAGTTTTTTATTAAAAATTAAAATTAATTACATAAATCAAAATTGTGTGTAAAAAACAAAGTTTGTAAAGTTAAAAGTGAACAAAATTTAACGGGACCCAAATTCTTTGTCGCAGTAGCAGCAGCATCAGCAGACACACAGCAACAACAACAACAGAAGGTTTAATAAACGCAGTGACACAAAAGAAAAAAGACCCAACAACAACAAGTAAGTCAAAGTATACAATACAACAAGAAACAAATATTCTTGCTTGTGTTACTATTTAATTTTTTGCCGTTGCAATTTTTAAAAATAAATAACCGTGACGTCATCATCCAAAGAAATAAAAACCGAGTTACCATTACGTCAATTTTTGAAAAATACCGGGGAAACAAATCGCTTTGTGGGACGCTTTTATTATAATTTTTTCGATACTTGTTGTTGTTAAATCGCTAGCAGGTACTTTTTTGACCCAATTTAAAAAAGTTTTTTTCACGATTCTGGTTAATTCAAAAAATTAATAATGGCACTCGATAAATTTGTTAATTGTACAAATGACCTGTTAGATTTTGAAAGCGAGTATTCAGAATCAAAGGCAGGTGAGGACATTCATAGTTTAGAAGTTCTTCGTGTAGAACTAGACTCACTTTGGCAGCAAATCAAAAGGGCTTATGAAGAGTGTAGGGACAAGAAACCGGAATCCGGCGAACAACCAATAGACAGGCAGAAACTTCGCGATCGGTACAGAAAGGTCTGGCGGCATACAAAACTTGTTTGGCCTCACTTAACGCGGAAATTCTGGTGCTTTCTGCCCCGACTGATGACACGAACAAACATGAGCGATTATCGTCTGCCGACACCCCAACTTTAGAAAATAGTGATATTTCTTCTATTCGGCTGCCACCTTGCGACATAGATACGTTTTTAGGTGATTTTGTGACATGGCCAACCTTCCGCGACCTTTTTACTGCCCTATATTTAAATAATGCGCGGCTTAGTAAAATTGAAAAATTATTTCATTTGCTTCAAAAAACTGGAGGAGACGCTAGAAACATAGTTTTAAATGCCCCATTAACCAACGAAGGCTTCGATATAGCCTGGAAAAATCTTGTTCTTCAATACGAGAACAATCGGATTCAGGTCAACGAACAATTGAAAATTTTATTTGACCTTCCGGAAGTTAGTCTGCTTTTACATTATACGATTTTTGTCGTTGCGATTCTTACCTTATAGGCGAGAGGGGAGAGAGGAATTAAAAGGGGTACACAAGCGAGTGTACTCTTCGATTCATTTTGTTCGCTCATTCGTACTCTCATTATGCTCTCATTTGACGAAAAATGTATTGAAGTTCGGTTGCACAGAAAAAGTTTTAACGACAAAAATCGTACAATGTAAATATCAGACCGACTTCAAAGAAGAAACGACAATAATCGCAACGACAAAAATCGTATAATGTAAATTGAGACTTACCGAAGATTCAGGCCAGTCTATTCAGACACTACAACGAACCGTTAATGGCTGCATTCAAGCTTTAAATGCTTTAAGGGTAGAAACTGGCACTTGGGACCCTTTTCTTGTATATCTATGCTCGACCAAGCTCCCCCGAACACTTTTGAAGGAATTTGAAAACTCTCTTCAAGAAATAACAAAAGTTCCATCGTGGGAACAATTTAACAATTTTTTGACTCCCCATTCTAAGACTTTAGAGTCAATAGCGGCCATCACACAACCTAAACCCTATCAACCAAAAAAGGAAAGTTCCAAACCGTTCACTAAACAAAAACAGGTTCACAGTTTTCAAACAAACGCGACTCAAACCAATAACGAGTCGAAATCTCAGAAACGTTTTCCATCAAAGGGGGGACAAAAAGACTCTACACACAATTGCCAACATTGTAAAGAGCCCCACCCATTACGATCCTGCCCTAATTTTTTGGAAAAGAATGTGAATGACCGAATTCACATAGTAAAAGTCACAAATTCATGTTTTAATTGTTTGTCAATAAATCATGGTGTCAAGGACTGCTCAAGCAAATATAGTTGTAGGCTGTGCAAACAAAAACATAACACTTTGTTGCACAAGGCAACGGTGACCCAGCCTATAAGTTTACCACCCAATAACGCTGACAACCAAGCTAGTACAAGTGCTGCAGCGCAAGCCCAATACATACAGTCCACTTCCAGATCAGGTATCCCTAACCTGACTTCTTTGACCCTGCGGGGAAACAATCAGTCCTCGACACAACTAGTAGACAAAGAAACTTTTTTATTTACTGCAATAGTACAAATCGAAACTAGAGGCGCAAGATACCAGGCAAGAGCAATCATCGACCCTGGATCCCAATCCACATTTATATCGGACAAGTTGAAAAACCGATTAAACTTACCTACAAAACGTAATATAGCACACGTTTCCGGCTTGAGTCAGACAGTTTCTGAAACTTCTACCAAAGCCTGTTTGTTTAACCTTTGCTCCAGGGTGGACACTAGACTGGTCGCAATTTTTTTTTTTAAATTTAATTGTTTGCGCTGCTTAAAATATGAGGTTTGGTGTAAGAAATCATGACCTAATTTTTCAGGTCAATCCGACGGTGCCTAGCCGTGCCAAGTGGGGCCCAAAGTTCCCCATTTTATAAAAAAAAACATCTTTTCTATCAGATCTTTATAGTTATACTAGTTGAAAAGCCGAAAATCAAAAATATGACTACGCTACGATCTTCGGCAGAGAAAGTACTTCAAGTGTGCCAAATTTCAGCTTCCTATGTCATCAGATGGCTTCAGAAAGTTGCGGAAAGAATAGGACATACATGCAAACATCCTGACATACTAAGAAATTATATATTGTAGATAGATTAAAGTATTTGCAGTTTAATATTTTAGTATGATACGAACGAAAGATTTTTAACTAATTTTAACTAATTCGGGGTCGCTGGATCCAGTGGTGCTAGCCGTTTTTTTAGGTTAGCTTTAGTTTTCGAGATATACCGTTATTTCGAAAATTAAGGATGTTGCACAACATATGTTCGCGCAACTCAAAAACGCTTTAGCTTATTGAAAAATTAAAAAAACCGAAATTCGGCAATAAAATTTACTTTAAGAAAGTAAAAACTTTTTTCTTCATATTGGCTTTGGTTTTCGAGATATACCGTTATTTCGAAAATTAGGGAGGTTGCACAACATATATTCGCGTAACTCAAAAACGCTTTAGTTTATTGAAAAACAAAAAAAAAAAAACGAAATTCCGCAATAAAATTTACTTTAAGAAAGTTAAAACTTTTTTCTTCATATTGGCTTTGGTTTTCGAGATATACCGTTATTTCGAAAATTAAGGAGGTTGCACAACATATATTCGCGTAACTCAAAAACGCTTTAGTTTATTAAAAAATTAAAAAAAACCGAAATTCCGCAATAAAATTTACTTTAAGAAAGGTAAAACGTTTTTCTTATATGCGCAGTCGTTTTAGAAACATAATATTTTTTTCTGGAAAAAAAAATAATTTTTTTATTAAAATTTCGGAATTTTTGTTTTAAAAATGCTTCTAATTTTATAGAGTCATATAAAAAACAATATTGCAAACAAAACAAGCTATAAATGATTAAAATCTGTTCACAACTTTTGATTTTATGTATTCACAAAAGACGAAAAATTTTAATTAATTTAAGAATTTTATTAAACCGCCATATTTGTTTAATTGAAATTCTTATACTTGGCCCGTGTAGTGCCTAGGATGCCTCAAGAAGGGTCAAATGTATGACTGGAGTTGGTCAAGAAGGGTGAAATGTATGACTGGAGTTGGTCATACATTTGACCCTTCTTGAGGCATTTTTATCACAGATTTTAATCATTTATAGCTTGTTTTGTTTGCAATATTGTTTTTTATATGACTCTATAAAATTAGAAGCATAGCTCCATTTTTAAATTTTTTATGAAGTTTTAAAAACAAAAATTCCGAAATTTTAATAAAAAAATTATTTTTTTTTCCAGAAAAAAAAATTATGTTTCTAAAACGACTGCTCATATAAGAAAAACGTTTTACCTTTCTTAAAGTAAATTTTATTGCGGAATTTCGGTTTTTTTTAGTTTTTCAATAAGCTAAAGCGTTTTTGAGTTACGCGAACATATGTTGTGCAACCTCCTTAATTTTCGAAATAACGGTATATCTCGAAAACCAAAGCCAATATGAAGAAAAAAGTTTTAACTTTCTTAAAGTAAATTTTATTGCGGAATTTCGGTTTTTTTTGTTTTTCAATAAACTAAAGCGTTTTTGAGTTACGCGAATATATGTTGTGCAACCTCCCTAATTTTCGAAATAACGGTATATCTCGAAAACCAAAGCCAATATGAAGAAAAAAGTTTTTACTTGCTTAAAGTAAATTTTATTGCCGAATTTCGGTTTTTTTAGTTTTTCAATAAGCTAAAGCGTTTTTGAGTTGCGCGAACATATGTTGTGCAACATCCTTAATTTTCGAAATAACGGTATATCTCGAAAACCAAAGCTAACATAAAAAAAACGGCTAGCACCACTGGATTCAGCGACCCTGAATTAGTTAAAATTAGTTAAAAATCTTTCGTTCGTATCATACTAAAATATTAAACTGCAAATACTTTAATCTATCTATACAATATATAATTTCTTAGTATGTCAGGATGTTTGCATGTATGTCCTATTCTTTCCGCAACTTTCTGAAGCCATCTGATGACATAGGAAGCTGAAATTTGGCACACTTGAAGTACTTTCTCTGCCGAAGATCGTAGCGTAGTCATATTTTTGATTTTCGGCTTTTCAACTAGTATAACTATAAAGATCTGATAGAAAAGATGTTTTTTTTTATAAAATGGGGAACTTTGGGCCCCACTTGGCACGGCTAGGCACCGTCGGATTGACCTGAAAAATTAGGTCATGATTTCTTACACCAAACCTCATATTTTAAGCAGCGCAAACAATTAAATTTAAAAAAAAAAAAAATCCCATACAACATGCGACCAGTCTAGTGGACACATCTTTTAAGTTAGAGGTATGGGCACCAGTCTTGAACACCCTTCCATCCAATTTACCGCCCCAAACGTTAAACGCAGAACAATTCGCAGAAGCTTCAAAATTAGAACTTGCAGACCCACACTTTTATCAAAGTCGGCCCATCGACCTACTTATAGGCCTCGACTTAGGCCCCTCAATATATAGTATGGAAACACCGATGCGGTCCATTGGATCCCTTTTGGCACAAAAAACAGTATTTGGCTGGATTGTGGGGGGACCAATTTCTACAACAAATTCACCTAAAAAAACGATATCGTTGCTAAACACATCGTCCCTGGACCGAATCCTCACACGCTTTTGGGAGGTGGAGGAGACCCCAAAAAAGGTTTTTGAGGTCAGAAGAGGACACGCACTGTGAAAATCACTACAAGTCTACAACCCGTAGAAGTGATTCGGGTAGATATATTGTTACCCTACCCTTTAAAAATGGCGAAGAAATAGGCGTATCTAGAAATATTGCCATGGCCCAATTTTTGAGAATGGAGCGCATGCTTAGCCAAAAGCCAGAACTTAAGACACAATACGACCAAGTTATTGTAGAATACCTCGAGCTAGGACATATGAGGAAAATTTCTCGCCTGGAAATTAATAAATATCCAAATTATTACCTGCCGCATCACGCAGTAATAAAACCCGAAAAGTTGACTTCGAAGATTAGAGTAGTTTTCAACGCATCGAGCCCGTCTTCAAATAAGAGAAGTTTGAATGACATTTTGTATCCAGGACCCATACTTCAACAAGACTTAGTGCTCATAATATTGAAGTGGAGATTCTTCCGTTTTGTGTACAACGCAGATGTCACAAAAATGTATCGCCAGATACTCATTGACCCTACGCAAACAAAATATCAAAGGATATTGTTTAGAAAATCCAAGACTGATCTTATTGAAGATTACGAACTCCTCACAGTGACGTTTGGAGTTAATTGCGCGACCTTTCTTGCCATAAGAACCCTTCTTCAACTAGCCGAAGATATCGGGACAACTCACCCCCTTGCGTCAAACATTTTACAACACAACATGTACGTAGATGACGTCTTAGCTGGTGGCCACACATTAAACGATGCCATCAAATCACGAAAAGAACTTACAACTGTTCTAAAATCTGCTGGTTTCGATCTGATGAAATGGACCTCAAATGATCCACGAGTTATTCAAGATTTGCCAAATGAGACCCTACTACCGCTCGACTGGTTAAACTTATCCGAGAACGCCGGAACCAAGACACTCGGGATAAAATGGAACATTTCCTCAGACTCTTTTACATTCACTGCCCCAGGTGTTGAGATGAAAGAAAATTACACAAAAAGGGAAGTTCTATCTACAATTGCCAAATTCTTTGACCCTTGCGGATGGATAGCTCCAGCAATTGTTGATGCCAAGTTAATCATGCAACAGATTTGGTTAGATAAAGTCGACTGGGATGACAACATAAAGCCCTTGACTTGCATCAAATGGCAGAAATTCGTCAAAAACTGCACCGTAATAAATGCCCTGAAAATTCCTCGTTGGATCCAGTACAGCCCTAATTTAAATGTGGAAATACATGGCTTTAGCGACGCCTCAGAAAAAGCTTATTCTGCGACCCTTTACGTCCGAATACAGTCTGAAAATTCTATATTTACATATTTACTGGCCTCTAAGACTCGTGTTGCTCCCATTAAACAAATATCGCTACCACGTTTGGAGCTTTGTGGATCCGTTTTACTTGCAAATTTAGCATCAGGAATTCTGCCAAATCTACAAGCTACGCAAATCAACACATATTTTTGGACCGACTCAACAATAGTACTGGCCTGGTTAAAGAAACCCCCCTGCACGTGGAGCACTTTTGTTGGAAATCGTGTCTCAGAAATTGTAGATAAAGTCGGCAATAGTCATTGGCAACATGTCGAATCAAAAGAAAACCCTGCAGATATAGCCAGCCGGGGATGTACGCCCCAAGAATTAGAAACCCACAACTTATGGTGGTTTGGACCTTCATGGCTAAAATTACCCAAAGATAAATGGCCAAAATCCAGAAGTCCAGATGACACCAACTTAGAAGCAAAAACTGTAAAGACGTTGACAACTACTACTCAGGAGGACCCATTGAACCGTTTCTCCAATTTGTCGCGCGCTTATAGAGTATTAGCTATGTCCTACGTTTCTGGAGAAATACTGGTGTAAACAGAACCCGCCTTTGGATATCTTCAAACGAAGTTACACCAGAAGAAATAATAGATGTCAAAACACAACTCATTATTCTGACGCAAAAACAACACTTCCCAGAAGAATATAAGCAGTTGAAGCTCAAACAAAGTATCTCTTCTTTTCTTCATGGACCAACTAGGCGTCATCCGAGCCAACGGACGTCTGGTTCAATCACCAGCGCTTACATATAACGAACGACAACCAATTTTGTTGCCGTACAACTCTAAGTTCACCAGATTGCTGACCGAATTCACTCATAAAATAACGATTCATGGTGGAAACCAACTTATGATCCGAGTACTTCGTACGGAATTTTGGATTTTTCGTCTGAAGCCCTTAGTAAAAACGGTGATTAATAATTGTAAAACTTGTGTTTTGTACAAAAAACACACTCAGAGTCAAATCATGGCTTCCTTACCACCAGAGCGCACAACACTGTCTCGCCCTTTCGCCACAACTGGAGTCGATTACGCTAGACCTTTCAACATTCGAAACTTTACTGGTCGAGCCTGCCTTGTCACAAAAGGATATGTCTGCATCTTTGTATGCTTTGCCACTAAAGCTGTACACCTAGAACCAGTAAGTGATTTATCGACCCAAGCATTTTTAGCTGCCTTTTCCCGTTTTATTGGAAGACGTGGATGTCCAGCAATCATATATTCGGACAACGGCACAAACTTTGTCGGAGCAGCAGAACTCATCAAAAAAGATCGTCTAGAATTTATAAAAACTCTTCAATCCCAAGTTACACACAACTATAGCCATCAAAATATCATTTGGAAATTTATACCCCCTGGTGCCCCACATATGGGCGGACTCTGGGAAGTCGGTGTAAAATCATTCAAAACCCACCTAAAAAAAATGATACCAGCTATGAAATTTACGTTTGAAGAGTTGTCAACAATTCTCGCTCGCATAGAATCGTGTTTAAACTCTAGACCCTTAAGTCCTGCTAGCGATGACCCACATGACCTTAACCCATTGACCCCTGGACACTTTCTTATTGGAACTCCATTATTGACCCCAGCCGAACCTAATGTAAGCAGCGAAAACCTGACCCTCATCAACCGCTGGAAACGCCTAAAGGTCATCTACCACTCATTTTGTAAAAGATGGAAATCCGAATACCTGGCCGAACTGCATCGCAGGTACAAGTGGAAGTCTCAGAGGGACAACGTTAAAGTCAACGATTTAGTCGTCATCAAAAACAACAATTTGCCGCCCAATGAATGGCAAATGGGCCGAATCACGAAGACTCATATTGGTACTGATCAACACTGTAGAGTTGTCGACATCCAGACAAAAAATGGGATCGTTACCAGACCCATTACAAAAATTGTGGTTTTGTTTTAAAATATACTTAACATTTTTTAAAATTTTCCCAACTAAATTTATATTGAATTCCTACTTACAGGTATGGCATCCCACAAAACAATTCTAAGTTTCTCATCAACAGATTTGATTGCCGTCAACATTTCTACTTCACACGACCCGCAACCTTAAATCCAATTGAGATCCTAGATGCCATATCTGTCAAATTCATCACAACAACTTGCTTCATTGTAATCTGTTTTTCGGACCTATGGTAAACTGCACCAAGTCATGGGGGCCGGAATGTTTAATGATGACTCATTTATAACGCAGCACCCTGTAAAAACCTAGCGGTCCTTTAATTGTTATTTACTTTGTTTTAAATTCTGTCATTACATTATTTTTCTTATACTAAGCCTAGCTTGCTAAATAATGTTAAAAATAAATAACACTCACTCTAGTTTCAACCGTAGAACCTTTAACAAGTGAAGCAACAAAGAAAAAACAACAATTTATTGAATATTGAAATTTGGCACACTTGAAGTACTTTCTCTGCCGAAGATCGTAGCGTAGTCATATTTTTGATTTTCGGCTTTTCAACTAGTATAACTATAAAGATCTGATAGAAAAGATGTTTTTTTTTATAAAATGGGGAACTTTGGGCCCCACTTGGCACGGCTAGGCACCGTCGGATTGACCTGAAAAATTAGGTCATGATTTCTTACACCAAACCTCATATTTTAAGCAGCGCAAACAATTAAATTAAAAAAAAAAAAAAATCCCATACAAGATGCGACCAGTCTAGTGGACACATCGTTTAAGTTAGAGGTATGGGCACCAGTCTTGAACACCCTTCCATCCAATTTACCGCCCCAAACGTTAAACGCAGAACAATTCGCAGAAGCTTCAAAATTAGAACTTGCAGACCCACACTTTTATCAAAGTCGACCCATCGACCTACTTATAGGCCTCGACTTAGGCCCCTCAATATATAGTATGGAAACACCGATGCGGTCCATTGGATCCCTTTTGGCACAAAAAACAGTATTTGGCTGGATTGTGGGGGGACCAATTTCTACAACAAATTCACCTAAAAAAACGATATCGTTGCTAAACACATCGTCCCTGGACCGAATCCTCACACGCTTTTGGGAGGTGGAGGAGACCCCAAAAAAGGTTTTTGAGGTCAGAAGAGGACACGCACTGTGAAAATCACTACAAGTCTACAACCCGTAGAAGTGATTCGGGTAGATATATTGTTACCCTACCCTTTAAAAATGGCGAAGAAATAGGCGTATCTAGAAATATTGCCATGGCCCAATTTTTGAGAATGGAGCGCATGCTTAGCCAAAAGCCAGAACTTAAGACACAATACGACCAAGTTATTGTAGAATACCTCGAGCTAGGACATATGAGGAAAATTTCTCGCCTGGAAATTAATAAATATCCAAATTATTACCTGCCGCATCACGCAGTAATAAAACCCGAAAAGTTGACTTCGAAGATTAGAGTAGTTTTCAACGCATCGAGCCCGTCTTCAAATAAGAGAAGTTTGAATGACATTTTGTATCCAGGACCCATACTTCAACAAGACTTAGTGCTCATAATATTGAAGTGGAGATTCTTCCGTTTTGTGTACAACGCAGATGTCACAAAAATGTATCGCCAGATACTCATTGACCCTACGCAAACAAAATATCAAAGGATATTGTTTAGAAAATCCGAGACTGATCTTATTGAAGATTACGAACTCCTCACAGTGACGTTTGGAGTTAATTGCGCGACCTTTCTTGCCATAAGAACCCTTCTTCAACTAGCCGAAGATATCGGGACAACTCACCCCCTTGCGTCAAACATTTTACAACACAACATGTACGTAGATGACGTCTTAGCTGGTGGCCACACATTAAACGATGCCATCAAATCACGAAAAGAACTTACAACTGTTCTAAAATCTGCTGGTTTCGATCTGATGAAATGGACCTCAAATGATCCACGAGTTATTCAAGATTTGCCAAATGAGACCCTACTACCGCTCGACTGGTTAAACTTATCCGAGAACGCCGGAACCAAGACACTCGGGATAAAATGGAACATTTCCTCAGACTCTTTTACATTCACTGCCCCAGGTGTTGAGATGAAAGAAAATTACACAAAAAGGGAAGTTCTATCTACAATTGCCAAATTCTTTGACCCTTGCGGATGGATAGCTCCAGTAATTGTTGATGCCAAGTTAATCATGCAACAGATTTGGTTAGATAAAGTCGACTGGGAAGACAACATAAAGCCCTTGACTTGCATCAAATGGCAGAAATTCGTCAAAAACTGCACCGTAATAAATGCCCTGAAAATTCCTCGTTGGATCCAGTACAGCCCTAATTTAAATGTGGAAATACATGGCTTTAGCGGCGCCTCAGAAAAAGCTTATTCTGCGACCCTTTACGTCCGAATACAGTCTGAAAATTCTATATTTACATATTTACTGGCCTCTAAGACTCGTGTTGCTCCCATTAAACAAATATCGCTACCACGTTTGGAGCTTTGTGGATCCGTTTTACTTGCAAATTTAGCATCAGGAATTCTGCCAAATCTACAAGCTACGGAAATCAACACATATTTTTGGACCGACTCAACAATAGTACTGGCCTGGTTAAAGAAACCCCCCTGCACGTGGAGCACTTTTGTTGGAAATCGTGTCTCAGAAATTGTAGATAAAGTCGGCAATAGTCATTGGCAACATGTCGAATCAAAAGAAAACCCTGCAGATATAGCCAGCCGGGGATGTACGCCCCAAGAATTAGAAACCCACAACTTATGGTGGTTTGGACCTTCATGGCTAAAATTACCCAAAGATAAATGGCCAAAATCCAGAAGTCCAGATGACACCAACTTAGAAGCAAAAACTGTAAAGACGTTGACAACTACTACTCAGGAGGACCCATTGAACCGTTTCTCCAATTTGTCGCGCGCTTATAGAGTATTAGCTATGTCCTACGTTTCTGGAGAAATACTGGTGTAAACAGAACCCGCCTTTGGATATCTTCAAACGAAGTTACACCAGAAGAAATAATAGATGTCAAAACACAACTCATTATTCTGACGCAAAAACAACACTTCCCAGAAGAATATAAGCAGTTGAAGCTCAAACAAAGTATCTCTTCTTTTCTTCATGGACCAACTAGGCGTCATCCGAGCCAACGGACGTCTGGTTCAATCACCAGCGCTTACATATAACGAACGACAACCAATTTTGTTGCCGTACAACTCTAAGTTCACCAGATTGCTGACCGAATTCACTCATAAAATAACGATTCATGGTGGAAACCAACTTATGATCCGAGTACTTCGTACGGAATTTTGGATTTTTCGTCTGAAGCCTTTAGTAAAAACGGTGATTAATAATTGTAAAACTTGTGTTTTGTACAAAAAACACACTCAGAGTCAAATCATGGCTTCCTTACCACCAGAGCGCACAACACTGTCTCGCCCTTTCGCCACAACTGGAGTCGATTACGCTAGACCTTTCAACATTCGAAACTTTACTGGTCGAGCCTGCCTTGTCACAAAAGGATATGTCTGCATCTTTGTATGCTTTGCCACTAAAGCTGTACACCTAGAACCAGTAAGTGATTTATCGACCCAAGCATTTTTAGCTGCCTTTTCCCGTTTTATTGGAAGACGTGGATGTCCAGCAATCATATATTCGGACAACGGCACAAACTTTGTCGGAGCAGCAGAACTCATCAAAAAAGATCGTCTAGAATTTATAAAAACTCTTCAATCCCAAGTTACACACAACTATAGCCATCAAAATATCATTTGGAAATTTATACCCCCTGGTGCCCCACATATGGGCGGACTCTGGGAAGCCGGTGTAAAATCATTCAAAACCCACCTAAAAAAAATGATACCAGCTATGAAATTTACGTTTGAAGAGTTGTCAACAATTCTCGCTCGCATAGAATCGTGTTTAAACTCTAGACCCTTAAGTCCTGCTAGCGATGACCCACATGACCTTAACCCATTGACCCCTGGACACTTTCTTATTGGAACTCCATTATTGACCCCAGCCGAACCTGATGTAAGCAGCGAAAACCTGACCCTCATCAACCGCTGGAAACGCCTAAAGGTCATCTACCACTCATTTTGTAAAAGATGGAAATCCGAATACCTGGCCGAACTGCATCGCAGGTACAAGTGGAAGTCTCAGAGGGACAACGTTAAAGTCAACGATTTAGTCGTCATCAAAAACAACAATTTGCCGCCCAATGAATGGCAAATGGGCCGAATCACGAAGACTCATATTGGTACTGATCAACACTGTAGAGTTGTCGACATCCAGACAAAAAATGGGATCGTTACCAGACCCATTACAAAAATTGTGGTTTTGTTTTAAAATATACTTAACATTTTTTAAAATTTTCCCAACTAAATTTATATTGAATTCCTACTTACAGGTATGGCATCCCACAAAACAATTCTAAGTTTCTCATCAACAGATTTGATTGCCGTCAACATTTCTACTTCACACGACCCGCAACCTTAAATCCAATTGAGATCCTAGATGCAATATCTGTCAAATTCATCACAACAACTTGCTTCATTGTAATCTGTTTTTCGGACCTATGGTAAACTGCACCAAGTCATGGGGGCCGGAATGTTTAATGATGACTCATTTATAACGCAGCACCCTGTAAAAACCTAGCGGTCCTTTAATTGTTATTTACTTTGTTTTAAATTCTGTCATTACATTATTTTTCTTATACTAAGCCTAGCTTGCTAAATAATATTAAAAATAAATAACACTCACTCTAGTTTCAACCGTAGAACCTTTAACAAGTGAAGCAACAAAGAAAAAACAACAATTTATTGAATATTGTAAAAACAAAAACAAAACATTGTGACCCAACAAACAATCAAACAAACATTTATACATACATAAAGTAAAAACAAAACTGTCAACAAAACAGAATACATTGATTTAAACCCTTTATATTAAATAAAACAAAAATACAAAAAAAAATATAAAACTAAAAATAAAAGTGTTTTTATTTTAAAGAAAAGAAAATATAGTGAACCGTGATAAAATTGAGGCAAAAACTCAAAGTTCACCCCTCAACAGGGTCTAAGATCAATATTGTAGAAATTACAAACGGAATGACAAACTTATAAATAACCTTTTCCACCTGTGGTGAAGGATATAAAAATTAATGTTGCTGCTGACAACATTGCCATTTGTTAAGTTCAAACCCCATTTCCTTTTTAACCAAAAGCCCTATTTTCGAGCCCAGTCTCCCAAACTCATCGGCCATTTCATTAGCGGTGATGTTGCAGTGACCAGGTACCTAGCATACACTCACTTCATATTCTTCTAGTATTTCCCTTAAGGCCCTTCTACAATCATCTACTAGCTTGGAATTCATTAGTTGAAATCAGGGCTGTGGAGTCGTCAAGACATAGTGATAACTCCGACTCCGACGTCATCCGCTGAAACTTTTTAAGTACGACTCCGACTCCAACTCCGACTCAAACCGTGATGCTAAATTTATTTAAGACTTGTCATTATATGACTTTTAACTTAATTTTTTTGATGCAATAACTTTTAAATGGTTTAATATAGCAAGATAATTATTCTGTTAAAATTTCAAATCGATATTTTAATTCTAACACGTTTCGCATTGAGCTTTAATATAGTTATTTACATTTGAGTAGGTGAGATTCAAAACTCGTTCGTTACACTTTATTTGAATTTTGGGAAAATGTAAAATGCATATAGCATATAGCGCCCGATTAAATAAGCAAATTATTTGAACTTTTTGATTCTGAAGTGTTATGCCATTCATGATTAATAACTTTTTCGTTTTTTTTTTTTTTAAATTTTATTAATTTAAAAATAAAAACGAAAGCTCAATTTGAGAGGCTCGTCCAACTTATTTAGAGAAACTTAGAAATTGTTCGCGAAAAACACCAAAGTTTGGTATGATGAAAAATTCATGAAAGGAGTTATGGGAAGAGTTTATAGTGGGGTTAAATAGTTTGGGACCACGACAAGAACTTCTTTTAAACAGTGTTTAATAAACACTTACAATTTTCTTAATCTAATTATATTATATTCTTGGCACAGGTTTGGATACACTACAAGGCAAGTATAAAGAAACAACTTGCGACAGGGGGAGGGCTATCACAAGAAGATCCTTTAAATAGCCTTTTTCATTATTTATTTATTTATTGAATTTTCATATATTAAATATGTACTAACAATAAATAATCAAATCTTAACCTAATACGTTATTTTATGTCCTGCCAGTGCCAAACAAAAATTTTCTGCATCACGTGTTCCGTTCACTTATGTATATAGGTGTTTATCGCTCATCTAATTGGATAAGTGCTGCATATCATTTAAAATATTTCGTGCTAGTGGGTTCGGATGCAATTCGAGTCTTTTTAAGTATTTTACTCCATATTTCGTAATCATAGTTTTAACTAATGGAACATTGAGATCCTTGTGAATATTTGAGCTTAAACATACCAAGGAGCAGCTGTTATTATTCGAAGAAGTTTATTTTGGCGCCTTTGAATCAGTCCCATAAATGATGGCTTTAAGTTGGAGTTGTAAAGTAGAAGTTTGCAATCGAGACTAAGGACAGAATTTCTTCCAATAATCCAATGAATTGGGATGGCTTTTAGTTTAATTTGAGTTAATTTTGCCTCTATATGGCTTTTTCCACGTTAAACGGCGATCAAGATGAATACCGAGGTATTATTTGATTATTGATTTTAATAGGGTGGCATGATTCCCAACGAACAGAAAATCATATAAAGGGAATCTCAACAGTGCTAAGTCTCGGAACGAAAAAAGAAGAATGCAAGAGGTGTACACTAGGGTGGGTCGAAAAAAAAAGTTGTGCCAGTCACCCCCTAGAATGAAAGATATGTCAATGAAGTTTCTAAAACAGGAAAAAATTTTTTTTTGCCACGCCCCAAAATACAGCACTTTTGGTTTTTTATATGTAGCGCTGCCATTTTAAGTCCGATCTCATCATATCGCATATCGTTGTTCATGGCTTGAAAGTTGCTTCATTTTTGTCTTTGGTGACTTTTCAATCCGACCTGAAATTCTGGACACCACTTATGCCACCTCGGATCCTTCCCCCAAATGTCCAATTTTTTTGACGGTCCAAGAAAGTCCTTATAAAATTACGTATGTATCGATTTTAATATGCTCACTTTTATGACACACCTCCAAATTAAGGCCCTTTTTTCTTTTTCACACACATACTACATTAAACCAAGTAGAAGCCAATACAAACCAAAAAAATGTTCATCAGTCACGCCCTAGAATAAAAGGTATATTTATTAAGTTTTAAGAACTTTAAAAAAATTGTTTTTGCCATGCCCTAAATTACTGCCCTTTTTGTTTTATATATACAGCATCGTCAATTAAAGTCCAATCTCATCGCATCGTATATCATTGTTAGTGGCTAGAATGTGCCTTTATTTTCGTATTTAATGCTTTTTTAAACTAACTTAAAATTCTAGATGGCAATTATGATATCTCGGATCCTTCCCTCTGATGTTTAATTTTTTCACGTGCTAAGAAAGTCCCTCTAAAACTTTAAGTCACGTTGAGTCTAGCTAAGATTTATATACACCGACTGCCCAATTTATAATTTTTCGCATACATGTTTTGAGGCATTCATTTTTATGCATTTAAATTATTTTTTTATTTTTTTTATTTTTAGAATTCTGCAGTTTCTTTATATTTTTTAGTGCTTGTTTTAACTCTGTATCATGGTCTCATATATGACATTATGTTTGCTTTTACAAATGTCTTAATTTAAATTTTTAATTTGAGTTTCACAGTCCAGCAAAAAAAAAAAAAAATGGCACGAAAAATTGCACAAAATATGAAATAAATTCATCCGTCTCACTTTCATTAAAATATGAGTAGTCCACTTGAAAACACCGCTTAGTTAAAAAAAAAACCAAAGGCTAAGAAACAGTTTTTAAAAATTCAAATGACAAGCCATAGAGGGTGGTTTTCAGGATTATTGAATAATTAAACAAAAATTGCGCGTAACTTACAGAGTTTTGTACGAGATTGATAATGGCTTAGGGAGCCATTAAAAAAATGGAGGCTTTTACAGAATTTTTATTTTGCTATATATCTAAAACAAAAAGAGCTGTTATTTAGGGCGTGGCAAATTTTTTTTTAAAGTCCTTAAAACTGTATAAATATACCTTTTATTCTAGGGCGTGACTGAGGAAAATTTTTTTGGTTTGTATTGACTTCTACTTGTTTTAATGTAGTATGTATGTGAAACAGAAAAAGGGGCTTTATTTGGAGGCGTGTCATAAAAGTGAGCATATTAAAATCTCAACATACGTAGTTTTATAAGGACTTTGTTGGACCGTCAAAAAAATTGGACATTTGGGGGAAGGATCCGAGATGGCATAAGTGGCGCCCAGAATTTCAGGACGGATTGAAAAGTCACCAAAGACAAAAATGAAGCCACTATCAAGCCATGAACAACGATATGCGATATGATGAGATCGGACTTTAAATGGCAGCGCTACATATAAAAAACCAAAAGTGCTGTATTTTGGGGCGTGGCAAAAATTTTTTTTTTCCTGTTTTAGAAAATTCATGGACATATCTTTCATTCTAGGGGGTGACTGGCACAACTTTTTTTTTTTTGTATGGAGGTCGACCCGGTCTAGTGTACACGCTAATTGACAATGAGGTCAAGAAAAGCGCTTGCCGAGACAAACGCCGCTGGGTCGATGATCTCGCCAAAGATGCCCAAGCAGCTTCCGAGTACCACAGGAGTCGAGACCTGTACAAAATAACAAAGCAGTTAGGACGCAAGAGTTTCAACACAAGCAAATAATTAAAAAACATCCAAGGAGAGATAATTACATCGAAAACAGGACAAATGGGCATATGGGCGGAACACTATAAAAAAATGCTAAACACCACTCAGGCTACTTTCGAACCAACATGCCTTTGCCCACAACACACTGAAAGGCACGACATACCGATTAACAAGCCCAGCGTAATTTAAATTCAGACGGCAATTAAGACTCTCAAGAACAATGAAGCACCCGGAAACGACAACATATCGCCCGAACTACTAAAGGCAGATCCAGCTACATGCGCCCAACTAATAAACCCCATTATAGACAAATTCTGGGACAGCAATCAACTTAGCGACGACCTAAAAGAGGGTATGATAATTAAAATCCCAAAGAAAGGAGACCTTACACAATGCAAGAACTGGAGGGGCATAACTCTTCTTAGCATGGTAAACAAGGTCATAGCTAATATAATAAACAAACGTTTATCAGACGCACTGTCCAACGATATTCGCAACGAACAAGCCAGTTTCCGTTCCAGCAAATCTAGCATTGACCATATTAATAGCCTTAGAATAATAACGGAACAATTAGTCGAATGGCGATCTCCGTTATATCTAACATTCATCGACTTCGAGAAGGCGTTCGATACAATACATCACGCTGCAATATGGAACGCACTTCGCTGCAAGGGAATACCTGAAAGACTTATTGTGATAATCAGGGCTTTGTACGAGAATGCCAAATGCCGCATCCTACACGAGGACGTAATCAGTTGCCCAATTAGTGTCAAAGTAGGTGTGCGGCAGGGTTGCCCAATATCCCCCTTACTATTTGTTTAATGCTTGATTGTTACTTTATTAATGATATTTACATATTTATTAGAAGAGATGCCACATTAATGTATGCAAATTAAAACAAGACGAGTTTAAATTAATTTTTAAAAAAGCGTGTTGCTTCTGCAACACGTTTGTTTGTCTTTATTTAATTAATTGAAATGCAAAGAAATAAAGTAAAAGCTTAGATTATATTCTAAAAATGTTGTCGCTGCTGCCGTTGTGCATTCGTCGTCCGCATGTGCTGTAAGTTGACACTTTTGTTTACCTCATTTCCAATTTCACAATTGTTTGGTTCCCACATTCAAACTCCAGACGCGTTGTCAGCATTTATGACTGATGGAATGTGGGAACTTTATTTTTAGTATTTTTAACTTATTATTTGTTAACTCCTCCCCCTTTAAATTCATACGTCCTCGTATGAAGGATTGTTAGAAAAAGGGTGAGCTATGAATACTTTTAGCCTTAGCGGGAGTGACTTTAGGATTACTTGAGGTTTGTTCCACACTAAGATCTTCTGTCCGATCTCGTTCATCGTTTGACGTGGCGAGATTTTCATTCTTTTCACGACAGTTTCTTATACAAATTTTGGATAGGATAACAAAAACCATTGATATAGTTGCTACCGTTAGAATGATGTTGAAATAAAAATTTAGGTTGCTGTTGGTTTTTAACTCCTGAATTACTTTTGAATTGTTAAAGTTTACAGCCTTCATCATCTCGAGTGAAAGTGTTTCCACTTCTGCTTCTGCCAAATTTGGTTGAACTAGTGCTGGAAGAGGTTTTGATCCTGTGAATTGTTCTGTTCTATAAATTTTCCCATCTATTTTAATTGAAGAGTTGAGGTGGTGAATGATAAAAGTACCGTTCAGATGCATTGATGATCCGTCAACTTCAATTTCCCCCGTGAACTGGTTCAGAAATAAGATGTCATCTTTTAATTCTTCAACGGTTGGAATATGGTAGTTGTTTGTAGTTGCACATTTTGATGGCTGACTCATTAAAAGTTTTGGAATGCATGCAGTGACAGTAATATTTCTTATTTCACTTAATCTACAAATACTTAAGCTATTATAAGTTTGACAATCCTTATTTAGGCCAAAAATATCATTGCCACATTTTATTATTTTTTCGAAATCAAATTTTTTAATTGAATTTTTAAATTTAACAGGCTTTATTAATAATTTTTTACAATTTTCTTTTAAAGTAGTTGGAATACTAATAATATAGATTAGGTTTTTGTTATCAACTGCCACTTTTATACTTGCAAAAGAGAGCAGCTCATCAGTGCTAGAAAAAGGAATATAATTTTTTTCGAAAACATCCTGCAAAGTTTCTATCTCTATGTTGGAGAAAATAAACGAATTAACAATGTTAGCTTTTGCCCAGTAAATAGCAAATTCTATATTTGATATTTCTTCTTTAATTATTTCAAGCTTGTATTTAAATTCGGTTATTCTCTCCCTTTGATCTACAGATTTAATGACCTTTAAAATATTATTTGTAACATTTGCAATATTGTTCAATCTGTCAGTAGAAAGTTGATTAATTATCACTTGGTTATTGCTATTGGACAAAACGTTATTAATTTTCTCTTGGATTATTTCAAAGTCATGCCGATCTGGCGTTCCAGATAGCCATTTCCACGCCGATCCAAGAAAATCTAAAGAACGTCTCTTCCTTAGGTTTGGCTTTAGTCGGGAGATGTAGGATTTGATTTGGATAATGGAGTGATTTAGGTAAGGAAAAAGAGGATGGTTTGAGGTATTTCCGAGTAAGAGTGCGTTTTCCAATTTGCCTACGATGTCTTCATAATTTTGCAAATCTATCACGTGAACCAGCTTAAATGTTCCAGCCTGAACTTTAGCCGATCCTATGTTAATCGCAACCATTTTAGAATTGGAATAATCCATTATCTGAATGTCGGCTACGCATAGTCGTGTGAACAGTAAAAACCTGTAAAATTCGAAAAAGGGAATTAATTCCTAATATGTTTCTTATGAACAATTCTTCCGCTTTCCGTTACAACGGTATAATTCCTATTTTCTTTCACTACTTCTTCTTTATATTTTTCGGTTAATTTAGTACCGAGGCGTTTATTTATCCTAACAAAGATTGTCTGTCCTGGAATATAATCTTTCGCTTTTGTTTTTTCCCTATTATGATAATTTAAATCCTTTTCCTGTTTCTTTTGCAGTCTTTCAATGTTGGTCTGTCGAGTACGCTCATAATGTCCTGGTGAAAAGTCTATGGTTCGCCCAAAAAACATGTCAACGGGTTTGCTTCCAATCGTGGAATGCACTGAATGATTGTATTCATTAACAGCTCTTTCGAGAAGTTCCTCAAAATTCCTGCAAATTGCTTCATCCTTTAAGCACCTCAAGAGCTCTGCAAGTGTTGAGTGAAAGCGCTCGACTTGGCCGTTTGCTTCACTTCTATACGGAGGTGTCGTAAAAACTTCTATTCCCAATTCGTCCTTCATCATGAACATAAGGGAAAAATTAGTTCTCTTAGAGGCTTCCGGACATCCTCAATTGATTTTCCGTTAAGGATTCTTGCTTGAGCGAATTTTGAAAATTTATCTAAACAGGTCATGATTAATTTTTTATCCGTAGAAAAAATGTCAATATGAATAATCTGTCCGGTATAAGTTGGAATTGGTGTTTGGTTTAGCTGAAGTGTCGCTGGGTAACGCTCATATTTATTCTTTTTGCAAATGCTGCATAACTTTACTACTCTCTTAATCTTGGCAAGCATTCCTGGGAAATAATATTTTTCCAATATGTGGCTTTTATTTTCAAGTGCATTACGGTGGGCGCGTTTATGGGTGTCAATAATTATATTTTCTTGGTCAGATTCAGAGGTCACGTCGTGTACAACAAGTTGTGAGAAGCGCGTTTTATAATTTGAAAAGTGATCGGGGTACACTTCCTGTATTTTTCCCATAATGGGTTCAGGTGCTTTAATGCAGTTAATGACAGAGGGATTAAGATACCTCTTTAGTATGGTGACCAAATTTCCTGGGGCATAATCCCTTTCTATGATTGTGTGTCTATGATAACCTGGAAATATTATCTGAAACTGGTAAGAAGGAACGTCGTCCAAAGAAAGGAACAATTGATTTCTAAATACGTTTATTGGAACTTCTACACTAGGTATTAAATTTTCTGCTGAACTTTCAGCACTGTGAACAGTTCCAGTTAAAGTATTAACATTTGTTGTAGAAGGACGAGGTATTAGATTTTCTGCTGAACTTCCAGCACTGTGAACAATTCCAGTTAAAGTATTAACATTTGTTGTAGAAGGACGAGAAAGTGCGTCGGCAACTACATTGGTTTTTCCAGGCTTATATCGGATTTCATGATTGTATTCCTCCAAGATTGCTTTCCACCTTTTCATTTTTGCATTACTATTCTTATTGCTGAGTGCATAGGTTAGAGGCTGATGATCCGTAAAGATCACCACTTTTGCAATGCCATATAAGTAGTTTCTGAGGTTCTGCAGAGCCCAAACTATGGCCAGCATTTCCCTTTCATTTGTAGCATAGTTTTCCTCTTCCTTTGATAGAGTCCTGGAAATAAAGGTTATGGGTCGATCTTCCTGACTCAATACCGCTCCGATAGCAATATTCGATGCATCGGTTGTAAGGTGGAATTCCTTTTCAAAATAAGGGTAAGACAATATAACTTCTTGTGACATAAGAGCATTTTTGAGCTTGTCAATGGCTTCCTTCTCTAAGTCTCCCACTGATATTTTTATTCTACTTGATTCAGTTCTAGAGACTCTGCCATGTGACCCTCTCAACATTTGTGTAAGTGGTTTTGCCAAGTCAGCAAATCCTTTGATAAATCGGCGATAATAGCTAAAAAGACCAAGCAGAGAACGTAAATCCTTGAGTGTGCCGGGATATGGAAACTTAGTTATGGCTTCAACTTTGGTTGGATTAGGCTTTAAACCATTTTCAGACACCACAAAACCCAAGAATTCTACTTCGCTCTTGAAGAATTCGCATTTATTTAACTGAACCTTCATGTGGGCGGCGTTTAATGTTCTAAATATTTCATCTAAGTTCTGCAGGTGAGATTTTTCGTCCTTACTGAAAATAATGATATCGTCTATGTAGACGAAACAAATTTTTCCTATGAAATTGTGAAGAATATCATCAAGAGCTCTCTGGAAGATGGCGGGCGCATTTTTCAGCCCGAATGGGAGTCTTGTAAACTCATACTTTCCATTGTTAATGGAAAATGCCGTTTTTTCGATATCTGACTCTTTGAGCGGGATTTGATGAAACCCGCTTTTAAGATCGATTACTGTGAAGAACTTGTTTCCTCCCAAACGTCCTAAGACTTCGCTTATTTCTGGGATTGGATATTTGTCAGCGATAGTGATTTCATTCAGTTTCCTGAAATCTACCACTACTCTGTATTTTTTCTCACCTGATGCGTCCTGTTTTTTGGGTACCACCCAAATAGGAGAATTGTAAGGAGATCGGGATGGTCTTATGATCCCATCGTTCAGCAATTTTTGAATCTCTTTATCTACCACATCCTTTAACGACAAGAGGTAAGGGTAAGTTCTGGTGTAGGTAGGTTTATCTGTAGTTGTTCTTATCTCTCCTACAACACGTGTAGTGTAAGTTAATCTATCATCGGGGTCTGCAAAAAGGGTCTTATGTCTATTTATTACATTAATTAATGAGTCTGATTGAAAATCTGAAAGTTGCCCCAGTCTAATGTTTAGATTATTAACGTCATTGGAACAATATTGGTAAATTGGTATTTTAATATTCCCTTCAACGGTGAAGAAGCCTTTTGACGTATAAATTACAGCAGAAAGATCTTTTAAAGTGTCATTTCCTAGGATTGCATCAAAAGTTCGTAATCCCGGAAGAAGGAAGAACTTGATTGGTTTGTTTAAAGGACCAAATAGATTAAATAGTGTATGTTGGGTAATTTCGACGTCTCCGGATATTGATTTTGCGAAGAAATTGTCTGTATTTTGAAGAGGATTTTTTATTAAGCCAGATTTTATATAATTTTTGTTACTACCAGTGTCTAAAAGAAATTTAAGTATTTGCCCGTTCCTCAAATTTACCTTAAAGTAAGGTAAGGAGGAACTGTTTAACCAAAAAAATTTAGGTCTGCATTTAAATCATCTATGGAATATTGTCCACATGCATTTTCCGTTTCGTCACCTTTGTCATCAAAGCGAGAGGACAAATCCTCCACATTTTCATACCTGGATACCTCATCGTAAGTTGCATATTCCGAGTATCCATTTGCTGTATCATCATATTGTGAAGCTGCGTGCGCTGGTTCGTCCTGGGCTCCCCTACCTCCGGTTTCTAAGTGAAAATTCCTCTGAACCTTGTTTGCAGGACCTTGGAAGGATCCATGTGGCCTTTTGTAAGTCAAGTTAAATGGCATTCTATTCGCATAATTTACCTGTCCAGTTTGTATGGACCTATCAACTTCCATTGGTACAGGTCCTTGGACCTGTGAACTGTTTTGTGCATATGGGTTATTAAAATTTCGTTCCTGTGTTTGAGTTGGGGAATATGGGTTATTAAAATTTCGTTCCTGTGTTTGAGTTGGGAATGGTCGGCTCGGAAACTGATTCGGGGTATTTCTGTTCATTTGGAAGTTTGGACGAAATATGAAGGATTAAAATTTGAAAAGGGAGCACTTCTAGGAGGAGGAAGTGGCCTTGCTCGTGCCATGCTTCCTACGTGTGCAAGTTCAGGGTAGAACTTTTTAGGAGGACTTAATACCGCTCTTTCGTTATTACCAGGGAATCGAGCATGAGCATGATTCATGCGGAAGGACATGTTGTCCAATTTAAGGCAAATATGTAAAACTTGTGGAAGCGAAGTTGGCTCTCTCACGCTCAATAATCGTGGAAGATCCCCATTGAGGCCCCTAACAAACGTATCCAGGGCCTTGTCTCTATAAGTATTGGTGAGTGCTCGCAAACTGGACTCATCCAAGTCTAAACAGGCTACTTTATCCAGCAGGATAGACAAATGTTGGTAAACAATATGATAAAATTCGGTGATGCTTCTACCCCTCTGACATAGAACCGTCATCTGGTACTCTAAAGTACCGATGTCTCTCCTATCAGAATAATGGAGCATTAGGCATTTCTTAATTCTTCCCCAGTCGAGGGGTGTCCTGTAGGACTCTAAGGCGGTATCCGCTTCACCTATAATTTTAGTGCGGATAGTATGCAGGATTGCATAGTATCTTCCCGTACCTATTAAAGGAGCGTATAACTCCAGTACCCTATCTACTGATTTCCGCCAAGAATTGAACTCTCCGGGTTTCCCCGAAAATTCTCTTAAGGACTTGGCAAGATCCGGTACCTTGTCAAGTTCGTCCAATCTGTTCGTTAGCGTTCCTATTGGTACATCGTGGCCCTCATCCGGTACACTCTCAGCAGAAGCTCTGAGCACTTCGTCTACTACTTCCCTAATCTGTGATCTTTGAACTTCTGTAAGTCCTGTCGTATTTCTTGAACCTGCACTACTATTTATTGTAAGTGACTGTTGCAGTCTTGAAGTTAGTTGTTCTACTGTTTCGTCTGGCATCTTGTTCTTTTTTCCTCACTCTTTCCACGGAGAAATTAAGGGAGGTAGGATATTTTTTATAAAGCGTTTTTCGGGTTAAGCTGTTTACTTTTTTGATTGAACAATTAACAAATGTCACTTACCAAAGCCATTCAGTCATCTTTGAAATATCCTTGTATGACCAGTATCAGAGTTCCACAAACAATTATTAAATTAAATGTTTCCTTAAGAAAAGTTTTTAATGACCACTGAAATTTCAATTTTAATTTTTATTATCAATAATTTTTTAGTTAAATTTGCTTTATTCCTTTTCCTAGTCACAGAATTTCTTAAAAATTAACATATATTTCTTTTAATATAAATATTATTTCTTGGTTTTCTTTTTTTTAAAAAATTTATTTTTAATTTTCACAATTTTTTAATTCTTATATTTTTATATTTCACAAAGCTTTTTCCATTTCTTTCATTTAATTTAAAATTCACAATTTCAAAAAAAAAAAAATTTTTTATTTTTATATTTCTTCGTATAAATTTTAATTTTTATTCTCTACAATAAATTTTATATTTAAATATTTCACATGGATTTTTTTCCTTTTAAATTTTAATTTTTACTCTCCACAAAAAATTTTATATTTTCTTTTTTTTAAAAAGATTTTTTTTCATATTAATATTTCTTAATTTATTTAAATTTTAATTTTTAATATTTCACAAGTATTTTTTCCTTTGAATTTTAATTTTTACTCTCCACAATAAATTTTATATTTTAATATTTCACAGAGCTTTTTACTCTAATTTTATTTTACTTTAATTTCCATTTTTATTTTCCACAATAAATTTTTCATAATTTTAATTTTTGTATTTTTTATACTTTTTAATATAATTTTTTTTTATATTTTATTATTTCATATTTTTCACAATCATTTTGTTTCACTAAGACTAATCCTTATTTCACTACGGCTTGGTGGACCGCGACGTCGAGTCGCCCCCTTTCGACTAGTACTCGGGAGTCACGCCAAGGCTTTCGATTAAGGACCTTTTTTAGGGGTCCCTGCTCGGGCGCCAATTAAAACAAGACGAGTTTAAATTAATTTTTAAAAAAGCGTGTTGCTTCTGCAACACGTTTGTTTGTCTTTATTTAATTAATTGAAATGCAAAGAAATAAAGTAAAAGCTTAGATTATATTCTAAAAATGTTGTCGCTGCTGCCGTTGTGCATTCGTCGTCCGCATGTGCTGTAAGTTGACATTTTTGTTTACCTCATTTCCAATTTCACAATTGTTTGGTTCCCACATTCAAACTCCAGACGCGTTGTCAGCATTTATGACTGATGGAATGTGGGAACTTTATTTTTAGTATTTTTAACTTATTATTTGTTAACTTGCATAAGTATGCATGTAACTTCAAACTATTAATTCAATAATGTAACATCTTTCTTTTACAAAATACAAGAAAAAATAAATAAAAAAATTATAAATAGTTAACAAAGAAAGTAACATTCTAAATAAAACTTAAAAAGTATAAAAATCAAGAACAATAAATAATAAAACAAGAGAGCAGATTAATCAAATATCCGAACTAATCGAATGAAAACCGTCTCGGTGGTCTAACAGTCCTACCAGAACCCGTCACATAAGGTTCACTTTTCCCCCCACTATCCTGAATGCAACCACTCTCATCATGAGCGCCACTACCTTCCTTTGCATCATCCCCCATCGCAACTTCAGTCCCCCTATCACCTTTAGTCGTCGGTACCCTATTAATATGTTCCCTGTTCCTGCGATAGATCGACCCTTCATCATCAACAACCATAAATGACCGAGGCTCCTCACATTTTTCGAGCAACTTTCCCGGACACCAAACAGAAGTGGGCGTTCGCTTGAACATGATACTTTCACCCGGAAATACTGGTTCCAACTCAACAGTTTTCCTATTATAATATTTTTCGCTCGCTTATTTTTTCTTTTCAAGAAGTCTTTCATAATTCTCTAAATCCACTGTAACAGGTCTATTACTAGCACCAATGGACGGAACTTTTGTCCTCAATTGTCTGGACATTAGTAATTGGGCCGGGCTTGGCATAATTTCCTTCTCTGTAGTTCTATAGTGTAAAAACATTTCGTTAGCATTCGTTTTATAATCTGTACAGAACGTTCTGCCAACCCTTTGACCTTGGCATATACGGACTTGATGTTGTGTGTTTTATGCCCCATTCATCACAGACATTTCTGAAAGCCTTCGAATTATATGGTGGTCCGTTGTCGGAAATAAGTTGCTCCGGCATCCCATGTCTGGCAAATATTGACTTCATTCTAATCACGACCTCTAAGCTTGTGTATCCATCAGCAACAATTCAATTTCAATGTATTTTGAAAAATAATTAACTATTAACAAATATTGCTTTTTCCGATTTTCAAACAAATCAGAACCAACTTTAAACCATGGTAAATTTACGATCTCATGTGACATAAGTTTCATTTTAGAATGAGAATTACGATATTTCATGCAAATTTCACAATTTGATACTAAGTTAAATATATCGTTATTCATACTTGGCAGTTCTAAGAGCCAGACTTTGACATCTATTAATTCCGAAGTGACCCTCATGCAATTTGTTCAATATTTGTCTACGTAAGATCTTCGGTATGAGAATCTGATTGCCTTTAAGTATTATTCCATTTATTAAACTAATGTCATCTTTGACCTTATAGTACGGCATAATTTCTTGATTGACTAGCTTTTTGTTCTTTGGCCATCCAATTTTAAGATATTCTGTAACTTTCTGCATAACTGGGTCCTTATTTTGTTCCATCCTAATTTCTTCCAGATTATGGTCAGATTCAGAAAGGTGTAGCATTATAAGGTTAAGGTTGAATTTCGTCATCAATATTAGCCAATTCACTTGGCATTGGTGCGCGCGATAGAGTATCCAGGTTTGTATCTAACATCAATATTATACGCTTGTAATCTTAGCATGAAACGTTGCAATCTTGCAACCATACACATACTGATGGAACTTAGTGCAACCAAATAAAATCGCAAACCACTCCTTTTCGATTTGTGCATAGTTTACCTGGCAGTCTGTAAGTGCGGCTGAGGCGTATGCAAGAGGATGTTTATAATGTGAAATAGTTGCACATACAGCTAATTTCGAGGCATCCACAGATAAGACTAATTGTCTTGTTTTATCAAAAAATGTTAGTACTGGGGCCTTAGTTAATTCGCGTTTCAAATTTTCAAACTCTTTTTGCTGAGCCGACTCCCAGTGGCACAGTACATCTTTCTTTAATAAATTCCTCAAGTGCTGGTTCTTCTTGGACAGGTTATCTAAAAACAACCTAAGTAATTTACTATGCCCAAAAATCTGTGAAGTCCTGAGCATTTTTTGGTACTGGTAGTTTCACTATTGATTGTATTTTCTCATCATCGCATAAATTAGGAAATCATCAATGTAGATAATCAAACCCTTGATGTCCCCAAATAATTTAATCATTTCCCCATGAAACATTTCTGCTGCCGCGTTTATTCCAAACGGCAATCTCAGAAACCTATATCGCCCAAATGGGGTGATAAATGTTCACAATCTCGATGATTCATTACTCAATGGAATCATCCACCACTCGAACCACTCATTTTTGCTTTACAATCATCTATCATCTGGATAATGAGGGCGAAGAATAGCCACATTAAGGTTCCTAGGATCCAAACACAATCGCAGTTTTCCGTTGGGTTTCTTTACCAAAACTATTGAACTTACCCACTCTGTTGGTTCCGTAACGGGAGTTATAACTCCAAGCCGTACCATCCTTTCTAATTCAATTTTCAAATCATCATGTAAACAAAATGGGATTCTTCTCGGGGGATCAACAACTGGTCTAACATTATCCTTCAACTTTAAATCACACGTATCTCTCAACAAACCCAGCCCAGAAAACATCCATATATTCATCCAAAACTTTATTCATTCCTAAGGAACTAATCTTACCAATAAGACCCATTTCCACAGCCGTATCTAAACCTATGATATTACTGCAAATCATATCAAGAACATAAAATCTAGACGTATAAGACCTATCCCCATACTTAAATTCAATGTCCACCACACCAACTGTTCATACATTCACAGTTCATCTTTACAATAAATATAGTTAATAATATAGTCTTTGTTTATTGCATCAATTATTTTTAATATTTTAACTTTTTTATTGTATCAATTATTTTTTATCACATTGTATTTTGCTGATTTATATTTTTGTTTGATTATTTAGTTCTATTTGTTTGTCTGCTAGAGTTCTTTGCACCCTTCTGCTGAATAAGCAGAACTGATCGTTGCATGCAATGACCCACATAACGACATAAATACCTGGTCAGCAAGATACAATGTTTTTAGAGTTTATTAACTTTTCTGTTTTTAGGGTTTGTTATTTTTTTTAATTCAACATTTTTTTTGTAACTTGATACTTTATTGCAAGGTTGAAATTACTCAGCACTTTAAATTGTTCTTTTTGTTTTTAATTTTAATGTTTTTTTTTTTGTTTGCAAGTTTTAGTAATTAATTAATTAGTATATAAGACAAAAAATCTAAATAAAGAAATGAGAAGGTTTTTAATAAGCAACCAAAACTAACATTTGTGATTACTTTCTCCTCGCCATTTGTAACCAAGTTCCAAGTGCTTGAGTTACTAAATCTAATTGTCCTGGTGTTACTGCCGGAACAATTCTCCAAACGCTACTCGGCTCATTGCCCTGTAGAATAGGCTCAACAAACAAAATAAGGTTAAACAAACTAGTTTAACCCAACTACCTGGACAAGTCTGTTACAAAATTCAAACAACGATCAGCAACTCAGCTGACCAGTTCAACAAATTCCTTTTATAGGATCATACATCAATTTAGATAAAACCTCACTACACTTTGTGAACACCACAATGACCACCCCGATGGATCAACTCGCTACATCCCAGCACACGACAGGAGAAGTCATACAAAACATCATCAGGAACTTCAAAAAGGATCCTGCTTCAAGGAAAACCTTGCATTACTATGAAGAGCGACTCAACCGACTGGATGCAGCATGGGCGGAGTTTGAAATCGGCGACAACAAAATACGATGCCTCGAGCAGCCGCCACTAGACCACGAATATTTCACTGAAGGTTATTACGATAAAATATCGAATCTTACAACCAGCTACCGGGAAATATTTGAAGCAGCTATGATGGAAGCTCCGAAGGCGTCAACAAAGGACACTGATCAACAGGTAACCATCAGTGCTCCTTTACCACCAGCTAGATCAGCGACGTCTAAAGGCGGCGCATCTACCACCTCTAATTCATTAGTTAGAAGGCAAAACGTTATGATGGCATCCCTTAAACGGCTACTCAGCAGGGACCCATCAGCAACAAATATGCAGCTTAAAGAAAAACTTTGGGCACAAATTCAAGAGTTGCATTTCGCAATTTGGGAGGCCAGCGATGATCCACTACAAGAAGGGTACAACATGGAAACCTACATAGATCTGGAAAAATTAATAATTGAAAACTTTAAGCTGTCGTCACAAGGATCACAGCAAGGTAGCGAGTTCGCGCAACCTAACGTTCTTCCGCTTCCAAAGGTGACAATTCCAAAGTTCAGTGGGGATTATGTAAAGTGGAGAGCTTTTTCTGACCTATTCTCGCAACTAGTGGATAGTCAACAACTCCCAAAGGCACAAAAAATGTGGTATCTGAAGTCAAATTTGGGAGGCGAGGCTGAAAAACTAATCAGCCATCTTTCAGCAACAGCAGATAACTACACCACTGCTTGGAGGCTATTAAAAGAACGCTATGATAATCATCGCATTATTGTAACAACCACAATGCAACAGCTATTGGATCAACCCAATGCAGGATCTTCTGCGTCATCAATAAAACAATTACATGACACCACGAAGGAATGTTTACACGCATTGAACAATATCGGAATTGATACTGCATCTTGGGACCCAATGCTTCTCCACATATTGTTAAAAAAACTGGATCGAAGCACACACGTTCTATATGAGAGGTCAATTGTGAACCCGAAGGAGCTACCACAAATAACACATTTCTTGGCGTTTCTTGAAACGCGCTTTCAATCTTTGGAAGCAATGAGCTACAAGGAGAAACCCTCAAAGGTGTCCGTATCGGCGGCCTCAACTCAACAAGGTACAGGTACCTGCTCACTGTGTAAAACAGGTCATCATCCACTTTATCGCTGTAAAAAATTCCAAGAGTTATCCCCGTCAAGGCGCCTTACTCACGTTCAAAACCAAAAGCTTTGTGTAAACTGTTTAAGGGCAGGGCACTCGGCCATATCTTGCACGTCAGGATCATGCACCAAATGCAAGAAAAAACATAATTCACTACTGCATTTGGAAAACAATAATCACCAAACTAGAACAAGTAAGAGCAGCTCAGAGATGACAGCATCAGCGACGACAACTGAAGTTGAGCCAGCAGCAAATCAGTTATCTGACGCAGCTTCACTAGCAACAGCACACAACCAATTAAATAATTCATATGTCCTACTCAGCACAGCAATGGTAAAAATTAAAACTGAAGGAACCGAAATTGAATGTCGCGCTTTGCTTGATTCAGGCTCTCAAGTAAACTTAATTACAGAACGTTTAGTACAACGGCTCCGCATTTCAAAACAGCCATCATATATCAACATCAATGGCATCGGTAATACTAACACCAAAACTCAACATCGCGTAAATGTTTCTCTGCACTCTCGACTCAACGGCTTCTCAACCCGCCTGGAGGCACTTGTTCTACCTCGTATCATTGCACCTCAACCATCACAGTTCATTGATATTGAGGACTGGTCACTACCGAAGAACCTGATGTTAGCAGATCCCGGTTTTAACCGATCAAACAAAATCGATCTCTTACTAGGCGCGGAGCATTACCACCAGCTACTGGCAATCGGACAAATAAAGTTGTCTGAAAAGCTTCCAATCCTACAAAACACTGTACTGGGCTGGATTGTAGCAGGAAGAATACACGGCGAACATCCATCTAATGCAACATGCGGAATACTAACATCAGATGAAGATCTTGAAGCATCAATCGCTCGGCTCTGGGAATTAGAGGATATTACAACTACTGAAAAACCGTTATCGATACCAGAAAGGTTATGCGAAGAACATTTTGAAGGAAATACAACAAGAAATAATCAAAATCAGTTTGTAGTACGAATACCATTTTGCAAAAATCCTAATGCTCTAGGCGAGTCTCACGGTATTGCGCTTAATCGATTTCTTGCTCTTGAGCGCCGGCTACAGAAAAATCCTGAATTGAAGACCAAATATACCGAATTCATGAACGAATACGAGTCACTGGGGCATATGACAAAATGGATACCAACATCCACAGCTTCCCCAGCCTACTACATCCCACATCATTGTGTCTTGAGGCCCGAAAGTTCAACCACTAAGCTTAGGGTGGTATTTGATGCCTCGGCTAAAACCTCATCAGGATACTCGTTAAACGATCTGATGTACACAGGGCCAACATTGCAAAGTGAGTTACTGTCCATCTTACTAAGATTTCGAATGCCAAGATTCGTGTTTACCACGGACATTGCAAAAATGTACAGACAGATCTTAGTAGCTCCCGACGATCGCCAGTACCAACTTATTATTTGGAGGAAGAACAATACGGACCCTATCACATATTACAAACTCAACACAGTGACATATGGCACCAGAGCTGCTCCATATTTGGCAACTAAATGCCTCCAGCATATAGCCAAAGAAAATGCTATCAGATTCCCTCTCGCTTCCAAGTTTCTCCAAGAGAATTTTTACGTAGATGACGGCCTGGGTGGGGCTGATAGCCTAGCAACCGCACTCCAAACACAAGAACAACTTGTGCAAATTCTGAAGGAAAGTGGCTTCACTTTGCGTAAATGGTGCGCCAATCACCCAAAATTGCTCCACAATGTACCACAAGGAGACGTAGAAGTCAATCTAGACTTCGAGAGTAACAAGATGGACTCGATAACCACGTTAGGGATTATTTGGCTACCAAAAGATGATAAGTTAGGAATAAAGGTAAACATAACCGACATAAAAAGAATCACCAAGCGTTCCGTCACATCGGATCTTGCAAAAATCTTTGACCCCTTAGGCCTACTATCGCCTATAGCCGTTACCGCCAAGATATTCATTCAAGAATTGTGGAAACTAAAACTCGATTGGGATCAATCACTCCCTGAACACATGCATACTAAATGGATCAGTTTCCGCACAGAATTAAATGAGTTAAAGACATTGCAGCTACCAAGACATATCTTCAATGGAGGAATTCCCGAATCCATCCAACTACATATTTTCACAGATGCTTCAGAAAAGGCATATGGAGCAGCGGCTTACATTCGATCCACTGAGAAAAACGGTTCAATTATAACACGATTACTGTGCGCGAAATCCCGGGTCGCTCCACTTAAAACTCAAACCATACCTCGACTGGAGCTTTGCGCTGCGGCATTAGGAGCACAGCTAGCCGCAAGAATCACAAGGGACCTTCAACTAACAAGCCAAGTGTGGTACTGGACAGACTCAGAAATTGTATTATCATGGATAAATTCACCAGCATCACTCAACACCTTTGTAGCCAATCGAGTGTCAAGCATTTTACAAACAACGCAAGCAACACAATGGCGACACGTCAGCACAAAAATCAATCCCGCAGACATCTTATCACGGGGGATCGCACCCAGACGCCTCAAAGACTGTTCTTTATGGTTCTTTGGCCCCCTATTTTTACATGGCCAAGAACTAGCTTGGCCTCCCAAATATAATCCAGCCCATGCTATTTCAACGGATCTGGAAAGAAAAGTTAAACAGTCGCTAACAATGACGTCAACGGACGCAGAATTTATATACAAAATAAACCACAAGAACTCCTTCAGGCGCCTTCAGCACATCCTTGGATACGTTCTGCGCTTCATCACTCAAACCAGATGCAAGAAAGGCTTAAGGCATAGTAAAGAATCATTAACAACAACTGAGTTAAACAATGCTCTAAAATTGATCATAAAGCAAATGCAAGCAACGGATTTTAAACAAGAAATCCATCAACTTACTAAATACAAAGAGCTACGCGGAGCAAGCAACCTAAGTAACCTGTCACCTTTTTTGGATACAGATGGTTTAATCCGTGTAGGAGGTCGACTTGAAGCCTCTCCATTCGACTATGACTCAAAACACCAATATCTGATCCCGTACAATGATCCAATTGCAAAACTTTTATTTGAAATGACTCATAAGGACAACAAACATTGTGGGGCACAAACACTGCTAGGAACAGTGAGACAACGATTTTGGCCAATTAAAGGGAAAGTCATGGCAAGAGCAACAATTCATCAATGCACAACCTGCACTAGGGCCAAGCCAGCTCTGCTTCAGCAAGTCATGGGAAACCTGCCATCCACCCGAGTAACGCCAGCAAGACCGTTCATTAACTCTGGAGTAGACTATTGCGGTCCAATCATAGTTCACTACAAGGGGAGGGGCAAACGGCCACACAAGGCATACATTGCTGTCTTTTGTTGTTTTGCGACGAAGGCAGTACATTTGGAGCTGGTAAGCGATCTAACCACCGACGCATTCATCGGAGCCATCAAACGATTTGTCGGTCGACGTGGACATTGCCAAAATCTTTACTGCGATAATGCCACAAACTTTGTAGGGGCAAGAAATAAATTGCCTGAACTATCATCCGCAATTTACTCAAATGAAGCAAAGGCAGCAATTGAGAATGCATGCAGTAAAAAGGGCATACAATTTCAGTTCATACCACCCAGAGCGCCACATTTTGGAGGACTGTGGGAAGCTGCAGTTAAATCTGCCAAACACTTGTTAATCAGAAGCCTCGCTAATGCATCATTAACTTACGAAGAGCTAGAAACACTGGTCATCGAGGTCGAAGCTATATTAAATTCCAGACCAATTTCACCAATGTCAAATGATCCTAATGACATAGGTGCACTGACTCCAGGCCATTTTTTGATTGGCGAACCTCTAACGGCGCAAGTTGATACTAATGCAATATCGGAAAGGGCAAATTTAGCTACTCGTTGGAAATTAGTATCTGCCCTCAAACACAACTTCTGGGGAAGGTGGTCCCGAGACTACATCAATGAATTGCAATACCGCAACAAGTGGAAGGAACAATCAAGAAATCTACAACCCGGAACTATCGTCATCCTCAAGGAAGATAACAGTCCAGTGATGAAATGGCCCTTAGGCCGAGTAATCAAAACCTACAAGGGAGACGATGGCATTGTCAGAGTGGCAGATGTCAAAACTACGTCAGGTATACTCAAAAGAGCAGTCCAGTATCTAGCACCACTCCCCCGAGAACCGATCGAAGACAAAAATGAAAGCAATTCTGAAGAGGAATCCTCTGAGCCTAAACCCAAAAGATTACGGCTACCAGCTAGCAATCTAGGCCTTACATTGTTGGCGCTATTTCTGATATTCCCAATGATACTAGGAGGACCAATCAATCATGTACAATTTGGGTCCAAGCTAGGAATTCATTTCGAGGAAATGGGCTCGACTTACATATCAACAAGTCAGTGGAAGCTGGTGGTGTACTATAATCTATCATCATACTGGACTGACATGGGATTCTTAGGACAAGGAATCCACTCCTTGAACACACTATGTGACAAAATGGAACACAATACATCATGCCGCAACACATTAGAACATCTTCGACACGTTGAAACAGAGCTGCGATTGGACAACAGATTACTTCACAAATCAAGACAGAGAAGAGGTGCTGTTGATGCAATCGGGAACATTGCTCATTCATTGTTCGGGGTACTTGACTCTGAATACGCAGAAAAAATGTCCGCAACAATCTCAAACCTGCAAGAAAACGACTCACACATCTTAAACCTGATAAAAGAACACACATCCATAATCAATTCAACCATGAATATTGTGAAGCAAGGTCTAACAGCCTCAAGGTTCAAGTTTGACCAGATTGTATCAAAAATAAATGAAATCATGAAATCCGAAGATACATTAACGCAAGAGCTATGTCAATTGAAGCTAGCGCAGCTGTTCAGCACGGGCATGATGCAACTTTTGCTTATTGCCAACAATTTGCAAAGAATACAAACCTACATTCTGGATGCACTGACTGACACTCACTACGGAAAAATTCATCCTTTACTGCTTACCCCACCGCAACTAGAAACTGAAATACAAAAAATCAAAACCCACATACCTCAGTCATTGAAGCTGCCAGCACCAGAATATGACCTACTAGAGTTCTACAAATTAATGAAAATACAGGGTGGCCTCACTCGGGAACTTGCTGTGTTTAAGATAACTCTACCATTAATAGAACATGAAAGATTTAAACTGTACAACTTAGTCCCTGTCCCGACTGCTATAAATCATACTATGCTAACAATTGACGTCTGCAGTACGACGATAGCGATAAACCCAACCTTACGGCGTTACTTCCCAGTATCATCAGCGCAGTTAAAAGGATGCGATCCGGTCGGTCTGAATATATTTATATGCTATAATGTGCAACAACAATATAACTTTGGAGCTGAAAAATGTTCTTGTGAAATCAACTTATTCAACAATATAACCATACCAAAGTGTCCTCTAAAGAATTTCCCGACTAACGTAACTTGGACTCCTTTAACTCACAAAAATAAATGGTTGTACTCATCTTCATCTCTTACACATGCTGTGGCCGTTTGCAGGAAAGAAATTATACCAATAAACCTAGTCGGATCAGGTGTTCTAACCATCAATCCAGAATGCATTCTTAAGCATGATTCCATCCACATATATGGACAACAATCAATATCAACAAATATCTCTTCATCCTACACTAGCCTGGGAAATATTTCAGAATTATCCGATCAATACACGTCTAGAATTAACCACATCAATGGCACTACCGCTTTACCAAGCCCAGACCAAATCGCACAACAACTCATCAAATTGACAGCTGCGCAACAGAAACTAGAAGCCCTGAACGCGTCCAAGCTGCAATCTCACCCATCCTCAAAACACAACACCACCATTGCATACTCTGCGTTAATCATCAGTGCAATATCCATCATTTACCTCTTAATTAGAGCATGGTTACGCAAAAGGTCAAATCCTACCCAAATTCCAGAAATACCTCAAACATCTAACAACATTCAAGCTCCGTCGCCAGCCCCTCGACAGAAATTTACTATCCAAGTTTGAAGATAAATGCTAATTGAGCGTAGCGTCAACGGGGGGTGCATGTTCATACATTCACAGTTCATCTTTACAATAAATATAGTTAATAATATAGTCTTTGTTTATTGCATCAATTATTTTTAATATTTTAACTTTTTTATTGTATCAATTATTTTTTATCACATTGTATTTTGCTGATTTATATTTTTGTTTGATTATTTAGTTCTATTTGTTTGTCTGCTAGAGTTCTTTGCACCCTTCTGCTGAATAAGCAGAACTGATCGTTGCATGCAATGACCCACATAACGACATAAATACCTGGTCAGCAAGATACAATGTTTTTAGAGTTTATTAACTTTTCTGTTTTTAGGGTTTGTTATTTTTTTTAATTCAACATTTTTTTTGTAACTTGATACTTTATTGCAAGGTTGAAATTACTCAGCACTTTAAATTGTTCTTTTTGTTTTTAATTTTAATGTTTTTTTTTTTGTTTGCAAGTTTTAGTAATTAATTAATTAGTATATAAGACAAAAAATCTAAATAAAGAAATGAGAAGGTTTTTAATAAGCAACCAAAACTAACATTTGTGATTACTTTCTCCTCGCCATTTGTAACCAAGTTCCAAGTGCTTGAGTTACTAAATCTAATTGTCCTGGTGTTACTGCCGGAACAATTCTCCAAACGCTACTCGGCTCATTGCCCTGTAGAATAGGCTCAACAAACAAAATAAGGTTAAACAAACTAGTTTAACCCAATTCAGTATCCGCTGAATTAAACACCAACTAAAGGTAATACTTCGCCACTAAAGGTTGAAAGTCTTCTACCAGAATTAGTAATAAACCTATTAATCTTAAGATAATTAGCAGTACTTATTGATCCCCTGACCCATTATGGACACATCGACTTTCCATTCTGATACTGCTTTAGATGCTCCCACTTTGTTCACCGCTAGTTGCACTACTCCAACAAATAACTGATCATCTTCTTCACCGTCATTATCAATTACAGCTTTGACATATTTCTTGTTGTTGTTGTTGTTATTATCGGTGCCTTTTTGTCTTGCCAAACACATTCGAGCAAAGTGATTTCTTTTTTTACAAAAATGACAAACCATGCCAAATGCGGGACATTTTTCTTTATGTGAAGTACCACATCTGTTGCACGTATAATTTTGTGAACTAGCTGTTCCTCTGACAAATTTATTTAACGCCGCTACTGTATACATCTGTTCTTCAGAAAACTCTTCCTTCAACTGCGATGCATTTTCCTTAACAATCTGCATATTTTTAGCTATCTCAATAGCTTTAAACAACTTAATTTCACCCTCACCAAGTAAACGCTCTTTAATGTACGAATTTTGGGTAGTCAGGTCAAAAATAAAAATGTCTTTTATTAAATCTTCTCTTAAATTTTCAAATTTGCAGTTTAAACTTAAATTTTTTGGTACTGTTACATATTCATCAATACTTTCTTGTGACATCTGCTTGCGCGTAAAAAACTTGTGTCTTTCCATTGCTATATTGCATTTAGGTAAAAAATAATCATCAAATTTTGCAACCAAGTCTGCATAAACCACGTTGTCTATATCCAAATCAAAAGAATTAAAAATTTGTATAGCCTCCAGGCCCATATTATGTAGAAATAATGCCACTTTTCTTGTATTTGATTGAGTTTCTAAATTAGATGCCCTCATACAAATCTTAAATTGATTCTTCCACGATTTCCAAGTATCCGCCATATTGGACGCTTTCATATTTAATGGCAGCATGGTATTGCTAATAATTTGCGAAGTCTCCGGTATTTGCAAACTTTGTTCTGGAATTTTATTTTGACGATATGCAGGCAAAACTTAACAACATCGAAGCCGAAGCAGCAATGTGTGGGCTCAGAATTAATATCCCCAAAACCAAGGCCATGAGAATCAATACAACAAATACGCAACAGTTCACACTACAAGAACAACAGATCGAAGACGTCCAATCCTTCTGCTACCTGGCATAATATCAACAAGTGGAGGCTCAAGAGAGGATATTGGGAACCGCATAAACAAGGCCAGGCAAGCTTATGGCCAACTTTACCATGTGTGGAATTCCCCGCATATCTCTAAGCGCAATAAAATTAACATCTTTAACAGCTGCGTAAAATCAGTTGCACTCTACGGCTGCGAGTCTTGGAACTCTACTCAATGCGATACCAATGCCATACAGGTATTAATCAACCGTTGCCTCCGTCGCATACTAAACATTTTCTGGCCAAACACCATCACAAACGAACGGTTATGGGCCGAGTGCGGACAAACACCAATTGAGTACGAAATCAGAAAACGGAAATGGCGGTGGATTGGACATGCCCTGCGAAGACCTCAAGCCGACATCACCAGAAACGCAATAGTCTGGAATCCCCAAGGCAGCCGCAGGAAGGGTCGACCGAGCCACACCTGGCGTCGACAACTAGACATTGAAGTAGCAAAAGTCAACAAAACGTGGAACGAGCTGAAGATCGTAGCAACAAACAAACAAGAATGGAACACAATCGTTAAGGCCATATGCTCCTCATATGAACAAAAGGAATTTATATATACATATATATGATTCCCAACGCAAGGTGAATGTTATATGTACGCATTTTTCCTCATTGACCTTTATCCTCCATTGCTTTAACCATTGTTCGAGTTGAAATATATGATCCTGTAGGTATCGAGATGCTTCTTGACTGTTTTCGCGCACGCTTAGAAAAGCTGTATCATCAGCAAATGTTGAAGTTTGGGTGTAGTTGTTTGTTGACATATCCGAGGCATAGGGGGGTGTGCTGGAAATCGCAAACGCAAGAATTTGGAGGCTGTTTATAATACACTTTTAATAAAATTTTTATAATTTTTGTTTTAAAAATCTGTTTAATAGATAAATGTTTGTATAATATTTGTCATAAAATTCTTTTATTACAGAAATCTTACTAAAAAACGACTTTTAAAATTCTTGCGTTTTGCGTTTGCGATTTCCAGCACACCCCTGATATATTAATTATAAAAGTGGGTCCAGGATGCTTCCTTGAGGGACTCCAGCGTCAATTAGCTGAGGAGAGCTTAAATAATCACCTTTTAGAATAAGCTTTCGACCGACTAAGTAGCTTTCCAATAGCTTTTGTGTGTTTACTGGTAAGTTTAGCTTAAATTTATGTAATAAGCCTTCATGTTCTTTTCAACTTTTCTATCTCGAAAACTATATTAGATAATACTTTTGGGAATTCACACATCATTAGAGGAACAATTCTGATTCCAACAGTATAAAAAACGTATTTTGAAAAAGATGTGAATTGTTGTAGTTTATCTCTCCCCTACAGAACTATTGTTAAATTGTTTAGCACTGTTATCATAATTTTAATAAATTAATATAACTTTCAAAATATACTATAGTTTAATGATTAATTATCCTGGTGGGCCATAGTGTGCTGCAAAACTAGTTCGATTCGTTTCTTCCGAAAATCCATAGCAAAACATATCTATTATTTTTCTATATTTCAGTTGGTTTCAATTTTTCAAATGTTGGGTTATTAATCATGAATGGCATAACACTTCAGAATCAAAAAGTTCAAATAGTTTGCTTATTTAATCGGGCGCTATATGCTATATGCATTTTGCATTTTTCCAAAATTCAAATAAAGTGTAACGAGCGAGTTTTGCATCTCACCTACTGAAATGTAAATAACTATATTAAAACTCAATGCGACATGTGTTAGGACATGGTTCGATACAATCTATGTATTTATTCTCATAAAGTGCTAAAAGATCTTTATTCTCATAAAGTGCTAAAAGATCTGTCAAAATCAATTGGTATCTCAATTTTTTAATTTTTAAAATAAACGAGTTTTGCAACTCACATACTCATATGTAAAGTAAACTGGACTTTATTGTCTGGCTTCAACATTTTTAAAGCAGACCCTCCTAACATTTTTTCTTCATGCTCAAGGTCCATTCTTGAAGTTGTGCTGAAAAAGGTCAACAGAAAAGAGAAAGACAAAGTGAAAAAACAAAAAAATGTACTTGGACTTCAAGAAAAATTCTTGACGAAAGTACGAAAAAACAGAAGTAAAGGAAAAAAACATGTAAAGTCAATTAAAATGGATAATCATTCAGGAAAGCAAATTTCGATCTACCAAATGTTAAAATACAATTTGGTTTAAGGATTGATGTTTGACTAGTGACGTCAGCAGTCGTCGATGGCTGCGAGTGTAAGACGGCAAATCCATCTGAGGAGATCGAGTGGTTGCGATCGAAACATGTCATGGTAACCTGCCGGCCAGGGTTCGAGCCCGAGCCACGTCAAGAATGAAGGATTATCAATAACAATTTTAAATGATTTTCATGTTGCAAAATTCCTTTCTTCATAAAAATAATTTAATAAAAATTAAATTTCATGAACTTAAGCCTAATTAAAAATATTAAAAATTTGGATTGAAAACCATAAATAGTTCAACAAAATAATTATAAAATTAATTATAAAAATATTTTTTTCGAAAAAAGTATCGAATAAATAAAAACTTTTACCCCCAATTTCACCAAGTTCAGTTATAATTTACTATCAGTTATAGGTGTCAAAACACATTGTTAACTGGAAGTTAAAGTAATAGTTAGTTTTAACGGAACCTGGTGGAATTGGGGGTAATTAGGTTTCTCGTTATTTTTTTAATATGTAAAAGAATTTAATTTTTTGTTTTGTTTTCTTGACTTATAATTATTATTTTGCTATAAAGTGCACATATCTAACCTTTTTATTACAATGCAACTTAAAATAAATTTTAATGATTTTCTCAATTTATAAAAGGCATTTTAAATTTGGTTATATTTTTTCACATTTGGTAACATTTTCAAAAATTTTGGTTGTAAAAATTGTATTAGTTGTGGCAGCACTGTTTTTGTATGAAGGCATTGCTTTCGTAATTGTTGTTGTTGGTGCATTTTATTTTTATCTCTTATTGTAGTAATTGTTGTTATTGTGTTTCGTCTAATAAGCTGTTGCTACGTTGATCTCTTCTTGCATTTTTCTTGGTTGCGGTTTTTTGTTGTTTTTTTATACTCTTCACCACAAGTGGTGGATTTTAATGTGTTTTTTACGCACACACATGTATGTACATATGTCCATAATAGCTCTCAATATATTTTAATTTAACGCCTCTTCAGTAAAACCGCTCGTAGCTGAGTTGTCTAAGTCTTCGCTTAAGGCTCGTAAGATTGCGAGTTCAAGTCTCAAAAATAAATTTTTTTTTATTTAATTTTTTTATGATTAACGGCCATTTTCACCAAGTTCGGTTATAATTAACCATCGGTTATAGCTGTCAAAACGTATTGGTAACCGGAACTTTAATTGAAAATTAGTTTTAACCGAACTTGGTGAAAATGGCCGTAAATAAAAAAATATTATATAACGAATTTCAAACATCAACTTTGGCAAAAGAGGAAACGGACTTAGATATATAAATTTTTTGATTTTGTCATATTCTTCGGCATGACGAAATGAAAAGTTGGCGGTGCTCAATTTAAATTCATTTATACCTATCTAAAGAACAATATTTATATGTAGGTATAACTTCTTGTTGTTCTTACATACGATACGGCATAGCCGAATATAGCACTCTTATTTGTGTTTTTTGTTTTATTTAATTTTATTACAGGTGGAAATTTTATTTTTATTTTATTTTTATTTTAATTTATTTCGTATACCCTTCACCACAGCTGAAAAAGTGTTTATACATACAAGTTTGTCATTCCGTTTGTAATTTCTACAATAAAGATCTTAGACCCTATAAAGCATACATACATATGTATATATTCTGGGTCCATATGAAGAGTGAAGTTAATTTAACGATGTCCGTCTTACGTTCGAAGGCCCCAGACATGATACCTAGAGGCTAGGGGCCTGTTCGTAAATGCATCACTGCAGTGCATCACACAACCAAACATTGCTTTGCACGGCCAATTTAAGTTTGCTGTTGATCTTTTTTAGGAAGAAGCCATTTCTCCACTCCGTATTTAAGACTTAGTTGTGCGTCATCTGCTTAAGCAAAGATTTTTAGGGCATTTAAATTTTCATTCGCAGCGCAGTGATGCATTTACGAACAGGCCCTAGGTTCTTTATTTATTTTTGTCACATACTTATGTATAGCCCACCATTTCTTGCTATCGAATTTCCAAGAATTTATTAAAAAAAGAATTATCATTGATTGGGTAAAAGTTATTTATAACAATTTATAAAAAGAATATTAGTTTTAATCAAAATAAGCTAAATAAAATGCCAAATTATAGGGGCTAGGTTGTTATACATTTATGGCACATATGCTCCGGTATTGTTTAAATTCAGCAAGATCGGTGCAAAAATGGCTAAGATATGAGCAAAAACCACGGCCACAAGGCCTTTATTTAAAAATATAAAAAAGTCAATTTTAAAACATATACATATGTATGTATGTGTATACATGCATACTATGCAAAATTATATGTAATTATAAACTTAAGAAATGTTAAAACAATTTTGGAGAATGCGTGAACAAGTGCGAAGGCCTAACTATAATATGCTAAGTTGGCTTAAGCAACTCTGCGAATACTATGCAAATCATATGTGTCAAACCATATTGTACTCAAGAAAACTTTTTAAGTTTTATTTTGTCATTTGCTTAAGCAAAGTGCGAAGCTGATCCGTACGTTTCGTTCGAAATTAAATATTTTTTGATTTTGTTTTTGTGTTTTCAAATTCATTTAAAATTTTTTAGTTAATTTTTGAATCACGCTTATGCAAGCTTATGCATATTATAGTTGGGCCATAAGATTTTCAGTAGCAAAGAAGAATTTGAGCAATCCGTTAGTATAAAAACGCTAAAAAACATCGGTGAAAACACGGTGTTGAAAAAATTCGATGTTTTTTAGAACGATGTTGCGTCCCTAATTACCTATATGGTTTTTTTTTATTACCACTTGTTTGACTAAAAAATCAGCTTATGTTTTTGTTTTTTTGTTTACATTTTTTCTATTATGGCAACGCCAATTAGTGGGTGAGTGATATACTGCAGTGCGTTACTTACAGTCTATAACTGACATGAAATGCTTAACATTAACACTAAAATGATGTTAGTGTTAAGTATAGACTCATCATGTTAGAGGTTTTCTCATGTTATAACACGGTTGTTAATGCAAATGCTTTAACAACGCTTTTCTAACATCATGTTATAACAGCAAACCATGTCAGTTGTAGACGGGGAGTTACATGCAGTCTACAACTGACATGAAATGCTTATCTTTTACACTAATATCAAGGTATATTTATAGCAGGTAGCCTCGGAAAGCCAGCTGTTTATCGCTTGTTTTGCGATACGAACTGTCAAATATTGTATAGTAAACAAGTTTTTTGTCTTTATCTTTTGTCTTTTTTGTTTTTTGTCTCTTATTAACCACTTTGCTGTTTGACAGTTCGTATCGCATAACAACAATAAAAAACCCTGTTGTTTATTTTATTGTATAATTGTTGTAATCTCGCGGCTACCTGCTATAAATATACCTTGACTAATATGATGTTAGTGTTACGTATAGACTCATCATGTTAGAAGTTTTCTCATGTTATAACGCGGTTGTTAATGCAAATATTTTAACAACGCTTTTATAACATCAAGTTATAACAGAAAATCATGTCAGTTGCACACGGGCAGTTAGGTATTCTGTTGCTTTTAAATATCATTGCCAAAAACGATGACACAGAGTTCTTCACATGATGCAAAAACATATTTACGCATTGTGGGTTCGTTGTGTTGTTGATTTTTATTTAAACTTTTAAATTGATTTTTATTTAAACTTTTAAAAAAGCTCACACTCATGCGTGCCTTTAGATTTTAAAGTTTAGACAAAAACACTCTAAAGGCCCAACCAGAATGTGCATAAACAAACTTAAGCTACTGCCAAAAATAAACGAAAAAGCCTCTCAAATACATTAAAAAAACAAACTAAAAACATTTGATTCCGTACGGAACGTGCGATTAGTTTCGCACTTTGCTTAAGCAAATTACAGTTTCATAAAATTTAACAAAAAGTTCCCTTAAGTTCAACAAGGTTTTACACATATGATTAACATGTATTCCCTCAGTTGCCTAAGACACGTTATTCACATTCTGGTTAGGCCTTAAAGCTGCGATAGCCAACCTATTCTCTTACATTTTGCTCTTGGCATGCACTGTATGTATTTTACATATCGTCGCCTTACATGCAAACCTGCTTAATACACTTTAAAGGTAAACTCAGATTTTGATGCCGTGTGATAGAGAAACATACGCCTCATTCACCAGCATGTATGCAGATTTTCTTCAATTTGAGTCTTGCAGTGTGTTAAACCAACTATATAGTTGGCTTTTCTCTTAAGCTGCGCATATGAAATATACAAAGTTTTTTGTCTCTATTGCAAAATTTACTGAAAGGGAGTTAGGAGGTTTGCACATTAAGCCGACGATATGTTGTTGTTAAGTTTTATCCTATTCAATACAAGAGAGTAAGAATCAAGGCGAATTTTGAATATGCGACCACAGAAGCAGTGTTTCCATTTTAGGGCACTTATCCCCAAATTGGGGATTTTTTGTAATTGGGGTTAAAATCCCCAGGGTCAGAATGAAACAATTTTTTTTAAATGTGTGCTTTTATAATAGGTGCGATCCCGTACTTTTTGGGTAAAGTTCGGTAAAATGAGAGTAAACAAGAGTTTTTCTCACTAATAGACAAAAATGTACAAAAGTACGGGAACAATGAAAACCAAATTTTTACCCCAAAAGCAAACGTTAAAATGAAAACGTTAAAAAAAATACATAAATGACACATTAGCATGTACAAAAGAAAAATTAAAACATGTACCTACATGGTTTCATATTTTCTTTTGTTTATTTTATTAATATTTTTAATATTATATGCACAGAAGCAGCGTTGTTTTAGAGTTGACCTCAACTTCTAATGAATTCGCCTTGGTCGGAATGAAACTATTTCTTTTAAATGTGTGCTTTGTCCTCACACTCATGCGTGCCTTTGTACACAAAGAGAGTATTAACATTTTTTTTTATTTTAATTTACTGAAGTAGTTTATATGCAATAATAAGGTGGGCCCAGTTCTCAGCTGATTCCAGTGCTTATTGCATGTTGTTTTTTTTAATTTATTATTTAATTATTAGTATTGTGGTTATTTTATTGAACTATTTATGGTTTTTAATCCAAACTTTTAATATTTTTAATTAGGCTTAAGTTCATTAAATTTAATTTTCATTAAATTATTTTTATGAAGAAAGGAATTTTACAACATGAAAATTAATTAAAATTTATTGATAATTTTTCATTCTTGACTCAATCTGGGCTCGAACCCAGGTGTTTACGGACAGGTTACCCTGACATGTTTCGATTGCAACCACTCAATCTCCTCAGAGGGCTTGCCGTTTAACACTCGCAGCCATCGACGACTGCTGACGTCATTAGTCAAACATCAATCCTTAAACCAAATTGTATTCAACCTTTGGTAGATCGAAATTTGCTTTGAATGATTATCTATTTTAATTTATTTTAACATGTTATTCCTTTACTTCTGTTTTTTCGTACTTTTGTCAAGAATTCTTCTTGAAGTTCAAAGTACATATTTTTTTGTTTTTTCAAATTTCGATCTACCAAAGGTTGAATACAATTTGGTTTAAGGATTGATGTTTGACTAATGACGTCAGCAGTCGTCGATGGCTGCGAGTGTTAAACGGCAAGCCCTCTGAGGAGATTGAGTGGTTGCAATCGAAACATGTCAGGGTAACCTGTCCGTAAACACCTGGGTTCGAGCCCAGATTGAGATAAGAATGAAAAATTATCAATAAATATTAATTAATTTTCATGTTGTAAAATTCCTTTCTTCATAAAAATAATTCAATGAAAATTAAATTTAATGAACTTAAGCCTAATTAAAAATATTAAAAATTTGGATTAAAAACCATAAATAGTTCAATAAAATAACCACAATACTAATAATTGTTAAAGCTAAGGCACGAGCTCTATGTTTGCATTTGTCCTTCAAGTTGTGCTGAAAAGGTCAACAAGAATAAGAAAGACAAAAAAATGAAAAAACAAAAAAATATGTACTTTGAACTTCAAGAAGAATTCTTGACAAAAGTACGAAAAAACAGAAGTAAAGGAATAACATGTTAAAATAAATTAAAAATTTCGATCTACCAAAGGTTGAATACAATTTGGTTTAAGGATTGATGTTTGACTAATGACGTCAGCAGTCGTCGATGGCTGCGAGTGTTAAACGGCAAGCCCTCTGAGGAGATTGAGTGGTTGCAATCGAAACATGTCAGGGTAACCTGTCCGTAAACACCTGGGTTCGAGCCCAGATTGAGTCAAGAATGAAAAATTATCAATAAATTTTAATTAATTTTCATGTTGTAAAATTCCTTTCTTCATAAAAATAATTTAATGAAAATTAAATTTAATGAACTTAAGCCTAATTAAAAATATTAAAAATTTGGATTAAAAACCATAAATAGTTCAATAAAATAACCACAATACTAATAATTGTTAAAGCTAAGGCACGAGCTCTATGTTTGCATTTGTCCTTCAAGTTGTGCTGAAAAGGTCAACAAGAATAAGAAAGAAAAAAAAAATTAAAAAACAAAAAAATATGTACTTTGAACTTCAAGAAGAATTCTTGACAAAAGTACGAAAAAACAGAAGTAAAGGAATAACATGTTAAAATAAATTAAAATAGATAATCATTCAAAGCAAATTTCGATCTACCAAAGGTTGAATACAATTTGGTTTAAGGATTGATGTTTGACTAATGACGTCAGCAGTCGTCGATGGCTGCGAGTGTTAAACGGCAAGCCCTCTGAGGAGATTGAGTGGTTGCAATCGAAACATGTCAGGGTAACCTGTCCGTAAACACCTGGTTTCGAGCCCAGATTGAGTCAAGAATGAAAAATTATCAATAAATTTTAATTAATTTTCATGTTGTAAAATTCCTTTCTTCATAAAAATAATTTAATGAAAATTAAATTTAATGAACTTAAGCCTAATTAAAAATATTTATTATTTAAGTTAATAGTGTTGTTGCATTGAGGTAACCTCTATGAAGAGTCTTGTATACTCTTTAAAACTTTTCGGTAGTTATTTTACCGTTACAATTTATGCAATAATAAAAACAAGTGTCTACAAAAGAGAACGCATTTAGAACAAAACAATTGGGAAATTTTTAATTGTTTGTCAGCAGTCATTGAAGACAGAACTATTTTCATTGTGGCTTTTTTTGTGACAAAAAAGTTTTTCTTAAAACTAAAAAAACTACAAAACAACCAACTTAATAAAAGAAGATTTTTACCAATTCAAATTGATAAAAACTTCAAAATATATATGGATATTAATCTATTTATATACATAAATATAACTACCTATACAAAGTGAGTGATTGTACCAAAAATCGAGCAACTGTGTGGTTCCCTTGCGTTTAGGATATATGTATGTATGCATGTAGGTACCTATTACAATAACATTTGAAATTATTACTGTGCGTAATTATTGGTACCTACATACATATGTAGGTATTTTCTTTTTAAAAATTGTACCTTGTTACAGTAAATACTTTTACGTATTTACATAAAGGTAAATATAATTATACATATATATATAATAGACATATGGATATATATAATGTATATACATATGTATATACATATGTATATATAATGTATATACATATGTATATATAATGTATATACATATGTAAATATATATATATATATATATATTATATATATATATATGTATGTATGTATATTTACCTATATATAGATAGATACTAATCTCAAACTATTAAAAATTTCTATATGCGTATGTGTATAAGTACGTAAGTTACATATAAATGAATTAGAAATGTATATACCTATGCATATTCAAGTCTATATAGGTCATATTCATGTATGCATTTCAATCGATTACAAAATGTTTTCGAGTGCGTAATTTTTTACAATATGTATTTGGTAAACCTTTTTCTATAAAAAAAATAATATACTATGTCTGTATACATACATATGTATATAAGTACATAAGTTAGACCTCAATCAATTAGAAATGTATATACCTATGTATACACATTTGTGTATATACATATGTCTATATACATATGCATACATATATACCAGCGATGATAACTTTTGTACAATTGTACTTATTTCAGTACTGTTGCAGAAATTGCATATGATTAAATAATTTTTTAACGTACTGTTTCTTTGACTTAACACCACTACAAAATCACATCAAACCAGTGTTGCAAATTTAGCCATTTAGTAGCTAGATTAAGCCATTTTGCATCTCGTTTAGCCATGAAAAATCTATCTACCCATTAGCAATTTTTTTCGCCATTTTGAGTTAACACCTTTTAGACATACCAGTGCGATATATATTTAAGTTATTCAAGAAAAAAATTTTAGAGGAAAACAAAATGAAACTGATTTTTTGGGAAAAATAATATACATATTTCCAAACTTTTGCTTTCAGTAACATGAGATGTCAATGAGTTCTTCACCCAATTTAAAATTTCGGAAATGAAATACTGCAGCCGTTTAGAATGTTAAATTAATTTCCCAAAAATTCCTATTTACCTCCACAAAGAACAATATGATTGTATGTACCATAATAAATAGCGAAACAACAACAATAATTTTATGGCTAATAAATCTATGGTTTATTTAAACTCAACTGAAATGTATATGTTGCTTAAACTCAACAACTGTAAATTAGTGCCCCATAAAAGATTATGCCAACACCAAAAGTGTTGTCAAATTCATATGCCCTGTAATGGTAGCTTAAACACCCAATTTTATGCGTTAACAGGTGGTTTATATGTTAACTGACTTATAGATTTCCTGGCTTAAATATATGTTTAACCAAAAGGAGAGCTAAACTTGCACTGATTTATTATTCCATAAGCTTCGTACAGACGATGGTCAGATCTTACAATGTTGTCATTTTTCTGACAATGGTGTCATTGTCAGATGCATTAATTTTACACATCTTCCAAATGAAAACGAGCTTACAATGTTCACACAGTTGCAAGACATTTTTAGGCAATTTTAATGACAACATTGTAAGATCTAACCATCGTCTGCACGAAGCTTTAGTTCATTTCTTCGCTGTAAGAAATCGTTTAAAAGATATTTGGAAATATATACAAATGTACATGTTTGTAAGCAAATTTTTCCCCCCAATAACTTATGTATAATCAGAACTGGAAATAATTTGTATTTGCTTGTTTTTAGAAAAAAAAGGTTATGTGAATATTCCTGTTATTTACATTTTCGAAATTTTTAATCATTATGGCTACTTATTGCCATATTTAAACAGGAATGCCATTGATAAAATCATATATCCTGCAGATCTTATAAGGAACATAGGGCCACGTTGATTAAATCATGATTTGATTTTATCTTTTGTGTTTCAATGAATTTTCCAAAAGCCATTTATCCTGTTTAGTTCAATGCGAATACGTTTTAGACTGTTTTGTTTACTGTTTACCTATCAAAAAGTTGGGAAGTATACCAAGGGTTTGAATAGGTTAATATCATTTACTTCTAACTTGTCAGACTGCATAGTCATACAATCCAATACAGGTATTCCTACATAAATAAAGTGTCGCAGTTGTATTGCATTTCCGTTTTAAAATTATGCCTGATTTTTTCAGATATTTGGCCACGTTCCAAAAATCGAAATCACGTCAAGTTCAAATCAAACAAATTTTTTAAAACTATCCTGTCTTTAAAGTACATATATACAAATATTTCTTTATGAGAGCTTCTTCAGAAATCAGGGATGTGTACGTTTTTCGTAACAAATACATATCTCTGGCATTTTGACAAAACATCTTAAATCGAGATAAGATAGCAAAAAAGTTTTCAAAAGAATCTCGGTGAAAAAAATAATTTTTATTAAATAATAAAATAAACCAAAATTAAAGAAAAATTTCGTTTATAATACAAAAACCGAAATTATAAATCTTTTTATTTAAATGTAAATTCGCCTGATTAACAAATTTTTTTTAACTTCTTAAATTTGAATTAAGATGTTTTGTCAAAATGCCACAGATATGATTTATTTAAAATTTACTTATAAGAGCCGTTCGGATGCGAAATTTCTTTACGTATTTTTTGACATTTCATAAGAAATAGATTCCACCCTATATACATTTTGAATTAATTTAGAGTTTTGATGTGCTGCCATAATCAGTATTGTATAGTAAAAGGGCCTTAATAAGGAGTTTGATTAATTAAATTCCTGATTAAGGCACTTTTACGCAATATAATAGAAAATTTAAAATTTTTTTTTTTAATCTAATGATTTGTTTTTATCAAAGGTAAAAGTAAATATATATATTTCAAAGCTGTAAACGAAAGCAAACGCAATCAATTCAATCGGTAATGAATGCTAAATTTTTGATGTTATTTAAAATCGGAAAAGGATTTGTATGATTTTGTTTTAATTTTTGATAATCACTCAATTTTTTGAATTCAAATGCAATCAATTTTTTACATCAATTTATACCTATAATTTTATTTTAAGTAAAAAAAAAAACAAAAAATTTTAATGGCTACACCTTGTACTTATTCTACCATGGTTTTGCGTTATACATTTTTTGTTTATTTCCATAGAAACAAAATTGCACTGAATGAACGTTGGTTGTAGAGTATGCCGTAGATACGTTGTCAAACTAAAACGTATACCTATGTAATATTTAATACAAAGGCACACAGTAGTTGGCGCAAACGTAAGGACGTATTTAGCCGTACGTTGAAAAAGATCTATATATATTGAATACATATTTGAAAACAAGGGGGCATTTATTTATACGATGTCTTTTTAGGCACGTCTAACAAAAAAAGTTTGTTTTGTTTGTAGGCGCTCGGGTTATAGAAAAAAAAGATTGCAAAACACAAACGAAATGATTTTTCATGTTTTTTAATGTGTATAAAAAGAAGATCAGACCACTAGACATGAAAACAGACATGTTTGGAAAAACATCGTGAAAACGCAAAATGTTTTTGGTAGCATGTTCAAAAGAGAATGCATAAAACAGACAAGCCTGGAAAGACATCGTATAAAAAGCGCCAAAATAAATCAAATTAAGAAATTAACAGCAATTTTAATAAATTTGGATTTTTTTTTAATATTATTTTGAAAGGGAAACAAAATACGTTTACGTTACGTTACATATATACATATATTTAAACTGACTTATAACCTTCACAGAAGTTAAATATTAGTTTCTCATTTTGATTTGAATTAAATTTATTTTAAATTGTTTTTATTACGTTTGGTTAAACATACATAACAGCGGTTTTATAAAACAACACAAAATAGTAAATTTTAAAGACATTCCTATTAAAATGTTTCAAACTTTTGATAGCATTTTAGGACAAAATTTCAAACACGAGATATCTTAAAAAACATGTTGGAATATTATGTTAATTAATTGCTAGGTTTTAAATTTTATTTTCAAATATGCATCTCGTTTTAATATCGTATATATTTTTAAAAGTCTGAAATTTTTAAAAACAAGAAGTTAGATTTTTATTTTTGAAACTTTTTAATAAAAAATTTAGGGATAAAACGAGCTTTATTCGAAAAACAAAATAAGCTCAATATGATCCATTTGCATAACATGAAAATATTGCGTTATGTATTTTGCTTTTAAAAATATGGTCGGAGGGACAACCGTAATTTCATCATAAAATTTAATAGAGACTCTGAACGCTATAGTTCGAATAACTCACTCTGCTTTAATATTTATTATTAGTGATAAGATTTTTATGCATTAAAAAATCTAAAATATGCGCTTAAGCTATGCACTAAAAAATTCAAAATATGCTCTAAAAAAAAAAAATACGCACCAGAATCTTAAAAAATTGTTTTTTAATTTTACTAAAAACAAAAATATAAACAATAACAACAACTGTTGTTTAAATATCTTTAAATAACTTAAATAACTAATTTAAATTTTTGTTTCTTTAAAGAAATAAGTACTATTTTATAAAAAGTAAAACTTTGTCTTGTACTTAAAGAAAGTCAATGCATTTTGAAAAAATTTATTTTCAGATTCCACTTTGATTCCAGATCCGATCAAAAATATTTTAAATTTATTTTATTTTTCGAAATACTTAATTCAGATTTTTTTTATCTTCCTATTTTCCTTCCACATAATTAATCTTACTTTCTGCAATATCAATTAATTTTATTTGAGTATTAAATGAACTTAAGCCCTCCTAATTAGTTATTGTTTCACCAATATGTCCGTAACTGGAAAATACAATTGCTAATTGACTTCTAACGTTATTTAAATTTAATATTTCTTTAACTTTTTTTAATTGCATAACCATCGGTATCAAAAAGCTCTTCAAATATTCTTAAATTACTTAAAGTTTTTTGAATAGAATTTTGAAAAATCTATCCAGGCCCCCATCTTGTTACCACTGGCTGTGGCGGAAAGGGAGTCAAGGGATACATTTCATTAAAATTTGCATTATTATCGAATTGGCTTCTAATTTCCTCTGCAACGCGGTATAACCCATGTGCCAAGCAAGTTATTTCAAACTGTTTTGGGTAAAATATTTTAAACCCATGGAAGCTTTAACCATGTAAGGTGCTGCATCGGCTTAAAATAGAAGGATCTTTTGTCGAAATCTTGTATTTAAAGCAAAGCTCCAAAAGAATTAGCTCAGGTCCACGATGTCGACAATAACATTTCTTTCGTATATTTGTATTGAAAACAAAAACAAATTTTAGTTTTTATACCCTTCACCACAGGTGGAAAAGGGTATATATAATTTATTATTGGTTTCAATATAAATATGCGAAAGAAATGTTCTTATCGACATCGTGGGTAGCAGTTAATATATTAATTTTGAAATTTTTTTTTTATGCTTGTTTATGTGTTTTAAACATTTTTTTAAGAACTTTTTTATAATATGAAAATTTAAAAAAAAAACACTCAAAAATATCAAAATATGAAAAAATATGCATTTAAAACCTAAATATGCAAAAATATGCATTTCCACCAAAATATGCAACAATATGCAAAAACAAATTGATGCCATTTTAACGCAAACTTAATGATTCGGAAAGATAATTCTTGACATCGTTCTTAGACTTTCGACAAAAAACATGCATTTACATGGAAATCTCATCCCTATTTATTATTAAATAATAATGAAAGCGTCGAAATTGTTAGCGATGTCGTTTCCATACAATTAAATAAAATATCTATGCATGCATATGTCCAACATATTTTGCTCTAGGTTTTGAATTATAAATAAATTAATAATACAAAAACAATTAATAATATAACAATCGAATGGGAACTACACACTATTTAAGTTAATAAGCATTATATTTATATGAAACATTTATTTTATCCTTCCTTCACAAATTTAGCTAATTCTTATTTATAAAAAGGTAAATTATGCGTCGACTACGCAAGAGATCTGCTGAGCAACAAAGACGTGCAGCGCGGCAGTCTTTGTTAAATTCTAGGGAAAGAAATAGGGAGGGAGATCGAGTCGAACTAATCGGCAAGTAAAGAGATCAAATCAACTTGTGCGGGATGCTTTAGCTCATGCTCAGCGACGATCGGATCCTGTAGCTCGTGCTATTGAACAAGAACGTAATACTATTCAACATTCGCAACGAAGACAAATTTCTCAATATAGGGAATCCGAACGTATACGGGATGCATTCGCGCATTTTATGAGACGATCCCAACCACTTATTCATTCCATTGAGCAAGGACGAAACACTTTGGAACATTCGCAACGACGGGAAATACCTGAGTATAGAATCCTGCAACAAGAACGAGACACCTTGGCTCATTCAATACGACGATCGGATTTACTTATTCGTTCCGTTGAGCAAGAACGAAACACTTTGGAACATTCGCAACGACGGGAAATACCTGAGTATAGAATACTGGAACAAGAACGAGACACCTTGGCTCATTCAATACGACGATCGGATTTACTTATTCGTTCCGTTGAGCAAGAACGAAACACTTTGGAACATTCGCAACGACGGGAAATACCTGAGTATAGAATCCTGGAACAAGAACGAAACACCTTGGCTCATTCAATACGACGATCGGATTTACTTACTCGTTCCGTTGAGCAAGAATAAAACACTTTGGAACATTCGCAACGACGGGAAATACCTGAGTATAGAATCCTGGAACAAGAACGAGACACCTTGGCTCATTCAATACGACGATCGGATTTACTTATTCGTTCCGTTGAGCAAGAACGAAACACTTTGGAACATTCGCAACGACGGGAAATACCTGAGTATAGAATCCTGGAACAAGAACGAAACACTTTGGAACATGCACAACACCAGGAAACTGTTAATGAGTTGAGTCGAACAAGAAGTTGTCGTGTTAGAATTCATCGAATGAATCCTGTTAATAGAAACAATGAAAATCAAAGGCAAGCTGAAAGAAATCGAAACAATAGAGAAACACTTTCACCATTATCAAGGATACAATATTTAGAAACGGACAGACAAAGGCATGCAAATCGGATGTTGGAAGAATTTAATTTTGTTATTAAGAACGGTCCTACAGAAGTTTGCATTTGCTGTGGAGGACTATGGTTTCCTAATCAAATAAAACCATTAGGCAGAGATAATTTTCAACATATGCCACAAGTCTTCTTTTTGGCAAACATATTTCCTTCGGATAATAATATTTATAAATTTTGCAATACTTGTTGTAGACTTGTTAAGGCAGGAAAAATTCCGACACTTTGTCTAACTAATGGCTTACATTTCCCAGAAATACCTGAAGAGTTAAAGGACTTAACATCTTTAGAAGAAAGGTTTGTAGCTCCAAGAATACCCTTCATGCGCATTGTATCTCTAGGATATAATCGACAATGTGCTGTAAGGGGAGCTGTTGTGAATGTACCGATCCAACTCGATAAAACTGTAAATGTTCTTCCCAGAAACTTTGATCAAACCGCAGTCATTCAAGTCTACCTTAAGAGAAGATTAGAATATAATCACAGTTTTATGACTGAGACAGTTAGACCAAGAAAAATTCTAGAAGCTGCCCGTTATTTGGTTAATACGGATCTCTACAAGAAGCACAATATAAGAGTATTAAATGATTGGATAGATAATATAGGACAAACTGAGGAAGTTTCTTTTATATCTAATGCAGACGATCAGCGCATCGTTGAAGCTCTACTTAATAATGAATCGGAAATAACCGCGCCTGAAGAGTTTAACCCGCAAGAAACGCTTTTAGAAAACATGCCAGTGGAAAATGTGCCCTTGAATAGAATTTGTATTGCACCTGGAGAAGGACAGCACCCGTTGGATATGCTCTTTGATGAAGATTCAGAAGAACTGTCATACCCATATATATACTGCGGCATTAAAAGAACATGCACATCTACTGTGGGACAAGTTATAAAATCAGAGGCCAGACGATATGACAGAAGATGTGCTCGTGTAGATAAGGTTCTATATTCATATAAGAAATTAGAGCTACAAAGGTGGGACCTAACCGACATACAGCAGGAAAATTTTGTACAAAATCTAGTACAACATGACGAAGGGTATCACATTTTAAAAGGACTTCGTTCATCACCAGCGCATTGGGAGGGAGAGAAGAAAAAAGTTCTTGCGATGATTCGCCAATTTGGTCTACCAACATTTTTCATCACGTTGTCAGCGGCTGAGTCCCAATGGCCCGAACTAATAGTGATTTTGGCAAAAGTTGTGAAAAATAGAGTTATAACTGAAGATGAAGCAATGAATTATACTACCCAAGAAAAGTACGATTTAGTTAGAATGGACCCAATAACTTGTTCCCGTTACTTCGATCAAAGGATTCGACACCTTTTTAAACATTTTAAGACTAATGGAGGTATTTTTGATCACCACAACGTAGTTAAGTTTTACTGGAGAATAGAATTCCAGCAGAGAGGATCTCCCCAAGTTCATGGAATTTATTGGATGGAAAATACACCAATATTTCATTTAAATGATCAGACTACATTTCCACGAGTAGTAAATTTAATTGATCAATTTATAACAACTGATTCAACAATTCCGGAAGTTGCTAATTGTATATCTTATCAAAAACACAACCACAACAGAACATACCAAAGGGAAATTCGTGGTCAAAAGATATGCAGATTCCATATACCTTATCCTCCTTTGCCACGTACGGAAATTCTTGTTCCGCTTCCGGATGACATCGATAAAGATCTACTAGAAAGACATCAAAAAAACTATGATAAAATTCAAAACATATTAAACGCCAATACATCAGATGAGGATGAACGTCGATTTGAAACATATGAAGTTTTTTGTTGGATGAACGAACAAATTTATCTAAAGAGGATTATATATTTGCCTTACGATCCTCCCTAAAAAAGCCTCGAGTTTTCTTAAAGAGGACTTTTAAAGATAGATGCATTAATGGGTTTAATTCTAAAATACTTGCAATGCAAAGAGCAAATATGGACATACAATATGTATTAGATGCATACGCATGTGTATCATATATTGTAAACTACATAAATAAATCAAACAGAGGAGTTTCAAGATTAATGCAGGAGACAATTAAAGAAATACAAGCAGGCAACTTTAGCGTTAAACAGAGACTCCAGCACATCGGGAACAGATTCATTTCAGCTTCAGAGCTTTCGGGACAAGAAGCGTCTTACAATATCCTAGGATTACATTTATCTCAATGTAGTAATGCTGAAGTGTTTATAAATACATTAGCACCGGAAAAACGTGTCCGCATTTTAAAATCTAAAATGGAACTTCAAAATTTGCCCCCAGATTCTACAAACGTTTTTCAAAATAATGGGTCGAGTGAATAAAAATGTAGCTTATACTAGCTAGTACTAAGTACTAGCACTAGCTTTTACTTTTCAGTACTAGCTATGCTGAAAAGTTTAAACTACAAAAAGTGTGAATAACTCTTTGCTAGTGCTAGATAGCTAGTGCTTAAAAGGGGAAGCAAACGCTGGAAAATGTGACTATTAAATTAATGGCGATTTCTTTTCTGAGAAATATGTTGCATAAATGTTACATGCTCTATCTCTTTTGTGTAGAGCATGTAACATGCATGCAACATATTTCTCAGAAAAGAAATCGCCATTAATTAATTACAAAGTGCAAAAATTTCAAAAATTTCAAAAATAAAAATTTTTTTAAACTTATTTTCAAAAATATTAATGTATAAAACAGAATATAAGTACAAAAAATTTTTGTTTCCTTTTTTATGTCTTGAAGCGTTAACAAGTACTGTGTATTGATATTTTTATTTAATTTTTTCCTTTTCAAAAATTGTTTTTATTTTATTTAAAAAATGCAACACAGACTTTCTATGGCAAAAGTCTGTACCGACCTTTATCAATGATTGTTATTTATTATTGTGTAACTTGTTTTAAAAAAATTTATAAAAATTAAGGCCCTAATTATAAAATTGCTTTCTACAAAAAAATTGAATCTGCAAAAAAATTGAATCTACAAAAAAGTGAATTTCTGCAGAAAGCAACAACAAAAATAAAATATATTTATGACTTTATTTTTGCTTTCAAGTAATTCTTTTGATGTGGTAAACTGCAACATCCCTAAAGGAAACCTGGGTGCAAGTGTCTCCAAGTCACCAGTTTTGTCGACTATATTGGTGACATTGTCAACGAAGTGTCTACACTACATTACATTTGCCACTATATTTGCATTTAATACGAAAAAGATTTTATCAATAACAACTGAGAAGTACAATTCCTATAAAAGCTGAAGAAATGATAAAAAAATATTGTTATGACTTCGTATTCCTACAAAAAGTGTAAACTACTTTTACTAAAATGTACTAGCGATTCTCTGGTTTCAATGTCTACATATGTTCCCAATGGAACTACCTAGTCAGTAGTACCAACGCCAGTAGTAGATTTCCAATGCCACGCACATGTTAAATGTCTATTGTAAATAACATTGCCTGGGGTATAATATGTCACTAGTACTGGTGACTGTGTCAACAGTGAATCAGTAGAAATTCACTAGTGACATTTCCTGCAGGGATATGTACATATTTAAATGTATATGTGACATTTACAGAGATTTTACCATTTTAGATATTTTTCCGATAAATAAATAATTTTAAATAAACTTCTGGATGAAAATCTGCTCTTAGGAGATATTCTTTTCTTTGGCCAACGTTCATAAAATTAAACAAAAAAAAATCAATTTTTTTTAAATATTGTTGTAAAATACATACTTCAAGCACCCCAATCATAAGCTTAAAAAAATTAAGCAAAAACTAGTCTTTTTAAGCATTCACTCGTTTTTATTCACACATTTTTTGAGTCAACACTAGGAAAACTAGTTTTTACTAGTCAGTATAAATTACTAGCTTTAACTCAAATTTTTATTCACCTCAAAGCTAGTTTAAACTTCCCTCGCCTGGGTAACAATCTTGTCGAGATGCGAGGGCTTAAGTGCACTCTACGGTTCTGATCTCTTGGGATGTTGTATGTGATGAATACGTCTTCGCGGGAGGTCGAGAACACTGAAGGAGTGTGCAACTAAAGGTTACTCATCTTGTCAAGATAATGAGGCGGGAATGGCACACTTCCGGCCCATTATCAGTACATATATCATGGCGTGGCAACCCGTGGTTTCGCTCCTTGTAAGGTGGGGGCTTTACCGGTGGTTGGGGCGCGAAATATGCACTTTTAAGGACAACGTGGTTGGTAGCAGTGCCGAGGTCCTGTGTGGCTAGTTAGTGCGTAAAGAAACTAGTCGTTAACAGCTCCCCTCAGCGTCAGGGCAAAGCGCTGTTGTATGCTAGTTGCCTAGTCCACGCACGCCGTCACTGCGTGGTACGGTCCGTCTGAACGAGCCTACTCGTGGGAACAAAAATGAAACCTTCTTTACAACAAACAAATAAAAACCATAACAAGAAAAATAAAAACATAACGGAAAATGAGGACACGACGGACAAGGCTGACCAGGGTCAGTCGGACGTCACGGTCTCGGAGTCGGAGAGTACCCTCTTGACTGTTCATGAGAACATAATTGAGCAGGAGAGACAGGTACTGACCGACCTATATGTGGATAGTCTTCTGGTACTATCGGGTGACTCCTGTGGTGAAACCGGGGCTACTCGGGGGTTAGAGAGGTTGACTCTGCTCTCTGACACGGAGCTTGATATTGATATATCAGCTCACAGTCAGACTGTAGAGCCTGCCACTCTCATCTGTGAGGCCAGGGGTCATCAGAGGGGGCACTCGGGAGAAGATTGTCCACAACTTGTTCGGCAGGACGCCGTGGAGGTCGGGCCAAGCGCCCCTCCACGAGATATTAAGAACTCCAGCCGAACGAAGGAGGAGAAGGCGCAGAACGGAACAAGGAGCTCTCGTGCATATCTGGATAAGATGGCGAAGAGAGATCCTTCAACGTTCTCCGCGAGGGATAGGCACCAGAGATCAGCAATGAGTAGTGAAAAAGTGAGTAGAGCTAAATCATGACTCATAAATTCTTGTACTTATACGCACTCATACTTATTCCAATGTGATTCAAACTCATATTCACTCAAAAGTTTCATTTTATTCATCGTACTCATACTTAACAACATTTGAAGTGTTTGATTTAGAATCTACTCAACTCAAATTGTATAGGCGAAGCAAAATGCGAGGCTGCCAGATTTGTCCCCGAAATAGCAAAGTGACGACTTGGCAATTACAGTTTACTAAAGTAACATGTATGAAGTAGACGATTTTTCGGCAAATTTATCTGGCAGCGCTGATTATTAAGTTGTGTGTTTTCTCTGTTGTGTTAAAACGGTAAATGGATGAGATAATGATTTGAATCATTGTGAGTATTGTAAGTATTTTCTTGAAATTATAAATCAAGCTGAGGTCATTTATGAGTATGCGTATAATGTCGACGTCGCACTCATAAATATTTCTCTTGTGAGTATGAGTGAATCAGAGTAGTTTAGTTTAAATGATTTCTACGCACTTATACTTACAATTGCATGAGTCAGTATGAGTAGCGAAAAAACGATTCATTGCTGATCTCTGATAGGCACCTTCTGAGAAGGCACCGACAAAGCGTCGCTAAATTCGAAAGAATTTACGGCCCTGTCAGTACCGTGCTCGGTTGGCCCTATCCTTGGAGAAAGCAGGTGGATGAGGTCGCCGACCCGGAAACTACTCAAAAGAGTACAGGGCCGGGGGCGTCGTCAACCTGCCGTGGAGAGATAGAGGAAGGAGGGGTTGCCCCGGTGACCAAAGCGCTCATGTCTTCGGAACGAGCTGCGGAGGATAAGGGGGCGATACCCAAGAAAGGAAGCAAAGTGGCTAAGGCAGCGAACACGGGGAAGAAGGCTGGTAATCCTCCGTCCGACTTCTCTAGTGGCTCTCGTAAGGGGGTCACTAGGGGAAAAGGCGCGGGCAGGAACGGGCCTTCAAAACCAGTCGTACCGAAGTCACCGAGCACAGTGAAGAGGGCTGGTACATCTCCGGCTGAAGCTCCTAATGGCTCCAATAAGGAAACCATTAAGAGGGTCAGATCTGGGGATGATCAGCCTTCCTCATCGAATAAAAGAATGAAGAAGTCGACGAGCCTGGAAGGTCATCTGCAGGTGGCTGTCATAGATCGGAATGATCCGGATGGGAGGATCAGTGCCGAGCTATGGCAGCTAGTAGAGGCTAGGCTTATCGACGAGCTGGCAGTTTTTAAAGGCAAGGAGGAGGACGTATCCTTCAATGGTGCGGACTGGGTTAAAGGAGTCAAGGTTGTCAACTGTGGTAACAAGAATTCATTGGAATTCTTAAGAACCACAATTGGCAAATGCGGCGACATTACCCGGGGGCAAGGTTTGAAGTCATACAAGCCTCCGACTTGCCAATTAGGTCCATTGTGACAGTGTGGATTCCACCTCCCGTACGCAAGGTGGAAACTATACTGGCAGTATTGGCCAACCAAAATAGTAGGCTTCTTACTGACCAATGGAGGCTAGTGACCTCACTGGTGTGTAAGGAGAATACCGGCAAGGACTTCCGTTTCGCAATCGATCGGAAGTCCATGGAATTCTTGGAGGAGGTGGGGGGGGGTTGTTTGGTTCGGTTTAGGTAACGTTAGGTTTCGGTATCCGAAGCATGACAGGACCAAAGAGGCTGTTAGTGGTGCAGATAAACCTGCACCATTGTGAAGCAGCCTCGGCCGAACTCGTAACCTTCCTCTCCAGTACTCGGACGGACGTAGCCCTTATCCAAGAACCTTGGATAAATAAAAATAAGGTTTGCGGTTTAAGGGTTGCGGGATACACTCTGTTTGTCCCGTCCACAGAGGACAAGGTAAGAACGTGTATACTAGCGAGAAGTGAATTGAATTTTCTCATATCTCACTCTTTCAGGTGCGGTGACTTGACCGTTATAAATGGAGAGGCCAAAGGGAAGCGTACGCTTACACTGGCCTCGGTGTATATGCCATATGAGGGGTTGGACCCTCCGGGTACGGAGGTGCGGCAACTCACGGCAGATGCAAGGAGGAGAGGTGCAATCCTTGTGTTGGGCTGCGATGCAAATGCTCATCACAGCCAATGGGGGAGTGCCGATATTAATAAAAGAGGTGAGTTAATGTTTGATTTTATAACTACTAACAATCTTATTATCTGTAATATGGGTGACACGCCGACGTTCAGAAATAAAGATAGGCAGGCAGTGATAGATCTGACATTAGTAAACCGTGACGAGCAAATTGTTGTAGATTGGAGGGTGGCAACGGACTGTACTTTTTCAGACCATAGTCGTATTACCTTCACACTGAATTTTGACCTACCTAGGGCTCCTCCATTTAGGAACCCGAGGGGGAGAAAATGGGACTCCTTCAAGGAAGGGGTCCGGACTGGGTTGGCGCATCAGGCCTTGGGCGACTTGCTGCCGACGGATCTGGAGGGGGTGGTGACTAGGTTCACTCATCTTCTAAGGGAAAGCTATGAGCAGTCCTGCCCGGTTACGTTTCCGGGTAGGCGAAAACAGCCTAAATGGTGGACCAGGGAACTTCATGTTCAAAGGTCTACGGTGAGGGGACAGTTTAATAGGGCCAAGCTTACGAGAGCACCAGATGATTGGAACAATCACAGGGTGCAATTCAACAAGTATAAGGCGGATCTGAAGAGAGCAAAGCGACTATCGTGGAGGCAATTTTGTGCGTCCATCGATAATGTCAACGAGCTGTCAAGATTCCGACGGATTTTATCTAAGGACCCTAAGGCCCTGGGTTACATCCAAAGGAATGACGGCTCATGGACTGAGTCTAGCTCTGAGACCCTAACCTTACTTATGGAGACGCACTTTCCCGGGTGCAGGGAAACCGGTGGTATGGAGGACGGTCAGTGGGACGTCATGTCCGTGACATCGGATCATACTTCCGCATGCGTCGATGAAATGGTCACAAGGGAGAAGCTGGCGTGGGCGGTCAATACTTTCGACCCATATAAATCACCGGGTCCGGATGGTATTTTTCCGGCCATGCTATGCAACATCCCGGACGATGCATCATTTCTGCTGGTGGATATATTTAGGAAATGCCTCAGCAGGAGGTATCTGCCTAGGGGGTGGAGAGAGGTCAGGGTGATTTTTATACCCAAGGCCGGTAAGGCGGGCCACTCGAAACCGGGGGATTTTAGACCTATTAGTTTGTCTTCATTTTTGTTGAAGACTCTTGAGAGGCTAGTAGATTTCTATCTCAGGAGTAATATTGAGACCCGACTTATTAGCAACGCTCAACATGCTTACCTGAAGGGTAAATCTGTTGAGAGTGCGTTACATGAGGTGGTGGGTTGTATTGAGCACGGTCTGAGGCATAAGGAGTATACTCTTGCCGCGTTTCTGGATATAGAGGGAGCCTTTAATAACATTAGGATAGAGGCGATTAGGGATTCTTTGTTGGAGTTGGGAGTTGGACTTTCTTGTGGAGTGGATAATCTGCATGCTTGGCAGTAGGATTATAAACTCGAGCCTGGGGGATCATGTGATAAGGAGAAGGGTTACCAGGGGGACACCACAAGGGGGGGTATTATCGCCTCTACTGTGGTTGCTTGCGGTTAACGGGATTCTTAGGTCATTTGATTCCATGGGCAGGAAAGTTGTTGCCTATGCGGACGACATAGTTCTGCTGGTCAGGGGAAAATTTCTGTCCACGATCGGGAAATTATGCAGGCGATGCTGGGTGAACTCTCGGCATGGGCAAAGGATAGGGGACTGGGTGTTAACCCTGCGAAGACTGAGCTGGTGCTATTTACCAGAAGGTATAGGATAGAGGGATTTAGGGGGCCAGTGCTAGATGGCGTCGAGTTCCCTCTATCGGACGGAGCAAAGTACTTGGGTAACTTTCTGGACTGCAAACTGTCTTGGAAGAGAAATACTCAGGAGAGGATGAGAAGGGGACTCAATGCATACTACACATGCAGGAACTCCATTGGTAAGAACTGGGGTCTTAGGCCTGATATGGTAAACTGGATTTACACATCGGTTGTTAGGCCTATACTTACCTATGGATGTACTGTTTGGTGGGGTGCGTTGGGAGTGGATAGCTATAGGAAGATGCTCAGCAAGGTTCAAAGAAGTGCATCTCTTGGCATCACAGGCGCAAGGAGAAGCACTCCGCAGGCAGCGCTGGACATCCTACTATATCTATCCCCTATCGAGCATTATGTGAGGAGTGTGGCAGCTAGGAACCTACTTAGACTTTACGAGTCTTCTTTGGTTAGACCTAGGCGGGATGATCACACGAGAATTTTGTACGAGATGGGTCTGCTTGATCAGGGTATTATTCTCGAGGGAATTTCGGATCACAGGACTACGACCCTGGACTTCGGTGCAACACCACCAGTGGAGTTCCCGGAAAGGGAAAATTGGAGTGGATCCAATGGACTGTTTGAGGGGTGGGCAGTATTTACGGATGGATCCAAGATGGAAACCGGCACTGGTGCCGGTGTTTATATCGCGGGTACCGAGGTAAAAAGGTCATTCAGACTCCCTGATGAGTGCAGTGTCTTCCAGGCTGAGATCCTAGCGATCTGGAGGGCGACGGAAGTAATACTGGATCACATCGTGGGTGGATCTGAGGTGACAATTTACGTCGATAGTCAGGCAGCGCTTCGGGCATTGAGGGGCTATACGGTACGATCATGCCTAGTTGCGCGGTGTAGGAGCGCTCTCAGGGAACTCATGGGGGCATTCAACGTGAGGCTGTGTTGGGTACCAGGACACTGCATGGTTGATGGGAATGAGGTGGCGGACGAACTCGCGAGAGGGGGTTCGGGTCTCGACTTAGTGGTGGGGGACGGGGGAGTAAAACCCCCCCTATGCTACTACTATGGGGTGATACGGGAGAAATTCCGTGATGACGTTAACCGATCCTGGAGGGGCAGAATGGATTGCAGGGTGTCTAGGGCACTTTGGCCCAATTTGGACGCGGGGGCAACCAGGGTTCTACTGGGATTGGATAGGGGTAGTCTCAGAACACTTATAGGGTTCTTGACGGGTCATTGTCCTGTCAGGGCTTTTGCGGGCAGATGGGACAACGCCATACCGGACTTCTGCAGGCTATGCGAGGATTCGGAAGAGCTAGAGACGATCGAGCATGTACTGTGCCATTGTCCTAGGATGCAGGGTCTCAGACTGAAGTGGCTAGGAGATAGGTTTCACGACGAACTGGGGTGCATCGCTGGATGTAATCCGGCCAATCTGCTGGGGTTTGTCAGGGAAATAACGCGGCTGTTTCTGTTGAGGGGACTGTAAGGGGGGTATTGGTCCTACTTTCTAATTTTCTGTCTATATCTTACTTCCTTTTCTCTATTTTTCCACTTCCTCTTATCTCTATCTCTTACTTCATATTTTCATTGAAGGGAGTCACAATGGATCGTATTCGGTCTCCGAGTGGAGGTGTGCCTGTGGGCACACAACCCTTCTTAACCTAACCTAACCTAACCTAGTTTAAACTTCAAAATTTCAAGTATTAGCTAAAGCTACCTTTTTATTCACGCGGCCCAATATGTTAGATCACTATACTCAAAGACCAGATTTAATTAATAATGTTTGCTTGGCATACTTTGCAGCGTATTATAAGTACTCCAAAACTCTTCGTAGAAACACACGACAAGATGAAGAAGATAATGATTATCAGGATGAAGACATCGATCTTAATGAAATTGGGATACCTCTTAAACTAAAGGACAATTCTGGATATATATATAAGCGCAAAAACCCAGCAATCATTCGATTTTCGAAATTTAACCCTGACATATCTAGAGAAGAATATTTTCGATCTCTTGTAATGCTTTATTTGCCGTGGCGAAATGAGCAAGAGGAATTATTAAATAGTAACACCGAACAAACATGCATTACTTACCATAATGATATTGAAATTAATAGAGTAATATTTGAAAAACTAAAGGAAGGAGAACTAGATGAAATTCTTCAACATATTCAAGAAGAATCAAATGAAAATTTAGAGCAACAGGAAGACAATATAGCCACGAATCAAATCCTACACGAAGAGTTTAGAGCATTAGCAGTGCCTGTAGTGGACGATAATGTTAATATTTTAAACATAGCTGGTGGAATTAGAAATGATGCTGAAAATTCTGACGGAATTCGAATTATCAGACTTCCTTCATTAATTAACAAGGATGATTTATTAAAATCTGTAAGATCATTGAATATGAAACAACGAGAGTACTTACACCATCTATTACGAAATGTTTTAGATAATATTCAATTTTGCGAATTTATCAGTGGCGGTGCAGGCGTTGGCAAAAGTAGGTTGATTAAAACTATATATCAGTCTGTCACTGTAGCTTTTTCGAATTGACCGAAATAATGAGACAACGAGATGACCTAAGTTTTGCCCAAGCATTAAACTCAATGGCTCTTGGAGAAATGAATGAGACACACATTGACCTAATAAAATCGCGAATAGTAAATAACACGACTATTTTACCACTTGAAGCAATTCATTTATTTTGGTCTAATGCGGAAGCAGATCAATACAATTTATTAAGATTAGCACAAATTTTTTCAAACGAATATTCTTCAAAAGCCTTCGACTTAATCAAATCAGACACTTTGGCATTAGTGGAACGGAATCGAATTTTAAGTTTGGTGTTAAAAATGAAAACGTCTGAAACACAGGGTCTTTGCGGTGAACTGAAACTTAAAACAACCGCCAAATATATGATGACGATAAACATTAACACTGGTGATGGTCTTGTAAATGGCGCAACGGGAATACTTATGGACGTGGAAATAAATAGCCAAACAGGAAATCCAACTACACTTTGGATTTTGTTCTCAGAGGAAAATGTTGGTACGGAAGCGCGGCGCCAAAAACCTCATGTTAATGAGCCGTCTTGGACTCCAGTAGAAACATGTGTTCGAAATTTTCAGTACAAAGGAAATGAAAGTATTACGATTGAAAGAACACAGTTTCCGTTAATATTTGCAGAAGGCATTACCATTCATAAAAGCCAAGGTGCTACGTATTCAAAGGTAGTAGTACTCGTAATAGAATGAGTAGGTCTGCTTTGTATGTTGTTTGCAGCAGGGCCACTATTGCATCTGGACTATTTATCATTGGAACTTTTAATCCTCCAAGGCCTCTTAGTAATTCAGACCCTGTTAAAATGGAACTCGATCGCTTGCGCTCAGAAAATCTTTTATGTACTCATTTTGATTTTGTAAAGAGCAATCGACCAAGGACTACTTTATACTACCAAAACGTGCAAAGTCTTCAAGCGCACTACAAGGACATTTTAACTGATTTAACTATAATGACAGTTGATATTATTTGTTTGGTTGAAACTTGGAGTTTCCCTGAAAATGAAAATGTCCTAACAAATTTCTCTATATTAAGCCGAATCAATAATAGTAATGGAGCTCAAGGAGAGGATAGATGTCGTCAACGAAAAGGAATTATAGTCTACGTTAGAAATGAAGAAATGGGAAAAGCGAATTTTCTGTTCGGAGATGAACACAATCTTAACGGCAAAGCTTTGCAATACATAGCTTTTAAGTTTTTAAATATTAAGTTGTTTAAATATCTTAAATAACTAATTTAAATTTTTGTTTCTTTAAAGAAATAAGTACTATTTTATAAAAAGTAAAACTTTGTCTTGTACTTAAAGAAAGCCAATGCATTTTGAAAAAATTTATTTTCAGATTCCACTTTGATTCCAGATCCGATCAAAAATATTTTAAATTTATTTTATTTTTCGAAATACTTAATTCAGATTTTTTTTATCTTCCTATTTTCCTTCCACATAATTAATCTTACTTTCTGCAATATCAATTAATTTTATTTGAGTATTAAATGAACTTAAGCCCTCCTAATTAGTTATTGTTTCACCAATATGTCCGTAACTGGAAAATACAATTGCTAATTGACTTCTAACGTTATTTAAATTTAATATTTCTTTAACTTTTTTTAATTGCATAACCATCGGTATCAAAAAGCTCTTCAAATATTCTTAAATTACTTAAAGTTTTTTGAATAGAATTTTGAAAAATCTATCCAGGCCCCCATCTTGTTACCACTGGCTGTGGCGGAAAGGGAGTCAAGGGATACATTTCATTAAAAATTGCAATATTATCAAATTGGCGTCTAATTTCCTCTGCAACGCGGTATAACCCATGTGCCAAGCAAGTTATTTCAAACTGTTTTGGGTAAAATATTTTAAACCCATGGAAGCTTTAACCATGTAAGGTGCTGCATCGGCTTAAAATAGAAGGATCTTTTGTCGAAATCTTGTATTTAAAGCAAAGCTCCAAAAGAATTAGCTCAGGTCCACGATGTCGATAAGAACATTTCTTTCGTATATTTGTATTGAAAACAAAAACAAATTTTAGTTTTTATACCCTTCACCACAGGTGGAAAAGGGTATATATAATTTATTATTGGTTTCAATATAAATATGCGAAAGAAATGTTCTTATCGACATCGTGGGTAGCAGTTAATATATTAATTTTGAAATTTTTTTTTTATGCTTGTTTATGTGTTTTAAACATTTTTTTAAGAACTTTTTTATAATATGAAAATTTAAAAAAAAAACACTCAAAAATATCAAAATATGAAAAAATATGCATTTAAAACCTAAATATGCAAAAATATGCATTTCCACCAAAATATGCAAAAACAAATTGATGCCATTTTAACGCAAACTTAATGATTCGGAAAGATAATTCTTGACATCGTTCTTAGACTTTCCACAAAAAACATGCATTTACATGGAAATCTCATCCCTATTTATTATTAAATAATAATGAAAGCGTCGAAATTGTTAGCGATGTCGTTTCCATACAATTAAATAAAATATCTATGCATGCATATGTCCAACATATTTTGCTCTAGGTTTTGAATTATAAATAAATTAATAATACAAAAACAATTAATAATATAACAATCGAATGGGAACCACACACTATTTAAGTTAATAAGCATTATATTTATATGAAACATTTATTTTATCCTTCCTTCACAAATTTAGCTAATTCTTATTTATAAAAAGGTAAATTATGCGTCGACTACGCAAGAGATCTGCTGAGCAACAAAGACGTGCAGCGCGGCAGTCTTTGTTAAATTCTAGGAAAAGAAATAGGGAGGGAGATCGAGTTCAAAATTCGGAAACATTATCGCTGCAAAGAGAAAATGAAAATCGCAGGGGTCGAACTAATCGGCAAGTAAGGAGATCAAATCAACTTGTGCGGGATGCTTTAGCTCATGCTCAGCGACGATCGGATCCTGTAGCTCGTGCTATTGAACAAGAACGTAATACTATTCAACATTCGCAACGAAGACAAATTTCTCAATATAGGGAATCCGAACGTATACGGGATGCATTCGCGCATTTTATGAGACGATCCCAACCACTTATTCATTCCATTGAGCAAGGACGAAACACTTTGGAACATTCGCAACGACGGGAAATACCTGAGTATAGAATCCTGCAACAAGAACGAGACACCTTGGCTCATTCAATACGACGATCGGATTTACTTATTCGTTCCGTTGAGCAAGAACGAAGCACTTTGGAACATTCGCAACGACGGGAAATACCTGAGTATAGAATCCTGGAACAAGAACGAGACACCTTGGCTCATTCAATACGACGATCGGATTTACTTATTCGTTCCGTTGAGCAAGAACGAAACACTTTGGAACATTCGCAACGACGGGAAATACCTGAGTATAGAATCCTGGAACAAGAACGAGACACCTTGGCTCATTCAATAAGACGATCGGATTTACTTATTCGTTCAGTTGAGCAAGAACGAAACACTTTGGAACATTCGCAACGACGGGAAATACCTGAGTATAGAATCCTGGAACAAGAACGAAACACCTTGGCTCATTCAATACGACGATCGGATTTACTTACTCGTTCCGTTGAGCAAGAACAAAACACTTTGGAACATTCGCAACGACGGGAAATACCTGAGTATAGAATCCTGGAACAAGAACGAGACACCTTGGCTCATTCAATACGACGATCGGATTTACTTATTCGTTCCGTTGAGCAAGAACGAAACACTTTGGAACATTCGCAACGACGGGAAATACCTGAGTATAGAATCCTGGAACAAGAACGAGACACCTTGGCTCATTCAATACAACGATCGGATTTACTTATTCGTTCCGTTGAGCAAGAACGAAACACTTTGGAACATTCGCAACGACGTGAAATACCTGAGTATAGAATCCTGGAACAAGAACGAGACACCTTGGCTCATTCAATACGACGATCGGATTTACTTATTCGTTCCGTTGAGCAAGAACGAAACACTTTGGAACATTCGCAACGACGGGAAATACCTGAGTATAGAATCCTGGAACAAGAACGAGACACCTTGGCCCATTCAATACGACGATCGGATTTACTTATTCGTTCCGTTGAGCAAGAACGAAACACTTTGGAACATTCGCAACGACGGGAAATACCTGAGTATAGAATCCTGGAACAAGAACGAGACACCTTGGCTCATTCAATACGACGATCGGATTTACTTATTCGTTCCGTTGAGCAAGAACGAAACACTTTGGAACATTCGCAACGACGGGAAATACCTGAGTATAGAATCCTGGAACAAGAACGAAACACCTTGGCTCATTCAATACGACGATCGGATTTACTTACTCGTTCCGTTGAGCAAGAATAAAACACTTTGGAACATTCGCAACGACGGGAAATACCTGAGTATAGAATCCTGGAACAAGAACGAGACACCTTGGCTCATTCAATACGACGATCGGATTTACTTATTCGTTCCGTTGAGCAAGAACGAAACACTTTGGAACATTCGCAACGACGGGAAATACCTGAGTATAGAATCCTGGAACAAGAACGAAACACTTTGGAACATGCACAACACCAGGAAACTGTTAATGAGTTGAGTCGAACAAGAAGTTGTCGTGTTAGAATTCATCGAATGAATCCTGTTAATAGAAACAATGAAAATCAAAGGCAAGCTGAAAGAAATCGAAACAATAGAGAAACACTTTCACCATTATCAAGGATACAATATTTAGAAACGGACAGACAAAGGCATGCAAATCGGATGTTGGAAGAATTTAATTTAGTTATTAAGAACGGTCCTACAGAAGTTTGCATTTGCTGTGGAGGACTATGGTTTCCCAATCAAATAAAACCATTAGGCAGAGATAATTTTCAACATATGCCACAAGTCTTCTTTTTGGCAAACATATTTCCTTCGGATAATAATATTTATAAGTTTTGCAATACTTGTTGTAGACTTGTTAAGGCAGGAAAAATTCCGACACTTTGTCTAACTAATGGCTTACATTTCCCAGAAATACCTGAAGAGTTAAAGGACTTAACATCTTTAGAAGAAAGGTTTGTAGCTCCAAGAATACCCTTCATGCGCATTGTATCTCTAGGATATAATCGACAATGTGATGTAAGGGAAGCTGTTGTGAATGTACCGATCCAACTCGATAAAACTGTAAATGTTCTTCCCAGAAACTTTGATCAAACCGCAGTCATTCAAGTCTACCTTAAGAGAAGATTAGAATATAATCACAGTTTTATGACTGAGACAGTAAGACCAAGAAAAATTCTAGAAGCTGCCCGTTATTTGGTTAATACGGATCTCTACAAGAAGCACAATATAAGAGTATTAAATGATTGGATAGATAATATAGGACAAACTGAGGAAGTTTCTTTTATATCTAATGCAGACGATCAGCGCATCGTTGAAGCTCTACTTAATAATGAATCGGAAATAACCGCGCCTGAAGAGTTTAACCCGCAAGAAACGCTTTTAGAAAACATGCCAGTGGAAAATGTGCCCTTGAATAGAATTTGTATTGCACCTGGAGAAGGACAGCACCCGTTGGATATGCTCTTTGATGAAGATTCAGAAGAACTGTCATACCCATCTATATACTGCGGCATTAAAAGATCATGCACATCTACTGTGGGACAAGTTATAAAATCAGAGGCCAGACGATATGACAGAAGATGTGCTCGTGTAGATAAGGTTCTATATTCATATAAGAAATTAGAGCTTTCCCGTATTAAAAATAGTATATCAACATGTCTACGTAAAAAGGTGGGACCTAACCGACATATAGCAGGAGACATGTTGAATGAAAATTTTGTACAAAATCTAGTACAACATGACGAAGGGTATCACATTTTAAAAGGACTTCGTTCATCACCAGCGCATTGGGAGGGAGAGAAGAAAAAAGTTCTTGCGATGATTCGCCAATTTGGTCTACCAACATTTTTCATCACGTTGTCAGCGGCTGAGTCCCAATGGCCCGAACTAATAGTGATTTTGGCAAAAGTTGTGAAAAATAGAGTTATAACTGAAGATGAAGCAATGAATTATACTACCCAAGAAAAGTACGATTTAGTTAGAATGGACCCAATAACTTGTTCCCGTTACTTCGATCAAAGGATTCGACACCTTTTTAAACATTTTAAGACTAATGGAGGTATTTTTGATCACCACAACGTAGTTAAGTTTTACTGGAGAATAGAATTCCAGCAGAGAGGATCTCCCCAAGTTCATGGAATTTATTGGATGGAAAATACACCAATATTTCATTTAAATGATCAGACTACATTTCCACGAGTAGTAAATTTAATTGATCAATTTATAACAACTGATTCAACAATTCCGGAAGTTGCTAATTGTATATCTTATCAAAAACACAACCACAACAGAACATGCCAAAGGGAAATTCGTGGTCAAAAGATATGCAGATTCCATATACCTTATCCTCCTTTGCCACGTACGGAAATTCTTGTTCCGCTTCCGGATGACATCGATAAAGATCTACTAGAAAGACATCAAAAAAACTATGATAAAATTCAAAACATATTAAACGCCAATACATCAGATGAGGATGAACGTCGATTTGAAACATATGAAAGTTTTTTGTTGGATGAACGAATAAATTTATCTGAAGAGGATTATATATTTGCCTTACGATCCTCCCTAAAAAAGCCTCGAGTTTTCTTAAAGAGGACTTTTAAAGATAGATGCATTAATGGGTTTAATTCTAAAATACTTGCAATGCAAAGAGCAAATATGGACATACAATATGTTTTAGATGCATACGCATGTGTATCATATATTGTAAACTACATAAATAAATCAAACAGAGGAGTGTCAAGATTAATGCAGGAGACAATGAAAGAAATACAAGCAGGCAACTTTAGCGTTAAACAGAGACTCCAGCACATCGGGAACAGATTCATTTCAGCTTCAGAGCTTTCGGGACAAGAAGCGTCTTACAATATCCTAGGATTACATTTATCTCAATGTAGTAATGCTGAAGTGTTTATAAATACATTAGCACCGGAAAAACGTGTCCGTATTTTAAAATCTAAAATGGAACTTCAAAATTTGCCCCCAGATTCTACAAACGTTTTTCAAAATAATATGTTAGATCACTATACTCAAAGACCAGATTTAATTAATAATGTTTGCTTGGCATACTTTGCAGCGTATTATAAGTACTCCAAAACTCTTCGTAGAAACACACGACAAGATGAAGAAGATAATGATTATCAGGATGAAGACATCGATCTTAATGAAGTTGGGATACCTCTTAAACTAAAGGACAATTCTGGATATATATATAAGCGCAAAAACCCAGCAATCATTCGATTTTCGAAATTTAACCCTGACATATCTAGAGAAGAATATTTTCGATATCTTGTAATGCTTTATTTGCCGTGGCGAAATGAGCAAGAGGAATTATTAAATAGTAACACCGAACAAACATGCATTACTTACCATAATGATATTGAAATTAATAGAGTAATATTTGAAAAACTAAAGGAAGGAGAACTAGATGAAATTCTTCAACATATTCAAGAAGAATCAAATGAAAATTTAGAGCAACAGGAAGACAATATAGCCACGAATCAAATCCTAGACGAAGAGTTTAGAGCATTAGCAGTGCCTGTAGTGGACGATAATGTTAATTTTTTAAACATAGCTGGTGGAATTAGAAATGATGCTGAAAATTCTGACGGAATTCGAATTATCAGACTTCCTTCATTAATTAACAAGGATGATTTATTAAAATCTGTAAGATCATTGAATATGAAACAACGAGAGTACTTACACCATCTATTACGAAATGTTTTAGATAATATTCAATTTTACGAATTTATCAGTGGCGGTGCAGGCGTTGGCAAAAGTAGGTTGATTAAAACTATGTATCAGTCTGTCACTGTAGCTTTTTCGAATTGACCGAAATAATGAGACAACGAGATGACCTAAGTTTTGCCCAAGCATTAAACTCAATGGCTCTTGGAGAAATGAATGAGACACACATTGACCTAATAAAATCGCGAATAGTAAATAACACGACTATTTTACCACTTGAAGCAATTCATTTATTTTTGTATAATGCGGAAGCAGATCAATACAATTTATTAAGATTAGCACAAATTTCTTCAAACGAATATTCTTCAAAAGCCTTCGACTTAATCAAATCAGACACTTTGGCATTAGTGGAACGGAATCGAATTTTAAGTTTGGTGTTAAAAATGAAAACGTCTGAAACACAGGGTCTTTGCGGTGAACTGAAACTTAAAACAACCGCCAAATATATGATGACGATAAACATTAACACTGGTGATGGTCTTGTAAATGGCGCAACGGGAATACTTATGGACATGGAAATAAATAGCCAAACAGGAAATCCAACTACACTTTGGATTTTGTTCTTAGAGGAAAATGTTGGTACGGAAGCGCGGCGCCAAAAACCTCATGTTAATGAGCCGTCTTGGACTCCAGTAGAAACATGTGTTCGAAATTTTCAATACAAAGGAAATGAAAGTATAACGATTGAAAGAACACAGTTTCCGTTAATATTAGCAGAAGGCATTACCATTCATAAAAGCCAAGGTGCTACGTATTCAAAGGTAGTAGTTCACACTCGTAATAGAATGAGTAGGTCTGCTTTGTATGTTGTTTGCAGCAGGGCCACTATTGCATCTGGACTATTTATCATTGGAACTTTTAATCCTCCAAGGCCTCTTAGTAATTCAGACCCTGTTAAAATGGAACTCGATCGCTTGCGCTCAGAAAATCTTTTATGTCATCATTTTGATTTTGTAAAGAACAATCGACCAAGGACTACTTTATACTACCAAAACGTGCAAAGTCTTCAAGCGCACTACAAGGACATTTTAACTGATTTAACTATAATGACAGTTGATATTATTTGTTTGGTTGAAACTTGGAGTTTCCCTAAAAATGAAAATGTCCTAACAAATTTCTCTATATTAAGCCGAATCAATAATAGTAATGGAGCTCAAGGAGAGGATAGATGTCGTCAACGAAAAGGAATTATAGTCTACGTTAGAAATGAAGAAATGGGAAAAGCGAATTTTCTGTTCGGAGATGAACACAATCTTAACGGCAAAGCTTTGCAATACATAGCTTTTAAGTTTCAGGAATTACACATTTTTCTTATTTATAAAACTCCTGGATTTCCCCAAACACGCTTTTACGAGAAGCTGTTAATAGATTACAAACTATGTCAGCCGAGATCGTTTATATTATTGGAGATTTTAATATATGCCGTAAAACGGAAGAAAGTACCACAGAAAAGTTTTTAAATGAGGAAGGATATTTTTCGCTTATTAATAAAGATGCAGCAACAACAAAGCATAGAACTCATAGAGACTGGCTATTTTCAAATTCTCAAGCAAACACCAATATAATAAAGATATACCCCACAGTGCATAGCTACCACGATGGAATTCTTTTAGGAATAACATGATTAAAGAATGCCTAAGGATGGAATAAGAATCTAACATCAAAAATGTTTACGTGTTTGGAAACACAAATATTGCTACGAGTATCTATGGATAAAGGAGTCTTTAGTTGGAGTTGTAACTAAAATATCTGCATGTATGTTTATGTGAAATTAAAAGAAATACATAGACGTACCTATCAATGCGATTTATTTTAACAAGTACATATTTACTCCCTTCTATAAACGACAGTATTAATTTTCCATCTAGCATTTGGGTGATTATTTTTTGTAAAAATCACTTAAATGAGTCTTTTCAGATAAAAAAAAAAAATATCTAGCAAAACATATAGACCACTTCCTCAAGTTTACGATGCAGCCCGTGCCGCGCGTTCAGAAGAAGCAATCGCCGCTGTACACGTAAGTGTGACTGAAGAATCGAATTTATCGATCTGGCGTCGTTCATAGCAACTCGGATATTCCCGCCCACTACTTGCAAAATTTTGAGGAAAGATGTAATACCAAATCATGATGAGGAAAAATGGTTCCAACAAGACCGCACAACATACAATAAAGTGCGTGAAACCATCACTTTGTTGACCGAATTATCTCAAGAAATGGTCCCGTAAATTGGTAACCTCGATAGTGTTATTTGACGCCTTTGAATAATTTTTTGTGGGAGTGCAACATTCGTCCCACTATTGACGTTGACAGGATGGCGTTCATTAGTCGCAGTCGCGGAGGCCATTTTCCACAAATTATTTTTACACATTAAATGCCATGAAAATTGTGAACTAACAAAGCCAAAGTTGTTTGTCATTCCAATCAATTTGATGTATTTTATTTAAAAAATGTGCGATATGTACATATCGCAATTGTTCAATAATGTATTAACTCAAAATTAAGACATGTAATATCGATTTATATCTAACCGCTGTAAAATATCGTGCTTTTATGTCTACTTCTTGTTAAACAAACGGTTGGTTTAAAAATTATATTTTATATCCCTCTAATGTTAAATTAAAAATAAAAATCGTTTTGCTTCTACTGAAAATTTTGAGTTAATACAGTATTATTGAACAAGTGCGATATATACAACACATTGGCTTTTTTAGCTCACAAATATATCGACTCCTTTCCAATAACCAAGGGCTATAGGGACATAAGTCAAAGAAACACATTACACTACATAGAGATCCTGCCGATCCTCACTCATTACATGGCGATCCTGCGGACTACGAACTGATCCTGATAGGCTTGAACCAGCAAAAATTACAATATAGATGTCCGTGAAAGTGGACGAAATTATTGCGCGCTGGACGCTGTATTTAGAGAAGGAAAAAGAAGAAAAGTACGAGCCGGGGCCGGCAAATCTAGATGCACCTCCATATGAACCACTCCCAGTCAATGCGGGACCAAGGCCGATTACGATAGAGGAATATAGAAATCGTCAACAGAATAGACCAGCGGCACAGACAATAGTTAAAAAGAAAAAGAAACGAGCTGGGAAGCAGTACCAGAGGAGGAAGGAACTGGCGATACTTTACAGGGACCTTAATTTATCAACAGAGAGGCAACGCAAAGAATTATAAGATCGGAGATAAGGAGTTTCAAGGATAAACATTTTTAAAATCAAGTTTTTATAAAAGAAAAAACATATATTTATTATTAGAATTTGTAATGTTTAATATTAAAATGGTCCCACCACCATGGATAACTATCTTGCCGCGATGTGGTGGCTTAAATGCTGGCTGTAGTGAATGTCTTGTAACTTGAGTCGGCAAATTCTAGCCGGGACAAGTTGGAAGGTATTTGCTTTAAGGCCAGCACGACTAAGGGTTATCCATCCTCCCATCCCCCATCCCATTACCTATGATCCTATCAATCCCCCTTTATTTCCCATTTCCCCCACTTTTAAGGTCAAGGTGGTTGATAGCAGTGCCGAGGACCTGAATGGCTGGTTAGTGGGTAAAGAAACTGGTCGCGAACAGCTTCCCTCTGGCGCCGATGGCAAGGGTCAGTTGTAACTTGGCCTAGTCCGTGCAAGCCGTCACTGCGCGAGACGGTCCTTTTCTTTACGGCTTACTCGTGGGACCAAAAAACTGGACAAATTTACAGAAAAAATCAAGGACGCGACTCTAAGAGTCGATGCAGGGAATATCTCTGACAACTCGGCAGTCTCGGTGTCAGATCCAGACGCCGATTGGCTGAGTATCTACAGAGATATTCTTGAGCAAGAAGGTCAGTTATTGACAGAACTGACAGAGACAAGCGGGACGAGCGACCCCCCAGTCGGTTCCCCGTCTCGAACAGGGGTCTCGGAAAGACTCGATGGTCTAGCTCTGGGATCTGATGATGAGCATGAAATAACAATGATTTCGGCTCATGATCAGGACCATAGGGCCGGGCCATCGGCTCCTGAGGTCACACTCGAGATAGGGAGCGGAGTAGTGGGTGGATCAAAACCCATTGTTCGGCAGGATGCGACAGAACAGGTCGCATCAGAAGGCCGAACGAGTCTTGAAAAAGCCAAGAGTGGTGTAAGGGCCTCCTTAGCCTTTCTAGAAAAGATAGCTAAGAAAGACTCCTCACTACACGATGGGCGGGATAGGCACTTGCTGAGGAAGCACCGGAAGAACGTTGCCAGATTCGAACGAATCCACGGATCTGTCGGTGATATCCTAGGCATTCCCTATCCTGCGGGATACACAGCAAGGGCTGCTGAGGGCTCAAATGTCAGTATGGACAAGAAACCCTCAGTAACCCCTGCTGATGAGTCCTCCAATAATGGAACGGGAAGTAAGAAGGGGGGTGCAGAATCAACACCTGGTTCTCTAAACCGAGACAGTACGGTCACGGATAAGGGAACCAAGCCTGATGAAGTACCACCCTCTACTAGCTGCGCGATGAGGACTGGTAAAGTCTTGATAATCTCCGACCCCCCCCCCCCTAAGGGAGGTCACAAAGGGGATTACTGAGAAAGGCCAGCCAACATCTGCAGGGAAATCGGGTGATCGCCGACAGAGCTCTACTAAGGCCCCCAAAAAGGGGGCTTTTAAGAGAGTTAGGTCTGGTGATGACCAGAAATCCCCAGCGGCCAAAAGGAAGGATCCCCGAAAGGAGATCACTAAGAGGGCTGGTTCCAGAGAGGAACAACCCTCTACGTCAAAGAAGCTAAGGGAGTCGTTAAGTAAGGACGGTATTCTAGCAGCTGTCATTGATCGTATGGATCCCGATGGAAGGATCAGTGTCGAGAAATGGCAGGTGCTAGAAAACAAACTACTCGACGAAATCTTTAGCGTCAAAGGAAGGCCGGACGAAGTATCGTTCAAAGGGGCTGACTGGATAAGAGGTGTCAAAACTGTCAGTTGCGGCAATCAAAAAACCTTTGAGTTTTTAAAGGCTGCAATCGGCAGGTGTGGCAGCGCTTATCCTGAAGCCAGATTGGACGTCATACTCGCGTCTGAGTTGCCATTGAGGCCGGTGGTCACTGTATGGATTCCTCCACCTATAAAACCGGTGGAGGTCATACTGGGGTTACTGGCCAATCAGAACAATGGACTCTTTACAGGCCAGTGGAAGATGATAGCTTCACTGGGTTGCAAGGATAACCAAGGAAGAGATTTCAGGTTCGCAGTAGACCGGGAATCTCTGAAAAAACTGAAGTCAATGGGAGGGGTTGCTATATTCGGGTTAGGGTCTATCAGATTTAGGTTTCCTAAAAATGATAAACCCTAAGAGGCTGAGAGTGGTGCAGATAAACTTGCACCACTGTGAAGCGGCCTCAACCGAATTGGTAACCCACCTCATTGACAACAATGTGGACGTGGCTTTAATCCAAGAGCCCTGGATTAACAAAAACCGGGTAGTTGGATTAAAGATCACGGGGTATACCTTGTTCGTATCCCGCTCTGATGAGAAGGTACGGACTTGTATACTGGCGAAGACTGAACATAAATTCATGATTTCTAATTCTTTCAGTAATGGAGACCTCACGGTTGTGACAGGAGAAGCCAAGGACAAAACGGTCCTGGCACTGGCATCGGCATACTTACCATATGAAGCTGCCGATCCACCTGGTGAGGGAGTGCGAGAGTTGGTGGAGCACTCGGGCAGAAGCGGCTCGAGGCTGGTACTAGGATGTGACGCCAATGCACACCATTCCCAATGGGGTAGTGCCGACATCAACAAAAGAGGTGAGTCTATGTTTGATTTTATTGTTGCCAGCAATCTTTTTATCTGTAATAGGGGGAATACGCCAACGTTCAGAACTAGGGATAGAGAGGCAGTGATAGATATGACATTGACGAACTGTAGGGAATTAGTGGAGGACTGGAGGGTGGCTTTGGATTTTTCCTTCTCTGATCATAGTCGCCTGTCCTTTAGTCTAATGTTTGAGAGGTCGAAAAGGTGTCCATATAGGAATCCGAGAAGGACGGATTGGGATTCGTTTTCGGGACTAGTGCAACGGAACCTTAGGGTTACACGGAACTGGGGGTCGACTCCGGCCGGTGTGGAGCAACTGGTAAACACCTTCACGGGGGTATTGACCAGTAGCTATGAGCGATCTTGTCCGTTAAATTTTCCGGGCAGGCGTACACAGCCAAGATGGTGGACAGACGAGTTGAAAACTCAAAGGTCCACCGTCAGAAGGCTGTTCAATAGGGCGAAGTATACGCGCAGGGATGAGGATTGGAGTAACTTCAGGTTGAGTTACGGGAGGTATAAGGGAGATATTAGAAGGGCGAAAAGGGACTCGTGGATTAAGTTTAGCGAGTCAGTTGAATCCGTGAATGAGATGTCTAGGTTCAGGAGAATTTTATCTAAGGACCCTGTAGTCCCTGGATTTATTCAGAGATCGGACGACTCATGGACGGAATCTGGCTCTGAATCTCTCTGTCTGCTTATGGAGACTCACTTTCCGGGGTGTGTTGATCCTGGGTCGGGGGAACAGGCTGTATGTGGTGACCCCTTCTCTGGTTCGGGCTCAGGCGGTGAGGAAAGGGAGACGGTGGGGGATATGATTACCTTGGATAAGGTAACATGGGCGGTAAATACCTTTGGGTCCTACAAATCGGCGGGGCCAGATGGTATATTTCCGGCGATGTTACAGAATATCGGGAAATCGTCACTCCGGTTGTTGGTGGAACTGTTTAGGGTATGTGTGCTGAACGGGTACATTCCTAGGAGGTGGAGGGAGGTTAGGGTAGTTTTTATTCCCAAAGCGGGTAGAACCGGTCACTCTAAACCCAAGGATTTTAGACCAATCAGCTTGTCGTCTTTTCTCTTGAAGACGTTGGAAAGACTGATTGATCTACATCTGAGGACGAAGATTGACGCCGGCATCGTCAGCGGCGCTCAACACGCCTACCTTAAAGGTAGATCTGTTGAGAGTGCGTTGCATGATGTGGTTGGTTATGTGGAGCGGGGTTTGCGAACCAGGGAATACACCCTGGCGGCATTCCTTGACATAGAGGGCGCCTTTAACAATTTGAGGATAGAGGCCATAAGACAGGCACTGATTGACCTAAGGGTTCCGTTGTTCTTGGTCGAATGGATAACTATGATGCTTAGCAGCAGAGTTATTCACTCGGACTGGGGAAACGAACGCTTAAGGAAATCGGTGACTAGAGGGACCCCACAGGGGGGAGTTCTCTCTCCCTTATTGTGGCTCTTGGCCGTCAATGTCGTTCTGAGACGTTTTGACAGAATGGGTCAGAAGGTCGTAGCCTACGCGGATGATGTGGTGATATTGGTGTCGGGCAAGTTTCTGCCGACAATTAGCGACATCATGCAAGGGGCACTGGGCGAACTGGCGGCATGGGCAAGTGACAAGGGACTGGGAGTAAACCCGGAGAAGACGGAGTTGGTTCTTTTCACTAGGAGGTACAAGGTGGAGGAGTTTAGACTGCCGGTACTGGGAGGAGTGGAGCTTGGACTATCTGATAGTGCTAAGTATCTGGGGGTTTTTCTGGACAGCAAGCTGTCATGGGGTAGGAATACTCAAGAGAGACTCAAAAGGGGTCTCAATGCTTACTATGCTTGCAGATCATCGATAGGTAGGAGCTGGGGACTCCGGCCGTCAGTGGTGGGATGGCTGTACACTTCGGTGGTTAGACCCATTCTTACGTATGGATGCTGTGTTTGGTGGGAATCATTGAGATTGGCAAGTCGTAGAAAACTTCTTTCTAAGGCTCAGAGGTGTGCTTCAATTGGCATGACAGGTGCCATGAGAAGTACTCCTCAGGCTGCCCTGGATGTCATTCTACATCTTCTGCCTATTGAGCAGTATGTGATGGGAATGGCGGCCAGGAGCATCCTTAGACTGAGGGAGTTAGGACTTACGAGGAATGACACTCAGGGTCACTCATGGATCCTGGGTGAGATTGAGGCTGGTGGCTATTGCCTGGGACCGCCGGGATCCACTGATTATGTTGGCACCAGTTTGGATTTTGGTCGGTTGCCAGAGGTAATAATGCCCTCTAGGGAGAGCTGGTCGGGCAGGAGCAGATTATTTGGTGGATTTGCTATTTTCACTGATGGCTCAAAGATGAGGGGCACGGGTGCAGGGGTCTACATTGAGGATCTGAACATAAGAAGGTCATATAGGCTTCCTGGCGACTGCAGTGTTTTTCAGGCGGAGGTTCTGGGGGTCTGGAGGGCCGTGGAACTGATGAGGGACAACATTGATAGGGGCTCGGAGGTCACTATATACGTGGACAGCCAGGCGGCTCTTATGGCCGTAAGGGGCTGTTATGTGAACTCCAAGCTGGTTGATGAGTGTAGGAGGGCTCTGAGGGGAGCCTTAGGGGAGTATCTGCTAAGGTTATGCTGGGTGCCGGGTCATTGCGATATAGGCGGCAACGAGATTGCTGATGAGTTGGCAAGACAGGGCTCAGAGTTGGAGGATCCTGACTGTGTGGAGGCGGTTAGGCCTCCATTGGGCTTCTATTTTAGTAGAATTAGGGAATGGATAACGAGCGTGACCAATCGGGCCTGGGGGAGCCGAACGGACTGTCGGGTATCGCGGACACTGTGGCCGGTGCTTAGGAAGTCCGATTCGGTGTCGCTGTTGGGCAGGAGCAGGGTCTGCGTTAGGACCATGATAGGAATTATCACGGGCCACTGTATGATAGGCAGGATGGCGGTGAGGATGGGATCCGACTTGTCGGATATATGCAGGTTGTGCGAGGACCCTGAGGAGTTGGAGTCAGTTGAGCACCTTCTGTGCCACTGTCCCAGGCTGCAGGGTAGCAGGTTGAGGTGGCTGGGCAGTAGATTCCTGGGCGAATTAGGGGATGTCTCGGGTTGCGGACTCGAGAATCTGATAGGATTCGTAATGGGGATGGCCTGGCTGCGCGAGGGGAGACTGGGTGCTAACCGCTCGTAGGGCGGATTTGGTTTAAGGGATTTCTCTCGGGGTTGGTCCTTTACCTTCTTTTCCTTCCTTTCTTTTCTACCCATCTTTCGGATCTGTCTTATGCTTCTGCTGCTTATTTCACCTACTTATGCCTTCTTGGCTACCTCTAATTAAGGCGTCACAATGGACCATATTGGTCTCTGGGTGAAGGTGTGAAGGAAACTTCACACCGGCCTTTCTACCTACCTACCTACATATTAAAATGGTCAGGCCAGAAATCTGATGGTTTAAAAAAAAAAATAAAAAAAATATATATATGTACATTTATTTACTTCATAATTAAATAAATACAATCAATCATTAAGAGAATATTATCAAAATGGCATGGTGGAAGAACATTCTTAAAGCAATTCCACTAGTTTTTGCAGGATACGAGGTAGGAAAGAATGAAAACCATGAAAGCGAACAGAACAATCAGCAAATTATAGAATATATGAATGCCATAAGAATACAAAGTGAACATAAAGAAGAGAATGTGAACATTTTTGAGATAATAATGATAATCACACTAGCTCTATTAGTAATTGCCTACATCATAAGGTTAATGTATGCAATACTTAGTAGCAGGCGGTAATGGAAAAATAAATTTGATACAGTTTATAAATATTTCTACCCAATACTATTAAATATACTTAAAATAATACAAAGTACAAAGGAAAAATATTTTGCTGTACAATTATAAATATTATTAATGTTGTCTAAAATAACGAAAGTCTTAGTAATTATTGCTTTAATCATATTCTTATTATATAGCATGTATAAGTTTATTAATAGTTGTAAAAACAGAAACAATAGTAGAAATAAGATAACAGAAGTATAGAAAGTGAAGATAGATGGAAGGAAGTTTAATAAAACTTAGAGACTTATTAAAGAATTTAAAGAAAAGTCCAGGGAGGACATATTCGGGAAAAAACAATAAATCTTAGACTAGAGGATATACGAATTATAACAGAAGAATTTGAGCTAGCACAATTAGAAGAAAAAGACGAAGAGAAAATATCAGCGCTCAGGTTAGAATTTAGCAATATAATTAAGAAAATCAAAGAATACTTAATCAAAGGCATTAAAAACCCATTAGAGGCAGAACCATCAGAAATAGAAAATACAATGGCAGCATTTAGTTTAGAAACAGTGTCTAAAGCACTCCCACTTTTTGCTGGAAACCATGAAGAACTAGAAAGTTTCTTAATAACAGCAGAACTCATTGAGAAAACTCTTGCTGAAACTGCAAAACAAGATTTCTTACAATATGTATACCACGCCAAGTTGACTTCAGGGGTAAGAACTTCAATAGGTAATTACGCAAAACCTGACAATTTCGTTACATTAAAGACATTATTAAAACAAAGGTACAAGAGTACAAAAACCATTCCGGAACTACAGGCGAAGTTAGGCAATATTTACCAAGGAAAAATGTTAGTTAATGCATTTAAGGAAAGAATCATGACTACAATAGACAATCTGAACAAGTTAGGTATAGAAGAACTAGGTAATGACGCTACAGAGGCAGAAAAAAATGTTATAATAAAATTAAATTCAAAACTTGCTCTGGATTCGTTTAAACGAGGAATTAACGACAATTTAAAGACGGCAATTTTTGCAGCTCGTCCAAAGACATTACAAGACGCAGTAGAACTTGCACTAGAGTTAGAAAATGAAAATAAATTAAACAATAATTCTGTAATGCACATTCAAAGGCAACAGCATAGTAACAATAATACCAGGCACTACAATGGCAATTTCCGCGAAAATAACAATTTTATCAATGACAGAAACAATAATTTTCCTAATAGGAATAATAACAACAACAATTTTAGCAATAACAGAAATAATAATTTTCCTAACAGAAATAATAATTATAACAACAATGCAAATTTCAACCGAAGCAATAGCTACAATAGAAATGACAGCTTCAACAACAATAATTCAGCTAGAAACAGCAATTATAATAATAATACACATAGAAGCAACAACGGAAACTACAGAAATAACAACAATTTACAAAGAAGTAACAGCAATAACAATAGAAGCAATAATTTCAGAAACAGTAATAACAATGATAACAACAACAATACCAATAGAAGGTATATACGTATGGTACAAGACGAGGGAAACGAGGAAGGCTCGGAATACATGGATATTCCGGACAGCCAAAATTAAGAATATACAAAGTTTCTAATAATAATACAAATTTCATAATCGCTAAATACAAAAATGAACAATTAACATTTCTTGTCGACACAGGAGCCGACATATCACTATGTCGCACTAGAACAATTTTTGATGATGAACCACTAAATATAAATAATAAATGCAAATTAACGGGCATTACTAAAGAAGAAATACATTCATTAGGAACAAGTGAACTTGAATTTTCCCTAGCAGACCAAACATGCAGATTCAAATTTCATCTAGTAGATGACAACTTTCCAATAGAGACGGACGGAATAATAGGAAGAGACTTTTTAAGAGAATACTTATGCAAAATAGACTACGAGACATTTACAACTTCTTTGTTTACCAATAATGAAACTATAATTCTCCCTATGCAAACAAAAGCATTTGACACATTAAAAATTACTATACCCCCACGAACAGAAATTATACAACCATTAAAATTAAACCTCACTGAAGATTGCGTAATACTTAATAATGAATTAAAAAGCGGTATTTTTTTAAGTAATTCAATAGCACCAAAAAACGGAATGACACATATTAAAATTTTAAACACAACAAATGAGACACAAATTTTACAGGGAATTAAACTGCACACTGACCCACTTAAGAATTATGACATATTAAGTTACACAAATGTAAACAATGACGAACGTTTTCAACAAATTCTAAATGACTTGCAATTAAATGAAACTGATGAGTATGCAAAATCAGAATTAATAAGCATATTCAAAAGATATCAAAATGTATTTCATTGAGAGAATGAAAAATTGACTGTAAACAATTTTTATAAACAAAACATTACAACTTCAGATAAAACTCCGGTGTATATAAAAAACTACAGACTACCCCACACACACTCTGACATAATAAATGAACAAGTACAAAGTATGCTAAATGACGATATAATAGAACCATCGGTTAGCCCCTACAATGCTCCACTTCTTTTGGTACCCAAAAAGAAAACGGAAGACAAACGAAAATGGAGACTTGTAGTGGACTTTAGAAAGTTAAATGACAAAATAGTTAATGACAAATTTCCACTAACTAGGTTAGAGGATATTTTGGACAAACTAGGAAGAGCTAAATGGTTTTCGACTCTTGATATGACTAGTTCTTTTCACCAAATTCAATTGGAAAAACATTCAAGACCACTTACAGTTTTTTCTACACAACAGGGACACTACCAATTTAAAAGACTACCATTTGGACTTAAAATTTCATCAAACAGTTTTCAGAGAATGCTTACAATAGCACTTTCAGGACTTGATTCAGAAGCTTTTCTCTATGTCGATGACATAATTGTATACGGATGTAGTTTAAACCATCACAATCAAAATCTTGTCAAAGTTTTAGACAGACTTCAGCGATACAATTTAAAACTGAATCCAAAGAAATATTGTTTTTTAAGACCAGAAGTAGTATACTTAGGACATTTAATAACAAAGAACGGCGTAAAAACAGATCCAGCTAAATATGAAGTTATAAAGAATTACCCAATACCTAAAAACGCAGATGAAGTTAGACGTTTCGTTGCATTCTGCAACTATTATAGAAAATTCATACCGAATTTTGCGGACATTGCAAAACACTTAAATATGCTATTGAGAAAATCAATAAAATTCTTATGGACAAATGAATGCCAAACTGCTTTTGATACTCTAGAAGAAAAATTAATGAACCCACCAATCTTGCAGTACCCAAATTTTGACAAACCTTTTATTTTGACGACTGACGCCTCAAATTACGCACTAGGAGCAGTCCTATCACAAGGTGAAATTGGCAAAGACTTACCAATTTCCTACGCAAGTAAATCTCTTCAAAAGCATGATATGAATAAACCAATCATTGAAAAAGAATTGCTCGCAATTCACTGGGGAATAAATTTCTTCAAACCATATTTATACGGTCGAAAGTTCATAGTAATGACAGACCATAGACCTTTGATATCACTATTTTCACATAAGAATCCATCATCAAAAATGACAAGAATTAGACTAGATTTAAGCGATTATGACTTCACGATAATTTATAAGAAAGGAAAAATCAACACTAATGCGGATGCATTATCAAGAATAGAAATAAACTCAGACGTACTAAAACAAATGATACCGTTGGAAAATGATGAAAATGAAAAGAAAGTATTAATAACCACAAGGGCGATGACAAAGAAAAATGAAAATACGAATAAAGAGGCAAATAAGATTAATGAAGATAAAGAAATAAATATGAATACAGAACGCGCGAATAGAAGTAATATGGGAAGATGTATCTCTCAGGAGTCTGATCAACTTCTAATATGGGAATGCACATCCATAAATGATATTAAGAATATGAAGAAATTACAATTTAATAAATTTGAAAATATAGAAGAAGTCGACATAAAAATTGAAGATAATATTGTGCACATAGGACGTGATGATAATTCATCGAAACAAGATTCGATTATGAAGAAATCACGTACCCAAAATAATAATTATATAAATAAAGGATGTAATGATAATTCATCGAAACAAGATTCGAATATGAAGAAGTTACATGCCCAAAACGTACAGAATGAAAGTAATACGCATGCAAGATTCAGCGATAACTCAGCGAAACTAGATTCGATTCTGAGGAAACTGATATCTAAGATGAAGAAAGAAAATATAAAAGAATTAGCTATAGCAAAGAATGATAAAATATTTAAAATGTATACAATGAAAGATTTAAAAGAAGCATATACAAAGATAAGAATAAACAACAAAAGTCCTCAATTAAAAATATTAATTTACAATGCCCCAACAAGAATAACAGATGACATACTGAAATATAAACTCATCGATGAATTCCACAATGCCACACACGCAGGCCACTTAGGAATAAGAAAAACAATAATTAAATTGAAACAGCGGTACATTTGGAAAAACATGAATAAGATGGTAAAGCAATTCGTAAAGTACTGTGACAAGTGTAACATAAACAAACAAACCAAACACATTAAAGAACCACTTACATTAACAGACACCCCAAGCAACAGTTTTGAAACAATATCAATTGATACTGTAGGACCTCTTCGTATTTCGAACGGATACAGATACATATTGACTATGCAGTGCGAGCTAACAAAATTCGTAGTTGCTCACCCAATCTCAACAAAAGACGCACTTACAACTGCCAAAACAATAATAGAGCAATTAATTTTAAAATATGGAAAATTTAAAGTGCTCAAATCAGACAACGGGACAGAATTTAAAAACGAACTCATGCATAACATATGTTCACTACTCGGTATCAAACAAACATTTTCAACCCCTTACCACCATGAAACAATGGGTGCGGTAGAAAGAAATCACAGGGTTCTCAATGAATTCTTGCTGACAACAGCAAATGATTACGAATGGGACAAATGGATAAATTACTTTACTTTTGCCTACAACACGGCACCACACATAGACACTGGTTACACACCATTTGAATTAGTATATGGTAAATTGCCACGCTTACCATCAGAATTTCATAACAGTGAAGGAGACAAAATATATAACTATGAAGATTATGCAAAAGAACTTAAGCAAAAGTTACAATATTCTTTAAATAGAGCTAAGGAACTTACAACTAAGATAAAAGAAAAAAGAAATTTAGAAGATAGATATAGTAATAGGTTAAATCTGAATATAGGCGATTTAGTTTTAATAAAGGTAGAAAATAGGAAAAAGAATCAAAGCCCGTACAAAGGTCCGTATAAGATAATAAAACAAAACGGTGTAAATACTATAATAGACTACCACGGAATTGAGAAAGAATTCCATAACAACCAATTAAAACCATATATAGACTTAAGAAATAATTATTAAGTACACAATATACATTAAAAATTATAAGAATAATATGTTTAAAATTATAAAATTATAAAAATATTAAATACTACAATAAGAATTAAATACTACAATAAGAATTACTATAACGTATTTAATAAAAATTGTAAAATCATAAAACTACATTAAGAACTACTTTGTAAAACTATAGCATATGTAAATAGAAATTAAGAACTATTTTACAAATATTGTCGGTACTATGAATATATCAAGAAAAATCAATCCCCTAATTTTTCTCTTAGCGGTGAGGGTGTAGTGTACCTCATAAGTTGCCACCGTCTACCCTTAAATTACTCTCAAATCTACATATACCAACCTATTTTGTGTAGGGTAATTATGCAAGATCAAATAACGGCATTTACAATCGACTCACATTGATTGGAATGCAAGTTAATTGGGGTATGAGTATGATAGAAACAAACGAACAATTCTACTCAATAAAGAATTGTAAATTGAGTGACAAATAGGAATGGGTGTAACCACAAACATCCCTATTGGTCAAAACAATTGTAACCAGGGTAAATATACATATGTCCATAATGCCGATAAAGACAAATAGAACTTGTCAACAAGTATAATAAGTTAGAGAGGTTAAGAGTTAATCTAAAAATTAGTATATAAGAGCAAATAAAATTAAATAAAGTAGACTTGAAATTACAATACAGTATTGGCAACAACCTGCCTTGTGTTTAATTGAAAGACTCTTAAAAATTCGGCAGTTCTTTTGAACGCCTTAATTAGCAGCTGAAACCCTGACAGCTATTTAAAATAACCAAGGGCTATAGGGACATAAGTCAAAGAAACACATTACACTACATAGAGATCCTGCCGATCCTCACTCATTACAATATGGTTCAAACAATTTGTGGGCTGTAACAGCCGCTTGACGCCAAGAGACATATTTTGAAGCCTCGCCTGTAAATTCGGGAACAGACTTAACGATATCAAGAGGTTCTCCGCATAAAACACCCTCGACGATCTCAATATCCTTATATTCCTCAACAGCTGACGGGGTCTGAAGAGAAGTAATTTTTCTATTCAGCTCATCAATCATGCCCCGAAACTCATTTCGAGTTTGTTCTGTTGCCTGCCTAACCGCCACATTTAAAATCGTTTGCAAAGTCGATTCGTCCATAGTCGCTATTCCCCTATTTCTCTCAGTAATGCTAAGATTCTGCAACCGTCTTAAAGTTTCATCAACTCCCTCAAAAATATTCCCTACAGAACTCATAAATATATGCAAAAACTTGCAACATTCATATGATGTTGAATAAAAGAAAAATGAAAATAATAATAATATATTAATTTAATGGACCGTCACATAGAATAATAAATAACTATCGGTGGCTGATTTAAATTGGTTGCAAACACTATCAAAAATTAAATATAATGCAATTAAAGACTAAAATAGAAATATCATTACTAAATATAAATTTAAACTATACTGCATTCCTCAAGGGACTGCTACTGCTGCCTTATACTGGGAAATCTAGCTGTTAACTGCATTTCAGTATTTCATTTGCACAAATATTGTTGTAGTAATCGACTGTTCTGTTTTTTTTCCTTTGCACATTACCACGAGTAACTACTTTCATTATAATTTGTTTTCTACGTTAAGAGATCTTGTTGTTATTGGCTTTTAACAATTTCGTTGATCAAATATTTTGGATAGAATCTCTTTTCACAATTATTATTCTTATTGGTTTTCGCTGCTTGCTCTGAGAGAAGTTGATTTAAACGATATTCGAATTTTTGTTGCTAAAATATTTTTTATACTTATGGTATTTCTTCGCACATTAATACAGTATTACAAAAAGCTTTTTTTTGTTCTTTATGTTCAAAACAGGTTTTTATATTGTTATTTTAACTAAAATTTTTATATTAAATATTTTGTTGCGATGCCAATTTGTAAGTTAATATGTACATATGATTGTTGTATTCAATTTTATTATGTCATGTTCATTAATTCTTTATTTTATTCTTGTCGTTGGGCGCCAATTATTTTATGTGTGATTTCAATAATAAATAATAAAGAATAAAACGCACTATTTATCGCTTATTGGATTATTTATTCAGTACAACGTTTTATTAATAACTTGAACAAAACTAATTCACTTATAGGTATTTTAATTATTTAATATTATAAATTTGGTTTAAAACAAATACTAGTTCAATTAATTTCATTATCCTTATAATAATTTTAATTTTATTTTATCAACTATTTATTCGTTAAATCACTTATGATTTAAGACCAACGCATCTATGATGGTTTCTAAAATTATTTTATTTTAACAATTTAAGGCCCACACTAAGGCAATTTTATATTTTGCAAATATCAGAGGTATTTCACTTTGTTCATATAATTTTAGGGTACTAAGCTTTTTAATGCTTCACTTAAATTTCAATTTACAATATTGGATTTTAACTTCTATGAGTTATTATATTTAAAGTTACCCACTATGTAGGCTGAGTACTGATTTGCGACTGACTTATTATTATAAAATAAAAGAAATCAAGAACTTCGATTGCCCGACTCTCTTCGAAAGGTGATCAGCAAATAAGTAATAAAAAAAACAATGCTAAAGCATCGGCAATGACAGCGATTTTTCGTGCTACAAAGCGTACCTTAACTTATATAAGAAACACACAATTTTAAACATAAATATTCCCACAACACACAACCATAACATGATCAATTAAATAAAAACTAAGTAAACAATTAAACAATGTGTGTGGTGAGTGATTTTTGTTAATCACAGAAAGAAAAACTCTCTCTGTGATAGCAAGATTCACTCATACATACTTAACCTCTTAACACCAGTAAGGTATATTAATTAGTCCAGTCTACGATAAATTGTCAACCGGCGCCTGCTGACATCGATGGACCATGCCTAAGTAAGTTGAGTTAATTGTTTATTTGCCATATTAAAAATCGTACCTACATTCAATTTGTTTTATGTAATTTGAATATTTTGATTAACTGTTCAATATTAAATTTAAAAGAATAATAATACAGCATAAGCAGCATATTGTTGCCATAGTTAATTGTTAATGTTTAATTTGTTTAATTCCATTGAGAAAATTTTCATATTACATAGTAATTGACACCCTACACCCCTTCACATTATTCCATACTTATGATATAACATTTCAACCATTTATTTTTTTTATATTGTCCATAACTATTTTTGCAAATCCATCAAACAGTTAGTTTTATAATTAGTTGTCGTTTATTTACATATTAATATTTTCAATGGTGACCGTTATATTGATTTACTAACTTTATTTCCCTTTCACTCATACATTTAACTTTTATTAAATAAATTGTGCTTCAAAATCAGATTTTTAATAATGAAGTGTTGAATTTTCTTATTTCTTTTAATTGCGAAAGGTGAAGTAGGGTATGAATAGTTAAGCAGGTTTTAAATATTTTTTATTTGGGCTGACAACCATCATTTTAGTAAATGTCAGCATGGTGGGTGGGCATGGAATCAGTGTGGCGACTTCCACCTTGAGCTACACTGCAGTTACCAACCAAATCTACTTTCTATTCTCTTTCTATCAGTTCTTTGTTGGTCATTTATAGATATATTGCTACCTAAAGTAAAGTTTTTGTAGCTGATTCTTAAATTTTTTCTATTAGAAACTTTTATATGGGAACACAACACACCCCCCCCCCCCCCCCCCAACGACGAGCACGGCCGATTATAATAGGTAGCCCCGTTCCCATTCCAATTCAATAATGAATCGTTACAGAGATTTTTGGCGCCCAACGTGGGGCTCAGTTATCGTAAGTTTCAGAATTTTTTGTGCAATTTTCATCTAGATGCTGAGGTCTTTTGAATCACTTGTGTGTGTTTTGACTTATATTGAATACTTTCCCTTCCTTTTCCTACTTTTGGCTATTTGTATTCTTATTTGCAACTGTGGACTTACTTGTTTATTGTTTATATTATTAACATTTCCCGGTTTGACATTTAATGATACAGTAGTTATCAGGGCTTCGGTTCGAATTAGAGAAGTTTTTCTGGTTTATATCGGTTCAACACTCATTTGACTCATTTCCTTCTCCTTCACTTTTGTTTTTTTTTTTCAGTTAGTTTGGCATTCATCTTCAAAATTTTATTACAAAGTTTGATACCTCCACCGTGTGGATTTATAGTTATTTTTTTTTTTATCGATTACTGTCCGGCGGCGGATAATCAATACTTACCTCTTATCCTTATACTCATATTTGGTTTTGGACTTTATTCTCTTTGGCTTTTGTCAAAAGGTTTCCACCAAATGGGTTTCTTTTCATTTTACTCTTTTGTGGACTTGGTTGGTGATCGAATGATTTTATCATATTTTTACTTTTGTTTTATTTTATTTTTGGTTTTCTTTTCTTTTTTAATTTTAGTTGTACATAACTATCATACCTAGAAACTTCACCGAGTAGTTATTAAATATATTTGTTGTAGTAATCAGTTAACCTTATTTGTGAATATTGATTTTGGGTAGAAAGAATTTTAATTCGTGATATACATACGTAAATTTTGTATTTTTTTTTTTTTTGTCGGTGGCGTTTTTTTTTCTTGAGTTTTGTTGAGCTTTGTTTATTTATTATTGTTCATTGACTTTTAACAAATTTAACTAAGATGCCTTTAGTACGTAGTTCTGGAAATATTCCAGCTGACATAGAGCGGGAAACAGCTGAGGTGACATTGACTGTGGATGAAGGAGCATGTGGTGATATGCGGATTCCTTCGAATCCAAGGAGACCGTTGACACGATCGCAGACTCGAAGGGAGGCACTCGAGCATGACAGTTTTAATATTAATCAAGTTCGTGGACTAATATATGACTCGTTAAGAGATTTTAGGGGAGAAATAACTAACATGATAACGGCGGGACTTAGGGATCTCACGGTGGATCAAGGATCGTTAGAACGAGACAGGCAGCAAAATCGGTTCGATCCGTTAAATTTGGGTCAACCAAGACATGATAATCGGAGTATAGGTTCTCAAAATGAACAGAATGAGCGCGTATTAAGGCCCCGTAATTTTGATAGGGACTTAGACCGAAATTCAGAAAGAATTTTAAATCTGATTAGGAATTGGAGAATTCATTTTACCGGGGACACTTCTGAAGTGACCGTAGACGAATTTATTTATAGAGTTAATACTCTTACAAACGCAAACCTTCGAGGTGATTTTGAATTGTTGTGTGAACATGCACATATACTTTTTGAGGGTAAAGCCTTAAAATGGTTTTGGCGATTCCATCGGAGTAGTGAAATTATTGACTGGGAAGAATTGTGTAGTGCATTAAAACGCCAATATAAAGATTATAATACTGACTTTGACATAAAGGACGACATTTTACGTAGGAAGCAAAGGTCGAATGAAACCTTTGATGAATTTTATGACTCTATCATTGTGCTTTGTGATAGGTTGCGTAATCCTTTGTCCGAGTATGAGTTGTGTGAAACATTACAACGAAATTTGAGACCAGAGATTAGACATGAGATTTTGCATTTGGAGTTAACCGGGGTTGCACAATTGAGACGTGCGGTACGTAGACATGAAAAATTTGTAAAGAACATGACATATTCACAACATAACAAGCGCGCATATCAAAAGGCAGAAGTGTCTGAGGTCATTGATGATGACATTCAGCCTAAGGAAAATTACAATTTGGACAGTTCAGATTCCGAAATCTGTTTCGTGGTGCGATCTGGCAAATGTTGGAACTGTGATAATAACGGACATAGTTTTATTGATTGTCTACAGCCACGGACTGTCTTTTGCTATGGTTGTGGGGAGAAAAACGTTTACAAACCTCAATGTACCAAGTGTTTGCAGAAGCGGGAAAACCGATTAAGGGATGTCCGTGCGAAGAAGGACGGGCATCCGTGCCAAAATTAAACCATAAAGTCATAATAAACGATGACATACAAACTTTACCTGATGTAACAAATATTCCGGATTTGACTTCAAACTTACTAGATTTACCGATTTTTCCTGAAACGACTAAAACTCATCCATTACAAAGACCATACCATGTACGCTTAGAGGAATACAATAAAGTTAGAGATAGAATTTTTAATCAATCGTCAGGTTTAAGACCAAAAAGATCCTCAGTAAGGATTAGGGACTTTTATAAGCGAAGTAAGCGGTATGGAGGGAAAATCATCTCTTCAATAGTAAACAAGGAGAATGACAGTAGACCTTATGTTAAATTGAAGATATTAGGAAAAAATTACTTTGCTTTATTGGACAGTGGCGCTAATGTTAACGTCATTGGTAGTAAATTATGTTCTGAAATAGTAGAGACTAAACAGTATGTACGAGGTAATGGTAATGTAAAGACAGCGGACGGACAAACTCAACGTGTGTTGGGAACTGTTTTGCTTGAAATTGGTTATGGTTGCCAAAAGGGATCAACTGAATTCTTGTTGATCCCATCTATTACGCAGGATGTTATTTGTGGTATAGATTTTTGGGAGAAGTTTAATATCCAAATTGTGACAATGGAGACTGTTAGTGAAATTATTTGTGAAGAGGACAAAGACAAGATACCGTTGACAGCAACACAAAGTCAACGTCTCAGGGAAATTATAGATTATTTTCCGAATTCAGAACGCGATGGTCTGGGCTGTACTTCTTTATTGGAACACAATATCGATACCGGTGATTCAAGTCCGATTAAGCAGAGATATTACCCAATATCTCCAGCAAGGGAGAAATTATTGTGTGAAGAAATAGACCGAATGTTAAGGTTAGGAGTTATAGAAGAGTGCCCTACATCACCTTGGTCATCTCCTGGCGTGTTGATCGTAAAACCCGGAAAAGTACGTTTTTGCTTGGATAGCCGTAGATTGAATGCTGCAACGACCAAGGACGCTTATCCTATTCCGAACATAGACGGACTAATTTCGAGACTTCCTCCAATTTACTTTATTTCTAAAGTGGATCTAAAAGATGCATTTTGGCAAATTAAATTGGACGAACCCTCAAGACCAAAGACTGCGTTTACAATCCCTAATCGGCCAATGTATCAATTTACAAGAATGCCGTTTGGATTGTGTAACGCCCCACAAACAATGTGTAGACTGATGGACCGAGTCATTCTGTATAATATGAAAACAAACGTATTTGTTTATTTAGATGATCTTCTCATAATATCAAAAGACTACGAGGAATATATGCGACACTTGCAGGAGGTGGCTACTCAATTTCGGAAAGCAAACTTAACAATTAACGTTAAAAAGAGTAGCTTTTGTCTTCGGCAGGTACAGTACCTAGGATACATAGTTGGGGATGAATCGTTAAAAGTAGATCCCGAAAAGGTGCGGGCAATTTCACAGTTTCCCGTTCCAAAGACAGTACGTCAATTACGCCAGTTTCTCGGTATAGCCGGCTGGTATCGTAGGTTTATTGATGATTATGCTACCGTGACGTTTTCAATGACGGAACTGTTATCGAAAAGAAAGTCATTTATATGGACGAATGAGGCACAGAAATCTTTTGAATTGGTAAAAGAGAAGTTAACTTCAGCTCCTGCCTTAGTACATGCCAATTTTAGTAAACCGTTTATTCTTCAATGTGACGCTAGCACATTTGGAATTGGCGCCGTATTGGCTCAACTTGACGACGATGGCAATGAGACGCCTATAGCTTATATGTCACAAAAGCTGAATAAAGCTCAACGAAATTATTCTATAACGGAATTGGAATGCTTAGCAGTAATTTTGGCGATTAAAAAGTTTAGGGCGTATATTGAAGGCCATGAATTTAGGGTTATTACGGACCATGCAAGTCTTAAGTGGCTGATGAATCAAAAAGACCTTTCCGGCCGATTGGCCAGATGGGCTCTCAAGTTACAGGGATATCTTTTTACGATTGAACATAGGAGAGGTAAGGACAATGTTGTGCCGGATGCTTTATCCCGGGCTTTTGAAGATGAAGATTTAAATGTGTCAGAAGTTAACTTGGAAACCATACCATCCATTGACCTTGACTCTAGCGCTTTTGAAAGTATAGAATACTGCCGGTTAAGAAATGAGTTTTCTAAATCTAATCTACCAGATTATCGTGTAATTGATAAATTTATATACAAGCGAACAGATTTTTCAACTGGCGGTTTAGATGAATCTTTAAGTTGGAAATTGTTTGTTCCTGAAGAACTCCGTAAAGATGTAATATACGCAGCGCATGATATACCCAAGGCAGCACATGGTGGCATAGCAAAGACAATTCATCGAATAAGGCATTTCTTTTATTGGCCTAGATTAGTATCTGACGTCAAAGACTATGTCACGAATTGCAACTCCTGTAAAACTTCTAAAGTACCAACTTCATCACTTAAGCCTCCTATGGGTCAGATTGTAAATACAGAAAGGCCTTTACAACGTATATACATAGATCTTATCGGACCATTCCCACGAACCAAAAAGGGAAATATTGGAGTGTTAATTATACTGGATCATTTCACGAAATTCACATTTTTAAAACCCTTAAGGAAATTTGTGACTAAACCTATAGTCGATTATCTTAAAAATGAGATATTTACTTGCTTTGGTGTACCTGGGATCATTGTTTCCGATAATGGTTGTCAGTTTAAATCAAGTGAATTTAGGAACTTAGTTGCTAAATATAGTATTGTACACCAATTTACTGCAGTACATAGCCCACAGTCCAATGCGAGCGAGAGAGTCAATCGTTCAATAAATGAAGCTCTTCGTTCTTATATTCGTAACGATAAACGAGAATGGGATGAATATCTACTAAACATCTGCATGAAACTTAATAATGATGTTCATGAAACCTTCATTAAAATTTTGTGTTCGCTTCATTCGTATTCAGTAAGATGAAATACTATGAAATGAAAGCAGTGAACACTTGATATTTAAGAGACGAATAAGATGAAATTAGTTTATTTGCTTATACAAGAGAACATGAACATCAACAACCATGAAACAGAACAACCATTGAACAAATCTCGAATAAGTTCATGGAAAAACAGTATGATTTAAATGTCAGTGTTGCCAGTTGTAGAAAAATAAAAACAAAAGAAAGTTAAAAAAAAAATAGAAATAACCGTGAGGGGTAAATGCAACAAGTTAAAGAGATACATTAATATTGAAATAAAAACTCAAATTTATTTTTGTTTTCAATATAAATTTTCAATAAAATTAAATATATTTAATTTTATTTTCAAAAACATTTACTAACATTAAAAAATTTTCGGCAATATATTTGTCTTAAACAGAAAAAAGTAGATAGCTAATAAATTAAAAATGCTTAACAATCTACAGATATTATTATAATGAGAACTAAAAAAATGAGATAATTCATGGTTAAAAAAAAAGAGATAAATTCTAGGCAAAAAAGTGTCATATACATCATCCAGCACGATCAACATCCATCGTTTTCATATTATGATGTAAAACATAATTTGTTCGACTAACGCTGTATTCCACCCAATGACGCAACGTTTTTCGCAAAGTAAATTTCTTGCTTTTTTTTATAAAATGTTACATATCGAGCCCTAACAGCGAAAATAACGTAAGCGACATGATTTTCAATTTTCGTTTTTTTAAATAAATGACTTTATTGGCAACACTTGCATCATCTCCTAAAATATCATGGTCACATATTGTACCGTTACGATTTTATAGCAAAAACAATTTTAGTGTAAGCGACAAATTTCATACAAAATTAATATGAAATAAAACAAAAAAAGCTCTCTCCTGTAAAATTTGATTTTTGGCGCTTACATTATTTTCGCTGTTAGGGGTCGATATTATCTACCAAAAAAAACACGTATGGTTAAAAAGCTGTTATGCTACATACAAACGTGACATCGAGACAAACGTGAGCCGTTATTAATTATATTAACTTACATTAATTTTCAAGTTTTTAATATCTTTCGAAAAAAAAACTACCACGTGGTCAGACTCCTAAGACACTTACAAAACTAACAATTAAATTTCTCATAAACTCATTCCTCCTTTTGTTTTTCATCTTTCACCTAAAAATGTGTTTGATTTTTATGAGTTCGTTTCATTTCAGGGCCGTGTACAGTACATTACAAGACAATAAAATCTTGCTATGTTTCAAAGATTTGTATTATTCAAAAATGCAAATGACAAACAAAAAAAAAACATATTTTGCATTTTATTTATTGTTTATATTCTAAATTAAATTACACATGGGTAACGCATGCAAATAATTACATGAATTTACTGAAGTGGCAACATCGCTATTGAGTATTAATAAAAATAAATGAGAGAGAATGAAAACTATGAAACAAAGCCCGTTTCATTGAACAACCTCTGTGTGTTTGCGATATGAAACGAAATGTGTTCATAGCAGCATGAATAAAACAACAGTTTGTTCGGTAATCTCAATTTTATTCGAACACGACTTTCAGTGAATAAGCATTTCAGTATGTTTATGAAAGAAGTTGTTCATGCAGCCCTTTAATATCTACCTAGTGTAAATTGTGCTATCCGCAGTAGTGTACATCAAACAATAGGACGGACACCCTACGAACTACTATTCGGACAGAGTATGATCACACATGGACAGGATTACAAAATTTTACGTAACTTAAAACTTTTGGCGGAAACGGACACGGAAATAGAAAGGCAGGATAGTTTTACTCTTCTTCGTGATTCGATAAGAGGGAAAATTAAAGAGGCGTATGATCGTAATGTAAAATCTTATAACTTGAGATCCCGCAAACGAGAATTCAACATAGGCCAGGTAGTAGTTCGGCGCAACTTTGTACAAAGTTCTTTGGTAGATCGATTTAATGCTAAACTAGCACCTACTGGTGTGAAAGCTGTTGTGAGGAAAAAAATTGGAAACTTGAACTACGAACTTGAGGACGTCAAGGGTGGTCACATTGGTGTATACCATATCAAAGATATGTGGACATAAATTGGAAAAAAAATAAAAAATCCTGGAAATAGTCACCTTTTTCAGTTAAAATTTCTTCAGTGTTTTGATATTTTATCTGCTTTGTGATGGCGACTTGTCAAGATGATATTTTAATCTAAACTATTTGGTTATATTTCTTTATTTTACCAACATTTTATTGTGGCTTTATAAGATTTTAATACTTACAAATATAAGTAATAATTTTTTTTGTATATTCCAATTCAAAAATTGAGTTTTCATTGATTTTTAGTTTTTTTTTAGTTTGTCATGAATTTGAAAATTTTATTCATTTTGAAATTGGTTTCTGAAATAGCAGACGGATTTAGAAAATTTTTAATATTTAAAAGTGTGTAATAATTTTGTTAATTGTACGTGGGCAGATTCGTCATTAGTATTGGTTTCTTTGTGGTTTCATGTTGGTACAGAATCGGAAACTGGTAAGGATATTTGAATTTGTGGATTTAGGCTCGAAAACTAAGTAGTGCGATTATATTTTTTTTATAGAATTTTGGTTGCTCTCATAAGATAGATTGCTAAGGTCATTATAATTGGAAGGACTTCGGATCATAATTAAGATTCAATTTTCCGATAGTTGACAGCAAGTCCATTATTTGGACATCAACTTAAGATCCATTTACCGGAATTCAGCATCAGCAAATCCATTAACCGGGAATAAACGTTTTTAAGAAATTTACCGTGATAAATTCTTGTGTGGAATTACACTATTACATTTTAAAACACTAACTTTAATTTTCAAGTATAAGATCACCCTTGTAATTAGAGAGACCCGTCAAAATTCATTAACTTATTGGACCAAATGCTAAAATATCTTAATTAAATAGCATCCAGCCATAAAAACCATTCTTAAAGTCCTTTTTGGGATAAAAGAGAACAAAATAACGTTCTTAATTTAGTTATATTTCTAAACTTTTTGTTTTAACGTAACGTAACATAAGAGAATACGAGGGAAAAATAACCCTCTTGTGTTAATTAAGTGTTATTTTATTTTTTTTAACGTTTTGTTATTTGGTCACCTATTTTAATGTAAAATTTAGTTTTCAAATAGTTTTTTTTTCTTTCTTTTTTTTTTTTGATTTAAACGCCTTACATTTAGACAGTATACACTAACTTATATATAAGAAACACACAATTTTAAACATAAATATTCCCACAACACACAACCATAACATGATCAATTAAATAAAAACTAAGTAAACAATTAAACAATGTGTGTGGTGAGTGATTTTTGTTAATCACAGAAAGAAAAACTCTCTCTGTGATATCAAGATTCACTCATACATACTTAACCTCTTAACACCAGTAAGGTATATTAATTAGTCCAGTCTACGATAAATTGTCAACCGGCGCCTGCTGACATCGATGGACCATGCCTAAGTAAGTTGAGTTAATTGTTTATTTGCCATATTAAAAATCGTACCTACATTCAATTTGTTTTATGTAATATGAATATTTTGATTAACTGTTCAATATTAAATTTAAAAGAATAATAATACAGCATAAGCAGCATATTGTTGCCATAGTTAATTGTTAATGTTTAATTTGTTTAATTCCATTGAGAAAATTTTCATATTACATAGTAATTGACACCCTACACCCCTTCACCTTATTCCATACTTATGATATAAAATTTCAACCATTTATTTTTTTTATATTGTCCATAACTATTTTTGCAAATCCATCAGTTAGTTTTATAATTAGTTGTCGTTTATTAACATATTAATATTTTCAATGGTGACCGTTATATTGATTTACTAACTTTATTTCCCTTTCACTTATACATTTAACTTTTATTAAATAAATTGTGCTTCAAAATCAGATTTTTAATAATGAAGTGTTGAATTTTCTTATTTTTTTTTAATTGCGAAAGGTGAAGTAGGGTATGAATAGTTAAGCAGGTTTTAAATATTTTTTATTTGGGCTGACAACCATCATTTTAGTAAATGTCAGCATGGTGGGTGGGCATGGAATCAGTGTGGCGACTTCCACCTTGAGCTACACTGCAGTTACCAACCAAATCTACTTTCTATTCTCTTTCTATCAGTTCTTTGTTGGTCATTTATAGATATATTGCTACCTAAAGTAAAGTTTTTGTAGCTGATTCTTAATTTTTTTCTATTAGAAACTTTTATATGGGAACACAACACACCCCCCCCCCCCCCCCCCCCAACGACGAGCACGGCTGATTATAATAGGTAGCCCCGTTCCCATTCCAATTCAATAATGAATCGTTACAACTAAAATGTCTCAAAATCATAAGTTTTAAAATAAAATTATATTTATGAAATTAAAATTGAGTTGGTTTATTCTTCTCGAATAACTTGACGTACTTCATTAATAATATATATTTTGAGATACTAATGAAAATCTGTGTTTTTTGAACACAAAACGTTTGGACGCACACCATGGTAATGACGATTTGCACCGTGCCACCAAATTTTTTCATAAAAATATCTAAAATATTTTATTTTGATTTCCGCGCCTCGTTGAAGTACATTTTGTTTTATTTAATCCTGTTCTCAGAATTTTAATTTTGTAATATTTTTAATACAAAATGCGTCGGGCCACAGAATGTAGTCATTTCGTGATATCGACCCATATGCAAAAAATTGGTAAAAAAAATGGCTTCTTCAAAAGAAAACGAAAACATGTATCTACGATTACTGCTATTATAATCTACAACACCATGATAAAACCACATTTTGAATTTGGCTCAACGATCTAATATATTTGCTGCACAGGAACACGAAAAGAAAGAATTCAAAAACTAAAAAATAAAGGAAGGAAACGTGAAACAAAGATTGGAGATGAATACGCTTAGCTTTGTACAAAAATTGAAAACTGGAAATGCCCTTGAATACCTCTTCGAACAACTATGTTACGTTGGAGAAATACAGCCTTATAGCTTGAGAAATGATAACAACTTCAGGCTACCAAGAACAACCACAACATCTATGCAATGATCACTTCTATATAAAGGGTTACATCTTTACAATATGCTTCCAAATGATATTAAAAATGAAACAAATACAAATGTCTTTAAAAGAAAAATTGTAAATTTTGTTAAGAGAAATTGTGAAAATTGAGATGGTTTTAAATAGCATAATTGTTAATTTTAAAAGTATTCTAAATACTACTTAATAAATAAATAATAATAATTAATTTTCTAATGAACAACGATAAGTATTGCTTTTTTTTTGTATCTCTTCTAGTTTTGGAGATGTGAGGATACCGAATTTATCTGTTTTTACACTCTAAGATGTTGACAGAGGATAAAATTCTTTTTAACTGTTTTGCCTTTGCCGCTTTATACATAGTACATATCGCTCATTTGCTGCAAGACCGGCATAACTCATAAAAATCCATTTCGAGATAAACGCATTTAAAGTTTTTGATTTGTTTTAAAACGAAGACACATTATCTTCAAACTGGGAAAGCATAAAATATATAAAGATGAATTTAATACACAATATAAAGAAAAACAAAGCGAACAATTCTGCATCTCTAGCTCAAAAATTTAATTTTTTGAGTTATGCCGGTCTTGCAGCAAATGAGCGATATATAGAATAGGTTCATTAATATACTTTAGTTATACATATGTAAGCACTTTATACTTACTACTCTCTTATTAATTCCAGAAGGAGCATTCCGAAAACCTTTTATAGCTTGAAATATTCCACCACCAATACAACCCATTGCAAAGGCACCACCACAATCATCAACAATTCGAAACGGACATGGTTCCCTTGCATATTCCTCCATTTTTACTCTACAAAAATTTTGTAGTTACATAATATATTAAAAGAAATTGTTTTAAGTACAACAAAATATTAAACCAACGCACTTTTCAAAAAATAAAATGCAATATATCCAAATTAAATAATATTATAATTTGTGATAATATATAACCCACAATGTTATCTTAAATGTGCTTGAACATAAAAAACACAAACTTCTTATTGTCCTCTTACGCAGGGTTGTCAGATCGATTTTGACCTTTTTCGCCAAATTCAATGTCAAAAATCGCCAAAATCGCCAAAGCCTTTATTTTTACCTTTTTGACAATAAAATATAGATAATTTAAATTATTAAAAATATTTTTTATAAATCTTATAAAATAAATTTTATTCCAAGTCGCTAAAATCCGCCAAAAATTTAAAAAAAGTCGCCATAATATATATTCTGTTTAGTTTTTATTTAGAAGCAAGTAAAAATGATTAGTGAAGACAAAAAAGGAAATTGCACTATTAAATAATTAATAGTAGTCAACTAAAAGCAGCAAAGAAAGAATTTTTGTGGTTAGTTTTAAACAAATATTGGATTTATGTATGTATGAAGTTGAAGTTTTACTATATATCTACACTTCAGCGCCAAAACTCTCTTTGATCTTCTTTTTTGAAATACATTGTAAGTGAATTAAATTTTTTCAACGAAGGTACAAAAGAAGTGCATCATGTAGTATTAACATTCATATACAGTAGACGCTCGCTTATATGATTAATTTAGACAGGGCCTGTTCACTAAATGGAAAAGTTCACATAATCGAGACAATATAAAATAAGTATTTCAAATCAATTTTAATATGTGTACATACCTAACCTATATTAAGTTTTTATTTTATATTAGTTTGTTAATAATAAATGCACATGAAAGTAGTCGGTTATATTTTTTTTTTGCTTTAAAAGATTTATGTAATGCCTTGTCCCTGCATTTTCACAATGCCAAATATCATTATCAGATATATTATTTTCACTCCAAGCAATAACTTTACAAACGCCAACCATCTTATAAATTTTCTTTTGCATTCGTATAAACACATTTACTAGCTTTTTTTTGGGGAAGAACAGATTTATAATAAAGAGTGTTTTTTATAGAGTGACACAAGTTTAAATCATAATAAAAAACGAAAATATATTTTTAATATCAATTAAACGGGCTTTATTGGAAAGAAAATTTTATGAACTTGAAATATGATTCCTGTCATGTGGCTGGCGTGTAGAAGGTGCCAATTTTCAACAACTTTTCTCATTTTGATCATCATCGTTTTTGAAGACATGTGGGCCAATGACTCCGCCAGCCCATAAAGCGCACCAAACAGTAATATTTGCGGATTTAATGGTCTTTCGACAAAAGCTTGTAGATTCTACTCACTCCAAATGCGTCAATTCTGCTTATTTAGTGCTGGTTCACACAGGTCAAGTTTGACTCTTCAAGTCTCGAGCTTTTAGGAGAGAGGGGTAAAGAGAATGGAAAGGGGTACATACTTGACCGTACCAGTCAGTTTTGTATTTTTCTTTTCTTTTTTCATCCGTAATATAATAAAAAGCTACAAAGTTGAAGGAAAAGAAAACAAAAATTAATTTTGTGCATGAACGTGAACGCAAGTTCAAAAGAAAATTTAAATAAAACTGTTCAAGTAAACTTGACCTGTGTGAACCAGCACTAACTTACCCATTCAACCAGATATTGGCTTAGTCGGAAAATACAATTTTGAGTGGAGATTCAAAATCAATATCAATTTATGCTTCAGCCCATTCGCCGAATTATTTGATTAAAAATGTCAAATATTTGCGCGTTGCTCGATAAGCCGATTCATAATGAAATTTCAAAGCAAACTAAACAAAAAGCAACTATCAGCTGTTAAATGGGTGCTCAAATATGGCAGTGATGCCAACTCAAAGTTGTGTTACTTAAAAAAAAACACCCTTTACAACAAATAGTTTCAAAAAAATCAACGGTTGCAAGTTGTTCATAAAGCAGAGATAGGTCGTGTTCACTCTTTAGAACCTCATGTGTAAAAATTTTGTTGTTCACTATTCTGGCTGTTCATATAACTGGGTATTCATATAACCGAGCGTCTACTGTAATTTATAACTCGTAACAACGCGTCAAGAACTGCATTCTACTTAGAAGGAGAGTTTTAGTGAAGTTCATTATTGAAAATACATTTTTAGCACAGTCATTACTAGTTGGATTTAGCACCATATAATGAACAGCCAAAGCAAGTTCTTTAAAATGGTACATACCTGGCGTGTCCTTATAGCATAAGCTTTTGGCCAAAACTGATTTAAATAAGATGAAGTATCATCCAATTACAAACGGTCATTTTGTCCATTGTGTTTTATAAACATCCAAAAGTACGTTACGATTCATTAATATCTTTAATAACAACGAATTTGGTTGTGATAATAATTTGCCACATTTTATAATGGAGAAATGTTCGTAAACTTGAAATCGCTATATTCATGCTTTATTAATTCTTTTTTAAATATGAAAAACAATTTTCTCCTGGATTTTCAATATATTCATCAGCCATTTCAACATAACATAATTTAGTTTCAAATACATACTGATTAGGCTTTTGCACTAAGTACATTTAAATTCAAAAACATTTGCTTTTTTAAAAATTCTCAGAGTAAAGCTAAGTACAAAAGGGAATCAAAGCAAATAAATTCAAAACAAAAAAAAACAAATAAAAGAAATTATTCTCTTTATACGCTCAGAGTTCTTGTATTTACTCATTCTTACTCACTATAAATAAATTACAGTAAACATTTTTTTTGCTAATGTTCTGTAAGTACTTTGCAAGATTCTTATTTTACAATGTGGGTATTTTAAGCATTAAATGCAAGCAATGGTTATTGCTTTTTAATTTGTCTTATTTGCAGATTATTACTAATTATTAAAATAAAAACTATTACTTTGTGTTACCGTTATTTATATTTTGTCTCTTTTGGTAATTTTTATAGTTTTAATACAGTATAAAATAAAAATAAAAATAAAAATTTTTCTAGTTTTGATTTAAGTCTTTGTCTTCTCCTGTAAAATTTTTCCAACGCAACTTATGGCTTTTGTAAATTTAAATGACGATATGTAGGTAAATATTTTTACGGAAATTCTCTTGGTTTTTATTTTTAGCATTAATTTAGCAGTTAATTTTATGGAATATACATATGTATGTACATACGTATCTAGGTATACCTATATAACTATTGCTATGTTGATAATTTGATCATAACATCAAATTAAACAAAAGCGAAATTTCATACAAACAAAATAAAACTTACAAAAATACTCAAGTATTTTAGTAAATGGTTTAAGAACTTCTTGTCTTAAGTCCAAACATGTGCATGTTCTTGTTTTTATTTTGCTTACTTCTTACCATGCTTAAGACTTGCTTTATTTATTTTTTTCAAAAACAATAAACACAATGTTTGTTTCTTATAAAAGAGAACAGCAATTGTCTCTCTAAAGAGAAGGTACAATAAAACAAATACACGAAAAAAAGGGAATGTGTTTAAGTATTTGTTTTTTGTACTTTTGCAACAGCCTAATACTGATCATAAAAGCCTAAAATGTCATACATAAAAATACTTGAATAAAAATAATATAATTTTTTTGTATTGAATTTAACGAGTTTTAAAATAAATGCATGGCTCACCAAAAATAGCCAACTATTTTAAAATATCGCCAAAAAATCGCCATGTCGCCAAATCAAAAATTAGGTCGCCAATCAAGTTTGAAAATCGCCACGTTTGGCGAGAAATCGCCACATCTGACAACCCTGCTCTTACGCACAAGTCTAATGCTGTCCACAGACGAGGCAACATTAATAAAAACATGGGCATGTTTCACTTTATGTTGCTACGTGTATAGTAAGCCCTACAAGAAGACTACCGGCTATTTTACTGCCCGTCTATAACTGACATGGTTTGATGTTATAACTTGATGTTATAAAAGCGTTGTTAAAACATTTGCATTAACAACCGTGTTATAACATGAGAAAACTACTAACATGATGAGTCTATACCTAACACTAACATCATATTAGTGTTAAAGTTAAGCATTTTATGTCAGTTGTAGACTGCATGTTAGTAAGTAAGTAAATCTTTATTGAGTCTTTTGAAACACATGTTTAGATACAAAGCGACAGTATCATAAAAATTAATGCTCTTAGAACTATATTTGTATTGTTCTAATATACAATGAAGGATATAAGCTACGCGCTCAACAGGAATAAGTTGTGTATAAAAGTATATTATATTGTTAAAAGTATTTAACAGTAATGTTTGCTCGCGACATTAACAGTGACTGACAGAGTCAAATCTGTTAAAAATAAATAAAACACTTAAAAACTAATTAACACTTATACTAGCTAACAAAACACTATCTGATAGTGTCTTACTATGAGAACATCACAGATTAAGCGAGTATGTCGACATGTATTAAAAATTACAAGTAAACATTTAGAATTATAAAATATATAAATTTAAATTTCACGTAAATAAATACAATCACAATTAAAAACAGGTTCAAAATATCACATGCGTATTTTCAGCCCCTATGTGAGCCAGGAGTGGACTCGGTAAAAAACCCAGGTAGATGTATTGCGGTTGTGGGAGCCTCGTGCAGGATACCAATAGGAGATAAATAACCAGAAGAGGTCCAATTAACATTCTTTTCATACTCAAATATATCGTTTAAGAGGTTGTTGTCATGGGATTCAAGATTATTCACAAATCGCCTTTGTAAAGAAAGCGCATATGAACAAAATGGGGCCAATGAACCCCTGCTGTAGATTGTAGCATTTGAATGTCTTTTGTTATATGATGAGAAATTCATATTGACACATTTCCTTACTATCGTCCTCTCAAAAACTTCAAACTGCATGTTACTAGCAAGGTATATTTACACAAGGTAAACTCGTTGGCCCATATGTTTTCAGCTGTTTACCCCATTTGGAACCCTAGTGTCAAAAGTTATTTATGTTGGTTCCTTGTGTTTGTTTACATACTTATGGTTAGTGCGCGCCATTTTGAATTAAAAAAGTGTAAAATTGTGAAAAACATTTTATTTTTGTGAAATTTTAATTCTTGTGATTACTAAGCAAAAAAAAATACATTTAAATGCATTATTTTTTGCAATAATACTTTATTTTTATGCTTGAGAATGCACAATATATTAAAAATTGTTTCAGCTTATTATTCTGAACTGCACGTGTTGTTTTTTTTTCAATTTGTGTTTTTATTTTAAAGGCACATTGTTGCGATTTTTTGACACCATGGTTCCAAATACAAAAACAATTTGGCGTGTTGTTATTGTCTTGTTGTACTTGTTGTAGCAACGAGTTTACCTTGTGTAAATATACCTTGTTTTACTAGTTATATGACCGGTAGTGTAAACCGATATATTGGTTAAAGTTTCTGCCTGTCTATACCAGAGATAATTATTGCGACATATATTGCAGTAAATGTCAAAATTATGTAATCTCTAATGTAGACTGCAATTGTTTGTACATATTTATTGCCGGTAATTTATGTTGCAATAATTGTTAGTCCATTTTCGTTGACAATTATTGCTAACGTAAAACGTCAAATTTGGATGTCAATTGAAAAAAGCAGCAAAAAAAAAAAAATATAGAAACAAATTGTGGGAGAAAAAAATTGAATTTGTGAAATGGAAACAAATTATTATTAGTAAAAGAATTAAATAAAAGAATTAATTAAACAAATAGAAACTGGGGATTATTTCCTTCCGAAGGTTACTTTTATATTATATTCAAAGGAAATACAATATAATAGTCTGGTAGTGTATAAAGTCATTTCTGAAAAATTGTAGGAATAGAACTATTACAAAAAAGCTTTATAATGCTATGTTCACATTTGGGTTTTTAAACGCGTTTAAGCAAAATGTTGATTTAGCTAATCAAAGCCCTTCACATTACATTTGAGATGATTGAGATGACAGATGATTAAGAAAAAACACACACACACACAAACAACAAGCAAACTTAAATTTCTTTAAAGTATTAAAAATGTATAAAAACACTTTTATAAAGTTATCAGAAGATTATTTTAATAATTTTAATGATGTAATTGTGAAAATTTATGAATTATTTAAGAAAAAAAAAAAAATAAAAACATTAAGCAGAAATCTTGGCCGGTTGTACACGGTTGTTGGCGATTCTACATTTGAGGTATGTTCAGTGGATTCTATGTGGTTTATGAAGTGATTTAGTTGTAATCATGTCAATTTGAAGTGATTAACAAATCACTTCAATGTATGGGGAATCATCTCGATTTTGAAGTGATTAGAGCTTAATCACGTTCGAGCTGCTTAAACGCGCTTAAGAACCCAAGTGTGAACATAGTATAAAATACATAACTGAAATTTAGCTCATAGAATAAATTCGAAAAATTAAAAATGTTGAATTAATTAAACACTAAAATAAAATACCAAGAATTATTTTTATTAAACCACACCACAATAGTGGAGAGGGTATTATGCATTTGTGCTGATGTGTTATACGGCTTAAAATATTGGTCCTAGACTCACCTTAAAGTATACCGGTCGTCTTAGAATCACTTTCTGAGTCGAACTAACGATGTCCATCCGGCTGGCTGGCTGTCCATGTAACCTTGTGCGCAAAGTACAGGTCGCAATTTTGGAGATAATTTGATGAAATTTGGGTCATAGGTTCTTATTGACACAAGAACCAAGCCAATTGAAAATGGGCCGAATCGTAGGACCAGGAGGGAAGTTATGGGGAAATTTCTTCCTCTCAGAAACTATCAAACCGATTTCAATGAATGTCAATAATGACGGCAATAAATATATACAATACGATAATAAAACCGCATTTTGAGTTCGGATCAACAATAATATATACATGCTGCAGTGAATATCAATTAAATAGATTACAAAAGTTACAAAATAAAGCAATGCGGACTATTTTAAAATGCAACAGATATACTTCAATAAGAGCTATGCTTAACACACTTAAATGATTAAATATCGAACAGCGACTTGAATTCAATACTCTGAGTTTTATACATAAACTTAAACATGGTAACGCTCCAGAATATCTATGCGAGAAAATCAAATATGTCAGTGAAGTACAACCATATCAACTGCGAAATGCTGAAGACTTCAGGTTAAAAAGGGCAAATACGACAACAATGCAAAGATCATTATTTTATAAAGGACTTCAATTATTCAATACACTTACAAATGACATTAAGACAGAACAAAATTATAATATATTTAAAAGAAATGTGTAAATTTTATTAAAAATAATAATATATAATTAATATGATTTTAAGTATTAAATATGTTGAATTTTAGAGAGAACTTAAAGTATTATAAATACTAATAATAAATAAATAAATGAAATGAAATGAAATTTAAAACATAGAACCATATCTATATTGACACAAAATGTATGCATTTTTAAAAAAATAGGACGACGAGGGGAGATAGGTGCAATTTCTGCCTCTCAAACCGATTTTAATGAAATTTAAAACATAGATAGATCCATATCTATAGGGACACATTAGCTATACAGTTTTTCAAAAATTTCTGCCTCTCACAAACTTTCAAACCGATTTTCATGAAATCGGCGTTACACACATCAGCACAAATGCATAATACCCTCTCCACTATTGTGGTGTGGGTATAAAAAGACCTCAAGCTTAATCAAATTAATTTAAATTTAAATAATAAAGTCGAATAAGAAAGCATTTATATTAATACAAATAGTTTTTTCAAGATAGCGCCAGTTTTTACACTGCACCTTCTTCCTTGATTTTTTTTCAAATTATGAGTAAACATAAATACGTTTTCCTATGCCTTTAACATAAGCTGAGCAATAAGAAATAATTCTCTGTTATTCTGCCGACGTTATTGCCAACTTGTTGAGATATTTATCTTTAGTGTAGACCTAGGGTAAGAGCAAAATGAAAAACTAACCGAAACTCTTGTGTACAGGGCTACCGTTGGAAATTTTCGAAAAGGGTCACAAAAAAGGGATTTTCCAGAAAAAGGGATAAAACAGGGTATTTCAATTAAAAAAGGGTCAAGTTTTTTATAAGTAGTATTTCCCATTTTAAAGAAAATAATAAGACCAAGTTTTTTATTTACGAACAAAAAATATTTGTTTTAGGTAGAAAGTGCTGACAGAAAGTTTATTATAGCTAATTTTGTAATGCTTTTTATGTTATATTCCGACGTTTTCTTTTTTTTTACCGATTTCAAATAAATTTTATGGTTTGTTTCCAATTTTGCATTGTCCCGAATTTAATGGCGATTTCTTTTCTGAAAACAATATGCTACAGTATATACATGTAACATTTTCTAATGTTACCTATAATCACTGGAAGTGTTACATGTTGTGCAATTTTAATAGAACACAATTAGCTGCTTTTATTTACAACTATTACACTTTCATAATTAATGTACTTCATGAGCGATTTTTAATGCTATTTAAGCGGTTTCTGAACGCAATTATGGCTTGAAAACAAATATTGACATCACTAATGGCTTAGAAAAATTTAAACGATTATAATATAAATAGACTTTTTTTGATTTTAATGTGTAAATATATTTATATTTTCTTTTAAAATAATTTGTTTTACAAAATTATGAGCTGTATGAGTTATGACAAGCAAAATAAAACATTGGTTGTACAAACAAAGTAGTAAGTACCAAAGTTGTAAGACAGGGCAGTACGAACACCTTAAGTAAAAGTAAGGGTAAAACATGCAACATGTTTTGCATGTTTTTTATCAACATATTCACAAAAGAACTTGAAAATTTTTCCCACAGTTGTATTTTATGTACAAACGAACACAAAAATGTAGAACATGTAACATTAATGCAACATTTTTCTCAGAAAAGAAATCGCCATAAGCCATATTCGCGTTATAAGCGATTTTTTCCTGTAAGTTTTCTAATTCCTTAAATCTTTTACGATTTTTAATAAAAATAAGGCATTGCTATCATACCGCTGCTACCAAATTTTTGGGAATTATCTCTAATTTGGCAATTTTTACCGAACTTTTTCCATTCCTTTTAGGTTTAGGGACTTTTAACCAATTTTATCGCTTGTTTAAAATATAAAAAATTTTCGCTAAAAGTTGCAAACTTTGAATTTTTAAATTTTTACGTAGCTTTGTTGCTCTTTGAGGCAATCGTCGCCGTTTTAAAAATAGCCCCATATATTTATAAACCGAAGTTACTTAATTTACAGGGCACTTTCAACACTGTCGATTTATACGCGGCAATAGTTCAATACCCAATGCGATTAGAAAGGGTGAATTTTTTAGAATAAAACATGCTACCCTTTTGGAGAAAAAAAATATTTTTAAGAAACGAACACTAAATCGCATTTTTAAATAAAATTTCACTTTTTTTGTTGAAAAGAAAATAAGTTATTTAATTAATAAAAAGAATCTTTATATAAATCGGCTAAGGCAAAACAGTTAAGAACACTTTCCTCCTCTGTATGCCAACCGATTTGAACAAAATATACACCATTTGAAAGGTATTTAATCACACAATATTTATTTTATTAAAATCTGTTCAATAATTTTAGAGTTATAAGCGTTCAAATTTGCTACTAACACATATGTATGCAAAACACACATAAATTTTTTTCCCCCAATTCCCTACTAGCATTTGGAAGATTGTTTTATCAAAAATCACCAAACTGAGTCTTTCTCGAGTACTTTTGATGATTAAAAACTGATTAATCACTTGCGCGTTTGAAAAAAGACTCAAAAATGATTCGTTCTTATGCTTAATAAGTAATTTATTGAAAATCCAATAACAAAATGTACAGCAATCGAAAATGGATCATACAGGTGTTTGAAATATGACTGTTTTGAAGTTATTTATGAATAATATTTTGATCATCTAGATGATGAAAAACTGATTTTTATTTGTAAAAGTAGCTAGCTTTGAAGCAAGTGTAAAATATTAGAATATTGTAAATTTATTAATAATATTAATGTCAGTGATCTCGTGGTGTAAACTTTACGTTTTAAGTTATAATTTTTAAAACATTAAATAAAATTTAATATATTATAAATACATATTCAAATTAAATTCTGTAAAGGTAAAATTTTGTAAAAAGTGATTTTGAAATAAAAAAAAGTAATGTCAGCCAAAAAAATAAAAAGATTGGAAGCCGACAAATTAATATCGCCAACATACCAGCAAACTTATTCTCAGGACAATCTAAAAAACAATGGAAGTTCTTTAAGTGATGATATTTTATATAATTCTGATAGTGGAAGTGAAGAGAATTCTTTTAATGATTCTGATAGTGAAAGTGAAGAAAATTATATGGAAAGTGAAGACGATGAATTTAATTTGTGCGATGAACTGGCTAAATGGGCTATTCAATTTCAAATAAGCTTTGCTGCAATTAATGCACTTTTATTGGTGTTATTGAAATGTAGCATTAAAGTCCCAAAAGATGCTCGTACCCTTTTAAAAACGCCTAGTTCTGTTATTGAACGAAAAGTGGGTGAAGGCACATACATTCATTATGGATTAAAGAACGGTTTAACTGATTTTTTGGTAAGCAATGACTATGAAGGACCAGCACAATTTATAAGAGCCGCTGTTCGCAAAGTATTTTCCGATGAATTAGCGTCTTTATTCAGCTGGAAAGGGACAAGTATTAAGCCGAGTGCGGAAAAAGTTTACCTTATAACAATTATTAAAGGTAGGTACATGTTGTTTGTATTTCGATAATTCCCTTGCAAGTTTAATTGTCCAAAAATAAAATAAATTAATATTAATATTTTTTTTAGCTATTTCTCATCATAAATTCAAATGCACAGATAAGGACATGAACGCTGTGCTACAAAAGCATTTTGTACATGCTAAGGACAGGGTGAATAAAAGAAAACATACAAATTAATAATTCTTCGTAAAGTTCGTTTTTTATATAAACTTATTTTAATTTTTATATATATTGTTATCATTGTTGTTTTTGTTATTATTGTTATAGTTGTTATTGTTATTAGTGTTATTATTGTTGTTATTGTTATTATTGTTATTGTTGTTACTGTTATTATTGTTATTATTGTTATTATTGTTGTTATTGTTGTTATTAATTATTATAATTATTATTGTAATTTAATAATAATTGAGTTTAAATAATTTAAATAAACTAAATTAATTAATAATTTAAATCGAAAAATATTTATTTTTGTAATCTATTACAAATATGACTGAAAAATAGTCAGAAAAGACTCGAAAGCGATCAGAAATTCGACTAAAAAACGACTCATAAATCATTCGAAAACGATTAGAATTAGGACTGAGTAATGAGTCGAAAAAGACTATAAAACGAGCATAATACGACTAAAAAATGAGTCGAAAAAGACTCTTCGACGATCAAAAATAAGACTAAAAAATGAGTCGAAAAAGACTCGCAAATAATCAGAAATATGACTAAAAAATGACTCGAAAAAGACTCGCAAATAATTAAAAATATGAGTCATAAATGATTCGAAACTGATCAAAATAGCGGGTAGTAAAAGACTCATGAAGAAGAGTCCCGGGTAGGGTACCATTTCCTCCCGAGAAAACAATCATTTATGATCAGAAAATGAGCTCATATATGCTTATTTTAATCGTGCAGAGGAGTCATAAATGACTCGAATATGATTATTATTTTCATAAAATGCTTGCAGGGTTATACAAAGTTTTTTCTATCAAAAATATCAAAAATAAAATATTTGTATTCATAAAAAATATTTGTATGTTATATGTATACACATAGTTCACATTTAAAAGCTTAATCTTGAGCTTTCCCTATGTTGAGGGTGAGTGCTGTAACATATTTGTGCGTTATAGAGATCATTTTTGTTCCTGTTTTAAAATACTCCTACCAAACTTATCTTGAGCTTTCCCTATATTGAGGCTGAGTGCTGTGGCATATTTGTGCGTTATAGATCTTTCCCTTTGTTGAGGGTGAGTCTCTTATCATATGTAATTAAAAAATAGTGCTGTGACGTATTTGTACATTTTGGTGAGTGTTTGTATTCAATGGTTTTGTATCTAGATGGTATCAAATGGTTTTGTATGATCCTTTTTTAAGAAATAGTTGCATTTGATATACACATAGTGCCGAATTCGGATTTCAAAGACTCCCACCAAACTAATCTTGAGCTTTCCCTATATTGAGGCTGAGTGCTGTGACATATTTGTGCGTTATAGATCTTTCTTTTTGTTGAGGGTGAGTCTCTTATCATATGTAATTAAAAAATAGTGCTGTGACGTATTTGTACATTTTGGTTTTGTATCTAGATGGTATCAAATGGTTTTGTATGATCCTTTTTTAAGAAATAGTTGCATTTGATATACACATAGTGCCGAATTCGGATTTCAAAGACTCCTACCAAACTAATCTTGAGCTTTCCCTATATTGAGGCTGAGTGCTGTGACATATTTGTGCGTTATAGATCTTTCCCTTTGTTGAGGGTGAGTCTCTTATCATATGTAATTAAAAAATAGTGCTGTGACGTATTTGTACATTTTGGTGAGTGTTTGTATTCAATGGTTTTGTATCTAGATGGTATCAAATGGTTTTGTATGATCCTTTTTTAAGAAATAGTTGCATTTGATATACACATAGTGCCGAATTCGGATTTAAAAGACTCCTATCAAACTAATCTTGAGCTTTCCCTATATTGAGGCTGAGTGCTGTGACATACATATTTGTGCGATATAGAGCTTTTCCTTTGTTGAGAGTGAGTCTCATATCATATGCAATAAAAAATAGTGCTGTGACGTATTTGTACATTTTGGTGAGTGTTTGTATTCAATGGTTTTGTATCTAGATGGTATCAAATGGTTTTGTATACTCCTTTTTTAAGAAATAGTTGCATTTGATATACAGATAGTTCCTAATTCGGATTTAAAAGACTACCGAACTAAGTTTGCGGTTTTTAATTTCCATTAATTGGTGCGTATTTGTGTTCAAATGGCAGTCATGATCGAATAATTTTTAGAATCGAAATTCTATTTCGACTACGACTACCAGAATGTCCTGACGTCCTGTTTTTGCTTACAGAAATAACAAAACCAATTACAAAGAGTTTCTTCTATCAATTAAAAAAATTAAAGTTAAGGTGAGATATTAAGTGCAGTGCACTTTCAACTCTCGATTGAATTTTTGAATTTCTTATTAATTGGCGAGTGTATGTATTGCTAATTTATTCAATAATAATAATACCATGTCACAAAATGGTTTTTTATGAATATTTCTTTTTAAGGGACGTTATTTGTTTTTACTTATTGAGTATGCCTCGGCGTCGTACATTAACTGGTCGAACCGAGCGACAACAAAACAGGAATCATCATATTCTGCGAAATACTACAAGTAACAATAATTCAAATGCACGTAGAAATAGAGGTAACAACATGGATAATCTGCAAAATGAAATTAACTTCGATATATTTCCGGACAATTATAGATGTGCTTTGAGCATTATTCCGAGGAATTTTGTTAGTTATAATTGTGGACCAATGGATTTCAAATGTCGTTTTTGTAATGCTAAACATTTTCATTCTGAAATCACTCAAAATTATTTAACTTCTTTCACATTATGTTGCCATAAAGGAAAAGTTTCTTTATTACCTTTGTCCGAAAATAATTTTTTTAATAATTTGTTCAATCAATTGAATTCAAATAATTCTCTTGAAAAGCGTAAATCAAAGACCTTCTTTCAAAATATTCGTTCTTATAATTCAGCATTTGCTATGGTTAGTTCTGAAGCAAAAATTGATACAAATTCTATGCAGGGTGTCTATCATTTTAAAATTCATGATGTGTTTTATCATCGTGCAGGTGCTTTGGTAACTGAGCATGGTAGGATTCCATGCTATGCGCAGCTGTACTTTTATGATGTTGACACAGCAGTTAATTAAAGGTTACGTGAAAATGCAAATATGGATTGTGATAACCAATTAATGCGTGAAATCGCTATTGAGTTAGATAGAGTAAATCCATTTGTTCAATCTTTTAAATCGATGCGTGAATTTTCCAATAGAGCTGTTAACATTTATAAGGAGGTGTCCATGGTTATTAAGGTTAACCGAAATTTAGATATTAGAAGATTTAATGATGCTATTCAAACAGATGTTGCGGTTATTTTTAGTACCACAGATGGATAACCACCTTTCGAAAGAAATATTGTTGCGTTCAATAAAGTTCAAAAGCATTTCTGTTTTAGATAGTTCATTAGACCCTTTGGCATATCCTATTTTATTTCCTAATGGCGATACTGGATGGCATAATAATATAAGTCATAACATAGCAAGTACTTCAAATGCTGTTGTGCCCAGAAATCGAGTTACAATGCTACAATATGTTGCATATCGACTTGCTGTTAGAGATAATTTTAGTTATTTACATCATTGCCAAAAACTGTTTTTGCAGTGGATTGTTGACGTTTATGTACGAATTGAGGGCTCACGTTTACACTTTATTAAACAAAACCAATCAAATTTAAAATCTGAATTGTATAATAATCTGACTGATTATCTAAATTTGAATCCTAATTTAAATGAAGATGTTTCAAATGTTGGACGTCCAATTGTTCTTCAATCATCCTTTATTGGCTCTCCACGTAACATGTACCAAAACTATTTAGATGCTATGTGTATAGTCCAGCATTATGATAAACCAAGTTTATTTATAACGATGACATGTAACCCCAATTGGCCTGAAATTGTGAATAACATTCATAATAATTTAAAATTTTAGACCTGATATAATTGTTCGAGTTTTTAAATCTAAATTAAAAGAACTATTGAAATGCATAATAACAAAAGAAATTTTTGGTCATGTTATTGCATTAATTTATACTATAGAATTTCAAAAGCGCGGTTTACCACACGCACATATTTTGATTTCGTTGTCTGAAAATTACAAAATTGTTACAACTGCAGAAATTGATAAGACTGTTTTCTGTGTTTTCCAATATAAAAACTCATCCAATGTTATATGATTACGTTAAGAAACATATGATGCATGGTCCATGTGGTTCATTAAATACTAATGCGGTTTGTATGAGAGATGGAATATGTTCAAAGGGTTTTCCCAAAGAATTTTCTAAAGAAACGCATGAAGCAGTAAACGGTTATCCGGTTTACATGAGACGTGATAATGATAGAACCGTAGATGTTCGAGGTAAAACACATAACAATAGATATGTTGTTCCGTATAATCCATATCTTCTTACCAAATTTAACTGTCACATCAACGTTGAAGTTTGTACTACTGTTAGAAGTATAAAATACATTTATAAATATGTATATAAAGGGTATGATAGCGCAAGCATTGAACTGAATGGTGCTAATGACACAAACACAAATACTTCAATTGATGAAGTTAAAAATTTTGTAAGTGGACGTTATGTGGGATCTACCGAAGCTGCATGGCGTTTATTTGAATATGAAATGCACTATCAGTCTCATACAATTTATAGGTTAGATAAACATTTACCAAAATGGCAAAATGTTGTGTTTAGACCTGGGCAAGAACAGAACGCAGTTAATAACATTAGAAATACTAAGTTATTAGCATTTTTTCAACTAAATAGAGAAGATGCAAATGCTTATCAATATCTTTATAGCGAAATTCCCGTTCATTATGTATGGCTTAAAAATGGAAAAAAACGATCATATGTTGTATCTCCTAAAAATATAGAACTTTTCCATTTAAGAATATTGTTGTTACATGTTTATGGTCCAAAGTGCTTCGAAGACCTTAAAAGTTATAATGGTATTGTTCATAACACGTTTGTAGAAGCATGCCATGCAAGAGGTATAGCTTCCGACGACAATGAATGGAAGCAATGTTTGGAGGAAGCAAAAAATTTTCAATCACCAAAACAAATGAGGGAATTATTCGCAACAATATGTGCATTAAATATGCCCACTAACGCGTTATTATTGTGGAATGAATTTAAGACATATTTAAGTGAAGATTTTGCAAGGTCTTATGACCAAGCCAATTGAAAATGGGCCGAATCGTAGGACCAGGAGGGAAGTTATGGGGAAATTTCTTCCTCTCAGAAACTATCAAACCGATTTCAATGAATGTCAATAATGACGGCAATAAATATATACAATACGATAATAAAACCGCATTTTGAGTTCGGATCAACAATAATATATACATGCTGCAGTGAATATCAATTAAATAGATTACAAAAGTTACAAAATAAAGCAATGCGGACTATTTTAAAATGCAACAGATATACTTCAATAAGAGCTATGCTTAACACACTTAAATGATTAAATATCGAACAGCGACTTGAATTCAATACTCTGAGTTTTATACATAAACTTAAACATGGTAACGCTCCAGAATATCTATGCGAGCAAATCAAATATGTCGGTGAAGTACAACCATATCAACTGCGAAATGCTGAAGACTTCAGGTTAAAAAGGGCAAATACGACAACAATGCAAAGATCATTATTTTATAAAGTACTTCAATTATTCAATACACTTACAAATGACATTAAGACAGAACAAAATTATAATATATTTAAAAGAAATGTGTAAATTTTATTAAAAATAATAATATATAATTAATATGATTTTAAGTATTAAATATGTTGAATTTTAGAGAGAACTTAAAGTATTATAAATACTAATAATAAATAAATAAATGATATGAAATGAAATTTAAAACATAGAACCATATCTATATTGACACAAAATGTATGCATTTTTAAAAAAATAGGACGACGAGGGGAGATAGGTGCAATTTCTGCCTCTCAAACCGATTTTAATGAAATTTAAAACATAGATAGATCCATATCTATAGGGACACATTAGCTATACAGTTTTTCAAAAATTTCTGCCTCTCACAAACTTTCAAACCGATTTTCATGAAATCGGCGTTACACACATCAGCACAAATGCATAATACCCTCTCCACTATTGTGGTGTGGGTATAAAAAGACCTCAAGCTTAATCAAATTAATTTAAATTTAAATAATAAAGTCGAATAAGAAAGCATTTATATTAATACAAATAGTTTTTTCAAGATAGCGCCAGTTTTTACACTGTACCTTCTTCCTTGATTTTTTTTCAAATTATGAGTAAACATAAATACGTTTTCCTATGCCTTTAACATAAGCTGAGCAATAAGAAATAATTCTCTGTTATTCTGCCGACGTTATTGCCAACTTGTTGAGATATTTATCTTTAGTGTAGACCTAGGGTAAGAGCAAAATGAAAAACTAACCGAAACTCTTGTGTATAGGGCTACCGTTGGAAATTTTCGAAAAGGGTCACAAAAAAAGGGATTTTCCAGAAAAAGGGATAAAACAGGGTATTTCAATTAAAAAAGGGTCAAGTTTTTTATAAGTAGTATTTCCCATTTTAAAGAAAATAATAAGACCAAGTTTTTTATTTACGAACAAAAAATATTTGTTTTAGGTAGAAAGTGCTGACAGAAAGTTTATTATAGCTAATTTTTTAATGCTTTTTATGTTATATTCCGACGTTTTCTTTTTTTTACCGATTTCAAATAAATTTTATGGTTTGTTTCCAATTTTGCAATTGTCCCGAATTTAAGCCATATTCGCGTTATAAGCGATTTTTTCCTGTAAGTTTTCTAATTCCTTAAATCTTTTACGATTTTTAATAAAAATAAGGCTTTGCTATCATACCGCTGCTACCAAATTTTTGGGAATTATCTCTAATTTGGCAATTTTTACCGAACTTTTTCCATTCCTTTTAGGTTTAGGGACTTTTAACCAATTTTATCGCTTGTTTAAAATATAAAAAATTTTCGCTAAAAGTTGCAAACTTTGAATTTTTAAATTTTTACGTAGCTTTGTTGCTCTTTGAGGCAATCGTCGCCGTTTTAAAAATAGCCCCATATATTTATAAACCGAAGTTACTTAATTTACAGGGCACTTTCAACACTGTCGATTTATACGCGGCAATAGTTCAATACCCAATGCGATTAGAAAGGGTGAATTTTTTAGAATAAAACATGCTACCCTTTTGGAGAAAAAAAACATTTTTAAGAAACGAACACTAAATCGCATTTTTAAATAAAATTTCACTTTTTTTGTTGAAAAGAAAATAAGTTATTTAATTAATAAAAAGAATCTATATATAAATCGGCTAAGGCCAAACCGTTAAGAACACTTTCCTCCTCTGTATGCCAACCGATTTGAACAAAATATACACCATTTGAAAGGTATTTAATCACAGAAGTGCACAATATTTATTTTATTAAAATCTGTTCAATAATTTTAGAGTTATAAGCGTTCAAATTTGCTACTAACACATATGTATGCAAAACACACATAAATTTTTTTCCCCCAATTATACAAAGTTTTTTCTATCAAAAATATTAAAAATAAAATATTTGTATTCATAAAAAATATTTGTATGTTATATGTATACACATAGTTCACATTTAAAAGCTTAATCTTGAGCTTTCCCTATGTTGAGGGTGAGTGCTGTAACATATTTGTGCGTTATAGAGATCATTTTTGTTCCTGTTTTAAAATACTCCTACCAAACTTATCTTGAGCTTTCCCTATATTGAGGCTGAGTGCTGTGGCATATTTGTGCGTTATAGATCTTTCCCTTTGTTGAGGGTGAGTCTCTTATCATATGTAATTAAAAAATAGTGCTGTGACGTATTTGTACATTTTGGTGAGTGTTTGTATTCAATGGTTTTGTATCTAGATGGTATCAAATGGTTTTGTATGATCCTTTTTTAAGAAATAGTTGCATTTGATATACACATAGTGCCGAATTCGGATTTCAAAGACTCCCACCAAACTAATCTTGAGCTTTCCCTATATTGAGGCTGAGTGCTGTGACATATTTGTGCGTTATAGATCTTTCCCTTTGTTGAGGGTGAGTCTCTTATCATATGTAATTAAAAAATAGTGCTGTGACGTATTTGTACATTTTGGTGAGTGTTTGTATTCAATGGTTTTGTATCTAGATGGTATCAAATGGTTTTGTATGATCCTTTTTTAAGAAATAGTTGCATTTGATATACACATAGTGCCGAATTCGGATTTCAAAGACTCCTACCAAACTAATCTTGAGCTTTCCCTATATTGAGGCTGAGTGCTGTGACATATTTGTGCGTTATAGATCTTTCCCTTTGTTGAGGGTGAGTCTCTTATCATATGTAATTAAAAAATAGTGCTGTGACGTATTTGTACATTTTGGTGAGTGTTTGTATTCAATGGTTTTGTATCTAGATGGTATCAAATGGTTTTGTATGATCCTTTTTTAAGAAATAGTTGCATTTGATATACACATAGTGCCGAATTCGGATTTAAAAGACTACTATCAAACTAATCTTGAGCTTTCCCTATATTGAGGCTGAGTGCTGTGACATACATATTTGTGCGTTATAGAGCTTTTCCTTTGTTGAGAGTGAGTCTCATATCATATGCAATAAAAAATAGTGCTGTGACGTATTTGTACATTTTGGTGAGTGTTTGTATTCAATGGTTTTGTATCTAGATGGTATCAAATGGTTTTGTATACTCCTTTTTTAAGAAATAGTTGCATTTGATATACAGATAGTTCCTAATTCGGATTTAAAAGACTACCGAACTAAGTTTGCGGTTTTTAATTTCCATTAATTGGTGCGTATTTGTGTTCAAATGGCAGTCATGATCGAATAATTTTTAGAATCGAAATTCTATTTCGACTACGACTACCAGAATGTCCTGACGTCTTGTTTTTGCTTACAGAAATAACAAAACCAATTACAAAGAGTTTCTTCTATCAATTAAAAAAATTAAAGTTAAGGTGAGATATTAAGTGCAGTGCACTTTCAACTCTCGATTGAATTTTTGAATTTCTTATTAATTGGCGAGTGTATGTATTGCTAATTTATTCAATAATAATAATACCATGTCATAAAATGGTTTTTTATGAATATTTCTTTTTAAGGGACGTTATTTGTTTTTACTTATTGAGTATGCCTCGGCGTCGTACATTAACTGGTCGAACCGAGCGACAACAAAACAGGAATCATCATATTCTGCGAAATACTACAAGTAACAATAATTCAAATGCACGTAGAAATAGAGGTAACAACATGGATAATCTGCAAAATGAAATTAACTTCGATATATTTCCGGACAATTATAGATGTGCTTTGAGCATTATTCCGAGGAATTTTGTTAGTTATAATTGTGGACCAATGGATTTCAAATGTCGTTTTTGTAATGCTAAACATTTTCATTCTGAAATCACTCAAAATTATTTAACTTCTTTCACATTATGTTGCCATAAAGGAAAAGTTTCTTTATTACCATTGTCCGAAAATAATTTTTTTAATAATTTGTTCAATCAATTGAATTTAAATAATTCTCTTGAAAAGCGTAAATCAAAGACCTTCTTTCAAAATATTCGTTCTTATAATTCAGCATTTGCTATGGTTAGTTCTGAAGCAAAAATTGATACAAATTCTATGCAGGGTGTCTATCATTTTAAAATTCATGATGTGTTTTATCATCGTGCAGGTGCTTTGGTAACTGAGCATGGTAGGATTCCATGCTATGCGCAGCTGTACTTTTATGATGTTGACACAGCAGTTAATTATAGGTTACGTGAAAATGCAAATATGGATTGTGATAACCAATTAATGCGTGAAATCGCTATTGAGTTAGATAGAGTAAATCCATTTGTTCAATCTTTTAAATCGATGCGTGAATTTTCCAATAGAGCTGTTAACATTTATAAGGAGGTGTCCATGGTTATTAAGGTTAACCGAAATTTAGATATTCAAACAGATGTTGCGGTTATTTTTAGTACCACAGATGGAGAACCACCTTTCGAAAGAAATATTGTTGCGTTCAATAAAGTTCAAAAGCATTTCTGTTTTAGATAGTTCATTAGACCCTTTGGCATATCCTATTTTATTTCCTAATGGCGATACTGGATGGCATAATAATATAAGTCATAACATAGCAAGTACTTCAAATGCTGTTGTGCCCAGAAATCGAGTTACAATGCTACAATATTAATATATTAATATTAATACAAATAGTTTTTTCAAGATAGCGCCAGTTTTTACACTGTACCTTCTTCCTTGATTTTTTTTCAAATTATGAGTAAACATAAATACGTTTTCCTATGCCTTTAACATAAGCTGAGCAATAAGAAATAATTCTCTGTTATTCTGCCGACGTTATTGCCAACTTGTTGAGATATTTATCTTTAGTGTAGACCTAGGGTAAGAGCAAAATGAAAAACTAACCGAAACTCTTGTGTATAGGGCTACCGTTGGAAATTTTCGAAAAGGGTCACAAAAAAAGGGATTTTCCAGAAAAAGGGATAAAACAGGGTATTTCAATTAAAAAAGGGTCAAGTTTTTTATAAGTAGTATTTCCCATTTTAAAGAAAATAATAAGACCAAGTTTTTTATTTACGAACAAAAAATATTTGTTTTAGGTAGAAAGTGCTGACAGAAAGTTTATTATAGCTAATTTTTTAATGCTTTTTATGTTATATTCCGACGTTTTCTTTTTTTTACCGATTTCAAATAAATTTTATGGTTTGTTTCCAATTTTGCAATTGTCCCGAATTTAAGCCATATTCGCGTTATAAGCGATTTTTTCCTGTAAGTTTTCTAATTCCTTAAATCTTTTACGATTTTTAATAAAAATAAGGCTTTGCTATCATACCGCTGCTACCAAATTTTTGGGAATTATCTCTAATTTGGCAATTTTTACCGAACTTTTTCCATTCCTTTTAGGTTTAGGGACTTTTAACCAATTTTATCGCTTGTTTAAAATATAAAAAATTTTCGCTAAAAGTTGCAAACTTTGAATTTTTAAATTTTTACGTAGCTTTGTTGCTCTTTGAGGCAATCGTCGCCGTTTTAAAAATAGCCCCATATATTTATAAACCGAAGTTACTTAATTTACAGGGCACTTTCAACACTGTCGATTTATACGCGGCAATAGTTCAATACCCAATGCGATTAGAAAGGGTGAATTTTTTAGAATAAAACATGCTACCCTTTTGGAGAAAAAAAACATTTTTAAGAAACGAACACTAAATCGCATTTTTAAATAAAATTTCACTTTTTTTGTTGAAAAGAAAATAAGTTATTTAATTAATAAAAAGAATCTATATATAAATCGGCTAAGGCCAAACAGTTAAGAACACTTTCCTCCTCTGTATGCCAACCGATTTGAACAAAATATACACCATTTGAAAGGTATTTAATCACAGAAGTGCACAATATTTATTTTATTAAAATCTGTTCAATAATTTTAGAGTTATAAGCGTTCAAATTTGCTACTAACACATATGTATGCAAAACACACATAAATTTTTTTCCCCCAATTATACAAAGTTTTTTCTATCAAAAATATTAAAAATAAAATATTTGTATTCATAAAAAATATTTGTATGTTATATGTATACACATAGTTCACATTTAAAAGCTTAATCTTGAGCTTTCCCTATGTTGAGGGTGAGTGCTGTAACATATTTGTGCGTTATAGAGATCATTTTTGTTCCTGTTTTAAAATACTCCTACCAAACTTATCTTGAGCTTTCCCTATATTGAGGCTGAGTGCTGTGGCATATTTGTGCGTTATAGATCTTTCCCTTTGTTGAGGGTGAGTCTCTTATCATATGTAATTAAAAAATAGTGCTGTGACGTATTTGTACATTTTGGTGAGTGTTTGTATTCAATGGTTTTGTATCTAGATGGTATCAAATGGTTTTGTATGATCCTTTTTTAAGAAATAGTTGCATTTGATATACACATAGTGCCGAATTCGGATTTCAAAGACTCCCACCAAACTAATCTTGAGCTTTCCCTATATTGAGGCTGAGTGCTGTGACATATTTGTGCGTTATAGATCTTTCCCTTTGTTGAGGGTGAGTCTCTTATCATATGTAATTAAAAAATAGTGCTGTGACGTATTTGTACATTTTGGTGAGTGTTTGTATTCAATGGTTTTGTATCTAGATGGTATCAAATGGTTTTGTATGATCCTTTTTTAAGAAATAGTTGCATTTGATATACACATAGTGCCGAATTCGGATTTCAAAGACTCCTACCAAACTAATCTTGAGCTTTCCCTATATTGAGGCTGAGTGCTGTGACATATTTGTGCGTTATAGATCTTTCCCTTTGTTGAGGGTGAGTCTCTTATCATATGTAATTAAATAATAGTGCTGTGACGTATTTGTACATTTTGGTGAGTGTTTGTATTCAATGGTTTTGTATCTAGATGGTATCAAATGGTTTTGTATGATCCTTTTTTAAGAAATAGTTGCATTTGATATACACATAGTGCCGAATTCGGATTTAAAAGACTACTATCAAACTAATCTTGAGCTTTACCTATATTGAGGCTGAGTGCTGTGACATACATATTTGTGCGTTATAGAGCTTTTCCTTTGTTGAGAGTGAGTCTCATATCATATGCAATAAAAAATAGTGCTGTTCCTAATTCGGATTTAAAAGACTACCGAACTAAGTTTGCGGTTTTTAATTTCCATTAATTGGTGCGTATTTGTGTTCAAATGGCAGTCATGATCGAATAATTTTTAGAATCGAAATTCTATTTCGACTACGACTACCAGAATGTCCTGACGTCCTGTTTTTGCTTACAGAAATAACAAAACCAATTACAAAGAGTTTCTTCTATCAATTAAAAAAATTAAAGTTAAGGTGAGATATTAAGTGCAGTGCACTTTCAACTCTCGATTGAATTTTTGAATTTCTTATTAATTGGCGAGTGTATGTATTGCTAATTTATTCAATAATAATAATACCATGTCATAAAATGGTTTTTTATGAATATTTCTTTTTAAGGGACGTTATTTGTTTTTACTTATTGAGTATGCCTCGGCGTCGTACATTAACTGGTCGAACCGAGCGACAACAAAACAGGAATCATCATATTCTGCGAAATACTACAAGTAACAATAATTCAAATGCACGTAGAAATAGAGGTAACAACATGGATAATCTGCAAAATGAAATTAACTTCGATATATTTCCGGACAATTATAGATGTGCTTTGAGCATTATTCCGAGGAATTTTGTTAGTTATAATTGTGGACCAATGGATTTCAAATGTCGTTTTTGTAATGCTAAACATTTTCATTCTGAAATCACTCAAAATTATTTAACTTCTTTCACATTATGTTGCCATAAAGGAAAAGTTTCTTTATTACCATTGTCCGAAAATAATTTTTTTAATAATTTGTTCAATCAATTGAATTCAAATAATTCTCTTGAAAAGCGTAAATCAAAGACCTTCTTTCAAAATATTCGTTCTTATAATTCAGCATTTGCTATGGTTAGTTCTGAAGCAAAAATTGATACAAATTCTATGCAGGGTGTCTATCATTTTAAAATTCTTGATGTGTTTAATCATCGTGCAGGTGCTTTGGTAACTGAGCATGGTAGGATTCCATGCTATGCGCAGCTGTACTTTTATGATGTTGACACAGCAGTTAATTATAGGTTACGTGAAAATGCAAATATGGATTGTGATAACCAATTAATGCGTGAAATCGCTATTGAGTTAGATAGAGTAAATCCATTTGTTCAATCTTTTAAATCGATGCGTGAATTTTCCAATAGAGCTGTTAACATTTATAAGGAGGTGTCCATGGTTATTAAGGTTAACCGAAATTTAGATATTAGAAGATTTAATGATGCTATTCAAACAGATGTTGCGGTTATTTTTAGTACCACAGATGGAGAACCACCTTTCGAAAGAAATATTGTTGCGTTCAATAAAGTTCAAAAGCATTTCTGTTTTAGATAGTTCATTAGACCCTTTGGCATATCCTATTTTATTTCCTAATGGCGATACTGGATGGCATAATAATATAAGTCATAACATAGCAAGTACTTCAAATGCTGTTGTGCCCAGAAATCGAGTTACAATGCTACAATATGTTGCATATCGACTTGCTGTAAAGGTAAAAGTACATAACACGCGTTAGTGCGCGCGCGCTCTGTCGTCTTCTGTCAAAAAAGTTAAGCTAGTGTGTTTTCATAGAACAAGCTACATGCAAAATATTTTGACGCGTTTGCGCCAGAAAGTTGGTTAACTTTGAACTTTTTAACGCGTTGTGTGTTTTTGACAAGTAATCAGCTGACAATAAAAGAATAATTTAACAAATTTGTGAATCATGAAAGAAAAACTTATTGAAGAGCTTAAAAAACATACAATATTTATAAAAAAGAATAAATTTAATAAAATAACAAAATCTTGATATACTTTCGAACGCGTTTTTAATGCACAAATAAGTAAACAAATAAAAAACAGCTGACAGAAATGGCTTTTGTAACGCGTGTTGTGTAACTTGCAGTTTTTGACGCGCTAAAGTTTATAAACGCACGATACTTGTCGGCGAACTAACGCGTGTTATGTACTTCCACCTTTAGAGATAATTTTAGTTATTTACATCATTGCCAAAAACTGTTTTTGCAGTTGACGTTTATGTACGAATTGAGGGCTCACGTTTACACTTTATTAAACAAAACCAATCAAATTTAAGATCTGAATTGTATAACAATCTGACTGATTATCTAAATTTGAATCCTAATTTAAATGAAGATGTTTCAAATGTTGGACGTCCAATTGTTCTTCAATCATCCTTTATTGGCTCTCCACGTAACATGTACCAAAACTATTTAGATGCTATGTGTATAGTCCAGCATTATGATAAACCAAGTTTATTTATAACGATGACATGTAACCCCAATTGGCCTGAAATTGTGAATAACATTCATAATAATTTAAAATTTTAGACCTGATATAATTGTTCGAGTTTTTAAATCTAAATTAAAAGAACTATTGAAATGCATAATAACAAAAGAAATTTTTGGTCATGTTATTGCATTAATTTATACTATAGAATTTCAAAAGCGCGGTTTACCACACGCACATATTTTGATTTCGTTGTCTGAAAATTACAAAATTGTTACAACTGCAGAAATTGATAAGACTGTTTTCTGTGAAATTTCCAATATAAAAACTCATCCAATGTTATATGATTACGTTAAGAAACATATGATGCATGGTCCATGTGGTTCATTAAATACTAATGCGGTTTGTATGAGAGATGGAATATGTTCAAAGGGTTTTCCCAAAGAATTTTCTAAAGAAACGCATGAAGCAGTAAACGGTTATCCGGTTTACATGAGACGTGATAATGATAGAACCGTAGATGTTCGAGGTAAAACACATAACAATAGATATGTTGTTCCGTATAATCCATATCTTCTTACCAAATTTAACTGTCACATCAACGTTGAAGTTTGTACTACTGTTAGAAGTATAAAATACATTTATAAATATGTATATAAAGGGTATGATAGCGCAAGCATTGAACTGAATGGTGCTAATGACACAAACACAAATACTTCAATTGATGAAGTTAAAAATTTTGTAAGTGGACGTTATGTGGGATCTACCGAAGCTGCATGGCGTATATTTGAATATGAAATGCACTATCAGTCTCATACAATTTATAGGTTAGATAAACATTTACCAAAATGGCAAAATGTTGTGTTTAGACCTGGGCAAGAACAGAACGCAGGTAATAACATTAGAAATACTAAGTTATTAGCATTTTTTCAACTAAATAGAGAAAATGCAAATGCTTATCAATATCTTAATAGCGAAATTCCCGTTCATTATGTATGGCTTAAAAATGGAAAAAAACGATCATATGTTGTATCTCCTAAAAATATAGAACTTTTCCATTTAAGAATATTGTTGTTACATGTTTATGGTCCAAAGTGCTTCGAAGACCTTAAAAGTTATAATGGTATTGTTCATAACACGTTTGTAGAAGCATGCCATGCAAGAGGTATAGCTTCCGACGACAATGAATGGAAGCAATGTTTGGAGGAAGCAAAAAATTTTCAATCACCAAAACAAATGAGGGAATTATTCGCAACAATATGTGCATTAAATATGCCCACTAACGCGTTATTATTGTGGAATGAATTTAAGACATATTTAAGTGAAGATTTTGCAAGGTCTTATGACATTAATACAGCACATAATCGTGCTCTTTTAGAAATTGAAGAAATCTTAGTTGTTCATAATTTAAATTGTGAATAATTTGGTCTACCAGTGCCGAATGTATTGCCAGTTACTCTTTCTGACAATGCCATTGATATAATAGAAGAAGAAAGATTGGTTCAACAGTTTTATATAAGTGCAAATGATGAACAAAAAAATTTGATTGATAGTGTAATACGTGAAGTGCAACACCATGATACAGGTTCCAATGTTTTCTGTTTAACTGCGCATGCAGGTTGTGGTAAGACATTTGTTCAATCTTCTATCATACATAAGCTAAATTCGTTGAACCTTAGTTGTATCGTAACTGCTTTTAGTGGTATTGCTGCAACACTATTGATTGGTGGCAGAACATTGCATAATGCGTTTAAATTGCCGATTCCACTATTAGATAATTCAGTTCCCAATATTACGCCAAATAGCTCTAAAGGACGTTATATTAATTCAGTAAATTTGATTTTGATAGATGAAATATCTATGTGTCCAAAGAATGTTTTAAAAATCATAGATTTATTTTTAAGGGACTTAGCACATAGTCCAATTCAAAAAAATACACCGTTTGGTGGTAAAACCATTTTATTAAGTGCGGATTTTAGACAAATTTGGCCAGTTGTTCCACACGGTACACGTTCTACTTTAATTGAAAATAGTATAACAAGCTTTAGTCTGGGTTTACACAACGAAAGTTTTCTTTCAGAAAGTGTGACTTAATAGGTGAGAGGGGAAGAGAACAGGCTATTCTTCTCTCCCCTCTCACCCATAAGCTCAAACTTTCTGAAAGAAAACTTTCATAGTGTGAACCCAGACTAAGTAAATGGAACTCGAATGAGAGTGAAATATTTGCACCGCAATACCATTGACTGCGAGTATTAACGGGAACTGCTATAAATAAAAGAATTCTGATTCCAAGAGTTAATTTAACATTTTCTGGAACACAGTTCCCAGTAATACCTGCATTTGCTATGACCATAAACAAATCACAAGGTCAAACTTTTGAAAAAATTTGGTGTTTTGTTGCGACGTCCAGTGTTTTCTCATGAACAATTATATGTTGCTGCAAGTAGGGTGCGTTCATTCGATAGTTTAAAATTTTATATTTCTAATACCAATGGTCAAGGCAACTTACACAAAAATGATAGAGTTTTTACAAAGAATATTGTCTACAGAGAGGTTTCATTTATAAATTGATTAAAATTGTTTTAAATACTTTAATAAATTCTTCAAGCTTAAGGTCACTTATTTATAAAATTAATTAAAATATTTTTATTTTCAATATTTCGATTTCCGTTGGAAATCTTCTTCAGGAAATTTTTTTTTTTTTTATTTTTTTTATTTTTTTTAAAAAAAATAATAAAAAAAAAAAAAAAAAAAAAAAAAAAAAAATAAAAAAAAAAAAAAAAAAAAATTTCCTGAAGAAGATTTCCAACGGAAATCGAAATATTGAAAATAAAAATATTTTAATTAATTTTATAAATAAGTGACCTTAAGCTTGAAGAATTTATTAAAGTATTTAATATAAAAAAAGGTCGAAGAAATAGGACTATAATTTATTAAAATTGTTTTAAATTTTATTTATTTAAAATTACTGTTGTTTAATCTTATCTACATAAATATGTTTTTATTAAGTTAGTTTTTGTATAAATTATAACTAATTTTAATAAGCTTTAACTCGTGTTTACATTGAACAATCTATCTTGCCGCAAGTTTAAGTTAATAGGAGGGAAAGAAAAATAAAACGTAATTACTTCTGTTAACTTAGAATTGCGGCAAATTAAAATTTTATTAAATACATATTAAAAAATTAATCAATTGTGATTTACTCTTATAAATTTTTTTTTTATATTTAATTATAATGGCATTAAACTGTTACATATATGTTTGTATATTGTAAGTTCAGATATATAAAATAAAAGTATGAATTTGAAAAACAAATGCTCAAAACAAGTAAATTTAGATATTCATTATCTTAATTTTTGCATACATAAGTACTTATGGTCGAATTTCGACCACTGGGCAAACACTAGTATATATAAAATAACAAATACGTATGTATGAATATGAGTTACTTTTGCTATTAGCTAAATTGTACCTTAATTTGTTCTTTTCTATAGAAAATCTAATTTAGAAGTCGTTAAAAATGCTTTAACACAAACTTTTTACGAATACTAAGTACTTTTTAGGAATGTGCGTGCTTTATTTTGTTATTAAATCTTCACTTAAAGTACATTCCATCCATCTCCGCTTTAAACAAATTGTGAAAAGAAAGCATAAAATTGTAAGTTTCTACTTTGAGTATGTTACAAAGTTTAGTTTTTAACAAAATGTGAGTGAGTGAGGATCAAAAAGTGGCACAAAATAGTTAAAAATGATACAAAAGGGTTAATCAAAACAAGGGTCAAAAAGGTTATCAAGACCGTCGATAAAGGGTGAAATTGATACTTTAGTATCACAACGGTAACGCTGCTTGTGTACATGTGACTTTGCCTCTCCCTCTATCCAATTTGATCCACTCGACTACGGAACATAAATCTGTACTACTTACTCTACTGCTTTTTAAATGATAACGTAAATATTAGTTATCACTAACTAGTTATTAATAACGTAAATATTGGTTAGCACTAAATAACGTAACGCTCATCAGGAGCTCATCAGGAAACCTTTTCCAAAGTTTTTAGAAAAGCCAAAAATATTAAACAAATAAAACCCTAAAGCGAATAAGAGTTATAAACACTCTAAGTCTTACTTGTAACAATATCAAAGCTTAAACAAAACACCAACAATAAACAGTGAGTTTATCTTTTCTTACATCCCCCTACAATTGGTTGGGTTCTTTCCGACTCGAATTGTAGTCGTAAGTGGGTTAAAAGAAAAAACAAACCGCTTCATTCTATTGTCTTCGTAAGAAAACAACGAAAAAAAACCAATTTGCCAATTCAGTTGTATGCACAGGCATATGTAATTATATTATCGAAGTTATTCTCGGGAATACAAATTTTATTATTAATACGATTTCCGTATGACGTGCTAAATTCCCCGTTTTTCATATTTTATAAATCCACTGAAATTTATTGTCGAGGGAAAGTTAGCTTCTATGCGCATTTCGCCGGTTGCTTAGACCAGGTCCTTTTCACTTTGCACTTATCAAATTGCATTTTTTGGCAAAGTGATAAGTGTTTCTGTTCCACAATATTCTTTGCAAATCTCACTTTGCACTAAGCTAGTTTTTGCAAAGACTTTGCTCTCTTTGCAAAAATTTTGCTCTCTTTGCAAAGTCTTTGCGCTCAATTGCAAAGTCTTTGCGCTCTCCTGCAAAGTGAATGTGCAAAGTGTTCCACAAAGGATTTAATCATCTTTGCATTTCTGTCTTATCACTTTTCACTTTGCATTGCTTAATATAAATTATTAAAATGAGCTTAAAAGTAAAAATGGAAAATATACTTGCAGTGTTACATGTTATTTAAGTAAAAAAAAGATATTTTATTTTCTAGTAAGTTTTTTTTTATAAAATTATTGTAAATAGCATATGAGAATTATTTCTATTTAAAAGTTATTTTTATTATATAAACCAATTTTATTTTCGAATGTGTTCAATTAATCAAATTTCAATTTATAAAGCTTCCTTGTAATAGTCTTATTCCTTCATTTGTTCACATATTTTTGCTTAGCAAAACTTTGCTTAACATTGAAACTATAGATATGTATGTACATATGCATATAACTTATAAATTGAAATCATTGAACACCAAAGCTGTTAAGTAATGATTACTAATCATAATAATTAGTAATTAGATTATTTTTTTTTTTTTTTTGAAAGGTGAAGTAATGATTATATTACGATTATTTTCAGATTCGCACGATTACTAATTGATTACGATTACATATAATCAAAAAATAATCAAGATTAATAAAAATTACGAAAAAATAATCAAAAATAATAAAAAGTAATCGGAAAATAATTTGACTACTTTCGAAGATAACTTTTGATTATTTTTTTTTATTTTGCGAAATTAGTGCAATACTGTTTAATGTAAGTTGTTTTTTTTTTTATTTTTTGTTATAACAGTAATTTTAACTTAGCTGCACAATCTCCTTTGCACGATTTTTTTGTGCTGGTAAATCAAAAATGCAGCTATCTTAAATGTATTTAGCTGCCCTAATGCAGGTACGCAATTGTGGATACCTGCATAAAAGTGCAGCTAAAAAAAGTGTTTGAAAGAGGAGTAACAACGTTTTTATTAATAAATTGATAATAAGAAAGACGTTCAAAAAACCTCTAGTCATTTTTTATGCATTTTTATAATGAACGAGGTAGCCAAATTGGTAAATAAAGTGGGGAACAGAATAGTCGCTGTAGTACAATGTTAACATTAGCGCTGCAAGCTGTCAAAAGTTAAAACCGGCAGTTTCAAAGTATAGTCAACAGAATGAAGTAGTTGTAGTAGACGTTGCACTTGAAGCGCAAATTCGAGATTTTGAACTTTGTTGCGCTACAGAGCATTCGTCAGCTTTAAATACTACAACTACTTCATTCTGTTCCATGCCAAGATTTCCTTTCATATAATCGCGGTGAAGTTGCTGTAACCACAAGCCATATGCATAAATGAAGGTAAATGCAAACAAAATAAATGAATTATAATGATGCCAACTTGACTTGTTTGCGATTTTTGTTTTTATAAACAGCTTAAATTATTTTATGTGTGCAGCTAACTTCGATGTTTTATATGAAAATATTTTGAGCTAAGCAGATCCCAGGAATTGCAACAGTTATTATCTCTTATTTTAAAAATGGAACAGAGGTTAAGAAAAAAGGTTCCAACCATATTTCTTGTTGAAGCCTGAGGCAAATATTGCAATTGCAGCAACAGTGCAAACTCAAAGCATTAAAATCAAATGATATTGAATGTATTCTTAATGTTTTCTTTATTATTTGTCCCTTTTTTGTTGATTTAGGAAGTACTAAAATTGTTATTGGTTGTTTTGTTATTAAAGTGAATATACCTATATTTTGTATACAAACACTATAGACCGGGTCGACCTCCATACAAAAAAAAAATTGTGTTGTGAAGTTTCTAAAACAGGAAACATTTTTTTTGCAACGCCCCAAAATACAGCACTTTTGGTTTTTTTTATGTACCGCTACCATTAAAAGTCCCATCTAGTCATATCGCATATCGTTGTTCATGGCTTGACAGTGGCTTCATTTTTGCCTTTGATGACTTTTTAATCCGAGCTCAAAGTCTGGGCGCCACTTATGCCATCTCGGATCCTTCCCCCAAATGCCAAATTTTCTTCACGTGCCAAGAAAGCCCTTATAAAACTTAGTATGTATAGCTTTTAATATGCTCACTTTTATGACACGCCTCCAAATTATTAAGCCCCTTATTTCTTTTTCACACACATATTACATTATACCAGGTAGAAGCCAATACAACCCAAAAAATTTTCATCAGTCACGCCCTAGAATAAAAGGTATATTTATTAAGTTTGACGCACTTTAAAAAAAATCGTTTTCGTCACGCTCTAAATTACAGCTTGTTTTGCTATATATATGTAGCATCGTCATATAAAGTCAAATTTCATCGTATCGTATATCATTGTTAATGGCTAGAATATGGCTTAATTTTTATATTTAATGCTTTTTTTAAACTAACTTAAAATTCTAGATGGGATTTATGGTATCTCGGATCGGACTTTAAATGGCAGCGCTACATATAAAAAACTGAAAGTGCTGTATTTTGGGGCGTGGCAAAATAAAAAAATTTTTCCTGTTTTAGAAACTTCATTGACATATCTTTCATTCTAGGGGGTGACTGACACAACTTTTTTTTTCGACCCACCTTACAACCACTATCTATTTTTTACGTTTTAAATGCAAATTTTTCAAAATAAAACGTGAGTGTAAAATGATGAGCATTCTGAATTTTTCAAAAAGAATCGAAAATAATCAAAAATAATCCTTGAAAGTAGTCAACTATTTTTTTGATTACTTTTAATTATTTTCTCGTAATCCTAACTAATCTTAATTATTTTTGGATTATTTGTAATCATAATTAATTAATAATCAGGAATTGTGAAAAAGAGAATTATGTAATCAATACCATTCTTTTTAAAATTTAATCTAATTGATTACTAATCGTAATCCAAATTTAACAGCTCTGTTGAACACATTCGAAAAATTGAAATGGTTTATATAATAGAAATAACTTATAAAAAGAAATAATACATAAAATGTATTAAGTATATCTATACACATTCTGCTGGTGTCTTATAAATGTAAAAATTTTTACACAAAATTAACTTCATTGCTAAATAAAGGGTAGTTTAAAAAAATATGTAACATGCAGGTACAATAAATTCTAGTAGTGTATAGATTTCGTAATTCCTAATAATATGAATATATCTATAGCTTCAATTTTTACCAAAGAATGGCTTAAGCTAAAGTATGTGAATTATTAAAGGAATAGGACTATTGCAAGAAAGCTTTAACATTTCATTTTAAAGGTTAATAAATTATAAAAACAGGCTTCCTGGGAGGAAGTTTTGAAAAAAATCCCAATCTTTGCAACTGACGTTTGTCCAAAAAACATGGACATATGTGTCTAATATAACATCGACAACTCTATGGATGGTTCTGTAAACTGCTGATTTTGCAACCATGCATAGCTGCAACTCTATGGTACTGGCAAGCATTTCCGAGCAGAAGCACTTAGTAGCAGTTGATTTTCAGCTAACAAACTGCGCTTTTAATTGTGCTCTAATTCTTCTTTAATTTTATTTAAAAAGAAATCAACTTAAATCAATTAAAATTTTGTAATCCCGAAAAATTAATTCGGGCCCTATAATTTCTTATTATGCCCACGTATCCACTATTGTAGAACAAAAACTCGCGTCTTAACATTTTGAAAGCTTCACTAGATATAACAATATGAATTTGCAAAGAGATCGTTTACCTTGCAAGTTTTTGACAACTTATCAAAATTTGCTTTGCAAAAATAGAATTAACAGTTTTTGTAGAACGAAACAGCATAATTATTTGCAAAGTCTTTGCAAATTACACTTTGCAATAATAACATTGCACTTTGCACAAAAGAACGTACGTGGAACAGAAATTGAAAAGAGAATATAAAAATTGGAAAGACTGTAAATTTCACTTATCAATTTCAACTTATCACTTATCAAATTAAATAGGTCTGTGGAACATAAAGTTTTGAAAATTGACGAAAAATTTGAAAAGTGCAAAGTTGATACGTTGGTTTGTGGAATAGGGCCCAGCTCATCAGGAAACCTTTTTCAAAGTTTTTAGAAAAGCCAAAAATATTAAACAAATAAAACCCTAAAGCGAATAAGAGTTATAAACACTCTAAGTCTTACTTGTAACAACATCAAAGCTTAAACAAAACACCAACAATAAACAGTGAGTTTATCTTTTCTTACATCCCCTTACAATTGGTTGGGTTCTTTCCGACTCGAATTGTAGTCGTAAGTGGGTTAAAAGAAAAAACAAACCGCTTCATTATATTGTCTTCGTAAGAAAACAACGAAAAAACCAATTTGCCAATTCAGTTTTATGCACGGGCACATGCAATTATATTATCAAAGTTATTTTAAGGAATACAAAGTTTATTATTAATACGATTTCCGTATGACGTGCTAAATTCCCAGTTTTTCATATTTGATAAATACACTGAAATTTATTGTCGAGGGAAAGCTAGCTTATATGCGCATTTCGCCGGTTGCTTAGACCAGCTCATCAGGAAACCTTTTCCAAAGATTTTAGAAAAGCCAAAAATATTAAACAAATAAAACCCTAAAGCGAATAAGAGTTATAAACACTCTAAGTCTTACTTGTAACCATAGTTGCCAATTTAGCGCCTTAGGCGCTAGATTTAGCGCTTTTTAACTGTCGAAAAGGCGCATTATTTTTCCTTAGCGCTTTTTTTAAAAAGAGCGCTAAATTAGCGCTTTTATTGGTACCCAACATTTGATAAATGATAAATCAACTAAATTATAATTTATACAATTGTTGCGTTCTCGAACATCACACAATATGAGTGAGGCGAATATTTGGTTTCGCATTCGCATTTGCAAACTATTCGCTGATTTTTGTCGTATGCACAGAGTTGCCAATTTAGCGCCTTTGGCCTTATTTGCATGGAAAAATTAATTAAGAAATAATTTTGAAAATAAATATTTGTAAAAGATCAATATCGTTCGCAAGTTATGATAAAATGTATGTAGCATAAATGCCTTATTTCGGTCAAAATATAAGTCTAGCCCATAAAACATGATAGAAAAAACTGAAAACGGATTTGAATTTTGCGCAGTAGTATCTTTGTTTTTTATATATTTTTATTTAAAACGATTTTTTTGACGGCCAGTGTAATTAATAAAACTTGGTCCTTAAACATTTCATTAAGTTTTTTATTTAAATTTTATTTAGCGCTTTTTGATTATGAACACGGCGCTTTTTGATTAGAAATAGTTCATAACCCTGCTTGTAACAATATCAAAGCTTAAGCAAAACACCAACAATAAACAGTGAGTTTATCTTTTTTTACATCCCCCTACATTATTTATCCAATATGAAAAACTGGGAATTTAGCACGTCATACGGAAATCGTATTAATAATACATTTTTTTATTTTCATTTTAAATTAAAATTTTTATTAAATAAATTCTAATTGGATACAAAATACATATGTATGTCTCATATTTGTAACTCTATTAGCTGCAAGCTCTAGCAACGGCCGGGTGTTCCAAAAACTAATTCAACTCCACATTCTGAATTATTGCGTACATACACATGTAAACCAAGATAATCCGCCACTTCTTTATCTGTTGAGCCAATTCTCTGCATGGGTCTGGATCTTGTTATAAAATCTTCTTTATAAACGTTTGGCCCCTATTACGGTTTATAACTCAACTCAGTTGAGTTGTAATAAATACAACTGGTTGTGATCAGTTGTAATTTTTGTTATGTTTTTGTTCTACGAAATTTAGCAAAGTTGTAAGCCATAATACAAAAATTAAGATATTACAACTCAACTGAGTTGAGTTGTAAACCGTAATAGGGGCCTTTATTTTAAATGGATGTAAACGTGTTTGTGACCAATTAGTTTCTCGTAGATATAAAAAAGCCATTTTATTTAGTTAACAACTTGTGGTCAAAAAACCTAATACATACATACCTACTTGAAAAGTCATCAGGTGTTTTAATATCAGGTATTATTTACTCCGGAACAAATCTAGTTTACCGACACAGCTCCAAATAAAAAAAAGTACCTAGGGGATAGAAAATTGAAAAATAAGAAGAAAAAATTAAATAAAAAAATTAGCGCAAACGCTTAGTTTTCGAGTTATGAACGTTTTTAATTTACATAGAAGTATGTAATTTTTCCACTACATTTCTAAAGGTACCTATATGGCCAAAGTTGGTATCATTTTGAAGGTTTTGACTAGATCTTTAAGGATATATAGAATTTACTTTAAAAAATTTAAGTCTTAAGCTCACATTTCTGTTTTTGTGTACTAAGTGAATAATTTATTTAAATAAAAGTGTAATACAAATTTTATAAAATAACAAACACCAATGTCGCAAAAACTAACACCGGCTTCGCTAACTAAAGCTTTTCTGCAAAGCCGGCCTTTGGCCGGGTGCAAGGATTTTCTCCTCTATGGTATAACAAACACCGCTTCGCTAACTAAAGCTTCTCTGCATAGCCGGCCTTCGGCCGGGCGCAAGGATTTTCTCCTCTATGGTATAACAAACACCGGCTTCGCTAACTAAAGCTTCTCTGCATAGCCGGCCTTTGGCCGGGCTCAAGGGTTTTCTCCTCTATGGTATAACAAACACCGGCTTCGCTGACTAAAGCTTCTCAGCATATCCGGCCTTCGGCCGGGCGCAAGGATTTTCTCCTCTATGGTATAACAAATACTGGCTTCGCTAACTAAAGTTTCTCTGCATAGCCGGCCTTCGGCCGGGCGCAAGGATTTGCTCCTCTATGGTATAACAAACCCCGGTTTCGCTACCTAGAACTTTTCTACACCTAAAAAATACTTAAATTAACATAAAGAGGAAAATATTATGCGAATACAAAATACATATTTGCAATCGTGAGTAAATTACCTTTAATTTGACTACCCACACATATTACTAAGTGGGCGGGACAGTTTTTTGGTTCCAGGAGGCCCCACTGGCCTCAGCCCCCTTAAATTTTAATTTTGGTTTTTTTTCTTTTTTTATTCTGAAGCGGGTGGCATGTTTTTTTTATTTTTGTCGTAGCCTTTTAAGCTACACTTCAGCCAAATCACATATTTCTATGAAAGCTAAAAACGTCCATAACTCGAAAACTATGCGTTTGCGCCAATATTTTTATATAATTGTTTTTCTTATTTTTCAATTTTCTATCCCCCTATGTACTTTTTTTTTATTTGGAGCTGTGTCGGTAAACTGGATTTAAGCCTTTACTCCTTTATTGTCACCACCAAATCTTGGACGAGTATCCCGGCCACAGCCATCACCCGAATGACCGCCACTTGTTGGAAGACTGATCCTTTCCACACGACCGCTTCGTATATTACCTTCATTCTTTCAAAAGAATCCTCTGGACTTTTTTCCTTACACCAATAGCAAATAATATTTTGCAGTATTTAATTTAAACAATTTACAAATTTTCACAAGAATCAGCTTGTGAAGCGTAGGACAAAAATATACTTAAAAATTGTCATTTTTAAGTTGTTCTACTCTCACATATAGAGTGGTACAAGTAATGTAAAATTTTTGCATGTGTGTTAGTAAAATTTTTTTTAAGTTTTGGTTATGCATTTCTTGTAGGCAAGGCGACTTAACTACAGGTGGTGTCGGAACCATGGTGGAATAAGTATGTGGCATCGTTACGGCAACAAATACAACATTACAACAAAAATGGAAATTATATCACCGTTTACGTCCAAATTATTTGGTTTAATATGATGATGATCTGGCCTAAGCAACCAGTGAAATGCGCATAGGAATAGCTTATCCCATCAACAATAAATTTCAAGTGTTTTTGTCAAGAATAAAAACTGGGAATTAAGCACGAATAACAAAATCTTGTCAAAAAGTACTTTAAACAAAAATCAAAGCGTGCCGCTGAACGTGATGAAATAAATAAATTTTTAGCCAATTTTTATTTAATTATGGTCAATATCTTATTTATTTTAATTTAAAATTATCAAAAACTTTAATTAAATACAATAATCACAGCCCAAAACGTGGACTTTTTGTAAACATAAGGTCTGTCTGCGTACACATATTTTGCGCAAAATGTTGCAAAATGTTGTCTGCGTACTCCAAATCTCTTGCAGCGAGAGAGCCAAAAAGAGAATTTCTTGACAGTTGGAAGTTAGAGAACTTGCAAAATGTTACTGGAGAAATTTCCGCTTGCAAGATTTTGCAAATAGTTTGAACTATTTGCAAATTGAATTTACCAAACTAATAACAGTGTAATAAACAAGTTTTTTTATTTACAACACTTTTTAAGCTTCACTTTAATTAATAATTTTTTTGTTATTTCAATTGCTTACACAGGGTCTCCACCTGAGATAAGATATAAGATTTTTATATCAGCAAACGTCAAATTCAATCGCAGAGAGTATTATCTTACGTGTGGACTCTCAAATAGTGTTAGTATTAATATTATAATAAATGTTATGAGACAGTTGTTATAAGAAATCTTATAACAACTATCTTATAAGATGAGCTGTCAAAAATACACATACATATACACATATAAAACAATAATAAGACGCATTCATTAAAATGTTTAATTTTTTTGTGCAAATAGTGAAAATCTTGTGATAAGTGTTTAAAAAAACAATATTTTTAACTAAAAAACAAGAAAAAACTTAAAAAAAGAGTAAAAACGATACAAGTTTACTGCACGAGAATCATTCGATTATGAAATCTTATAAGATACGTGTTCCCCTTGTTTAAGATTAAGATTAACATGAAGAAACTTGTTCTCTCATTCTGCCGACGTTCTCTCACATGTTATATCAGATATTATCTTAGGTGAAGACCCCTATGGTGAGGGTGAGTGCTGTAACATATTTGTGCGTTATAGAGATCATTTTTGTTCCTGTTTTAAAATACTCCTACCAAACTTATCTTGAGCTTTCCCTATATTGAGGCTGAGTGCTGTGGCATATTTGTGCGTTATACCTAGATCTTTCCCTTTGTTGAGGGTGAGTCTCTTATCATATGTTATTAAAAAATAGTGCTGTGACGTATTTGTACATTTTGGTGAGTGTTTGTGTTCAATGGTTTTGTATCTAGATGGTATCAAATGGTTTTGTATGATCCTTTTTTAAGAAATAGTTGCATTTGATATACACATAGTGCCGAATTCGGATTTCAAAGACTCCCACCAAACTAATCTTGAGCTTTCCCTATATTGAGGCTGAGTGCTGTGACATATTTGTGCGTTATAGGTCTTTCCCTTTGTTGAGGGTGAGTCTCTTATCATATGTAATTAAAAAATAGTGCTGTGACGTATTTGTACATTTTGGTTTTGTATCTAGATGGTATCAAATGGTTTTGTATGATCCTTTTTTAAGAAATAGTTGCATTTGATATACACATAGTGCCGAATTCGGATTTCAAAGACTCCTACCAAACTAATCTTGAGCTTTCCCTATATTGAGGCTGAGTGCTGTGACATATTTGTGCGTTATAGATCTTTCCCTTTGTTGAGGGTGAGTCTCTTATCATATGTAATTAAAAAATAGTGCTGTGACGTATTTGTACATTTTGGTGAGTGTTTGTATTCAATGGTTTTGTATCTAGATGGTATCAAATGGTTTTGTATGATCCTTTTTTAAGAAATAGTTGCATTTGATATACACATAGTGCCGAATTCGGATTTAAAAGACTCCTATCAAACTAATCTTGAGCTTTCCCTATATTGAGGCTGAGTGCTGTGACATACATATTTGTGCGTTATAGAGCTTTTCCTTTGTTGAGAGTGAGTCTCATATCATATGCAATAAAAAATAGTGCTGTGACGTATTTGTACATTTTGGTGAGTGTTTGTATTCAATGGTTTTGTATCTAGATGGTATCAAATGGTTTTGTATACTCCTTTTTTAAGAAATAGTTGCATTTGATATACAGATAGTTCCTAATTCGGATTAAAAAGACTACCGAACTAAGTTTGCGGTTTTTAATTTCCATTAATTGGTGCGTATTTGTGTTCAAATGGCAGTCATGATCGAATAATTTTTAGAGTCGAAATTCTATTTCGACTACGACTACCAGAATGTCCTGACGTCCTGTTTTTGCTTACAGAAATAACAAAACCAATTACAAAGAGTTTCTTCTATCAATTAAAAAAATTTAAGTTAAGGTGAGATATTAAGTGCAGTGCACTTTCAACTCTCGATTGAATTTTTGAATTTCTTATTAATTGGCGAGTGTATGTATTGCTAATTTATTCAATAATAATAATACCATGTCATAAAATGGTTTTTTATGAATATTTCTTTTTAAGGGACGTTATTTGTTTTTACTTATTGAGTATGCCTCGGCGTCGTACATTAACTGGTCGAACCGAGCGACAACAAAACAGGAATCATCATATTCTGCGAAATACTACAAGTAACAATAATTCAAATGCACGTAGAAATAGAGGTAACAACATGGATAATCTGCAAAATGAAATTAACTTCGATATATTTCCGGACAATTATAGATGTGCTTTGAGCATTATTCCGAGGAATTTTGTTAGTTATAATTGTGGACCAATGGATTTCAAATGTCGTTTTTGTAATGCTAAACATTTTCATTCTGAAATCACTCAAAATTATTTAACTTCTTTCACATTATGTTGCCATAAAGGAAAAGTTTCTTTATTACCATTGTCCGAAAATAATTTTTTTAATAATTTGTTCAATCAATTGAATTCAAATAATTCTCTTGAAAAGCGTAAATCAAAGACCTTCTTTCAAAATATTCGTTCTTATAATTCAGCATTTGCTATGGTTAGTTCTGAAGCAAAAATTGATACAAATTCTATGCAGGGTGTCTATCATTTTAAAATTCATGATGTGTTTTATCATCGTGCAGGTGCTTTGGTAACTGAGCATGGTAGGATTCCATGCTATGCGCAGCTGTACTTTTATGATGTTGACACAGCAGTTAATTATAGGTTACGTGAAAATGCAAATATGGATTGTGATAACCAATTAATGCGTGAAATCGCTATTGAGTTAGATAGAGTAAATCCATTTGTTCAATCTTTTAAATCGATGCGTGAATTTTCCAATAGAGCTGTTAACATTTATAAGGAGGTGTCCATGGTTATTAAGGTTAACCGAAATTTAGATATTAGAAGATTTAATGATGCTATTCAAACAGATGTTGCGGTTATTTTTAGTACCACAGATGGAGAACCACCTTTCGAAAGAAATATTGTTGCGTTCAATAAAGTTCAAAAGCATTTCTGTTTTAGATAGTTCATTAGACCCTTTGGCATATCCTATTTTATTTCCTAATGGCGATACTGGATGGCATAATAATATAAGTCATAACATAGCAAGTACTTCAAATGCTGTTGTGCCCAGAAATCGAGTTACAATGCTACAATATGTTGCATATCGACTTGCTGTTAGAGATAATTTTAGTTATTTACATCATTGCCAAAAACTGTTTTTGCAGTGGATTGTTGACGTTTATGTACGAATTGAGGGCTCACGTTTACACTTTATTAAACAAAACCAATCAAATTTAAAATCTGAATTGTATAACAATCTGACTGATTATCTAAATTTGAATCCTAATTTAAATGAAGATGTTTCAAATGTTGGACGTCCAATTGTTCTTCAATCATCCTTTATTGGCTCTCCACGTAACATGTACCAAAACTATTTAGATGCTATGTGTATAGTCCAGCATTATGATAAACCAAGTTTATTTATAACGATGACATGTAACCCCAATTGGCCTGAAATTGTGAATAACATTCATAATAATTTAAAATTTTAGACCTGATATAATTGTTCGAGTTTTTAAATCTAAATTAAAAGAACTATTGAAATGCATAATAACAAAAGAAATTTTTGGTCATGTTATTGCATTAATTTATACTATAGAATTTCAAAAGCGCGGTTTACCACACGCACATATTTTGATTTCGTTGTCTGAAAATTACAAAATTGTTACAACTGCAGAAATTGATAAGACTGTTTTCTGTGAAATTTCCAATATAAACACTCATCCAATGTTATATGATTACGTTAAGAAACATATGATGCATGGTCCATGTGGTTCATTAAATACTAATGCGGTTTGTATGAGAGATGGAATATGTTCAAAGGGTTTTCCCAAAGAATTTTCTAAAGAAACGCATGAAGCAGTAAACGGTTATCCGGTTTACATGAGACGTGATAATGATAGAACCGTAGATGTTCGAGGTAAAACACATAACAATAGATATGTTGTTCCGTATAATCCATATCTTCTTACCAAATTTAACTGTCACATCAACGTTGAAGTTTGTACTACTGTTAGAAGTATAAAATACATTTATAAATATGTATATAAAGGGTATGATAGCGCAAGCATTGAACTGAATGGTGCTAATGACACAAACACAAATACTTCAATTGATGAAGCTAAAAATTTTGTAAGTGGACGTTATGTGGGATCTACCGAAGCTGCATGGCGTATATTTAAATATGAAATGCACTATCAGTCTCATACAATTTATAGGTTAGATAAACATTTACCAAAATGGCAAAATGTTGTGTTTAGACCTGGGCAAGAACAGAACGCAGTAAATAACATTAGAAATACTAAGTTATTAGCATTTTTTCAACTAAATAGAGAAGATGCAAATGCTTATCAATATCTTTATAGCGAAATTCCCGTTCATTATGTATGGCTTAAAAATGGAAAAAAACGATCATATGTTGTATCTCCTAAAAATATAGAACTTTTCCATTTAAGAATATTGTTGTTACATGTTTATGGTCCAAAGTGCTTCGAAGACCTTAAAAGTTATAATGGTATTGTTCATAACACGTTTGTAGAAGCATGCCATGCAAGAGGTACAGCTTCCGACGACAATGAATGGAAGCAATGTTTGGAGGAAGCAAAAAATTTTCAATCACCAAAACAAATGAGGGAATTATTCGCAACAATATGTGCATTAAATATGCCCACGAACGCGTTATTATTGTGGAATGAATTTAAGACATATTTAAGTGAAGATTTTGCAAGGTCTTATGACCAAGCCAATTGAAAATGGGCCGAATCGTAGGACCAGGAGGGAAGTTATGGGGAAATTTCTTCCTCTCAGAAACTATCAAACCGATTTCAATGAATGTCAATAATGACGGCAATAAATATATACAATACGATAATAAAACCGCATTTTGAGTTCGGATCAACAATAATATATACATGCTGCAGTGAATATAAATTAAATAGATTACAAAAGTTACAAAATAAAGCAATGCGGACTATTTTAAAATGCAACAGATATACTTCAATAAGAGCTATGCTTAACACACTTAAATGATTAAATATCGAACAGCGACTTGAATTCAATACTCTGAGTTTTATACATAAACTTAAACATGGTAACGCTCCAGAATATCTATGCGAGCAAATCAAATATGTCGGTGAAGTACAACCATATCAACTGCGAAATGCTGAAGACTTCAGGTTAAAAAGGGCAAATACGACAACAATGCAAAGATCATTATTTTATAAAGTACTTCAATTATTCAATACACTTACAAATGACATTAAGACAGAACAAAATTATAATATATTTAAAAGAAATGTGTAAATTTTATTAAAAATAATAATATATAATTAATATGATTTTAAGTATTAAATATGTTGAATTTTAGAGAGAACTTAAAGTATTATAAATACTAATAATAAATAAATAAATGAAATGAAATTTAAAACATAGAACCATATCTATATTGACACAAAATGTATGCATTTTTAAAAAAATAGGACCACGAGGGGAGATAGGTGCAATTTCTGCCTCTCAAACCGATTTTAATGAAATTTAAAACATAGATAGATCCATATCTATAGGGACACATTAGCTATACAGTTTTTCAAAAATGTCTGCCTCTCACAAACTTTCAAACCGATTTTCATGAAATCGGCGTTACACACATCAGCACAAATGCATAATACCCTCTCCACTATTGTGGTGTGGGTATAAAAAGACCTCAAGCTTAATCAAATTAATTTAAATTTAAATAATAAAGTCGAATAAGAAAGCATTTATATTAATACAAATAGTTTTTTCAAGATTTTTTTTTTTTTTTTTTTTTTTTTTTTTTAATAATTTATTTTTATTATTGAATCTTTCTTATCGAAATTTACAATATGTATTCAAATCTTAATTCTACTTGTTGTTTATTAGTTGTTACCTGTGTAACCACTAACTGCTGTATTCAAATTTTTAAGACTGTCTTCTAGTAAGGCTCAAAGTATCGGTTCTTTTTAGCCTCTGGTGACCTTCGAACTGAAGCAAACCCCGAGCGAGGTAGTTAGGGTGAACCATTAGTTTATCGATGTAGCTTATTGAATATTTTTTAATTTCCTCCTGGATAGTGGGGACGTTGAGATCTCTGTGGATAATATCATTACGTATATACCATGGGGCGCAGACAATTTGTCGTAATATTCTAGACTGTCTTCTTTGAAGCTTTTGGATGTTAGATGCGCATGCAGTACCCCATAAATGGATGCCATATGTCCATATTGGTTTTATGATGGACTTGTATAGAAGAACTTTGTTGTCTAAAGACAAGTTTGAGTTTCTACCGAGAAGCCAATGTAGTTGAGCTGCTTTAAGTTTCATAGCCGTTATTTTCGCTTCGATATGACGAGACCAGGTCAAACGTCTATCTATATGAACTCCCAAGTACTTTACATGGTTTTCTACCGGAACAGTGATGTTATTTATTTTTACTGCTGGGCACGTTTGTCTTCTGAGCGTGAAAGTTAAGTGAGCACATTTAGCCGGGTTAACCTTTATTCTCCATTTTTCTAGCCATGCCTCTAGTTCATTGATGTGGGTTAACGCTAATAAATGCTGTGTCGTCTGCAAATGTAGAGGTATGCGTGCTCAGGTTTGTTGGCATATCCGCTGTGTATATTATATATAGAAGCGGTCCTAATATGCTGCCTTGGGGAACACCAGCAGTAATTTTCTTGAGGGGGGAGTATTTATCTTGCGACCTTACTATGAATGTTCTGCCTGTTAGATAGCTCTCCAGAAGCTTGTGAGTGTTTTGAGGAAGCATTCGTGTTATTTTGATGAGTAGCCCATCATGCCAAACTTTGTCAAATGCTTGGGAAATGTCTATAAACAGGGCTGAGCAGTATTGCTTTTTCTCAAACGCCGATCTAATAAGGGTGACAATTCTATGCACTTGCTCTATTGTACCATGTTTCGCTCTGAATCCGAACTGGTGATCCGGGATGATGTCGTGTTCATTTAGATGAGGAGTTATACTTAAAATGAATATTTTTTCGAAAAGCTTTGATAGGATTGATAATAAGCTTATCGGTCTGTACGACGCAACCTGGCTAGCATCTTTTCCTGGCTTGGGAATCATAACAATTATAGACTTCTTCCATGAGGATGGGAAGTATCCGACTCTTAATATAGCGTTAAAAATGAACAGCAAGATTCTGGAAGCAGACGAAGGTAAGTTTCTTATCATTGACCCTGTGATACGGTCAAGTCCGGGAGATTTTCTAATATTCACTTTTTCTATTGCAGATTTTACTTGAGTAATGTTAAATTTTAATGGATGGTTTACCTTATCAGGAATGGTTGGACGACAGGAACAAGTATGTGTATCATGTGGCGTGAAAACTTTCTCAAGATGGCCCGCGAAAGCGTTTAATTTTTCATCTGTGTTTTTCGCCCAAGTGTGGTTTTCCAGTCTTAATGGAGATTCTTGGGTTATAGGGCATTTCATATGCCGTACAGCCTTCCATAAGCTATAATTGGAGTTTTTTGTGGCATCTAGGCTGTTTAGATAGCCTTCTATTGCAGACTCGTGGTTCTGTCTCAATTTGTTGCGAAGAGTTGTCAGGCATAATTGTAGTTGGGCCTTAGTGGTTGGGGAACGACTGTTTTGCCATTGTCTTCTTAACTTCCTTTTTTCTCTGATAAGGGTCTCTATATCCGTCGATGTATTGTAAGGAGCACGTTTAATTGTCCGCTTGATTGGGGTTGCATTTCTTGCTGCAGCATCCAAGACTTCTGTAAATCGGTCGACAGCTATTTGGATGTCAGATGAATTTTTTAGGGGAATGCACTGTGATAGGTGAGAGCTCACATACATTTTATACTTTAACCAATTTGTGTTTCTGTTTGGATAGGAAAACCAGTTTGCAGCTGCGGCGTCAGAGTTACATTTTAAAATGAGGATTGAAGGTGAATGATCAGACGAAAGATCATAGGAGGAACTAACTAGTACCTGATCGCGCTTGATGTTTTTGATTATAGCAAAGTCAATAAGGTCTGGTAGCTTGTTGAAGTCGGTTGGCCAATAGGTAGGCTCACCACTCGATACCACATCAAAGTTATTTGCAGTTACGGTATTATATAGCTGATTACCTCTAGGACTAATAAGTCTGGAGCCCCAATATGTATGTTTAGCGTTGTAGTCGCCAGCAGCAATGAATTTCTGGCCCAATGTGGAGAAGAAGTTGAGAAATTTATCGTGTAGAATTTTGTGCCTCGGGGGACAATAAACGGATGTTAACGTTAGTTTGAAATCAGTCAGATTTATAGATGTGGCCTGGATACAATCTTCTTCGAACTCTGGCAATGGTAAGTGTCTGATGTGTTTGTGCACAATTATGGCTGTGCCACCACAAGCTCGTCCGCTGGGATGTTTTGTGTCATACGTAAGGTAACCATTTACCCTAAAGCAGTTTTTATGAGTAAAGTGTGTTTCAGAGACAAGAAGTACGTCTATTTCATGCCTATGAAGAAAGTTTGCAACTTCGTGTTTATGTTGGGATAACCCGTTTGCATTCCAGAAACATATTTTTAACTGGTTCATTTTTTGTTGAGTAGAACTTGCAGGAGCATGTTCTGGTTTCGCATCATTTCCTGAAACATGCTCTGCATAGTGGCCATGAAGTTATTCATAGTTTGAATTAAATTTTCAATTGAGGTAGGCATTTGTAGACCTTCCCTAGGAACATTAGCGTATGGAGGTTGCTTTGCGTTGGAAGTACTCGGGGGATTTTTCGCATTAGGGTTTCCTTTTAGGACTTGGGCATATGATTGGTTTTGTTTGTTTGTTTGTGTAGTACTAGCAATAGAGCCAGCGGCTTGGCTGGGCGCATGTGATGGACCATATTGGGAGTGAGTATATTTTTGAACTAAAGCTGGTTTTTTTAAATGCAAGAAGACTTTACAACCCCTATAGTTTGCCGTGTGATTTTCGCCACAGTTGCTGCATTTCTTGACATTTGGGTCAACTTTAGAACGATTACATTCGGCGGTTTTATGAGCGTCGCCACAAACCACACATACGTGAGGCAATTTACAATATGATTTTGTATGCCCATATTCCTGACAGTTTGTGCATTGGGAGGGACCCTTTCGTTTTATTGGCTCCTCAACAGTTATTCTTCTGTTGAGTAGGTAGCGCAAGTTGTATATGGGATGAACTGAATTTTTGGTTTTTGAGAACCGATGAATCAAACGATATCTCAATGCGGTGCAGTGGTTGGGGAACTTTGTTCCTGTTCAAAATGTTATGAACCGATTTTACCTCGTACCCCTCTTGCTCTACGGCAGATTTTATTTCATCTGTAGGAACGGAACTATCTATGCCTTTTATGACAATAATCAATCCCTTAGCACTTTTTAATTGGTATGTATAGTAGCTTTTATTTTCTGCGTCCAGGTGTCTTGATATAATACGAAAGTTCGTTTCTGTACTGGCTTGAATTTTGGTCTCTTGAATTTGTCCGCGTCGTATAGAAACGACGTAGAAATTGTTCTTACCTACAAGTTGAGTCAACATGTTGACTATGCTATTTGATGTTTGCTCCCGCAGATAGATAGGTGGCGGTTTAACTTCTTTAGTGGCTGTCCCATTAGCTAATTCTGCTTCTTCATCGTCAGGTATGGATAGTACAGAGAATCTGTTACCATTTGTTGGCAAAGAGACTACGTTAGAGCCTTTGTATTGTTTGGCCACGCGTTCCTGTTGGGTGGACCTAGGGCTAGCCTTTCTCTTAGTTATTGTTATATATCTATCCATGCCTGTTTGCACTTTAGTACTTTTTGGTACAGCTCCTGTATTTGTTAATGCAAATCGTGATGTTCCAGGTTTTTCGTTATTATTCCTCTGGTCAGACGGCTTCACACTTTGAACCACATTTACGGTCGGATCAACACACTTGCTCGGGTTGGGCACACTTGAACTTAAATTTCTGTATGGAAAACCAGTTGCGCTGGCAATTTTTGCACTTAAAAGATGTTTGTTTAATTCAGGGTATCGAATGTTTTCATTGCTCACGCTCGGGGAGCTTACCACAATATACGCATTTCTGCTATTTGTGCTGGGCCTACTCTCCTTATTGGGAGTATTTGTGAGGCTCATTCACAAATCTCTTCGGGCACACTAGTTATTGTTCTTTTTTTTTTCACCTATTACAAATATTTTTTTTTCACCTACGGTAAAGATAGCGCCAGTTTTTACACTGCACCTTCTTCCTTGATTTTTTTTCAAATTATGAGTAAACATAAATACGTTTTCCTATGCCTTTAACATAAGCTGAGCAATAAGAAATAATTCTCTGTTATTCTGCCGACGTTATTGCCAACTTGTTGAGATATTTATCTTTAGTGTAGACCTAGGGTAAGAGCAAAATGAAAAACTAACCGAAACTCTTGTGTACAGGGCTACCGTTGGAAATTTTCGAAAAGGGTCACAAAAAAGGGATTTTCCAGAAAAAGGGATAAAGCAGGGTATTTCAATTAAAAAAGGGTCAAGTTTTTTATAAGTAGTATTTCCCATTTTAAAGAAAATAATAAGACCAAGTTTTTTATTTACGAACAAAAAATATTTGTTTTAGGTAGAAAGTGCTGACAGAAAGTTTATTATAGCTAATTTTTTAATGCTTTTTATGTTATATTCCGACGTTTTCTTTTTTTTAACGATTTCAAATAAATTTTATGGTTTGTTTCCAATTTTGCAATTGTCCCGAATTTAAGCCATATTCGCGTTATAAGCGATTTTTTCCTGTAAGTTTTCTAATTCCTTAAATCTTTTACGATTTTTAATAAAAATAAGGCTTTGCTATCATACCGCAATTGGCAATTTTTACCGAACTTTTTCCATTCCTTTTAGGTTTAGGGACTTTTAACCAATTTTATCGCTTGTTTAAAATATAAAAAATTTTCGCTAAAAGTTGCAAACTTTGAATTTTTAAATTTTTACGTAGCTTTGTTGCTCTTTGAGGCAATCGTCGCCGTTTTAAAAATAGCCCCATATATTTATAAACCGAAGTTACTTAATTTACAGGGCACTTTCAACACTGTCGATTTATACGCGGCAATAGTTCAATACCCAATGCGATTAGAAAGGGTGAATTTTTTAGAATAAAACATGCTACCCTTTTGGAGAAAAAAAACATTTTTAAGAAACGAACACTAAATCGCATTTTTAAATAAAATTTCACTTTTTTTGTTGAAAAGAAAATAAATTATTTAATTAATAAAAAGAATCTATATATAAATCGGCTAAGGCAAAACAGTTAAGAACACTTTCCTCCTCTGTATGCCAACCGATTTGAACAAAATATACACCATTTGAAAGGTATTTAATCACAGAAGTGCACAATATTTATTTTATTAAAATCTGTTCAATAATTTTAGAGTTATAAGCGTTCAAATTTGCTACTAACACATATGTATGCAATACACACATAAATTTTTTTCCCCCAATTATACAAAGTTTTTTCTATCAAAAATATTAAAAATAAAATATTTGTATTCATAAAAAATATTTGTATGTTATATGTATACACATAGTTCACATTTAAAAGCTTAATCTTGAGCTTTCCCTATGTTGAGGGTGAGTGCTGTAACATATTTGTGCGTTATAGAGATCATTTTTGTTCCTGTTTTAAAATACTCCTACCAAACTTATCTTGAGCTTTCCCTATATTGAGGCTGAGTGCTGTGGCATATTTGTGCGTTATAGATCTTTCCCTTTGTTGAGGGTGAGTCTCTTATCATATGTAATTAAAAAATAGTGCTGTGACGTATTTGTACATTTTGGTGAGTGTTTGTATTCAATGGTTTTGTATCTAGATGGTATCAAATGGTTTTGTATGATCCTTTTTTAAGAAATAGTTGCATTTGATATACACATAGTGCCGAATTCGGATTTCAAAGACTCCCACCAAACTAATCTTGAGCTTTCCCTATATTGAGGTTGAGTGCTGTGACATATTTGTGCGTTATAGATCTTTCCCTTTGTTGAGGGTGAGTCTCTTATCATATGTAATTAAAAAATAGTGCTGTGACGTATTTGTACATTTTGGTGAGTGTTTGTATTCAATGGTTTTGTATCTAGATGGTATCAAATGGTTTTGTATGATCCTTTTTTAAGAAATAGTTGCATTTGATATACACATAGTGCCGAATTCGGATTTCAAAGACTCCTACCAAACTAATCTTGAGCTTTCCCTATATTGAGGCTGAGTGCTGTGACATATTTGTGCGTTATAGATCTTTCCCTTTGTTGAGAGTGAGTCTCATATCATATGCAATAAAAAATAGTGCTGTGACGTATTTGTACATTTTGGTGAGTGTTTGTATTCAATGGTTGTGTATCTAGATGGTATCAAATGGTTTTGTATACTCCTTTTTTAAGAAATAGTTGCATTTGATATACAGATAGTTCCTAATTCGGATTAAAAAGACTACCGAACTAAGTTTGCGGTTTTTAATTTCCATTAATTGGTGCGTATTTGTGTTCAAATGGCAGTCATGATCGAATAATTTTTAGAATCGAAATTCTATTTCGACTACGACTACCAGAATGTCCTGACGTCCTGTTTTTGCTTACAGAAATAACAAAACCAATTACAAAGAGTTTCTTCTATCAATTAAAAAAATTAAAGTTAAGGTGAGATATTAAGTGCAGTGCACTTTCAACTCTCGATTGAATTTTTGAATTTCTTATTAATTGGCGAGTGTATGTATTGCTAATTTATTCAATAATAATAATACCATGTCATAAAATGGTTTTTTATGAATATTTCTTTTTAAGGGACGTTATTTGTTTTTACTTATTGAGTATGCCTCGGCGTCGTACATTAACTGGTCGAACCGAGCGACAACAAAACAGGAATCATCATATTCTGCGAAATACTACAAGTAACAATAATTCAAATGCACGTAGAAATAGAGGTAACAACATGGATAATCTGCAAAATGAAATTAACTTCGATATATTTCCGGACAATTATAGATGTGCTTTGAGCATTATTCCGAGGAATTTTGTTAGTTATAATTGTGGACCAATGGATTTCAAATGTCGTTTTTGTAATGCTAAACATTTTCATTCTGAAATCACTCAAAATTATTTAACTTCTTTCACATTATGTTGCCATAAAGGAAAAGTTTCTTTATTACCATTGTCCGAAAATAATTTTTTTAATAATTTGTTCAATCAATTGAATTCAAATAATTCTCTTGAAAAGCGTAAATCAAAGACCTTCTTTCAAAATATTCGTTCTTATAATTCAGCATTTGCTATGGTTAGTTCTGAAGCAAAAATTGATACAAATTCTATGCAGGGTGTCTATCATTTTAAAATTCATGATGTGTTTAATCATCGTGCAGGTGCTTTGGTAACTGAGCATGGTAGGATTCCATGCTATGCGCAGCTGTACTTTTATGATGTTGACACAGCAGTTAATTATAGGTTACGTGAAAATGCAAATATGGATTGTGATAACCAATTAATGCGTGAAATCGCTATTGAGTTAGATAGAGTAAATCCATTTGTTCAATCTTTTAAATCGATGCGTGAATTTTCCAATAGAGCTGTTAACATTTATAAGGAGGTGTCCATGGTTATTAAGGTTAACCGAAATTTAGATATTAGAAGATTTAATGATGCTATTCAAACAGATGTTGCGGTTATTTTTAGTACCACAGATGGAGAACCACCTTTCGAAAGAAATATTGTTGCGTTCAATAAAGTTCAAAAGCATTTCTGTTTTAGGTAGTTCATTAGACCCTTTGGCATATCCTATTTTATTTCCTAATGGCGATACTGGATGGCATAATAATATAAGTCATAACATAGCAAGTACTTCAAATGCTGTTGTGCCCAGAAATCGAGTTACAATGCTACAATATGTTGCATATCGACTTGCTGTAAAGGTAAAAGTACATAACACGCGTTAGTGCGCGCGCGCTCTGTCGTCTTCTGTCAAAAAAGTTAAGCTAGTGTGTTTTCATAGAACAAGCTACATGCAAAATATTTTGACGCGTTTGCGCCAGAAAGTTGGTTAACTTTGAACTTTTTAACGCGTTGTGTGTTTTTGACAAGTAATCAGCTGACAATAAAAGAATAATTTAACAAATTTGTGAATCATGAAAGAAAAACTTATTGAAGAGCTTAAAAAACATACAATATTTATAAAAAAGAATAAATTTAATAAAATAACAAAATCTTGATATACTTTCGAACGCGTTTTTAATGCACAAATAAGTAAACAAATAAAAAACAGCTGACAGAAATGGCTTTTGTAACGCGTGTTGTGTAACTTGCAGTTTTTGACGCGCTAAAGTTTATAAACGCACGATACTTGTCGGCGAACTAACGCGTGTTATGTACTTCCACCTTTAGAGATAATTTTAGTTATTTACATCATTGCCAAAAACTGTTTTTGCAGTGGATTGTTGACGTTTATGTACGAATTGAGGGCTCACGTTTACACTTTATTAAACAAAACCAATCAAATTTAAGATCTGAATTGTATAACAATCTGACTGATTATCTAAATTTGAATCATAATTTAAATGAAGATGTTTCAAATGTTGGACGTCCAATTGTTCTTCAATCATCCTTTATTGGCTCTCCACGTAACATGTACCAAAACTATTTAGATGCTATGTGTATAGTCCAGCATTATGATAAACCAAGTTTATTTATAACGATGACATGTAACCCCAATTGGCCTGAAATTGTGAATAACATTCATAATAATTTAAAATTTTAGACCTGATATAATTGTTCGAGTTTTTAAATCTAAATTAAAAGAACTATTGAAATGCATAATAACAAAAGAAATTTTTGGTCATGTTATTGCATTAATTTATACTATAGAATTTCAAAAGCGCGGTTTACCACACGCACATATTTTGATTTCGTTGTCTGAAAATTACAAAATTGTTACAACTGCAGAAATTGATAAGACTGTTTTCTGTGAAATTTCCAATATAAAAACTCATCCAATGTTATATGATTACGTTAAGAAACATATGATGCATGGTCCATGTGGTTCATTAAATACTAATGCGGTTTGTATGAGAGATGGAATATGTTCAAAGGGGTTTCCCAAAGAATTTTCTAAAGTAACGCATGAAGCAGTAAACGGTTATCCGGTTTACATGAGACGTGATAATGATAGAACCGTAGATGTTCGAGGTAAAACACATAACAATAGATATGTTGTTCCGTATAATCCATATCTTCTTACCAAATTTAACTGTCACATCAACGTTGAAGTTTGTACTACTGTTAGAAGTATAAAATACATTTATAAATATGTATATAAAGGGTATGATAGCGAAGGCATTGAACTGAATGGTGCTAATGACACAAACACAAATACTTCAATTGATGAAGTTAAAAATTTTGTAAGTGGACGTTATGTGGGATCTACCGAAGCTGCATGGCGTATATTTGAATATGAAATGCACTATCAGTCTCATACAATTTATAGGTTAGATAAACATTTACCAAAATGGCAAAATGTTGTGTTTAGACCTGGGCAAGAACAGAACGCAGTTAATAACATTAGAAATCCTAAGTTATTAGCATTTTTTCAAATAAATAGAGAAGATGCAAATGCTTATCAATATCTTTATAGCGAAATTCCCGTTCATTATGTATGGCTTAAAAATGGAAAAAAACGATCATATGTTGTATCTCCTAAAAATATAGAACTTTTCCATTTAAGAATATTGTTGTTACATGTTTATGGTCCAAAGTGCTTCGAAGACCTTAAAAGTTATAATGGTATTGTTCATAACACGTTTGTAGAAGCATGCCATGCAAGAGGTATAGCTTCCGACGACAATGAATGGAAGCAATGTTTGGAGGAAGCAAAAAATTTTCAATCACCAAAACAAATGAGGGAATTATTCGCAACAATATGTGCATTAAATATGCCCACTAACGCGTTATTATTGTGGAATGAATTTAAGACATATTTAAGTGAAGATTTTGCAAGGTATTATGACATTAATACAGCACATAATCGTGCTCTTTTAGAAATTGAAGAAATCTTAGTTGTTCATAATTTAAATTGTGAATAATTTGGTCTACCAGTGTCGAATGTATTGCCAGTTACTCTTTCTGACAATGCCATTGATATAATAGAAGAAGAAAGATTGGTTCAACAGTTTTATATAAGTGCAAATGATGAACAAAAAAATTTGATTGATAGTGTAATACGTGAAGTGCAACACCATGATACAGGTGCCAATGTTTTCTGTTTAACTGCGCATGCAGGTTGTGGTAAGACATTTGTTCAATCTTCTATCATACATAAGCTAAATTCGTTGAACCTTAGTTGTATCGTAACTGCTTTTAGTGGTATTGCTGCAACACTATTGATTGGTGGCAGAACATTGCATAATGCGTTTAAATTGCCGATTCCACTATTAGATAATTCAGTTCCCAATATTACGCCAAATAGCTCTAAAGGACGTTATATTAATTCAGTAAATTTGATTTTGATAGATGAAATATCTATGTGTCCAAAGAATGTTTTAAAAATCATAGATTTATTTTTAAGGGATTTAGCACATAGTCCAATTCAAAAAAAATACACCGTTTGGTGGTAAAACCATTTTATTAAGTGCGGATTTAAGACAAATTTGGCCAGTTGTTCCACACGGTACACGTTCTACTTTAATTGAAAATAGTATAACAAGCTTTAGTCTGGGTTTACACAACGAAAGTTTTCTTTCAGAAAGTGTGACTTAATAGGTGAGAGGGGAAGAGAACAGGCTATTCTTCTCTCCCCTCTCACCCATAAACTCAAACTTTCTGAAAGAAAACTTTCATAGTGTGAACCCAGACTAAGTAAATGGAACTCGAATGAGAGTGAAATATTTGCACCGCAATACCATTGACTGCGAGTATTAACGGGAACTGCTATAAATAAAAGAATTCTGATTCCAAGAGTTAATTTAACATTTTCTGGAACACTGTTCCCAGTAATACCTGCATTTGCTATGACCATAAACAAATCACAAGGTCAAACTTTTGAAAAAATTGGTGTTTTGTTGCGACGTCCAGTGTTTTCTCATGAACAATTATATGTTGCTGCAAGTAGGGTGCGTTCATTCGATAGTTTAAAATTTTATATTTCTAATACCAATGGTCAAGGCAACTTACACAAAAATGATAGAGTTTTTACAAAGAATATTGTCTACAGAGAGGTTTCATTTATAAATTGATTAAAATTGTTTTAAATTTTATTTATTTAAAATTACTGTTGTTTAATCTTATCTACATAAATATGTTTTCATTAAGTTAGTTTTTGTATAAATTATAACTAATTTTAATAAGCTTTAACTCGTGTTTACATTGAACAATCTATCTTGCCGCAAGTTTAAGTTAATAGGAGGGAAAGAAAAATAAAACGTAATTACTTCTGTTAACTTAGAATTGCGGCAAATTAAAATTTTATTAAATACATATTAAAAAATTAATCAATTGTGATTAACTCTTATAAATTTTTTTTTTTATATTTAATTATAATGGCATTAAACTGTTACATATATGTTTGTATATTGTAAGTTCAGATATATAAAATTAAAGTATGAATTTGAAAAACAAATGCTCAAAACAAGTAAATTTAGATATTCATTATCTTAATTTTTGCATACATAAGTACTTATGGTCGAATTTCGACCACTGGGCAAACACTAGTATATATAAAATAACAAATACGTATGTATGAATATGAGTTACTTTTGCTATTAGCTAAATTGTACCTTAATTTGTTCTTTTCTATAGAAAATCTAATTTAGAAGTCGTTAAAAATGCTTTAACACAAACTTTTTACGAATACTAAGTACTTTTTAGGAATGTGCGTGCTTTATTTTGTTATTAAATCTTCACTTAAAGTACATTCCATCCATCTCCGCTTTAAACAAATTGTGAAAAGAAAGCATAAAATTGTAAGTTTCTACTTTGAGTATGTTACAAAGTTTAGTTTTTAACAAAATGTGAGTGAGTGAGGATCAAAAAGTGGCACAAAATAGTTAAAAATGATACAAAAGGGTTAATCAAAACAAGGGTCAAAAAGGTTATCAAGACCGTCGATAAAGGGTGAAATTGATACTTTAGTATCACAACGGTAACGCTGCTTGTGTACATGTGACTTTGCCTCTCCCTCTAACCAATTTGATCCACTCGACTACGGAACATAAATCTGTACTACTTACTCTACTGCTTTTTAAATGATAACGTAAATATTAGTTATCACTAACTAGTTATTAATAACGTAAATATTGGTTAGCACTAAATAACGTAAAGCTCATCAGGAGCTCATCAGGAAACCTTTTCCAAAGTTTTTAGAAAAGCCAAAAATATTAAACAAATAAAACCCTAAAGCGAATAAGAGTTATAAACACTCTAAGTCTTACTTGTAACAATATCAAAGCTTAAACAAAACACCAACAATAAACAGTGAGTTTATCTTTTCTTACATCCCCCTACAATTGGTTGGGTTCTTTCCGACTCGAATTGTAGTCGTAAGTGGGTTAAAAGAAAAAACAAACCGCTTCATTCTATTGTCTTCGTAAGAAAACAACGAAAAAAAACCAATTTGCCAATTCAGTTGTATGCACAGGCATATGTAATTATATTATCGAAGTTATTCTCGGGAATACAAATTTTATTATTAATACGATTTCCGTATGACGTGCTAAATTCCCCGTTTTTCATATTTTATAAATCCACTGAAATTTATTGTCGAGGGAAAGTTAGCTTCTATGCGCATTTCGCCGGTTGCTTAGACCAGGTCCTTTTCACTTTGCACTTATCAAATTGCATTTTTTGGCAAAGTGATAAGTGTTTCTGTTCCACAATATTCTTTGCAAATCTCACTTTGCACTAAGCTAGTTTTTGCAAAGACTTTGCTCTCTTTGCAAAAATTTTGCTCTCTTTGCAAAGTCTTTGCGCTCAATTGCAAAGTCTTTGCGCTCTCCTGCAAAGTGAATGTGCAAAGTGTTCCACAAAGGATTTAATCATCTTTGCATTTCTGTCTTATCACTTTTCACTTTGCATTGCTTAATATAAATTATTAAAATGAGCTTAAAAGTAAAAATGGAAAATATACTTGCAGTGTTACATGTTATTTAAGTAAAAAAAAGATATTTTATTTTCTAGTAAGTTTTTTTTTATAAAATTATTGTAAATAGCATATGAGAATTATTTCTATTTAAAAGTTATTTTTATTATATAAACCAATTTTATTTTCGAATGTGTTCAATTAATCAAATTTCAATTTATAAAGCTTCCTTGTAATAGTCTTATTCCTTCATTTGTTCACATATTTTTGCTTAGCAAAACTTTGCTTAACATTGAAACTATAGATATGTATGTACATATGCATATAACTTATAAATTGAAATCATTGAACACCAAAGCTGTTAAGTAATGATTACTAATCATAATAATTAGTAATTAGATTATTTTTTTTTTTTTTTTGAAAGGTGAAGTAATGATTATATTACGATTATTTTCAGATTCGCACGATTACTAATTGATTACGATTACATATAATCAAAAAATAATCAAGATTAATAAAAATTACGAAAAAATAATCAAAAATAATAAAAAGTAATCGGAAAATAATTTGACTACTTTCGAAGATAACTTTTGATTATTTTTTTTTATTTTGCGAAATTAGTGCAATACTGTTTAATGTAAGTTGTTTTTTTTTTTATTTTTTGTTATAACAGTAATTTTTACTTAGCTGCACAATCTCCTTTGCACGATTTTTTTGTGCTGGTAAATCAAAAATGCAGCTATCTTAAATGTATTTAGCTGCCCTAATGCAGGTACGCAATTGTGGATACCTGCATAAAAGTGCAGCTAAAAAAAGTGTTTGAAAGAGGAGTAACAACGTTTTTATTAATAAATTGATAATAAGAAAGACGTTCAAAAAACCTCTAGTCATTTTTTATGCATTTTTATAATGAACGAGGTAGCCAAATTGGTAAATAAAGTGGGGAACAGAATAGTCGCTGTAGTACAATGTTAACATTAGTGCTGCAAGCTGTCAAAAGTTAAAACCGGCAGTTTCAAAGTATAGTCAACAGAATACGTAGTTGTAGTAGACGTTGCACTTGAAGCGCAAATTCGAGATTTTGAACTTTGTTGCGCTACAGAGCATTCGTCAGCTTTAAATACTACAACTACTTCATTCTGTTCCATGCCAAGATTTCCTTTCATATAATCGCGGTGAAGTTGCTGTAACCACAAGCCATATGCATAAATGAAGGTAAATGCAAACAAAATAAATGAATTATAATGATGCCAACTTGACTTGTTTGCGATTTTTGTTTTTATAAACAGCTTAAATTATTTTATGTGTGCAGCTAACTTCGATGTTTTATATGAAAATATTTTGAGCTAAGCAGATCCCAGGAATTGCAACAGTTATTATCTCTTATTTTAAAAATGGAACAGAGGTTAAGAAAAAAGGTTCCAACCATATTTCTTGTTGAAGCCTGAGGCAAATATTGCAATTGCAGCAACAGTGCAAACTCAAAGCATTAAAATCAAATGATATTGAATGTATTCTTAATGTTTTCTTTATTATTTGTCCCTTTTTTGTTGATTTAGGAAGTACTAAAATTGTTATTGGTTGTTTTGTTATTAAAGTGAATATACCTATATTTTGTATACAAACACTATAGACCGGGTCGACCTCCATACAAAAAAAAAATTGTGTTGTGAAGTTTCTAAAACAGGAAACATTTTTTTTGCAACGCCCCAAAATACAGCACTTTTGGTTTTTTTTATGTACCGCTACCATTAAAAGTCCCATCTAGTCATATCGCATATCGTTGTTCATGGCTTGACAGTGGCTTCATTTTTGCCTTTGATGACTTTTTAATCCGAGCTCAAAGTCTGGGCGCCACTTATGCCATCTCGGATCCTTCCCCCAAATGCCAAATTTTGTTCACGTGCCAAGAAAGCCCTTATAAAACTTAGTATGTATAGCTTTTAATATGCTCACTTTTATGACACGCCTCCAAATTATTAAGCCCCTTATTTCTTTTTCACACACATATTACATTATACCAGGTAGAAGCCAATACAACCCAAAAAATTTTCATCAGTCACGCCCTAGAATAAAAGGTATATTTATTAAGTTTGACGCACTTTAAAAAAAATCGTTTTTGTCACGCTCTAAATTACAGCTTGTTTTGCTATATATATGTAGCATCGTCATATAAAGTCAAATTTCATCGTATCGTATATCATTGTTAATGGCTAGAATATGGCTTAATTTTTATATTTAATGCTTTTTTTAAACTAACTTAAAATTCTAGATGGGATTTATGGTATCTCGGATCGGACTTTAAATGGCAGCGCTACATATAAAAAACTAAAAGTGCTGTATTTTGGGGCGTGGCAAAATAAAAAAATTTTTCCTGTTTTAGAAACTTCATTGACTTCATTCTAGGGGGTGACTGACACAACTTTTTTTTTCGACCCACCTTACAACCACTATCTATTTTTTACGTTTTAAATGCAAATTTTTCAAAATAAAACGTGAGTGTAAAATGATGAGCATTCTGAATTTTTCAAAAAGAATCGAAAATAATCAAAAATAATCCTTGAAAGTAGTCAACTATTTTTTTGATTACTTTTGATTATTTTTAATTATTTTCTCGTAATCCTAACTAATCTTAATTATTTTTGGATTATTTGTAATCATAATTAATTAATAATCAGGAATTGTGAAAAAGAGAATTATGTAATCAATACCATTCTTTTTAAAATTTAATCTAATTGATTACTAATCGTAATCCAAATTTAACAGCTCTGTTGAACACATTCGAAAAATTGAAATGGTTTATATAATAGAAATAACTTATAAAAAGAAATAATACATAAAATGTATTAAGTATATCTATACACATTCTGCTGGTGTCTTATAAATGTAAAAATTTTTACACAAAATTAACTTCATTGCTAAATAAAGGGTAGTTTAAAAAAATATGTAACATGCAGGTACAATAAATTCTAGTAGTGTATAGATTTCGTAATTCCTAATAATATGAATATATCTATAGCTTCAATTTTTACCAAAGAATGGCTTAAGCTAAAGTATGTGAATTATTAAAGGAATAGGACTATTGCAAGAAAGCTTTAACATTTCATTTTAAAGGTTAATAAATTATAAAAACAGGCTTCCTGGGAGGAAGTTTTGAAAAAAATCCTAATCTTTGCAACTGACGTTTGTCCAAAAAACATGGACATATGCGTCTAATATAACATCGACAACTCTATGGATGGTTCTGTAAACTGCTGATTTTGCAACCATGCATAGCTGCAACTCTATGGTACTGGCAAGCATTTCCGAGCAGAAGCACTCAGTAGCAGTTGATTTTCAGCTAACAAACTGCGCTTTTAATTGTGCTCTAATTCTTCTTTAATTTTATTTAAAAAGAAATCAACTTAAATCAATTAAAATTTTGTAATCCCGAAAAATTAATTCGGGCCCTATAATTTCTTATTATGCCCACGTATCCACTATTGTAGAACAAAAACTCGCGTCTTAACATTTTGAAAGCTTCACTAGATATAACAATATGAGTTTGCAAAGAGATCGTTTACCTTGCAAGTTTTTGACAACTTATCAAAATTTGCTTTGCAAAAATAGAATTAACAGTTTTTGTAGAACGAAACAGCATAATTATTTGCAAAGTCTTTGCAAATTACACTTTGCAATAATAACATTGCACTTTGCACAAAAGAACGTACGTGGAACAGAAATTGAAAAGAGAATATAAAAATTGGAAAGACTGTAAATTTCACTTATCAATTTCAACTTATCACTTATCAAATTAAATAGGTCTGTGGAACATAAAGTTTTGAAAATTGACGAAAAATTTGAAAAGTGCAAAGTTGATACGTTGGTTTGTGGAATAGGGCCCAGCTCATCAGGAAACCTTTTTCAAAGTTTTTAGAAAAGCCAAAAATATTAAACAAATAAAACCCTAAAGCGAATAAGAGTTATAAACACTCTAAGTCTTACTTGTAACAACATCAAAGCTTAAACAAAACACCAACAATAAACAGTGAGTTTATCTTTTCTTACATCCCCCTACAATTGGTTGGGTTCTTTCCGACTCGAATTGTAGTCGTAAGTGGGTTAAAAGAAAAAACAAACCGCTTCATTATATTGTCTTCGTAAGAAAACAACGAAAAAAACCAATTTGCCAATTCAGTTTTATGCACGGGCACATGCAATTATATTATCAAAGTTATTTTAAGGAATACAAAGTTTATTATTAATACGATTTCCGTATGACGTGCTAAATTCCCAGTTTTTCATATTTGATAAATACACTGAAATTTATTGTCGAGGGAAAGCTAGCTTATATGCGCATTTCGCCGGTTGCTTAGACCAGCTCATCAGGAAACCTTTTCCAAAGATTTTAGAAAAGCCAAAAATATTAAACAAATAAAACCCTAAAGCGAATAAGAGTTATAAACACTCTAAGTCTTACTTGTAACCATAGTTGCCAATTTAGCGCCTTAGGCGCTAGATTTAGCGCTTTTTAACTGTCGAAAAGGCGCATTATTTTTCCTTAGCGCTTTTTTTAAAAAAAGAGCGCTAAATTAGCGCTTTTATTGGTACCCAACATTTGATAAATGGTAAATCAACTAAATTATAATTTATACAATTGTTGCGTTCTCGAACATCACACAATATGAGTGAGGCGAATATTTGGTTTCGCATTCGCATTTGCAAACTATTCGCTGATTTTTGTCGTATGCACAGAGTTGCCAATTTAGCGCCTTTGGCCTTATTTGCATGGAAAAATTAATTAAGAAATAATTTTGAAAATAAATATTTGTAAAAGATCAATATCGTTCGCAAGTTATGATAAAATGTATGTAGCATAAATGCCTTATTTCGGTCAAAATATAAGTCTAGCCCATAAAACATGATAGAAAAAACTGAAAACGGATTTGAATTTTGCGCAGTAGTATCTTTGTTTTTTATATATTTTTATTTAAAACGATTTTTTTGACGGCCAGTGTAATTAATAAAACTTGGTCCTTAAACATTTCATTAAGTTTTTTATTTAAATTTTATTTAGCGCTTTTTGATTATGAACACGGCGCTTTTTGATTAGAAATAGTTCATAACCCTGCTTGTAACAATATCAAAGCTTAAGCAAAACACCAACAATAAACAGTGAGTTTATCTTTTTTTACATCCCCCTACATTATTTATCCAATATGAAAAACTGGGAATTTAGCACGTCATACGGAAATCGTATTAATAATACATTTTTTTATTTTCATTTTAAATTAAAATTTTTATTAAATAAATTCTAATTGGATACAAAATACATATGTATGTCTCATATTTGTAACTCTATTAGCTGCAAGCTCTAGCAACGGCCGGGTGTTCCAAAAACTAATTCAACTCCACATTCTGAATTATTGCGTACATACACATGTAAACCAAGATAATACGCCACTTCTTTATCTGTTGAGCCAATTCTCTGCATGGGTCTGGATCTCGTTATAAAATCTTCTTTATAAACGTTTGGCCCCTATTACGGTTTATAACTCAACTCAGTTGAGTTGTAATAAATACAACTGGTTGTGATCAGTTGTAATTTTTGTTATGTTTTTGTTCTACGAAATTTAGCAAAGTTGTAAGCCATAATACAAAAATTAAGATATTACAACTCAACTGAGTTGAGTTGTAAACCGTAATAGGGGCCTTTATTTTGAATGGAGGTAAACGTGTTTGTGACCAATTAGTTTCTCGTAGATATAAAAAAGCCATTTTATTTAGTTAACAACTTGTGGTCAAAAAACCTAATACATACATACCTACTTGAAAAGTCATCAGGTGTTTTAATATCAGGTATTATTTACTCCGGAACAAATCTAGTTTACCGACACAGCTCCAAATAAAAAAAAGTACCTAGGGGGATAGAAAATTGAAAAATAAGAAGAAAAAATTAAATAAAAAAATTAGCGCAAACGCTTAGTTTTCGAGTTATGAACGTTTTTAATTTTCATAGAAGTATGTAATTTTTCCACTACATTTCTAAAGGTACCTATATGGCCAAAGTTGGTATCATTTTGAAGGTTTTGACTAGATCTTTAAGGATATATAGAATTTACTTTAAAAAATTTAAGTCTTAAGCTCACATTTCTGTTTTTGTGTACTAAGTGAATAATGTATTTAAATAAAAGTGAAATACAAATTTTATAAAATAACAAACACCAATGTCGAAAAACAAACACCGGCTTCGCTAACTAAAGCTTTTCTGCAAAGCCGGCCTTTGGCCGGGTGCAAGGATTTTCTCCTCTATGGTATAACAAACACCGCTTCGCTAAATAAAGCTTCTCTGCATAGCCGGCCTTCGGCCGGGCGCAAGGATTTTCTCCTCTATGGTATAACAAACACCGGCTTCGCTAACTAAAGCTTCTCTGCATAGCCGGCCTTTGGCCGGGCTCAAGGGTTTTCTCCTCTATGGTATAACAAACACCGGCTTCGCTGACTAAAGCTTCTCAGCATATCCGGCCTTCGGCCGGGCGCAAGGATTTTCTCCTCTATGGTATAACAAATACTGGCTTCGCTAACTAAAGTTTCTCTGCATAGCCGGCCTTCGGCCGGGCGCAAGGATTTGCTCCTCTATGGTATAACAAACCCCGGTTTCGCTACCTAGAACTTTTCTACACCTAAAAAATACTTAAATTAACCTAAAAAGGAAAATATTATGCGAATACAAAATACATATTTGCAATCGTGAGTAAATTACCTTTAATTTGACTACCCACACATATTACTAAATGGGCGGGACAGTTTTTTGGTTCCAGGAGGCCCCACTGGCCTCAGCCCCCTTAAATTTTAATTTTGGTTTTTTTCTTTTTTTATTCTGAAGCGGGTGGCATATTTTTTTTATTTTTGTCGTAGCCTTTTAAGCTACACTTCAGCCAAATCACATATTTCTATGAAAGCTAAAAACGTCCATAACTCGAAAACTAAGCGTTTGCGCCAATATTTTTATATAATTGTTTTTCTTATTTTTCAATTTTCTATCCCCCTATGTACTTTTTTTTTATTTGGAGCTGTGTCGGTAAACTGGATTTAAGCCTTTACTCCTTTATTGTCACCACCAAATCTTGGACGAGTATCCCGGCCACAGCCATCACCCGAATGACCGCCACTTGTTGGAAGACTGATCCTTTCCACACGACCGCTTCGTATATTACCTTCATTCTTTCAAAAGAATCCTCTGGACTTTTTTCCTTACACCAATAGCAAATAATATTTTGCAGTATTTAATTTAAACAATTTACAAATTTTCACAAGAATCAGCTTGTGAAGCGTAGGACAAAAATATACTTAAAAATTGTCATTTTTTAAGTTGTTCTACTCTCACTTATAGAGTGGTACAAGTAATGTAAAATTTTTGCATGTGTGTTAGTAAAATTTTTTTTTAAGTTTTGGTTATGCATTTCTTGTAGGCAAGGCGACTTAACTACAGGTGGTGTCGGAACCATGGTGGAATAAGTATGTGGCATCGTTACGGCAACAAATACAACATTACAACAAAAATGGAAATTATATCACCGTTTACGTCCAAATTATTTGGTTTAATATGATGATGATCTGGCCTAAGCAACCAGTGAAATGCGCATAGGAATAGCTTATCCCATCAACAATAAATTTCAAGTGTTTTTGTCAAGAATAAAAACTGGGAATTAAGCACGAATAACAAAATCTTGTCAAAAAGTACTTTAAACAAAAATCAAAGCGTGCCGCTGAACGTGATGAAATAAATAAATTTTTAGCCAATTTTTATTTAATTATGGTCAATATCTTATTTATTTTAATTTAAAATTATCAAAAACTTTAATTAAATACAATAATCACAGCCCAAAACGTGGACTTTTTGTAAACATAAGGTCTGTCTGCGTACATATATTTTGCGCAAAAGGTTGCAAAATGTTGTCTGCGTACTCCAAATCTCTTGCAGCGAGAGAGCCAAAAAGAGAATTTCTTGACAGTTGGAAGTTAGAGAACTTGCAAAATGTTACTAGAGAAATTTTTTAAGCTTCACTTTAATTAATAATTTTTTTGTTATTTCAATTGCTTACACAGGGTCTCCACCTGAGATAAGATATAAGATTTTTATATCAGCAAACGTCAAATTCAATCGCAGAGAGTATTATCTTACGTGTGGACTCTCAAATAGTGTTAGTATTAATATTATAATAAATGTTATGAGACAGTTGTTATAAGAAATCTTATAACAACTATCTTATAAGATGAGCTGTCAAAAATACACATACATATACACATATAAAACAATAATAAGACGCATTCATTAAAATGTTTAATTTTTTTGTGCAAATAGTGAAAATCTTGTGATAAGTGTTTAAAAAAACAATATTTTTAACTAAAAAACAAGAAAAAACTTAAAAAAGAGTAAAAACGATACAAGTTTACTGCACGAGAATCATTCGATTATGAAATCTTATAAGATACGTGTTCCCCTTGTTTAAGATTAAGATTAACATGAAGAAACTTGTTCTCTCATTCTGCCGACGTTCTCTCACATGCTATATCAGATATTATCTTAGGTGAAGACCCCATGTTACACACCGATCAGCTGTTTTCTTGCAAAATTTCACTGGATACTGTCTGCGTACTTTTTGAGTTTTTTTCAGCCGTTCGAGTAATATTGGTCTTACTCTCCCAAAAAAAAATTACTGAGTATTTGCTACTGGAAAAGTACCCAGACAGACCTATAAACAAAACTTTGACATAAACCTAGACAAACAATGCAAGAGCAAAAAATCGTCATCTGGCGTAGTGCTGCCACCTGTTTATTCCACCATGGTCGGAAAAGCATCTGATTTTGACAGTTCGAGCTCATTTGTTTTGATACGTGTGCCAAGATAGCGTCGATAATTATCCACGAAAACGCAAAATTGAATTGGTGCTTTTGGGGGATGAATTGAAAATAGGAATTTAATGCTTTTGGGAATTCAAAATTTAGGAATTTAAGAATTAGGGTGTTCAAATTAAAATGAGGAAGTATGTATAATTTTAAGCAAATAATTACTCTGAAATGGAGTAAAAAATTAATAAACAATAATAAAAATATAAAATATGTATATAAAAGTATTCAAATAATTAAATGAAGTTTATTTATAACTAAAAACAAAAATTTTTACTTATAATAAAAAAAGACTTCTTTTATGATAAAAAGACAAATCATAAATATTTAATAAAAATAGTATGTATTTATAAAACCGAATTTGGTGTTTCATTTTTTTTTTGGGGTGAGAGGTAACGTCAGGGAAGAAATTCGAGTTCTCCAGAAATCAGGTTTAGGGTAACGTTAAGGAAAAAACTGCATAGAGTATGAAAGTAGGTGTACTATAGAATATAAAACGCTTTCCGTGCAAAAAATTGCCGGGCCAGTTTTCCAGAAATCTGGGTTCATCCAAAATGGTCAGTAAAAACTGGGATTTAATTTTTAAGGGTGTTAGAGGTAACGTCAAGGAAAAAACTGTATAGATTATGAAAGTAGACGTACTAAAGAATATAAATCGCTTTCCGTGCAAAAAATTGCATGGCCAGTTTTCCAGAAATCTGGGTTCATCCAAAATGGTCAGTAAAAACTGGGATTTCATTTTTAAGGGTGTTAGAGGTAACGTCAAGGAAAAAACTGCACAGATTAATAAAGTAGACGTACTAAAGAATATAAATCGCTTTCCGTGCAAAAAATTGCATGGCCAGTTTTCCAGAAATCTGGGTTCATCCAAAATGGTCAGTAAAAACTGGGATTTCATTTTGTATCTAATTTATATGTAAAAAAGCGCTAAATTGGTACAATTTTTCTATCACAGACATGGCTTAAGGCGTCGTTTTTATTATTGGCGGAAAAAATTTTGTGCAACTCTAAAAAGGCGCTGAATTTTTTTTCATATGTATAAAGCTGCCATACCAAATTGCGCTTTACACATTGTCTTCACTAGCTATGAATATACAACATTTTCACTAAATTGGAAAGATGCCTGAAAACTTTATACACCTTAAATTTAGCAAGTTTCTAATACTATAAGGATTGGCAAAAATTCGATAAAAATTGCTGAATTAAGTAATTTTAGAAAGGGGGCTTTTTTTTAAACTTATGGCTAATTTTGGACCTACCATCACAACATTTTATCATGACATACTAGCAGCTATAATTAAAGTTATTGTCGCAAATTTTTATATCAATACCAATATTTATGAGTAAGTTAGGGTATGAAAAGCTATTTTGGGGAGAAGTATTTCTATGGGAAGCAATCGTCTTATTTGGACCAATTCCAATCAAATTTGTTAAAATGATTTAGATTGAAATAAAATTAACTGGACCAAATTTGATATAAATACTAAAGGGCTGCGCAAAATATTCTTAATGTTCTGTGTTCTACTTCACACAACTATCAATCATATTATTTCACTGTAAACATACATAGCAAAACAAACATAACAACACATTACTTCCACCAAAACAAAACAAGCATAACTTGAAAAGTTTTTCTCTTCTGCTTTGTTAGTGCTTGTATTATCAAAACAAACAGAATATCAACACAAAAACAGACAATGAAATAAAGAAACGGTAAATTATAGTAAAAGCAGCGAGTGCACTAGAACATTAAAAAAAATAAAAAAATTGATATTTTTGAATTATTTCCTAAATGTATATTTTATTTTAGTCGACCTTTATTATTATATTATAACTAAATTATCAAGATTGAGGTCTTTTTTTATTTTTATATAAAACTTTAAACGTTTATTTAACCAATATTTCTAATTCTAGTTAAATAATTATTAATATTTTGTTGCTATCAATTTTCCCAAAAAATTGTGAAACACACCATTAGATTTTATTTTGTATTTCTATGAAAAGAATGAATTCTTCTTAATTTTATTTAAATATTAGACCTAAGTACCTTTATATGTATGTAAATAATAAACAATAAATTTTTGCAAATAAAAATTAATATGCTTTTGAAATAAAGTGTAACAAAAGTATATCTAAACCCTTGAAACTAGAACTTAAATACTTGATTTTCACAAAAATTGCTTATTGGGTATCCAAAATTAAAGAAAGAAGTTCGTTTATTCTTTCTTTAATTTTGGATTATTTTACTATTGGGTAATTCCATGTCAAAACGACCAAGAGTGGGACACGACCCCTTCCGATTTTAATAAAATATGGTGAGAAGGTTCCTTTTATCATATTAGGAACATATATGAACGAAAAAAATTTTTAAAATTTGTTTTTCGAAAGTTATGTCATATTCAAAATGTCATAATTTCGGAGAATTAGCCGAATGTGTTGAGCTTATTTCTTCAATATCTCGAAAACGACTTGACATACGAAGATGATTTTGATGTCATTTTAAAGAGAATACTTGGGGCTACAAACCATAAATTGAAAAAAAAATTTTATTTGAAAAATGAAATATCTGCAAAATGTTAAATTTTAAAAACGGACTAACTCAAAAACCTATTTTTTTATTTGGCTGATTTTTTTTTGTATAATACCTCAAACTGTTCTTTAAGAATCTTTGAAGGAGGTGTTTTTTTCTTTTTTAAGATATGATTTTTTTCCTTTCGCAACCCTTAAAAAAATAATATTAAAATAGAATTTTAATATTGTAATTTTGAGCAATAAGTACACTGTGCTAGTTGCAAACAATAGACCAGCCGCGCACCAGGCATTTTACCCTAATTGGGGACGCTGAATCCAGTGGTGCTAACCGTTTTTTTAGGTTAGCTCTTGTTTTCAAGATATACCGTTATTTCGAAAATGTAAGAGGTTGCACAGCATATATTCGCGTAACTCAAAAACGGTTTAGTTTATTGAAATTGAAATTCGGCAATAAATAATAAAGTGGGGTTGGTCATACATTTGACCCATCTAGAAGCATCCTACGCGCTGTACCATACAAATATTGCGGCTTAATAAAATTCTTTAATTTGGCTCCTGCAGCGCGTAGGATGCTCCTAGATGGAAGACATGTCGTCTCACTACAAACACCTTTTAACAATGACATGGTCCATGCTTGCATTACATCGGACCAGTCCATGGAGTAGTCCATTTTATCAAAAAAATGAACTCCCAGTTTTTACTGACCATTTTGGATGAACCCAGATTTCTGGAAAACTGGCCATGCAAATTTTTGCACGGAAAGCGATTTATATTCTTTAGTACGTCTACTTTATTAATCTGTGCAGTTTTTTCCTTGACGTTACCTCTAACACCCTTAAAAATGATATCCCAGTTTTTACTGACCATTTTGGATGAACCCAGATTTCTGGAAAACTGGCCATGCAATTTTTTGCACGGAAAGCGATTTATATTCTTTAGTACGTCTACTTTCATAATCTATACAGTTTTTTCCTTGACGTTACCTCTAACACCCTTAAAAATTAAATCCCAGTTTTTACTGACCATTTTGGATGAACCCAGATTTCTGGAAAACTGGCCGTACAATTTTTTGCACGGAAAGCGATTTATATTCTTTAGTACGTCTACTTTCATAATCTATACAGTTTTTTCCTTGACGTTACCTCTAACACCCTTTAAAATTAAATCCCAGTTTTTACTGACCATTTTGGATGAACCCAGATTTCTGGAAAACTGGCCGTACAATTTTTTGCACGGAAAGCGATTTATATTCTTTAGTACGTCTACTTTCATAATCTATACAGTTTTTTCCTTGACGTTACCTCTAACACCCTTTAAAATTAAATCCCAGTTTTTACTGACCATTTTGGATGAACCCAGATTTCTGGAAAACTGGCCGTACAATTTTTTGCACGGAAAGCGATTTATATTCTTTAGTACGTCTACTTTCATAATCTATACAGTTTTTTCTTGACGTTACCTCTAACACCCTTTAAAATTAAATCCCAGTTTTTACTGACCATTTTGGATGAACCCAGATTTCTGGAAAACTGGCCGTACAATTTTTTGCACGGAAAGCGATTTATATTCTTTAGTACGTCTACTTTCATAATCTATACAGTTTTTTCCTTGACGTTACCTCTAACACCCTTTAAAATTAAATCCCAGTTTTTACTGACCATTTTGGATGAACCCAGATTTCTGGAAAACTGGCCGTACAATTTTTTGCACGGAAAGCGATTTATATTCTTTAGTACGTCTACTTTCATAATCTATACAGTTTTTTCCTTGACGTTACCTCTAACACCCTTTAAAATTAAATCCCAGTTTTTACTGACCATTTTGGATGAACCCAGATTTCTGGAAAACTGGCCGTACAATTTTTTGCACGGAAAGCGATTTATATTCTTTAGTACGTCTACTTTCATAATCTATACAGTTTTTTCCTTGACGTTACCTCTAACACCCTTAAAAATTAAATCCCAGTTTTTACTGACCATTTTGGATGAACCCAGATTTCTGGAAAACTGGCCATGCAATTTTTTGCACGGAAAGCGATTTATATTCTTTAGTACGTCTACTTTCATAATCTATACAGTTTTTTTCTTGACGTTACCTCTAACACCCTTTAAAATTAAATCCCAGTTTTTACTGACCATTTTGGATGAACCCAGATTTCTGGAAAACTGGCCGTACAATTTTTTGCACGGAAAGCGATTTATATTCTTTAGTACGTCTACTTTCATAATCTATACAGTTTTTTCCTTGACGTTACCTCTAACACCCTTAAAAATTAAATCCCAGTTTTTACTGACCATTTTGGATGAACCCAGATTTCTGGAAAACTGGCCATGCAATTTTTTGCGCGGAAAGCGATTTATATTTTTTAGTACATCTACTTTCATAATCTATACAGTTTTTTCCTTGACGTTACCTCTAACACCCTTTAAAATTAAATCCCAGTTTTTACTGACCATTTTGGATGAACCCAGATTTCTGGAAAACTGGCCGTACAATTTTTTGCACGGAAAGCGATTTATATTCTTTAGTACGTCTACTTTCATAATCTATACAGTTTTTTCCTTGACGTTACCTCTAACACCCTTAAAAATTAAATCCCAGTTTTTACTGACCATTTTGGATGAACCCAGATTTCTGGAAAACTGGCCATGCAATTTTTTGCACGGAAAGCGATTTATATTCTTTAGTACGTCTACTTTCATAATCTATACAGTTTTTTTCTTGACGTTACCTCTAACACCCTTTAAAATTAAATCCCAGTTTTTACTGACCATTTTGGATGAACCCAGATTTCTGGAAAACTGGCCGTACAATTTTTTGCACGGAAAGCGATTTATATTCTTTAGTACGTCTACTTTCATAATCTATACAGTTTTTTCCTTGACGTTACCTCTAACACCCTTAAAAATTAAATCCCAGTTTTTACTGACCATTTTGGATGAACCCAGATTTCTGGAAAACTGGCCATGCAATTTTTTGCGCGGAAAGCGATTTATATTCTTTAGTACGTCTACTTTCATAATCTATACAGTTTTTTCCTTGACGTTACCTCTAACACCCTTTAAAATTAAATCCCAGTTTTTACTGACGATTTTGGATGAACCCAGATTTCTGGAAAACTGGCCGTACAATTTTTTGCACGGGAAGCGATTTATATTCTTTAGTACGTCTACTTTCATAATCTATACAGTTTTTTCCTTGACGTTACCTCTAACACCCTTAAAAATGAAATCCCAGTTTTTACTGACCATTTTGGAGGAACCCAGATTTCTGGAAAACTGGCCATACAATTTTTTGCACGGAAAGCGATTTATATTCTTTAGTACGTCTACTTTCATAATCTATACAGTCTTTTCCTTGACGTTACCTCTAACACCCTTAAAAATGAAATCCCAGTTTTTACTGACCATTTTGGAGGAACCCAGATTTCTGGAAAACTGGCCGTACAATTTTTTGCACGGAAAGCGATTTATATTCTTTAGTACGTCTACTTTCATAATCTATACAGTTTTTCCTTGACGTTACCTCTAACACCCTTAAAAATTAAATCCCAGTTTTTACTGACCATTTTGGATGAACCCAGATTTCTAGAAAACTGGCCATGCAATTTTTTGCACGGAAAGCGATTTATATTCTTTAGTACGTCTACTTTCATAATCTATACAGTTTTTTCCTTGACGTTACCTCTAACACCCTTAAAAATGAAACCCAGTTTTTACTGACCATTTTGGAGGAACCCAGATTTCTGGAAAACTGGCCGTACAATTTTTTGCACGGAAAGCGATTTATATTCTTTAGTACGTCTACTTTCATAATCTATACAGTTTTTTCCTTGACGTTACCTCTAATACCCTTAAAAATGAAATCCCAGTTTTTACTGACCATTTTGGAGGAACCCAGATTTCTGGAAAACTGGCCATGCAATTGTTTGCACGGAAAGCGATTTATATTCTTTAGTACGTCTACTTTCATAATCTATACAGTTTTTTCCTTGACGTTACCTCTAACACCCTTAAAAATGAAATCCCAGTTTTTACTGACCATTTTGGATGAACCCAGATTTCTGGAAAACTGCCCGTACAATTTTTTGCACGGAAAGCGATTTATATTCTTTAGTACGTCTACTTTCATAATCTATACAGTTTTTTCCCTGACGTTACCTCTAACACCCTTAAAAATGAAATCCAAGTTTTTACTGACCATTTTGGAGGAACCCAGATTTCTGGAAAACTGGCCATGCAATTTTTTGCACGGAAAGCGATTTATATTCTTTAGTACGTCTACTTTCATAATCTATACAGTTTTTTCCTTGACGTTACCTCTAACACCCTTAAAAATGAAATCCCAGTTTTTACTGACCATTTTGGATGAACCCAGATTTCTGGAAAACTGGCCGTACAATTTTTTGCACGGAAAGCGATTTATATTCTTTAGTACGTCTACTTTCATAATCTATACAGTTTTTTCCTTGACGTTACCTCTAACACCCTTTAAAATTAAATCCCAGTTTTTACTGACCATTTTGGAGGAACCCAGATTTCTGGAAAACTGGCCATGCAATTTTTTGCACGGAAAGCGATTTATATTCTTTGATACGTCTACTTTCATAATCTATACAGTTTTTTCCCTGACGTTACCTCTAACACCCTTAAAAATGAAATCCCAGTTTTTACTGACCATTTTGGAGGAACCCAGATTTCTGGAAAACTGGCAATGCAATTTTGTGCACGGAAAGCGATTTATATTCTTTAGTACGTCTACTTTCATAATCTATACAGTTTTTTCCTTGACGTTACCTCTAACACCCTTAAAAATTAAATCCCAGTTTTTACTGACCATTTTGGATGAACCCAGATTTCTGGAAAACTGGCCATGCAATTTTTTGCACGGAAAGCGATTTATATTCTTTGGTACGTCTACTTTCATAATCTATACAGTTTTTCCTTGACGTTACCTCTAACACCCTTTAAAATTAAATCCCAGTTTTTACTGACCATTTTGGATGAACCCAGATTTCTGGAAAACTGGCCCGGCAATTTTTTGCACGGAAAGCGTTTTATATTCTATAGTACACATACTTTCATACTCTATGCAGTTTTTTCCTTAACGTTACCCTAAACCTGATTTCTGGAGAACTAGAATTTCTTCCCTGACGTTACCTCTCACCCCAAAAAAAAAAAATGAAGCACCAAATTCGGTTTTATAAATACATACTGTTTTTATTAAATATTTATGATTTGTCTTTTTATCATAAAAGAAGTCTTTTTTTATTATAAGTAAAAATGTTTGTTTTTAGTTATAAATAAACTTCATTTAATTATTTGAATACTTTTATATACATATTTTGTATTTTTATTATTGTTTATTAATTTTTTACTCCATTTCAGAGTTATTATTTGCTTAAAATTATACATACTTCCTCATTTTAATTTGAACACCCTAATTCTTAAATTCCTAAATTTTGAATTCCCAAAAGCATTAAATTCCTATTTTCAATTCATCCCCCAAAAGCACCAATTCAATTTTGCGTTTTCGTGGATAATTATCGACGCTATCTTGGCGCACGTAAAACAACGTGCGGTAAAACGCAACTGCAACGAAACCCTTTAGAAATTATTTGTTTTGAAACCAGTTTCAATCGTTTTCCACACACCCTGCAACCTAAATTTTACCCGAATGTAATGAAATTATCACAATCATTTCGATTTTCTTTGAGAACAGATGAAACGCAAACACGAGTTTCCTGCGTCGTGTGTGGTCCCTAAAGGAGTCTATGGCATAAACTCAAATGAAACTCGAAAATAACTAGAAGTTGCAGTTTCGTTTCAGTTGCGTTTCACCGTCTGTTGACATTTCGAGCTAATGGCGCTAACAATGCAATGCCAAAAAACCCAATGTTGTTTTTGGATTGTTGTAGTTCCGACACCACCTGTAGTTGAATTCGCCTTGCTTGTAGAGAAGTTTCTGGTTGGAATTCTGGCACAGAGTATACAGAGGCGTCCCGAGACAGAAAATATTGTGTTTTTTTCTGTCTTTTTCTTCGAAAGCTGCCCTTTTTGCGTTTTTTGTTTTGATTATGCAATTTGTGTAGATAGTAGCGGCCTGTTTTTATGCATTGCCACTTCACTAACAAAAAACGTTTTCTTTCTCTTTCTTCGAAAGCTGCCCTCGCAAATGATTTAGGCATTTTTCACACGTCACTTTTTTTATCTCTGTATACTTTGTGATTCTGGTTACCTTGCAACCACACGATTAAGTATTTCTCAAGGTATATTTATAGCAGGTAGCCGCGAGATTACAACAATTGTACAATAAAACAAACAACAGCGCTTTTTATTGTTGTTTTGTGATACGAACTGTCAAACAGCAAAGGGGTTGAAAAAAGACAAAAGATACAGCAAAAAACTTGTTTACTTGTTTACTATACAACTTCGACAGTTTGTATCACAAAACAAGCAAATAAAAAATAACCAGCTGGCTTTCCGAGACTACCTGCTATAAATATACCTTGGTATTTCTTGATGATCCTTTTAATGACAGTACATTTATGTATACTAGGATCGCCCGGTGGCCGAAATTCGACCACTTCACATTTACTTTTGAGAGAACCTGTGCGTTGTACAATAAAATCGTACACATTTTAAGTGAACGGCTAAATTCACAATTCACCTATCTTTGTACGTGTGTCTATAGGATAAATTAAAATGCTTTTTAAACACTTTTATTCCAAAAATTTAGAAAAAAAAATATATTGTGCATATCCCCGTAATTTATTTATAAGATTTTCATAAAATGTTATCAAAGTAAAAAATAGAAACACAGATCTTCGTTAAAAGTCATTAAAAAAGTTTCCGACTTTTATTTTTCTAACCGACGTTTTTGCGCGACTTCATTTTTTAAAATGTCTAAGGTAACCCTGTCCTAATACGTTTATACATGTGTGTTTGCAAGTGCAAAATGAAAACAAAAACATTTTGGGAGAACAACATAGAGCATAACCGTCGTTTATACATGTGTGCACATGTGTGTTTGCCAGTATAATGCATGAAAAAAACACATTTTGGGGGAATAACAAAACACACAACTTCTTTTTATACATGTATGTGCGTGTGTTTGCAAACAAATTTAAAACGCTTTTAAAACCATTTAATCCTCAAAATTTTTAAATAAAAAGTATATTGTGCATTTCTACACAAAAATACCTTTAAAACGATATATGTTTCATTAAAATCGGTGGACGTTAAGATACTTAAAAATCAACGATAAAAAAATTGCTTCCGTATTTATATATAAGATTTATAAAAAATTTACCCGCGAGAAAATAACAAACTTTTGCGGACAAACTTTTTTTTCACTCAATTCAAAGAGAGCAAGTTATAAATCTCTGAGATATTTTGCAGGCATAATTTAGTAATAAAATCATGCAAGGTATGTTTATTAAATCTCTTTCAAGTGGCACATGCTGCATACAAATTGATAGTAAATTTTTTTTATTGATGAAGCAACAACTCAAAATAGTAGCCTTAAGCTTCGTTCACAATAGGCAGCAACAATTTCACTGGTAATCATAATAGAGCATCAATTTTTTTTCGCGACCACACACATTTTAAATAAAGAAACCGTTTGCAAATTGTGCCTAGAACAATATTATGTATTTATTATTATTTGTTGGAACATTTTGTTAAAATTTTAATTCAAAACTAAATAAAACAAGAAAGAAAGTATAATCGGTCAAGCCCGGCCATATGATACCCTACACCACAGTATTTAAAAACACATCATGCATATGTGTCCATATAAATATGGATTTATCTATGTTTATAAACTTCATTAAAATCGGTTTGAAAGTTTGTGTGATTCTGAAATTGCCCCCTACCTCCCCTTGTGGTCCTATTTTTGAAAAACTGTATAGCTTATGTGTCCATTTAGATATGGATCTATCTATTTCATTAAAATCGGTTTGAGAGGCAAACATTGCCCATATCTCCCCTCATGATCCGATTTTTTTTAAATTTATACATTTTGTGTCCATATAGATATGGTTCTATCTATGTTTTAAATTTCATTAAAATCGGTTTGATAGTTTCTGAGAGAAAGAAATTTCCCCCTATCTTCCCTGTTGAATTTTTATTTCCTGTTTTAGGATTTTTTACAGTTTTAAAGATATTAAATAATTATAAGACTTTCCTATCATGCCGCTATTACCAATTTTTTGCGAATTTCCGCTAATTTAGCAATTTTTATTCAATTTTTGCTATTCCTTATAGTTTTAGGCACTTTAAATAAATTTTAGGGCTTGTTTGAAATATCAAAATTTTTCGCGAATTTTCGCTATTTTTGCAACATTTTTTTCTTGTTTTTCCCCCGACATTTTGTTTTTTAACAGATTTAGCGGTTTCAAATATATTTTAGGGTTTGTTTTCAAGTTCGCAATTTTCGCAAATTTCAGCCATGTTCCCGTTTCCTATTGTCTTCACACAGAATAAAACAGAATAAAACAAATAAATTAGCTTCTGCACTCATTTTTACTATTTGTGATATATATTTTTATTTTTGAACAATTTCATTAAATAATTATTTGATGCAAATATTTGTTTTAGTCTGAACGCATGGCAAACAAGATTTAATTTATTTGACACTATTAGCCAACTGTTTTAACAAACAAAAATTGTCAAATATTTGAGCTTAGTTTGAACATTAATCAAAATATTTTATTGTTTCACAGAGTTTACAGCAAATATCAGAACAAATATTTTCATTAAATATTTCATTAGTCTGAACTTACCTTTACACTTTTCTTGTTTAAAAAGAAATTTAACTTTTGGTTTTCAAATTAAGTTCGTAATTTTTAAATCTTATTAATACAATTATAAATATTTATAATCTCTTACACAGTTATTTTATATAATAAAGAAATTGCTCTACATGAGTTTTGTTAATTTTACCTTAAACTTAAATTTTATGTTCGTATCGCCGATATTTCCTTTTGAGTATCTGTATCGTGTCAGCAAAATGACGTATCGTTACATTTCTACTTTAAAGCTTTCAAATGATACCAATATTGGACACATGCTCAGAAATGTAGTGGAAAATTGCATAAATATATATATCTGAAAACTTCGAAAATTCAATAATGCGAACATGACATATAATATACAGTACTTTTAGTTTATAGTCACAACGCTTATAGTCACATTGGCGATATAGTCCATTTTATCTGTTTATTTTGCGGCTATAAGTTAATTTAATATAAAGTATTAACGTTATAGTCCATTTAGCGATATAAGCATATTTGCCATATATGCCATCCATCAACAGTCATCAAAGGGATAAGTAAAGCAAATTAATGGCGGGATAGTCACATAAGCAAAATTGACTATGTTCTTTTTAGTTTTTGAATAAAAATTCTATCCAAAGAAAGAATGAATTAAATCATTTAATTTTTGTCATCAACTCTCTACTCGTAAAACATTAGTTTTTGCCGTTGGTATCAGTTAGGAAATATATTGTTATTATTTTAACTATTTTTATACAGTGTATAACTCTGTTGTAAAACCATAAGCCTGATGTCGGTGTAATTTATATGCATTTTTAATTTCCTTTATTCATATAGCTTGATTATATTCGAATTCGGTTATATGCGTCATAGTGGCATAAATGTGAATTTGCCTTATAGTCACATTAGCGATATAGTCCACGTTATAGTTGCAACTAAAGGATGTGACTATAAGCGAAAAGTACTGTATTACTTTTATTTTTAAATCTTTTTTATTTGGAGGTGCGTTTGTAAACTATATTTGTTCCAAAACTCCTAACATACTACTGTTGCAAAAAAACTTTTTTTCATACAAGTATTTCTTGGAAAATAACAAAATATAGAGATAATTCTCGCACTGTACAGAGAATACTATTTAAAAAACTATTGAATTTTTAAAAAAACTAAATTTAACATGAATTTTTTATGGCATTAATAAGCTAATCTGGCAACACGCATAAAACTGGTAATGTGCAGAAAATGTAAAAACTTTTAGTACTACGTTAAACTTGGCAGCACAAAATATTATTATCTTTTTGGCTATGATTTGCAAGGTCTTTACCACAGACATAAGCAGATATAGCACCTTTGACAGCTGCATAAGGGTTAAATCATCTGTTTAACCCCTAAATATGAGAAATCGAAATGAAAATCAAGAGATATAAAAATGCATAGGTAAGAGTGAACAGCTATAGATAACCAAAACAACATAAATTTTTCAGCAAAAACAAAACAAAACAAAAATTTTTAGCTGAAAAATTTGTTATTTTGTATTTTTATAAAGTTAAGATCAAATGTTATAAAAAAAATTTTGTTTTTTAAATTAAAAAATCATTAATACTTAACATCCCATGGAAATGTTGCGGTTAAAAAGGTAAGTAATGCTTGAAAAGAAAAAAATATGTAGTAAGTTAATATTTTTCTAATGTATTTTTTTGTTTAGTTACAGGTTCGGTAATTGTGGGATATGAATCATATTATGCCCAACGATTCTCTCCAGTATCAGCGGTAAGTAAAGTTAAAATTATTAAAAAGAAAATAAACAAAATTATTGCATTTTGTTTCCGTGGATAAAAAATTGTTTTTGTAGGCCGACTGTTGGGACCACAAATTATAGTTGGGACTAAAAAAACAACATAAAATGGTCATGGATACTGACCTTAAACAATTCTTTTTGACGTGTTTCTGTCCAAGATCAGGGGTGAGTAAAGTGAATTGTCTTACATTAAAAGAAACAAACAAAATTACATATTGTTTGCATTAAAAAACTATTTTTTTTTTGGATAACGTTTGGACGAAATGGTCATGGATACTGACCTTAAGAGATTTGATCGTTTGGCGACTTTCTGTGCAGGAACAGTGAAAAGTGTTGCGAAATATCTAAAAAGAAAAAAAAAAACAAAAAATTAAAAATTTTTTTTACTTTTAACAGTGCAATTCTAGGCCAACTTTTTGGCAAAGGTCATGGATACTGACCTTATGCAATTGGTTTTTTTGGCGCCTTTCTCTCCCGGATCATCGGTAAGTACACAGAGCGAAAAAAAACGTTAAAAAACTGTCAACCAGTGGTAATAAATTGATAACAAACTGTTGTCAATATTTCGACAACATTTGTTGTTAAATTTTAAACAAAATGTTGTCAAATTGGGCCGTTAGATAAAAAACGTACCATTGTTGTCAAATTGATAACACCCTGTTGTCAAATAGGTATCGCCCTGTTGTCATTATTAACAGCGTATACAAGTTATCCCACAATCAACTTTGGTATTCGAAAGTAAAAAGTGAAAAGTTTCAGTGCTGTGATTAAATTAATAAATAAAAATTTAATAAATAAAATAAAAAAAATTTCTAAAATTTGTTTTTGTTTTCAATTTAATTTTCTATGCGAACGTTAACGTGTGACATCGTGGGCCTGGCTGTAAAAGTGTGAATTTTTTATGTATTTTTTTATAAGTATATTATTTAATGTGAAATAAATTAATAAATTTACATTATTCCATTTTTTTACTTGGGTTCAGAATGGGTTATTAAGTACATACTACAATCAGAACAATGTGTTATCGAAAGGACAACCGAATGTTGTCAATATATTAACGGTGTGTTGTCAAAAATGACAACAGCATGTTGTCGGTATGGTACCATTATGGTGATAATATATAACCAATTTGATGTCATATTGAGAACAAATGGTGACAAACTGACAACGAGGTGGTTAAAAAACATTGATACCATCCGTTATCAAATTGAACACAAACGTAGTTGGCTCACTTTTGACAACGGATGGTGTCAATTTTGGTATTTTTATACCGGATTTTTCCCTCTGTGTACAGTGAAGTGTCTGAAAAGAAAAGAATAACAAAAAATTAACAACTTTTTTACTTTCAAAATTTCATTTTTGGGCCGTGTTGTGGGCAAAGGTGGAAACAATAAATGGTCATGGATACTGACCTTATGCAATTGGAACTTTTGACGTTTTTGTTTAATCGACTGGTGGTAAAAGTGCCTCTATTGGTGGTTTTTAGAACGTATTCGTGGACAGCATGTTTGAATTGATGAGCAAAATAAAAAATTACAACAAATCGGTCCTTTTCAGGATCATAAATTATTTATCAAAAAGAGATACATATAATTGTATAACACAAATAGTTTGATAAAATAATTCGAACTCTTTTAAAAAATATTTGGTGGCCCTTAAAAGGGCCTTTTATCAGGCATGTTCTGAAAACCATAAGATTTGAAATAAGTTGTGATTTATGATAAATTAAATACACAAGTATGTAAATAACCATAGATATTGACCTCAAGGAATCGGTTTTTTCGGCGCCTTTCTCTTCAGGAACAGTGGTAAGTAGCGTGAAGTGTCTGAAAAGAAAAGAAAAACAAAAGATTAACAATTTGTCTATCTGTAAAAATGTTTTTTTGGTGTGTGTGTATGGGTAAAACTTAATTACAACAAATGGTCATGGATACTGACCTTATACAATTGAAACTTTTGAAGTTTTTCTTCAATCGACTGGTGGTAAAAGTGCCTCAGCTACTAGTGGTTTTAAGAAGGTATTCGTGGACAACATTCTGGAATTGATGTGACAAAATACAAATTATAACAAACCGGTCCTTTTCAGGATCATAAATTGTTTATCAAAAAGAGATAAATATAATTGTAAAACATATGGCAGTTCTATAAATATATATTGTATACATACATATATAAACTTTTTATTTTTTTTATATTCAGCCCAATCTATATATATAAAATTGTTACGTTACTGACTGACTCACTGATTCATCATCGCACAGCCTAAACGCCTGAAGCTAAAAACTTGAAATTTGGACCAGGTATTGGTCACTCCCCAAATCGATCCACTAAGACGGAATTTTTGGAAATTCGAATGTTTAGGTTGTAAAAAGGGGTAAAAACGGGATAATTTGGTAACCTTATATCTCCATGGCGCCCTATGCTCCAATGGGAGTTAGAGGAACATATATATATCTCCAAAACTAAAAGAGATACAAAAAAAATTTAATACTTATCGTTGTTCTTTAGAAAAATAAGCGGACAGGTGTCTGGTACTTTTTTGAAATTCGGCCCCATTAGGGAGTAAACGAGTAAAATCGGAATTTTAGTACTTTTTTGCCACCCCATCTATCTTTTGAACCAATAAACATAAAAACAAAGTTTATACCACATTCGAAACTTATCAAAGAAATACAAATACGAATTTGGTACTTCTCCGAAATTCGAACATTTAAGGGGTGAAAATCTTAGCTATTTTTGGTACTTTTTTCAAAAAACATTTTTCTCCATTCATTGACATATTCGTACTAGATTATGGGCTCCCACTACAATACTGAAATTTTAAATACTTAAATGGGGGAAAAAATAGTACCAAAAAGGGGAAATACGGCAATTTGATATTTTACTTTAGCCTTTTGGTTCTGCAACTGGCATTTTTTTTTAATTATCGTTAGTGTTGGACCTTAAAACATAAGATTAAACATGCAATGTCCTGAGTGGATAATAACCCATAAGGGGAAGAGAAAAGGAGACGCTTACGAAGTAGCGGGTTAAATGCTAGTTATGAATAAAAATTCCATGGGAGTTTTCTCCCTTCTCCCATTTTTCCTATGTAAATTCAATTGTAAAAATGGGAAAAGGGAAAAAACTGCCGGGGAATATTTATTTATAATTGGGCTGATTCTTCGGCATGACGAAATGAAAAGTTGGCGTGGCTCAATTAATATTTATTTATACCTATCAACGTTATTTATGTATATACATTTTTGTTCTTATCTTAACATGTTGAAGGGTATATAAGATTCGGCATTGCCGAATATAGCACTCTTACTTACTTGTTTTTATCTACAAACTTACGCTATATCAATATAATTTATTTTAAATTATTTTCTTCTATTTTAAGCAAACCACTATTCAAAAATTTAATTGATTTAAGAGGTGGCAACAATTCCCATTCACCTGACAACCATCATCCACTGGTAATAACTGATAAGCCTCGTTGTGATTATGATCGCTAAAGCGATGCCAAACAAAGTGAAACTCGAGTTTTATTTGGAGTGGAGTTTACAAGACGTGGGCGGCCAAAACCCACAGCAGCTCTAAAGATATTTCTTTTTAACATAACTTTATTTTAGTCATCGATTCAGTAATTCATTTATTGAAGTAATTAATTCATAGGTTACAAAAAAGTCTTAGTATGGTAATAATATTAATAATTGCAAACGTCTTCTCAAAAAACAGGAAGTGAACAGACAGAGAAAGGAAAAGCAAAATAAGAAATGTCATTGCACATATGTCATATTTGCCGATTCCTCAGGGTTGCCACTATTCAGTATATTACAGTTCCTCCCCCATTAGATAGTCCTTCAACCTCGTGGGGATGTCTCTTCGTCTCTGGGGTCGAGTTGACGTCGTTGCAGCTCGCTCAGCCTCAGATAAGTGTACCCCTTCGGTTACCGGAACAGGTACGATATCACTAGTTGTTGTGTCTTCTAAAATTACATCCTCTTCCTGACTGGGATTTGAGTCCAGTGCAACTGCTGTCGGTGGTGTTCTGCTTTGATTATTGGCCTTTATTGTCGGACTAGAACCTCGCGATCGCAACTGATCAACGTGCCTTAAATGTAGTTCGCCTTCTACCTCGACTTCGTAATTTCGAGCCCCTGCAGTTCTCACGGTACCTGGCACCCATTTTTCGCCCCTTCCAAAATTTCGGGCCCATACCAAAGCTCCAGCATTAAAACTTCTATTCCGTTTAGTTGATTCGAATTTTTCATCCCTTTCTAAATTTTCACTAGTTCTATCATTACCAGGATGTATTTTATCGAAAATTGTCCTCAACTTCCTTCCCATTAAGATTTCAGCCGGGCTTTTGCCAGTTGTCGGATTGGGTGTTGTTCGTAATCGTAAAAGTATATTCGCTAAATTTTTATTGATGTTTGTGTCAGGCATTTTCTTTAAGAGATTTTTTATGGTCTGAACGAACCTTTCGGCCTGGCCGTTTGATGATGGGTGGTATGGTGCCGTTCGTATGTGTTTAATACCGTTGGCCAATAAAAATGATTCAAACTCACCTGACACAAAATTTCGGCCATTATCGGCTACAATAGTGTCTGGTATTCCATGGGTCGCAAATACATCTCTGATTAGTTCTATCGTCCTTCTCGAACTGGTATCTCCCGTCACCTTAGCCTCTACCCATTTCCTATGGGAATCGACGATGATCAGGAAATTTGTCCCCATGAACGGACCGGCATAATCGATGTGAAGTCTTGACCACGGTCTAGATGTTGCAGGCCATGGTTTTGGTTGCGCAGCTGGAGGGTGTTTATTATGCTGGGAACATTTTTCACATCTATTCGCCATCATTTCGATGTCTTTATCAAGACCTGGCCACCAAAAATAACTTCTGGCAGTCGATTTCATGGCAGACATGCCCTGGTGTACCTCGTGCAATATATCCAACATACGAGAACGGAAAATCTCCGGTATTATTACCCTGGTGCCCCAGAGTAAACATTGGCCATTTACACTTAACTCATTCACTCTGGTATTGTTAGCTTGAACTGGTCAGATTTATCAGGCAAATCTGTCTCTTTCTGTTTAATATGCCATAGGACTTTCGATAGTATTGGATCCCGACCCGTGGCTTTGGCAATCTCGCGCGATGTTATTAGGAACTGGGTTTCGCCTTCTCCACAGTATAATATCTCAGGGATATTTGGGACATGACCGCCTACCTCCTTCAATGGCAATCGACTCAAAGCGTCTGCATTCTGATGTTTTTTCCCCTCTCTATATTTGATATTATACTGGTACGCTCCTAGCATCAACGACCACCGCAACATTCTAGGTGACATATGGTCCGATATTGGCTTTAGCGGATTAAATAATCCCAGAAGCGGTTTGTGATCTGTTAAGATTGTAAAGTCTCTTCCACTCAAATACTGGTTGAATTTCTTAATACCAAAAATAATTGCAAGCGCCTCTTTGTCCAGCTGGGAATACTTTTTTTCAGCCGGTTGAAGAGTTCTGGACCCAAAAGCAATTGGCGCCTCGCGGCCATCAGGCATGACGTGAGCCAAAACCGCTCCAACACCGTATGGTGATGCATCGCCACTCAAAATCAAAGGCAAATCTGTAGAGTAATGTACTAAAAGATTCCCAGATTGAAGAAGTTTTTTTACCTGTTCAAAACTAGATTTTTGCTCCTCTCCCCATTTGAATTTTACATCCTTCTTCAAAAGCCGGTACAGTGGCTCCAGCACGTTGGCTTTATTACGAAAAAAACGTTCATAAAAGGTTATCAAGCCCAAAAATGCTTGCAGCTGTTGTTTGTCGGTTGGTTCCGGTGCTTGAGAAATTGCCCTGATCTTATCATCGGTCGGTTGAACTCCGTATTGATTTATCTTGAATCCCAAAAACGTTAACTCTTGAACTGCGAAAATACATTTGCTCTTCTTCAATCTAAGGCCGGCATCTTGTAGTCGCCGGAAAACAGCTTTTGTTCGCTCCCACATCTCTTTAGCCGTCTTTCCACCAATCAGAATATCGTCCAGGTAAACCACTACCCCTTCTAGTTTACTTAACAGGCCCTCCATAATACGTTGGAAAATACTTGGTGCCGTTGAAATACCAAATGGTAACCTGGTTACCTCAAATAGGCCACGGTGCGTGTTAATTGTCAATATTCTCGCGGATTCATCATCTACCTTTACTTGGGTATACGCCCTGTCCAAGTCCAACCTGGTGAACCATTCACAATTTGCTAACGTCGCCAGGACTTCTGTATTTGTGGGCAGCGGGTAGGTCTCCTTACAAAGCATTTGGTTTACCGTGCACTTATAATCACCGCAAATACGAATGGTATTATCTGCCTTTATCACTGGAACTATTGGAGTAGCCCATTTACTAAACTTCACTGGTCGCAGCACGCCGTCTTCCTCCATCTTTTTAAGTGCCGCCTCAACCCTGGATTTAAGTGCAAAAGGTACTGGCCGATACCGGAAAAATTTATGCTTACTTGAATCGTTCATTAACAGCTTTATTGGTTCACCCTTATAGTCACCAAGTTGCTCTTCAAAAACAGGACCAAACTCAGACATCTCTACTGGTAACCCACACTCGATATTGTACATTGCACTTGTTATGGCAATTCCCAACTCTTCAAACCAGTTTCTTCCTATGAGCGCTGGGCCATCACCTCGCACAACCAAAAGTGTTAACCTTTTGTTTATGGCACCTAAAGTAACAGAAACCAGCACTTCACCGCATATTTTTAAATTTCCGCTTGCGCCCCACGCTTTCAGTTGTGTTTTGCTAGGATACAATTCCAGGTTGTGGAATTTCTCATGAAATTCCCTCTCACTCATAATTGAGTGACTGGCCCCAGAATCAATTTCCATTTCGACTGACTTGTCACAAATTGTAACGACTCTTCGAATGTGCGAGATAGTTGTACCATTCACTGATAATATATAGTCCTGGTTTCCGTCGTTCTGGGGGAAGTTAATTTGATTCACATTATTTCTGTTATTTGCTCTTTCAGCGTGGGTATTATTTTTAGACGATTTGGTCTTGGTTATACACGCCTTCTCTATGTGTCCCCGCTTTTTACAGAAGTGGCAGTCGACATCTTTAAACTTACATTGGTCTGGCGAATGTCCGCCACCACACCGAAAGCAATTCCTTCTTTGACTTTTTGATTTAAACTTTTCCTTTCTACCGCTTCCAATTCGGTTGATTTCCGGCTGATTCACTGGTGTTTTTAATGCGACAAAATTTTTTTTGGGCCTCTTCACTGGCGATGGCTTCCTCTTGTGCAATCTGTAGGGTCAGTCTGTCATTTGACAGCAACCGTTTTTGCAAGCCCTCATCTCTCACTCCACACACCAATCTGTCGCGCAACATTGCATCCAAATCCTTGAACTCACAATGCTGGCTCAATTTACGCAGAGCCGCTAAGAATTCGGGCACCGATTCGCCCTCTCTTTGGTCCCTGCGGTAAAACTGGAAACGCTGTATTATCTGGTTTGGTGTTGGGCAAAAGTGCTTGGATAACAAATCTACGGCCATTTTAAACGTGAACGATTCGGCCAATATGTTTTCCGGGGTGGCTATGGATTTTAGAAGTGTGTATGTATCTGTCCCACACGACGATAAAAATATGGCCTTTTTGGCATTTTCATTTGAAATTCCATTTGCCAGGAAAAAGAAATTCATCTGCTCCAGATAAATTTGCCAGTTCCCTGAAGCCACGCTGAATTGGTTTAAATCGCCGAATTTTGATGCCATCTTATTACAATCCAGTTTATTAATTTCTTTAAATGCTGCTTTTTCCTCGTCGCCACTTAACATGACTTTATTTAAGTCATCAATTCAGTAATTCATTTATTGAAGTAATTAATTCATAGGTTACAAAAAAGTCTTAGTATGGTAATAATATTAATAATTGCAAACGTCTTCTCAAAAAACAGGAAGTGAACAGACAGAGAAAGGAAAAACAAAATAAGAAATGTCATTGCACATATGTCATATTTGCCGATTCCTCAGGGTTGCCACTATTCAGTATATTACACTTTTAATTAACTTTTTAAGCTTTTAAATGTAACTAGTAACAACTGGTGTTTAGTTTTACAAATATGTATCTTTTTTAATGAAGTTATTAAATATATTGTTTTACTACATATTTAATACAATTATTTTATTAATATCACTTTTTTGTTAAATATTTCACATGTTTAAAATTGATTAATTTAAAACTGGGAATTATTTCCTTCCGAAGGTTAATTTATATTATATTCAACATTTTTAATTTTTTTAATTTATTCTATGAGCTAAATTTCAGTTATGTATTTTATAAAGCTTTTTTGTAATAGTTCTATTCCTTAAATTTTTCAGAAATGACTTTATACACTACCAATACAATACAATACAGTATAATAGTCTGGTAGTGTATAAAGTAATTTCAGAAAAATTTAAGGAATAGAACTATTACAAAAAAGCTTTATAAAATACATAACTGAAATTTAGCTCATAGAATAAATTCGAAAAATTAAAAATGTTGAATATTGATTAATTAATTTAAGCAAAAATACAAAGTTAAATGTCACTCAAAACAGTAAATTCTATCTTTTCACATTAAATATGACCTAATATCAAAAACTCTTGCTGTTTAAATTACGATGCAGTGGAATTCGGTTAAGCGAATATAAAAATTCACGAATTTTGTTTAAACACGATTTTCAATAAAACAAAATTCGGTTAAGTGGAAATAATTAATAGGAAGTTTAACAATAGGTTTGGTATAAAATTAACGCTATATAAAATTATATAATTAAATAAAGATTTATTTACAAATAATAAACGAACAGATTATTTACTTATTTGTGCAGGTTTCCACACTACCTTTGAGGTACTACACATAGCGCGTTGCCAGTTATTTTAAATGGCTGGCTTCCCCGATAGGCCTAAACCATTTTTAAAATACAAATGTATGTTTGTATGCCTGTTTTTAAATGATACAATTTGCCATAATTTAGGAGTGCTTATTTGAGAAGTGTGGTTTTTTTGTTTTAGTCACTCATTTTTGTCATGCATTATAATAAAATTAGGTTTTCATAAGATAAAAAATTAGCATGCAAAAATACGTAAGAATAACTATAGATAAAATTAAAAAAAAGTTAAATAAAAAATATAAAATATACTTATCGCACTTGTTCAACAATACTGTATTAACACAAAATAAATGATTATTAAAAATAATTTTTAAGCCAACCGTTTCATTACCAAAAAGAGTATATAATAGCACGATATTTTTTAATTTAATAAATAAAATAAATAAATAAATATATATTCTCAGTCAAAAAACTGCATTTTAAGTTTTTGATTTGTAAATTTGTTTTGTAAACCTTTATTAATTAAAAAAATAATATTAAAAAACTCATATAATTTTTATCAACAAAATATTAAAAATATATAGTGTCATAAATATAAAACAATAAAAATCTTCATTAATAGTTTTATCCATCCATAAATAAAAATAATTATCGATTATAATAGTTGAGTTATGAAAAAGGGCATGTTCGTAAATACTTCAGAAGAGCAAACTATTTTTAATTGATTTATTTTATTTAAATTGTTGAAAATTTCTGTCTAAGCTACTTTACTAATAGGACTAACTTTGGTGCAAATTTCATCCAAATCGGAAGACATCGATTTAAAAATTGGGTCACTTGACATGAAATCCCCCATATATATGCAGTAATAAAAATATATGTTTGGTTTTTGAATTTTTATTAAACAAAATTGGCAGAACATGAAATTATTCAATTGTAGAATAAAATAAAAATAAGTTTAATATAAAATATACATATCGCACTTGTTCAACAATACTTTATTAAGTCAAACTAAAAATTCTCAGTTGAAGCAAAACAATTTTCAACTTTTCAATCGGTTTAATAAAGGTTTACAAAACAAATTTTCAATGTTTTTAAAAATTATTTATAATGTAGTACGTAAAATTGTTACAGTTTCATTTGCTCTAAATATGTATATTAAGGCGAGTGGCAGTACTCCATAGAAGTTTAAAAAATATATATCTGGCAGCGCTGCTCCATACATTTCAATTTTGCCCATTCCTGCAGTACTTCGACAAAAAAAAGTTTGTTATTTCAATTCCATGATGTCCGCAAGTAATAATATGACAACAAAAGTTAAAAATTAACTTGAAAAATCAAATATATAGTTTGTTAGATTTTAAAACCGACAAATAACGGTGTGAGAAAAATTGGAAAACGTATTTCTATGTAGAAAGACCGTAGGAATCCAAATAACGGGTTGTCACTTTCGAGAAATTAGCCGTTTATAGGGTATACCCATATATTGTTTGTTACTACACATTTTTGAGTATACCCTATAAACGGCTAATTTCTCGAAAGTGACAACCCGTTAGTTGGATTCCTACGGTCTTTCTACATAGAACTGCATTGACCAATTTTTCTCACACCGATATTTGTCGGTTTAATATAGTAACAAACTATGTAAATATTGAATTTAGATTTTTACACTTTTTTGGGTATACCCTATAAACGGCTAATTTCTCGAAAGTGACAACCAGTTAGTTGGATTCCTACGGTCTTTCTACATAGAACTGCATTGACCAATTTTTCTCACACCGATATTTGTCGGTTTTATATAGTAACAAACTATGTAAATATTGAATTTAGATTTTTACACTTTTTTGGGTATACCCTATAAACGGCTAATTTCTCGAAAGTGACAACCAGTTAGTTGGATTCCTACGGTCTTTCTACATAGAACTGCATTGACCAATTTTTCTCACACCGATATTTGTCGGTTTTATATAGTAACAAACTATGTAAATATTGAATTTAGATTTTTACACTTTTTTGGGTATACCCTATAAACGGCTAATTTCTCGAAAGTGACAACCCGTTAGTTGGATTCCTACGGTCTTTCTACATAGAACTGCATTGACCAATTTTTCTCACACCGATATTTGTCGGTTTTATATAGTAACAAACTATGTAAATATTGAATTTAGATTTTTACACTTTTTTGGGTATACCCTATAAACGGCTAATTTCTCGAAAGTGACAACCAGTTAGTTGGATTCCTACGGTCTTTCTACATAGAACTGCATTGACCAATTTTTCTCACACCGATATTTGTCGGTTTTATATAGTAACAAACTATGTAAATATTGAATTTAGATTTTTACACTTTTTTGGGTATACCCTATAAACGGCTAATTTCTCGAAAGTGACAACCCGTTAGTTGGATTCCTACGGTCTTTCTACATAGAACTGCATTGACCAATTTTTCTCACACCGATATTTGTCGGTTTTATATAGTAACAAACTATGTAAATATTGAATTTAGATTTTTACACTTTTTTGGGTATACCCTATAAACGGCTAATTTCTCGAAAGTGACAACCCGTTAGTTGGATTCCTACGGTCTTTCTACATAGAAATACGTTTTCCAATTTTTCTCACACCGTTATTTGTCGGTTTTAAAATCTAACAAACTATATATGTGATTTTTCAAGTTAATTTTTAACTTTTGTTGTCATATTATTACTTGCGGACATCATGGAATTGAAATAACAAACTTTTTTTTTGTTGAAGTTGTTTACAAAAACACGTGGAATTGAAATAACACACTTTTTTTTATACAGATAAGACACGGCCACCTGGCGGTCAGAGAAGGCACAAAAAAGTGTCAAAGTGGTAATACTCATTTAACCCCAAATTTAGTGAAGGACAGCACATTTTGAAGTCTTATATATTGCTGTCTCTTTTCACAAAAGGGGTTAAATAAAATTTTATTATTTACATTTTATTTAGTGAAATTGTGGAATATTTTGGCGCAAAAATAAGTAAATTTTCCTTTTTGGCGCAAAATTATGGGGAATATTCTCATTTTCGCAGCATCGGCAGTTGACCACAGTTGACAACGAGGTAATACGAAGAAGCAGAGGTAAAATATCAAATTATTGGACTATATTTTTACAAGTTTTTCAAACAAGGAAAAAATAAAAAATGTAAGTACGAATAACTTTTTTGTTTATTATAATTAATAATATTTTTAAACGTTTTGTTTGTTTTAGGAGCCGCAAGTGTGTTTTAGGTTGCCTGAACGAGGAGAATCTCCATCGTTTTCCGAAGAATCCGACAAGGTAAGTAATTCATTCAATTCAAGTAAATTTTGTATAGAATTTGGTGGTCCAAAATTGAAAATACATGTGTATGTTCATATTCCCTTGTAAAATGTATTGCATTTGTTTCGGTTCCAATTGGCAATATCTTTTCGCCAATTGAAACATAATTTACGTTTTTATTAATTTTATGGTGCTGTGTTTTGTTAGTTAAACAAATTTCATTTTAAAGTGCATACATATTTACCTAAAAGGGAATAATGAAAAAAGAAAAGTTACGAAGGAATAAGTAGTGTTTTGTACATACTTTAAAAATAAATTATTTTAAAAAGTTCAATAAGTGTTTGTGTACCATCCTTTAAGGATTCCGGTTGTCCGTCGGTTCGGCTAGTTGTTTGTCTGTCCATGTAAACGTTGTGGACAAAGTGCAGGCCAAAAATAGCAATATAATTTGATGAAATTTGGTAAAGCAATGTGTTTACTAGTTTACAGTTTACCAATGCAGATTCAAACAAAAAGTGGCTTAGATCTTGTTACACAATTAACACAATCACCCACTTCGTTGACTAAAGCTTCCATGGATATACTGCTTTTGGGCGAACAAAAAGATTGTCTGCTTGTTGGTATAATAAACATTGGCTTCGCAACCTAAAGTTGATCTACAAAGCCGGCCTTTGGCTAGCATCAAAGTATTTATCCTCAATGGTATAACACCGGCTTCGCTAAGTAACAATTACCTGCATACCAGTTAAATAAATTTTGTATACCTATTTAGAAAGATTTATTAAAAAAGTGTTCATATTTCAAAACTGTTCGTATATACATAGGTAATATGTTTTTGTTATTTTGCATCACACTTTGTAATTTTTTTGTTTGGAGCTGCATTAGTAAACTAGATTTGTTCCTTAAAAATTAACATAGGGTGAAAAAATTAAAAAGAATAAGATTGCGGTATTGTTGGAATAATTAATTATAAATATACTTTATATACATAGGCACATATTTACTTTGCTATTGTGCATAAGTGATGTACATTTGTATATTTTTTATTTTCCTTTGTTGTTTTGTTTAATAGTTCGGTGTTTGTAAATTTTTGACGACAGACTTATTGTATATTAACTGCCTGTTTTTAGAAAACGTAAGCAAGTGAGTGAGTGAGAAATTATATTGAAAACAACAATAAAAAGCGAAAATTTGTTTTTGTTTTCAATATAATTTCTCACTCACTCACTTGTTTACGTTTTCTAAAAACAGGCAGTTAGTTATTGTATATTAACTGCCTGTTTAAGGATATCGAACGTCATCGTTCGCATAGAAAATTACATTTAAAACTAAAACAAAAATCGAACATTGTTCGAAGTTTGTTTTGTAGTAGACAAGTGTTTTCTTTAAATAGCAGTACATGAAAACTTTATTATGTGTAATGATTTCTGAGATGTCTTGTCATATCCTACTATCAAAAGCGTAGTTATACATACAATGTTATGATGAGGGAAACCGTAAATATGCAATTGCATGGTATTTCTTGAGCGAACAATTAATGTAGAAACAATATATACATATATATGGGCATTTCCCCAGGATGGTTTACCAGGATGAAAAAATAAAATATTGATTATCATCGTCTTTTATTGTTTATTATCAAAAAAAAAGTCTATGTTCTTATAAAAGAATGAGTTCCTAGCATATCTGAGCTGTTTTACTTGAGCAAATTGGGCTGGAAACTGGAAAATTTTATTTTTACATTTAACTATTGTCGGCCGAAGTTGACTTCTATTTTGCGTACGTTCGTGACCACACGTTTATCACTCTTATTATGAAAACTTAAACTCGATGAAATCCATCTTTTGTACTAAACATAGAGCTACCCAAATGCGAACGAGTCGGAAAAAAATGCTAGGTAAAGTTTTGTTTTCTATATTATTTGTACATCGAAAGCGTACGAACGTACGTTCGTGACCCCAGGAAATGCCCATATATATTTATCCGTTTTAGAGCTTTTTATGAATTTTGGTATCGATTTGTTTGTGAATAATGTTCATATTTTAGCTATTGCTGTATTTTGTTGCTCAGATATTTTATATTTTTTACTATAAAGTAAATATGGTTCAATAGGTTCAGATTTAGGCATACAGTTTCTATTCAAATATCAATCCCTATAATAATCAAGCAATTTTATACTTTTAAATATTAATATAATTTCTTCAATCCCTTTAATACAAAATATCTCATATATTTGGTCCATCTAGAAAATATCCAGCACAAATAACTTTAGATGAATCTTAACCTCATAACATAACTTTTAATGTAAATATTAATTTGTTGAATATTTTGCTTTCATATAAACCATATTTGTTTTTTGGGCTAATTTTTATGCTTTACATAAAACTTTTGATCGGAATTGATTTATGTGACAAGCATGAATGTATGTATAGTATTTATTGAAATTTGAATTCTATTTACCATATTTATTTCTTAAATCAAAAAATTTTTTTTTTTTTTTTTTTTTAATAATTTATTTTTATTATTGAATCTTTCTTATCGAAATTTACAATATGTATTCAAATCTTAATTCTACTTGTTGTTTATTAGTTGTTACCTGTGTAACCACTAACTGCTGTATTCAAATTTTTAAGACTGTCTTCTAGTAAGGCTCAAAGTATCGGTTCTTTTTAGCCTCTGGTGACCTTCGAACTGAAGCAAACCCCGAGCGAGGTAGTTAGGGTGAACCATTAGTTTACCGATGTAGCTTATTGAATATTTTTTAATTTCCTCCTGGATAGTGGGGACGTTGAGATCTCTGTGGATAATATCATTACGTATATACCATGGGGCGCAGACAATTTGTCGTAATATTCTAGACTGTCTTCTTTGAAGCTTTTGGATGTTAGATGCGCATGCAGTACCCCATAATTGGATGCCATATGTCCATATTGGTTTTATGATGGACTTGTATAGAAGAACTTTGTTGTCTAAAGACAAGTTTGAGTTTCTACCGAGAAGCCAATGTAGTTGAGCTGCTTTAAGTTTCATAGCCGTTATTTTCGCTTCGATATGACGAGACCAGGTCAAACGTCTATCTATATGAACTCCCAAGTACTTTACATGGTTTTCTACCGGAACAGTGATGTTATTTATTTTTACTGCTGGGCACGTTTGTCTTCTGAGCGTGAAAGTTAAGTGAGCACATTTAGCCGGGTTAACCTTTATTCTCCATTTTTCTAGCCATGCCTCTAGTTCATTGATGTGGGACTGCAGATTTTGCGATGCGACTTTTGGGTCATGGTTAACGCTAATAAATGCTGTGTCGTCTGCAAATGTAGAGGTATGCGTGCTCAGGTTTGTTGGCATATCCGCTGTGTATATTATATATAGAAGCGGTCCTAATATGCTGCCTTGGGGAACACCAGCAGTAATTTTCTTGAGGGGGGAGTATTTATCTTGCGACCTTACTATGAATGTTCTGCCTGTTAGATAGCTCTCCAGAAGCTTGTGAGTGTTTTGAGGAAGCATTCGTGTTATTTTGATGAGTAGCCCATCATGCCAAACTTTGTCAAATGCTTGGGAAATGTCTATAAACAGGGCTGAGCAGTATTGCTTTTTCTCAACGCCGATCTAATAAGGGTGACAATTCTATGCACTTGCTCTATTGTACCATGTTTCGCTCTGAATCCGAACTGGTGATCCGGGATGATGTCGTGTTCATTTAGATGAGGAGTTATACTTAAAATGAATATTTTTTCGAAAAGCTTTGATAGGATTGATAATAAGCTTATCGGTCTGTACGACGCAACCTGGCTAGCATCTTTTCCTGGCTTGGGAATCATAACAATTATAGACTTCTTCCATGAGGATGGGAAGTATCCGACTCTTAATATAGCGTTAAAAATGAACAGCAAGATTCTGGAAGCAGACGAAGGTAAGTTTCTTATCATTGACCCTGTGATACGGTCAAGTCCGGGAGATTTTCTAATATTCACTTTTTCTATTGCAGATTTTACTTGAGTAATGTTAAATTTTAATGGATGGTTTACCTTATCAGGAATGGTTGGACGACAGGAACAAGTATGTGTATCATGTGGCGTGAAAACTTTCTCAAGATGGCCCGCGAAAGCGTTTAATTTTTCATCTGTGTTTTTCGCCCAAGTGCGGTTTTCCAGTCTTAATGGAGATTCTTGGGTTATAGGGCATTTCATATGCCGTACAGCCTTCCATAAGCTATAATTGGAGTTTTTTGTGGCATCTAGGCTGTTTAGATAGCCTTCTATTGCAGACTCGTGGTTCTGTCTTAATTTGTTGCGAAGAGTTGTCAGGCATAATTGTAGTTGGGCCTTAGTGGTTGGGGAACGACTGTTTTGCCATTGTCTTCTTAACTTCCTTTTTTCTCTGATAAGGGTCTCTATATCCGTCGATGTATTGTAAGGAGCACGTTTAATTGTCCGCTTGATTGGGGTTGCATTTCTTGCTGCAGCATCCAAGACTTCTGTAAATCGGTCGACAGCTATTTGGATGTCAGATGAATTTTTTAGGGGAATGCACTGTGATAGGTGAGAGCTCACATACATTTTATACTTTAACCAATTTGTGTTTCTGTTTGGATAGGAAAACCAGTTTGCAGCTGCGGCGTCAGAGTTACATTTGAAAATGAGGATTGAAGGTGAATGATCAGACGAAAGATCATAGGAGGAACTAACTAGTACCTGATCGCGCTTGATGTTTTTGATTACAGCAAAGTCAATAAGGTCTGGTAGCTTGTTGAAGTCGGTTGGCCAATAGGTAGGCTCACCACTCGATACCACATCAAAGTTATTTGCAGTTACGGTATTATATAGCTGATTACCTCTAGGACTAATAAGTCTGGAGCCCCAATATGTATGTTTAGCGTTGTAGTCGCCAGCAGCAATGAATTTCTGGCCCAATGTGGAGAAGAAGTTGAGAAATTTATCGTGTAGAATTTTGTGCCTCGGGGGACAATAAACGGATGTTAACGTTAGTTTGAAATCAGTCAGATTTATAGATGTGGCCTGGATACAATCTTCTTCGAACTCTGGCAATGGTAAGTGTCTGATGTGTTTGTGCACAATTATGGCTGTGCCACCACAAGCTCGTCCGCTGGGATGTTTTGTGTCATACGTAAGGTAACCATTTACCCTAAAGCAGTTTTTATGAGTAAAGTGTGTTTCAGAGACAAGAAGTACGTCGATTTCATGCCTATGAAGAAAGTTTGCAACTTCGTGTTTATGTTGGGATAACCCGTTTGCATTCCAGAAACATATTTTTAACTGGTTCATTTTTTGTTGAGTAGAACTTGCAGGAGCATGTTCTGGTTTCGCATCATTTCCTGAAACATGCTCTGCATAGTGGCCATGAAGTTATTCATAGTTTGAATTAAATTTTCAATTGAGGTAGGCATTTGTAGACCTTCCCTAGGAACATTAGCGTATGGAGGTTGCTTTGCGTTGGAAGTACTCGGGGGATTTTTCGCATTAGGGTTTCCTTTTAGGACTTGGGCATATGATTGGTTTTGTTTGTTTGTTTGTGTAGTACTAGCAATAGAGCCAGCGGCTTGGCTGGGCGCATGTGATGGACCATATTGGGAGTGAGTATATTTTTGAACTAAAGCTGGTTTTTTTAAATGCAAGAAGACTTTACAACCCCTATAGTTTGCCGTGTGATTTTCGCCACAGTTGCTGCATTTCTTGACATTTGGGTCAACTTTAGAACGATTACATTCGGCGGTTTTATGAGCGTCGCCACAAACCACACATACGTGAGGCAATTTACAATATGATTTTGTATGCCCATATTCCTGACAGTTTGTGCATTGGGAGGGACCCTTTCGTTTTATTGGCTCCTCAACAGTTATTCTTCTGTTGAGTAGGTAGCGCAAGTTGTATATGGGATGAACTGAATTTTTGGTTTTGAGAACCGATGAATCAAACGATATCTCAATGCGGTGCAGTGGTTGGGGAACTTTGTTCCTGTTCAAAATGTTATGAACCGATTTTACCTCGTACCCCTCTTGCTCTACGGCAGATTTTATTTCATCTGTAGGAACGGAACTATCTATGCCTTTTATGACAATAATCAATCCCTTAGCACTTTTTAATTGGTATGTATAGTAGCTTTTATTTTCTGCGTCCAGGTGTCTTGATATAATACGAAAGTTCGTTTCTGTACTGGCTTGAATTTTGGTCTCTTGAATTTGTCCGCGTCGTATAGAAACGACGTAGAAATTGTTCTTACCTACAAGTTGAGTCAACATGTTGACTATGCTATTTGATGTTTGCTCCCGCAGATAGATAGGTGGCGGTTTAACTTCTTTAGTGGCTGTCCCATTAGCTAATTCTGCTTCTTCATCGTCAGGTATGGATAGTACAGAGAATCTGTTACCATTTGTTGGCAAAGAGACTACGTTAGAGCCTTTGTATTGTTTGGCCACGCGTTCCTGTTGGGTGGACCTAGGGCTAGCCTTTCTCTTAGTTATTGTTATATATCTGTCCATGCCTGTTTGCACTTTAGTACTTTTTGGTACAGCTCCTGTATTTGTTAATGCAAATCGTGATGTTCCAGGTTTTTCGTTATTATTCCTCTGGTCAGACGGCTTCACACTTTGAACCACATTTACGGTCGGATCAACACACTTGCTCAGGTTGGGCACACTTGAACTTAAATTTCTGTATGGAAAACCAGTTGCGCTGGCAATTTTTGCACTTAAAAGATGTTTGTTTAATTCAGGGTATCGAATGTTTTCATTGCTCACGCTCGGGGAGCTTACCACAATATACGCATTTCTGCTATTTGTGCTGGGCCTACTCTCCTTATTGGGAGTATTTGTGAGGCTCATTCACAAATCTCTTCGGGCACACTAGTTATTGTTCTTTTTTTTTTCACCTATTACAAATATTTTTTTTTCACCTACGGTAAATATTTTTTCACTTTTTTTTTTTTTATTATATTATTTTTTTTTTTTGTATTTTTGTTACTCACTGATACACGTCCGTACTCGTCAAGAGCTAGTTCGCAACTGAAATCAAAAAATGAAGTTTTAAATCTTTTATGTTCATATATTACATACACTTAAAATTTGTATTATTTTAGAATCCCAGCAAGCCCTCACTAATTTTTTAAGTGGAATACGTTTTAAAACGTTTAAAACTGATTAAAAAAAATGAATTAATAAGTTCTTTAATTTTCAAGAAACAACAGTTTTGAGCGCTTAAAACGTGCTTGCTAGGACGGCATCAAGGATTTTTAAGTTTTCTCAAATATGGTTATTAAGACCCCAACCCCCGTATTCATAAACGATTATTTATTAAATTTTAAATTTTTTATTAAATTTGAAATACTTTTATGAATACAGGCATTTGTCTTTAAAACCTATTTCGAAATAATCCAGGAGTAAGTGTAGCGAAAATATAATGCATATGCATTTGTAGCTTCTCCTTACTCAAGACTGTCATGCGTGGCAAGGACCACACCCTACACGAGGTGATGCTGTTTTTAACAAAACATGATGGATCTAGACCAGATAAGGTCGAAAAAAAATCAAATGTGTTTTAACACTAATTCAAAAATAAAATATTTGTTTAAATTCCATATGTCCAAAAGACGGCATAAAAATGAAATTATAAAAGTAAAAGAACTTGTTAGTTTTTTGTTCTTTTCAGACACTCTACTTTACTTACCGACGATCCTGGTGAGAAAGCTTATGGTTTTCAGAACATGCCTGATAAAAGGCCCTTTTCAGGGCCACCAAATATTTTTAAAAAGTGTTCGAATCTTTGTATCACCTTTGTATCCGTCACTGTTATAGCATTTAGACGTCTGTGGTCTACAAAAAGCCTTGTGCTTCCATCCTTTTTTTAATAAGTACAACTGGACACGCCCATGGAGACTCAGTTTCTTAAATTACCTTCTTTTTTAACATATCGTCAAGTGCATTTTATAGACCAAAAGGCATCCGGTTCAAAACAAAAATGCCATAAGGCTTAGTAACAGCCGTATTCGGTCTATCCATGGTGGCAACCTGGATTTGCCAATATCCTGATTTTAGATCTAAAGTTGTCACAAAAGGTGTAGTTTTTGCCGCGTGTAATACATCGTTCATCCTTGTCAGTGGGTAAGTGTCCGGCTTGTGCTTCCATCCTTTTTTGAAATCAGTACAACTGGACACGCTCATGGAGACTCAGTTTCTACAATCACCTTCTTTTTTAACATATCGTCAAGTTCTCTTGTGTAAAAACGATTTCAACGCCATGTATTGATTCGGTAATGTTTTCGAATTTTTTTTTCATTTAAAAGTTTTTCGACGTTTACCTTTTGTAATTTTGATAGGCTTGGAGCCTCATCAATTCTTAAACGAATGTCCATAGCATTTAACCCATTGTATATTTGCTGGTGATCCCTCATTAAGTTTAACCTTTTTCAAAGGAGGAATTAAATAAATCAGATACTTTTGGAGTTTCATACGTTTCTGGCAAATATTTTGTCAATACCATTGGTGAGTATTCGGTTTTCATGGGAGAAGTTCTGTTCGGAGTTTTATTTATTTCAACGAATCATGTGTAAAATGATTAAAAAGCGTTTTAAAAATATTGTAGATTTGGACGGTGAATCTAGTGCACTCGTCAGCTTAATTGTTATTATTAATTTTATTTACAATTTATTCTAACTTACATACCAACTATTCTTACGTGTAAATTAAAATTACTTAAACTAAAGCATGAGAAAATAAGTGTAATGTGATTACATTAAACACTTACAAATATTTTCGATGCGTTTGGGTGTCGTACCTTTTAAGAGGCTACTTAGTGTTTAATATTTTGGTGTAATAAAATAAAGTAAATAATATTTGCAGGAATGCATTCATACGATCAAATATACTACACCTCCTTTCTTAACCGTTATGTGCTAGGTAGTCTACATTTGTAGCATTTCTGCAGAAAAAGTTGAATAAAAAAATAATTTTCACAACAGCAGGATCCAACATTTTTAGTAGCTTCTAACCACTTTTCGCCAATAACACGTAACAAAAATAATTTACAGCTCCCCCTAGACGCTACTTTTACAAATGACCATCACCTGGCCGGTAGTCTACAAATGAAGACACCATATAAAATGTATGGAAATTCACATCACTCACTTACTTAGCTTACATTTTTTTTAATGCGGCATGTAAACATGTCATTAAGTATTTTTTTTACCTTTTGCTTTCTTGTTTATGTTTGTGTATGCATCAGTGATTTCAACAGTAGGGAATTTTCCCTTTTCGCAGGGATTTTTTTCGCAAAATTTTAAACGAAGCGAAAAAAGGACGGATTTTTAGTTTTTAGGCAAATGAGGGAATTTTCAAAATATTATCTAATTTTCAATATGCTGTGTAAAAATACGTAAATATTCGAGTTATTTTCATTTAAAAATTAAAATTGTTCATATACAATATCATTTAAGTACAAATGTAGCATTTTTTAACAGCATGGCCGTCTTCAACAATTGCCAAAACCAATATTCGCTTTCGCTTTAGCGAATACTCTTATTATTGCTATTTGAATTCGCACTCACATTCGCTAAAATGTATGCGAATATTAAAAGCGACTATTGAATAAAAAATAATCGCACCTTCTAAACATTCTGGCCAAATTTAAATTTGTCACAGTGTTATTTTTAAAATTGAATTTTTATATGTGCTTTTTTGTTTGTTTTTTCTTGTTGTTAATAAATGCTTTCATTATAATGTTTACAAAATGTTAACAAAATATGTATTTGTTTGCCTGTTGCTAAAAACAATGAATTTATAACGTAGGAAAAAGTGTAGCGATAGTATTTTGATTGAATGGAAAAAGCGATTTTCTTAGACACGTAGGGATTTTTTTAAATTTAAATATGCATTAAAGCAGCAGAGCCCACAAGTTGCTTATGGAAGAGCAAACAGTAATACATTTAAAGAAAATCTAATTTTTATTGAATATTTTTTTGCTGTAAAAAGCAATACATAGAAAGAAAAAAAAATATTTCATAAACATACACGGCAAAAAAAAAATTTGATTGGCATTTTGTGTAAAAATTATCTAAAATGACAAAATGTTAGTGCGTGTAAATTTTATTTCAAACCCGTACTTATCAATCAAAATGGCCTTTAAGTCTTAGATGATCCTTCTAATAAATTATCCAAATTTATGCCAATGTCAGTTGTAGATAATTTTAGTAAGGCCTCCAAATTTTTGTTGCTCATTCTACTTCTATGCTTGTTTTTTATTAATTTTAATTTTGAAAATGCACTTTCACATATATATGTACATGGAATACAAACTTATAATATCCTTGTTAAGTAAAGTGTATTTATTTGGTTTTAAGGATTTCCAAAAATCAATGCCACTTAAATTTTAACTTTCAAGTTCAGAGTCGCATTTCAGATCACATAGCTCCATTTGTAGCTCAGGGTTTTGATTGCATACGCTAGATGTCATTGGAGTAAAAAAATTGCTATCATTAGCTTAATGCTGTCAAAATCTTTCAATCTTTTTTCAAAATTTATTTCAAATTGTCAAAATGACTTAAATATTTAAAAAAATCGAAATTTAAAATGTTGTACTCATTTAAGATAGTTTTTAAGCATGGAAAGTGGAACTTTCTATCCATATTTAAATCATAAAAAAATATCTATCTTTTTAAGAAAACCTTCGATTAGGTAAACCAAAAATAAATTTGTTTTTGCCTTCAAGGGAAATATTAAGGTAGTTAAGGTGAGTTGTTAAGTTCGTTAAAAATGCTAATAGCCATTTTCTCATTAGGCGATTATCTTTTTTCACAACGAAAAACTGCACAATAAAGAAATTTGGTTTTCTTAATATCTCATTTGCTTCGATTTTATCTTAAAGCTAACCGGCACTCATCGGCCAATTATTTATTTTCCTTTTATTTGCTTAAAGATTAATTCAATCCGCTGACTCCCAACTTTTACATGTATTTTGAGTGGCGTTGCCAGCTGAAAACAATGTTTTTTTGTCGGTATTTTGAGAAACCCAAAATCGTTAACGCACAGTTTATCGGTCCAATAAATTTATGTTGACATTAAGTAACAGACAGTTTGTCGATACATTGAGAAAATGGCTATAAGTCTATGTTAAATGCTTGATATTTAATTTCGTCTAAGAGCTCAAAATTTTTAAAATTAATTCAATAAACTCAACAACTTCCTTTCGCACTTCAAAAAAACGTTCAAGGTATTTTCCTCTACTTAGCGATCTCACCTCAGTAAACATAAGAAGATCTCCATACTGATTTTCGCATTCCTCAATGAATTTTTTAAACTTACGATGAGTTAACGAATTGTGCCCACCTCTAATTTTGTTCTCTATTCTTACCACCACACTCATTGTGTGGACACAATTTGTCCATTTAGCACACAATGACTCTTGGTGAACCACACAGTGAAACGAAGGAACCTTTATACCATTTTTAATCAACTGCCCAATAAAGCCGTCCTTTTTGCCGAGCATTGCGGGAGCACCATCTGTGCATATGGCTCTTAATCTTGCTGATTCGGTTTTTATTTCCAACCTCCCGTTTACCGCATAAAAATGTCAATACCCCTCGTATTTCGATAAAGCGGAATCTGTGCAAAAATTTCCTCATTTACTTTAAAATTATTGTCAACCATTCTGATGGCTAATATTAGTTGACTTATGTCAGATATATCGCATGATTCATCCAATGCCACACAGAAAAAAATGTTTTTCAATTCAAACAAAAAATTTGTAGAATCAAAAAATTTTTTGTCTGAAATCGGTCCTATAAACAAATTCGCATATTCAAACAATTTATTTGCATTTTGTTTAATGAAAAAACACCAATTTTTTCAACGAATAATTTAACTGAATCAAACAAAAAGTCTACTGAAACAAAAAATTTTGCTGAATCAAACAAAAAAGTTTTTGCACAAGCAATGACGCGCACACAAGCAAGCACTGTAGGTGAAGATGAAGCAAAGCAGAGCGGCCTGCTGGCTTTGAGACACATTTTTTTGTTGGAATAATTTTGAACGAAGTCTTATTTATAATGTTTTTCTTCATCACTCACTAGTGCTGCATCCTTTCCTTTGCTAATGAAGAAGAAATGTAACCAAACAAGTTAAAGTGCACTTCGAATATTTTAGGACTAATAACTGTATGATGTCTATTTATTATTATAATCTTTGTAAAAACAGACATCTGCATTAAAATTTGTTGCGGTTTAGACCTATACATAATTATTGACCGACAATCAGAATCAATTTTAACAAGTAAGAGTGCTATATTCGGCTGTGCCGAATCTTATATACCCTTCACCACTGTGGGAGCAGAATACAGAGCAACTAGACAAAAACTAAATAAATTTTACATATTTATACATACTGTTACGTTTATCCTTTAATAAACGCGTTCGGTTTACTCCGTTGAGTTCTTTTAATTGCAAATAAAAATAAATACACACACTTATTCAACTTTACAAACTTTATTGAAATTAATTATTTTGTTTACAATTGTTAGTTACGAACAGAACCGTTTTTCAAAACAGACTCAACTAATTATACATGATTATATTTCATAATTATTTCTAAACTTTTCCTGAACCTTCCTGTAATAACAATTTATTATGTTCTATAACCATTTCTAGAAATGACTGGGAAATTTATATAGGAATTATTTTTAAAATAACAGTTGTGTTGAAAATTATACATGACAATTTTAAGTAACATAAAACAATAACTTACAAGATAACTTATAACTATAACTATAAATAATTCTTAGATAATTTAACTTTCGTAACACTGCCCTCCACTTAAGCCTGTTCGTCCCGAATAGGCTCAGATTCTCCTTTTCCATAATTGGCTAGTCGTTCTAGATGCACCACTTTCATTTTTGATCTTGGGCTCTTATATTTCTGGATCCGATACACCACGTCATTCAATTTCTTTATTACTTTATATGGGCCATCCCAATGAGTCTGCAGCTTGGGAGATAATCCTTTCTTCCTTTGCGGATTAAAAAGTAAAACCAACTGGCCTTCTTTAAAGCCTTCCGAATTTGCCACTCCAATGTTTCTGGCTTTCATCTGGTTATTTGATAAATTAACACGCCTTCGTCTTAACTCGTTTTTCTGTTCTTGGGAAGAGTCATTATTATTCGCTGGTATGGATAGTTCACCAAAGTTGTACTGCTGGACCGGATTTCTACTTTCTCCAATTAGACCGCTGTCTGCAACGCACTGTGGGCATTTAATTACGCAATCAATCACGGCTTGCTTGCGACCGACCCAATATTAGCTTGCTTTTAACTTCTTTATGGTTTTCGTAACGCTAAGATGCGCACCACCAGTACCTTCGTGGAATTTCCTCACAACTCCACATACTTTAAAAGACGGCACTACAATAAGGTTTTTAACTGTTTTGCCATCAGTACTTTCCCTTGTACGGTATAGGCAGCCATTTACCATCCGCAGACTACTCCACTGCGCCCAATACGCCTTCATTAGTGGACCCTCCAATCTAATTTCTTCATGAGTCGGCTTTTCACCTTCTTTCTTAGCCTTCATAATTTGCGCTAATATGGGGTCACTTTTCTGCGCCGTTGACCAGTCTTCGCTGGGTTCCACATGTAATAAGCGAATCTCATTTATGTGTTTCTTGTTTTTAGACTCTGTACAGTGCTTGCTTTTATGTTTGCTGGGACGTGTTGAACATGTGCCCGCATTCCCACGTTTTTCATCGTCTCCTTGGGATGACAATTTCTTATGATCACTAGTGACTAGCTGTCTTACAAGAGCTTCACTTCCATTCCCAACGTTAAGGGGTATTTCTAGACCATACCAATTCATAATTTGTCGTCCCATGTCTAGACTAATGCCTTGACGAATCATAAAATCTGCTCCAATTATGACCTAGTCCATAATTTCAGCCACAATAAACTCATCAAAAACTATCATATCGGCCATTCTTATTTCCACTCTTGCTTTGCCATAGACAATGACAGGCTCTCCCGTAGCTGTTCGCTAGTTTACACCACTTAGCGGCTCGACAGCTCCCTTTATCAAATCAGCTCTTTTAATGGAATGTCCTGCACCAGTGTCGATAGTCAAAATGCGGATTTCACCATTTATGTAACCACAGGTCGTAATATTTCTGTTACTCGTTTTCACTACTAAATTGATCCTGAGACCTTCAGCTTCCTCCGAACTGCTTGCTCGTCTCAGCTTTAGCGGTGACTCCTGCGATGTTTGTTGATTAGCTCTTCGTTTGTCCCTTTGCGGCGAAGCAGATTTTGATCGTTGCTTGGGTGCTTTGCAGTTTCGCTGAATATGGCCAGTTTTACCGCAGTTATAGCATTTCACTTTGTTTTTACCTTGCTTCTCGCCCAGAGCCTGCAAAACTGCCTCCTTCATGCTTCTCATTTCCTTTAAAATATCTCCTTCGTCTTCGGCTGTTATACCGAGCTTGCGCACCTTGCATATATGCGATTTTGAAATTATTCTAGCGGTTTCTTGTGCTAGGGCAAATGATACCGTTTCTGCAAATGATGGCTTCTGTGATGCACATACCGCTAGTTTCACATCAGCATCCCGTATACCGTTTACAAACGCCTCGGTCTTAAAATTGATCTAGCAATGGATGACTTTCACCTGGATAAGTAAGCTGCACCAAGCGCTCAATCTCTAATGCGAAATCCTGTAGCGTCTCGTTTGGCTTTTGTACTCTACCGCGTAATTTCATTCTGAATATTTCTTTTCTATGTTCACCACCATACTTGCGTTGCAGTGCTACCATAATATCATCCTAATTATTTCTGCAACTTACTGGTACACTTTCTAGAATTTCAGCCGCAGTTCCTTTTAAAGCCAGAATCAGCTCTATGGCTTTTTCTTCATTGTTCCATGCATTTTTGTTGGCAACTGTGTCAAACTGGAACTTAAACACATTCAATGGTGAGCTGCCGTCAAAACTTGGAGCTCTTATTCTATTCGAGACCTCAGGAAAAACTCGCACCACTCCCTCTTGGCACTGAAGACTATTTACTTTTTCTTCCAAATGATGTAGATTTCCATCAAAAACAGTGACTTGTGTCTTAACATCATACAGCTTCTGGTTGAATTCCATCTCCATATCGTCTACTCTTTCAGTTATAGCAGTAGAAATCTCTTGAAGCTTCTCAAGTTTTTCATTTGTCAATCTGGAATTTTGTTGAATTTCGGCTAAAATGGTGCTTGAATTTTCAGCCGAATTTTCTTTTGCCATTCTCTCCATATTTTCCTCCATTTTTCTAGAATTTTCTTCCATTTTTCTAGAATTTTCAGCCGAATTTTCTTTTACCATTTCCTCCATTTTTCTAGAAGTTTCTGCCGACATTTTTTCCATTTTCTCCATCATAGCAGCAAACATTGTACCAAGATCCATGTTGCTTGTTACTGCACGGGTAGCAACTTCTATTTCTTCTTTTTCTTCAAATTCATAAGTTGCGATGTCAATATTGCGTCGCTTAAATTCATCGATTAATCTTTTCTGCAGCTCAGCTTTATTTCCTGCAGTAGGCAGATCCAACTTGGTCAACTCCTTCTTGAGCTGTTCAACTTTTAGCTCATCGAATTTCATTGTTGTTTGTATAGTTTTCTTTTTTTTTTTATCCTTCGTTTATTAATTTATTTGTTTATTTATTTATTTTTTTATTGCAATTTCACTTCTGACACCAATTGTTACGTTTATCCTTTAATAAACGCGTTCGGTTTACTCCCTTTATAATAAACCGTTGAGTTCTTTTAATTGCAAATAAAAATAAATACACACACTTATTCAACTTTACAAACTTTATTGAAATTAATTATTTTGTTTACAATTGTTAGTTACGAACAGAACCGTTTTTCAAAACAGACTCAACTAATTATACATGAGTCACCCCTTTTTATATTTCATAATTATTTCTAGACTTTTCCTGAACCTTCCTGTAATAACAATTTATTATGTTCTATAACCATTTCTAGAAATGACTGGGAAATTTATATAGGAATTATTTTTAAAATAACAGTTGTGTTGAAAATTATACATGACAATTTTAAGTAACATAAAACTATAACTTACAAGATAACTTATAACTATAACTATAAATAATTCTTAGATAATTTAACTTTCGTAACAATACATATAACCAATATGTACTTTAAACTTCATTATAAATTAAATTTAAAAAGCGAAAACTGGTAAATATTTTTTTAAATAGGTTTTAGAACATAAAAAAAATAAAAATTAAAAAAAAAATTCTTTTTAAAAAAACCAGATTCGAACCAGAGAACTCACAGTTTCTAACTTAACACACCCCCTAGACAACTAAACCATGAAGGAACGTTGTTTGAATATCATTTAAATGAAATATGGCCCGTTTAATGTTCACTGTGTTGATTTGTAATTACCTTTGAAGTTGAAAACCATAATACTTATTGGAGTTGTTGTTGTAAGTATGTAAGTATGTGTGTTTGTTTTCTTTTATCGTTTTGGGGAGTTTTTAAGTAGCAAAAAAACACAAAAATTCCTAGTTTCGATTTGTTAAAATTATTTCGTTAAATAGATGAAATAATAAAGAAGGATGATAACGAAAATTATATTGGGCATTATTATAGTATATGTAAACAAATATGAAGGGGGGAGAGCCGGATTTGAACTTCGCTTTTCATAAGGACCCAGAATATACATACTTTATAGGGTGTAGGATCAATATTGTGGAACATACAAACGGAATGACAAAGTTATATATACCCTCTTACCTTCGGTGAAGGGTATAAAAAGCCTGAGTAGAATATCAGTTTAAGCTGAACTTAAATGATTTTCAGGAGAACAAATTATATAAAAGCCATGGTAAGCTATGAACCAATCATCCCAAATTCTGCAGAACGATTTTTGGTATTAAAAAACATAAATTTCAATACAGTGGTGCAATTAGTTAAAGCGTTTGCAGTGAATTTCAGAAGACTGCTAAAATGGAATCTAAGGTAAATTATGGACCGTTTTAACAAAAATAAAAAATTTTTGTTAAAAAATGGTTCTTACACTACTTAATTATTATATATTGAGTAAATAAAACAAAAGACAAAACCATAAATTAAAACAATAAAAGTTTAATAAAAACAATAAAAGTTTAATACCAGACAGTTAAGGTGAAGTAATTAAAAAAAAAAACAAAAGTTTAAGCTAAAATTAACATTAAATAAAGAGTAATTACTAAACCTCAAATCCCTTGCAATTATTCAAAGTTCAACAAACTTCAAAGAAACAGATCGACATACAAAATAACGACACAAAAATACACAAAATAATAACTTCTTTTTACAATAATAAAATTTTCCATCGTACTTACAATAACAAAAATAACATAAAAGTAAATAAATAAACTCTCTACTGACTCTAAAAAAATACAATCATGTCCTCGCGTAGAACTAAGAGAATTATGTCTTCGCGTAAGGAAAAGAGAACAGCAGATGAAGCTGAGCTTAGCTCTTTGTCTGACAATACACCATCAGTGGCTGATTTGATCTTTTCTAATCCAAATGACTCTCGCACACGTAGTCGTTTGTGGAATTGGTTAGACACTAAATTAACTAAACAAGATGAGTATATTAAAGAGCAATCGCAATTAATAAAAGATATGATCGCTGAAAGTAAGAGTAGTTTACTAACTCTTATAGAACAAAAATTTTATAATTTTAAAAACGAGATAATAAACGATGTAAGTAAAGAAGTAAAAGAGTTAAATGATAGGGTAACCCAATTAGAGTCTGCCAATGTGGAAATTGATTTATTAAAATCTGACATACAAAGTTTAAAACTAAAGTGTTTAAGTCAAGAAAATTCTGCAGTGGCGCCAGATGTCCGAATCACTGGGATACCTTTTTATGATAATGAGAACCTAAAAGAAATCTTTGAAAATATTTGTCGCTCGTTTAATATAGCTGTTCCAGTGTTCAAGTCTATTTTTCGTGTAAAACATTACAAAAACTACAGAAATTCAACACTCCATATGAAAAAAACTTTTTCTTGAGAACTACCTCAGCGTTTAGACGGAAATATAAATCCCCGTTACGTTTGTCTATTGCTGGTTTTGACAGTGACTCCTATTTTTATGTAAATGAAAATCTTACGCCACACAATTACGGCATATTTAAAACAGCACTCAAACTTAAGAAGGCTGAACTGTTAAGGTCTGTTTTTACCCAACGTGGACTTGTATACGTTAAGCAACATGAGAATAATGATCCGTTGAAAATAACATTTCCAGAGGAACTTAAACTATTTTTTCGCTCCACGCACTAACTTTGGTTTTCCCCACTTTGTTATTATAATTTTAAGCCAGTTTATCTCTTTTTTAAATTTACTTTCTTCTTTAAATAAGTTCAAAATTGTTTCTACACCTTATAGTATTAATTTTATTACAGTATGTACTTTTGTCAAAAATGATTTTATTAAAATAGTTTTCCTTAATGTTTTGTTTGAAACTTTTAGCATTGCGGGTTTTAAAATATTTTTTTATGAGTTTTAATATAGATAATGGTGGAAGATCCAAAGATATAATGATGAGTATGGTCAAGGTTTTGGCCAAATATAAGAAAGGGTTTAAAATCGTGCACATAAATGCCCAAGCTTAAATAATAAAATTGATGAATTTAGATTTGTTTTTGAGAATTCGGACATCAAAATAATTTGTGTTTCTGAAACGTGGTTTGCAACAACGACTCCTGGTAGCCTTATCTGTCTTGATGGGTATAAAGTTTTTAGGGCTGACAGGGAAAATCATGCCGGCGGTGTTGCCATTTTTGTGAAAAACGGTATTTCTTGTAGGATTTGCCATGTATCGTCTCTGGAGGATTGTTTATCTCCACAGGATGCCCAAAGAGTTGAAATTATTTTTGTTGAGGTCTCATCATCTAGTGGGAAGATGTTGGTTGGATGTGTTTACAGGCCAAATAAGAGAGTACCCTTGGCAGTTTTATATTCCACTCTCGAAACTCTCACAATGGAGTATAATGACATAGTGATAACTGGGGATTTCAATTCAAATATTTTAGTAGATGCCACACTTCCTGATAATATGTTATCGCTTGGTCTTTTTTCAGTTAATACGGCAAGTCCAACACATCATACCGCCACAACAAGTACTTTGATTGACCTTTTTTTTGTGTCCAACATTTCTAATATAATGTGTTATGATCAGATATCGGCTCCTTGTTTTTCTAAACATGATTTGATATGCTTGACCTACAACTTTCGGGTGCAACCAGTTAATCGGTGTTTTAGTTTCCGTGACTTTAATAGTATTGACTATAATCTCTTGTACGAAAATTTTTCACACATCAATTGTAGTGATATTTATTATATGCCTTCAGTCGATGATCAATCTTCTTTCTTGGAGCACAATATTCAGTACCTTTACAGCGTTAATGTACCACTTAAATATAAGAAGATCACTCAAAAACAAAAACCCTCGTGTACGCAAGCTGTCAGGGATGCCATACGCACAAGAGATGTGGCTTATGCAAGGTGGAAAAAATTTAGAACCCTGGAACTAAAACTTCAGTTTTCTCTAGCGAGAAATGTTGTCAATAGACGAATTAAACATGCCAAAACCGAATATTATTCCCAACGGTTTAGCTCGGCAATAGACTCTAGGCAAACTTGGAAAGCTATCCGTGAAATAGGTATTGGCAAAACTGACAAGAATAATGATTGCCAGATTGATGCAAATACTCTTAACGAATCTTTTACAAGCACTCCTCCGATACAAGCGAACCTCGACTTCTACGATTTTTCCTCACATTCGTCGAATATTAATATTGATAACCAGTTTTTTTGATTTTCCTATGTTTCTCAATATTATGTTATCTCGACCATCCAGTTAATGAAATCCAACGCAGTGGGATTTGATAATATGCACCCAAAATTTGTAAAGATAATTTTGCCTTTGATTTTACCTTATATTACTCATTTGTTTAATACTATTATAATGTCTAGTACGTATCCGTTAAGATGGAAACATGCGAAAGTTATTCCATTACCTAATCTTGTGCTATCTATCTAAAGTTTTGGAAAAACTATTGCATAGTCAAATGTTGGGATATATTAATGAACATAATTTGCTTTCTAATATGCAATCTGGTTTTCTCCGGGGTCATAGCTGTATTACAGCTCTTGCGGAGGTATATGAGAATATACGACAGAGACTTGATAATGGGGACATTAACTTTTTGGTGCTTCTTGATCATTCGAAGGCATTTGACACAGTGGATCGTCAGATGCTTATTAGTAAGCTGAGCCACTTTTTTCGATTTGCCAATACATCTACCAATCTCAGTTTTTCTTACCTTTCGGCGCGTACACAATCGGTATTTTTGAACGACTCTTGGTCAAACTCTTTATCTCTAATTAAAGGAGTGCCACAGGGCTCTACTTTGGGGCCACTTCTTTTTTCGATATATGTAAATGACTTACCTGAACAATTATCCAATTGCAAAGTCCACTTGTATGCGGATGATGTGCAACTTTTTTTAAGTAGCCCTGTTAATAGTATTGCTTTGGGTATATCATCTGTAAATACTGAAATGAACAAAATATACCTGTGGGCTTCTGCAAACGGGCTCTGTTTGAATCCTCGAAAATCCAAGTGCATTGTTATATGTAGAAAAAGTATTGCCCATACCATTGTTCCTATCATTGCTGATAACATTGTCATTAACGGTGAAAAGATTGAGATTGTGAGGGCAGCGAAAAATTTGGGAATAATTTTTAACAATAGTCTCACTTGGAACGATCATGTGAACTCTTTAGTTGGTCAGTCCTATATTAAGTTGCGGGCCCTATGGTTGACACAATTCTTTACCCCATTGAGGATAAGAATTTTACTTGCCAAGACATATCTGATTCCTAGTTTAATTTATGGATGTTGAATAAATACTTTATTCAACAATATTTTGAGATATGTGTACGGTCTAAGACGTTTCGATCGTGTTTCATCCGTTTCAAACAGTCTGTATGAAGTCTCTTTCGAAAATTTTTTGAAAATCCGAACCCTTATTTTTTTACATAGGGTGATAAACACTAAAACTCCCAAATATTTATTTGAGAGGATACGTTTTTTTCAATCTCGAAGGAACCATAGTATTATAATTCCACGGCATCAAACCTTAGTCTCCGAATGGCAGTTTTTTATTCATGCCGCTCTTCTTTGGAACCTTCTTCCACTAAATCAACAACTAAATCCTAATGCTAACAGTTTCAAAATGTTTTTATATAACTTTTTTTCATAATTTTTTTTTGATTGAAAATGTTTTATATGACTTTTATTCTTTTTAAAAATTGTATTTTTTGTTTGTTTTAATACTATGAACTATGAACCATTTTGTAATAATTAAATGTAATTAAATATTCTTGTAACTTTTTGCGTTCCTGTACTGTAATTATAAGACACTGTCTTGTTGTACAGGAAATGAAATAAAATTAATAAATAAATAAATTTTTTCTGGCCATATGAAGCTAAACTATAAGAAAGTTTACCGCGTATTTAATTATTTTACCAGAGTGGGCTTTAAATGAGGCCTATGGTAAGTTATGCTCCGATCTTCACCAAATTTCACAGGCAATTTCTAGTTCTATAAAACTGTGATGTACCAAATTTTGTTATGATAGCATTATTTTTTACGTTTTTAGGCGTACTAAGCTGTTTTCCGGGAGTAAGGTTTTATGGGGACTAGGGTAAATTATGAACTAATCTTCACGAATTTTCACGGTCTAATTTCTAGTCCTATAAAACTTTTATGTTCCAAATTTTATTATGATAGAATTATTTTTTATGGATTTAGGCGTACTAAACTTTTTTCCGGAAGTAGGGTTTACATGGGGCCAAGGGTAAATTATAAACCGATGTTATAGAAATTACATAGTTTTATTTCTTGTCCTATAAAACATTGATGTACCAAATTTTGTTATGATAGCGTTATTTTTTACGGTTTAAGGCGTACTTAACTGTTTTCCGGAAGTAGGGTTTATATGGAGCCTAGGGTAAATTATGGACCGATCCCTTATTATATGGGGCCTAGCGTAAATTATGAACTGATCTTCACGACATTTCACGGTCTTATTTCGTGTCCTATAAAACTTTTATGTTCCAAATTTTGTTTTGATAGCATTATTTTTTACGGATTTAGGCGAACAAAACTGTTTTCCGGGAGTAGGGTTTCTATGGGGCCTAGGGTAAATTATGTACCGATCTTCACGAAATTTCACAGTGTTATTTCTAGTCCTCAAAAACTGTGACGTACCAAATTTTGTTACGCTAGCATTATTTTTTACGGTTTTAGGCGTACTAAACTCTTTTCCGTGAGTAGTGTTTATATGGAGCTTAGGGTAAATTATGGACGGATCTTCACGAAATTTAACAGCGTTTTTCCAATCGCATTCCGTGCCTTGTTCCAGCATTTATGTTATTTTGTGTAACAAAATTATCAATCTTTTAGGTGGTGGTTCCACATTTTGATTCATAGCTCTGGTCCTACTGAACCGATTTTGCTGGATTTCAATTCCAAACTGCTTACGATATCTACAAGCAAATTGGCACCAAGTTTGTTCATTTCTTTTGAGTTGTTCGAAAGTGAGCGTGTTTTCAACAGACGAACAGACGGACAGCCAGTCGGACATGGCTAAATCGACTTAGAATTACTCAAGGACCCAGAATATATATACTTTATGGGGTCTGAGATGAATAATAAAAAAGTTTCACACGGAATGACAAACTTAATATAACCTCTTCACAACTAATTGTGGTGGAGGGTATAAAAAGCTTGAGAAGAATATCAGTTTAAGTTGATCTTAAATGGTTTTTAGGAGTACAAATTATATAAAAGCCATGGTAAGCTATGAACCAATCATCCCAAATTCTGCAGAACGATTTTTGGTATAAAAAACATAAATTTCAATACAGCGGTGCAATTAGTTTAAGCGTTTGCAGTGAATTTCAGAAGGCTGCTAAAATGGAATCTAAGGTAAATTATGGACCGTTTCTCACAAAATTGCATAACATTTTTTCTGGCCATATGAAGCTAAACTGGAAGAAAGTTTACCGCGTATTTAATTATTTTACCAGAGTGGGCTTTAAATGAGGCCTATGGTAAGTTATGCACCGATCTTCACCAAATTTCACAGTGTCATTTCTAATTCTATAAAACTGTGATGTACCAAATTTTGTTATGATAGCATTATTTTTTTACGTTTTTAGGCGTACTAAGCTGTTTTCCGGGAGTAAGGTTTATATCGGGACTAGGGTAAATTATGAGCTAATCTTCACGAAATTTCATGGTTTTATTTCTAGTCCTATAACCCTTTTAGGTTCCAAATTTTGTTATGATAACATTATTTTTTACGGATTTAGGCGTACTAAACTGTTTTCCGGAAGTCGGGTTTATATTGGGCCTTGGGTAAATTATAAACCGATCTTCACGAAATTACATAGTTTTATTTCTTGTCATATAAAACTTAGATGTACCAAATTTTGTTATGATAGCGTTATTTTTTACGGTTTTAGGCGTACTAAACTGTTTTCCGGAAGTAGGGTTTATATGGAGCCTAGGGTAAACTATGGACCGATCCTCACGAAATTTCACAGTCTTTTTTCTAGTTCTATAAAACTGTGATGTACCACATTTTGTTATGATAGCATTATTTTTTTCGGTTTCATGCGTACTAAACTGTTTTCCGGAAGTAAGGTTTATATGGGGCCTAGGGTAAATTATAGACCGATCTTCATGAAACTTCACAGTATCATTTTGAGTCCTATAATACTGTGACGAGCGAAATTTTGTTATGATAACATTATTAATTATGGTCTTAGGCGTACTAAACTGTTTTCCGGGAGTAGGGCTTATATGGGGCCTAGGGTAAATTATGGACCGATATTCACGAAATTTTACAGCGTGATTTCCAGTTGAATAAGACAAATTCTTACAAAATCTTATGTCATTCTGTGCATTATTCCATCATTTATGTTAGTTTTTGTAACAAAATTATCAATTTTTTTTTAGGTGGTGCTTCCACATTTTGATTCATAGCTCTGATCTTACTAAACGGATTTGACTGAATTTCAATTCCAAACTGCTTAGGATAACTACAAGCAATTTGACACCCAGTTTGTTTAGTTCTTTTGAGTTTCTCGAAAGTGATCGTGTTTTCAACAGACGGACATGGCAAAATCGACTAAGAATTACTCAAGGACCCAGAATATATATACTTTATGGGGTCTGAGATGAATAATAAAAAAGTTTCACAGGGAATGACAAACTTAATATACCCTCTTCACAACTAATTGCGGTGGAGGGTATAAAAAGACAACATTAAGGAGCGTTAAATATTTCATACAAAATTATGAAAATTTTAAACCAATAACGCGTATGTTATATTTTTGAATAGTTGTCAACATTTTTGTTGGTTAAATAAAAAACAAACAAAATAATAATTGAATCAGTAAAAAAAATTGTAGAAATCAAAAAGTTTTCAAACAAGCGTTTGTTTGAAAATAATTCGGCAATAATGTTTTCGCTGCAGAGAGAAGTATGTACAAACCTTGAATTTCTTTTTTAAAAGCGAGGCCAAGTACTTATTAATTTCTTTGATTCTTCGGGTCACTGTGTTTCGTGACAAAGGAACTGTTTCAATTGAGTCTGCCAATAAATTTCCACTTTCTCCAAAACAAGACAGCATTTCTTTGCAAACTTTCTTAAGCTTGCAACATAGGATGCTTTTAGAGGTCCAGTATTAGTTAAGACATTGCATGTTAATTTCCTCGCCATAACTTTCAATTTGCTCCAAGATTCGAAGCGCATCCTGATATAAAAAAGACTTTTTAAAGTCCGCAACTAATTGTTCTCTTGATCCACCTGCTATTTTATTAGCAACGTTATCTGCATGAAATGTCTTAAAATGCCTTTCAATATTAAACTTAGTGTTAGCTTGCATTATTTGAAATCATATTAAACATTGTGCTTCAGCCTTAAAATTATAAGTAAAAAAAATAATTTTCCCATTTATTTTAGAAATCCATTTTGTAAAAAATACAAGAAATTCATAAAAACGTTTTCAATTATGTAATTCACTTGTACTTCTCGCGTTCGTCGATGCTTGTTAAATGACAAAAATCGATCAAAGATCAACTATAAATACTACAAATATTATATTGGCAGGTACTTATGAAATATGTTTTTGAAACGTTCCAAAACATGAGTACTCATAAATGTGGGTGCAATTTCTGTAATAGCGAATAAAAGCGAAACGCGTTCATCGATTTTCATGATTTATGTCTCAACTTCTTCATAAGTTATGCGACTTTATGTAAAAGTAATAGGACTTGACACTTTTTTACCGTTTTGGATTTTTTATGAATTAAAAATAAAAAATTTATATTTTTTGGGCAAAAAATATTTTTTTTTCTTCATACATTTATTTTTAACTGCGAAACTGTTGCTTTTGCAGCGTTGTATGAACAGATTAAAGTAATTGTAATTCTAAATTTAAATTTATACGGTATTTACAAACTTCAAATTAATTTTTAAATTATTATTTGATGTACCATGACCAAACTAATGATGCAGAAGTTCTTCTTTTTGGGTCTACTTTCATAAACAATTATCATAATTGATTCCCGAAATCATGTGTGTTACTGTGTAATATAAGTTTTAAATTTAAAACTAACACCAATTTTTTCCAAGTGTTTTTCAATACACACTTTGATGATCGCTGTCGTCAATGTTTACCAGCAAAGCATACGAAAGTGTTGCTGCTTTGCACTGGCGTGTATTTAGTGAAGAACGACAAACTTATAAGACAAAATTGTTTGTGTATTTCGTATTGCGAGCCCCGGCCACGGTCAAGAATGAAAGATTATCAATAACAATTTTAATTAATTTTCATGTTGTAAAATTCCTATCTTCATAAAAATAATTTAATGAAAATTAAATTTGATGAACTTAAGCCTAATTGAAAATATTAAAAATTTGGATTAAAAACCATAAATAGTTCAACAAAATAACCACAATACTGATTATTGTTAAAGCTGAGGCACGAGCTCTATGTGTACATTTGTCCTTCAAGTTGTGCTGAAAAAGGTCAACAGAAAAAAGAAAGACAAAAATGAAAAACAAAAAATGTACTTTGGACTTCAAGAAGAATTCTTGACAAAAAGTACGAGAAAACAGAAGTAAGGAAAAAACATGTTAAATCAATTAAAATGGATAATCATTCACAAAATCAAATTTCGATCCACCAATGGTTAAAATACAATTTGGTTTAAGAATTCATGTTTGACTAGTGACGTCAGCAGTCGTCGATGGCTGCGAGTGTAAGACGAGCTCTATGTGTACATTTGTCCTTCAAGTTGTGCTGAAAAAGGTCAACAGAAAAGAGAAAGACAAAGTGAAAAAACAAAAAATGTACATGGACTTCAAGAAAAATTCTTGACGAAAGTACGAAAAAACAGAAGGAAAGGAAAAAACATGTAAAATCAATTAAAATGGATAATCATTCAGGAAAGCAAATTTCGATCTACCAAATGTTAAAATACAATTTGGTTTAAGGATTGATGTTTGACTAGTGACGTCAGCAGTCGTCGATGGCTGCGAGTGTAAGACGGCAAATCCATCTGAGGAGATCGAGTGGTTGCGATCGAAACATGTCATGGTAACCTGCCGGCCAGGGTTCGAGTCCGAGCCACGTCAAGAATGAAAGATTATCAATAACAATTTTAATTAATTTTCATGTTGTAAAATTCCTTTCTTCACAAAAATAATTTAATAAAAATTAAATTTCATGAACTTAAGCCTAATTAAAAATATTAAAAAATTTGGATTAAAAACCATAAATAGTTCAACAAAATAACCACAATACTAATTATTGTTAAAGCTAAGGCACGAGCTCTATGTGTACATTTGTCCTTCAAGTTGTGCTGAAAAAGGTCAACAGAAAAGAGAAAGACAAAGTGAAAAAACAAAAAATGTACTTGGACTTCAAGAAAAATTCTTGACGAAAGTACGAAAAAACAGAAGTAAAGGAAAAAACATGTAAAATCAATTAAAATGGATAATCATTCAGGAAAGCAAATTTCGATCTACCAAATGTTAAAATACAATTTGGTTTAAGGATTGATGTTTGACTAGTGACGTCAGCAGTCGTCGATGGCTGCGAGTGTAAGACGGCAAATCCATCTGAGGAGATCGAGTGGTTGCGATCGAAACATGTCATGGTAACCTGCCGGCCAGGGTTCGAGCCCGAGCCACGTCAAGAATGAAAGATTATCAATAACAATTTTAATTAATTTTCATGTTGTAAAATTCCTTTCTTCACAAAAACAATTTAATAAAAATTAAATTTCATGAACTTAAGCCTAATTAAAAATATTAAAAAATTTGGATTAAAAACCATAAATAGTTCAACAAAATAACCACAATACTAAGTAGGTAAAAATATTTAAAAAACAAGTTAAAAAAGTCTTATTTTGCTACAATTTATGTGTAAAGCTATACACATAAAAGCAAATGTGACACCAGGTAAAATTTTTGGGTAAGAAGATGTGTTTTATTGATGTATTAATGAAACTTTATTGTTTCGCACTATTTTTATTGCTTTCTTTTTTATGCTACAATTATATGACCGAGTCTTTTCGATAATTGTATTATTATTTATTGCTTTTAAGTCTTCATAGCAATAAATGTAAGTTAACTTTAAATTGTCTGATGAAAAATGAATGGAAAGCATGAACTATATTTCCTCGCATAATGCTGGCCCTGGTGTTTGCATCGCCCTTTCATGAAAATGTTTTGTAAGTTTTAATACCTTACCTGATTCCAAACAATTTAATCGAACATAGATGACCCTTAGAAAAGGTCTTTAATAAGGCCTCGCAACCGCATATTTCGCCCGCTGGGCATGTAAGAGATAAGAGTAATCTCACCAACACAATCATAATTGACATCACTGGTATTGAAACACACAGACTTTAGCAGGGATTTCCATTTCTTTGCACAATATTGTGCACACCAATACTTACACATATTTTTATGCTCTTCAATTCAGTCGTCGATGTGACTTCGACACGTGTACATGTCTAGCGGATGCTATATTATTTTGTTTCAGCTAACACTCAAAAAATATTGTGCGGTCAAAAATGCTTTTGGTAACATCCAGTGCCTTGCGTGCAATTTTTATTTAGAGTTTAAGTTTTAAGACTTAAATGTAGAATAATATAACATTTCATAAGTTTACATGCAAAGCAAAGAACTTTGTAAAATGGTAATTATTTGAGATTTAAAATCAATTTTTAATATTTCAGATAAAAATGCGTTAACCGATATATTATTAAGGAAAAAATATTGTATTCTATTAATTTGTAATTTTTAAATAATATCTACATTGTTTTGCATTTAAGCTAACGATATGTGTTTTGTTTGTGAAAAAAATTCTTTGATGCCTGTAAAAGGTTCCCTTTTTCTTTCGTTAAAAAGACGTACCTAAATGCAGAAATTATTAAGAAAAAAAATAGCCACATGAATTTGTTGGTACTTTGTGCTTTTAAAAATATTTTTGTTTCTGTACCAATCGCGTCGGTGGGTTTTTTTCTTTGAAAACACTTTTCTTAAGTAAGTAAAAATATTTAAAAAACAAGTTAATAAAGTCTTGTTCTCCTACAATTTATGTGTAATCCTATACAGATAAAAGCAAATGTGACAGCAGGTTCTAATTTTTTCCCAAATTTAAACTGGTAATTTTTCCAATTTTCCAAAAACTTCTCTTGTTTATAGAAATCTCGAAATCGACAAAAGATATGAATATGCCGAAATATTTGAAACACTTTTCAATAATTTTCAAGACAGGTTTCAACATTTTGTTATTTTACAACCGCTATTAGATCTTTTCGAAAACCCTTTTCGTTGCGATGTAAGCAACTTCGAATTTGATATTCAATCAGAACTAATCATACTACGAAGCGAAGTAAATGCCCTAGACGAAAATAATATTGCAGAGTTCTGGAATGATTTGGATGGCGAGATCTATCCTGAACTGAATGAAAAATTCATTTAAGTGCCTCTCTTTATTCGGCACTACTTACCTATGCGAACAAATTTTTTCGGATTTAAAATTTATTTGTTCCAAGCAACGTAAATTAAATTAAGTTCATCCCATTTGAAAAGCATTCTGCTGTTACGAAACTGCCATAAAAGTTTAAATTTAGAAGATTTTATTTTATAAGTTGTAGAACACAAGGGAACAAAATTAAACATTTTTTGTATTGCTAGAAAATTTGTAGCAGTTCTTTACCAATTCAATGTCGCTGATTTTAAAACTGCATTTTTTTCTATCAGCTGTGATTTGCGTGCAATATTTATTTTTTATGAATTTTTAAAACATAAAAATCTTTAATTTTTTTTACATCAATTTTGATTTTGAGTCAAATAAAAAAAAAGTGCATTGAATTGGTAAAGAATTGCTACAAATTTTTTATCAACACAAAAAATTTTTAATTTTGTACCTTTGTGTTATACAACTTATAAAATATATTACTAACATTTTATTTCGACTGTAAATGAATGCATTCTCTCAATTTTTTTTACTCTCTGGTACTCACTAATACACAACCAAAAAATTTTTGGAAATGCCTGGACTATACCCAATAAACACGAAGTCAAACCTTTGATATGAAATGACTTTATCATTTGACATCAAACACAATTCTCAAACGTTTTTCAATTGTTTGATGTAACATTTGAATTCAAATTGATAATGATTTGAAAATAAACATTTGATATCAAATGTCTTATCAATTTGATGTCAAATGTTTGTCAAATGTTAAAATCAAATCAAAAATAAACTTGGCAATACTAAAGCGAAGAAAATGTAATCATTAAAAATGGCGATTAAAGTTAAATTTTTTTCTTTGTGGTTACATGTGTTTTAATATTAAAAATAAATTTTAATATAAAGTGAACAGCTTATTTCTTGTGAAAAATTAAAATTATTTGTGAGTAATTACAATGATTAAAAAAACGAAAAAAGGAAAATAAAACGGGAAAGTTTGATGAACGATCGCGGTGCAACAATCCTCAAAATAAAAGAGAGCCAAGTAGTTTGTCTTTCCAAGAATTAGAGGACGGAAAGAACATTATTTCATCTTTTAGCTATGGTGCCGAATGTTTATCTCACAGTTTATTTAAATAAATACTAAATTTAAAGTAAAAAAAATAAAATATTTTTATTTATTTTCAAAAGATTTTGTTATTCGTGCTTAATTCCCAGTTTTTATTATTGATAAAAACACTTGAAATTTATTGTTGATGGGATAAGCTATTCCTATGCATTTCACTGGTTGCTTAGGCCAGATCATCAGGAAACTTCATCCATAAAGGTTTTAGACAAACTAAAGATATTAAACCAAATAAAACTGTTAAACGTATAAGAATTATAGCAACAGTTCTACTTGTAACAATATCAAAGTTTAAACAAAACACATCAACAATAAACAACAGTGGGTTCATCTCATCTTACATTTCCCCACTACAATTGGTTGAAATTCTCTCAACATTAATTGTAGTTGTAAGTAGGTTAAGAAAAACAAAATGAAAAAAAAAAAAAACAACAACTTACAAAAGATGTTGTCAATTAAGTGTTTTTTAGGCCGTGCACCGCCTGTTTATTATCAAAAAGTAATTTCAATTTTTGGGAATACAAAATTTTAATTTCAAAAGATTTTGTTATTCGTGCTTAATTCCCAGTTTTTATTATTGATAAAAACACTTGAAATTTATTGTTGATGGGATAAGCTATTCCTATGCATTTCACTGGTTGCTTAGGCCAGATCATCAGGAAACTTCATCCATAAAGGTTTTAGACAAACTAAAGATATTAAACCAAATAAAACTGTTAAACGTATAAGAATTATAGCAACAGTTCTACTTGTAACAATATCAAAGTTTAAACAAAACACATCAACAATAAACAACAGTGGGTTCATCTCATCTTACATTTCCCCACTACAATTGGTTGAAATTCTCTCAACATTAATTGTAGTTGTAAGTAGGTTAAGAAAAACAAAATGAAAAAAAAAAAACAACAACTTACAAAAGATGTTGTCAATTAAGTGTTTTTTAGGCCGTGCACCGCCTGTTTATTATCAAAAAGTAATTTCAATTTTTGGGAATACAAAATTTTAATTTCAAAAGATTTTGTTATTCGTGCTTAATTCCCAGTTTTTATTATTGATAAAAACACTTGAAATTTATTGTTGATGGGATAAGCTATTCCTATGCATTTCACTGGTTGCTTAGGCCAGATCATCAGGAAACTTCATCCATAAAGGTTTTAGACAAACTAAAGATATTAAACCAAATAAAACTGTTAAACGTATAAGAATTATAGCAACAGTTCTACTTGTAACAATATCAAAGTTTAAACAAAACACATCAACAATAAACAACAGTGGGTTCATCTCATCTTACATTTCCCCACTACAATTGGTTGAAATTCTCTCAACATTAATTGTAGTTGTAAGTAGGTTAAGAAAAACAAAATGAAAAAAAAAAAAAAAAAAACAACAACTTACAAAAGATGTTGTCAATTAAGTGTTTTTTAGGCCGTGCACCGCCTGTTTATTATCAAAAAGTAATTTCAATTTTTGGGAATACAAAATTTTAATTTCAAAAGATTTTGTTATTCGTGCTTAATTCCCAGTTTTTATTATTGATAAAAACACTTGAAATTTATTGTTGATGGGATAAGCTATTCCTATGCATTTCACTGGTTGCTTAGGCCAGATCATCAGGAAACTTCATCCATAAAGGTTTTAGACAAACTAAAGATATTAAACCAAATAAAACTGTTAAACGTATAAGAATTATAGCAACAGTTCTACTTGTAACAATATCAAAGTTTAAACAAAACACATCAACAATAAACAACAGTGGGTTCATCTCATCTTACATTTCCCCACTACAATTGGTTGAAATTCTCTCAACATTAATTGTAGTTGTAAGTAGGTTAAGAAAAACAAAATGAAAAAAAAAAAAAAAACAACAACTTACAAAAGATGTTGTCAATTAAGTGTTTTTTAGGCCGTGCACCGCCTGTTTATTATCAAAAAGTAATTTCAATTTTTGGGAATACAAAATTTTAATTTCAAAAGATTTTGTTATTCGTGCTTAATTCCCAGTTTTTATTATTGATAAAAACACTTGAAATTTATTGTTGATGGGATAAGCTATTCCTATGCATTTCACTGGTTGCTTAGGCCAGATCATCAGGAAACTTCATCCATAAAGGTTTTAGACAAACTAAAGATATTAAACCAAATAAAACTGTTAAACGTATAAGAATTATAGCAACAGTTCTACTTGTAACAATATCAAAGTTTAAACAAAACACATCAACAATAAACAACAGTGGGTTCATCTCATCTTACATTTCCCCACTACAATTGGTTGAAATTCTCTCAACATTAATTGTAGTTGTAAGTAGGTTAAGAAAAACAAAATGAAAAAAAAAAAAAAACAACAACTTACAAAAGATGTTGTCAATTAAGTGTTTTTTAGGCCGTGCAGTGAAATGCATAGGAATAGCTTATCCCATCAACAATAAATTTCAAGTGTTTTTATCAATAATAAAAACTGGGAATTAAGCACGAATAACAAAATCTTTTGAAATTAAAATTTTGTATTCCCAAAAATTGAAATTACTTTTTGATAATAAACAGGCGGTGCACGGCCTAAAAAACACTTAATTGACAACATCTTTTGTAAGTTGTTGTTTTTTTTTTTTTTTTTTTTCATTTTGTTTTTCTTAACCTACTTACAACTACAATTAATGTTGAGAGAATTTCAACCAATTGTAGTGGGGAAATGTAAGATGAGATGAACCCACTGTTGTTTATTGTTGATGTGTTTTGTTTAAACTTTGATATTGTTACAAGTAGAACTGTTGCTATAATTCTTATACGTTTAACAGTTTTATTTGGTTTAATATCTTTAGTTTGTCTAAAACCTTTATGGATGAAGTTTCCTGATGATCTGGCCTAAGCAACCAGTGAAATGCATAGGAATAGCTTATCCCATCAACAATAAATTTCAAGTGTTTTTATCAATAATAAAAACTGGGAATTAAGCACGAATAACAAAATCTTTTGAAATTAAAATTTTGTATTCCCAAAAATTGAAATTACTTTTTGATAATAAACAGGCGGTGCACGGCCTAAAAAACACTTAATTGACAACATCTTTTGTAAGTTGTTGTTTTTTTTTTTCATTTTGTTTTTCTTAACCTACTTACAACTACAATTAATGTTGAGAGAATTTCAACCAATTGTAGTGGGGAAATGTAAGATGAGATGAACCCACTGTTGTTTATTGTTGATGTGTTTTGTTTAAACTTTGATATTGTTACAAGTAGAACTGTTGCTATAATTCTTATACGTTTAACAGTTTTATTTGGTTTAATATCTTTAGTTTGTCTAAAACCTTTATGGATGAAGTTTCCTGATGATCTGGCCTAAGCAACCAGTGAAATGCATAGGAATAGCTTATCCCATCAACAATAAATTTCAAGTGTTTTTATCAATAATAAAAACTGGGAATTAAGCACGAATAACAAAATCTTTTGAAATTAAAATTTTGTATTCCCAAAAATTGAAATTACTTTTTGATAATAAACAGGCGGTGCACGGCCTAAAAAACACTTAATTGACAACATCTTTTGTAAGTTGTTGTTTTTTTTTTTTCATTTTGTTTTTCTTAACCTACTTACAACTACAATTAATGTTGAGAGAATTTCAACCAATTGTAGTGGGGAAATGTAAGATGAGATGAACCCACTGTTGTTTATTGTTGATGTGTTTTGTTTAAACTTTGATATTGTTACAAGTAGAACTGTTGCTATAATTCTTATACGTTTAACAGTTTTATTTGGTTTAATATCTTTAGTTTGTCTAAAACCTTTATGGATGAAGTTTCCTGATGATCTGGCCTAAGCAACCAGTGAAATGCATAGGAATAGCTTATCCCATCAACAATAAATTTCAAGTGTTTTTATCAATAATAAAAACTGGGAATTAAGCACGAATAACAAAATCTTTTGAAATTAAAATTTTGTATTCCCAAAAATTGAAATTACTTTTTGATAATAAACAGGCGGTGCACGGCCTAAAAAACACTTAATTGACAACATCTTTTGTAAGTTGTTGTTTTTTTTTTTTCATTTTGTTTTTCTTAACCTACTTACAACTACAATTAATGTTGAGAGAATTTCAACCAATTGTAGTGGGGAAATGTAAGATGAGATGAACCCACTGTTGTTTATTGTTGATGTGTTTTGTTTAAACTTTGATATTGTTACAAGTAGAACTGTTGCTATAATTCTTATACGTTTAACAGTTTTATTTGGTTTAATATCTTTAGTTTGTCTAAAACCTTTATGGATGAAGTTTCCTGATGATCTGGCCTAAGCAACCAGTGAAATGCATAGGAATAGCTTATCCCATCAACAATAAATTTCAAGTGTTTTTATCAATAATAAAAACTGGGAATTAAGCACGAATAACAAAATCTTTTGAAATTAAAATTTTGTATTCCCAAAAATTGAAATTACTTTTTGATAATAAACAGGCGGTGCACGGCCTAAAAAACACTTAATTGACAACATCTTTTGTAAGTTGTTGTTTTTTTTTTTTTTTTTTCATTTTGTTTTTCTTAACCTACTTACAACTACAATTAATGTTGAGAGAATTTCAACCAATTGTAGTGGGGAAATGTAAGATGAGATGAACCCACTGTTGTTTATTGTTGATGTGTTTTGTTTAAACTTTGATATTGTTACAAGTAGAACTGTTGCTATAATTCTTATACGTTTAACAGTTTTATTTGGTTTAATATCTTTAGTTTGTCTAAAACCTTTATGGATGAAGTTTCCTGATGATCTGGCCTAAGCAACCAGTGAAATGCATAGGAATAGCTTATCCCATCAACAATAAATTTCAAGTGTTTTTATCAATAATAAAAACTGGGAATTAAGCACGAATAACAAAATCTTTTGAAATTAAAATTTTGTATTCCCAAAAATTGAAATTACTTTTTGATAATTTTTATTTATATTCCACATTGTATTATAATCCACATTTGAAAAACATTTGAGAATTACGTTTGAAAGCAATAAAGGCATTTTTCAATTTGAAAATAATTTCCCCTTTTTGTTGAGAACGCTATGATTTTCAAATGATTTTCAAATCATTATCAAACGTTTGTCGATTGAGAAAACGTTTGATTTCAAATCATTTTCAATTTGAAATCAAACCTCCGTGTTTGTTGGGTAGCTAAGTGTTTTTACAAAAACAAATGAGCATCAAGAGCAGGCATTTCCAAAACTTTTTTGGTTATGTATTAGTGTGTACCAAAGAGTAGAAAAATTGAGAGAATGCATTCATTTACAGCCGAAATAAAATGTTAGCAATATATTTTATAAGTTGTATAACACAAAGGTACAAAATAAAAATTTTTTGTGTTGATAAAATATTTGTAGCAATTCTTTACCAATTCAATGTCGCTGATTTTAAAACTGCACTTTTTTTTATTCGGAAGCTTTTTGACTCTAAATCAGTTTCAAATATCTTATCAAACAATTGTAAAAATTAAAGATTTTTATGTTTTAAAAATTCATAAAAAAAAAAAATATTGCACGCAAATCACAGCTGATAGAAAAAAGTGCAGTTTTAAAATCAGCGACATTGAATTGGTAAACAACTGCTACACATTTTCTAGCAATACAAAAAATGTTTAATTTTGTTCCCTTGTGTTATAAAACTTATAAAATAAAATCTTCTTAATTTATACTTTTATGGCAGTTTCGTAATAGCAAAAGCTTTTCAAATAAGATGAACTTAATTTAATTTACGTTGCTTAGAACAAATAAATTTTAAATCCGAAAAAATTTGTTCGCATAGGTAAGTAGTGCCGAATAAAGAGAGGCACTTAAATTAATTTTTTTTTTCAGTTCAGGATAGAACTCGCCATCCAAATCTTTCCAGAACTCTACAATATTATTTTCGTCTAGAGCATTCACTTCGCTTCGTAGTATGATTAGTTCTGATTGAATATCAAATTCGAAGTTGCTTACTTCGCAACGAAAAGGGGTTTCGAAAAGATCTAATAGCGGTTGTAAAATTACAAAATCTTGAAACCTGTCTTGAAAATTATTGAAAAGTGTTTCAAATATTTCGGCATATTCATATCTTTTGTCGATTTCGAGTTTTCTATAAACAAGTGAAGTTTTTGGGAAATTGGAAAAATCACCAGTTTTAATTTGGGAAAAAGTTAGAACCTGCAGTCACATTTGCTTTTATCTGTATAGGATTACACATAAATTGTAGCAAAACAAAACTTGTTTTTTAAATATTTTTACTAACTTAAGAAAAGAGTTTTCAAAGAAAAAAAAAAAACCCCCCACCGACGCGATTGGTACAGAAACAAAAATATTTTTACAAGCACAAAATACTAACAAATTCTTGTGGCTATTTTTTGCTTAATAATTTCTGCATTTAGGTACGTCTTTTTAACGAAAGAAAAAGGGACACTTTTACAGGCATCAAAGGATTTTTTTCACAAACAAAACACATATCGTTAGCTTAAATGCAAAACAATGTAGATATTTTTTACTATTATATTGTTACGTTTTTCCTTTAATAAACGCGTTTCGGTCTACTCCCTTTATAATGTACCGTTGAGTTCTTTTAATTGCAAATCAAAATAAATTCACACACTTATTCAACTTTACAAACTTTATTAGAATTATTTTGTTCACAATTGTTAGTTAAGCCTTGATTACACTATCTCACAAGTCGTACGTATTCCATAATACTTTGTGAGATATAAATCTAATGGGTTTTGTTGCGACTGTCAAAAAATCTAATTTAACATGATAGTTTGTGTTCACACCATCACACAAAGTATAAACACTCACACATAAATAAAATGCAACCCTGATCCGATGAAAAGTATTCCCAACAAACACGAAGTCAAACCTTTGATATGAAATGACTTTATCATTTGACATCAAACACAATTCTCAAACGTTTTTCAATTGCTTGATTTAACATTTATATTCAAATTGATAATTTTTTTTTTTTTTTTTTTTCATTATTTATTTATTGAATCTTCATATATTAAATATGAACTAACAATAATTAAAATAATAAATTGATAATGTTTTGAAAATAAACATTTGATATCATATGTTTTATCAATTTAATGTCAAATGTTTTTCAAATGTTAAATTCAAATCAAAAATAAACTTGTCAACACTAAAGGGAAAAAGCATTAAAAATGGCGATTAAAGTTGCATTTACTTTGTGGTTACATGTGTTTTACTATTAAAAATAAATTTTAATATAAAGTGAACAGTTTATTTCTTGTGAAAATAAAAAATTATTTGTGAGTTATTCCAATGATTAAGAATACAAAAAAAAGGAAAATAAAACGGGAAAGTGAAGAAAGTTTGTTGAACGATCGCGGTGCTATAATCCTCAAAATAAAGGGAGCAAATGTTGTCTTTGCAAAAATTAGAGGACGGAAAGAACCTCATTTCATCCTTAATATATGTTGCCGAATGTTTATCTCGCAGTTTATTTAAATAAATAATGAATTTAACTTAAAAAAATAAAATATTTTTATTTATGTTCCACATTGTATTAATGTCCACATTCGAAAAACATTTGTGAATTACGTTTGAAAGCAAGTTGAAAATAAAGGCATTTTTCAACTTGATAATAATTTCCCCTTTTTGTTGAGAATGCTATGATTTTCAAATCATTATCAAACGTTTGTCGTTTGAAAAAACGTTTGATTTCAATTCGTTTTCAAATTGAAATCCAAGCTCCGTGTTTGTTGGGTTATTGTTTAGAAATTTTTAAAAAAATTATGAAGTTGTATGGGATGTCAAACTTTTTTCATAAAACTTGGCATTTTAATCACACATGCATTCACACTATCAGACTTTTACATATTACTTGAGTTTTTGACATGTATTAATACAAAGTATAATAATGTAGACTAGCCTTTACGAACAGAACCGTTTCACAAAACAAACTAAACTAAACATTTACAAACCAGCCTGTATTTATAGTTACCACAGGTAGTAGTTGTAGACTAGTTCATTCAAGAATCTTCTATTCGAATCCACACCATTCTGTTTGAATCCGAAATTCTACAACTAGCAGATTCAAGAACCGTCTAGTGGATTCCAGAACATTCTGTTCGAATTCGAGATTCATTAATTAAATCTTAGGGTGTGTGTGAAACAGTAGCAAATTTTTATGGTAAGTTAAAATTTCCCAGGGCTAGTGAAATTTTATTCACCTCAACAGTGTCAAAATTTTACTTCCATGAGTACTTTGCTGCCGTTTCGCCCACACCCTAAGTTCTAAAATGCAGTGTTGCAAATAATAATTCAAACTAATACGACATAAATTATAACAATACAAGACAACTTATAACTAAAACTACAAATAATTTTTAGATAAATCTAATTTCGTAACAATATGTATACTTTGATATAAATTAAAATTCTTGGGTAATAATTGTAAATACAAAATTCTTAAAAACGAAATTACTGGTAATAAATAAAATAGTTTACAAAATTCCTGGGCCCATGAATTTATTTGTTATGGTAAATCTTAAGTCTATTCTTATGCACTATTTGTGTTTTATTAGTTTTCATATTTACTGTTGTTATATTATTTCTAAAATCTATCTTTATAACTTTAAAAGATCCATTATATTTTTGTTCTAACTTGTGACCTGTATTATATGTGAGTAGTACTAAATCTCCTAGTTTAAAGCTATAATCTATTATATTCCTATCAAAGTTTAACTTTTGCTTATGTTTTTTGGTTGTCTAATAGTAATCCAGCTCTCTTATATGATATTTCTAACTAAAATTTTGCTTCTTTACTATAATATTCTAAATTATATAAAGGTGTTATTCTATCTACTTCATTAAGGGCCATTATTACAACTTGAAGTTAGCTAAAGTTAAGATTAAATTGACAAATAATAACGTGTTATCTGTCAAAAAGCGTCTGTTAACTGTCGGATAACAGCTAACGCCAAGTTATAATAATGGCCCTAAATTGATAAAAGGCATATGGAATTTTCCCAAAAACTAATTCGTATGGACAGTAACTATGCACTGTAGACGGTGTGGTATTAAAGCAATATGTGAACCATTCGTCCCAGTCAGTTTTGTTCACTGAAATATAAGAACGTACGTATTCATTAAAACTTCTATGATTTCTTTCAATTGTTCCCAAAGTTCGGTGGTGATGGTTAGTTAGTTTTTTTAATTTTTAAGAGATTACACAGTTCTTGTAAAATCGAGTTTTTATATTCCGTTCCCATGTGTGAGATAAATTTCTTCATCGGTCCATAGGAAAGTACGAAAGTACGAAATTTTGAAATATTGCTTTAGCAATCGTCTTACACAGCGTTTACATTTGACAGTACTGGCAAGACAGTAAGAAAATACATATTAGTTGCCAAAAACACTACTAACTGTATTCGTGACGTAGGCGTCCAGACAGTTCACTTTTTAAAATATGTCAAACGTGAATGTTGCAGCGCAAGTCCAGTTAAACGTATTTTGTATAAACTAAACAAATTTAAAAAAAGCTTAAAATAACTATTTTGTGTGAACAACTATAAAACTTATAAAAAATCAAAGCAGAATATGTTTAATTTTTTTACATTTTTATTTTTTGTTCCCCTTTCGCTAACAAAACTTTAGATTACTGTTAACAAATGTCAAACCACTATTCGATTTTACTGTCTGCAAAATTTGCTAGACAGTAGACAAGACAGTTGGAAAAGTATGCATGTATTAGTGAAAAGGTTTGCATGTACCCAACAAACACGGAGGTTTGATTTCAAATTGAGAATGATTTGAAATCAAACGTTTTCTCAAACGACAAACGTTTGATAATGATTTGAAAATCATTTGACAATCATAGCGTTCTCAACAAAAAGGGGAAATTATTTTCAAATTCAAAAATGCCTTTATTTTCAACTTGCTTTCAAAGGTAATTCTTAAATGTTTTTCAAATGTGGATTATAATACAATGTGGAACATAAATAAAAATATTGTATTTTTTTTAATTTAAATTCATTATTTATTTAAATAAACTGTGAGATAAACAATCGGCGCCATAGCTAAAAGATGAAATAATGTTCTTTCCATCCTCTAATTCTTGGAAAGACAAACTACTAGGCTCCCTTTTATTTTGAGGATTGTAGCACCGCGATCATTCTACAAACTTATAATTTCTTCACTTTCCTGTTTTATTTTTTTTAATTCGTATTTTTAATCATTTTAACGACAAATAATTTTTATTTTTCACACAAAATAAATCGTTCACTTGTAAAACACATTTAACCACGAAGTAAAAATTTTACTTTAATCGCCATTTTTAATGTTTACATTTATTTTTCGCTTAAGTATTGCCAAGTTTAGTTTTGATTTGAATTTAACATTTGATACCAATTTGATATCAAATTGATAAAACATTTGATGTCAAATGTTTATTTTCAAATCATTATAATAACAAGAAATCCTATGACAAAAAAACGAAAACATCACTTTTTCAAATACTTTATATTTAATCAGTTCCGCACTTTAATACAAATAAATGCAATCATGCTACTGAATTTAAGTGCTAGTGTTTTAATTTCTTTACAAAAGCAAATTTCGTTTTTATCCAATTTCGTCTATTATTGCTTCAAATTTTTGTAATCAGGCTTATAGACCAAAACTATTAAACTGGATTTTGTTAATAATTTTGATACAAAACATCTTCCGAAGTTACAATAATTGGTGTATCTGATAAGTGTGACGTGATGGGAGCATTCCAAAAAATATAAGCATCAGTTGGAATGGTTAAACAAACTTTTTCAATGTCGTCCTGTGTTATTTATTAATGGTCAGTTTCATACAAATTTTTTTACAATAAATTGTTCTTAAAACGACTTCTATACTTTCGTAAAATGTCTTCACTTTGAACCCAATCTTCAAAGCTAGTATCTAACAAATTTAAAGATAAAAGCATAGATTCGCAAGTATTTACTTTTAACCTATTTGTTACTTTATTTTGATTAAAGCTAACTTAGTAAAAACACGCTCAGCAGAAGCACTATTGTGTGACAATGTAAAAATATGAGGGATCAATTTGTACAAGTTTGAATATATACTCATCAAATCAATTTTTAAATGTTCCAATTTCACGCCAAAATTCTTCAGCATTCGAAATTTTAAATATGTGTTCATAATTCGTGTCATTTACTTTACTCTCTTGAAGTTTAAATTCATGTATAAATGCATCTGGGTCAGTTATAATATCTTTAAACTCTGAAACTAATTCGAAATAGTTTTCATCTTCATTAGACACTATAAATAATGGGTCTAAGTACTTCAATATATGGATAATTCCAAAGTGTTGAACGTGACAGTCGTACGCATCAAAAATGCAATAACATTTTAAACAAAAAATATTTTTACGTTTCCCTAGCCCTGAAATTATAGCACTAAGAAAGCACTGTTATCTATGCTAAAGTTTATGGAGGGCGCGTTTCTAGGTCAAAGACAATGGCAAAAGAAGTAGCGGTCCGAACGTGAAAAAAACAGAAGTAGTTTTTGTGGCCATGTATAAAAAGGCGTAATAAAACCTGGCACAATTTTTTAGTCAAACTACTTTGGGAATTTTACGTAGCAATGTAACTTTAAAATGTTTTAGGTTTGATTCCAAAATCGTCTGTATTTTCTTTTTTTTAAGCCAAAATCTGGGTCGATACGTGACATTTCGAACGTGAAATTTTTTCCGTAATAATTTAACTGAATAATGATTAAAATAAAATAAAAATTTACCGTTAATCCAAATAACATATTTCTCTTTGAACTCTTCCTTAGATTACAGACCATGTAAGAAAATTTGTTTGGAATAATTTTTATCAAATATCACCTCTTTTAAGAAAGATAAATATTAAAGAAAACATACAATAAAACATTCTCACCGAAAATTTAAAAGTTATTAAAAGCTGATTATTTTACGATATTGTTATAGAGAAATATTTAGATTTTACTGATTTTATAAATTTACCCATAAATTTGTTCACTTAGATAAACAATCAGACTGCAAAGTTGTGCAAAAGTAATTTCTTATATGTGAGAATGTTTTATTGTATGTTTTCTTTAATATTTATCTTTCTTAAAAGAGGTGATATTTGATAAAAATAGAAATTACTTTTGCACAACTTTGCAGTCTGATTGTTTATCTAAGTGAACAAATTTATGGGTAAATTTATAAAATTAGTAAAATCTAAATATTTCTCTATAACAATATCGTAAAATAATCAGCTTTTAATAACTTTTAAATTTTCGGTCACGGTGGACCTTTTGACGGAAATGCCCATATTGAGCTTTTTGTTTTTTATATCAATTCTTGTTATCAATTCTTTACAAAATTTTTGGTAAAAACTTAGATTTTACTTTTAATGTCAATTACCCAAATTTTAGAAAAGTTTTCGGTACAGTTCGGTTTCTGCTTCACGACCAATATACATATACATATATGCGAGATATCTTTACCCCCTTATTCATAATAAATAAAACAGGTTAATAGAAAGTTTATTCAACCGATTTTCAGCTAACCACGCATGACAAAAAAATAATAAATATAAAAGTTTATTTTCTAAAGGATTTTTTGACAGTTGGGAAAGACTTGAACCCACCAAGGACGCTAATTTTTTAGCATATATTAAAGCTGTGAGTTATAATAAAACAGAAAGAAAAAAAGTATATTTTCCTAACGTAAAAAGTATCACAAAAGTTGCAAGAATCACAAAAAGTACCACATTTGGGTGCATTATGTAAAAGTGGCCAAATAGTATCCAAGCAGCCGAAAAAGTGGCAAATTGCCACTTTAGTGGCACCAACGGTAACGCTGAGCAGAACTAAACTTAGGTGCGGCCAAGTTAAAATAGCAAAATATTGTGAATAGATATGGCAACTTTAGCCATTTTATAGAGAATATTTTCTTCTTCTTATTTTCGGTGTATGGGAGAGTATTTCGGCTTTTAACAAGATAAAGTAAAACCGGATATGTTATTTTTATAATAATAAATAATTGAAAAATTGCGACAAACTATTATGCTTTAAACACATCCGAGACAGCAAGCTACTGACTTCAATGTGACAAAAATAGAATACATGTGTGTATATGGCAATGATTATTTTCACGACGTCACGGCTACATGGCTGCAGGTTGTTGTCTGTGCTTATTTTGTCGTTGTAGTCAAATTGAACTAATTTCTATTTTTGTGCACTACAAAACAGAAGAAGTGTTGCTAATAAAAAAAAATATTTAAAGAATGAGTGCTTAATTTTTTTTTTTTTTTTTTAACAGAAAAGAATCGGCTGGAAACAAGAATATTAACTCAATTCAGCAAAAAATTGATATTTATATAATTTGTTAGTATTGTTGAAAGAAGTTCTATAGGAACATGTTGTTCGCGCCAACGCTCCTAGTTAAGGAGTTATAGGTCGTAAAAATTGCAAAATACTTTATCCATATCTATTTAGGTAAAAAATTAATCTATAAAATATGGGAGTCATTGGAAAATGCTTCAAAATGTGTTTTACGTGGAGTTTAAAGCATACAGATTTACCAATTAGGAGGTAATATTATATATTCATACTCCGTGGCTGACATTTTTTAAAAATTGGCTTTATATTTAAATTATGTCGATATTTATTTATTTAACCCTAGATATTTGCTTAATAAACTTTCTTTATTGCGGGGTTTCCACCTTGCGGAACACTTAGGTAATTATGTACATATTACAATAATTAAATATGTAACTAGTACATAAATTATTACTACATACATACATATTTTTTCTCAATCTTATAAATAGATTGAGAAATTTTATAAAATAAAGTTTTTTAAATCTTTATAAATATAAAATTCTATATGATGAAGTTACTAAAAATATGGGTTATAAACGCTTGAAGTATTCTTCCCTATACATAGTCTTTTGAAATGTATTTTAAGAAAAATTTGTATGAAAATTTTGCATCAAAATACATTTCAAACTTATTTTATTTTTTATAAATACGGCAGATTATGTTTGAATAAATATATTTACAAAATTTTAAGTTTTGTAGAAAATCTTTCAAGTAATACTTATTTTTGAAATTTGCTCTTAACGGAATTTTTAATACATCATGTGAAAGATATTTCGAAGTAGTTTCTAATATAACCAGTACTTCTTTGATCCAGTTTTTACCTAAAATGCAGTTGTTGGGTATCACTTGCGCAAAAGTAAAGTTTAATGTTCGCAAAACATCACTTTTAAGAAACTTGGCATGACTTTTAAGTGTCAAAAGTTTTTTTATGCAGCAAATTTTAGAAATTATTGCTGCAGTTTGAAGTATTCTTCCCTATACATAGTCTTTTGAATTGTATTTTAAGAAAAATTTGTATGAAAATTTTGCATCAAAATACATTTCAAACTTATTTTATTTTTTATAAATACGGCAGATTATGTTTGAATAAATATATTTACAAAATTTTAAGTTTTGTAGAAAATCTTTCAAGTAATACTTATTTTTGAAATTTGCTCTTAACGGAATTTTTAATACATCATGTGAAAGATATTTCGAAGTAGTTTCTAATATAACCAGTACTTCTTTGATCCAGTTTTTACCTAAAATGCAGTTGTTGGGTATCACTTGCGCAGAAGTAAAGTTTAATGTTCGCAAAACATCACTTTTAAGAAACTTGGCATGACTTTTAAGTGTCAAAAGTTTTTTTATGCAGCAAATTTTAGCAATTATTGCTGCAGTTCAATAGCTTTTGACCTAAAAGAAATCTTTTTATTTTTTTTTGTGATGCTTTTTCCTGTCATTTATAAGAAAACAGCAGTTGTTGGTTTAATATTTTTAATAAAATTTGACATCGTTATTGTTGATAACATTTTAATTATTATTTTATGTTTGCTTATTAAACTTTTGAAATTCAAACTTTGCACAGCTGTTGTGCAGTAAAAAAGTATCAGCCTCACAACTGCAGCTGGTAATTACGCATCAGCAATAACATTTAGCATCACTGAAGCATTGATGAATAGTTTTCATGCATTAACGTACGTACCCAAAGTGTTCTGAAACTTTTAAGACCTATACCACGCTCGTTGACCTATTTTTTTTTATTTTTAATGCAGTTTGTATGTTTTTATTTATTATTCTGCCGTTAAGATAATATTGTTTATTGCTTTCAAAAACAACAAAATTATTATATCTATTATGTTTTATAACATATTCAATTGTTTTTAAGTTATAAAATCTATATATATAAAATTGTAACGTTACTGACTCACTGACTCACTGATTCATCATCGCACAGCCTAAACGCCTGAAGCTAGACACTTGAAATTTGGACCAGAGATTGGTCACTCCCCAAATCGATCCACTAAGACGGGATTTTTGGAAATTCGAATGTTTAGGGGGTAACAAAGGGTAAAAACGGGAAAATTCGGTAACCTTATATCTCCAAAACTAAAAGAGATACAAAAAAAATTTAATACCTATCGTTGTTCTTTAGAAAAATAAGCGGACAGGTATCTGGTACTTTTTTGAAATTCGGCCCTATTTGGGAGTAAACGGGTAATATCTGAATTTTAGTACTTTTTTGACACCCCATCTATCTTTTGAACCAATAAACATAGAAACAAAGTTAATACCACATTCGAAACCTAACAAAAATATACGACTTTAAATTTGGTACTTTTTCGAAATTCGAACATTTAAGGGGTAAAAATCGTAACTATTTTTGGTACTTTTTTTAAAAAACATTTTTCTCCATTTATTGAAATATTCGTACTAAATTATGGGCTGCCACTATTATACTGAAATTTTTTATACTTTAATGGGGGGAAAATAGTACCAAAAAGGGGAAATACGAGAAATTTGATATTTTACTTAACTTTTTGGTTCTACAACTGGTATTTTTTAAATTATCGTTTATGTTGGACCTAAAAACATAAGATTCATCATGCAATGTCCGGAATGGATAAGAATCCATAAGGGGCAGTTTTTGGTACTTTTCTGTTAATTAACTGGTACTTTTTGAATTTCCGTTAGTATTGGACCTATAAAAATAAAATTAAACATGCAGTGTCCCGAATGGATGAGAATCTATAAGAGGGAACTTTTTGGTACTTTTTTGTTCAATAACTGGTACTTTTTGAATTTACGTTAATATTGGACTTAGCAACATAAAATTAAAAATGAAATGTCCTGAGTGGTTAAGAATCCATAAGGGGAAGTTTTTGGTACTTTTCTGTTCATAAAATGGTACTTTTTGAATTTCCGTTAGTATTGGACCTATAAAAATAAAATTGAACATGCAATGTCCTGAATGTATGAAACTCTATAAGAGGGAACTTTTTGGTACTTTTTTGTTCATTAACTGGTACTTTTTGAATTTCTGTTAGTATTGGACCTAGAAACATACAATTCAATATGCAATGCCCTGGATGGATGAGAATCTATAAGAGTGAACTTTTTGGTACTTTTTTAATCTTGGACTGGTACTTTTTGAATTTCCGTTGGTATTGGACATAGACAGATAAAATTAAACATGCAAGGTCCTGGGTGAATGAAAATCTGTAAGAGGGCTTTTGGTACTATTTTGTTCTTTAACTGGTACCTTTTATATATCCGTATTTATTGGATCTAGAAACATAAAATTAAACATGCAAGCTCCTGAGTGAATGAGAATCTGTAAGAGGGATTTTTTTTAAATAAACTGGTAATTTTTTTAATTTAATATTTATTTTTGTGAATTAAATAAAAAAGCAAATTGGTGTCTGGTACTTTAACGAAATTCGGTCGTTTTAGGTAGTAAATCTAGCTTTTAAGCCAATACGTATAGAAATAAAAATTAAATAACATTTGTTACTTATCTTAAAAATACAAATGCGAATTTGGTACTTTTTCGAAATTCGAACGTTTCAGGGGTGAAAATTGTACCTATGTATATCGATCCCGCGAACCTCATACCTCCTAAACTAAAAGAGATAAAAAACATCAGCAATTCGCTAACCGTATATTTCCTAAACAAAAAGAGATACAAAAAATTTAATACTAATTATTGTTCATTAAAAAAAATAAACGGAGAGGTGTCTGGTACTTTTTTGAAGGAAGACCTTTTTGGGGTGTAAAAGGGTAAATAAATATTGTATCACATTTTTAGCTTATCTAAAAAATACAAAACAGGTTTGCCCCTTTTTTGAAATTCAAACGTTTAAGGTGTGAAAATTGTTCCTAATTTTGTTACTGTTTTCTCAACATTTTTCTCCATCTCTATATAATATAAATTTGTAAAGTAACTGACGGATTCATCATCGCACATCCTAAACTCTTGAAGCTTAAAAGCTGACTTTTGGACCGAAGGTTGTCCTCTCGCCAAATCGATTCCGCTAACCAAAAAAATCCAAAATTAAAGAGATCCAAAAAATTTAACACTTATTGTTGTTCGTTAAAAAAAATAAGGGGCAGGTGCCTGGTACTTTTTTGAAAATAAACTTTGGCATAAAAATATGTCCACGAAGAAAAAGGAGACGCTAACGAAGTAGCGGGTTAAATGCTAGTGTATTATAAATAAGTATTTATATATTTATAATCTTAAATTAAGTTTGTATAAAAGTCTGCAATTATGCATGTTTTTCATTTTATAAAAGTAAAAAAAGTGATAGTGGCACCATTGAAACATAAACAGACAGTAAAAAAGCAGCTGTTTATAATTTTTCAATTGTAGCTGACGTCTTCAACACAATTCAGTAGCTGACTACACGACTATAATTGCACCCAGCAGCATTTGTAGTCTTGTGTTCGTGTATCCTGCTGTGGTGAATGTGTTTAATGCATTAGAAAAACTAATATAGGTATTTAAATTAGTTTACAAATGTTTGTGTTGGATTCCTTAAAAAGATATATTTTAAGTTTTAAAAAAAATAACTTTAAACGTCACTCATTTGTTTCTTTAGGCTAAGGGGCCAAAATAAGGACATCCTCTGAAGGTTGGCTATATGTGGCGTATAGCTAAGTACTTAAGCTTCATTTTGGTTACAATTTATTTCAAACTTAAGTTTTTTTTAGAACAAAGTTTGAAAAATTAAATTTCTATTGAACTTCACTCATTTTTCTCTTTTGACTAAGGGACCAAAATAAGGACATCCTTCGAAGGTTGGCTATACGTGGCGTATAGCTAAGTACTTAAACTTAATTTTGGTATACAATTTATTTCAAACTTAAGTTTTTTTAGAACAAAGTTTGAAAAATTAAATTTCTATTGAACTTCACTAATTTTTTTCTTTTGGCTAAGGGGCCAATATAAGGACATCCTCCGAAGGTTGGCTATACGTGGCGTATAGCTTAGTAGTTAAGCTTCATGTTGGTATACAATTTATTTCAAACTTAAGTTTTTTTTAGAACAAAGTTTGAAAAATTAAATTTCTATTGAACTTCACTCATTTTTTTCTTTTGGCTAAGGGGCCAAAATAAGGACATCCTCCGACGGTTGGCTATACGTGGCGTATAGCTTGGTACTTAAGCTTAATTTGGTATACAATTTATTTCAAACTTAAGTTTTTTTTAGAACAAAGTTTAAAAAATTAAATTTCTATTAAACTTCGCTCATTTTTCTCTTTTGGCTAAGGGGCCAAAATAAGGACATCCTCCGAAGGTTGGCTATACGTGGTGTATAGCTAAGTACTTAAGCTTCATTTTGGTATACAATTTATTTCAAACTTAAGTTTTTTTTAGAACAAAGTTTGAAAAATTAAATTTCTATTGAACTTCACTCATTTTTTTCTTTTGGCTAAGGGGCCAAATGTGAGCTCAGAGTTAAAATTTTTTAAAAAGATCTAGTCAAAACCTTCAAAATGATACCAATATTGGCCATGTTTCTTTAGAAATGTAGTGAAAAAATTACATATTTCTATAAAAACTAACAACTAACTAACAAAACATAACTCGAAAACTAAGCGTTTGCGCCAATTTATTTATTTGTTTTCTTCTTATTTTTGAATTTTCTATCACCCTAACTAAACTAGATTTGTTCCCATTTTTTACACAAACAAAATTCTTGTTGTTTTTTCTATTGTTGGATTGTTGTACAGTTGAACTTCTGTAAGTCGAAAAGTGGTGGACAGGCCAATTCACTTGATTTTATTTCTATAACTTGAACTCCAGAACTTCCTTATCTTGAATTTTTCCATAACTCAAGGTAAAATATTTGCACCACGCGTGGCCACACTTCCACAAGTCGAATTTTTTTCAGAAAATTGTTTGCCATCTTAAATTTTTGTTTTATTTAAAACTAATTAGCATTTAACACAGCGTTTACATTTGCCAGTACTGGCAAGACAGTAAGCATATACATATTAGTTGGCAAAACAATGCAAAAACAAAATAGCTGTAAAAGTGTTTATGTATTAGTGAAAAAGTTTGAATGAATTGCTACTGTCTTGCCTATGTAAAATATCGCTCATTTGCTGCAAGACCGGTGTTATGAATTGAATTAATCTCGATTAGTAGGACTCAGTTCAAACACATGAATTTGAACTGTACCAATCTTTTTCTTGTAATAATCTTTAAGCACTTGTTACTTAAAGACAGCCGTCAATAATAAAACACAATTGTTATTATGATTATCAAAAAACGACTTAACTTACTTTATTTTTTACTTTCTTTTATATACAAGTAATTAATGGTAAAAATGCTTAGATTAATAAAAACAAACAAAAAAATAAAATTGCTTAACTTAACATAAAATCAATGACCTAATTTATAAATAGTGTAACTGAACTTTATTAGTAGACAAATATTATGTGCAATGGTTAATGAACTTAAAATGCTGTGTATGCAGTTGACGAAATTAAACAGAAATTAAAATATTGGGGTAGTAAATTGGTATGAATGTGTGTTCTTAACAGTAAGCAGAAAATAAACAAATGAGTAAATGTATGAATGTATGTTCTTAACATTATGTAAGTAAACAAATGGATAAGTGTATGGATGTATGTTCTTAACATTCTCCCCCGCGTTGAACATTCGTTCAACAAGTAAAAATAGGATGAACAGAAATGTTGAAGGCGGATAAAATAAGTACAATAGTAAAATAAAAGGTATAAAATACATTCTAGGTAAGTTATATATCTATAGTAAATTTAGTTTGTTGTCGAGACATCGGTAGAGGTATTGTTGCTTGTGGTCGAGGCATCGGTATAGGTGTTGTTGGAAGCTTAATATCCTCGTTAATTAGTTCATTTGTTTTTGATTTCTTGAATATTATTAGTGCTATTATTAGCGTGATGAGACTCAAGGAAAAGGCTAGGTAGCTAATGGTATAAGAATGCCTTTGATGAGTACTTAACTTGTTAGGAAGTTCCATGATGTCGTGATCTTTTAGCGCCTTTTGTAATGTTTCAATATGTCTTAAATTTTCTGAATATAAAATCTCAAACTTATTAGGCCTTGGTTGGTTGCTGTCTGCAAGATGAGTGTGAGGAATTACAAATGATAAGTTTGAACCTGGGCAAAAGCTTGTGTATGATGAATTTACTGTACTTGATATCGTTTGTCGACCATTTATAGTGGCAAAGTTGTGTTTTAGGATACATTCTGGACCCAGAGTGAGTAGTCCTGATCCTTTAACCAAGATAGGAATAATTTCTCTGTCACATACTGCGGTGGCCTGTGAAGGTGATGGACTTGCATAAATCCATTGATTCTTGCTGTTTAATGATATCCATCCTTGATCAGTTTTTTCCATGTTGCATGTTGGCGAAGTTTTATTGTTGAATAGCTGTATTTCACATGCGCATATCTCTGATCCGTTGTTATAACGGATTTGAATGTTGGCACACATAAATATGTTTTGATTTACAATTTCGCAAGTCTTCAATTGTGAGGTTGAGAGAAGAATAAATTGCTTTCGGTAAGCGTTGATACCTAAAACGTTGGTGCATGGTTTAATAGCTACCATGGTTTTGTTTACTATATTAGGAACAGGGGTAAGATGGACTAGTTTAAACTCTTCATATTCAATCAATGGTAAGGCTATTTTAAAAATAGCATGTTGACGCGAGACTAAATTATAGTTTTTAAATCATGTTGTACATCATCGAGTCTGCGTAGCTCTCTACCAAATGTTAAGAAAGCTGCTGTGTATTCTATTGGATGTTCATTGTGGCCCTCCCCCTGGAGCAAAACTGGCCCTAGTGCGTAGCGACTAGCATCCAGATTTATGCCATAAGATTATTCTTTTAATATTTTTATATCTAGGGAAAATAAAGGTGTAAAATAATCATCCTGTCTTCTACTTTGCGTGTCTTGATTGGTGATGTAGCGGTGCCGGAAAAGTTTTCATTCATATCCGTTTTTCTTCTAAATATTGGTTGAATGTATTGTGGGGAGTAATCGGAACGATCTGCCGATTTTTGTTGAGTTATTAAACCACTTGACTTAAATTTTTCCTGCAATAATTTCTCAATAGCATATGTTGGGTCATCTTCGTAACAAAAAGTTGGAATATATCTTTGGTTTGTTGTATTTCGGAGTCCCATGGATAGGTTACAGAACGTTTTTACCTTCGGCGAATGCTATGAATGCCGACATCTCTTTTGCCGCTTTTGTACATGGCGAAGCCTCCTCGTTAACCTGCATTGAACAAATTGGTGTTGATCTTGAATTTACTAATGCGAACTTTTGTTTGGGTTGATCCTCAAAATACCAATATTTCTGAGCCATATTGTGCACAATACCAGCTTGTTTGAGAAAATCGGCGCCAACAAGTGTTCTGGTTTTGGTAGCATTCGGTAAGTATATAAGTCTTATTTTACGTACCCTTTTCCGAATTGATGTATCGCAAATTGTGGACATCTCTTTGTTCGTAGAAACGGAACCATCGGCCAGGGTGACTTCAGCATTAACATCCTGAAAAATGCACTTATTTAAAGTGAGTATATTTTTTAGTTCCAAACTGGCAACGCTGGTTTTAACTCCACTATCAAATATAACTTCCCCTTTAAGACCGTAGAACTCCACATGAACTGCTGGTAGTGAATGTCCAATAATAGTAGACGAAATTGAGTTAAAGGACAAATACTGCGGGCTCTCCTTACCATCAGAATTACAAGAAGGGCAGTTTGACCTATAGACGCCAGGTGATCCACATCCGTAGCAAGAAAATGTAGGTTTTCTCATCAAATCAAGTTTTGGTTGTTGTTGCTGGATATTTGAAAATATTCCATCCTTTTGTTGTGTTGTTTTTGAAACACGTTTCTATGGAATGACCCTTTATTCGGCAAAAACTACAGCGGTTTGTTTGAACTTCCTCCTTATCTTCGTTAATACTCGTCTTCATAGGCCGGGCTTCGGCAATATAAGAGATTCAAATGATGTTATATTTTCACATTGGCAAATCACCAGACACCAACACGACGAGATTCCACCAAAAACAGCAAACCGACCTCCGAGCACGAAGCAATGCGCAGAGCGGACAGTTCGACGATATAGAACGAGCTCACCTTCACTATCTCCGCCTTCTCCTAATAAATACTTCCTGGGCAAATTGCCCCAACCTCCCCATCGACCGATCGTCCTCTAAGGCCCTACTGTAATCCCAACCCGCCCCAGTATGAGTGATGCCCATACTATCTAAGTCCCTAATGTCATCATAGTAATGACACTCAGCAATAACGTGCCATACGTCCTCGGTTCCCCTCCCACACCCACAGTCCGAAGTGTCCGACAAGGCCCTCTTATGCAAAAATGCATTGAGTGAGCCATGTCCGGTCAGTAAGAACCCCAGACTAAGGCCGAAGCCAAAATCTGGGCGCTCGCGTACGAAGGGCGCATCCCGTATAAAAGCGTACGTGACACGACCCTTGTCAGAGTCCGTCCAGCGCGTGCTCCACCTAGAATCAAGGTGATCGGCTAACATCACCTTGATTTCCCTACTCTCCCTATTCACCACGTCAACAGCAGAAATCCAATCATGCGCAAGAAGTGGCAGCCCCTTCTTGATCTTATAGGCGATAGCACGGCGTATCACCTCTAAGTCAAGGGGAGCTGCACCCAGCAAGACCTGAAGAGCATCCGTAGAGAACAGTCCGACAGACCGGCATGCAAGCAAGCATAGCAACCCTCTGACAAGTAAGCACCTTATTGCGACCAACAACAGTCAACGACCAGCCCGCCATAAATGGTTCGAACAGCACGCCTGCTGAGGCCCCAATCCTTAGTATACGTTTGACCTTACCAACGACAGCAGTCAGCTTCTCCCTTACATGAGCAAGATGAACCAAAAAGTTCATCCGCTCACCCATCATTATTCCCAGATACCTGACCTGAGTCACATATCTGAGACTAACGATACCAGACTTAAGGACTGGAGGACGTGCACTAGACAATCTGCCCTTGAGCAGCATTATCACAGTCTTGTCAAGATTAATCTCAACACCGACTTGTGCACCTCATTCATTAACTATGCGCATGAGCTGCTCACCCTTCGCCTCCAAAACAGCACGCGACTGTCCCTCGAGCAAAACGAGCAAATCATCTGCATATGCGCACAGACTGCAGAGACGGCTCAAACGTGCCAACAATGGATCCATCATGAGGTTCCATATAACAGGACCACAGACAGAACCCTGCGGGCACCCCCGAGTTACATCCCTCCAAGCTGTGCCGCTGGCACCAACCACACAAGCTTTTCTGCAGCTAAAATAACTTCTCCACAAGTCAAGCTCACGACAACCTACACTACGTAGTCTGTCATGAACCTCATTCCAGTGGAGATGGTCAAACGCACCCTTGAAATGGACAAACACTCCTAGCACATACTTGTCAGAAGCATTACTAACGCACTGCTTAACATGCAGCCACGCAGCTTCAACGGATCTCCCCTCCCTAAATCCAAACTGGTACTCAGAAGTCGGCTCAGTGCTATCCTCCTTCAGTCGCGTCACCATTATCCTCTCAAGCCCTTTTCCAAGTACTGGGAGGAGACTGATGCCCCGATAAGAGCGAGGATCACTCCTCACTCTATCAGGAGACTTCAGGAGAACAACAACACGAGCAGACTTCCAAGCCCTAGGGAAATAGCCCTCACTCAGACACCTCCCAAAGATTGACTCCAGGTATTCCGGTATGGCCTTCCATATGGCCTTAGCCATCTCTCCAGTCATACCATCAATACCCGGCGATTTCCTACCCTTTGACACGGCAAATACTGTCCGTAACTTCCGACCTTTCCAAGTCGGGAGGGGCGACCGAATCCCGTATAACAGGGGAACGATCAACCACCTCCGTCCCCGGGAAGAAAACTCCCAACAGTGTGTCAGCGCATTCCCTCCAAGAGGACAATTCAACATTGTCAACCCGGAGGCAAGCAAGGTCAGCTACTTTTCCTCTACCCCTGCAAATACGGTAAACCGTACCCCAAGGTCATCCCTGTTGTCCCGTACGAATCTCCTCCAATCGTCCTCCTTTATTCTAAGAATCATGTCCTTGTACGTCTTTAGGGCAGACAAATAAGTGGACTTGCGCAAAGCTAGATCGTCAGAACCGGCACGTCTGGCCCTCTGGAACAACCTCCTGAGGTGCCTGACGGACCTTTTCGTCCGCTCCAACTCGCCCGTCCACCATTTGACCCTGCCAGGTGTCGTTCGAACACAGCGACCCAGCACGGCATCATTAACGGTTAATAACCACCGATTAACCATGCTGACCTGGTCATCTATCGGCAGTGCCCTATAGTCACTCAGCGGGCGCGTTAGCGCCGCCGCCCTTAATTCCCTAGCATAATTGTCCCAAACCACACCGTTACTAAGAGGCAGAGGCGTCTCCCCCGTTCGTTCTCGTAAGGTGACCATAATCTCGATCGGATTATGATCACTTACTCCCCAATCGTCACAAACCCTCCACCTAAGTTCAAAAGTCGTCAAAGCCACGCTATTCGCGAGCGTTACGTCAATGTCACTAACTCCATTTGGACCATCAAAAGTATACAGCTCACTCGGCTCATTGACAACAATGAGACACTTTGTGACCAGCCATTCGCTAAGCACTACTCCTCGCATATAGTTCGAAACATTTCTGGGCATCTTGTCCGAGTCCGAGGATAACAGGAATACTACTTCCAGAGAGTAGTAACGTATCCATATTTTCTTTTTTTTTATTTTTTTTTATTTTTATTTTTTTTTTATTTTTTTTTTTTTTTTTTTATTTTTATTTTTTTTTTTTTTTTATTTTTTTTTTTTATAACCTAAGTATGCATCCAAAGGTTTCCTACCTACACAGTAGATGCTAGCCAACAACATCTTCCTTCCTATCACAGTGCATTCCCCTAAATAATTCATCTGACATCCAAATAGCTCTCGACCGATTTACAGAAGTCTTGGATACTGCAGCAAGAAATGCAACCCCAATCAAGCGGACAATTAAACGTGCTCCTTACAATACATCGACGGATATAGAGGCCCTTATCAGAGAAAAAAGGAAGTTAAGAAGACAATGGCAAAACAGTCGTTCCCCAACCACTAAGGCCCAACTACAATTATGCCTGACCACACTTCGCAACAAATTGAGACAGAACCACGAGTCCGCAATAGAAGGCTATCTAAACAGCCTAGACGCCACAAAAAACTCCAATTATAGCTTATGGAAGGCTGTACGGCATATGAAATGCCCTATAACCCAAGAATCTCCATTAAGACTGGAAAACCGCACTTGGGCCAAAAACACACATGAAAAATTAAACGCTTTCGCGGGCCACCTTGAGAAAGTTTTCACGCCACATGATGCACATACTTGTTCCTGTCGTCCAATCATTCCTGATAAGGTAAACCATTCATTAAAATTTAACATAACTCAAGTAAAATCTGCAATAGAAAAAGTGAATATTAGAAAATCTCCCGGACCTGACCGCATCACAGGGTCAATGATAAGAAACCTACCATCGTCTGCTTCCAGAATCTTGCTGCTCATTTTTAACGCTATATTAAGAGTCGGATACTTCCCATCCTCATGGAAGAGGTCTATAATTGTTATGATTCCCAAGCCAGGAAAAGATGCTAGCCAGGTTGCGTCGTACAGACCGATAAGCTTATTGTCAATCCTATCGAAGCTTTTCGAACAAATATTCGTTTTAAGTATAACTCCTCATCTAAATGAACACGACATCATCCCGGACCACCAGTTCGGATTCAGAGCGAAACATGGTACAATAGAACAAGTGCATAGAATTGTCACCCTTATTAGATCGGCGTTTGAGAAATAGCAATACTGCTCAGCACTGTTTATAGACATTTCCCAAGCTTTTGACAAAGTTTGGCATGATGGGCTACTCATCAAAATAAAACGAATGCTTCCTCAAAACACTCACAAGCTTCTGGAGAGCTATCTAACAGGCAGAACATTAATAGTAAGGTCGCAAGATAAATACTCCCCCCTCAAGAAAATTTCTGCTGGTGTTCCTCAAGGCAGCATATTAGGACCGCTTCTATATATAATATACACAGCGGATATGCCAACAAACCTGAGCACGCATACCTCTACATTTGCAGACGACACAGCATTTATTAGCGTTAACCATGACCCAAAAGTCGCATCGCAAAATCTGCAGTCCCACATCAATGAACTAGAGGCCTGGCTAGAAAAATGGAGAATAAAGGTTAACCCGGCTAAATGTGCTCACTTAACTTTCACGCTCAGAAGACAAACGTGCCCAGCTGTAAAAATAAATAACATCACTGTTCCGGTAGAAAACCATGTTAAGTACTTGGGAATTCATATAGATAGACGCTTGACCTGGTCGCGTCATATTGAAGCGAAAATAACGGCTATGAAACTTAAAGCAGCTCAACTACATTGGCTTCTCGGTCGAAACTCAAAATTGTCCTTAGACAACAAAATTCTCTTATACAAGTCCATCATAAAACCAATATGGACATATGGCATCCAATTATGGGGTACTGCATGCGCATCTAACATCCAAAAGCTTCAAAGAAGACAGTCTAGAATATTACGACAAATTGTCTGCGCCCCATGGTATATACGTAATGAAATTATCCACAGAGATCTCAACGTCCCCACTATCCAGGAGGAAATTAAAAAATATTCAATAAGCTACATCGATAAACTAATGGTCCACCCTAACTACCTCGCTCGGGGTTTGCTTCAGTTCGAAGGTCACCAGAGGCTAAAAAGAACCGATACTTTGAGCCTAACTAGAAGACATTTTTAAAATTTGAATACAGCAGTTAGTGGTTACACTGGTAACAACTAATAAACAACAAGTAGAATTAAGATTTGAATACATATTGTAAATTTCGATAAGAAAGATTCAATAATAAAAATAAATTTAAAAAAAAAAAAAAAAAAAAAAACAACATCTTCCCAAAATCGCACTCCACAGAAATGCAGACACCTCATTGGCTACTGCTAACTATCATAATGTCCGCGTCCGATTTATCCACTACTATAGCCGAGTTTCCCTCGCTGTCCGTATAAACTCGCATCCCCCCCGGCAAACCCCTCACACAGCCATTCGCGATGTACGGTTCCTGCAAAAGCGCAAAAGGAACTCCACGACGCCGCATCGCCTGTCCCAACTCGCACATAACAGCGTAATCTGGCAATTAAACTGGCAATTAAACTGGATTATTGGGAATCCCTCCATATTTAATGTCTTGCGTTCGCCCTTGCAACTGCGGCCGCATATACCGGACACACCATCGACATCATCAAGTGGTTCGAGGGCAAGCCCTTAAACGCACAATTCCGGCTACGCAGCTCATTTGGACACCTGACAGCTCCATGGCCGGGAATTCCGCACCTACGGCACACCTCATCAATCATTCGACAATCACGCACGCGGTGATCAAAGCCCAGGCACCTGAAACAGGAGAACACCGGGTCTTGAATCCGCACCAAGAAACGGAACCACTTGACGTATACTCCAGTGGCCCACAGGTGCTCAGCAACCCTCGGGGTACACTCCAGCGCAACGTTAACTGGCCCTCCATCCGCCCTCCATGGCTTACTCGCCAGCCGCACACCTCTACGGTAGGCTTCCGGTGACATAATGTCCTTCAGATTCATCTCATATAGCTCCTCCATAAACTCGTCAGGGGTGATTTCTCCGTGCACCCTCTGCACTGTCACCTTGGGGCCCAATTTATCGGCCGCCGTCACCTCAAGCCCTGCCTCCTGGAACGTCTTGTTCTCCACAATGCGCTTGCGCTCCGCCACCGAGGGGGTACGGACCACCGCTCCTCCATCCCGCGTAGGCCGCACCTCATGCACACGGACACCCAACGTTGGGCCCACCTGCTTAACCACCTTCTCCATGACCTCCTTCGACGTCGTAGGGACGCGTTTCCCCTTCACCACCGCTGACCAAGTCTCAACCGGCTTGGTCGCATACGGCAACTTAGTTGCCGCTACCACCACCTCAGGTGCCTTAGGCACCGCAAAAACCGCACCTGCATTCGTAGGGGCCACCTTAGAGGGCCCAGCCGCCACACTACCCTCGAGCCGGCCCTTCAGCCGCTCGTTCTCTGCCATCAGTCTGATGAGCACCTCTTCATACTTCGCCGCACACTCCAACACATCGTCAACTACCGTAGCAGCACCAGAACCAGCAGCAACAGCGACACCAGCACCAACAGCAGCAGCTCCAGCAGCAACAGCAGCAGCAGCACGTTTAGCCTGTGGCGAACCAGGCTTGAACTTCTTCTGCTGCACATAGGGACAGATTTGTCCGGTTTTACTTGATCATCGTCCGAAGACCTTTCCTCACGGTGCTCTTAACACAGGGCCAAACATGCGTGACCATCGCCCCCTTCCTCCTTCGCCACAAACTGTGACACCAGAGCAAGGGTACCGACTTCGAATCCGTGCATTTGGACACTTCATCCCCCTCGGTGAAGGGCGGAGCCTATCTAACACTCCTACCATTTTATGGTCTAATGGCAACCGTTTGCAATGCAACTCCACACCGAGCAATAAATTACTCTACCCGCGATATGGGTATTAAACCACAACCACCACGTTACTCCCCCGAAGGGGCCTCACCATAACCAGGTTAGGACCGAGGTCCCAAGGGCACCCTGGTTCCCGTGGTACCAGATAAAGACTCCGGTCAGCTTCGTAGCCCAAAACTACTACCAGTTGGACCCCAAACGGTACCGGGACTGGTGACCCACAGCAGACTGCAGCATACAAAGACAGCAACCAGCAACACAGCAACACTGCAAACAGCAACTGGAACTGCACTTCCGCAAATTGCGAAACACCACAAACATCTACATAAAGGGACTATACATCACCAATAGACGATACAACAAAAACCATAAACAGCCGCTCTCACGAGCGACACTTTGGCCACCTTGCGTGACACCGGCAATGGACATCACGCACAAACAATGACAACAAAAAACACAACAATAAACGCAGCTGTCCTCACGGACAGGCTCATGGTCAAACTCGACCAACCGCAACCAACGACGCACAAAGGAGAACAGGAACCTAGCAGGGGGCCGTTCCGGAAATCAGCCGACAGCATGCCGCTACTCCACCAAGACACTCCCATCTCCAGCCCCAAGGGACCAGAGACACAAGTGTCCCAGCACAAGCAACAGCAGCATGGGCAAATCACCAGACACCAACACGACGAGATTCCACCAAAAACAGCAAACCGACTTCCGAGCACGAAGCAATGCGCAGAGCGGACAGTTCGACGATATACGCGAGCGTCGGTTCGCAAATGACTGCGAACGAGCTCGCCTTCACTTTCTCCGTCTTCTCCTAATAAATACTTCCTGGGCAAATTGCCCCAACCTCCCCATCGTCCGATCGTCCTCTAAGGCCCTACTGTAATCCCAACCCGCCCCAGTATGAGTGATGCCCATATTATCTAAGTCCCTAATGTCATCATAGTAATGACACTCAGCAATAACGTGCCATACGTCCTCGGTTCCCCTCCCACACCCACAGTCCGAAGTGTCCGACAAGGCCCTCTTATGCAAAAATGCATTGAGCGAGCCATGTCCGGTCAGTAAGAACCCCAGACTAAGGCCGAAGCCAAAATCTGGGCGCTCGCGTACGAAGGGCGCATCCCGTATAAAAGCGTACGTGACACGACCCTTGTCAGAGTCCGTCCAGCGCGTCCTCCACCTATTTTTATCAATGTCTATACCACTGAAAATTTAATCGCAATTTCAACTTTGAGCACTACTAAAATAAACGCATCCGCACAGTACAACGTCACACTCAAAAGTGATAGATAGGGACAGAGGGAATCTCGTTAATCCATTCATGCGCGTCACTAATTAGATGACGAGGCATTTGGCTATTTTTTGTTTTTTTTTTACGAACGTTCCCACCTCACACACCCGCTTTTCCCACGACTGGAAAAGCGACCTGCCCTTACGACGGGCCGCGTACTACCCCAGCCCGAGCTAAGGAGGAAGACGTTTATTCAAAAAAACTTAAGCCTGTTATCCGCAGGCTGGACGTGCTAGAATTGCGTAAGTCTCAATGAGATACCTCAATGAGATACCTGCAAGGTTGGTGTTAAAAATCCGGCTAACCTATGCCTACTCTATTCATACTCACTCCATTGAACCTACGATGAGCAATTATGCCGCCAATCATCGCCAATTCCTTACTCCAAATACCTCTCCAATTCAGGGTTATCGCCCCAAAATGAACCTGACATTGTCCGAAACGATCCCTAATCTTCTCAACAACGCCCCTTGTCCTATACTTTCCTACCTTTTCCTCATGCAACGCCGCCAAGCTACGGCCGTCGGTCACTATCTGAGCGTCCAGCACAAACACATCCCGGTCTTTACTGACTATCAAGTCCGGCTTTCTAAGTCCATCCACCGTCTGCAGCCGGCACTCCACAGCGGTTTCATATCCCTTTCTCATTAATGCCCTGTCAAAATACCTCACCACACCATCGTGCCTAGCCAACCTATCACTCCTGGTCCTAACACAACCCTGGATAATGTGATTCAGCGTCTCCACTGCATCACAACCTGCTCTACAATGTCTGTCCGATGCTCTTCCCCTTGAGCAACGTGAGCGATTAGGAAGGGCATTTATCCTAAGTCGCACACAGTTCACAAAATCCCTACCAGTCAGTTGTCTAGATGGCTCAGCAATCCATCTATGTGCCGGCGAGTGGTCACTACTATGTAGCAAATCCCTCCCGTCGAACGACTGGTACAGACGATCTGCCCAGTATTTCCTCAAGTCCTGCTTACTTTCAATCCTGAAAGTGCCTACCGTCAATCTCCTCTCTACTTTGCTTACCTCTGTTGCCAAGAAAGTGTCGGCAGTCACTACACCACCGTCCAGTGGTAACTGTAGCTTCTGCAGCCGCTCTAATCGCAACAGGGGTGCCTTCCACCGAAGTGAGACTATTCCCAGACCGCCGTCCTCAATCGAAGCGTGAAAAAAGGCGACTGGGACATCGTCCGGAAGACTCAGCCATTTTCTAACAAATCGTCTAATCGTCCTGTCGATATTCCGCAAACAACCAATCATGACATTCCCTAAGGTCAGTACATGATAAAGTTGTGGAATCACTACCGTCCGTAGCGCGAACAATCTTTGCTGCAGTTTCAAAGGTGCCCGTGTAAGGCGATCAAGTTTCTCAACAAATTTTTCTTTCATGTCCACCTTTGTCCTGCCGTCCGCCGTAAACGTCACACCGAGGTACTTCCACTCCTCCGTTCGCTTCAAGGCTCTAATTACTTTATCCTTAATTCTGAAATCCTTCTGGACAACTATAGATTTCTTTTCCTTGGGTTGTCCTTTTAAAGATATCGAGTGTGACTTTGCTATATTTATATTCCGTCCACAACTCTGAAGGAAATCAGATGTAATGTCGAGCAATTTTTGAAGTCCCATTGGAGTAGAAGCCCAAATAATGAGATCATCCGCAAAAGCGGCAACATTTTTTATGCAATTACCAATCCTACAACCAAGCTCCTCCGGTAGTCTCCGAATTAGCCTATCAATGACAAGGTTGAAGAGCACGGGGGATAATGGGTCCCCCTGTCTAACACCCCTGCCACATCTGACTTCATCGGCAGACTCCCAAGAGTCACCAACAAGAATGGTTGTCGAATTGGCATACACATGTTTTATATAATTGACCAAACCATCAGGGAGGCCATACGATCTTAAAGAATTAATGATCGCATTATGTGTGACGGAGTCAAAAGCTTTGCTAATGTCCAATACGGCCATATAACAGGACGCGTTATATATAGAGAGTCATAGTTACTCCCGCCGTTTACCCGCGCTTACTTGAATTTCTTCACTTTGACATTCAGAGCACTGGGCATAAATCACATTGTGTCAACACCCGTTAGGGCCATCACAATGCTTTGTTTTAATTAGACAGTCGGATTCCCCAAGTCCGTGCCAGTTCTGAATTGATTGTTAATTGATAGTCGTTATAATTTAAAAGGAATATTATCTTGCGATAATTCCCTAAAAATTTTAGCAAGAAAGTTCCACAATTGGCTACGTAACTACTATCCGGGGAACAAGATCCGAAAATCTCTATTGACCCAGAACGAGTACATAAACCATGTTATTGCTTCCCAATCAAGCCCGACTATCTCAATCTTCAGAGCCAATCCTTATCCCGAAGTTACGGATCTAATTTGCCGACTTCCCTTACCTACATTATTCTATCGACTAGAGACTCTTCACCTTGGAGACCAGCTGCGGATATTGGTACGGCCTGTTGAGAAGTTTGCGTGACCCCACCATACATTTTCAAGGTCCGAGGAGAAAATATCGACACAACAGTAAATGTCATGCTCTTCTAGTCCATCTACCATATCTCTCTTCGAAAGACTTCCATGGTAGTACGACTATAAAACAGAAAAGAAAACTCTTCCGATACCTCTCGACGGCTTTTTTATGGTCGTTCCTGTTGCCAGGATGAGCACAAGGCCCATATTTAATAACAAACGGATACTCAACAGGTTACGGAATTGGAACCGTATTCCCTTTCGTTCAAAATTATTCAAGTGTTTCATCATTATAAATATTTATTATTATTTTTAATTTTAACTTGAAAATTTTCGGCTTTCGCCTTGAACTTAGGACCGACTAACTCGTGATCAACCACTGTTCACACGAAACCCTTCTCCACTTCAGTCCTCCAAGGTCTCATTCGATTATTTGCTACTACCATCAAGATCTGTTCCAATGGCAGCTCCATGCAGGTTTACGCCAAACACTTCTATGCTCACCATTGTACCCTCCTACTCACTAAAGTTTAAAAGCTTATTATCCAACCGAAATTGAACAAAAACCATCTACTTTAGCGGTAATGTATAGGTATACAACTTAAGCGCCATCCATTTTAAGGGCTAGTTGCTTCGGCAGGTGAGTTGTTACACACTCCTTAGCGGATTTCGACTTCCATGTCCACCGTCCTGCTGTTTTAAGCAACCAATGCCTTTCATGGTATCTGCATGAGTTGTTAATTTGGGCACCGTAACATTACGTTTGGTTCCTCCCACAGCGCCAGTTCTGCTTACCAAAAGTGGCCCACTGGGCACATTATATCACAACCACTACCTTCATACCAAGAAAGGTGAGGTTCTTACCCATTTAAAGTTTGAGAATAGGTTAAGATCGTTTCGACCCTAAGGCCTCTAATCATTCGCTTTACCAGATAGGATTATTTTACATAAGTTTTAAATGCACCAGCTATCCTGAGGGAAACTTCGGAGGGAACCAGCTACTAGATGGTTCGATTGGTCTTTCGCCCCTATACTCAATTCTGACAATCGATTTGCACGTCAGAACTGTTTCGGTCTTCCATCAGGGTTTCCCCTGACTTCAACCTGATCAAGTATAGTTCACCATCTTTCGGGTCACAGCATATATGCTCAAGGTACGCTCTAGTTAGAGGTATAAATAATATAAATATTATTATACATAACTGTATAGAACGCCCCGGGATTGAATTAATAGACTATAAATAAGCTAAAAACTAATCCCTTTATATAAGTTATGTTAATTTCGCTATTAGGTTTTTATTCCCAATAACTTGCAAATATGTTAGACTCCTTGGTCCGTGTTTCAAGACGGGTCCCGAAGGTATCCTGAATCTTTCGCATTGTTAATCATATAAGTGCATATAATAAACATAAAAATCATTGATTAATATACTTTTATAAAATTTATAAATAACTTTAAGCACTATATTATAATAAATCTATCAACACTTTATCAAATCATAAGCATTTATTCTATGTTAAATTGCAAGCAAAATAATTTGAATAAACTTTTGCAAATGATCTTATGATAAATCCTTGCATTAATGTTAATAGATTACAATGTCCTTTATATAGAAAAAATGCACACTATTATTATAATATTATTTCTACATTATAAATCATATTGATGAATTTTCTATAATGGATATTAAAGTTCATCGGGCTTAACCTCTAAGCAGTTTCACGTACTATTTAACTCTCTATTCAGAGTTCTTTTCAACTTTCCCTACGGTACTTGTTTACTATCGGTCTCATGGTTATATTTAGTTTTAGATGGAGTTTACCACCCACTTAGTGCTGCACTATCAAGCAAAACGACTCTTTGGAAATGCCGTCTAGTAATCATTAACGTTATACGGGCCTGGCACCCTCATTTAAGAAGGACTTAAATCGTTAATTTCTCATACTAGAAATTTGACATTCCATACACTGCATCTCACATTTGCCATAAAGACAAAGTGACTTAGTGCTGAACTATTTTCTTTTCGCTCGCCGCTACTAGGAAAATCCCAGTTAGTTTCTTTTCCTCCCCTCATTAATATGCTTAAATTCAGGGGGTAATCCCATATGAGTTGAGGTTGTATAACAAAAATTTTTTTTTATATACAAAAGTATTTAAAAACCATGAATAAATCATTTCTTATTGTATTTTTTTTTAAATTCGTTTAATTAAAGAGGCAATTCTAGTTTCATAAGTTTTTATTTTATGCTAGACTTTCCTCAATAAAAAAAGAATACATTTTATAAATTATAAAAAAATACTCTGATTTTATTCATATTTATGAGTTTCTTAAATCTTTAGCTATTAGTATTATGAATACTTAAATTATTATAAAACAATTTGTATCCATTAACACAACATGAGCTTTATATTTTATATATAAATATATAAAAAAAAAGCAACTTAATTTAGCATAGTCTTACAACCCTCAACCATATGTAGTCCAAGCAGCACTAAAATTAAAAATTAAAGTACATAAAGCATGGACTGCGATATGCGTTCAAAATGTCGATGTTCATGTGTCCTGCAGTTCACACGATGACGCACAGTTTGCTGCGTTCTTCATCGACCCATGAGCCAAGTGATCCACCGCTTAGAGTGATATTATTTTTGTTTTTCATTTTGATAGCAATTCATAATTTTTTTTATTGAAAGAAATCAAAAATACACCAAAAATTAAATTGGCATATATCAATTCCTTCAATAATTCTCTATTTGTATTCAATAAAACATTAATAATTTCTGTTGCGAATGTCTTAGTCTCAGTTTTTATATGTTTTTAAAATATAAAAAAGAAACAATTTTTAACTTATATATATACATAATTTTTGTAATATACATGTACAACTAAAATTATTATATGTTTTATTATTTGTTCTGCTCTATAGTTTAGCGTTTTACGCTGATGCCTGCCTTTATGCATTTTATTTTTTAAATAAAAAAAAAAGGAGAAATTTATATCATAGATGATATAAATTCTTCTTTTCTTCTTTTTATTTCCATTTTTAATTTATTTTCATCTTAATTTTATATTTTCATTGCAAATTGAGATTTCATCATTTTATTTCAGTAATATTTTTTCTTTATATATAAAATATATATATAAAAAAAAAGAAGAAATTCATATTATATACAAAAATTCTTCTTTTTGTGTTTAATTTTTGTTTAACGGTAAGGAA